>CM075689.1:35040211-36310211 GCA_037954015.1 Psophocarpus tetragonolobus
AAGGATTTGATGCTTCTTTGCAAAAGAGGAGATAAAAGGGCTTGTTAGTCAAAGGAGCTTCTTTTAAATCACGTTTAGTAGCAAATAGGCTCCTTTTACTAATATTCCCTTTCGAAGGGGCATCACCTTCCGACTCTCTCTCTTTACCCTTTTCAAGCTTTAAGGGTAAATCTTGTTGTGCTTTTTTTTTTTTGTTTTTCCTCAACTATTTTCTCTTTCATCGCAAATTGATCCTCAACCACTTGAGAAGGTGACAAAGGATACAATTTGAAGCGCTTTTCATTATGGGTGAGAATTATTTGGTTGGAGTGACCATGGTTAATAGCTTTTTTGTCAAATTGCCATGGTCTCCCCAACAAGATATGACCAGCCTCCATAGGAACTATGTCACAAAGAATCTCATCATTATAAGATCCTATGGAAATTGGAACCATAACTTGTTCATTGACTACCATCTCCCCTTGCTCATTGAGCCATTGCAATTTGTAAGGTTTGGGATGGGGCATGGTAGTCAAGGCTAGCTTTTCAACCAACCTAGAGCTACAACAGGAGCCACTATCAACAAGGAGAGAACATACTTTGTCATTTACTTTACATCTTGTATGGAAGATGTTCTCTCTTTGTGATTGGCCAAGCTCTAGAGGTTGGCTTCCAAGAAGCCTTTGAACCATAAGGAGGTCCCCCTCATAAGGAAAAGCTTCCTCACACTCTTGTTCAAAAGTATGTCCCCCTTCCTCCTCACTCTCACTAGAGGAGGAAGATGAGCTATTCTCACTAAAAATGTTTTGTCCCCTCATGATCATGGTTTTATTGTTAGGGCATTGAGAGACAATGTGGCCTCTCCCAAGACATTTGAAGCATTTGACTAACAAGCCCTTGAAAGAGTTTCCCTTAAGTTGGTCTCTCTTTGAGTGAGAGGGAGAATCTTTTTTAAAGCTTTTTCTCTTGAGTTGATTCTCAGCTCTTACACAAAGTTCTACCAACTCATCAAGGTTTGAGTATGAAAGAAGCTCTACCTTATCTCTAATGTCAGAGCTTAATCCACACAAAAACCTAGCAAGGGTGGCATTGGGTTCCTCAATGATATTGGCCCTTAGTATGAGAAGCTCTATCTTTTGTCTATACTCCTCAATACTTAGGTTATGTTGCCTAAGTCTTTGGAGCCTATCCAAAAGATCCCTCTCATAATATGAAGGAATGTGCCTTCTTCGCAAACACGTTTTTAGATCATTCTAGTGGCGAATGTCAGGCATTTGTTTACTGGCCCTATCCTTGACTAACCCATCCCACCAATGCAAAGCAGAACCTTGAAAACTAAGGGAGGCCAAAGGTACTTTCCTTTCTTCCCTAATTTCATAGCATCGAAAGAGTTGTTCCACTTTGACTTCCCAATCTAGGTAAGTCTCAACATCTTCCCTACCATGAAAATAAGGTAGGTCTACCTTTGGTTCCCTAGCATGATTTATGTTCTCTTGAGGAGAATGATGATTGTATGATGAATGAGAGTGATGCTTATGTTGATTTCTATAGTATTCTTCTACACTAGAGGTAAAATGCCTAGATGGGGATCTTATGAGAATTCCTTTATTTTTTCTATCACTCTCCCTCCCATCTCTCTTCTTACTCTCTTCTCCTCTCCTTCTCTCTTCTTCCTCTTTTTCTCTTTTTCTTTCTAGTTCTTTCCTTCTTCTCCTTTCTTCATCCTCTCTTCTCTCTCTTTGCCTTCTCTCTTCTCGCTCTTTTTTCTCTTTTCTCATTTCCAACATCTCTTTTTTTAACTTTTCGTTCTCTTTTTGTTTTTCCTTTTCTTTTATTTCTTTTATTTCTTTTTTCTCTCTTTTTCTTCTCTCTTTTTCTTGTTCTTTAGCCATCCATTCCCTAAATTCTAAGTTAAGATTTTCAAGAGTGTCTCCCTTAGAAGGATTTATTTGGTTGACACTCTTACTTGATGAACAACTATGTGCACTAGAATGTGTGTGGGAAGTCATGGTGCTTGGATGCTAAAAACTAAAGGGTAGGCCAAAAAAATTTTTTTTTTCAAGCAACACTCCTCTTTTCTTTTTTTTTTGTTTTCTCACCTAAAGTGGCTTAATGATCTTTGGAACTCTTAGCCTCTACACGTTTTTTTCAAAATAACATAAAATAAAATAAAAGTACAAGAATGTAAAAGAGAAAGGGCTCTAATCGTGCTCCTAAGGTATTGAAGGAAGTGTACCACTTCTCCATTCTTCACCTAATTAACGAGGAACTACGCTAAAATTAACCAAAATTATTACAAACCAAGGGAGGGCCTTAAGGGCACTCAAACTCCCAATCTAAAATTAAGTATACACAATACAAAGAATAAAAAAAATAAAACAAAGTCTTCACTCCAAGCTTTTTGGTGTTTGTCTCCTTTTGATCAAGCCCCTTTGAGTTGCATCAACTCACCTCAAGAATGCTACCTTTGTTTCCTCTTGTTTGGACTTTCCAAAATTTTATATATGGAACCTTTCCCAACCTTTCCTTACCAAGGCCGAATACATCACAAGACAACAAACAAAGGTGAATAACAAAACAAGGTTCACAAATCCAAGTGGATAGATTAAACAATGACAAACTCAAAGAAGTAAAGAAGACAAGCAAGAAAACATAAGGCTCACAAAGGAAGGTAACACACAAATAACTTTCCTAGATTAGCTCTAAGAGTAGAGATGAAAAAAGACTCAAACAAAAAAAATGAAACCAATAGTTGCACACTTAATAAAATTTAAGTGACCAAAAACTAAAAAACTTACTCAAGTAATTTTTTTTTTAATCATAATTGGTTCCTCATTCTACTATTAGGTACACAACTTCAAATTTGTCTTTCTTTTGAGTTCTTTATCTTATTTTTTTTAACTTGAACTTTTTCTATTTTTTTTTAACTTTTTCTAATCATTTTGCTGCACCTAATAGCTTGTTGAATTGAAATTTTAATGAGGATGCTTGAAATAATAACGCTTGAGTGAATAAGCACAAAGTAAGGTCACACAAGTTTCAAGCAATGCATGCAACTAAAGGCAAAACAACTTAGTAGTTCCAAATACCACTGAACTAATGGTGCTTAAGGAATGATTTAGGGCTGATTTTGAAGTAAATTGATTGCTCAAATTACTAACACAATTCACCCAAGCTAGAATTCCATAAAGAGGCACCAATAGTGAAGGTAAACCAAGTGGAAAGCTACTAATAATTCAACATAAAACAAGAAACATATAAAGATTGAATTGAGCAAATATTTAAGAACAACAAAGAGATTAATATGCTTGAACCAAAAGCATAAAAGACTTAAGGGACTCAACAAGAGGTTCACCTCTTAGGAGCTCAATTCAAAATGTTTTTGAAGGCTTTTTTGTAAAAAATTTTAAGAGCTAAAACCTATGGAATTTAAATGAGACAAAATACGAAACTAACATGACTAGTATTTGACAAAACACAAGATTAAGAAAAAATAACACACCTAAAAATAGAGCAAAAATTTCAGCAAGAGACTCAAAACAAAAGGCACAACAAAGTGGCCAAAGTTGATCACCACAATGGTGTGGAAAAATCCTCAACCATGTGGGTTTAATGGTCACAACTTCTTAGGCACACTTTAACTTAAAAAACCAAGGGAAAATTAAGCAACTTGAACACGAAAATAAGATGCAAAGAAAGGGACAAATAAAATCGCATCAAATCAAATGGAACATAGGTGCGTAGATAGAAAACAAAAGTGCATATAATAGCAAGAATAAAAAGCTATACTACTAGACAATAAAGGAAATAGAGCTGACAAAAAATGAAGGACTTTAAAATAAAGAGATCAAAGAGATAAACAACAAAGCAAAAAAAAATTGAGAAAGAACATGACCTTTAGAAAGTGGCTCTGATACCACTTGATGTAATCTTTGATGATCACGTGCCCAAAGGATCCTTTCTAAGGTCACTTGGAAGGGAAATGGATTTATGGAAAGGAAAGGAAAGGGGTGAGGCACCACAAATACTAGGTTTGATAAGCCAAAGGGGAGAGGCCACAAAGGAGGGGTCCTTTGATAACTCTTAAAAGCTCTCACAAAGGAGAAAAGGGGACATTCAAAGGTAAGAAACTCACAACCAATATGGTCTCTATGATTAAATTAAAGTGTAAAAAATACAAGTGAGGGAGGAGCTCCTATTTATAGAGGTAGCTAACCTCTTGAACAAGGTAACCTAAAAAAGAAGGGCTAGGATTAAAAGGAGAGATCTAAGGGAGGAGAATTGAGAAACAATTCCCTCCTCAGATCATCAAACTTGGTGCCCAAGTTTCTCAAACCAAGGACCCAGATTCCTTCTTATTAGCTTAGGGGGTTTATGTAGGAAAAGAGGGGTGTAGATATCAAGGCTACCCCTTATTTCCTTCATAAAGACCCAAAAAGCTAAATTCACCCTCTAAATTCCTAAGACACCTCCTAAAAATAAAAAATGGACTAAATACATGTCCCAAATTAAATTCTTAATGCTCCTCAAAATTAAAATAAAGGAAAATTACATTTTATTAACTAAAGTCTCTAGCCTAATATCTTCACTCTCCATAGGAGGTGAAGCCTTCCTTTGTCTGCAAGGGCTAGGTCTTCTTCAATCCTTCTAGTCATGGCCCTAGTGATAGGTCCTTAGCTAGGCATGGTCACATCATTGTTTTTCTACTATTTCCCAATCAATAGAGTATGGATATGTGGGCAAGGTTGGTTTATAACTTTTCTCATACTTTTCTTTTATTCTATTCTCACATTCTTCTCTTTATTTTCCCTAGTTTTATTACTACTCCTAACACTCCTAGATGTGTGTGAAAACATGTCAAAGTGTAAGGCCTAGGGAACTAATATGCAAAACACTCCTCTCTCTTTTTTTCCTCTTAAAGTGTTGAAATCAAATAAAGAAATTTAAAGCAAAGCTAAAGGATTCTAACGTGCTCTTAAGTATGAATAAGGGGTACCAATTCCTTATCCACACTAAAACAAGAAACTAAGGTTTATTACACACAAAAGAGGTGACCCTTATGGGCATCCAACACCTCTAATTAAAATGTCCTTTAAAAATACAGCCAAATTAAACAAAGAAAATTAAAAGTAGTTGAATGTAGCTCCTTTCTTCAAGTGCTCCTCACCATGTGTATCACTCTAGTCTTGGCCTCCTTTTCAAGTCTCCTCTTCCTTGGTTTTAAATCAACACTTCCTAAGGATGCTACCTTGTGGAAATTTCAACAATTTGGCTACCTACCAAGAGAAAACAAGCGCCCAAGCAAAGAGACCAAGGGAAGTAGAATTTGAAAGCAAAAAGCAATAAAAAGCACTTAACAAGAATAGGAACACATCCAAGTGGAAAGAATTTATTTGACAAACACAAAGAAAGCTAATAAGGACAAGCAAGAAATAAAAGGTGTAGAAAGAAAGTTGTCACACAAAAGAAATTCCTAGAATGGGCCTAAAATACAATTGGACTTAAAACAAAAAAAACTCAACAAATTCGATGATTTGCACAATTGTAAAGCAAGGTGGCTGAATCATGTGCAAATAAATTCAAGCAAATTTCAATAAAATTTAACACTCCCTTGAATTGTTTAATAATTTTGAGGTGCACTAATTTTTTTTTGTACTATTTTTACTTGTTTTTAGCGCTTTTTACTAACTCTTTTTTGACTTATTTTACTCTTTTGATTTCTTTTCTTCTTCTTTTTTTTTTTTTGAAACAATTTTGCTACATATCTTAACACATTTTGTAGCAAATATAGTAAGGAGTTTAAGAATTATAAATGCTTGAACAAGAATAATAAATTAGCCACAAAAATTTGATGTAAAAGTGCAAACCAAAGAACACAAAGCAACTTAAAATGAGCTAGTAATTTTAGGTGATTATAACATGACACCAAGTGAGGATTTTTTTGGGTTTAGGTAAGCTTGATTGCTCAAGTTTTCAGCCCAAATATGTGCCCCAAAATGCTCAATCAGCCAGCACAAAGAAACTCACCATAATAAACTAGCACAAAAATAAGCTACTCATACAAAATGAAGAAATGGACAATAAGAAAGAATTGAGCAATTTTTTTTTTTTGAAAAATTTTTGAAACATGCTATGATCTAAAGCATGTGGGACTCTAGGAATAGACACAAGAGCATATGCCCAATTCCAAGAGAGAAACATATTTTTTTATGGTAAACATAAAAAGGCAAAACTACGTAGAATTAAGAGACAATAAAAGGGCTACAACATGACCACCTAAGACACAACTTGGAAGATTAAAAACTGAAATTAAATGACTCAAAATAACCAGAAATATATGCCCAAAACAAGCAACAAGGGGCTGGAAAAACAGGAAAATAGGTGCAGGAAAATAGAATTAAAAATTCAAATAAGAAGAACAACGTGCATCCAAAGATCAAGACCACAATGTGTGGCTTCCTTCACAAATTTTGTGAAGTCATTACAATGAACTTCTTAGGATTTGCACAAGAATAAGGAAAAAAATAAAAATTTGGGTAGAAAATTAAAGAAACAATCCTAAAGGAAACATAAAAAGATTCAATGGAAAAAAAGAACAAGATAAATTGAATCTAGAAAGCAATCAAAACTAGGAAATAAATTGCATAAAATGAAAACTACAAAAACATAAACTAACAAGACATAAAAGGAATTAAATGACAAGAATCAAAGGCTGGAAAAAATAAAGGAAACAGCAAGAACTCTAAGAAGAAAAGCTGAAAAAAAATTAAAGAAAATTAAGACTAGAAAAGAACCTCATGAAGTTGGCTCTTGATACCAAATGATACAAAAACAATTTGCACTCCCCTTGATTTTTCTCCTTGAGGTTCCAAGCACCATGAAATGGATGATGGAGGGGAAAGAAAATAGAGGTGGGGCGCCACTCTCAAAGAGAGATAAGCCAAAGTGTTTAGGTTTGCCACAAGGGAAGGAACCCTTGATAAAAACCAACTAGGAAGAGATTCCTCAAGAGAGAGGATCCTCAAGACCTTTTACTAAGAATGTGCTCACAAAGAGACTATTTTCATTCAACTTCAAAGGCAAAATTTTACAATGAGGGGGAATGAGTATATATAGCCCAATAGGAGAGCTTGGACACACTTTTCTAGGCAATGTGGGACTTGGGCCTAATTAGGATTAAAACTAATTAACCCAAGTCTTAGGCCTTAAGTGAGGCACCTAAGTTCACCCCCTATGGGTGCAATTAGCATATCTTAATGTGAATGGGCTAGCCCAAAAACATGTCTTGACTTATGCACCCATTATAAGTTTACTCCTCCTTTTTAACTAAAGACACCTATACCTTATAAACTAAGAAGATGGTCGAAAATACATGGCCTTAAGGGAATTAAAAATACTCTCCTATTTAGCTAATTAAAATAAAATATTTACAAGCTAAAAATAACAAAGACTATGGTTTCGAATCTTCAATGAGCTTTCGTCCATGCCATGCCTTCCTTGAGTCCTCCTAGCAATGATGCATGCTAGTTGGGATTACATCACCATGATCCCGATAGAAGTAGAAACATGCAAGAAAAGGGCTACTAAAAATACAAGACAAATTTTAGATCGAGGTCCTTCAAGCAAGGAGACCTCATTTGGTGAATAAGGGGAGAAGCCCAACGGGAACCCGGACAAGGCAAGTTTGCATCAAACTAGGAAGACCCTTTCATAATCAAATAAAATCTGGACAATGGAGCTTACAAACTAGAGCATCTCTCAGGAGAAATCTTACCAAGGTCGTGGAATATTGCAACTCATCTCAAATTTTATTATAGTTAACTCTCCTATGTAATATAGACTGATGTACTATTTTCCTACCACCAATCTTTTTCCCAAGTGGGTGTTAAGTGGGGAGGTTTTAATAAGAATCCATTTTGATTAATCAAAGAAATCTACCTTTTATCATATAAGTTTGTTGCATACACCTCACTATACACCTCACTAGTATCTTTACTCGGTAATCTCGTTCCGCAAAACATATCAATTCATACACGGAAGGGCAGTTCCATTCACAATGAATGACTCCTTTTGACATATGCTCAGCATGGAAGCTTCATTCTATAAAGAGAATGATCCCACTGACACAAATACAACAAAACTACAACCAACCAATGTCGTGGTTAACTCAGCAATTCAGTAATCACACCATAAAAAATCACCATTCAATTTACGAGCACACACATGGATCATTCAACCTAAGACTTAACAAATAAAATAAGTAACATATATAACACCATAAAGAATGCTTAAAGTAGACATACATATCCTGGAAAAGTGAAAGGGAAGTTATCATTATCATTTTACCCGAAATTGGTGTTAATATTGCAAAAGGGGATGTGTAAGCATCCTAGGTACTACAAAACAATGGCTCTTAAATGGCCATGATCTCCATTCTATAAACAAATTAATGGTTTTTATATGACCACTATTACAATCTATGATAAACCCCTAGAAACAAAAAAGAGCTTAAAAATGAAAGTTAACTAGGGCAGCATCATCAAAGGTAGTTTCTGCATCAACGTTTGAATCTGTGATCTCTTTCTCAAGAAGCATGCAACCTGGATAGATGTTGTGATCCACATCAAATTGGGTCACATTAACTTGATAGAGAAAGGAAGTCTGGTGAACATCCTTCTTAAAACCTTTAATGGCTTATTTCGATGGTTGCTTTGGCCTCCTTTTTTGACACCTCGACCAAGTTGGCCTTGGCCGTATGAGATGATCCGACGTCGTCTTTAGCTCTTTTCAGCAAACTGGTAGTTGTCTTCCTCAACTTTCACTTTCCCTTTGAGATTAGCAGCCCCTAAAAAAGGAGACTGTTGGTTGACAAGGTTTCGACAAGAGAAATGCGAGACTCCATGAGCTCTTTCTTTAGCTTCTCCATCCCTGTGTTCTTTAGCACATCTTGAATCAACCTTTGGATCAACATCCAAGCACGAGCTTGCAATTTTGTATAATTGGTCATTATCTCCTCGACTGTTGCACCATTAATCAACTCCAACTCTTCAAGGGTGTACCTGACTATTTTTGTCTTCTTCCTCATTCTCAAGTTTGGGCAGAAAAACCCGTTCGGCATAGAGGTGCTGGGCGAGTCTGCTTACTTCTCAAAACTTAAAGTCTTCTGAGTGAGCTTCTTAGAAGGGACACCTGACTTATCTCCCCCTTCTGGCTCTTACCTCTTTTTGTTGTCCTTATTTTTCCTTGTATTTTTTAGCGACGGAGGTTGCAGGTTGAGCAGACCAGTACCCTTAGGCCTCATTGCCACGTTCTCTTTCTTGCTTTCCTGATTCTGGCCCTCATGAATTTTCTTGAATGAGAACCAAGAACCCTTTAGTACTTTGTCTGCCATAACACCTACAAAGACAACAAAAATTAACCAAGATAAAATTATGAACTGAAAGTAAATTTCTAAGGTCGATGACTTAGTATCCAACCCAGGGCCAGGATCAGTAGACAATGTTAACCTCAAAATAGACTTCGTGAGAAGTCGGTGAGGAAGATCATCCAAAATAAATAGTAACTTTAAGTCGTTCTCCAGTATATGCGACCTCAGCCACTCACCATCATGGGTTCAGCGTCCAATATAAGGGAAATCTAGGCTAGTTGTTCTCATCATACATGTACTTATGACCCTGGGGTCCAACACCGACCTTAAAGAACCCTCGCTTGAAATCCTTTAAGGAAGAGATATATGGACTAAACAGACAAAAATTCTACTGACCCGTCAATGAAACCCACATCAAGGTCTCACCTAGGCGAACATAATAGTGGTATAGGAAAATCCTAGGATTGGGCTCACGTACAATGTCCTGTAGAGCATTCAAAATGACTACAGAGTGGCCCATCTATTGGGATGCAATTGGCTTGGTGCCACATTCAACATACGGAGCACGACTATCATGAACTCATCAAATGGGAGTTGAATGTGAAACTTCAAGAAAAAGTGGTCATACATAAAAAAGAAATCTTCACCGGAATCACCCCGGCCAAAACAAACCCTATTAGACTTTTTACATATGTGCATACTAAAGATATCATTCTCCACATCTGGTAGAGTGAGTTTGGTAGAAGTTATCTACAATCTATTATAAGTCCCTAACTTTGGTATGGCACAACCTATATGACAAGACAAAAGGTGTCACCCACTCATACCCTACAAGGGTAAAGTCATTAACCACCCCGACTATCAGGTTCGCAGTCACGGTTAACTGCTCTGCACGAGCCGACACCACCTCTATGTAACTGGAGACTTCGCCTCTAGTATTATGGACTACCCACCCTAGAACTCTCGCACTCTCCATCCTCAGAAGATGATGACTCAGTATGGGGCAACTTGCTCAAACTCGTTGACATGATACATACCTTTTACTTATAAGACGTTTGATATTGGATTATCAAATATTGCCACACTCCAAAGTGTTAGAAAGCGTGGTGGATGGAGAACGTGTCTGCAACCCTATTTATAGACAGTCGACCCATCGGGCCCAACATGCTAGTTAACCCCAACAATCTGATCACAATTAATCAATGGTCCGTAGGTGTCCACTTGTTAGAGAGTAGGACTACCTAGGCACCTAATCTAGAAGCCCCAACTTCTTATGGTTGTGACGGTTCCCGTACCTTGCACATTTTGTCTCCCTATGCAACACGCACACCTCTGGGGACATATTTCATGCATTTCGAATTTCAACTTATCCTGGTCCATCACTATTCCCATGTGAGCTTGGGGGCATGTGTACTGAGAAGACCTCGGAAGACATAATCTTGTCACTGCTTAGAACCTAGTCACACTTCGTCAACAAAGTAACAAACTTCACACACAACCGTTAGTGATACACTCCAAGGACAACCAAGCAACTCCTGATGTTTCTGCCATGGACATGATGACGCTGGCCTTAGTACTGCATTAACCAAGTAAGATGATGTAGATATATTTGTCTTGATGAATCCAAAAATTATAAGATGGATTGGAAGACACACCAGAGGCAGTGGTAAATGGTTTTTGGGGGATAAGGTGTGTCAACTGTGATGTAGCCTCCAAGGTCATGGATTACATGCAGAGAATGAATCTATCAATACCACACAGGGTAAGTGGAGGAGTTTAATTTGATAGGGAGTTGGGTGGTGGTGTTAAATTCCTCAAGATCCTTTGGATCATAAAGGGTGGGAGGAGGAATGGCAGTAGATGTGGGCGAGTGAAAGGGCATTGGATGAAAAGGAAGGCTTGTTAAACAATTGGCTTTAATTTGATATCATATAGAATAGTGACACGGTAATAAAGGAAACCTATTATTAATTCAATCATAATTAGAGTGCATAAAGGTTGAACTTATATAGGTGTTGAATATAAACTGATAAGTTAAATAATTATCATCATAATGACAAACTGATAATTATTAGTATTAAGATAAATAACAAACTGATAAAAATAAGAATTGAAAAAATAACAAATATAATGATAGCAAATCTAAAAAGATAAAGTACTAAGTTAGTACTCCTACACAAAAATCATCTTCCCACACACCCCTTTCCCATTTAAAGCTTCAATTCCATTCTTCCTTTGTGTCTTACAACTTCTATTTCACCATCCCCCCAAAAAAAAACTTAGTTTTTTCCTGCACCAACATTGTTCCTTAATTTTTTGTTATTTATTCAACTTCATTAAACACACGAGTTGTGCAAGGTGTGGAGAACACACTATATAGCCAACACAGTCAAATACCCATTTTTTAAGGATCAAGCTTCCTACAAAGAAAGTCTCTTTTTCCTTCATCACACGAAAAATCAAAGCTAAAGCACTACCGAAAATGTTAATAGATCTTTGTTCGTTCACTTCTATTAGTAAGTATTGCAATAACAACTTTGAGTAGTGTCAAATGGACAGAGAATGGTGACTTGCCACGTTCCTTTTGTTGTAGAAGCTAAAGCATCATTCCTTACCCATTTAGCCTGACCTAAAGTTGTTCCTTCAACCCTTTCTTTCTTACAACTTGCAACCAGTACCTATATAACCATGCACAAACCTACTCACCCATACCTACGCATACACGACACACACACACACCCACTTACACATGCAAATATGTTATATTGTACCCCATTTTATAAAGGATAACATAAGCTCTTAAATGCTTATAAGAAGCAACACCAATGTTTTTTAATTTTTAGTAGATACTTAATGTCTTTGTTTACTACATATCTTGTTAAGTAATATCTATGTTATAAAAACCAGACCAGACTACTCTGTACGATTGGAAAACCGGTGAATCAGTCTGGTAACCGGTTCAGTCAATCCTAAAAGTGAGTGGAAACAAATATCATTATTCTAACCGGTCGTTCAACCGGTTTGCATTTTTTTTAATTTTTTTTTTATTTTGCTATATCCACCCCTCATTTTTCTAAATCAACCAATTTTTAATTAAAAAATTAAGAAAAGTTAGCAATATGAATGTGTATTTAGTAAAATGATTTTTATCCTTTTATAATTACAACCTTAGTACATTTTTTCTTTTATAATCTTAATTGTTATAGTACATCAATAATAAAAAAATATTACTTTATTAAGACTTATTCAACCACTAATTCAATAACGGTTGAACAAATGAACTAGTGTTTTCACTTATTCCATCATTGTTCTAATTTTAAAAACATAGACTAATATACATGCAAATTCACGAAGGATAAGAACACTAAAGTCCTATAAAGAATTTGAGGTTGAGGTTTCACAAAAGTGTAATTTGAGTTTGAGGTTGTACAATCTTTGATTCAAATCATAGTAAATAAATTTAAATCAAATAAATATGTGTTGTCAACTTAAAATCTCGATCTAACAACCTAATCCAACAACATAGAAACAGTCAAGTCTCTTTAACATATATTGAGTCAAAGCAATTATTTTTGTTAAATTAAAATCTCGATCTAACCACTCACACTTGTCCAAATCTTTTATATGTAATATATAAATACAGATTGTCAAATTATACATTGAATTATATTCATTAAGAATATTATATATATATATATATATATATATATAAATTAACTTTTATTGAATTGTGAATAAATAACAACACGTCTAATAAGCATAAGATTCCAAATAGCTATATATTAAATTAAACTTTAATTATATTGAAAAGATTTCAATATGTCTTTAGTTCTTGATGTTAATTTATTTAAATCTATTTTGCTTCTCAAATTAAAAGGTTTTACACCTATTTGCTAAAATTGTTATTTTTAATCCCTATGACAATGCAGATAGAACTATTTGCAATTTGTTGTATTTTTTACTTTTTAGACACTATAATTTAATTTTTAATTTAAATTAAATGAAATTCCTAATGCCTTAAAACAACAAGAAAATATAAAATGATTGGTTAAAAATTAAATTTTTACAGTTTTTATCAATTAGAATTATATGAAAATATAATAACATAAGAACAATTATGCATTCAAATATATAAAAATAACATATATGATATTAAAATTAAATTACAAGAACATATATTTTTTGTGTTTACTTCATATTGACTATATGAGAGTGAAATCATGTAAATGATTAACTCAATCACAATATTATTATGATTATATTCTATAAAATCATCCTCATATCTTTAAATATTATAAAGTTGGGTTTGTTATGCTATGTATTTTTGTAAATATTAATAAATATGAAATATATATAATTTATAAGAAAATATAAGATAATTTATTTTTATAATTTATATAATTTATATTTATGTTATTTAATTTCTAAAATGTTAATAAATATGAAATATATAATTTATAATAAAGTATGAGATAATTTATTTTTATAAATTTATATTCAATAAAATTTCTCTTATGATGATAAACTTAATAAACTTGACAATTAAAAATCTTAATTTCAATAAAAAATACCCACAATATCTTAAAAACATAATTTACATTGAATTCTTTATAATAAATTATTAATTAATAAAATTTGTTTTATTAATATTTTTTATATTTAAATCACATTTTATATTCAAAAAAATTTGTGTAATGCTTTGACATTTGATCTCAGCATATTTTAAAAATTTTAATTTTTTTATTACATAATACATAGTAATATATAATTATTAATATCTATTTATATATCTATCTCCATAGTACTTTTTTTTGGGTATAAATCTAGATAGAATCTAACTAGTTTCTTAACAAAATCTAACTAGTTAACCACAGGAAATCTAAATAAGTTAGTAGGATTAGCTAGTACATTCGGATTCTATAAACTTTGTTGGGAAAGCAGTCTCACATCTAGAATCAGTATGACAAAAGATGTCTACAGTTATATATTTTATATTATTATTTAATAAAATTATAATTGAGAACCTGAAAAAAATAAATTAAGTTTTAAGGTGATTAAATTTAAGATAAAAAAATTTATAAAATGAAATTAATATTTTATAAATTTTATAATAATCTAAAGCATAATTTATTGTTAAATTATTTTTAATTTTATAGGAATCCAATACAAGTTAATTAATATATTTTACATCATTTTATTAAATTATTTTTTATTTTTTATTTTTTTACAATTATATATGAGTTCTTTTATTTATGAATTTTCATAAATTTCTGTTGCTTCTTTCTAATATTTTCTTGGTGTATCTATTGATTCAATTTCTATGTTTAACCCTTATATTACTTAACCAAATTCATTTGCTTAAAAAAGGAACTATCGGGTTAATTATTTTCCTTCTATCTTACTAACCAATTAAATCTTAATGTGTCACACGTACAATCTACCTTAGGAGTGATAAGAGACAATGCCACAAGTTCCCTATTCCCTATTTGACCATAAAAAATCTCTTTCTTACAATTTGTTCTTTAAGAATAACATATATGCAAATTATTTTAATTTTTAATTTTTATCTCTTGCTCCTTAAATATTGACCTAAGTTGTACAAGATGAAGTTTGACATTTATTTATTTTTAAAAAATAAAATAATAATAATAAATAATATTAATAATAATGAAAATTTTTCTCTAAGAGAAAAACACAAACACAGCACACAGAGCATTCTGCTATGTTTCTAAAATACCACCATCAATACAGGTCGGTGGAGCAAAAAAATAAGACAAACGAGTTGCAATAGCTAAAAAACAACCCGGCCCACTTCAGACCCGGCCCATATGGGTTCAACTCAGGTGGGCCGAGCCAGCCGTATTCAACCACTAAATATTTATTATTTTAATATTATATTATTTTACTAATATTTATTATTTTTAACCCATTAAACATTTATGATTTAAACTATTATATTACATAATCAAATAGAAAATATTTTTCTTATTTTAAATAAAGACTTAATTAAATAATTATTTTTAAAATTTTAAATAATCTCAATTTTTAAAATAAATTTTTTATTTTTTTGTAGGTTGGTATGTTGGCCCGTATAACCCACCCGTGGTAAGTCGGGTCAGGCTAACAGATTGAGTAAGAAAGTTTAAATGAGCTGGGTTGGGTTGACCCATTTTTCTGATGGGTCAAGGTGGGCTGAGCCATATAGCCAAACCAACCTGTTTTGATAGCTATAAAAGAGGGTTTAAATTTCAAGAAAAAAAAAAGAGAGAAAAAATGAACAGTATGGCGTTCAGTCCAAATCACAATTAGGAATTTGAGAAGATGACGATGGGTGGCAATCATGAAGAAGAACACCTTCATTCAAACGAACGGATGAGAGTGCTTATATGTTGTTTGCACATACCCGCTGTCTTCTTTCTCATGCTTGTTCCTTCAACTGTCTTCCTTGTTCTTTTTCTAGATGTTATCCTATAAGTTTTGGGTATTTTTATATGTTTTCGATAAATTCATGTTTTTTTTAATCATTAAAAATTTGTTTGAATTAAGTTTAAAATGTTGTACAAATCTAATTGGTTAAAAAATCAATGTAAACAATTTGATATAATTACAAAATTCTAAATATTTTGATATTTACAATGTTGTAAAAACCAATTCGATCATTAACCCGGTCAAGGAAGATGGTCAATAGATTAATGGTCAGATAACTCAACCTAACCGATTTATATATAAAAAAATAAAAAATGTAACATCAAAATTTTCACTTTCTACATTCTCAAATTGCATAAAAAATAAAGAGAAAATAAAACAAGTAAGAAATGACATCATTTAAAATAATTTTTTAAAGAAAAAAACTAAACTTAACCCCACTAGGATCAACTTGGTTTGAGTTACCATCTTTTACTTGAACGAGTTAGTTCAAACGGGGTCAACTATGTTCCTGGTCTTTTAGAAAAACCAGTCTTATTATATGATAAGCCCCGTCCGAACTGATTTTCACAACTATGAATATTCATTTGATTTGTTCAGCATAGGAGTAATATATATATATATATATATATATAGGAGGGAATCCACTTACTCCAAAAGTAAGTATAAAAAACTTATTGCTCATCCTATCCGTTCATTTTCTTGAAATCTGATGGTTGTATTGAGTAATTAATTTTAACCATTAGATTTCAAGAAAATGAAGGATGATGATAAAAAGTAAGTCTTTTATACTTACTCTTGGAGTGAGTAGATCTCCTCCATATATATATAGACACACACATGTACATATATATCTATATATATACATACATATATATATATACATACATATATATCTATATATACACTCTTGTGATTCCAAAGATAATGGAAGTCATGATTTTTTTTAAAGATCCGAACCAACTAAGACCTTCTTTTTATTTTTATTTTGAGGGAGAACTATTTTATTATTTTTAAAGTAAATTAATAGGTAGCAAAGCATTGAGAGGGGGTAAACAAGAGATAAGAGTGACTAATACTAGTTTTAATTCTATGGTGTTTTATAGTGATACGTGCAATTTGAATCCCCTTACTCCAAAAGTAAGTATAAACAACTTACTGCTTATCCCATTCGTTTATTTTCTTGAAATTTGATGGTTGTAATGAGTAATTAATCTTAGCCATTAGATTTCAAGAAAATGAAGGATGATGATAAAAACTAAGTCTTTTATACTGACTCTTGGAGTGAGTAGATCTCCTCCATATATAGACACACACATGTACATATAGATATATATATATATATATATATATATATATATATGTATACACTCTTGTGACTCCAAAGATAATGGAAATCATGATTTTTTTTTAAAGATCCGAACTAACTAAGACCTTTTTTTTCTTTTTATTTTGAGGCAAAACTATTATATTATTGTTAAAGTAAATTGATAAGTAACAGAGCATTGAGAGGGGTCAACAAGAGATATGAGTGACTAATACTAGTTTTAATTCTATGGTGTTTTATAGTGATACATGCAATTTGAATACTGATAGTGTTAAATAAGTTTGGAATCATCCTCACTTTAAATGCTAACTCATAGAACTAGAATTCCTTTTGAACAAGTTTTAACAGGAACTCTAGTTAGTGTTTTCCTACTTTAATATTAGCCATGTAAATGGTTGTTTTCAATATAGTGACAAAATTCATGATCCATTTTACATAATTCATGGAATGAATGCAATGGATGATAAGTACTATTCTGCAGAATTTTGGGATAATTCTATCGCTTGAATAGTTGATGTCGATTGAATCTGGTGATAAGTCATCATTTGTAGTAGTTTCTGTTGATAAATTTAGAGATCCTGGTTTGAGAGAAATGCAAACTATAGAGATATATGTAAATAATAATAATAATAATAATAATAATAATAATAAATAATGATGAAGATGATAGATAATAATATATAACTATAATGATTAGTTATTATGCGAAATTTAGTTCCTAATTTTCACGTTTCATGTTTCTTCAAATTAAGTGGAGATGAACTCTCATCTACTGGTATAGAATTAATTATTATTGTTGCAAGATAATTAATTGAGAAATAACAAACTAAAAGCAATAAAATGCTAAGCAATGAAAAAAACATTGAGCAAATAAAAGTAACTAAATGATCAGAAAACAAAAAAGCTTTCAGAAAATGAAAACATAAGAATGAAAAAAATACCTATGTTAATAGAACTTTAAATTAACTTTAATGGAAGAATTTTCAATAAAAAAATAAAAAATACTATTGAAGTAAGACTTCAATATTTTTGTGAAGTTGTTAATGAAGTATGTAATTGTTTAGTAGCAAAATATGAAATTGATTCTCGAGAAAAATATGTAGAGCCGTATGGGGAATTAAGTTTTATATTGTAACATATATCTTTTCAAAATTCCTTAATTTGATTATTCTTTAGCCTTATATATAAAAAAGTTAGAATGAAGAGAGAAAATGTTAAACAAAGTAATGAGCAAATGACAAATTTAGAACTAAAACAAATACACATACTACATGTTTTTAATAAACATAATGAGATTAGCTTATTTTCTAACAAAGGAGCTTAGAAGAGATTATGAGTACTGGTGTTTAAAGGATCTACTTAGGGGTAACAATGTAACCTCCTTTTTTTAAGAACAATAACATATTAATAAAAGGCACAATTTATATTAGTAAGTTTAATTTATTTTTTTAATTATTTTTATAAATAAATTATGAATTTATTTTAATAAAATAAATGTGAGTAATGATAATAAGATAGTCTAAAGGTTAAGTTTAGACTTAGTGTTAAATATCTTAAACCAATGGTTATCCTAGAGTAAATAAAAGGAGCTAAGGTACTAACTTTAGTTTCAATTTCTAACTTTCTCGAGGGAGGTTGAGGAGCAAGTTGCACCCTTACATACAAATCTTTATTTGAGGGTAAAGGTTGAGTGGGAAATTATCTCTCACTAGCATATATAGAGAATATAGATAGTGAAGCAATTCCTAAGTTTCTATAAACTCACATGCATGCGGTTGGAAAATTGTGAACACCTGAAAATCATAACATGTTTTATGCGTGACTTTGATTATTAAATTGTTTGTATCAATTGAATTTTCACTACTACAAAAAAGGCTTTGTAAAAGGCATGTTTACATCAATTATGTTATAAATTTTGTAGGAAAACTTACAGTCGCAACATTGTAATTTTTTTGAAAGATCGTAAAACATTTCTTAGAAATACTTGTTTTAAAGTTTTTAATGTTGAAACAATTATGTTGAAAACCATTTTACTAGGGTAAATGCGACTCCTTGATTCACTCTTTGCTCCAAATCCCTAATCAACTTTTTTCTTTGAAGGCTCCAAATCCTTCATCTTCTCAGCTTGTGTTAAACGTGAATGAAGATATATGTCCTCTCCGATGTGTTTTTACTCCCATTTGTGCCTCACCACAAACATGTTTTTCTAAAAGTAGAAACACCGCACCGTTAAAAACTTCTCTCTCTCTAAGTCTCTGGCACTTCCTAGGTTTTCCTTCAATCGCATCTCAATTTCGTAAGTTCATCTCTAACTCTCTCTTGGTTTGTCAAGGTGGTCAACCATGGCATTCCCTTGGAGTTCATGGCCCGTTTCAAGAATCAAGCTCTCGATTTTTTTGCATGCAACCCTAGTGTCTAAAGACAAGGTTACCCTTATGGCTATGAAAGGAAAAGAAATGGCAACAATTATGTCATATATCCCAAGAAACTTCTACTTTTTCAGCAAAACCCACAAATTCTTAGTTATTTATATATCTCTTTTCAAAACAAAAAGTCCTCTGGTTTCTATTTATTTCCTTTTTATTCTCAATGTTCATTTTAAAATTTAAAGAAATCACGTAGACATGTTTTCTTTTCTTATGGGTGTTTATTATAGGTGTGTTATGGAGGAGTACATAAGAGCAGTGAAGAAGATGTGTTGTGAGGCATTGGAACTAACAGCTGGGGGGTTGAAGATAGGAGCAAGAACGAGCTTAGCAAATTGAAGGGGATGAAAGACGTGATACTTGCTTGGGGGTGAATCGGTATCGAACATTTCTTACTTAGTAACTTGATTGTTATCATTATTATGGCTTTTGCAGTCTTCCTAGGTCACTAATGGGGTTTTCTTAAGCAAACAATTTATATGGCTATATTTTTTTCCTAATATGCAGGGACATCCTGATTGATAAAGTTGTTTTGTGAATGCATTTTATAATGATTTTGAAGAAAAATCTGCATATGGTTCCCAATTTAAAATAAGCTATCATTATAAGCTGAAAGAGAAGGTATCATGAAATTAATTCAAGGATTAAAGTTGGAAGGAAGCATTCTTGGTTGTGGAGTCCTATTTCACAATTTCAGCTTAATTAGGTATATATGTTGAAGTTCATAGTTATGGTTTATGATTCTTTTAATAGTTTATAACTTTGAACTATTTTTCCTTTCTAGATTTGAAAGCTCGAGATAAAGAAGTTTTAGTACATACATGATATATAATAAATTAATAATAATAATATAATATATTATTATTATTATTTTGGCTTGATTTAAAGTGATGGGTGGATTTTTAAAAAAGTATTGAGTCTGTGAGTTTCTAGTGGTTTTATCATTTTTTTATGTTTTTAATTCATAAAACAATATAAATAATTCTAATTAAAGTAATTGAAATAATTCTAATTATAGGTCTATATGTGTCAAGGGGTCTAGGTAGCTAAGTTGATTCACGTGTTGTAAATATTCGACACTTCAATTTCTATTAGAACAAAAAAAAAATTCTATAACTCCTTTACCTATTATCACAAAACATTTAGATGTAAAAATACATCTTACTGAATAAATATTTATTACAATTTTTTATATATTTAGTTAAATTTTTTAAGTGAAAAGTAAAAAAATCGAAAGTGACTTATTTTAAAAAACTGTTTTGGAAAAAAAAAGTGATACATTTAAAAAAACGCTTTTTATAATTATACTGAAATATAAAATTATAAAAACTTTTTACTATAATAAAAATCTGTTATAAATAAATTACTTACTTTTAAAATCACTTTTTAACATAAACAAATAATTCTATATAAAAATTATTTTTACATTAAAAGCACTAATTTATTTGTTTTCTTTTTAAAATTATTTTATTAAATTATTTAATTTTATCTAGACACAATTTTAATTAAAATGTAATTTACAAAACTACTAAAAAAATGAACATTTAGTTATAAATCTCCTCTACTAGACATCGAATCAAATAAATGATGGACATAATTACCTGCTTCATCGCGAAATTAACATACTATCTCAATGCTAAGATGTCTTAATAGAGGGTGGTTTAAAAAATGGTCACTGTTTTTTAAATCCATTGAATTGTATATAAATAATGAATGTATTAAATAAATATAAAATTAGTTGAATTTTTTAAAATATACTAAAAAATAATTATTTTAAATAATCTCTCTTTAACTCCTACAGGATTAATAAGAAAATGAGTTAAGGTGAACCGATTTTTCACTAGCATATTTTGTTTTACGTTTTTTAAGTATGAATTTTGGTTATTGGGTAAATAATTTTTTATCTCTCTTTAAAAGCATGAAAAATCTGCACCGAAAGCTAATGGAGGATCCATTGTCATGCATAATAAGTGTTATAGGACGTGGCTGTTACTTCATGAAAAAACATTCGTACTTAGGGTTTAGTTCAAAATGTAAAGGAAATAGTTTCAACTTTTGTTTGGATAATTGGATAGTAAAAAGTTAGAAATTTTTTAGGAGTTAGTAGTTTTTTTAAAAAAAGTTAGATAACAAAAAGTTATGAATTTTTTAAAAGCTAGTAGTTTTTAAAAAGAAATTACTCCAAATAGTTTTTTCAGACGATTTTATATTTTCAACTATTAGTTGTTTTGTTTTACAACTTTATCCTTCATTAATTAAGGTATTGTTCCCTACTAATTCTCTCTTCTTACATGATAAAATGTTTCTCTCTCCATTAATATAATTATAGTAATTTATAATTTAAACATATAATTATAGAAAATTATAATTTAAATATATAATTTAAAATTTATATTTAATTATCAAAGTCTATAATTTAAATATATGATTATAATAATTTATAATTTAAACACTTCATTATAGACATAATAACTCATGATATCTTTATTTGTTATTTTACAACTTTGACTTTGTTGATTAGTTAATTTTACCAAATACTTACAACTAGCTTTACAACTAGCTTTTCAACTTCAAGTTAGTTTTCAGCTTTTAGTGACCTTTTACCTTTCAACTCTCTTTTTAGCTTTGAGTTAATTTTTCAACTAATTTTAACAAATACACCCTAAATTCAACAGCAAAAGAAAGATAAGGTGTTCGTTTGAATATTATTAGATTTAGTATCCTTAAACAACACTCATTGTACATGGGAAAATATATTTTAAAAAATCTCTAAAAATAGCTAGCTGGATTCAAATTGATAATCAACAACATGTCATATCATAAAAAAATATGTCAGAATTGAAATGAATTTCAAGAAATTGACAAAGGAGAGGTTTGAATAGAATTCAAAATGTTGTTATGTGTTTTTGCATTTTTATTAAAAATATTTATGATCAAAAGTATAAATATATTAATAGTGTTTAAGGAAGATTGATTAATGTATAAATATATATATATATATATATATATTATAGATAGTAGGATAATTACCTCTGTTGGATATCAATGTAATTTTTTTATGAAGGTTATAAGATTAATCTAGCGGTAATGTCCATATATGGGGGAAAGATAGGTCTTTAGTTCAAATATCTCTTTTAACAAAATAGTTTTTCTTTGTGTTTTTTAAAAAGGGTAGAATAGTTATTTTGAAAAATGAACATCAAAAGGGGGAATTCTTTTTATTAATAGTATAGATATAGTATATAATATAATATTATAGATTATAGATATAATATGACAATTATGTATGTTGGATATAAATATTTTAAAGTAGTTTTTTTCTTAAAGTTATAAGGTTGAATGACCTAATGACAAAAGTCTATATATATATATAAGGGAGAGAGTATATATATAAGGGAGGGAGTAGATATAAGGGAGAGATACGTTGTGGGTCGAATCTCTCTTTTAGCAAAATAGTTTTTCTTTTGTTTTTTAAATGGTAGAATAGGTATTCTAAAAAGTGAACATCAAAAAGAGGAATTCCATTTTTATTAATAGTATACATTATAATATATATACATTGTCAGTATAAAAGATTTTTACACTGACGTTGACTCATAATTTTTCATTTATGTGACTTTTATAGTACTAACTAATAAACTCAACAAACTTACCATGAATGAAGGATTGTAATTGAATGTCAATGTATGCCAATTAAACTCTAATATATATATATATATATATATATATATATTATACATTATTGATAATAGAATAATTATGGATGTTGGATATAAGCATGTTAAAGTACTTTTTTTCTTGTAAGGTTGATCTAGTTGCAAAGTAAGGAGATAGAGGTTGTAGGTTCAAATCCCTCATTTGACAAAATAGTTTATTTTTTAATTTTCAAATAAGTATATGGGCAGAATATGTATTTTAACAAGTGGATATCAAAAGAGGAATATTAATAATATAGATTATTATTATTATTATTATTATTAGTATTATTCATGGAGCCAGACCCTATATGGTACCCGCAAAAATACTCTCATGTGGGAGCGAGTATAAGTACCTACAAAAATGGGTACGGGTACCCGTCCAGCCTCGCACCTTCTATATATATATGTATATATAAATTTTAATATGATTACATTATATAATATTAAATATGATATAATTTTGAGTAGATAATATTACTAAAAATATTATTTTTTATTATAATATATGATAAATAATATAACTATAGAGTAAAAAAAGATATACAACATATTTTACACAAATTTGTTAAAATAAAAATACAAGTTACAAGAAAAATGAGTTTTTTATAAAATAACTTAATAAAGTTATAATATTATTTAATAGTATGGTAAAAAAAGGTTTATGCGTAATCATATAAAATTTTAGGAAGTATTTTATAATTTGTTCTATGTTTGATATTATGTTCATTTTTTTCATATTATATTTATTTATTTTAAAAATATATTTATTTATTATCTCTATACATAAGTAAAGGGCGGGAAAGATATAAGTATATAGGTACCTAGTGTGTACGGGGATGAAGATTAAAGTCGTTGCCTGTGCAAGTATGAGACCGAGTATGGATACATTTCTTAAATATGGATATATGAATCAACACTATAGTACCCTACCTATATCTATCCCTATGCTAACTATCAATTTACTTTAACAATAATAAAATAATTAAAATGCTATTAGAAGTTTAGTTCTCCATAAAAAAAAGAAAGTATTATGATTTCCATTATATTAATGAAAGTTATAGAAGTAATATATATATATATATATATATGTATATATATATATATATATATATATATATATATATATATGAGTTTAATTGGTATGCATTGTTAGTGTAACAAATTTCATATTGATTAATACTTTAAAAGTCATATAAATAAATAGTTATGATTGAACGTCAGTGTAAAATTCTTTTACACTTTGAGTACATACCAATTAATTTTTATACTATCAATGAATATCAAAACATTTATAATTTTGTACTTACATAAGAAATTTTACTTTTATTTTGTTTTTATAAATTTGATTTGTACAATATTTTTAAATTAATTCCAACATCTATTTTATCTTGGTTAAAAAAATCCAATTTATCAAAAATAGATAAAAATAAGCAAAACTTATGTGTCAACATATGCAGAGAAGAGCAACGAGGAGATGAGTGAAGCACCATGATTTCTCATCTTCTTGAATTCCAAACTTGGGGCCATCACGTGCATTTTTTTCTCTATTTTTCTCGTTTTTTCTGCCTTAAAATTCAAACTCTCTTTACTTTGTTCTAACTTGAAAGCATCTTGGAAATTACTCTGTGGCAGAAGAGGCATCAGTTCTCTACCACCTTGCATGAACATAATTTTGTGTCTTATGTTCTTCTCGTAGAAAAAATTATTCATTATTATTAATGTTATTTATTATTATTATTATTATCATTTTTAAAAATAAATAAATGTTGCCAAATTTCATGTTCTATTGTTCCACTTGTATCAATATTTAAGCAATAAGAGATAAAAATTAGAAATTAAAATCGTTTCTTTTCATTATTATTATAAATTATAAGGTTTAATTAGTTGGCATGTATGTTATTTAACTTGAGTAATCTTTAAAGGAAAAAAAATGCAAAAAGAGATTTTTTTTTAGTCAAATGCGGTACAAGTGTGTGAGATTGTGTATCACTTCTAATATTGTACGTGTGACACATTAAGGATTTAATTGACTATCGAAATGGAAGACATATAATTAACCTTCTTGGCCCCGTTTTTAAGTTTCTATTTTTTAGAAAAATTATGGTTTTATTTATTTTTTATCTGTAAAAGTTTCAAATTACATTAATTATTTCTTATTAATTATACCCATATTTTTTGTGAATAAAAAATAAATGAACATTTTATTAAGAGTGTTTTTCAATGAGAAAAATGGAAAATGACATAATAAAAAAAAATAACAAGTGATACGTAAAGAATTTTAAAGTTAATTATTCTTTTATCTTTATTATATTTTGAAACTTATTGGATTATTTATTTATATATAATTTTAATTTTTTATTTTAAATAGAGATTTGAAGATAGATGTAAAAATAGATATACTTGAAAAACAAAAATTAAAGTACTATGAAGATAGATACATAAACAGATATTGATAATTATATATTACTATGTGTTATACATAATAAAAAAATTACAAGTAAATTTAAAATATGCTAAGATCAATATCCAAGCATTACAGAATTTATTTGAATATAAAAATCTGATTTAAATATAAAATGATATTTTTAAGATATTGTGGGTATTTTTTTTATTGAACTTAAGCTTTTTAATTGTCAATTTTTTTAAGGTTATCATTATAAGAGAAAATTTATTGAATATAAATTTATAAAAATAAATCATCAAATATTTTCTTATAAATTATATATTTCATATTTATTATAACATTTAAAAAAATATATCATAACTAACTTAATTTTATAATCGTTCAAGATATTTCAATGATTTTATAGAATATAATCATAATAATATTGTGATTGAATTAATCAGTAATATGATTTCACCCTCGTATAGTCAATATGAAGTAAACACAAAAAATATGTGTAATTCTTATTATTTAATTTTAATATCATATATCTCATTTTTATATATCAATCTTTTATATTTGTATGCATAATTCTGATGATATTATTATATTTATATAATTCTAATTGATAAAAAGTATGAAAAATTAATTTTCAACAAAAAATTTCTACTAACCTTATAATTTTTTTATGCTTATTAGACATGTTTTTATATATTTAAAATTCAATAAAAGTTATCTTTGTATATATATATATATAATATTCTTAACAATTATTGTACAATGTATAATTTGATAATTTATATTTATATATTTCTTATAAAAGATTTGGATAATTGTGAGTCGTTCGGGATTTTAATGTAACAAAAATCACTGCTTTGACTCAATATTAAAGAGACCTGACAGTTTGTAAGTTGTTTGATTGAGATTTTAAGGTGACAAAAAATATTTATTTGATTTAAATTTATTTACTATAACATAAAATAGAGTAAATTACAGTAATATTATCTCAATTTTCATATCTTAATCTCCCTTTAACTTTAAAATGTCAGTGCATACTCATTAAACTCTTATAATAATATCTTCTATATGTTTCAAAACATTATACTAACAACCTTATGAAACCTTAGGTACTCTCTCAGTTATACAAAAGTAATGATTAAAAAAATTGAAATTTATATATAATTACACTAAATTTTAAGAAATGTTATTATAATTTACTCTATAAAATAATAATGTAAATTTGGATGTGTGGCATTATTTTTTATAGACATATGACATTATTTGATTACTTTGTTACTTGTCAATTTTTATTCTCAGTAATTATCTTATATTGCTCTCTTACCCTACATCCATTCTTTATATATTTTTAAAGGAAGTTTTAGCTTTCCATAACTATTGTTTAAAACTAAGGTTATCAATATTGAGAATGGGAGTTCCATAAATTCGATTTGTAAACTCGTAAATAGTTTACTTCAGATAAAAAATTAATAATTAAATACCTATAAATAAAATTTATAAATAATATAATCGCAAATTTAACATTTTAACAATGTGTAGTATATAAATAACTCGGAGTTGAGTATATTTAGAAAAACAATTGTAAAATAAGCAATTATTAAAATTATTAAGTACATTTACTAAGCATGAAGGATTTGTTTATTAAAAAATAGCAAAAAAATACTATTTTAAGTAAAAAATAGTTTAACCAAATACACAAAAAAATAGAAAGTTGCTTAAAATAAGTTCTTTTTTTAAAATAAACTTAGCAAAATGTACCCTTGGTTATAATATTATTGATTGAATGTCTACAATCTAATGTGAATAATTACCGACTAATGCAAATAAAAAATTATTAGATCAATTTTAGTGAATAAATTTTAAGAGATATATAATTAATTGATATATGGAACCACCACAAACGTGTACATATACTCACATAGACCAAGTTTAATATAAACTGAAATTAATATATTCTTGAAAATAGATGGTTTATTGTACTAATTAATGTGATGGATAAACAGAATGTCGTATGACATGGGTGAATGGAGGGTCGGAGGTTGTGGCAGAATCGAGTCAGAATCAGAACCGTGTCTGCGATGGCAAAATTGCATTTTTCCTGAATTTGTGGTGGAACAAGATCACTCAATCACGTATTAATGGAAGAAAGGAGGATTTAGGGATTTGGCAGAATAGAAGTGACGAAGTGAAGAAAGGATAAAACCTGAGTAAGATGCTAAACAACGTCGTTTTAGAGTGAATAATCATTAAATGAAATTTTTGGGTAGTACCGTGAACTCGTGTGTAAACAAGCAAGTTTACTGATATTATCATGAGTTTACTCAAAAAATGAGTTTACTCACGATTTAACTCAATAAGGTCCCTAATTTCATAAAATCATACGATTTTTCGAGTTATAACGCGATTTTGATAACCATGATCAAAAGTTTTAGATGTAATTATGGATGCACCCCTCAAATTAAATTTAATTATAGATGCACCATTTTTTTAAATTATACAGACCCTTTACTTTTATGTACTTATTGCAGTTGTACCTTTTTTTAAAAAATTTTGTAATATTACACATAAATTTATTACATATGTACTGCCTAAGTTTTGTATGATATATTTATTAAATGTTTACCTTCACCAAAAAGAAAAGTAAGAGAAGCCCTGACGAAAGTCGTTATTAAAGAAACAAATAAGTTGCTAGACACAGGGTTTATCCGAGAAGCACATTACATGACTTGGTTAGCCAATGTCGTGATGGTCCTTAAAGGAAATGGAAAATGGCACATGTGCACAAACTATACGGATTTGAACAAAGCATGCCTAAAAGACGCATATCTTATTCCGAGTATAGATCAGCTTTTTTATGGAGCCGCTAGACATCAGGTGATGAGTTTCCTAGATGCATATTTAGGGTATAATCAACTTCGAATGTACCCACTCAATGAGGATAAAACATCCTTCATAACAAACAATGCCAATTATTGCTACAAGGTCATGTCTTTTGGCTTAAAGAATGCAGGGGTAACATATGAATGACATCGTGGTCAAATTGGACAACTATGAGAATCATGCAAATGACCTGTCTGAAATATTCTCCTCTCTTAGAAAATATCATAAGAGATTAAACCCAGCTAAGTGTGTCTTCAGAGTTAAGAGTAGAAAATTCCTCAGTTTCATGCTTTTGAACAAGGGATAAAGGTCAATCCTGACAAGTGTCAGGCAGTCATTGACATGAGAAGCCTGCATAGCCAAAAAGAATTATAGAAGCTTATAGGACGGTTGATGTCCCTTTCAAGGTTCCTACCAAGGTTAGTAGATAAAACCAAACATAATGCCAGGTTAGTGAGAAAAAACTCCAAGTTTGAATGGATAGATGACTGTGAGATAACCATCCGAAAGCTTAAAGCCTTCTTCTTTGCCTCACCAACACTACTAAAGCTAGTTACCAAGGAAAACCTCTTGCTATACCTCTCGGCGACCAACGAGGTCATTATGCAGTGGTGATCCAAAAGGTTAAACAACTTCAGGAGCCCATATACTTCATTAGCCGAACACTCCACGAGCCCGAGCAAAGGTACCAGATTATTAAAAAACTTGGCTTAACCTTTGTCACAACCTCAAGACGTTTGAGATCATACTTCTAAGGATATCAAGTGGTGGTCAAAACGGATTATCCCATCTTCAAGGTCTTACGCAAACCTAAAATAGTAGGATGGATGATATCATGGTCAGTTGAGTTGTCCAAGTTCGGCCGACTTAGCAAAGGAGATGGAAGCAACAAAGTTGGTCTATCGAAGTGACTCACAACTTACCGTGTCTTAACTCAGTGGAAAATACAAGTCAAATGTTCTCTTTTACTACAATATTACTATGCAATTAACAACTTCAAAAAACATTTCGATCACCTTATGATTGAACATGTTAAGAGAAATGACAACAACCGAGCCGACATCCTTGCTAAATTGGCTAGTACTAAAAAGTCAGGTCAATATAAGACAGTCATCCAACATACCTTGGAGGAACCAACTGTTAGAAATCCTATGGGCCAACAGATGCAGACGACATTCAGTAACCTGGGAGACTCCTTATAGCCTCACGTACAACATAGACACCATGATCCCAATAAAAGTGGGAGAAGAACCTTCATTTCAATGACAATTGTACAATGAAGGCAATGATGAGTAGATGTTAGTAGAATTGGACTTAGCATAGAAGTTGAGAGATAAGGCAATCATTCAAGAGGAAACATGCAAGAAAAGGGCTACTAAAAATACAACACAAATTTCAGACCGAGGTCCTTCAAGCAAGGAGACCTCATTTGGTGAATGAGGGGAAAAGCCCAACGAGAACCCGAACAAGGAAAGTTTGCATCAAACTGGGAAGACCCTTTCAGAATCAACTAAAATACGAATAATGGAGCTTACAAACTAGAGCATCTCTCAGGAGAAATCTTACTAAGGTCGTGGAATATTGCAATACACCTCAAATTTTATTAACACCATAAAGAATGCTTAAAGTAGAAATACATGTCCTAGAAAAGTGAAAAGGCAGTTATGATTAATCATTTTACCTGAAATCAGTGTTAATATTAGAAAAGGGGATGTGTAAGCATCCTAGGTACTACAAAACAATGGCTCTTAAATGGACATGATCACAATTCTATAAACAAACTAATGGTCTTTATATGACCACTATTACAATAAATGATAAACCCCTAGATAAAAAAAGGAGATTAAAAATGGAAAAGTAGAGGAGCATCATCAGCAGTAGTTTCTGCATCAACATCTGAATCCGTGATCTCGTTCTCAAGAAGCATGCGACCTTAATAGATGTCGTGATCGACATCAAATTAGGTCATATTAACCTAGTAGAGAAAGGCAGTCTGGTGAACATCCTTCTTGAAACCTTTAATGGATTTTTTATGGTTGCCTTGGTCTCATCTGTGATGTTAGCTTTGTCAGCTTCCAACACGGTCTCCCTTTTTGACACCTTGACCAAGTCAGCCTTGGCCTTATAAGATGGTCCAACGTCGTCTTTAGCTCTTTTTAAGAAAACTGGTTGTTGTCTTCCTCAAATTTTAGTTTCCCTTTGAGATTAACAGCTCCTGAGAAAGGAGACTGTTGGCCGACAAGGCTTCGACAAGAGAAGTGCAATACTCCAAGAGCTCTTTCTTTAGCTTCTCCATCCCTGTGTTCTTTAGCGCATCTCGAATCAACCTTTGGATCAACATCCAAGTGCGAGCTTGCAATTTGTATAACTAGTCATTATCTCCTCGACTGTTGGACCATTAATCAACTCCAACTCTTCTAGGGTGTACTCGATTATTTTTGTCTTCTTCCTCATTCTCAAGTATAGGTAGAAGAACCCATTCAGCATAAAGGTGTTGGGCGGGTCTGCTAACTTCTCAAAACTTACAGTCTTGTGGGTGAGCTTCTTAGAAGGGACACCTGACTTATCTCCCCCTTCCGGCCCCTTCCACTTCTTGTTTTCCTTCCTTTTCCTTGTATTGTCGGGCGGCAGAGGTAGCAAGTCGAGCAGGCCAATACCCTTAGGCCCCATTGCCACGTTCTCTTTCTTGCTTTCCTGAGTCTAGCCCTCACAAATTTTCTTGAATGAGAACCAAGAACCCTTCGGTACTTTTTCGGCCATAACACCTACAAAGACAACAAAAATTAGCAAGTAAAAATTATGAATTGAAAGTAAGTTGCTAAGGACGATGACTTAGTATCCAACCCAAGGTCAGGATTAGTAGACAATGTTAACCTCAAAATTGACTTCGTGAGAAGTCGGTGGGAAGATCGTAAAAAATAGACAGTAATTTTAAGTTGTTCTCCAGCATATGCGATCTCATCCACTTACCATCGTGGGTTCAGCATATAATAGAAGGGAAATCTAGGCCGGTTATTCTCATCATACATGTACTTACAACCCCGAGGTCCAGCACCGAGCTTGAAGAACCCTCACTTGAAATCCTTTAAGGAAGAGGTATATGGACTAAGCAGACAAAAATTCTACTGACTTGTCAATGAAACCCACATTGGGGTCTCACCTAGGCGAACACAATAGGGTATAGGAAAATCCTAGGATTGGGCTCTACATACAGTGCCCTGTAGAGCGTTCGAAATGACTATAGAGCGGCCCAACTAGTGGGATGCAATTAGCTTGGTGCCACATTCAACATATGAAGCACGAGCATCATGAACTCATCAAATGGGAGTCGAATGTGAAACTTCAAGAAAAAGAGATCATACATAGAAAAGAAATCTTCAACGGAATCACCCCGGCCAAAACAAACCTATCAGATTGCTACATATGTCCATACTGAAGATGTCGTTCTCCGTGTCTGGTATAGTGAGGTCGGTCGAAGTTATCTACAATTCTCTGTAAGTCCATAACTTTGGTATGGCACAACCTATATGACAAGATGGAAGGCTTCACCCACCCATAACCTGCAAGTGTAGAGTCATTAACCACCTCAGCTATCGATTCGCTGCCACAGTTAACTACCTTGCATGAGCCAACACCATGTCTACAGAACTGGAGACTTCACCCCCAATATTAAAGACTACCAACCCTGGAACTCTCACACTCTCCATCCACAGAAGATGATGACCCAGTATGGGACAACTTGCTCAAACTTGTCAACATGATACATACCTTTTACTTACAAGATGTTTGATATTGGATTATCAGATATTGCTACACTCTAAAGTGTCAGAAAGTGTGGTGGATGGAGAGCTTGTCTACAACCCTATTTATAGACAATCGGCCCATCAGGCCCAATGTGCCAATTAACCCCAACCATCTAATCGCAATTAATCAACGGTCCCCAAGTGCCTACTTGTCAGAGAGCAGGACTAGCTAGGAACCTACTCTAGATGCCCTAACCTCTTAGAGTTGTGATGGTTCCCGCACCTTGCACGTTTTGTCTCCCCATGCAACATGCACACCTCTCGGGATATATTTCATGCATTTCGAATTTCAATTTATCATGGTTCATCACTATTCCCATGTGAGCTTGGGGGCATGTGTACCGAGAAGACCTCAGAAGACATAATCTCATCACTGGTTAGGAACTAGTCACACCTCGTGATACGTTCGAAGGATAATCAAGAACCTCGTGATGTTTTCGCCATGGACATGACAATGTTGGCCTTAGTACTGCATTAACCAAGTAAGACGATGTAGAGATATTTGTCTTCACGAATCCAAAAATTATAAGATGGATTGGAAAACACACCAGAGGCAATGATAAATGGTTTTAGGGGGACAAGGTGTGTCAACTGTGATGTAGCCTTCAAGGTCACACGTTACATGCAGAAAATGAATCTATCAATACCACATAGGATAATTGAAGGAGTTTAGTTTGATAGGGAGTTGGGTGGTGGTGTTAAATTCCTCAAGATCCTTTGGATCATAAAGGGTGGGAGGACGAATAGCAGTAGATGTGGAAGAGTGACAGGCCATTGGATGAAAAGGAAGGCTTGTTAAACAATTGGCTTTAATTTGATATCATATAGAATAGTGACACAGTAACAAAGGAAGCCTATTATTAATTCAATCATAATTAGAGTGCATAAAGGTTGCACTTATATAGGTGTTGAATATAAATTGATTAGTTAAATAATTATCAATATAATGATAAATTGATAATTATTAGTATCAAGATAAATAACAAACTAATAAAAATAACAATTGAAAAAATAAAAAATATAATGATAGCAAATCTAAAAAGATAAAGTACTAAGTTAGTACTCCTACAAAAAACTCATCTTCCCACACACCGCTTTCCCATTTAAAGCTTCTATTCCATTCTTCCTTTGTGCCTTATAACTTCTATTTCACCCTCCTAGAAAAAAAAAACTTAGCTTTTTCCCACACCAATATTGTTCCTTAATTTTTTGTTATTTATTCAACTTCATTAAACACATGCGTTGTGCGAGGTGTGGAGAAAACATTATAGCCAACACAGTCAAATACCCATTTTTTAAGGATCAAGCTTCCCACAAAAAAAGTCTCTTTTTCCTTCATCAGACGACAAATCGAAGCTAAAGCCCCACCAAAAGTGTTAATAGATCTTTGTTCCTTCACTTCTATTAGTAAGTATTGCAATACCAACTTTTAGTAGTGCCAAATGGGTAGAGAATGGTGACCTTGCCACATTCCCTTTGTTGTAGAAGCTAAAGCATCATTCCCTACGCATTTAGCCTGACCTAACGTTGTTCTTTCAACCCTTCCCTTCTTACGACTTGCAACCAAAAAATTTTAAAATAACATATAAAAGTAAAACTTTTTTATGTTTATTTGTTATGGTTGTGCAATACACACATGCACACACTCTTACCCATACCCCCTCCCCCACAAACACATGCATACACACAGTACCTACATAACCATGTACACACCTACTCACCCATACCCATGCATACACGACACACACACACCCACTTTTACACATGCAAATATGTTATATTGTACCCCATTTTATAAAGGATAAAATAAGCTCTTAAATGCTTATAAGAAGCAGCGCAAGTGTTTTTTAATTTTTAGTAGATACTTAATGTCTTTGTTTACTCCATATCTTGTTAAGTAATATCTATGTTATAAAAACCAGACCGAACTACTTTGCTCGATCCGAAAACTGGTGAATCAGTCTGGTAACCGGTTCGGTCAATCCTAAAAGTCGGTGGAAACAAATATTAGTATTCTAATAGGTGGTTCAACTGGTTTGTATTTTTTTAATTTTTTTATTTTACTATATCCACCGCTCATTTTCCTAAATCAACCAATTTTTAATTAAAAAACTAAGAAAACTTAGCAATATAAAGGTGTATTTAGTGAAATTATTTTTATCCTTTTATAATTACAACCTTAATACATTTTTTCTTTTATAATCTTAATTGTTATAGTACATTAATAACAAAAAAAATATTATTTTATTAAGACTAATTCAATCACTGATTCAATAACGATTGAACAAATGAACCAGTATTTTCACCGATTCCATCACCAATCCAGTTTTAAAAATATAGATTAATATACATGAAAATTCAAGAAGGATACGAACACTAAAGTCCTATGAAGAATTAAATCTTTTTTCTTCTCAAATTAAAATGTTTTACACCTAATTGCTATAATTTATAAGAAAATATAAGGTAATTTATTTTTATAATTTATATTTATGTTATGTATTTTTTAAAATGTTAATAAATATAAAATATATCATTTATAAGAAAATATGAGATAATTTATTTTTATAAATTTATATTCAATAAAATTTCTCTTATGATGATAACCTTAAAAACATTGACAATTATAAATCTTAATTTCAATAAAAAAATACCCACAATATCTTAAAAATATAATTTACATTGAATTGTTTATAATAAATTATTAATTAATAAAAATTATTTTATTAATAATTTTTATATTTAAATGACCTTTTTATATTCAAATAAATTTGTGTAATGGTTTGACATTTGATCTTAGCATATTTTAAAACTTTTAATTTTTTTATTATATAATACATTGTAATATATAATTATTAATATATATTTATATATCTATCTCCATAGTGATTTTTTTTTTGTATAAATTTAGATAGAATCTGACTAGTTTCTTAACAAAATTTAATTGGTTAACCATGGTAAATCTAAATAAGTTAGTAGGATTAGCTAGTACATGTTGATTCTATAAACTTTGTTGGGAAAGTAGTTTCACATCTAGAATCAGTACGACAAAAGATGTCTACAGTTATATATTTTATATTATTATTTAACAAAATTATAATTCAGAACTTGAAAAAAATAAATTAAGTTTTAAAGTGATTAAATTAAGATAAATAAATTTATAAAATGAAATTAATATTTTATAAATTTTATAATAATCTAAATCATAATTTATTTTTAAATTATTTTTAATTTTATAGAAATCCAATACAAGTTAATTAATATATTTTACATGATTTTATTAAATTATTTTTTATTTTTTATTTTTTACGATTATATATGAGTTCTTTTATTTATGAATTTTCATAAATTTCTGTTGCTTCTTTCTAATATTTTCTTAGTGCATCTATCGGTTCAATTCCTATGTTTAAACCTCACATTACTTAACCAAATTCATTTGCCTTATAGTTTAAGTAAATATCTATACATATCATCTAGAGTTGTTTTGTATTTAAAATAGAAACAAATTTATACACAAATAAGTAGTTTAATAAGTCTCTAAAAAGATAGTAAGAGTAATAAGAGATAATACCACAAGTTCCCTATTCCCTATTTGACTACCGGGTTAATTACTTTCCTTCTATCTCACTAACCAATTAAATCTCAATGTGTCACACATACAATCTATCTTAGGAGTGATAAGAGACAATGACACAAGTTCCATATTCCCTATTTGACCATAAAAAATCTCTTTCTTACAATTTGTTCTTTAAGAATAACATATGTGCAAATTATTTTAATTTTTAGCTCTTGTTCTTTAAATATTGACCTAAGTTGTACAACATGAAATTTTGCAACATGTATTTATTTTTAAAAAATAAAATAATAATAATAAATAATATTAATAATAATGAAAAATTTTCTCTAGGAGAAGAACACAACACACAGAGCATTCTGCTATGTTTTCTAAAATGCTTCTAGTTAGAACAAAGCAAAAAGGATAGAGCCATCAAAACGGGTTCAAATCTGTGGGGCAACCTGAGCCACCATGAATACGGATCGGTCAGGCAAAAAAATAAGACAAACGAGTTGCAATAGCTAAAAAACAACCGGGCTAACTTCAAACCCGACCTATACAAGTTCAACTTAGGTGGGTCAAGCCAGTCCGTACTCAACCACTAAATATTTATTATTTTAATATTTTATTATTTTACTAAATATTTATTATTCAACCCATTAAACATTTATGATTTAAACTATTATATTACATAATCAAATAGAAAATATTTTTCTTAATTTTAAATAAATACTTAATTAAATAATTAGTTTTAAAATTTTAAATAATATCAATTTTTAAAATAATTTTTTATTGTTTGGTAGGTTGGTGGGTTGGCCTATATAACCCACCAACCTGTGGTAGGCTGAGTCAGGCTAACAGATTGAATAAAAAAGTTTAAATGTGCCGAGTTATGTTGACTCGTTTTTCTGATGGATCAAGGTGGGCTGACTTATACGAGCCAAACCAACTTGTTTTGATAGCTATATAAAACGGTTTGAATTTCAAGAAAAAAGAAAAGAAAGGGAGAAACAATGTATGGTATGATGCTCAGTCCAAATCACAATTAGGAATTTGAGAAGCTGAGGATGGGTGGCAATCATGAAGAAGAAGAACACCCTCGTCCAAACAAATGGATGAGAGTGCGTATATGTTGTTTGCACTTGTTAATTTGAAAAAGCATAGTAGAACCATATCATACCAATATGCTGAAAACCAACATGTCATATCATACCAAATTTTCTAATCTTCCAAATTTTCTAATCTGCCAAATATTGTAATCTGCAAAATACTAATTTGTCATATAACACCTAAATAACAATGAAAACTAATGTGGCTGCTATATGACAGTATAATCTAAACCAATGTGGCTGCCATATAACACATAAATAGTAATGTAAACCAATGAAAAAGAAATTCTAATCTGCCCAATATTTTGTTCTAGTATGCACAACAGACCCATAATTCAATTTGACCAAACCAGTGCAACCCATATATTAGACCCATAATTTAGTTTTCTGTAAATGCAACCCATATATCAGACCCATAATTCACTTATATTTGAATTTCACCAGACCAGTGCAATACTATACCATACCAGAACCCATAACTTGAATTTTAACTTCAAATACCAAACCAGAACTTACTATCTCCATCATCATCAAAATTTTCACATGTTTGAGTTGGCAAATCTGAAGTATGTGAAGCATGTTAGACACTGACCAAATTAGCATATATAAATACAAAAGAAACCAACATCAGTTGACCACTATTTAATTTCCAACTACCTAACCCCATTTTACACCAACCAACAATAAAGTAAATGGGAAACCAACTAAAGTGGCAACACATGAAACTTTCTCCCAAACCTAGACACTGAACCCATTCTACAAAAAGTTCAAAAATTATAATTTGAAGTAAAATAATGTAAACCCATCACCCCACAACAACAAAATGACAAAACATTGACCACATTCACTTACCTAGAATAGAATTTAGGGCTCTTTGTCTTTCCTTCTTTCCATATCATGTTGTCCTATTATATAGTTTTGATATTATAAGTTAATATTAAGAAACGATAGAAAAAATAGATATATAAAATATGAATATTGTAATAATAAAATTACACATTATATTGATAATTTGGTCAAACCATTTTTCTAATATAGTTACTTTAAAATATGTTTCGAGAAAAATAATAATTAAAAATAAGGTAAATTAAATTTAGGCACATAATGCTTTGTAAAATTACACATATTATTATTAGTTTCGAAAGCTTTGTATGACTAGAAGTTCCTACAAGTACCTTTATTAATTTTGATGATAACAAATACATATATTCATCTTGATTGGTAAGTTAGGCGTGACTTATTGTTCAAAGAATACTTAGTCATAGGGGTGAAGTGACTTTGTATACTTGGTCAAACCCAGTAGGAGTTTAACTGTAAAATCAGAAATGGTTTATGAACTGTTGCTAGAAATGACATAAAGAATATTTGTAATTGTATAACAATTGTTATATAATGAAACCTTACAATTGATGTTGATTTGAAAATGTTTTTATAAAAGAATATTTGTGAACTATTTTAAAATTGCAGACAATCTATTTTAAATGTTCATTGCAAGAATAAGATAAATCAACTGGAAAGAAAACAAACGTCAAAATATCCCAAGAAGCAAACAACATCCAATCATGGTAGACAAGAGCATATTATCATTAGGTTTCCCATGATTGTTCTTTCAAATATTTGTAAAAATTATGATTTGTTAATGATATTTTTTTTAATTTTTCATGTTATTAAAGTGTACTTTTTCAACATCTAATAATAATTATTTACTTAAATTTAAATAATAATTAAATTTAAAATAACAAAACAATACATATTTTAGAATATTCACATATTTTTTACAAAATGATTACCACCCAGTACAAAAGAATCATGTTCAAACTTGCAACTTTCACTCTATAATTTTTAACCATTACACAATACAAAATAGAGATAGTGACAAAAACATCCATCACTCTATTTATATAGAGTGGAACAATGCACCCCACTAACTTGCTAGCAATGTTGTAAGCATCTCAGGGAATTTTCTAAATTAATAAATTTATCTGGTAATGATAATGATTCTCTTATCTGTAATAATTAGTATACAAAGTTTTTATTTTTCAATTCATTCTTCATAACCACTTAATAATAAATTAACTTCCTTACCAAATCAATATTTTCTTTCATAATTTTGCAAACTACTCTTATATTTTGATTTTCTTTCTATTTTTCTTCTGTTCTTCCTTTTTATTTATTTACTTTATCCACTACTTATTTTCTAAATGAGATAACAAAATAAAAATATAAACACACTCATAGCAACCCCTTATATTTGTTAGTAACTATTAAGATCAATTTACAAATTTAAGATTGTTTATCTTAAAGTACACTTTTTATTTAAAAAAATTTAATTTATCAGAGCCTCTATAAAGGTTCAACCTGCCCCCACTAAAACTGAAAATTAAAAATTAAATATAGTGTGTCACACATATCCAATCAGTGAATATAAACAAATATTACAAACAATTATTTTTGCCTATAATTCATAAGAAATTGAGCATGCTTATTGTCAATCCAAAACCATTCTTATTTATCATTTATTGATAAGAACAACAACACAACGTAACTTGAAGTCTGCTAAATGAAAATACATTAATATTTTATTGTCAATTTAACAGAATTGCAATAAGAGGAAATTCCAACATAAATAACAACAATTTCAAAAATACATTGTAACATGAGAGGTTCTTGAGACTACACTCATCAGAAGTCCAAATTTAAAAAAAACAATTACAACATCTACTTCTTAAAAAAGGTTGATATGTATGTTTGAATAAGTATTAAAAAAATTGATTTTAAATGAAATTGATTATGATTAGATTGATTTTGAGATAATGAAATTTATATTTGAATATTTTTATTATAAAAAAAATTCGGAGTAAAATCTATTATAAAATTCTTCATCTAATGCAAAAGCCCTTTTCTACAGCGTTGTGAATATTATATTATAATATAGGTAGGAGCTATGTTAAAAATGTTTTTATTCACTCAATACATTTTTCAAATAAAAGATGAAATTGGAACAGAAAGGTGGGATGTTCATAAAAGATTTTTCTTTTAAAACCAATGAATTGAACTAATTTTAAAATTAGTTCGGTTCGAACAGAAATGGTTTAAAAATAGTTTGGTTCAAATCGGGCTGATTTTAAAAATAGTTCAGTTAATGTTTATTGAACTAATCTGATTTAAATCCAATTTAGTTCGGTTTAATTTAGAATCAACTATTTACAACTATTTTAAAGAAACAAAATTCCAAGTGTTTTAAAGAAACAAATGTTTACATTTTCTTATGAAAAAAACGATGTAGCAAGATATACTGTTTAAAGACAAATCTTTACATTTTCTTATGAAAAAAAAAATGATGTAGGAAGATATACTTTTAAAAACATTTAAAAAAATGTTTTAAAGAAAAATTTTTTTACAACGTTTAAAAAAGTGTATTAAAACATCTAAACTTTTATAACACCATCTTTTACAACACTTTTAAAAATGTTTTAAAAGGCTTTAAATAAGGGTTGTAAAAAATAGAAACAAATTTATATATAAATAAGTAGTTTAATAAGTTTCTAAAGAGATACTAAGAGTAAAAAAATAATTAATTTGAAAACTTTTCACCTATCACTTGTTACTTTTTTTTTTCTTATGGTGCTATTTTTCTTTTTTTTCATTGAAAATCACTCATAATAACTTTTCTCTCCATGTGATAAAATGTTCATTTATTCTTCTTAAAAAAATGGTTATAATTAATAAAAAATAATTAATATAGTTTTAAAATTAAAAAATAAAAATAAATAAAAACATAAATTTTTCAAAAAATAGAAACTTAAAAAAGGGACAACCGGGTTAATTACTTTCCTTCTATTTCACTAACCAAATGTTAATGTGTCACATGTACAATCTATCTTAGGAGTGATAAGAGAAAATGCCACAAGTTCCCTATTCCCTATTTGACCATAAAAAATCTATTTCTTAATATTTTTCTTTAAGAGTAACATATATGCAAATTATTTAATTTTTAATTTTTATCTCTTGTTCTTTAGATATTGACCTAAGTTGTACAAGACAAAATTTGGCACCATTTATTTATTTTTAAAAAATAAAATAATAATAATAATAATAAATAATATTAATAATAATGAAAATTTTTCTCTAGGAGAAGAACACAACACACAAAGCATTCTTCTATGTTTTCTAAAATGCTGTCAGTTAGAACAAAGCAAAGAGGGTAGAGCCGTCAAAACGGTTCAAATCTATGGGCCAACCCAACCCAACATGAATATGGGTAAGACAGGCTAAAAAAAAAAAGAAAAACGAGTTGGAATAGCTAAAAATCAATCTGACCCACCTCAGACCCGACCCATACGGGTTCAACTTAGATGGGTCGAGCCAGCCCGTATTCAACCACTAAACATTTATTATTTTAATATTTTAATTTAACTAAATATTCATTATTCAACCCATTAAAAATTTATGATTTAAACTATTATATTACATAATCAAATAGAAATATTTTTCTTAATTTTAAAAAAAGACTTAATTAAATAATTAGTTTTAAAAATTTAAATAATCTCAATTTTTAAAATAATTGTTTTTTTATTTTTTGGTAGGTTGGTGCGTTGGCCCGTATAACCCACCAACCCGTGGTCGGTCGGGCTGGGCTAACAGATTAAGTAAGATAGTTTTAATGAGCTAGGTTGAGTTGAATCGTTTTTTGGATTGGTCAAGGTAGGCTGAGCCATCTGGGCCAAACCAACCCGTTTTGACAGCTAAACAAGAGGGTTTGAATTTCAAGAAAAAAAGAAAAGAAAGGGAGAAAAAATGTACAGTATGTCGTTCAGTTCAAATTACAACTAGGAGTTTGAGAAGAGTAGGATGGGTGGTGACCATGAAGAAGAACACCCTCGTTCAAACGAACGGATGAGAGTGCTTATATATTGTTTGCACTTGCCCGCTGTCTTTCTTCTCGTGCTTGTTCCTTCAACTGTCCTCCTTGTTATTTTTCTAGATGGTATCCCATAAGTTTTAGGTATTTTATCTGTTTTTGATAAATTCATGTTTTTTTTAATCATGAGAAAATATGTTTGAATTAAGTTAAAAATATTGTACAAATCTAATTGCTTAAAAAAAATTAGTGTAAAAATTTGGTTATAATTACAAAATTCTAAATATTTTGATATTTACAGTCTTGTAAAAACCGATTCGATCACTAACCCGGTCAAGGCAGATGATCAATAGACTAGTGGTCGGATAACTCAATCTAACCCAATTTATATATAAAAAAAAAACGTAACAACACAATTTTCACTTTCTAATTCTCAAATTGTATAAAAAATAAAGAGAAAATAAAGAAGTAAGAAATGACATCATTTAAAATATTTTATAAAGAGAAAAACTAAACTTAACTCGACTAGGATAAACCTGGTCCAATTTACCATTTTTTACTTGAAGTAGTTAGTTCAAACCGGTTCAACTACGTTCCTGGTCTTTTAGAAAACCAGTTTAATTATATGATAGGTCCCGTCTGAATTGATTTTCACAACTATGAATATTCATTTGATTTGTTCAGCATAGAAGTACATATATATATATATATAATATATATAATATATATATATATATATATATATATATATATATATATGTGGGAGGGAATCCACTTACTCCAAAAGTAAGTATAAAAAGCTTACTGCTCATCCTATCTGTTCATTTTCTTGAAATTTGATGGTTGTAATGAGTAATTAATCTTAACCATTAGATTTCAAGAAAAAGAAGGATGATGATAAAAAGTAAGTCTTTTATACTTACTCTTGGAGTGAGTAGATCTCCTCCATATATATATCGACACACACAAATACATATACATATATATATACATACATATATACACACATATATATATACACTCTTGTGACTCCAAAGATAATGGAAATCATGATTTTTTTTAAAGATCCGAACTAACTAAGAGCTTTTTTTTTTTATTTTGATGGAGAACTATTCTGTTATTGTTAAAGTAAATTGATAGGTAGCAGAGCATTGAGGGGGGGCCAACAAGAGAAAAGAGTGACTAATACTAGTTTTAATTCTATGGTGTTTTATAGTGATATGTACAATTTGAATATTGATAGTGTTAAATAAGTTTGGAATCATCCTCACTTTAAACGCTTAACTCATAGAACTAGAATTCCTTTTGCACACGTTTTAACCGGAACTATAGTTAGTGTTTTCCTGCTTTAATATTGGCCATGTAAATGGTTGTTTGCAATACAATGATAGAATTCTTGATCCATTTTACATAATTGATGGAATGAATACAATAGATGATAAGCACTGTTCTACAGAATGTTGGGGTAATTCTATCGTTTGAATAGCTGATGTCAGTTGAATCTGTTGAGAGTCATCACTTATAGTAGTTTGTGTTGATAAATTTAGAGATTTGGTTTGAGAGAAAAGCAAACTATAGAGATATATGTAAAATAAAATAAAATAATAATAATAAAAAATAATGATGAAGATGATAAATAATAATATATAACTATAGTGATTAGCTATTATGCAAAATTTAGTTCCTAATTTTCACTTTTCATGTTTCTTCAAATTAAGTGGAGATGAACTCTCATCTACTAGTACAGAATTAAGTATTATTGTTGCAATATAATTAATTAAGAAATAACAGACTAAAAGAAATAAAATGCTAAGCAATGAAAAAACATTGAGCAAATAAAAGTAACAAAATGATCAGAAAACAAAAAAAAAAAACTTTCAGTAAATGAAAACATAAGAATGAAAAAATACATATGTTAATAGTGCTTTAAATTAACTTTAATGGAAAAATTTTCAATAAAAAAATAGAAAATACTAATGAAGTAAGACTTCAATATTTTTGTGAAGTTGTTAATGAAGTATGCAATTTTTTAGTAGCAAAATTTGAAATTGAGAAAATGTTAAACAAAGTAATGAGCAAATGACAAATTTAGAACTAAAACAAATACACATACTACATCTTTTTAATAAGCATAATGAGATTAACTCATTTTCTAACAAAGGAGCTTAGAAGAGGTTATGAGTACTGATGTTTAAAGGAGTTGCTTAGGGGTAATAATGTAACCTCCTTTTTTTAAGAACAATAACATATTAATAAAAGACATAATTTATATTAAGAATTGATTTTATAATAAAATAAATGTAGGTATTGATAATAAGATAGTCTAAAGGTTAAGTTTAGACTTAGTGTTAAAAATCTCAAACCAATGGTTATCCTAGGGTAAATAAAAGAAGCTAGGGTACTATGCTTTAGTTTCCATTTCTAACTTTGTCGAGGGAGCTTGAGGAGCAAGTCACACCCTTACATAGAAATGTTTATTCGAGGATAAAGTCTGAGTGGGAAATTATCTCTCACTAGCATATGTAGGGAATATAGATAGTGAAGAAATTCCTAAGTTTCTATAAATTCACATGCATGCGGTTGGAAAATTGTGAGCATCTAAAAATCATAACATGTTTTATACATGACTTTGACTATTACATTTTTGGTATCAATTTAATTTTCACTACTACAAAAAAGGCTTTCTAAAAGGCATGTTTACATCAATTATGTTATAAATTTTTTAGGAAAACTTACAATCGCAACATTGTAATTTTTTGAAAGATCGTAAAATATTTCTTAGAAATAATTGTTTTAAAGTTTTTAATTTTAAAACAATTATCTTGAAAAATGTTTTACTAGGGTAAATTTATTTTCTCCCTGCCCTTGCGACTCCTTGATTCACTTGTTGCTCCAAATACCTAATCAACTTTTTTTCTTTAAAGGCTCCAAATCCTTCATTTTCTCAGCTAGCATTCAACGTGAATGAATATGTGTATCCTCTCTGATGTGTTTTTACTCCCATTTGTGCCTCACCACAAACACTTTTTGCTGAAACTAGAAACACCACACCGTTGAAAAATTCTATCTCTCTCTAACTCTCTGGCACTTCCTAGGGTTTCCTTCAATCGCATCTCAATTTCGTAACTTTATCTCTAACTCTCTCTAGGTTTGTCAAGGTGGTCAACCATGGTGTTCCCTTGGAGTTCATGACCCGTTTGGAGAATCAAGCTCTCAATTTTTTTGCATGCAACCCTAGTGTCTAAAGACAAGGCTACTCATCCTGGCCCTTATGGCTATGAAAGTAAAAGAAATGGCAACAGTTAGATCATATATCCCAAAACACTTCTACTTTTTCAGCAAAACCCATAAATATTTAGGTATTTATATATATCTTTTCAAAGCAAAAAGTCCCTTGGTTTCTATTTATTTTCTTTTTGTTCTCAATGTTCATTTTAAAATTTAAAGAAATCACGTAGACATGTTTTCTTTTCTTACGGGGTGTTTATTATAGGTGTGTTATGGAGGAGTACATAGGGGCAGCGAAGAAGATGTGTTATGAAGCATTGGAACTAATGGCTGAGGGGTTGAAAATTGGAGCAAGAATGAGCTTAGCATATATAAAGGGATGAAAGAAGTTATACATTCTTGGGGTGAATCGGTATCGGAAATTTCTTACTCCAATAACTTGATTGTTATTATTATTATGGCTTTTGAAGTCTTCCTTGGTGACTAATTGACGCATTCTCCCCAAGCAAGGGCCCTATCACTAGGGCCATGGCTAGGAGAATAGAAGAAGACATGGCTATAGTAGAGGGAGGAAGATCTCACCTCCATATGACCATCAAGTTATAAAAGCCATGACTTATTTACTTGTAATTTTTATTTTAGGAACCTAGGATTTTATTTTGGACATGTATTAGTCCATTTAATTTTCTAGGAGGTGTCTTAGTAATAAGAAGGGGTAAGATTAGCTTTTGGGCCTTTATTTAGGAAATAAGGGGGTAGTTTGATAACTACACCCTCTTTTGCTAAATAAAACCCAAAACTAATAAAGGAGTAATCTTGGCCCTCGGATGAGGTAGCTTGGGCACCAATTCTCATCTAAAGGAGGGTATTGATTGGACTTTAGGCTTCAATCCTCCTCCCTTGGATGACTCCTTTTAATCCTAGCCCTTCATTTCCTTCATGACTTGTCCAAGAGGTTAGCTCCCTCTATAAAAAGGTGCTCCTTCACACTCTTGTATTTTTTACACTTGATTGAATGGAAAAACCTTGAGTTGGCCAAAATTCTCTTAGTGTCCATCTTTCTATCTTTGAGAATTCCTTAGGTTTTTATCAAGGGTTCCATCCCTTGTGGCAAACTTTCCCTCTTAGGCTTATCTTACCTTAAGTGGCGCCTAAAACCGCCTCACTTCTTACCTCTCCACAAACCATTTCACCAAAGAAGAAAACCTCTAGAAAAAGATCAAGGGAGGCATGCATCATTTGGTATCTAGAGCATTGGTTTTAGAGGTCTAAACTCTCTTCCTATCTCATTTATTTTTTCTTTCCGTTTTCCTATTTTATTTTATCTTTAATTTCCGCAATTTTTTCTAGCTTTCCATTGTTGTTTATCATTTCCATTTATGTCTTGAGTTTATTGTTTTGAGTTATAGTTTATTTGCACCATTTATTTTTTGCTTGATGCAATTTATATTGTTCTTTTCTTTGCATCTACGTCTCTCCCATATTCATTAATTTCCGCTTAAGCTTTGAGTTGGGTGCTTTCTTGCTTGAATTTTGGTTTTGAGAATTTCTTGCTAAAAATCCATGCCGTTGTGGTGAATTGCACAACCTTGTGGTCAAGAAATTTAGACCAAATTCTTGTGTTTCCTTGCACCTAGTTGCCTTGTTTTTGCTTTATTTTTAGCTTTTATTTTTCACTTTTATACTCTTGTGTAGTTGTCTATAAGTCATGTTTATAGTTTCCCATTTTGTCTATTAATTCCTTTTAAGTTTAGCCTCTTTTGTTTTTACAAAAAAAAATTTGAAACTTCTTAAATTGAGCAACATAGAGGGGCATACCTCATGTCTAAGTCTCTTTAGAAGTTCATGTGCTTTTAGTTTCAAGCATATTCTTAAAAAAAAAATTCAAAAATAGTTGCTCAATTTCCTTTGTCTTTATTTTCCTTATACGTATAATTAGTAGCTCATTTGTGTGGTAAAGGTAGTTCTTGTTTGTGGGTGCTTTCACTTAAGCTATAAGTTTGGTATTTGTGTTCAACAAATTACTAAAAACTTAACAAAGCTTGAGTCCAGTGGCACACCAAACTACTAAACCATTAACACATCTATAGCTACTTTGCATTTTGAAGTCATTTCTAGTAGTACCTAAATTGTTGCTTTTAATTTTCTTTATTGTTCCAAGCGCATAACTCTTTGTTATCAAGCACTAAATTCACAATCAATTTAGGTGCATCTAGTAAATATTCAAAAAAAAAACAAACAAGAAAACAAAGTCTAAAATAAAATACAAAAAAACAACGAAGGATTCAAAAAAAAAAAAGAGAACAAACAAAAGAAAAGAAAGTTTGAAAAAAAATTCATTTGATGTACCTAACCTAAAATTAGCAAGTGCTTCAACTTTGAACTTGGAACCTTAAAAGAAATTTTATTACTTTTGGTACACTAAAACTTGATATTTGTGTTCTTCTACTCTTTAATCTAGTGTCATTCTTAGGTATTCCATTGTGTGCTCTCTTTCTTTTTTTTACCTTTTAGTTGTTGCTTGTCTTTTAAATCATCTTTGTAGTTTGTCTTATATACTCTTACCATTTGGTTAAGTGTCCTTGTGATTGTGTTATCTTTTATTGCTTTTTGAGTTTCTATTTGCACCTCTCCTTGCTACTTTTGGTTTCTTTGGTTTGTGTGTTAGTGTCACTTTTGGGAGAAAGCTTGAAAAAGGATCTTACCACAAGGGTAGAATATTTTGAAGGTTGGACTAAGAGCCTAAGGGATCACCTCAAAAGGAAATACACCTAGCCGTGAGGACTTTGATTTGAGGGAGCATTTGGAGAATCATTTTTTGAAGACTTTACTTTTTCTTTAATTTGGGTGTATTAATTTTTTAGTTGGGAGTTTGAGTGCCCTTAAGGCCCTCCCTTTGGTTGTAATAAAATTTAATCAATTTTTTAGTTTCTCGAAAATTAGGTGAAGAAGGAAGAAGTGGTACACTTCCTTCAACACCTTAGGAGCTCGCTTTAGATCCCTTCTCTTTTGAATTTTTGCTTTAAAATTCTTGGTTTATTTTTCTTATTCAAAGCGCTTAGAAGGCTAAAGAGTTCCAAAGACTCATCAAGCCATTTTAGGCAAGAAAACACAAAAAGAGAGGAGTGTTTGTTTGTTAAAATGTTTTAGCCACCTTTTTCCTCTTAGAAATTCAAGCACAATGACATCACACACCACTCTAGTGCTCATAGTTATTCACCAAATAAGAGTGTAAACCAAAGAAATATTTCTAAAGATTACACTCTAGAAAACTTAAACATGGACTTTAGGGAGTGGATGGCAAAAGAACAAGAGAGAAGAGAAGAAAAAAGGAGAGAAAAAGAGTCCAAGGAGAAAATAAAAATAAAAGAAAGAGAGGAAGAAAAGAGAGAAAAAAGAGAGAAGAATAAGAGAAAGGAGAGAAGATGAAGAAAGGAGAGAAAGAGAAGAAAGAGAAAGAAGAATAAAAAAGAAAGCATGGGAATGGTGAGAATTACAAAATGAAAAGGATAGTCTTAGATTCCCCATCTAGACATACCCATAGGAGTGAAAGTCAGGAAGAATACTACAATCATCCTAGGAGAAACTCCCATTCATCCATGCATAATAATGGGGCCCCTCCAAGGGAGCCCAAAATTGATCTCCCCCCATTTCATGGGAGGGAAGATGTGGAAGCCTACCTTGATTAGGAAATCAAGGTAGAATAACTCTTCACTTGCCATGAGGTAAGAGAAGAAAGAAAGGTTCCAATGGCAACCCTTAGCTTCCAAGGGCATGCCATGCATTGGTGGGTTGGGTTAACCAATGAGAGAATCCGCACCAATATGCTTTCCATAAGATATTGGAATGATCTTAGAAGTGCTCTAAGAAGAAGGCATATTCCCTCTTGGTATGAAAGAGATCTTTTGGATAGACTCCAAAGGCTAAGGCAAACCAACCTTAGTATAGAAGAGTATAGACAAAAGATGGAACTTCTTATCTTGAGGGCGGGTATCATTGAGGAACCCAAGGCCACTATGGCAAGGTTTTTATGTGGGTTGAGCCCCGAAATTCGTGATAAGGTGGAGCTCTTCTCATACAATTCCCTTGATGAGTTAGTTCAACTTTGCATCAAGGTGGAAAATCAACTTAGAAGGAAAACTTTTAAAAAGGATAACCCACCTTATGTAAAGAGGGACCAACCTACGGGGAACTCTTTCAAGAGTTACCCCAAAGAGGAACATCCCAAGCACTTAAAAAAGCATAAAACATCACATATAGAGAGAAAAACCCCTACTACTAACTCTCACGAGAAAGTTAGTAGTATCAAATGCTTTATATGTCTTGGGAGAGGCCACATTGCCTCTCAATGCCCTACTAAGAGAAACATCATCATGAAGGCCCAAGATGTTTATAGTAGTGAGTCTAGCTCACACTCCTCTAGTGAGAGCGAAGGAGAAGGGGTTCATGCATACCAATCTAATTGTGATGAAATCGCTTATGCATGTGAGGGAGACCTCTTAATGATAAGAAGACTTCTTGGAAGCCAACCTTTGAAAGTGTCCTCATCTCAAAGGGAGAACATATTCCACACTGGCTGTAAGGTGAATGACAAAATATGTTCTCTCATTGTGGATAGTGGGTCATGCTGCAATTGTTGTAGCTCAAGGTTGGTGGAAAAGCTAGCCTTGACCCTACTTCCCCACCCTCAGCCTTACAAGCTTCAATGGCTCAATGAGCAAGGGAAATGGAGGTCAATGAGCAAGTCAAGGTTCCAATTTCCATTGGGTCTTATAAAGATGAGATCCTGTGTGACATAGTCCCAATGGAAGCTAGCCATATCTTGCTAGGAAGACCATGGCAATTTGATAAGAAAGCCATACACCATGGTCATTCCAATAACATCATCCTCACTCATAAGGATAAGCGCATTAAGTTGTGTCCTCTAACACCTTCACAAGTGGCAGAGCACCAACTCATCATGAAACATAAGAGAGATGAGGAGAAAAAAAAAAGCAAAGTTTTACCCCTAAAGCTTGAAAGGGGTAAAGAGGTTGAGTTGGAAGTTGGTGCCCCTTCCAAGAAAGTCATTAGTAAAGGGAGTTTATTTGCGGAAAAATTGGATTTAAAGGAAGCCCCTTAACTAACAGACCTTTCTATCTCCTCCTTTGCAAAGAGGCATCCCCCATTTCTTCCCCCTCCACTTTTTTCCCTTCTAGTTCTAGCATTGCCATAGAACTTGGACCTGAGAACCTACCTCAAGAGGTTCAAGAGCTTTTAAAGGAGTTTGGTGATATATTCCCTAATGAAGTTCCCAAAGGACTTCCTCCAATTAGGGGTATAGAACACCAAATAGACTTGGTACCTGGGGCTAGCCTGCCTAATAGGCCTGCTTATAGGACTAATCCCATGGAGACCAAGGAGATTGAATCTCAAGTCCAAGAACTATTGGAGAAGGGTTGGGTTCAAGAGAGCCTAAGCCCTTGTGCTGTGCCAGTTTTGTTGGTGCCTAAGAAGAATGGCCAATAGAGGATGTGCATTGATTGTCGAGCAATCAATAACATCACCATCAAATATAGACACCCTATCCCTAGGCTTCATGACATGCTTGATGAATTGCATGGGGCCCAATTATTTTCAAAAATTGATCTTAAGAGTGGTTATCACCAAATCCGCATCAAGGAAGGTGATGAGTGGAAAACCGCTTTTAAGACCAAGTTTGGGCTGTATGAGTGGTTGGTAATGCCCTTTGGGCTTACCAATTCCCCAAGCACCTTCATGAGGCTTATGAATCATGTCCTTAGGGATTGCTTAGGAAAATTTTGTGTTGTTTATTTTGATGACATCTTAGTGTATAGCAAGAGCCTAGATGAACATGTAGGCCATCTTAGGCGCGTCTTTTGCACTCTTAGGTCACACCAACTCTATGGAAATCTTGAAAAATGTAATTTTTGTGTGGAGAGTGTGGTGTTCTTAGGTTTTATAGTTAATAAAAATGGGGTTCAAGTAGACCCCGACAAACTCAAAGCCATCCAAGAATGGCCCACCCCAAAAAGTGTGACTGAGACCAAGAGTTTTCATGGTCTCGCGAGCTTTTACAGACACTTTGTGCCTAACTTCTCCACAGTTTTCTCACCAATCAATGATTTGGTGAAGAAGGATACTCCTTTCCTTTGGGGTGAAAAACAACAAAAAGCCTTTGAACTTATCAAAGAGAAACTGACCCATGCACCAGTTTTAGCTCTTCCTGACTTTTCTAAAACTTTTGAGCTAGAGTGTGATGCATCGGGAGTGGGTGTGGGAGCTGTGTTGTTACAAGGTGGTCATCCCGTGGGTTATTTAGTGAAAAACTAAATGGAGTCGCCTTAAACTACCCCACCTATGATAAAGAGTTTTACTCTTTGATAAGGGCCCTTCAAACTTGGGAACATTATCTTGTACCCAAGGAGTTCATCATTCATAGTGACCATGAGTCACTTAAGTATTTGAAGGGTCAAGGCAAGCTTAATAAAAGGCATGCTAAGTGGGTAGAATTTCTTGAGACTTTCCCTTATATCATCAAATACAAGAAAGGAAAACATAATGTGGTGGCTGATGCTTTGTCTCGTAGACATACCCTTTACACCACCTTAAGTGCAAAGATTCTTGGATTTGATAATATTAGAGAAATGTATCTTTCTGATAAGGATTTTGGATCCATTTATGTTGCCTCTACATTTGCATGTAAAACCCAAAATGGGTTCTTTGTGAGTGAGAGGTACCTTTTCAAAGGTAGTAGACTTTGTGTACCCCAAGGATCTAAGAGAAATCTATTGACAAAAGAGAGCCATGAGGGTGGGCTCATGGGGCATTTTGGAATTAACAAAACTCTTCTGCTTTTACAAGAAATATTCTTTTGGCCCTATATGAAGAAAGACGTCTATAGAAATTGTCGTAGATGCATTGCTTGCTTGCAAGCTAAGTCTAAGACAATGGCTCATGGATTGTACACACCCTTACCTGCTTCTTCTGCACCTTGGCTGGATATTAGTATGGATTTCATCCTTGGCCTGCCTCGAACCCAACGAGGTGCAGACTCTATCTTTGTAGTGGTAGATAGATTTTCAAAAATGGCTCACTTTATACCATGCCACAAGATAGATGATGCGAGCAACATTGCGAGACTTTTCTTTAAAGAAGTTGTCCGTTTACATGGAATTCCCCAATCCATAGTCTCTGATAGAGATGTGAAGTTCCTTAGCCACTTTTGGAGATGGTCCTTTTCAAGTCCTCAAGAGAGTGAACAACAATGCATACATATTAGATCTCCCTGAGGACTATGGTGTCAGTACTACCTTTAATGTTTGTGATTTGATCCCTTTTGTAGGTACTGATGAAGAAGAGGAGGACCTATTAGATTTGAGGTCAAATCCTTCCCAAGGGGGAGAGGATGATGCATTCTCCCCAAGCAAGGGCCCTATCACTAGGGCCATGGCTAGGAGAATAGAAGAAGACATGGCTAGAGTAGAGGGAGGAAGATCTCACCTCCATATGACCATCAAGTTATGCAAGCCATGACTTATTTACTTGTAATTTTTATTTTAGGAGCCTAGGATTTTATTTTGGACATGTATTAGTCCATTTAATTTTCTAGGAGGTGTCTTAGTAATAAGAAGGGGTAAGATTAGCTTTTGAGGCTTTATTTAGGAAATAAGGGGATAGTTTGATAACTACACCCTCTTTTGCTAAATAAAACCCAAAACTAATAAAGGAGTAATCTTGGCCCTTGGATGAGGTAGCTTGGGCACCAATTCTCATCTAAAGGAGGGTATTGATTGGACTTTGGGCTTCAATCCTCCTCCCTTGGATGACTCCTTTTAATCCTAGCCCTTCATTTCCTTCATGACTTGTCCAAGAGGTTAGCTCCCTCTATAAAAAGGTGCTCCTTCACACTCTTGTATTTTTTACACTTGATTGAATGGAAAATCCTTGAGTTGGCCAAAATTCTCTTAGTGCCCACCCTTCTATCTTTGAGAATTCCTTAGGTTTTTATCAAGGGTTCCATCCCTTGTGGCAAAGTTTCCCTCTTAGGCTTATCTTACCTTAAGTGGCACCTAAAACAGCCTCACTTCTTACCTCTCCACAAACCATTTCACCAAAGAAGAAAACCTCTAGAAAAAGATCAAGGGAGGCATGCATCACTAATGGGGTTTTCTTAAGCAACCAATTTATATGGCTATATTATTTGCTAATATGCTTGAAGAAGGGACATCTTGATTGGTAAAGTTGTTTTGTGAATGCATTTTATAATGATTTTGTAGGGAAATATACATATGGTTCCCAATTTAAAATAAGCTATCACTATAAGCTGAAAGAGAAGGTATCATGAAATTAATTCAAGGATTAAAGTTGGAACGAAGCATTCTTGTCGTGGACTCCTATTTCACAATTTCAGCTCGATTAGGTATATATGTTGAAGTTCATAGTTATGGTTTATGATTCCTTTAATAGTTTATAACTTTGAACTATTTTTCCTTTCCAGATTTGAAAGCTCGAGATCAAGAGGTTTTAGTACATACATTATATATAATAAATTAATAATAATAATATAATATATTATATATTTTATATTATTATTATTATTATTATTATTATGGTTTGATTTAAAGTGTGGGTGGATTCTTAAAAAAAGTATTGAGTTTGTGAGTTTCTAGTGGTTTTATCATTTTTTATGTTTTTAATTTATAAAGCAATATAAATAATTCTAATTAAAGTAATTGAAATAAACATGCATATATTCTGAGTTAAAAATTAGTAATTATTTATATGGGTTGGTCTTTGGACATTCAATAGTGTTAATTGGGTTGTTTTATATATACTTTTCTATATAATGGTATTATTTTCTCAATGGCACATGGTTAATAAAATATTTTATCAACAAAGGAAAATTCTGGGTTTGAATCACTTTATGTCAATTTTCCTCCATGTTGTCTAGGTTTCTTAATGGTAATTCTATTTGATTTTGTAAATTTGATATTTTTTTAATTATATGTACTGATGATTGAAGTGGAATTTGAATTGATTTTAATGTTAAATGCTTAAAGTTAAGTAATTTTACTTTTAATCTTAAAAGCTTAATAGTTAAGAAATTTTGGGCTTGTAACCTTTATATCGTGGTGGTGGTGGTGGTGGTGTGTTTACTGCTTTATATTTTTCTTTTCTAAAAGCACTCACTTGATTCTTAAGTCTATTATGTTTTCATTTTTATGGGTATTGATCTTTTCTGGGTGGCAACAATGTTAAGTCTAGTTAGAAACAGACTGATGGGAGATTTCAAGAGGCTACAACAAGAGCCCTTGCAAGAATCAGCCATGCCCTCAAGATAACAACATAATGTTAAGTTAAATGATGGTATGTTAAGTTAAATTTTTATTACTTTATTACAATGAGTTCTGTAGTGTTGTTGAAAATTTTCATCTACAAGGTAAAGGAGGTGAAGAAGCTTTTGTTAAAAATAGGAATTCCAATTAATGATTATTCCTAAATGTCTATATGTAAAAGGCAATTAAGATTTGAAATAATAATGTGTACTTTTGACACTTTTTAGATAACAATAGTGAGGATAACAATCACATCATATTTTTATTTTTTATGTAGGTTTTTTGTGACTTTGAAGAAATATCTACAAAGGCTCCTGAAGGAAGTTGTACAAAATGGACAAGATTGTTTTTTTTTTTAATTATAAATAGTTAGTCTTTAGGATGAATTAAAATGTTTTCGGAGTTAGTTAAAGATAGGTTGTTTATAGTTATTTGCTTTTGGCACATTAGTTTTAGGACATTTGAATGAAACAAGTTCAAATTTCATGTATGTTTGAACAAGATTTTCATTTTATATATGAAATATTTTAGATTTATTTTTATCAATATATTTATTTTTTATGTTTGTCTGTTGATTGTATTGAAATAATTTATAAATATATTAATCCAATTTGTTGAAATTTGTGTAAAAAACTACTTTAAAATAATTACATTTACAAGGCTTATTAAAAAAATGATGTAAACTTTAAAACAATTTTTTTTGTGAAAGTGTTTTAAAGAAACAACTGTTTACATTTTATTATGAAAAAAAATGTAGGAAGATATACTTTTTAAAACATTTAAAAAATGTTTTAAAGAAAAAGCTTTTCACAACGTTTAAAAAAGCATTGTAAAACATCTAACTTTTTACAACACTTTTAAAAATGTTTTAAAAGGCTTTTAATAGGTATTGTAAAAACCTTATTTTCTAGTAGTGTTTGCTCTTTTTGTATGATTGGAAATCATGTGTATTTGGTGTTAATTTTGTAATTGATTCTCTAAGTGAGTAGTGTATGGATGGCCCATACAATATAGTGAAATTGGAAAACTAATGCTAAAATACGGAAGTTTAGATGTATGGAAATTATGCTTAAAAAGTATGAGTTTGTAATTTTTGAAAATTATTTTAGGTATGCAAGACCTTGCTTAATTATGCATTGCTTATGCTATAAGGACTGGTTTAATTAATAGATTATCAGTCGAAAGAAAATAAATTTTATGGAAAATTAAATGTTTAATTATCTTAGATTAATATAGCAGTGGAAGAATAACTGGATTTATTTTTATAATATCAATATTTGTTAATTAATTTGATAGGATAGTTGAGAGATGCAAAGTGAAATATAATAATTATTTATTGGTTTCGAAGAGTTTTGATTGACTTTTTAGAAGTTTTCAGAAATCTATTTGGAAGGGGATGCGAATAACAAGTCGGAACTCACTAAACTCAATTCACTCCCTTTTCTTTGTTTTTTCTTTTCTTTCCCCTTTCTTCTTTGATTTTATTTCTGCTTTGTCGCTGCAATTTTCTCCCTCACATGTTTCTTCTGTGCTTTGCATGGTTAGCCTCTAGTTGAAAGATTTTGACATCGTCTATTTCATAGCTCATATTGCTGAGTGATATCTATTATAGGTAAGTCTTAGCTTTAATCAATGAACCTTTCTGATTATTTTTTATCTTGTCATTCTCGTTAAAAAGGAAATTTCTTTGAAAATATTGATTTATAAGGTTCTTGTTTAATTTGGGATTTTTGTCAGGTTTCTGTGAAATTTCTATGGGTGGATTTCTCTATTTTATTTTGAGTTAGCTTTGAAAAGGAGAAATAGGTAAGAGAAACTTTTTCTTCATTTTAAATTTGAAAAATTATGATTTTACAGGTATTAAGATTGATAGTTGTGATTGATTTAACTTTTAAACTATTTTGGATGTTATGTGAAATTTGTTACTCTGGTGATTGATGAATGGTATTGGTTGAATTGATTTTCTATGACAAGAATTGAATTTATTGGGTTGACAATGTATTATTTGGAATTGTGGTGTAATGCATATAATTAGAATGCATAATGAGGATATATTTATGTTGTTGGTTACCAGCAATTACAGTTTGGTAACTTAGCCTTGGATGATATGTTTGGTGGGATACATTGATGTTAGGGACACAACTAAGGTTAATGTAATCCATAGTATCAGATATGCAATGGGATATTTCTGTTGATAGTAGGCATGCAAGGTTGTGACCCTTCTAAACAAAGAACACAAGTATTCAATTGAATAAAGGAGAAAAAAGTTCGAAAAAAAGGTGAATGACGACTCACAGTGGAAGAGAATGAGAGACAAGAAAGTGTTTGACAAGGTTTATGTGAGACTTGCAAGTGAAGAGGAAAATGAAGCAGAAGCTCAAGAGTCCAAATAACTAAGCATTTCACAAAGACAAAACATTAATAATTTTTAACTTTAATATAAAAATTTAAAACATTATTATATAGGTTTGATTTGGATATTAAATCTAATCCGTTAACCAAACTAAACTGAATTGATTTCCATAGGTTTAGTTCGATTTAGTTTGTCCGTCCACCTACTGTTAATGCTATGGTTGAAGACATTATTATAGCACTGTTAAGAGAAAGAGGAAATGCCATGTAGTATTGGAGTTTGGTAGCAACAATGCCAGAACATAAGGTTAATGTAATCCATAGTATCAGATATGCAATGGGATATTTCTGTTGATAGTAGGCATGCAAGGTTGTGACCCTTCTAAACAAAGAACACAAGTATTCAATTGAATAATATCAAACATAAGCTGTTAGATAGAGTCCTTATCGTACAAAAATAATAAGCATAAAGAAGAGAATAAGTGGCAACACCTTTGAATGCATACCCACCTTTGTACGAACTAGATAAATTTAACTAAACTTTAGTATGAAAATTTTGACTATATGTATGAAACTAATTAAAATTAGTTTTTATAAAATAATTATTTTCATATCAAACAAATAATTTTTAATGTTCAATAACTTCTATTCCATTGGAATGAATTATTCCTGAAATTTTTAAAAAATTATACGAAATATGAAGATAAGATATTCCCAATAAGTACACATTTCGAGACATCTTGCTAGATTCATTGCAACAACAACAACTAATAGACTAAATTGGTTTTTAAGGAACACAAATTATTATTTACACTATTTATTTAAAGATGACAAAAAATTGAATTAAATCTTTAAGGCAGAGAAAAATTAAATGAACAAATTCAGAAACAGTGTATTTTCTAGGTTTCTAAATTTTAGTAGGATAAGTTTTTAATTATATGTAAAAGCCTTAAATATTTACATATGATCCTGATATATTAACGTTATTAACCAAAACTACAAATTTTAAAAGGATGATACTAAATAATTTATTTCATAGATAAATAATTTAAATAATTTATTACATAGATAAATATTTTCTGGATTAGATAAATGATTTCAATATGATACTAAATATTTTTGGACAAATTTAACTCAAAACAAATAATATACTATTGTTTTGCATATTTCTGTTTAACGTTTATTTGGTGTTGACTTTGTTACGCCGTTGTATAAAAGCATGAAAAATCTATGCCAAAAGCTAATGGGGGATCCATTGTCATGCATAATAAGTATTATAGGACGTGGTTGTTTTTCATAAAAAAACATTCGTATTTAGGGTTTAGTTCAAAATGTAAAGGAAATAGTTTAAACTTTTGTTTGGATAATTGGATAGTAAAAAGTTAGGAATTTTTTAGGAGTTAGTAAGTTAGATAACAAAAAGTTATAAATTTTTTAAGAGCTAGTAGTTTTTAAAAAGAAATTACTCCAAATAGATTTTTCAGACCATCTTATATTTTTAGCTATTAGTTTGTTTTTTTACAACTTTATCCTTCATTAATTAAGGTATTATTCCCTACTAATTCTCTCTTCTTACATGATAAAATGTTTCTCTTCTTCGTTTCTCTCTCCATTAATATAATTATAGTGATTTATAATTTAAACATATAATTATAGAAAATTATAATTTAAATATGTAATTTAAAATTTATATATTTAATTATAAAAATTTATAATTTAAATATATAATTATAGTATTTTATAATTTAAAAATGTAATTACATAAATTTATAATTTAAATATATGATTATAATAATTTATAATCTAAACACTTCATTGTTGACATAATAACTCATGATATCTTTATTTTTTATTTTACAACTTTCAGTTTGTTGATTAGTTAATTTTACCAAATACTTACAACTAGCTTTTCAACTTTAAGTTAGTTTTCAGCTTTTAGTGACCTTTTACCTTTCAACTCTCTTTTTAGCTTTGAGTTAATTTTTCAACTAATTTTAACAAATATACCCTAAATTCAACAGCAAAAGACCGATAAGTTGTTCATTCGAATATTATTAGATTTAATATCCTTAAACAACACTCGTATTTAAGCATTGTAGATGAGAAAATATATTTTAAAAAGTCACTAAAAATAGCTAGTTGGATTCAAATTAATAATCAACAACATGTTGCCCTAAATGCATCCCACCAAAATATTAAATACTTTGAATGTAATAAAAAAAATTATATAAAAAAAACACATAATAAAAAAACACATGATTTAAAATAATATAATAATATATAATAATAATTTACTATTATGCTTAAGTTGGGTTGAGATATATTTCATGTTCAACTTATTGAACTCGTTGTAACATTCATCATTACAGTAATAACCCATAATAAAAATAGTAAAGAATTTAAAGAAATAATAAATTTTGTATTTAAATATATAAATTCTTACATAATATTAAAATATAATACTCAAATCTAGACCTCTAGAAAAAAATAATTACAAATACATCATATTCTAAAATTTTTACAAACAAATACTACTTGATTAATAACAAACTACATCTTCAAGCCTCTTCGATTTTCAAAACCTCTTCATGGAGCTCTGAAAACAACATTTTTAATGAGATAATAATCTCCGTGAATAAAACAAGTTTTTAAAAGAAGTTCGGAAATAGTGTTGTTCTCAACCGGTATGGAATCCGGAAAAAACAACCATGGTACCCATAGTAATAAAAAGTATTTTTTTTTAAAGCAAAGTATAATTTATTTCAAATAATTCCTAATATGAATAATTAATAAAGATAATAAAAGGACAGTGTTTATAATTAACACCCTCGCCATGCACATAATAAAAAAATATAGTGATACTTTTGATCACTCACTCACACTCTACGGTTCCCAGAACCAGGTTTTCAGTAGATTCTTCAAAAAGGTCTATGAGCTCGTATTCCATACAATGGAGTCTCATTGCCTTCCCCACACTATTATGGAGGTATCCAGAATCTTTTCTCCATCCCGGATGGAGGTATCTAAAACCTTTTCCCCATATGAAAAGGAGGTGTCTCATACATCCATCGTGGATGTATCTCAAAATTCATCCCAATTCCCAATGGAGGTATCTCAAAATAATTATCAAAGTAATTTGCAAAATTAAACGCATTAACAACAATTCTTAAAACCATACCATGGAGGGTTAAAAGCAAATGTTTTACTCACCTCTTGAAGCGAGATCCCACCACTTTAATTCTTCTACTCCTATGTTCCTCTTTCTCAACCCTAGTAGAATAAACTAATCTATGATATTCTGAGGAAACTAATTAACCATATATATGTTAGTTTAGGGTTGGTTTCCCCTTTCTATATTTTTCTATAAAAGATTGATTTTTCCAAATTAAATCCAAAATAGTATATTTCTTTTTTATCTTATTTCTATTTTAAAGGGAATATTATCTGAATCTTGTTATTCAAAGTGATATAAAATCTTTTATTTGTTTTATCTTGTTTCTATTTTAAATGAAATATTATCTTAATCTTGATTATTCAAAATTCCTAACAGTTTAATCTTTAATTGATTTTTTTTTCTTAACAACTTAATCTATCTTCCTTAATTGAAGGCTTATTCGAATATTTGTATTTTAAATTTTGGGATGTTACACTCGTCACCCAACCAGTAATGAATTGGGTTGAGTTAGATTTTAAGCAATCACAAGAAAAACACAACCAACTCAATTTGGGTTAGATTGGTTCAGATTAGATCTCTAGGTCGTTCGACTCAATGAACAAACTTACTAGATTTAAACTTGTTCTTACTAAATCCCTCCTTTGTTTGAGCTTGTCATCTCCAAGCACCTGTTTTATAAATAGGAGTAGGTGCATGTGCAGAGACTCCAACATCCAAGTCAGAGAATGTTTGAGGAATAAGCAAAGTTAGATAGTTACCTTGTTCATTTTTTCTAGTACTTTGTACATATAGGAGATGGTGTAGGAGTTAAGCGCACTGATCTCGGAGGAGGAGTTATATATTGAGTCGGTGGTTGGTTCTACTAGATATGGGGGACCTTGCATATAGGATTTTTGGATATTTTGGAATCTTAGGAGTGTGGTTAGGATTATGTGTAACATCCTAAAAATCTATTGATATAAATGTTATCTATCATTGTCTAAATTTTCAATTCAATTGCATATATGCTCAAATATTAAAACCTATCATAGAATTATGTCAACTCACTTCCTAAATACCTCGCCCAGTGAGTAATGTCACCTAGTGAAGAACATGAGCATTTTGTCTAGATACAAATGTCAGCCAACAAAAACCTGGTTTATATCTTCCAGTGAAGGAATGTCACTCAACAAAATCAATCGCTCAACAAAAAACCCATAAAATACAAGGCAAAGAGAACTTTGAGTTAAGCGAGACATGTCGTTGGATGTAAACCCATAAAATTTCCTGACAGAGGCAACGCTTCACAAGGCGAGGGCTACCACCCAACGATATTTTGCAGAAACACAGAACCCCAGCTACATAATCCTCTAGTATCCTAAATTTCCAAAAAATAGTGATTTAACCACCAGCTAAACTTAAATATATTATAAAACTAACCATTTACCTACATATACGAACATTTAACTTTCATTAAATTGTTTCTATCTCATAATTCTAAACATCGTCTCATCACAATCAAGGTCTATGATCAATATATACATATATAAAATTCAACCATCATTTTGTACTACACATACACCTAAGGTACCAAACAAAAGCTATTTTCTTCCTCAACCAACCATGCATTCTTTAGTCTCAATTGCTCTACATTCTTGCCTTTCCACTAGTATCTCCTCACGTGCATAGCATGATCATCACAATCATGCATAAAACACACAATGTAAAGGTAAGTTTGCTAGATAAAAATCAATATATTACAAGTATATAACTAAATCATTCCCCAAAACTATTAAATAATCAAACATACATATGGCTTGATTGGTTTGCTTTTGTTTTTGTTTTTAAAAATAGTTTTCAAAAAACTATTTTCTAGAAAAAGAAAAAAAAAACTTGTTTTGTAAGTGTTATTTGAAAACTGTTTTGAAAATATGAAAATGAAAAAGCTTGTTCATATTTATGGAAATGTCATTAATAAAAAGAAAAACAATAAGATAGTTTAATTGTAGAGTTTTCAAACCAAAAATAAAAAAATGAAAAACAAAACTACTTACTGTTGTTCTTGTTTTTTATTTTTAAAAACTAAAAAACTAGAATTGTTTTTGAAAACTGTTTTAAGAAATCAATAACCAAACAAGTTTTTTAGTTTTTAAATACAGAAAATGATTTTATAAAATTGCTGCCAGACAAACGCTTATATTCCTTATAAACATAAGGAATCACTATTACATTAGTATATGACACAACACTTTCTGAAAAACCCATTGAGTTGAGATACCAAGTGGCCTAATGACTTATATTAATTGTTGTCTGACATCCACCTAATACATCTGACAACCACTGAAGTCTAGACATACACATATGATATTTTCAACTAATTTATAGCGTTTGCACTGACCCAATATTGACATGAACTGACTCTCAACTGATGTTTGACATCTACTTAACCCATTTCTAACATGAGTATATCCCTCTTGTGCACACACTAACACCCTTGATCACAATGTATCTCACTTTAGTACTTGCACCTACACCCTAGATTACATTAACTTATTTGTATCCCTAACTCAATGTACATCATGTTTTTCAACCAAGGCTAATTTACCCATTGTAACAGCCCATAATCATCAATCATCCAACCACCCAAATCACAACCCTAAACTCAATATCGTATCCAAAACTGCAATCAATTGCTAAGAAACATAATATTCATATCAATTACTAAGCAAGTAAAAACATGCAAAACTGGACTGAACCCAAAGTGCACCCTTAATTTTCATTGTAATTAACCAATTAATAATAAAAATTACATAAGAACTATTATTAGAATTTTTTTCAATTTATAAAAAAGGATTTCAACTGATTGGACAAGCCTATAAGTAATTATTCAATGAATAGAAATTGTAAAAGAAAAACAAAACTCATAGAAATTAAATGACTCCTCATCTTGATATTAGCAAGAAAATAAAAGGAAAACACAGAGTACATGACTTTAAGTTATATATCAATAGAAGACATTTTATTTTTACCTTCATTTTTCAATTTTGAGAGATTTTCAATTTTGAGATATTAAAAAATTTAGAGACTTCAAACAACTCCAGTATCAATAATCTGTAAAGTGCAAAGGTAAACATGATATTAGTAGAGGTGATGACAAGAAAATCATAAAATTGATTTGAATTGAAAATATTTACGCGCCTATAATTGCAGTTGAGAGGTGGTGACAGGAAAATAATAATGCTAGAGTTTGGTGAATTAGTAGAGGTAGAAGGGCTTCCTCAATGTAAATGTATTATTATTTGGTTCCCTGGTTGTGATGTGTTGCAGTATAACTGATTTTTTATTCAATTCATGAGTATAAGTATTTTATTTCATTTATTAATTTTGTTTGGTTATTTTCACCTCTCATATGTCTCTTTGTCTCACCTTCTATGTTATATATGTTTTTTACATTCTTAAATAGATAGTCACAAAACCTTTAAATTAGTTAATAAAAAGATCAAAAGAGTGGTTCTATTTCAAGACTTGTCCAAAAGTTGTCAGGCAGCATAATCCACTATGGTATGGACAAAATTTAGTAAACCACTGTCAGACAGTTTGTGGGACCAATCTATTTCTTCAAAAATGGAATATAGACAAACTTTAGCATTTTTAATTATTTTTCAAATCCATTTTTATTTTAAAAATCTAATAATATGCAGTAATCAATAACTTTAACATTTCTTAAATCATGAATTACTAAGTTCTCTACATTGTTTCTTCATTAACCTTAGATATGATAAGGATTCCAAGTTAATAAATAACACAAACCAAGAACTAACTAGATACTTAGTTTTACAATAGAATAGGAACCCTCAACTTATTAAATAATAGTAGAAAAGCAGAATAACGTAAGAGATTAGAGTTTTCTTCCGCAAGAACAGAACAGACAGACTAAATTACCTTAGCTGTCAACCACCATACTTTGATGTCCTTAAATGCCGCACCCATATATAACCTATTACAAAATAAAGTTAATTTGAAATTGACATATAACCTAGTACAAAATAAATCTTTTTCCTTAAGAACAAAATGGATAGACTAAATATTAAAATACACATATAACCTAGTACAAAATAAAGTTAATTTGAAATTTTTTTAATTATTTTTGAAGGTTTCAAGTTCCTTGAACTACCTGGTTTGTACTCTTTCACCTACTTTTGTAATAACACAAAATGTTACATTTTTTTGTGTCGTAAAAGATACTAATCTTCTTGTATTGAATATTATTGTTATATAAGTTTATTGGTTAATTTAAAAAAAATATTTGAGAATATTACCTATAAATTCTTAGGAGCAAATAGTAAACATGACTTTGTATCTATAACTTTCATATATAATTGTTAAAACTTATATATGTGGAAGAAAAATACATCAGCAGAAATACACTTAATATCATAAAAGAGAAGCACACAAACACATAGTGGAAACATTTTCAGCTATATGAACTTATTGTACCCACCTAAAGTCAAAATTTTCCAGCAGAATCAAAGTTTTTTTTCCTTATCTGACGCCTTTGACATTCAAAACATGTTTCGAACTTAAACTGATTCAAATCAAGTTAATAAACTTAATTATAAAAATAAAAAACTTAAATTGAAGCTAAGAAACTTATAAACTTTTTGTTATTGAGTGTATTTTGACATTCGCTATCTGATCATTATCAGACTACTATCTCAAATTTTAAACTTTACATTTAAGATATCTAATTTTTGACATTATGAGAATGTATTGTAGTATCGAAAATCTCATATTGATTAATAATATAATCAAACATTATATAATATATAAGTCTGGTACAAACTTTAATTTATAATCTGATTTATATAATATATAAGTCTGGTACAAACTTTAATTTATAATCTGATTTTGTGAGGTTAAATTATGTAAAATTTCATAATAATTTCAAACCAACATCAATGTCCTTTCTAAAATGCACTAAAATAGAGAAAGCAATGATATGACGGGAAATGTTCATTGAAACCTTTGTTATTGACCATTAACAATTTTCATTTGTTTTAAATCAACCAAACAATTAGTTCTACGTACAGTGACATTGGGTCTAAATATGTATCCATGAACAAGAGTACTCAGCCACTAAACATTTTTTAAAAGCAAACAATTTATCCACAGCAACCCTAGTCACCATTAATCCAGATTTTCTTCACTGAAGATCACATAATGACATGACAAAAACTAAGGTTTATATTTTCTTTTAAACGGGAGATAGCTTAATCGAAAGTTAAGGAAATTATTCAAGGATGATAAATAAGATTCCCTCTAAAACAGAGACAAAAACACTTGAAAACATAGGATAAAATATTTTTTACTTTTCTATTTGTGTTATATGGTTCTTAAAACAACAGCAAACACACATAAGAGACAAGTTAAATAACCTTTGCACACTTTTCGAAGTATCGTATCAATAACCTTTGCACACTTTTCTAAAATGCAATATTAGTCTATCAAATGCTCACTCCTGTTAAGGAAACACTTGTCTTTTATGCATACAAGTCAATTAAATGTTTGCTTCTATTAAGGAGGTTTTTTGGCAAAACTAGCTGAAAAAGTTAGTTGAAAGTTAAATAAAAAATAAAAAGCTAGTTGTAAGTATTTTGTAAAACTAGCTGATTAAGTAGTTGAAAGTTGTAAAATAACAAATAAGGACATCATTAATCAGTAAAACTTATGTAATTACCTATTTAAATAATAAATTACTATAATTAATATTTAAATTGTAATTTCTATAATTAAATATAAATTTTAAATCAATATTTCATAATTTTTATAATGATACATTTATATTATAAATTACTATAATTGCATTAGTGGAGGACAATGCATTAATTAATGAAGGTTAAACTATAAAAATAAAATCAGCTAGTAGTTAAAAATAGGAGATTTTTTCAAAAAACTACTTGGAGTCACTTTTTTGAAAAAGTTGAGAGCTCCTAAAAAGTTCTCAAATTTTTGTTATCCAAACTGAGCTGAAATAATTTCAATTACCATTTCACCTAGTTTTTCATTGAAAAAATCATATAAAAACTCTAAGATTCATTCACTGCATCATGTAAATACTAAGTATAAAATCATATAAACAAAGGTGAAGGTTTTTTTTAACAAAAAAAAATAAAGTTAATCGTAATTAAATGGACAAGAAAATATTTAATTATCTACTTGGTACTTGAATAATTTTTAATTATTTATATTTTCTTCAATAATATTATAAAATTGTTTAATCATCCTCACATATAAGTGCACAATATATTTTGTATTGTTTTATATATAGTCACGTGATGGACTTTAATTTTCTCTAACGACTGTAATATCATTGTATTAGTGTTAAATATTTTCATTTAAATTTGATAAATTACACAAATAAACTACTTTAATTATAATAATTATGAATGGAATTTTACTTATTTTATTAAATAGGCACTTTTTAATCATATTGATCATTATTATCTTAAACTATTTAAATGAAATGAACAATTACATCTACTATAATAGAGTATTAGATAAGAAAGTTTCCAAAATTTGACAGGCTATAATTTTTCTATTTTTTCACTCTTCTTTTTGTGCATTTTTAGTTGCTTGATATTATACTTTTTATTACTGTTTTTCATAAATAACCATTTCAATAAAATAATGATAACACTTACTATTTTTTCATATCATTTAAAATATTAAATATACCAAATCTAGTTTGATTTTATTTTTTATTGTCGTTTTTATAAAAAAAATAGAGAAAATATTTATTTATTAATTACTACTAATTGCATTGTCCTGTTTCCTTCTCCTTCAATCATAATTTCTTTAACTATTATTATATTAATCCATAATTTATTTTCCAAATAAATATTTTATTCTTAAAAAATTATTTATATTTATCAATTTTTACTATAAATTATCAATATTTTAATCAAATAAATTTATAAAACAAATTAAAATTTAGAAGCTTAGGATAGGGATCATGTCATTTGTAATTATTCAATTGTTTAAAAAATTCTACCTAATAACCTATTTTTTGAAAGTGTAGGCATTTAGCCCATTTCATATCTATTAATAAAATAGGTAAACAAAAAAATTATGGTCAAAGTAAATTATATGCCTTACCTGTAAATTCTATAAATTAAAAAGAAATAATATGTGTTAACATTACTAATAAATTTTACTCATTTATCATCGTGTGAACCTTTATTTAAATCTAAATCTAAATCTTATGGTTCATTAACTGGCTATCAAGAAGCCATAATTTATTTATAAAATTGGATAATTTTCTGCTGACTTTTAAAATTATCTAACGATGTCTTTACCCAAACGTATCTCGTATACCCACCACATACCATTTATGTATTGTGGGTGTCGATTGAATGACAAAAATAATTTTAAAATAATAAATCGTCAGAAATGTTTATAAAGAAAACATAAAAATATCTTTAAAATAAAATGATATGCTAGACTGGTTTTTAATTCACGAGTCAATATACATAAGAAGGCTTAAACATAAAAGACGTTACATTTAATTAAATAAACAAAATTTGATAATTTAAAAGTATTTATTCACTCCTTAAAACACAAAAAAAAAGTATTTTTTATTTTATTAGTTTATTTTATCCTTTTAAGAAGAAGATTATCATTGAGAAGCTTTTTTTTATAAAAATTATTATTATTGTATTTTTATGTTCTTAATTAATTTATTTTATAAATTGATGTAACGGTCAAATTAAAAGTTTTTATGATGTGACAGTTATTAAAGTAGGGTAGTTTTATAATGATTAAATCAAAAGTGCTAGTCATAATTAAAATTTTATCATATTTTTATTTTTAAAAAAAATTTAAAAATCAGAGAAGTCGCCATCAATATATATTTAGGAAAACATTGATTTTTTTTTTAAAGAAAGTAGTCCATGAAAAAACCTTTAATTAAATGTGTAGAACTAGATAACTTTAAAAATATTTATTTCACCCCTTAAGACATATATACTATTTTTTATATATTTAACATGAAAATTTTTACTTTTTAAAATACATTTATTATTTAAAACGAATATTATTATTGTATTTTACATTCTTAAATATATATAAATTTTTTATCTTTTTGGTTCAACATGTATTGTCTCCTTCTGCTCCTATGTATAGTGCAAAATCAGAAATTTACATAGTTCTTTGTTAAAAATACTTGTGTGTTCAGTTTTTAATTTTGTTATTACTATTTTTTTTACGTTAAAATGTTATAATATTGATACCATATTTTTATCTTGTAGAAAATAATTTTATTTAAAAATGTTATTTTAGAGGGAGGTTTTAAACGTCAAACTTTTCAGATTGCACTTTCAAATCTCAGGATTAAAATTTTGTTAATAACTATGTTGATTATAAACTAATTTTATTTGGGGTTACATTATAATATAATATTTTGAATTTTATACTAATAAATTTTGATTTAATATATTGTTTATGTATTAATTTTATTTTGATTTGATAGGGTCATTAGAGATAAGTTTTAAAACATCAAATCATCACGACTTATATTAGAAAACTGTAGAATTAAAATGATGTTACATCTAAATAATTAATTTTTTAGTAACCATATTTTATCTTGAAAGTTTATCTTATTGAATTAAGAATTAATAATATATTATCATTATTAAGACACAATTTTTATTATTTATTTGTAAATTTTTTATTTGATGTTTTGATTTATGTTTGATTAATAACTTTGTTAAGTTAAGTTTCATTTGATGTTTTGATTTATGTATTAATTTTATTTTTATTTAATAACGTCATTAGAGATAAGTTTTAAAATATCAAATCGTCACGAATTGTATTATACAATGGTCGAATTAAAAATATATCATATTTATTTAAATTTTCTCTAATAAATGTTTAAATTTGTCATATTTAAGAATAAAATATTGTAATAATTATTATATATTACGTAAAGATTCTTATCATATAATTTTATAAAAAAAATACTATTAATTGTGATTGAAACTAATTAAGAGAGAAATCTAAGTACAATAAATTATCACAACTTAAAAAAGAATTGTTGTTTTTTAATTAGTTATAAAAAACTGATTTTGATTAATCATTAAGGCCATGAAGTAATTTTGTCTTAACTTATGAAAATAAGCCTGTACCAGTTTTAGTGACCATATGGGCAAATAGACAAAAATGGTGGAAACCATTAGAATGCCTTAGGACAATGATCTTAGCAAAAGATAAGTTAAGAATAAAAATAAAAACAGATTTTTATATGAATACACGTATTTCTTTTATTTGTATTTTGGGTGTATTGCATTAAGGCCTAACATATGAAGAGAAAATAGGTTTGAGATATTTCGAAGTTGGTAACCAAGCATGTGAAAGTGAAGTAGAAAACAAAGGATTCAAATTCCTAATAAGTGAAGTAAAAAACAAAGAGAATTCAAATCCCTAAAAAACAAAGTGAAGTAAAATACAAAGGATTTGATTCTCTGTAATTTCTCCTTCTCTCTTATCTTTCAAAAAAAAATTCCCAACTTGATACTTCTAATTTCTCCTTGTTTCTTATCTTTCAATTTTTTTCCTAAAATAAATTGTTGTTGATTTTGCTTTATTGTTGGGTGCAACAAGTTTGCAATGTTGATGATTGATGAGTCTACATGCGCAGAGGGAAGAAGGCAGAGGACACAGTGGTAGGGAAGTATTTGAATGGAGGAATCCTTTGGAGCCGTTGCTTTGTTCTTTATTTTTTATTTACTTTATTCTTAATTTTAATTTTGTTGTATTGCATTTTGCTTGATTGAATTTGTTTTATTGAGATTCAAGTACTTAAAACAAATATGTTGTGATTTTTCATTTTTTTTTATATTTGCTATTTACACCATCCAGAATAATAAATGCACTTTATTTTTATGGGTGTACTTAACAAAAACATGAGTGCAAATAGTTTATTTTTTTAATTTGGTTAAAAGACCTTATTTTAAGTAAAAAAGTAGGAAACAAATATTAATAGAAAGTTAAAAATCCGGACAAAATTAGGTATCTTCAACTATAACTAAATTGGAAGTGCATCCAAATTGACTATCATTTTATTTAAAGAGTACACAATAATCGAGTTAAAAATCCATACAAAGAGATTATCATCAATTTTTATAGTACTTATTGTAATAGTCAAATTACAAATACATTTAAGAGTGACTATTATTAAACTTTTAATTTGAATTTAAATAGTGTGAAAAATATAATAATAATTATAAGATCTAAATTTTTTATAATAATCAAATTAATAGACATCCAAATTGACTTGTTATCTTTTTCTTATAGGCCAAATATTAATTATTAGTATTTTAATTTTTATTAGTGGAGGGATTCAAATCCACGATCTTTCCCTCTCCCACCTCTCAACTTTACCTTCAGAACAAGTTTATAACTCCTCTTATCCTTAAATATTTACAGTTCTTATAATGGTTAAATTAAAAATATATCTAAAATAAAATTAAACTAAAAATTTAGAATTTTATAATTACTAAATTAAAGGTGTTAACCTTATTTTCTAATTGATTATTCATTATTTGGTAAGCTAGTTTAGGTGAACAAGTAATTTGGAATTGTTATTATGGCTGTGAAAAATAATTAATTTCACAATCTAATAAATTATTAACCTTGTTCTAGCATATTGTTTATATATTATCTAACCAGACATTTGTATATGCACAAAATTTAACTATGCCATGTAGTTGAAGTAGAAAAAAATAATTTAAATGGCTTTTAAAATCAATAGCATGATGAAACCCGCAACCCCAAATTCAAAAACTAGAACTCATCAAGACCTACCAACTCATTAGTATATAAAAAAAGAACCATCAAGGATGTCATTCGTGAGATAGAAAATAAGGGTTTGTGATTGAAGAGGTGATGCAGTCGGAGGCAGCTAACAACAAGGTGAGAATCCAAAGCTGTGGGTGTTATGTTCTCCAAAACTTGTTTCCTTTCTTTAAGTAAATATATAATTTTTTTAGTTATATATAATATATATATATATATATTTATTTATTTTGTTCTTCAAACTTTTTCTTCTATTTTAACAGAGTTTCATTTGTATTTACTGTTAGTATATGAAATACACCGATATTCAATCATACCTTTTATTTATGATAAGTTTATTCATTTTACTAATTAATATTTTAAAAGTCATATAAATAAAGAGTCGTGATTAATTGTAAATATAAAACTCTTTTAATAAATATCTATATTTTTGTTAAAACATATAATTTTCTTAAAAAGATATATTTTTTTTATCTTTAGTTTCTCCAAACATTCTTAGTCAATATACATTGCAGCGCACAATGGTGCATGGTGATTTCGATTTTGTGAGGGTGATTACATTTATGAATTTGAAGCGGCACCAAGGTAGTTTTTGATAGGGTAAGGATTGGTTGCTTCTAGTAGTGATAGGGTGTGATATGGGTTGAGTAGAAGAGGAAAGGAAGGAAAGCAAAGGAAAATAGAGTGAAAGCACTTCCGAAAATCACTTCCTACGGTGGTCCCAGCAACATACGCTGAAGCCACGTAAGAGAGGAACAAAATCTTGTTGGGTTTAACTATTCTCTCTTTCCGGTAATCTAACATACCATTCAGCTATGGACCAAAAGCAGATATCCCTTCAAATACCTTTCAAAAGTTTGCTCTAATAGAATGCCATCTAAAAAATCATGCTTACTCTTGTTATCAAAAAGCCAATGAGACACAAAAGTATAAAATACTTTATAGATGAGTTCCAAAGGTCTTGGTTCATTCATGATATATAGGTGATGAGGAATTTTATCTTGATGATACTTACCATAAACTCCATATTCAAAGAAAAGAACAAGTTCATGAGGATTAAGAGTTTGAAGTGGATGGTTCTCATGTTAGAAATAATAGTGGATTGGTATTAATCAATTATATTTTATCATTATCTGACAATTTAAGATATAGTGATAATCATATCTTATAATATTTTTATGATTATTTGAATGGGATTATAGTAAGATTGACTCTGTGATGGGTTGAGTCAATCATAAAAAGCCCATTTGAGGGGTCTCTGCCTACCCTGTGGGATTATAAATTTGTTATCCCATTAAGCAAATTACAACAACAATACACACTCTCTAGAATAATCCCCTAGAAAGTAGGTAGTAAAACCCTCAAGAGTTCTTATTGAACTCATATCTCTACAATAATCATTCATAGGGTTTTTGTTCTTGAAAATCAAGAACTTCAATTCAATATATATGAGGTACACAGATTCTCTTTCCTCTATCTTTTTATATTTAATCTCTATACATACTATAATCTTGTATCTATTATTTAAGGTTTCCTCTTATTTCCATCAATTGGTTTCAGAGTCAAATCAGATACATATTATGGTTGTTTTCTATTAGAGAATTATGGTTGTTTTCTATTAGAAAATTAAATTTGAATTTAAGATTTTTTGTGTTATTAGTGAAATTTTATAATATAGTTCACTATTATCTTTTTCACAAAAAAAAAATGAGGGTTTATGCTACTTGTTATTGTTAAAATAACATGTTAAAGTTTCATCCACTTACTCTTACATGGGTAAATTATATATTAAAACTTCTTTTTAAGTGTTACCCCTTCAAAACCTAGTTTTCTTTTAAATAATTATGGGGTAAATTGTTTTTAAAATTACTTAATGGTTTTCCTTTTTTTATGTTTGACCAATATGAGTCATTTGTGTGGGCAACATAATATATTTGTGTTAACTTTACTTTGGAAAGTGTTAATAGGGTTGCATGGACTCATTTTTATACCCATATTTTTGTGATTTGGTCAAGGGAAAACTGTGTCGTTTTGATACGATCATGTATGATGATTCGTGTGACAAATTCATTCTCAGAAGCATTGAATGTGGTTGCTAAATTTTTATATTCTTATTTTTTCACAAATAGCATATTTATATAATATTTTTATATTATTGGTATTTTTTAGTATAAAAAAAATTGATTAATTCAAGATTAAATTAAAATTTTTTTAATATTATAATCTTGAATTTTGGACCTATTTTCATTATGATAATTCTTTATAATTCTTTACAGTATTTGTATTCTCCAATTATACTATACTCTCTTTAATATTGAATTATCATTTATAAATTGATTTTAAGTTATTTTATTAATTATGAACAATCTTAATTGTCCTTCTATTATGAGTATAATTTTCTTTATTAATTTGCATTATTATTACTTGTCTATCATGGGTATAATAATGTGAATTTTGTATGTTGGTCATATAATATATATGATTAAAATTATGCAAATTTATTGGACAATATGCATAATTTCCTTTTTTTCATTTACATAATTATAATTTCACTATTTTGGATGCATTTACGTGAATTTTGTGATATAATTATTTTTTTATTGCATTGATGATAACTATACTCTATCGGTGTATTGTTATTAATGTAATTTGGTTTTATACAATATACTTTTCTTAGTTTATGTTAATGATTTTTTTATACCCTATCGGTATTAGGATTTTATTGATATAAGTTATAGTGCATTGTAATTTTCCTTAGGGATTCTCTTTTAACTGAACTTTTAGAATTACATAATGTTTTCCTATTTTTGTAATGTACAGTTTATTTCCCTCATTTGATCATGTTTAGTTATTTATATGGAACCAAAATTTACACTCACATTTTCTTTTTGTTCCATAATGACTTATAAACTTTAATTGGACATTTTTTCCTCCAAAACAAAAAAAAATGTTGCATTTTTTGTGGTGCAAATTTTCTATATATATATATATATATATATTGATAAAGAAATAGTTGAATTTTATTTAGCACTCAGGGTTTTTTTTGTTATGTCAACTTATTTTTTCTTTATCAAGTGGAAAGATTTTGTATATTATAATTTTAATTAATATATTATAAAATAAATTGTTGTGATATAAGATTTTTACTTTAAATGTCCAATTAATCATACATGTTCAAAAACAAATGTTCTTGATAAAATTATTTTTTCTTATCATATTATTTGTGATCACATTGTTGGGATCTATATTAAGGATTTTATATTGGTTTCTTGTAAAATATTTTCTTGTATAACAAACTCTTTATTAATTTGCAATATTAGTATGCAATTCTTGTAAGGACAACACAGGAATCCCAAATTTTAAGAGATTAATTTCTCCATACCATATTTTATAATATTGTTAATGGTATTCTTGTAAAAGCTAGAGGCTTTATTTTGGGATATATAAATAAACCTATGTCCATTATAAATTGTGATAAGAGTTAGAGACCATTTATTATTATATCCTTAATATATGCAAGAATAAGTTTCATTCTTCCACTGCGTGTAATCATGTTTTATTCTCAAGTGTGTGTAAATATTGTTTATTGTAGCACTTGATTTTTGTTTATGATTACTTGAGAACTTGCTTATGATCTCATATTCTACGTAAAATTATCAAGTGATCTATTTTCTCACTCATGTAATTATTTTTTCAAGATCCTCATAGGGGTCAATATTTTTGTAAATATTGATTAATATGTGGTTAATTATGAAACCATTTGTGAGAATTATTTATTCTTATGGATGAATTTGCAGGTTTCATATTCTTGTTATTTTAACCACTTCTCTCATTAATCATTTGTTATTCTACTACTTTCTAATTCCTTAAGTAGAATAATAGTGAATTTTAATTCACTTTTATTATTATCTTATAAAGTCATCATCCTACTATCACTAGAACTTTTAATATTAGTGTACCCTAATAATAATCCTAATATTTTTTTGGTATATTAAGTATTAGTGGGAGTATATATAATCTTGTATTATCTCTCGAAACTTATATATTTTTTATTGTCATATAATCGTGTGCACATTTAATTATGATATGACATATTCTATAGGGCTTCTCTATTTATTTTTGTCCTATTTTTATTGAGATACATAAAATCCATCATATCCTTGTAGACATCTTTAACTGATGTTAAGGTCATTCTGTTGGGTACTGCACATTAATGCTTTTGGCATACAATTATGCATTGTACATCTCTTTTACCCAAATTTCATATTTTAATTGATCAAAATTTTAGAAATATATAATTTTGTATCATGTCTCGAGACTTATCTATCTGTATTGTCATATATTCTTGTGCACATTTAATTATGATATGACATACTTTATAGGACTTGATTATTTATTTTTGTCCTATTTTAATTGAGATACATAATTCATTGTATCTTAATAGACATCTTTAATGGATGTTAAGAGCATTTTGTTGGGCATTGCACATTAATTCTTTTGGTATGCAATTAAGTATTGTGCATTTCTTTACCCAAAATTTCACATTTTGTTTGGTCAAAATTCTATAAGTATATTGTAGATGCAATACTCCTATGAGTATGATTTTCTACTTTGTAAAAAAGTGCTTATTATGATAGTACTCCTATTGAGTACAATTTTGCACTATTGAAGTACTTATGAATTTTTTTTGTTTGGACCAACTATCTAAGTGTTTGCTCAATTGACATTTTGTGGCCATAATAATCTGAGTATCATTTTATATAAACTAGGTGTCTATGAGGTTTTAGTAGGGAATTTATGGATTTCCTACTTATCTTTATATGCTTACATAGTCACTCATTTTTGAATCTCGGATTAGTTAAATGTCAAATATTATAGAGCATTTATGTAGCCTATATGTAATTACATATGTTATTGGGCTATGATGAATAATTAGATGCATGTAAATTATGCTTTCTCACCTATATAATTTTTCGGACTCAAGTAAAAAAAAAATATTATATTAATTAAACACTTTTTTATTCACTGATCAAATACTTAACTTTGGAGTTTTATAACTCATAGTTTGGTTAAGTTTTCATATCTTAGAGCAGTGGGAGTCTAAAACTCTGTTATGAGATATGTGTGAAGTAATATCATTTTAGTAACATATCTCTTAGCATTTTTGGATGCTTGAGACCATGTAGTATCATTTTATTGAACTACATTATTCTATATACTTTATGAGAAATATTTGTTAATATGCATGATATATATCCCTATCGGATATTATTTTGTAGCTCAAATTTCTCATTGTCTAATATAAGATTTGTCTATAGTTGTCATTCTAGCTTAATGATTTGTCTTTGTCTTTGTATTATTGATTAATACTATCCAAGTGGGAGAATGTTGGAAATAATAGTGGATTGGTATTAATCAATTATATTTTATTATTATCTGACAATTTAATATATGGTGATAATCATATCTTATAATATTTTTATGATTATTTGAAGAAGATTATAGTAAGATTGACTCTGTGATGGATTGAGTCAATCATAAAAAGCCCATTTGAGGGGTCTCTGCTACCTTGGGGGATTATAAATTTGTCATCCCATTAAGCAAATTACAACAACAATACACATTCTCTAGAATAATCCCCTAGAAAGTAGGTAGTAAAACCCTCAAGAGTTCTTATTGAACTCATATCTCTACAATAATCATTCATAGGGTTTTTGTTCTTGAAGATCAAAAACTTCAATTCAATATATATGAGGTACACATATTCTCTTTCCTCTATCTTTTTATATTTAATTCTCTATACATACTATAATCTTGTATCTATTGTTTAAGGTTTCCTTTTATTTCTATCAACTCAAAACAAAAATGTTGACCGTAGACAATGGCCAAAAGTAAGAGCTTTCAACCAAGTAGTGTACCTAATTTTGGAAGAGAGACAAAAACGGTATCACTGTCTTTTGCTTGGAATTGTGATTCTGCAAAGTGTATATGGCTTGAATAGGATTGATGCACACCAAAACCTTGGAAATGGTATAGAATGGGGGATCTTCAACCCTTTTCTTTGTGAAGAGAGGGAATTAGTTCCTTACATTCTTAGATTAGCTTCTCTGTGAGATCTGATGAAGCCAATGGAGTACACTGTTAATGTTAACTAGCAAATGGAGATTGTATCAATGCATTCTGATAATCATCATAAGTTATTATTTATAGTATATAGGACTTTTTTGTACACACCACGTGAGAGTAATCATATTAGGAAAAATTATTATTTGTAATCCCAACGATCACTATCCATAATATAATTATTTAATGTGTTTTCGTAAATGCACGTTTAACTCAAACATACTGGTTGCAGTGATGACCTATTATTACCATTTAATTCATGGGCCTATTATATTCATGACCTATTACGGTTAATTCCTTGACTCCACTTGAAAATGTACAATTACTTCAATAATTTTAAACAGATACTTTTTTCTGATATAATAGTGAAATAGTTTATTCTATGCATATTTAAAATCAGAAATCATCATACATGCAAATCTGAAAACAAACAAATTACATATATTTAAATACCTTTTGATTATTTTTTAATAAAATAGTTCTTTCTTTTTCTTTTTCATTTGTACCAGGATCCTTCTCCTGTTGTGAAACGCATAAATCACTTGATTAGATTTATCAAATATTTGGTCATAAATTTCTAACATATAAATCCAGATCTTAAAGTAATTTTAGATTTCATCAATTTGATCTCAAATTATAAAGTATACATACTGAATCCAACTTCAAACTCCATCAATTGGATCTCAAATTATATATTCTAAATAAATGCTTCAAAGTATCATATACACAGAACCCCATATTTAGGTTTTAATTAGGATAATTAATTTAAAATTAATAAAATTCTTAGGGAGTTCTAGGAGTTTATATAGCAGCAGATCATATTAGAAAATATTGGCATCTTTAGGGACGTTGATCGATCACAGGATTGTTGGTTTTCCCAGATATTTCTGATCCATCCACCTGCAGTGTTGTTTCTTCGTTTTCTATCCGCGTCTTTATAACAGGATTGTGGGTTTTATCCGCTTCTTGCACTGTTGCTTCTTCATTTTCTTACGGTGACTCAATCATGAGGTTGAGGGTTTCCCCCACAGACCTGTGACCCTTATGTTGCACTTTTGTTTCTTTCTGTACCTCAAATCACAGCGTTGTGGGTTACACCACAGACCTGTGACTAGCTCATTGCACCTTATGCCGCCAGCGCATGAGTTAAAGTGTGAGACATGCTCCTATTAAATAAATAAATAAAAAATAAATTACAGTAACAGTGATTTAACTTTTATTAAATTATATACAGTTTCATTATTTTTATTTTTCTATACTTTTTAAATTTCAAATCATTATACTAATATTTTATATGTTTAAAAACATGACTCTAACACCTGATAACTAACTTATGAACTTAATTAAAAATTATCAAAATAAAGAAGAAAAAAAGCATGAACAAAGGCTTAACATATTAATTATTTTTCTCATAAAAGGTAAACCACATAATTACTGCTATTACATTAAAACAACATTTGATATAGATCTTGCAAATTAAAGTACAAATTTATGACTAATCAAATTTTAAACATTTGATTGTTATTAATGAACTCACTGTAAGTAGGGAAGGTCCACTACCATATAATAATTTCTCTTTACACCCCTTAATTTATTAAGCTAAAGGAAGAACCTTATCATTTGCACCTCCCATTACAGGAGCTTGCATTGATAACTCGTGTGCTGCCACTTGAGAGTGCAACTTAAATGATAGGTCTATGACACATAACTTTTCTTCAATGATTTTTATAATTTTTCAGCCATAAAAAGGGAAAGGTAATTTTGTCAATCACCTATTTCACCTTCCGAAAGAAAAGTACTTATTGTCAATCACATTGGCTAATTTTCCTGTTTTATTCACTTCAAGATCCTTGTTCTCAAAGCTAGATAAGTTGACTATACTTTCAATGACACCCCTACTTTTCTCTTTCTCATTGAAAGGTACAACCCAAGAATTCTGCAATTCTTTTCACTTGAAAGTTGGCATCTTCTTGAAGGTCTTCATATTTTAAGAAGAAAACCTTGTTTGGTTTAGCTTGGCTCTTCTTTCAGTAATCTAACATATGATTCAACCATAGACCAAAACCAGATATCCTCTTACAATACTTTTCAAAAGTGTCCTCTAATGGAATCTCATCTAAAGCAATCTATTCTAAAGAATTATGCTTAATTTTGTTATCAAAAAGCATATGAGATACAAACGTATCAAATGGGTTTCTACACAAGTAAATAATAATCTTAGAATTAGACTCCTTGATTGACTTGCTAATCCATGGTATGGAATTTGAGTTGCAAAAAGTCTTCGTTCATTCATGATGGATAGGTGATGAGGAATTTTATCTTTAGGATACTTACAATAAACTCCAAATGCAAAGAAAAGAACAAGTTCATGAGGATTGAAAGTTTTTAGTGGGTGGTTCTCAAACGAGAAGTGTTGACGGTTGAGACTAGGAACTGGAAAGACACACAAAATAAAATCCCCAACTTATCCACCCCTTACCACCCTCTAAAGAAAAAGTTAGTTGCCTTTTTTACCAAGAATACTGTAATAAAACTGAAACTATCAAAGGTTACTGCATCATTACTATTGCGGAAGCTTTGTCACTTCCCATGGTCAAGAATTCTTATTATTATTAAATCTTTTAACAATATTTATTTATTTATTTATAATTTTAAATGTTAATGTAAATGTAGGTGGTGTTGTTCTTTCTTCCTTTTTTAAAAATATTTTATAATTATAAATTCGAACATGAATAAAAAAAATAGAGTAATATATTGTTATTTACATCAGAACTATAATATTTGTAATTAACCTAAAACATTTACACATAATGTAGTTTTTTATAGTTTTTTTTTTCATTTATCTAGAAGATGTTTCAATTTAACATAATGCATGGATGACAATATGAATCATTATGGTGGTTTCAGTTTTGGAATTTTCCAAACTAAATATTTTTGGAAATGCCAAACTAAATATGCAAATTTTGTTTTCCAATTAAATTACAATGGTGGTTCAGTTTTGGCATTCTAGCATCTAAAATATATAATAATAGTCCAATATTCATTTTTCAAACTCAAATACCAAATTTCAAAGATGATATTTAATTCACTTTAATTAGTATACATTAACCGTGTAGAAGAGTTTTACATTTATATTCAATCATAACTCTTTGTTTGTATGACTTTTAAAGTATAAATGGGTAAAATCAACAAACTTATTGTAAATGAAGAGGTGATTAAATGTCAGCGTACAATTTTTTACATTGTCAATGCATACTAATTAAACTTTATTTAATTTATCGGTCCTCAGCATTAAAAGAGGATATTTAAATTAAAAATAAAGTGACTATGTGTATGTTTTTTCTAATCTAAAATATAATATCATAAATCTTATTCCAATACCCGTAATAATAAAATTTAAATATGTGTAATCATAAGTATAAATAATTAGTTTCTTATACAGAAATAATGACTCAATTTTATGTAAACAAAATTATATAATAATAATAAAATTTAAATATGTGAATTCATATAAATAATATTTTTTTATGGTCATACTAGCAATCTAGTATATTAATTTGTATATTTTTTTATATATTTTATTCTTGCAAATTATAATTTATCATTAAATGTATGTATTATTATAAATAATGAAAAAATTAATAATTTAATACTTATGTGTATTAATGACATGAGAAAATAAAATGCACAAATGAAGTAATATCATACAAAATCATGTGATTATTAGTAGTAATAATATCTGAGTATGTAAATGATGAGAACATGAATCTTATGGTGATTTCAGTTTTGGAAATTGCCAAGTTAAATACTCAAATTTTGTTAAAAATAATATGACACAAAATCCCGCATAATGCCACTTTCCAGTTTAATAACCTCAAGTGCATCTCATTCATTGTTTAAAATAACTAATAGAACTCAACAGGAGAATGTGTAGTTTGCATAATCCCCAACATTAATACTTAAATAGAATAATTTACAATTTTTACTTTTTATATTAATTTATATATTTTTTATATTTTATTCCTGCAAATTATAATTTATCATAAAATATATGTATTATGATAAAAATTGAAAAAATTAAAAATTAATAATTTAATACTTATGTTTAATATTATAGTTAATACTTATGTTTAATACTTATGACCAGCGTCGAAAAATAATCTAAACTAGTATGAATTACACAAACTAAATATTATTTATATGAACACTAGTATAAACTAATGCAAACTAAAAATGCTTATGTATAGTTCTCTTTAAATATAGTTACTCTTACCTAGTAAATACATTAAAAGTGACATTGAAATTTTAATGATCATTAAGATGTATCATGGAGCATGCTATAGAAAAACCGATCAAACAAATACTAATGACCTTAAAATATTATAAAAATTTTAAGGGAGGTTCCCAACATTATTTTTACCTTAGATAAAAAAATAAGTTATTTATTATGCTTCTAATAATATATTCTCTATTTTATTTTTTTCTAAACCCTAAAATTATTATTAATTAACACAACAATTAAAAAAATAATACAAAATTATTTCTTTCAACGAAAAATATATCAGTTATCAATAACATCAGTACATAATATTTTGAGAAAAAAGATTGTGCACTATCACTGTAAAAAATTTTATACTACATTAAATCGCATCTTCATTTATGGTAAGTTTTTTACTTTACCAATTAATATTTTAAAATTTATATAATTGAAGAGTTGTGGTTAAATGTAAAACTCTTATACATTGTCAATATTTATTAACTAAACTCTAATATGTTTTCATGTAAGTAATATTTTGCACTGCATACCAAAGAAAAGAGTTAAATACCAACCCATGTAAATTTTATTTTCATTATTATGAGAATATGCTTTTTTTATTTTATTTTTAAGTTTTAAATTATTATGTTGCTTATGTGACCTATATTCCATTATAATATATTTTTTAGTTATTGATATTTAATTAATATTTATATTTTTAAAATAACGTTTAACATATAAATGTTTATTTTTAGTGGAGAATATCATTTAAATATTTTAATTTTATTTTTAAACTCATGAAATTTAAAAGAATGCTATCATAAGTTATTTAAATTTTAATGTTTTAAAAAGTAGTCAATGTTTTTTTATAAAAAGATATTTTTTCAATTTTTGGTGGTTGGTGACCAGTCTGTTTGACCTAGTAACCTATGCTGCAGTCGGGTTGAACCCACTTTTTAAGTATGAAGAAAGGGTAGAACAACCCGATGTCGGGTCAAACTAACCCGTTTTGACAATTATAACTAAAATGAATGAAATAATGAACATAAGTTAACTTAAAACATCTTTCAAATAAATAAAATAAGTACCATAAAAAACTACATGATGTAAATGTTTTACATTAAACAAATATTATCGTGGGATGGTGGCAATAAATAAAATTATGAGGAAAAACTATATGATTTATGTTTGAATGCTTGTGACTCATGCAAACATATAGGCTAGAGAATTTGTTGATGCATTGTGCATTATGCATTGTCTTAGATACTTTCATTATGATAATCTCTCAATTCTTGATTTAATTTAACGTGAATTAGCCATGTGAAAGCATGAATGAGATATATTTCTGAAAAATTTTAAAATCTATTTTATGTCCTCCATGTAGCAATTAATTGGTTAAGGGAGTTATTTAACTGATTGGAAACACATACTTGATATTTGAATCTGCCAAATTGACTATCATAATTGATTAAAGCAGAGTGAATAAGCTAAATATTTAACTTAATCAATTAATTTATGCTTGGTTGACTAGGAGAAGTATCAAGACCAATTTAATTGATTAAATTGATCCTGAATTGTTTAGATCAACTTAAAAAATCATTTAATCGATTAGATACTTGGTTTAATTGATTAATACAGAATGAATGTGATCTTTATGTAAAACTTGAAACTGAAACTTTCAAAAAAGAGAGCTGAATTTGAAAAATCATTGAATTACATCTTTTGAGAGAAGAGAACTTCAATTTTTTTCTAGTTTTCCTTAAAATATATTTATTTGATATCAACCTTTTACCTTGTTTTAGTTAAAAACTTGTCTTCTAGGTAGTTTTCTAGAAGGTGGATTGTGTGCAATAGGTTTTTGCATGCCTAGAATCAATTCTTGATAAGTGTTCAAGATTAGTGGATGTTGTGACTGCATGTGCTTGTGAGTTTCCATGTAACTCATTTAATTCTATTGGAATCAATCTAAAGACAGGTTGTCTTGTGGATAGAAAGTTAGATGTAACCCAAGGTGGATCGTGTGCAATAAGTTTTTGCATGGCTTATTTAACCCCCCTCTTGGCTTGAGACATTTAACCATTATTTCTTACCGCCTAATCAAACTTCTTCCTTTTGTGAACTTCTTCATCATAGAAATCAACCTTGTTATAGCATAAATGTAAATAGTGATCCTTCTTCCTTTCTTAATTGGAACTTGATGAACATTCAAATATTTCTCAAAATCTTCAAAAACTCAAATCAATGCACTGTACAACACTGGTCCAATGTAAATTTTCCTGTTTTTGCATCAACAATTATCTCCCTCCTTAAAGTTAGTAGTATTATCAATAATAACTTGTATTACATTTTACTCTCTTGATAAATTCCACTCATCATCGAAACATTTTAAATACTTTATCAGTAAGTTGTTTTTTAAATATCTGCTAAATAAAGAAATACAACCCTATTGGACTATTTACCAAAACGTTATAAATTGAAGGCCATTTTTATCTATCCACTATTCGAGACAACTGTGCAACCAATTATAATGTTATGTATTTCATTATTATGGTTGATTAGTCCATAGTAATATAACAATTATTTTCACCGTCAATAATACCTTTTCAACTTTTTTAGAGTTTTTTTTTTTTGTGGTTATCACCATCTTGCTTATCTTGTACAAAACTGTAATTTAAGTGTGACCAATACAGCTCTTTGTGCTCTACAAAGAGAAGAATCAAGATCACCTAAAGTTATGATTTAGTCAACATTCTCAATCAATTTTGTAACCCTTTTCTAGAAAAATAAATATTAATAAAAATGTGTGATTGATATTAATAGACTTAAATTAATTAATTTTTGTATTTATTAAAATAAATTAAGATTTTTTTAAAAAAATAAATGTGGCTATAATTAGTAAGCTAGTTTGAATATTAAGTTTGACTCTAATGTATGTTAGAAATAGAAAGTGCAATCGAACTCTTAACATAGAATAATTCATAGGAGTTAGGGTATGGTGTTGCAGTTTTGCATTACTAACTATGAAAGTTTGAGCGAAAGCCGCAGAGACTTTTACCATTTGTTTTGTATACTAAGTGTAGTATTATCATTTAGTAAAACATGGTATTCTCATTTCACTCATCATTTTCTCAATCATTCTCTCAATCAAAAATAATAATAGCATTCCATTGCATTGATTAAATATAAAAAATTGCATCTTCAAGAATAAAATTATCATCTTTGTCTATTCATTTATTTCATCTCATATTTTTCTCATCTTTAATTTAAAAAAGGGGTGATACATTTTTTCCACTCATGCATTTTTGTTATACATATTCAACATTTTTGCATTTCACTTCATCCAAATTAGTAGTCATTTCACATGTTTATCATTAGTATGTGGTTTTTATGCATATAATTAAGTGGATCAAAACTTTCATGCATCATCTTGGCATTTACCTTTCATATTAGCATAAAAAATCATGTTCATGGTACATAATTTATTTTTAGCATTGAAAACGAGTCAATTATTAAAAAAATTAAGCATTCATGTCTTTAGCATAGCATAAAAAAATATCATAAAAAATATAGTTTTTATTTTTCATGCATTAACATTACATTTCATACTAAAAAAAAAAAAAACAAAGGGAGCAAACATGTAAAATAAACAAAATATTTTTTTTTTCATGCATATCTCACATCTTTTCATTTAGTACATTTTTCTTGAATTGTATTCCATAGCATGCATAAAATCAACAATATAATTGACTAAAATATATTTTGTATCCTTGAATTAGCTCTATTAAGTGGTTATTGAAATATTTTTTTTTATTAAAAGTCATAAATTTTTTTATCATATGTTCAATTTTTTTTTTATTAACTTATTTTATTTATTCACCGGAGTACATGAATTAAAAGCAAAGAACTTAAATATTATAATATGAAATCTTTATTGGATTAGATTCTAGTCGTTCTATTTTTACTAATCTTCTGTAGCTACGTGACTAATATATATTCATATACTAACAAATATAAGTAATGACGCTAAGAAAAACATGTTGGACACTAATTCTCAAACCTTTTTTAATGACGTGGGTAATGGATTTTGGTTCAAAGCACTTACACTCAAATTTTCAAATAAATAGAATAAAATATATCATGTAAAATAAACAAGAAAAATATAATAATAATATTTTGAAAAGACAAATAACTACAACATTTAACAGTTTTAGTAACATTTTTTCATTACATTTGTTAAATATCTCACTATAGATAAGTTTTATATTTAATACCACTTTTGAAAATAAATGTTACTATAAATAATATCAACATAATATCGTAATATTTTTAAATAAATGTTACTGTAAAAGAAACTAACTCATTTTATAGTATCTTTTCTTAAAAATGTTAGTAAAGATTAACATTTAAAAAAATACACTATTATTAATTTTTAATCAATCAGAATATTTTTTAATAAAAATATTTTTTGTTTTATTTATTTTATATTAGCGAAAACACAGGCGTTGTTACACCTGTGTATTCATATTTCTATTTTAATATGTAATAACAATTTTAGAATTTTATTTTAATATCTTTTTAAAATTTTTATATTTTGAAATATAAATTGTTATCTGACATGTTTTGAAATATATTTTTTTAATTTATATTTTTTATTTATGATAATGTGATAAAAACATGTCAGATAATCAATGGATATCACGAATATGCAATGAATATGAAAAAATTGAAAGAAGAGAGTTTGAATAGAACTCAAAACATTGTCACACCTATGTATTTGCATATTTATTAAAAATGCACGCATATATTAATAGGGAGAAGTTACAATTATGTATGTTGGATATCAATATTTTTCTTAAAGTCATAAGTTGGTCTAGTGGGTAAAGTATATGTTTGGGAAATAAGAGATTATGTGTTCAAGTCCCTCTTATGACAAATTGATTTTTTTTGTAATTTTAAAATAAGTGTAAGGGTATAATAGATATTTTGAAAAGTCGACATAAAAAAGGGTATTGTCTTTATAAATAGTCCTTATTAATAATATAGTTATAGTATATAAATATAATATCATATAGTATACATTATAGATATAATTGGACATTTATGTATGTTGCATATCAATATTTTAAAGTAATTGTTTATTTGAAGTTATGAGATTGGTCTAGTGGTAAAGTACATGTTTGGAAAATAAGAGGTTATGGATTCAAGTCCCTCTTATACCAAATTAATTTATTTTTTTAATTTTAAAATAGGTGTAAGGGTAGAATATATATATTGAAAAGTGGACATAAAAAAGGGGTATTCTCTTTATTCATAGTCTAGATATAGTATACAATATAATATCATATAGTATATACATTATAGATATAATTGGACAATTATGTATGTTGAATATCAATATTTTAAAGTAATTTTTTGCTTAAAGTTATAAGGTTAGTCTAGTGGTAAAGTATATGTTTGGGAAATAAGAGGTTATGAATTCAAGTCCTCGTATGCCAAATAAATATATTTTTTTAGTTTTAAAATAGGTCTAAGGGTAGAATAGATATTTTGAAAATTGGACATCAAAAGGGGGTATTGCCTTTATAAATAATCTATATTATTAATATTCCTCTTTTGATGTCCATTTTTTGAAATACATATTCTACCCATATACTTATTTGAAAATTAAAAAATAAACTATTTTGTCAAATGAGGGATTTGAACCTACAACTTCTGTCTCCTCACTTTGCAACTAGATCAACCTTATAAGAAAAAAATTACTTAAAAATTTTTATATCCAATATTCATAATTATTCTATTATCAATAATGTATAATATATATATATATATATATATATTAAAGTTTAATTGGTATACATTGACATTCAATTACAATCCTTCATTCATGATAAATTTGTTGACTTTATTAGTTAGTACTATAAAAGTCACATAAATGAAAAATTATGAGTCAATGTCAGTGTAAAAATATTTTACATTGACAATGTATATATTATTATAATATATACTATTAATAAAAATGGAATACTCTTTTTTATGTCCACTTTTTAGAATAGTTATTCTACCATTTTAAAAAAAAAACAAAAAGAAAAAATATTTTGCTAAAAGAGACATTCGACCCACGACCTATCTCTCCCTTATATATATATATAGACTTTTTTTACTAGGTCAGTCAACCTAATAACTTTAAGAAAAAACTACTTTAAAATATTTATATCCAACATACATAATTGTCATATTATATATATAATCTATGATATTATATTATATACTATATCTATACTATTAATAAAAAGAATTCCCCCTTTTGATGTTCATTTTTCAAAATAATTATTCTACCCTTTTTAAAAAGAGATAGTTGAACTAAAGACCTATCTCTCCCTCATATATGAACATTTCCGCTAAATCAACCTTATAACCTTCATAAAAAAATTACATTGATATCCAACAGAGGTAATTATCCTACTATCTATAATATATATATATGTATATATATATATATATATATTTGTACTTTAATCAATCTTCCTTAAACAGTGTTAATATATGTATACTTTTGATCATAAATATTTTTAATAAAAATGCAAAAACACATAACATTTTGAATTCTATTCAAACCTCTCCTTTATCAATTTTTTGAAATTCATTGCAATTCTGACATATTCGTGTTGATGATATGACATGTTTGTATCATATTATCATAAACAAAAAGTATACAAATTAATAAAATATATTTCAAAACATACTAAACTAAAATTATTATACGCAAAATGACATAGTGAATTATTTATATTATATTATGTTATTAAAAAATATATTAAATTAAAAATTTAAAATTGTTATAGCATATCAAAATAGAAATGTGAATACACAAGCATGACAACCTAGGATGGGGTGAGTGCACAAGGTTTTATATATAAATGATATTAGATTACTAAATTATTTATATAAAAATTGTTATAACATATCATTAATACTAAATTATTTATATTGTGTGTGTTCATCTTTTTATTTTAATTTGATATATAAATTATTTGAATTCTAGTTCATCTTTCTAATTATTTATGCTATAGTTTTTCAAAACTCAACAAGATATGAATGATGTATTTATATTAAGAAAAATTAAAATTGTTTAATACATAATACTAAATATTTAAAAATAAATATGAAAAAATTGTTAATTAAGTAAATTAGAGGAATTTAAATCAAAATAAATAATACAATATTTTAATAACTACTCTAAACCTCCTTTCTAATAACTACACTTAAGCCAGACGAAAGATTAGTATTTTCTTAAAGGTACATTATGTCACCAGAAAAGTAATAATTAGTAGTCAAACTCGCACTTGTTACCCTCTATAATGTTTACATCTTTCTGCTTGGGGTTAGGTCATTAAGATTTTGATTTACCTAAAAAAGGTTGTTTGGACATTTCACTTTGGGTCGAGTTGAAGGCGGACATTTGAAGGAACAAGCACAAGGAGAAAGACAGCGGGCAAGTGCAAACAACATATAAGCACTCTCATCCATTCGTTTGAACGAGGGTGTTCTTCATCATTGCCACCCATCCTCCTCTTTTCAAATTCCTAATTGTGATTTGGACTGAGCGCCATAGTGTATATTTTTTCTCCCTTTCTTTTCTTTTTTTTCTTGAAATTCAAAGCCTCTTTTATAGCTGTCAAAACGGGTTGGTTTGGCCCATATGGCTTAACCCACCTTGACCCATCTTTCTGATGGGTCAACCCAACCCAACTCATTTAAACTTTCTTACTCAATCTTTTAGCCTGACCCGGCTACCACTGATTGGTGGGTTATACGGGCCAACCCACCAACCTACCAAAAAATAAAAAAAATTATTTTAAAAATTGAGATTATTTAAAATTTTAAAACTAATTATTTAATTAAGTCTTTATTTAAAATTTAGAAAAATATTTTCTATTTGATTATGTAATATAATAGTTTAAATCATAAATGTTTAATGGTTGAATAATAAATATTTAGTAAAATAATAAAATATTAAAATAATAAATATTTAGTGGTTGAATATAGGCTAGCTCGGCCCATCTGAGTTGAACCCGTATGGGTCGGGTCTGAAGTGAGCTGGGTTGATTTTTAGCTATTGCAACTGTTTGTCTTATTTATTTTTCCCGTCCGACCCGTATTCATGGTTGGTCGGGTTGGCCCACAGATTTGAACCTGTTTTGACAGCTCTACCCTCTTTACTTTGTTCTAACTGAAAGCATTTTAGAAAACATAGCAGAATGCTCTGTGTGTTGGGTTCTTCTCCTAGAGAAAAATTTTCATTATTATTAATATTATTTATTCTTATTATTATTTGATTTTTTAAAATAAATAAATGTTGTCAAATTTCATCTTGTACAACTTAGGTAAATATTTAAAGAGCAAGAGATAAAAATTAAAAATTAAAATAATTTGCATATATGTTATTCTTAAAGAACAAATTGTAAGAAATAGATTTTTTATGGTCAAATAGGGAATAGGGAACTTGTGGCATTTTCTCTTATCATAGATTGTATGTGTGACACATTAAAATTTGGTTAGTGAGATAGTAGGAAAGTAATTAACTCGGTAGTCCATTTTTTAAGTTTCTACTGTTTGAAAAATTTGTGTTTTTATTTTTTAAAGTTTAAAACCATATTAATTATTTTTTATTAATTATAACCATTTTTTTAGGTAGAATAAATGAACATTTTATCACATTTCGTCTCCTATATTGATAACCTTACTTTTAAACAATAACATTTTTTATTAATTATTATGAGTATTTTCAATGAAAAAAAAATGAAAAATAGAACCATAAGAGAAAAAAAATAACAAGTGATAGGTGAAAAGTTTTCAAATTAATTATTTTTTTTACTCTTACTATCTCTTTAGAAACTTATTAAACTACTTATTTGTATATAAATTTGTTTCTATTTTAAATATAAAACAACTCTAGATGGTATGTACAGAATTTTTAGAACCCTTATTTAAAGTCTTTTAAAACATTTTTAAAAGTGTTGTAAAAGTTGGTGTTGTAAGAAGTTAGATGTTTTACAATGCTTTTTTAAACGTTGTAAAAAGCTTTTTCTTTAAAACATTTTTTTAAATATTTTAAAAAGTATATCTTCCTACATAATTTTTTTCATAAGAAAATGTAAAGAGTTGTCTCTGAAAAGTATATCTTCCTAGATCTTTTCTGCACATCCCACCTTTCTGTTCCAATTTCAACTTTTATGTGAAAAATGTATTGAGCGAATAAAAACATTGCTAACCAAGCTCACGCCTATATTATAATATAATATTCACAACTCTGTAGAAAAGAGCTTTTTCATTAGATGAAGAATTTTATGATAGATTTTACTCTGAATTTGTTTTTATAATAAAGACATTCAAATATAAATTTCATTATCTCAAAATCAATCTAATCATAATCAATTTCATTTAAAATCAATTTTGTCAATACTCATTCAAACATACATATCAACCTTTTTTAAGAAGTAGATGTTTTAATTGTTTTTTTTTTAATCTGGACTTCGGTTGAGTGTAGTCTCAAGAACCTCTCATGTTACAATGTGTTTTTGAAATTGTTTTTATTTATGTTGGAATTTCCTCTTATTGCAATTCTGTTAAATTGACAATAAAATATGAATGTCTTTTCCTTTGGGAGACTTCAAGTTACATTGTGTTGTTATTCTTATCAATAAATGATAAATAAGAATGGTTTTGGATTGACAATAAGCATGCCCAATTTCTTATGAATTATAGGCACAAATAATTGTTTGTAATATTTGTTTATATTCACTTATTGGATATGTATGACACATTATGTTTATTTTTCAATTTTTCATTTTAGTTGGGGCAGTTTGAACTTTTATAGAGGTTCTGATAAATTAATTTTTTTTAAATAAAAAATGTATTTTAAGATAAATAATCTTAAATTTGTAAATTGATCTTAATTGTTATTAGCGAAAATAAGGTGTTGCTACGAGTGTGTTTATATTTTTATTTTGTTATCTCATTTAGAAAATAAGTAGTAGATAAAGTAAATAAATAGAAAAGAATAACAGAAGAAAAATAGAAAAGAAAATCAAAATATAAGAGTAGTTTCCAAAATTATGAAAGAAAAACATGGATTTGGTAAAGAAGTTAATTTATTATTAAGAGAATGATAAATTTGTATACTAATTATTACAGATAAGAGAATGATAAATTGAAAAATAAAAAATTTGTATACTAATTATTACAGATAAGAGAATGATAAATTTATTAATTTAGAAAATCTTCTGAGATGCTTACAACATTGCTAGCAAGTTAGTGGGTGCATTGTTCCATCTCTATATATATAAAGTGATGGATGTTTTTGTCACTATCTCTATTTTGTATTGTATAATGGTTAAAAAATTATAGGGTGAAAGTTGTAAGTTTGAACATGATTCTTTTGTGCTGGGTGGTAATCATTTTCTAACAAATATGTGAATATTCTAAAATAGGTATTGTTTTGTTATTTTAAATTTAATTATTATTTAAATTTAAGTAAATAATTATAATTAGATATTGAAAAAGTACATTTTAATCACATGAAAAATAAAAAAAAAATATCATTAACGAATCATAATTTTTACAAATATTTGAAAGAACAATCATGGGTAATCTAATGATAATATGCTCTTGTCTACCACTGGATGTTGTTTGCTTCTTTGGATATTTTGACGTTTGTTTTCTTTCCGGTTGATTTATCTTATTCTCGCAATGAACACTTTGCACATTGTCTATAATAAGATTCATTGACGAATTTCTACTAACTTAAATGCGAAAAGATGAAAAGGAAGAAATATTCATGTATGACTTGTAAGCATAAGTCAATTGTGATGTTTGCATGCTCATACGTGACAATGAAAAATTTCAAAATTTTGCATGTTGTTGCTGTGCGTATAAGTGTGCCACAATTGTTCATGCTACATACATCCAGTATACACATTAGAATACATATTCAATGTGTATAATGGTCTATTTAAAAAAACACTGAGTAATAAAACTTATTGTTCAATGCGTAGAAATTAGATGAGATCAATCATTCTAAAAAAATGTCTTTTTAGTATATTTTAAAAACATAAAACAAAATATACTGGTGAAAAATCGGTTCACCTAACTCATTTTCTTATTAATCATATAGGAGTTAAAGATAGATTATTTAAAATGATTATTTTTTAGTATATTTTAAAAAATTCAACTAATTTTACATTTATTTAATACATTCATTATTTATATACAATTCAATGGATTTAAAAAACAGTGACCATTTTTTAAACCACCCTCTATAAGACATCTTAGCATTGGGATAGTATGTTAATTTCACGATGAAGTAGGTAATTGTGTCCATCATTGATTTGATTCGATGTCTAGTAGACGAGATTTATAACTAAATGTTTCATTTTTTTTAGCAGTTTTCTAAATTATATTTTAATTAAAATTGTGTCTAGATAAAATTAAATAATTTAATAAAATAATTTTAAAAAGAAAAAAAATAAATTAGTGCTTTTAATGTAAAAATAATTTTTATATAGAATTATTTGTTTATGTTAAAAAAGTGATTTTAAAGGTAAGTAATTTCAGTTTTTTAAAATAAATCATTTTTTATTTTTTTACTTTTCACTTAAAAAATTTAAATAAATATATAAAAATTTGTAATAAATATTTATTCAGTAAGATGTATTTTTACATCTAAATGCTCTTTGATAATAGTTAAAGGAGTTATAGAATTTTTTTTTTTGTTCTAACAATTGTTATACAATTATAAATATTCTCTATCTCATTTCTGACAAGAGTACATCAATCATTTCTGATTTTACAATTAAACTCCTACTGGGTTTGACCAAGGATACAAAGTCACTTCACTCCTATCACTAAGTATTCTTTGAACAATAAGTCACTCCTAGCTTATCAATCAAGATGAATATATCTATTTGTTATCATTAAAATTACTAAAGGTACTTGTAGGAACTTCTAGTCGTACAAAGCTTTCGAAACTAATAATAATATGCCTAATTTTACAAAACATTATGTGCCTAAATTTAATTTACCTTATTTTTAATTATTATTTTTCTCGAAACATATTTTAAAGTAACTACATTAGAAAAATGGTTTGACCAAATTATTAATATAATGTGTAATTTTATTATTAAAATATTTATATTTTATATATCTATTTTTTTCTATCGTTTCTTACTATTGACTTATAATATCAAAACTATATAATAAGTATGTTAATTTTATAATTTTAATAATATTTTTTTTATTATAAATATAATATAATTTTTTATTACTAGATATTAGTTATAATACCAATGGTTTTGTATATTATTATATTAACAATCATATATCTAAATTTTTATCATATTTGAAATATATACTGTTATTATCTTTTATAAATAATATATATTATTATTTAAAAATTGTCAAAACTATTGCATAATAAATATTATTAATGTTAGAAAATAAATTATTCATTAACTAATTAATTCTATTGTAAAATTGATTAAATCTAACAATTATTATAATAAAAAAGTTTTGATTATTGGTTCCTTAAAAAAAGTTTTGATTATTGTTTTTAGGATAAACTATATTTTTAGTACATGAACTTTTTTAAATTTATGGTTTTGGTATATAAACTTTTTGTTGACTAGTCAAGGTATAAAAATATTTTTTCCGTCTAACATTTTAGATCTTCCCTTTATTTTTGCCATTAAGTAGTGACGTGTCACTCTAATTATTATTATTTTATGGGTAAAATGTGTTTTTGATACATGAACTTTTTCAAATTTATGGTTTTGGTATTCAAATTTTATGTTAATCGGTCACAGTAGTGGACTTTACATGAGGTAGAGGGACACATGGGAATGAGGTAATGAAATAGGTAGAGGAAGTGTTAGAAAGAAGATGAATAATATTTCTTTTTAATTCATGATGACAAAGCTAAATAGGAGCATATTTTTAATTCCTTTAAGGCCATGTGTATTTGCCATTGAGTCTCTAAGAAGTCGAACCCTAAGCATTGGTGAGTGATTGAAGGTTAGGGATTGAAGGCGAAAACCGTTGACGGTGTTGGAAAGACAACATGATGTGGAAAGAAGGAAAGGGAAAGAGCCCTATATATTGTTCTAGGTAATTGAATGTGGTCAATGTTTCATCATTTGTTGTTGTGGGGAGATGGGTCTACATTATTTTACTTTAAATTAGAATTTTTGAACTTGTTGTAGAATGGGGTCAGTGTTTAGGTTTAGGAGAAAGTTTCATGTGTTGCCACTTTAGTTGGTTTCCCATTTACTTTATTGTTGGTTGGTGTAAAATGGGGTCAGGTAGTTGGAAATTAAATAGTGGTCAATTGAGGTTGGTTTCTTTTGTATTTATATATGCTAATTTGGTTAATGTCTAACATGCTTTACATACTTCAGTTTTGCCAACTCAAACATGTGCAAATCTTAATGATGATGGAGATAGTAAGTTCTGGTTTGGTATTTGAAGTTGAAATTCAAATTATGGGTTCTAGTATGGTATAATATTGCACTGGTCTGGTGAAATTCAAATTATAACTGAATTATAGGTTTGATATATGGGTTACATTTACAGAAATATTGAATTATGGGTCTGTTGTGCATACTAGAACAAAATATTGGGCAGATTAGAATTGCTTTTTCATTGGTTTTCATTGCTATTGAGGTGTTATATGGCAACCACATTGGTTTAGATTATAGTGTCCTATAGCAGCCACATTAGTTTTCATTGGTATTTAGCTGTTATATGACAAATTAGTATTTCATAATTTACAGTATTTGGCAGATTAGAAAATTTGGTATGATATGACATGTTGGTTTTCAGCATATTGGTATGATATGGTTCTACTATGCTTCTTCAAATTAACAAGTAATGATATGGGTTGTATGGTTTTGCAATTACACATTCACCTTCAACTTCAAATTAACAACTACTGATATGGTTTTGGTATGGTTCTTCAAATTTATCCACAACTTTCAACTTTAAATTCACATTTACTTAAATGGTTGCAGATGTCTACTATAGCAGGTTATATGCCAACTTCAAATTAACAACTACTCATAAGGTTCTAGTATGGTTCTTGAAATTTACCCACAACTTTCAACTTCAAATTAACATTCACTTAAATGGTTCAAGAGATCTGCTATAGCAAGTTATATGACAACTTCAAATTACCATTACAATACAAAATTAACTTAAAACATCTCATTATATGTAACAGAATATTACACAATGATCTTACTCAACTAAAACATCTAATTACATCTAAATGACACGATACATAAATTCAAATGACATTCTTTTCATACATTCAACTTTCCCTACACTAAACCAAACAACCCTAACATTAATAGCTACCCCTAACAACAATGGTAACAATAAGAATGAACACAATTCCTAAATAAATAATCAACTCAACACCAAGTAACATTTCCCTTTTGTTCAATTCTTGCATATTTTTTTCTTGTCTACAGTTTGATTGTCGAAACTTTTCCACCCTCTTGAGCAAATCGAGAATGATTCTTTTCTCTCTATTGTTCAACACTGGATTATACCATTAAAAAATTGCATCCTCTAGTCCTTATGACCTGCATTTCGTCCATTTGACAACATGGGTTACAAATTATACATGAAAAACATAAAAAACAAACACTTTAACTTTCAATATTGTGCCTAACATTAATGCCTCATCCATCAAAGTCTTCTCCCTGGGTTGTGTTGCATCCATGATGTTACCAATAGAGCTTACATCCTGCAATTGCACATCACTCGACGCCTTCTAGGTTGAGAATTCAAGTTGTAGGAACTTCCACTTTCTTCATAACTGAGCAAAAAAATAAGGGGGGCATAAAGTAACTAAGTGCCATAATAGGGGGCCATCATGTATAATTTAGCCTAAAAAGTTTGTGTACTTTATCATAAATTTGAAAAATTTTATATACAAAAAACCTAATTTACTCTTATTTTATTAATTAAATTTTTGGCTGATGTCACCACTTAACGGATAGAATTAATAGAAGGACTAAAATGTTGGACGGAAAAAATGTGTGTATACTTTGACCAATCAACAAAAAAATTATGTACCAAAATCATAAATTTGAAAAAGTTCATATATCAAAAACATAGTTTGTCCTTGTATTTATGTCATCAACTTTGCATCAAACATAATTTTGTGCAAGTTATAACAACTTTTGTCAAAACTAATATGTTGGTGATGGAGGGAAAAACAATAATGCATAGACTACTATGTGAAAATTTTTACAACACATAGACTACTCTTCCTAACCCCTATACATCCACGTTCTACAAAGCAAGTAACTTAACTAAACCTCACAACACTCTAAAATAAGAGTACAAGAAAACTCAAATATAAGTTTAACGTGTCTTTAACCGGTACACTTTAATACCATGGATTGAAGTCCATTTTATAGCATAATTCACCCAGTCTCTTATTCATCCCAAGTGATATTGGATTTCCTCCAACATATCTTAAACAATGTGTAACTTCCAAAATGTATTATTTTCATAGAATTCAATAGAAACTAATTCAATTATACATATTGTGTCAATTGGCTCATTTATCAACATTTTCATAAGGTTTAGACGATAAATTAACCACATAGGAATAGTCTAGGATCTTTTTCCTTCTGTCTGCAACACAAAGTAATTTAGAATTTAGTAGTGTAAGAGTTTTATGACTAAAAAAATTCAAACCAAGAGGAGAGCTGGGTAAATTGGGTCTCAAAAACATTGTTTTGTTTATCCTTAAAAAAATAAAACTTTGAACATTTAGGATATGTTGAATCAAATGAATTTGTAGCTAATTTAGATTGAATAATATGCAATCTCTTTATGAAAATTACAATCAAAAGTGCACAACAACAATTTAGATAATATTTTAATTCGTGCTTTTACTGAATTAAGTGTATCTTGCAAAATATGCGAATAATGCAAAAACAATTAAAACATAAGAGAGATAGCTGAGATAAAGATAGATAACACAACAATTTATATTGATTCAGCCAAAGCTAGCGCTACATCTAATTTTCAATTCACAAGACAACCTGTCTTAGATTGAATCCACTAGAATAAATAGAGTTATACACAAAAACTCACAAGCACAATCAAAACATGCACTAGTCTTAAAAACCTAAAAGAAAATTGATTCTAATCATGCAAAACATATGCACGAATTTCACTATCTAGGAAACTACCTAGATGTGAATTATACAACCAAAACAGTTAAAAGAAAGAATAAAGGGTTGATGTCACCTAAGAGATTTAATGCAAATGATAGAGCAAATTCAGGTTATCAACCAACTCAATGTTCAATGTGCAATCTTTGGATTTTTTAATTAGATCTTGATTCAATCTTTATGAGTTTCTTGTAGAGAAGTTTAAGAGCTTTTTTATCCTTTGAAAATCGCAGAATTGATCTCTCAATTTGATCTTTTGAAAATGTTCTTTATTTTTTCAAAGTTTGTATGTTCAACTTTTATATAAAAACGTTTTAGCTTTCTTTTAGTCAATTATTCTGAGAATTTAATTGATTAAAATGTTCAAAACTCCTTTCCAGATTGATCAGTATCAATTTAATCGATTATCTCAAGTATTTAATCGATTAAGTTTTTCTTTAAAGTTGTTTTAGCCAACATGCACATATTAATAGATTATTTCAAGTTGCTAATCAATTAATACATCATTTAATAAGTTATGAAGGTAATTTAATGTATTAAAACTACAAATCATGCATTTCAATAAACTAAATTACTTCAGAAATCTATTGCTTACCACATCAATGAGATAAATCAAATTTTTCAAAACATTTTAGATGAATATCTCATTCATGCTTTAAATGGCTAATCCAAGTCAAGAATCTAGGAGAATAATCAAAATTTGTTCAAAGATCATGTAAATGCACAATGAAACAAGGATATTTCTAACCTATATAGATGCATGAGTCACAAACATTCAATTAAAAAGAGAGTAACGTCCATCCTAGGTTATGCTTAGAGTTCATCATCACAACTATAAAGCTAATACTAATCAGCTAATAAAAATTTATCATCTTCATCTTTTGAAGTTAATAGAGGAGTGAGTTCCAAAAAACTCTAACAAACTCCTCTTTTTTTATGATGACCAAGCAATTTGAGTATACTTAATCCAAGCTATTTTTTATTCATGATTCATGATCTACAATCTGCAAAAAATATCTACCATTCTTTTCTCCCCTTTATGCATATAAAAAATAATTATTTAAAGAATATAGTCTTCTAGTTAAATTGAGTCAAATATGAATGAATGTATGATTTATGCTGAAGTAATAAAGGAGAATATATCAAAGTATATGACGAATTTACCAACTTGAAATTTCATTGATATTAAGAAACATTGGCACAACCTGATTAATCAAATTACCAACATTATGTTTTCCATTTTGAAATTAAAAAGAGGGTAAATGTACAAAAAAAAATATTTTAAAATTGATGTCATTTTTTTAATAAGCGTTGTAAATGTAATTGTTTTTAAGTACTTTTTTCTATATATATAAATATTATATTTATGCATATCTCAAAACCTATTAATTATAAATATGCTTATTAAGATTACACAACTTTCAACAAATTTGATAAATATATATTTATAAATTATTTCAATACAATCAACAAACAAACATAAAGCATAAATATATTGATAAAAATAAATCCAAAATATTTCATATATAAAATGAAAATCTTGTTCAAACATACATGAAATTTGAACTTGTTTCATTCAAATGTCCTAAAACTAATGTGCCAAAAGCATATAACTATAAACAACCTATCTTTAACTAAGTCCAAAAACATTTTAATTCATCCTAAAGGCTAACTATTTCTTTTTTTTTTTTAAAAAAAGCTTGTCTATTTTAACTTCCTTCAGGAGCTTTTGTAGATATTTCTTCAAAGTCACAAAAAACCTGCATAAAAAATAAAAATATGATGTGATTGTTATCATCATTATTCTAGTATATAAATACCCATTTTTATCTATTGTCCGTTACATAATCAAACTATTATTATCTAAAAAGTGTCAAAAGTACACATTATTATTTCAAATCTTAATTGCCTGTTACATATAGCCATTTAGGAATAATCATTAATTGGAATTCCTATTTTTAACAAAAGTTTCTTCACCTCCTTTACCCTATAGATGAAAATTTTCAACAACATTGTAGAACTCACTGTAATAAAGTGACAAAAATTTAACTTAACATTATGTTGTTATCTTGAGAGCACCACTGATTCCTGCAAGTGGCTCTTGCCGTAGCCTCTTGAAATCTCCCATCAGTTTGTTTCTAACTAGACTTAACATTGTTGCCACCTAGAAAAGACCAATACCCACAGAAAGGAAAACATAATAGACTTACGAATCAAGTAAGTGCTTTTAGAAAAGAAAAATATAAAGCAGCAAACACACCACCACCACCACAATATAAGGTTACAAGCCCAAAATTTCTTAACTATTAAGCTTTTAACATTAAAAATAAAATTACTTAACTTTAAGCATTTAACATTAAAATCAATTAAAATTCCGCTTCAATAATAAGTACATATAATTAAAAAAATATCAAATTTAAAAAATCAAATAGAATTAGCATTAAGAGACCTAGACAACATGGAGGAAAATTGACATAAAGTGATTCAAACCTAGAATTTTCCTTTGCTGATAAAATATTTCATTAACCATGTGCCATTGAGAAAATAATACCATAATATAGAAAAGTATATATAAAACAACCCAATTAACACTATTGAACGTCCAAAGACCAACCCATATAAATAATTACCTTAATTTTTAACTTAGAATATATGCATGTTTATTTCAATTATTTTAATTAGAATTTATTTATATTGCTTTATGAATTAAAAACATAAAAATGATAAAACCACTAGAAACTCACAGACGCAATACTTTTTTTTAAGAATCCACCCATCACTTTAAATCAAACCAAAATAATAATAATAATAATAATAATAATAATAATAATAATAATATATTATATTATTATTATTAATTTATTATATATAATGTATGTACTAAAACCTCTTGATCTCGACCTTTCAAATCTGGAAAGGAAAAATAGTTCAAAGTTATAAACTATTAAAGGAATAATAAACCGTAACTATGAACTTCAACATATATACCTAATTGAGCTGAAAGTGCGAAATAGGACTCCACGACCAGGAATGCTTCCTTCCAACTTTAATCCTTGAATTAATTTCATGATACCTTCTCTTTCAGCTCATAGTGATAGCTTATTTTAAATTGGGAACCTTATGCAAATTTTCCTTGAAAATAATTATAAAATGCATTCACAAAACAACTTTACTAATCAGGATGTCCCTTCTTGAAGCATTTTAGGAAAAAATATAGCCATATAAATTGGTTGCTTAAGAAAACCCCATCAATGACCAAGGAAGACTACAAAAGCCATAATAATAATAACAATCAAGTTACTGGTGTAAGAAATGTCTGATATTGATTCACCCCCAAGCAAGTATCACTTATTTCATCCCTTTCAATTTGCTAAGCTCATTCTTGCTCTTATCTTCAACCCCTCAGCCATTAGTTCCAAGGCCTCACAACACCTCTTCTTCACTGCCCCTATGTACTCCTCCATAACACACCTATAATAAAACACCCCATAAGAAAAGAAAACATGTCTACGTGATTTATTTAAATTTCAAAATGAACATTAAGAACAAAAAGAAAATAAATAGAAACTAGGGGACTTTTTGTTTTGAAAAGATATATATATATATACCTAAAACAATTGTGGGTTTTGCTGAAAAAGTAGAAGTGTTTTGGGATATATGATATAACTGTTGCCATTTCTTTTGCTTTCATAGCCATAAGAGTGAGGATGAGTAGCCTTGTCTTTAGACACTGGGGTTGCATGCAAAAAAATCAAGAGCTTAATTCTCCAAAAAGGTCATGAACTCCAACGGAACTCCATGGTTGACAACCTTGACAAACCAAGAGAGAGTTAGACATGAAGTTACGAAATTGAGAAGCGATTGAAGGAAACCTTAGGAAGTGCCAGAGAGTTAGAGAGAGAGAAAAGTTTTCAACGGTGTGGTGTTTCCAATTTCAGACAAACATGTTTGTGGTGAGGCGCAAATGGGAATAAAAACACATCGGAGAGGACACATATCTTCATCTATGTTGAACACAAGCTGAGAAGATGAAGGATTTGGATCCTTGAAAGAAAAAAGTTGATTAGGGATTTGGAGCAAAGAGTGAATCAAGAAGTCGTATTTACCCTAGTAAAATGTTTTTCAAGATAATTGTTTTAAAATTAAAAACTTTAAAACAATTATTTCTAAGAAAGGTTTTACGATCTTTCAAAAAATTACAATGTTGCGACTGTAAGTTTTCCTACAACATTTATAGCATAATTGATGTAAACATGCCTTTTAGAAAGCCTTTTTTTGTAGTAGTGACAACTGAATTGATACAAACAATGTAATAATCAAAGTCACGTATAAAGCATGTTATGATTTTCAGGTGTTCACAATTTTCCAACCGCATGCATGTGAATCTATAGAAACTTAGGAATTGCTTCACTATCTATATTCTCTATATATGCTAGTGAGAGACAATTTCCCACTCAACCTTTACCCTCAAATGAAGATTTGTATGTAAGGGTGTGGCTTGCTCCTCAAGCTCCCTCGAGAAAGTTAGAAATGGAAACTAAAGTGTAGTACCTAGCTCCTTTTATTTACTCTAGGATAATCGTTGGTATAAGATTTTTAACACTAAGTCTAAACTTAACCTTTAGACTATCTTATTATCAATACCCACATTCACTTTATTATAAAATCAATTCTTAATTTATTTAATAAAACTAATAAAAAATTAAATTAAACTTACTAATATAAATTACGTCTTTTATTAATGTTATTGTTCTTAAAAAAAAAAGAGGTTATACTTAATTCAATCAATTAATTATCTTGCAACAATAACACTTAATTCTGTAACAGTAAATGAGAGTTCATCTCCACTTAATTTGAAGAAACATGAAAAGTGAAAATTAGGAACTAAATTTCACATAATAACTAATCACTATAGTTATATATTATTATTTATCATCTTCATCATTATTTTTTTTATTATTATTGTTATTTTACATATATCTTTATAGTTTGGATTTCTCTCAAACTAGGATCTGTAAATTTATAAACACAAACTACAATAAGTGATGACTCATCACCAGATTGAACCAACATCAACTATTCAAATCATAGAATTATCCCAACATTTTGTAGAACAATACTTATCATCCATTACATTCATTCCATGAATTATGTAAAATGGATCAAGAATTTTGTCACTGTATTGCAAACAACCATTTACATGGCCAATATTAAAGCAGGAAAACACTAACTATAGTTCCTCTTAAAACTTGTGCAAAAGGAATTCTAGTTCTATGAGTTAAGCATTTAAAGTGAGGATGCTTCCAAACTTATTTAACACTATCAATATTCAAATTGCACTATCATTATAAAACACCATAGAATTAAAACTAGTATTAGTCACTCTTCTCTCTTGTTAGCTCCCTGTCAATGCTCTGCTACCTATCAATTTACTTTAACAATAATAGAATAATTATCCACCAAAATAAAAAAAAAAGGTCTTAGTTAGTTTGGATCTTTAAAAAAATCATGATTTCCATTATCTTCAGAGTCACTAGAGTGTGTATATATACATATATATATATGTATGTATGTATATATATGTATGTGTGCGTGTCTATATATATATGGAGGAGATCTACTCACTTCAAGAGTAAGTATAAAAGACTTACTTTTTATCATCATCCTTCTTTTTTCTTGAAATCTAATGGTTAAGATTAATTACTCATTACAACCATCAAAATACTTCTATGTTGAACAAATCAAATGAATATTCATAGTTGTGAAAATCGGTTCGGGCGAGACCTATCATATAATCGGACCAGTTTTTCTAAAAGACCAGGAACATAATTGACTGGGTTTGAACTGACTAGTTTAAGTAAAAAATGGTAACTCATACCAAGTTGATCCTAGTCGGGTTAAGTTTAGTTCTTTTCTTTAAAAAAATATTTTAAATAATGTCATTTCCTACTTTTTTGTTTTCTCTTTATTTTTTATTCGATTTGAGAATGTAGAAAGTGAAAATTGTGATGTCATGTTTTTTTATATATAAAATCGGGTTAGATTGAGTTATCCGACCACTAATCTATTGATCATTTGCCTTGACCGGGTAGATTGTACGTGTGACACATTAAGATTTAATTGGTTAGTGAGATAGAAGGAAACTAATTAACCCGGTAGTCCCATTTTTAAGTTTCTATTTTTTGAAAAAGTTATGTTTTTATTTTTTAAAGTTTAAAACTATATTAATTATTTTTTATTAATTATACTCATTTTTTTTGAAGAAGAAGAATAAATGAACATTTTTTCACATAGAGAGAAAAATTATTATGAGTGATTTTCACATGTACAATCTATCTTAGGAGTGATAAGAGACAAAAAAAATGAAAAATAGCACCATAAGAAAAAAAACTAACAAGTGATAGGTGAAAGGTTTTAAAATTAATTATTTTTTTACTCTTACTATCTTTTTAGAAACTCATTAAACTACTTATTTGTATATAAATTAGTTTCTATTTTAAATACAAAACAACTCTAGATGGTATGTATAGATATTTACTTAAATATAAAGCACATGAATTTAGTTAAGTAATGTGAGGTTTAAACATAGGATTGAACCGATAGATACACCAAGAAAATATCAGAAAGAAGCAGTAGAAATTTATGAAAATTCATAAATAAAAGAACTCATATAATCGTAAAAAATTAAAAATGAAAAATAATTTAATAAAATAATGTAAAATATATTAATTAACTTGTATTGAATTTTTATAAAATTAAAAATAATTTAACAATAAATTATGCTTTAGATTATTATAAAATTTATAAAATATTAATTTTGTTTTATAATTTTATTAAATATTAATACAAAATATATAACTATAGACATCTTTTGTTGTACTGATTCTAGATGTGAAACTACTTTTCCAACAAAGTTTATAGAATCCAAATGTACTAGCTAATGCTACTAAGTCAATTAGATTTACCGTGGTTAACCAATTAGATTTTGTTAAGAAACTAGTCAGATTCTATCTAGATTTATACCAAAAAAATATTACTATGGAGATAGATATATAAATATATACTAATAATTATATATTACTATGTATTATATAACAAAAAAATTAAAAGATTTAAAATATGCTAAAGATCAAATGTCAAAGCATTACACAAATTTTTTTGAAAAATGTGATTTAAATATAAAAATTATTATTAAAATAAATTTTATTAATTAATAATTTATTATGAAAAATTCAATGTAAAATATGTTTTTAAGATATTGTGGGTATTTTTTTATTGAAATTAAGATTTTTAATTGTCAGTTTTTTTAAGGTTATCATCATAAGATAAATTTTATTGAATATAAATTTATAAAATAAATTATCTCATATTTTCTTATAAATTATATATTTCATATTTATTAACATTTTAAAAAATACATAACATAAATATAAATTATAAAAATAAATAATCTTATATTTTCTTATAAATTATATATATTTCATATTTATTAATATTTAAAAAAATACATAACATAACAAACCCAACTTTATAATAGTTAAATATATGAGGATGATTTTATAGAATATAATCATAATAATATTATGATGGAATTAATCATTTATATGATTTCACTCTCTTATAGTCAATATGAAGTAAACACAAAATATATGTGTAGTTCTTGTAATTTAATTTAATATCATATATGTTATTTTTATATATTTGAATGCATAATTGTTCTTATGTTATTATATTTTCATATAATTCTTGATAAAAAATGTAAAAATTTAATTTTTAACCAGCAATGTTTTCATCCATTAGGAATTTTATTTAAATTAAAAATTAAATTATAGCGTCTATACAACAAATTGTAAATAGTTTTATCTGCATTGCCATAGGGCATTAAAAATAACAATTTTAGTGTTCTTATCCTTCGTAAATTTGCATGTATATTAGTCTATGATTTTAAAACTGGACCGGTGATAGAATCGGTGAAAACACTGGTTCATTTGTTCAATCATTATTGAATCAGTGGTTGAATCAGTCTTAATAAAATAATATTTTTTTATTATTAATGTACTATAAAAATTAAGATTATAAAATAAAAAATGTATTAAGGTTGTAATTATAAAAGTATAAAAATAATTTTACTAAATACATCTTCATATTGCTAAGTTTTCTTAGTTTTTTAATTAAAAATAGGTTGATTTAGGGAAATGAGGGGTGAATATAGCAAAATAAAAAAAATAAAAATCGGTTGAACCACGGGTTAGAATACTGATATTTGTTTCCACAGACTTTTAGGATTGACCGAACCGGTTACCAGACCGATTCACTAATTTTCGGATCGAACAGAGCAGTCCGGTCTGGTTTTTATAACATAGATATTACTTAACAAGATATGCAATAAACAAAGACATTAAGTATCTACTAAAAATTAAAAACCACTTGCGCTACTTCTTATAAGCATTTAAGAGCTTATTTTATCCTTTATAAAATGGGGTACAATATAACATATTTGCATGTGTAAGTGGGTGTGTGTATGTGTCGTGTATGCATGGGTATGGGTGAGTAAATGTGTGCATGGTTATGTAGGTACTGTGTGTGTGCGTGTGTCTGTGGGGGAGGGGTTGTGGTTAAGTGTGTGTGCATGTGTGTATTATACAACCATAAAATAAACACCAAAAAGTTTTACCTTTATATGTTATTTTAAAAATTTTTTGTTGCAAGTCGTAAGAAAGTAAGGGTTGAAGGAACAACTTTAGGTCAAGCTAAATGGGTAGGGAATGATGCTTTAGCTTCTACAACAAAAGGGAACGTGGCAAGGTCACCCATTCTCTACCCATTTGGCACTACTCAAAGTTATTATTACAATACTTACTAATAGAAATGAAGGAACAAAGATGTATTAACACTTTTGGTCATGCTTTAGCTTTGATTTGTCGTGTGATAAAGGAAAAAGAGACTTTTTTTGTGGGAAGCTTGATCCTTAAAAAATGGGTATTTGACTATGTTGGCTATAGTGTGTTCTCCACACCTTGCACAACGCGTGTGTTTAATGAAGTTGACTAATAACAAAAAATTAAGGAACAATGTTGGTGTGGAAAAAGGCTAAACTTTTTTCTGGGAGGGTAAAATAGAAGCAGTAAGGCACAAAGGAAGAATGGAATGGAAGCTTCAAATGGGAAAAGGGTGTTTGGGAAGATGAGTTTTGTGTAGGAGTACTAACTTAGTACTTTATCTTTTTAGATTTGTTATCATTATATTTGTTATTTTTTCAATTGTTATTTTTATCAGTTTGTTATTTATCTTGATACTAATAATTATCAGTTTTTCATTATACTGATAATTATTTAACTTATCAATTTATATTCAACACTTATATACGTGCAACCTTTATGCACTCTAATTATGATTGAATTAATAATAGGCTTCCTTTGTTACTGTGTCACTATTCTATATGATATCAAATTAAAGGCAATTGTTTAAGAAGCCTTCCTTTTCATCCAATGGCCTCTCACTCATCCACATCTACTTCCATTCCTCCTCCCACCCTTTATGATCCAAAGGATCTTTAGGAATTTAACACCACCACCCAACTCCCTATCAAACTAAACTCCTTCAATTATCCTGTGTGGGATTGATAGATTCATTCTCTGCATGTAACCCATGACCTTGAAGGCTACATCATAGTTGACACCCCTTGTCCCCCCAAAACCATTTACCACTGCCTTTGGTGTGTCTTCCAATCCATCTTATAATTTTTGGATTTGTCAAGACAAATATCTCTACATCATCTTACTTGGTTAATGCAGTACTAAGCAGCATCGTCATGTCCATGGCAGAAACATCACAAGTTTCTTGGTTGTCCTTGGAACGTATCACTAACGGTTGTGTGTAAGGTTTGTTACTTTGTTAACCAAGGTGTGACTAGTTTCTAATAGTCCATATACCTCTTCCTTAAAGGATTTAAAGCAAGGGTTCTTCAAGGTCGGTGCCGGACCTCGGGGTCGTAAGTACATGTATGACAAGAACAACTGGCCTAGATTTCCCTTATATTGGACGTCGAACCCACGATGGTGAGTGGCTGAGGTCACATATGCTGGCGAACGACTTAAAGTTACTATCTATTTTGGCGATCTTCCCCACCGACTTCTCACAAAGTCTATTTTGAGGTTAACATTGTCTACTGATCCTGGCTCTGGGTTGGATACTAAGTCTTTGTAGGTGTTATTGCCAACAAAGTACCAAAGGGTTCTTGGTTCTCATTCAAGAAAATTCATGAGGGCCAGACTCAGGAAAGCAAGAAAGAGAACGTGGCAATGAAGCCTAAGGGTATTGGTCTACTTAACCTACAACCTCCACTGCTAAAAAATACAAGGAAAAGGAAGGAGAACAAGAAGAGAAAGGAGCCAGAAGTGGGAGATAAATCAGGTGTCGCATGCTTCTTGAGAAAGAGATCACGGATTTGGACATTGATGCAGACACTACCGTTGATGATGCTCCCCTACTTAACTTCCATTTTTAAGCTCTTTTTTGTTTCTAGGGGTTTATCATTCATTGTAATAGTGGTCATACAAAGACCATTAGTTTGTTTATAGAACAGAGATCATGGCCATTTAAGAGCCATTGTTTTGTAGTACTAGGATGCTTACGCATCCCCTTTTGTAATATTAACACCGATTTTGGGTTAAATGATTAATGATAACTACCCTTTCACTTTTCCAGGACATTTATGTATACTTTAAGCGTTATTTATGGTGTTATAAATGTTACTTATTTTATTTGTTAAGTCTTAGGTTGAATGATTTGTGTGTGTGCTCGTAAACTGAATGGTGATTTTTTATGGTGTGATGACCGAATTGCCGAGTTAACGATGATATTGGTTGGTTGTAGTTTTGTTGTATTTTTGTCATTAGGATCATTCTCTTTTTAGAATGAAGCTTCCATGCCGAGCATATGTCAAAAGGAATTCATTATGAATGGAACTGCCCTTACGTGTATACATTGATAAATACACGTTTTACAAAATGATATTAACGAGTAGAGATATTAGTGAGGTGTATGCAACAAACTTATATGATAAAAGGTAGACTTGTTTGATTAATCAAAATAGATGTCTTATTAAAACTTCCCCAGTAAACACCCACTTGGGAAAAAGATTGGTGGTAGGAAAAATAGTACATCGGTCTATATTACATAGGAGAACGAACTGTAATAAAATTTGAGGTGTGTTGCAATATTCCACGACCTTGGTAAGATTTCTCCTTAGGAGTTTTGAATAAACAAGATTAAGATAATATTTCATTTAAAATAGAAACATGATAAAACAAATAAAAGATTTTTATATCACTTTGAATAACAAGATTCAGATAATATTCCCTTTAAAATAGAAATAAGATAAAAGAAATATACTATTTTGGATTTAATATAGAAAAATCAATCTTTTATAGGAAAATATAGAAAGAGGAAAACAACCCTAAACTAACATAATATAAGGTTAACTAGTTTCCTTAGAATAACATAGATTAGTTTATTCTTCTAGCGTTGAGAAAGAGGAACATAGGAGTAGAAGAATTAAAGTGGTGGGATCTCACTTCAAGAGGTGAGTAAAACGTCTGCTTTTAACTTTCCATGGTATGGTTTTAAGAATTATTGTTAATGCGTTTAATGTTTGCAATTTTATTTGATAATTGTTTTGAGATATCTCCATTTGAAATTGGGATAAATTTTGAGATACATCCATCTGGGATGGATGCATGAGACACCTCCATTTCATATGGGGAAGAGGTTTTAGATACCTCCATCCGAGATGGAGAAGAGATTCTAGATACCTCCACAATAGCATGGGGAAGGCAATGGGACGCCATTGTATGGCATATGAGCTCATAGACCTTTTTGAAGAATCTATTGAAAACCTGGTTCAAGGAACCCTAGAGTGTGAGTGAGTGATTAGGAGTATTACTATAGTTTTTATTATGTGCATGGTGAGGTGTTAATTAAAACACCATCCTTTTATTATCTTTATTAATTATTCATATTAGGAATTATTTGAAATAAATTATACTTTGCTTTTAAAAAAATACTTTTTATTACTGCGGGTACCATGGTTTTTTTCCGGATTCCGCATCGGTTGAGAACAACACGATTTGCGAACCTTTTTTAAAAACATGTTTTATTCACTGAGATTATTATCTCATTAAAAATGTTGTTTTCAGAGCTCCATGAAGAAGTTTTGGAAATCAAAGAGGCTTGAAGACCTAGTTTGTTATTAATCAAGTAGTATTTGTTTGTAACAATTTTAGAATATGATGTATTTGAAATATGTTCGTTTTCTAGAGGTCTAGATTTGAGGATTATATTTTAATATTATGTTAGAATTTATGTATTTAAATACAGAATTTATTATTTCTTTAAATTCTTGACTATTTTTATTTGCAATATAAAATTAATTAGATACAATATATTTTTAATTTTGAGACATAAATTGTGATAGTTTAGAGTGTAATTGGTCTACACTGTCAGTATAAAGATTTTTAGACTGACATCTAATCACAATCCTTGATTTATGCTACATTTGTTGATTTTACTCATTACTACTTTAAAAGTCACATAAATGAAAAGCCGTGATTGAATGTGAGTGTAAAAATCTTACACTGACAATGTATACCAATTAAACTTGATAGTTTATTGCTTAAATCTCCTATTAAAAAAGTAAGTGTTAGTCAACATTTTCTTCTCAGTAATCATATTAATAATAATCATTAAAATTTAGTGACTTTAGATAAACTTAATTTGGCTATTACAAAACTTTAAAAGTTCAATAGAAATCCCTTTGAACGCATTTCTAATTTTATTTGTCAAAAAAAATTTTAAATTATTAAATAAACAAAAATAAGAAAACTTAGTGATAGTTACTTTAGATGTGCTTCTAATTTGACTATAGTAAAAAAAAAAGAGATTTATAATAATCACTTTGGATGCACTTTCAATTTGATTATTCTGATTTTTTCTCAAATTAAGATTTAAAAAGATAAAATAAAAATAAAAATAAAGTTTTAACTTTGAATAAACTTTTGATTTAGTCACTATAAAAATCATTGGGTTTAATAATTGTCACTATAAAGTTATATTAAATCATATAAAATTATATGTGATCTCTTTGGATGCACTTTAACTTTGATAATCATGAAAATATTTCTAAAATAAAAAAAAATATTTAGTTCAAAAATAGAATCAATTGATCAAAGTCTTCAATACTTAAATCACGTGAAAAAAATAAAATCAATCAATAAAAAACTCCAATACTTAAATCACACAGAAAACTACGTAAATTTTTATTCTCCATAACACTTGGAGATACATAAGAGTAGGAGTACACTCCTCTCGAGTTCAAAAACATAAAAAAATAAATTATTAAAAAGATAAAATATTATAATCCTTTTATAAAAATAAATTTTTCAATAATAAAAATCTTGTTAAAAATGTTAAAATTATGTATGTTTAAATAAAAAGTATTGTGTCTTAAAGGATGAAATAAATATTTTTAAAATTTTTTTAATTTTGAATGTTTAATTAGAGATAATTTCCTTTATGACAGACATTGTAGGTTATTAACACCGTTCCTAGACGTAATTGACCCCGAACTTAAAATCTAGTTTCGTAGACCATTTTTTTAATAATTTTTTTCTAATATTTTCTTTAATAAACATAGATGATGTTTTTCTATTTTAAAATTATTTATGCAAATTTGTAAACTATCTGGATGGGAATGGATCCGCATTCCAAAGGCTTCAATAATTGAATAGCTCTTTAACAACTCCCATGATGCCTTCCTTACTCGTGCTCCTATAACTCCACAACACTGTTGGGTTATGAATTATGTTCTTGTGGTTTCACTTATTCTTACTTGATTTTTTGGAATTACAATTATTTTTTATCTATTATTTCAAAGCCACCACAGATTTTGAGTTTACATTAAGTGTTGGTGCGTTAATATTATGTTAAAATGATTTTAAATACTTCACAAGAGAACAACTTAGATGAGAAAAAGGATTACAGTGAGAAATGAGAAAACAAAACAATAACCATAAGATTTCAATAAACAGTTTAAATTGAGTTGTCAATTAAATAAGCTCAGGTGGTTCTCTCACACAGAAACTTTCCCAATCTACATACAGACTGCTCTCATCACCCCTAAAGAATCCTTTGTAAGGTCGGCACCACCTTCACCCTATAACCACCACCATTGTTCTATCCCCAATAACAAGCAAGAGACAAAAGTGTGAGTGTGTGATGAGAACTCAAATTGAAACTCTAATTACAATGAAAGAACAAGTGCTTCAAAAATGCAATTTATTTTGTCCTCTTTTGAAATTTAAAACAACATAAACTTTTGCGTCATTTTTTTTGTCTCATTTCTCATTGCAACGCTCTATATTTGTTGAATTCTTTCTCTTCTCAATTTCATATTTCTTTTTCCAATTTAATTAGGGTTTTAAACAGTGGTAGATTATGTATCTTTCACTCCATGATCACCACCATTGCCAACAGCGGTACTGACGATGGTGGTAGTAGGGTGGTGGTGATAGTGACAATCTTGTAGAGGATTTTGCAGGGGTGATGAGAACAACACGTTAAGAGTTTTTGTATGATTGGTAGTTGATGACTCATTTTATATGCTCACATTTATACTCTTGCTATATCTTCTAAGGTGTTCTTTCTTATTTATTTCATGCATTTAGCATGCATTTAGCATTTAGCATGCATTTGGTGCATGATATATAGAAATTATGGTTAATGCAGATTGAGTGTTTCTATTTCTGATTTATTTGTGTTTAATTCGGATTGCATGTCAGATTCTTGAATTGATTCTTGAATTGTAGCTGAGTTTCCAAGTGTAATTCTTGAATTTTGATGAATGTATGCTTCTCTAGTTTTCCCTAAATTGTAGCATTAGGTGTTTCATATTGCTTCATCATTGCATGTTGGATATTCTTTCATGCTTACATTCATAAAATCTGTGTATTTTGGTGCATGTTGGATATAACAGTTTCAGTTTTTGTAGGAAAATTCGTGGGAAGCCTGATTTCATGCATTCTTGCCATTAACCTATTCTGATTTCATGATTCCATTGCATCATACCCATAATTGAATCAAAGCAACATCATTTAGAACTTGAAAATAGAATAGTAGTGGAAATCAACAATCAGCATTGCATTTTAGTGAATAGTGCATGAATAGTGTGTGAATAGTGTAGTGAATAGTAGCTGATTTTAGAAATTCCTAATAAAATAGTTAGATCTTGAATTTTCAGTCCATTTTTTTGTGTATGCTTCTTTTAGTGTCTAGTAGGTGGTAAAGTCATTTCTTTGTCAAAAATAGTTGTGAAAAAAATTAGAAAATTAGTTGGCGCAAAGAAAATTTGAGAAACTTAAAATTGGCATAACTTGAGCTCCAGAACTCAGAATTTGAGAAATTTTATATGTTTTTGGGGTAGAAAAAAATTTGCAACCCATTGCAAATAGCTATGCTAGTTAGGGCCTCTCAGATTTTCAAAAATCACTTGTTTTCTATCTTTTTTCAATTTTTTTTAATTATTTGATTGATATTTCCAATTTTTAGGCCTTTCGCATAAATACCTCCTCTAATCAGAAAATTCCAAAAATTTTTGTGGTGTCTTGTCTTACCTATTAGAGATTTATCATAGCATTACATCATCCATATATTTCTCTTCCTTGATACTTCCTTTGTAAACTGACATTGTTCATCCATTTAGTGCATATTACCTTGCTAGTTTGAATTTGTGTTGCCCTTTTGCATGACCAGGTCCAATCCAGGCTCATTATACTCCTTAGACCTTGAGATTGAGAGAACAATAAGAAGGCTGCTTAGAGAGCATAGTTCCAATAAAGTCCAACCTTCAGCTTATCTTGCTTCTCACACAAGCAACATGGCATTAAACCATGAGAGGATCTTGAAGGAACTAGTTGCCCCTGATGTTAGATATCAGTCACTCTGCTTCCAAGTTCCACCATTACAAGAAGGTGCAGCCAGTTATGAGCTTAAATCAGGCCTAATACACTTGTTTCCCAAATTCCATGGTTTGGCAGAGGAGGATCCACACAAGCATTTGATGGAGTTCCATGTAGTCTGCTCCACCATGAGACCTGTAGATGTGCCTAAGGACTTTGTCAAGATGAAGGCCTTCCCCTTTTCATTGTGTGGCACGGCCAAGGATTGGCTTTACTTGCAGCCAACACCACCACTTGGAATGACATGAAGAGGAGATTTCTTGAAAAATTTTCACTGCATCAAGAACAACAGCCATAAGGAAGGAAATCAGTGAATTAGCCAACTGTAAGGAGAGACTTTATATGAGTACTGGGAGGTTTAACAAGCTTTGTGCAGCCTGTCTAAATCACCAAATTAATGAGAAACTTTTCATTCAATATTTCTATGAAGGATTGCTGCCTATTGAGAGAAGCATGATTGATGCAGCAAGTGAAGGAGCTCTGATGGCAAGACTACAATAGTTGCAAGGTATCTAATCTCCAACATGGCAAAAAATTCACAACAATTCAGTTCCAGGAATGTCATCAGGTCAGTGCATGAAATAAGAAGCAAAAATGTTACTGTAATTGACAATCAAAGGCTGGAGAACAAGTTGACTGAATTAGCATCATTGGTGAGGCAGCTGACCATGAACCAAGCAGTGCACACTCCAACAGCTCAAACATGTGGCATTTGTGCAACTGACCACTACACTAATACATGCCCCGAATTACAAGAGCCAAGCAGTACACCTTCACCATCTCAAGTTGTAGCATGGATACACACTCCATTTAAGCAACAGCAACCTCAATAGAACCCTTTTCAGCAACAGCAACAGCAACCTCAATATAACCCTTTTCAGCAACATATAATCTAGGTTGGAAAGACCATCCTAACTTGAGGTATGAACCACCTAGACCTAAGCACCAGCCATAGCAACAGCCAAGATACACCTACCAACCTCAGCAAAACACATACCCTCCTTTTCAGCAACAGAAATATCAACCTCATCCTCTTAAACAACAAGCAGCAGCACCACAACAACCATCACAGCAACATCAACCCTTGCAGTCCAATGCTGGATCTTCTCTAGAAGATTTAATGAAGCAAATGGCAACACAAAACTTGAAGTTCCAGCAAAATGTTTTAGCAACCATCCAACACTTGTAAACGTAGATTGGACAATTAGCCACTTCAGTCAACAAACTGCAGCAACAAAGGTCTGAAAAATTGCCTTCTCAACCTGTGGTGAATCCTTCTTTGAGCAATGTGAGTGTTATCACCTTGAGAAGTAGCAGTGAGTTGAATGATACATCAGATCAGCCAAGTCCATAAATAATATCTCATGTTGTAGTTCAACAACCAACAATAAGCAAATCTATGTAGCAACAGATCCCTCTTCCTTTCTCTTCAAGGAATTCTGCACCAAAGAGAGTGAAGATAGATCAGGAATTGCTGGATATGTTCAAAAAAGTGGAAATAAATATAAACTTGCTGAATGCCATCAAACAGATTCCAAAGTATGCAAAATTTTTAAAGGAACTATGTACTTACAAGAGGAATTTGAAAAAGAGACAAGTTTAAACAATTTCAGCCTTATCCCAATCCAGCCTGCCCCAAAAATGTGATGATCCAGGAACTTTCTCCATACCCTGCACTATTGGAGATCGACATTTGCTAATGCCTTGCTGGACTTGGGAGCTTCCATTAATGTCATGCCTTCAGCTATGTACAGAATGCTGCAGTTGGGAGACTTGAAGCCAACCAATCTGATCATTCAATTAGCAAACAGAAACACAGTTCAACCCTTGGAAATCCTTGAAGATGTGTTGGTAAAAGTCAATCAATTAATTTTTCTAGCTGACTTTTACATTCTTGATATGCAGGATGAGAGTCATTCACATAGGTCCACTTTAATTTTGGGAAGACCATTCCTAGTGACTGTTAGGACCAAAATAGATGTTCATACAAGCACACTCTCCATGGAATTTGGAGATGACACAGTTCAATTCAATATCTTTAAAGCCATGAAGTATCCAGTTGAAGACCATTCCATCCTCCATGATCATCATTCAATTTTTCTAATTGATATCTTAGGAGATGGCAATGCTGATGATATTTTTACTCAAGTGGATGTAAATATGGACAATATGGACATTTCTAAATTTTTGGAGTTTTTGGATTTGGATTGTGATTATAATATGCCTGGATGCACTTGTGAGGATGGCATGTGTTCCATCTATACTGAAATTAATAGTTCCACTTGTTTTGTATCCTCTGTCTCATCTTCCATTCCAGGTGCAGATTCAGACTTAGCAATAGTAGCAGCTGAAGCTTCACCACCTCCTTTATTGGAGTTGAAACCTCTACCAGATCACTTGAAATATGCCTATTTGGACATGGATTAGAGGCTTCCAGTAATAATCTCTAGCCACCTGCTTAAGGATCAAGAGGAGAAGCTACTACATGTTTTGAGGGAGCACAAGAAACCGATAGGTTGGACTTTGGATGATATACCTGGCATTAGCCCAGCTATATGTATGCACATAATTCTTCTGGAAAATGAGTCCAAACCAGTAAGGCAGCCCTAAAGAAGACTCAATCCTATCATACTTGATGTAGTAAAGAAGGAGGTGACCAAGGTACCGATGGCTGGAATCATCTATCCTATTTAAGACAGCACATGGGTTTCACCTATCCACATAGTTCTGAAGAAGTCTGGGACTAAAGTTGTGCAGAACCAAGAGAATGAGTTGATCCCTACAAGAGTTGCTAACAAATGGAGAGTATGCATCAATTATAGGTGACTCAACCAGGCTACTAGAAAAGACCATTTCCCCCTACCATTTATCGATTAGGTAATTGAGAGGTTGGCAGGTAAATCCCATTATTGCTTTCTAGATGGATTTTCTGGTTACATGCAAATACACATTGCTCTTGAGGACCAACACAAGACCACTTTCACTTGTCCTTTTGGCACTTTTGCCTACACAAGGATGCCATTTGGCCTATGCAATGCGCCGACCACATTTCAAAGGTGCATGCTTAGTATTTTTTAATTTAATTGACATTTAATAATGTCATCACACTCTACCTCCAACCGCAGTTGGGATGACATCTTGCTAGGCCTCCTTAGATCATCATTATTAACATAAATCACAATATTAAAATCTAATCAAGTATCACACTTTACCCCAGCCACATCTGGGATAACACCTCATTAGGCACACCCTGACCATCATCATTAACACAATACACGTCCATTTGAAATCAACATCAATATCATAGAATGAGACAAATTTCCAATTCACGTACTTCAAATAACATGCAAACATTCAACCATTCACCACACTCACAATTATAAGATACAACACAATAATCTAATATCATCACAATCCACCCTGGCCTACCCTAACCAACATCAATAACACTCTATAAGTCCAATTGTAATCAACATGAATATCATACAGTGGAAAAAATATCCAATTCATACTCCTCAAACAAATTTTAAACATTCAATCATTCACCACACTCACAATATTTCACACCACAACAATCAACCCATTACAACTCACACTATCCCTTCTTATCTTACTCTTTTATTACATCGTGTAGTCTAAATACAATATCTATAGTTGTATTAATTATATGAATGTGGTACAAATTTTATTAGAAAGGAGTTCAATTACCTAAAACTTTTATATTGATGTCCAAAGTTATTTTTATCATCTACAATTTTTAAAAATTACAAACTCATGACAACTAAACCCAAATATGTCAGTCTGACCTTTACCCACTGTTTTATACATAACCTGAGTTATATATATATATATATATATCTTTTAAGTGATTCCAATTCCATGCAAAAGATAATATCAGGAATACAACTTTCATGAAGAAAATAAAACCTAATAAGGTCATCTAGGTTACCTCATAGAGCTTACAACACACAAATTGTGTTTCATACACTAGATTGGAGACTTAACTTCTATTGCACATAACTCAGTCTATTCTTAACATTTTTACACAATTCTTGAGCCTAAATTGTAGCCCAGACGTCTACTTTCTAAAACAACAAACAAAACTCAATTTTGTTAATCACACAAAAAGATATTACTAAAACACTAAGGTATGTTCATAAAAAAATATTAGATAATGAGTATCAACTTATATAAGGTTTTTAAAAAATAATTCTAACTCTAAACCCTATTCTACTTCTCTATCTCTAATATTTAATTACCATCACACCCTACAATTGCAGTGATAATCATCAATGTTTCCATCAATATCCTTAATGGAAGAAAACCCCTAACACCTAACACTGAATCCTTTTTATATAGAAAGAAATTCAAATAACATAGCAATCCATCAATCATTCCAGTAATCAATCATATAATTGAAATTCTGAATCATTTAATAATTAATAACATTCATAGAAATAAACAAATTAATCAATTGCATAGAACACATGAAACTTTAATCCCTAGGGAGACTTAGGGTTCCCTTCCACTACTTTATTTCTTGCTTATGTATAAACTAATCTCACTCCCCCTTACTACCCAAGAAAATAAATTAATACAAATATCTATTTACTATTCAGGGGCGTCAAACACATTGATTCCAAATTGTCAATACTTCTCGTTACTGTGTTCAAGGGGTACTAACCTAAAGGTATTAAAATGGAGAACCTCGATGTCAACTTACTCAATACATCCAAATAAATAGTTGATAGTGCACACAATCCCCATAAATCTAACAAAATAGATATATAATACATCTAATACTTATTCTCAAGAGTATCAAAATCTCAATTTCTCTTATGTCTCATTCAAATACATATTTCAAATTAACAAAACAATATATCTGCATAGTCACATTTATTTTATCAACACTCGTTATGGGTGTTCATAACCCATCAATAGAATACATGCAACATTGAGACTATCGAAGTTTAGGGTTCACTACCCATTTTTCCTACACATGTCACATAAGAGATATTTTTCCACTTTCCCCTTACCTCAAATGATGATCTTAGATGCGAAGGATGTGTCTTCAAGTTCCCAAATGCCATGCTCATTAATCTTCCTCAACAAGATTCCCTCTGTAGCTTTCTCTCAAACCTCCAGAGTCAGAAATATGATACTGACGTGCACTCACATAAATCTTCTTAATTACTTTAGGTTAATAATTGGTTGAACTTTCCAACACTAGACCTAGACTTAACATTCAGATTATCTTACTATTTATAACCACATTCATTTAATTATTTATTTTATAAAATAAATTCTTGATTTATTTTAATAAATAAAATATTAATTAATTTAATCATATTAATATAATTACAACATTTTATTAATAATTTATTTTTCTAAAAAATGGGATGTTACAGTGTTCATGGATTTGCACCGGTCTATGAATCTATGTAGACGTAATCAGATCAAATTCAATCCAATCAGATTAAATTCGACCATAGACGAATTGAATTACGAATTTGTACTTTGAAAATACGTAGATTCATGAATCGATCTGTGGTCAATTTAAAGATTAATATTTTTATTTTATATATGTATGTATGTGTGTGTGTGTATATTATGTATGGGGACGTATCAAGTGAGAAAACTGTTATTATGAGCAATGAGAACAAATAATAATAACTGTTGATTAAAAGTAATGACTCAGATTAAAACAATTCACTTAAAGATATCACATGCTTCATTCACTGTAACTTACCCGCACCCTTTGCCTCACCTTTACCTCCATCTCTACCCCTACCCCTATTCACCCTCACCACTATAACACCCCTATTTTCATAACCAGGTTATTATGTAATTTACATTTTAATTTAGGTGTTAAAGTTAGAAACTTAGTTATTGTAGATACCCAATTTTGTACGATAAATCTTTTAACCCAAAAGAGGATGAAGAAGGAAAGGTTTTCAATGGACCAAGGGTGGACGTTGATCCATGTAAATCATAGGGCACAACCCAAGTCTCAACCAAAGGTTTCAATAGGACAAATAGAGTAAGTTGATTCATACGAATTGTAGGACAATGACCCAAGCCTCAACCAAAGGTGTTAATGGACCAAGAGAGGATATTGATTCATGTAAATTGCAAAGCCATAGGTCAAACCTCAACCTACAATGTCAATAAACCAAAAAGAGTCACTAGTTCAAGCTTAAATTTCGCTAGTCCATGAAGGAATCATGACCCAAAGGTCGCTTCGTGAATGAATTTCACTAAGCGAAGCCCTAAGAAATAACTAGAAATTCAGAAACTTGCTCAATTGATTTTTTTCACTCAGCAAAATTTGGAAATTTGCTCAGTAGATTCCCTATGCAAAGGCTATAAATAGGGGTGAGTGCCTTGTGAATTGGGGGAGAAAGAGAGAGAAACACTTTTTTGAGATAGAAGGGAGAGAGAGAACTTTTAAGAGAGAGAGGGAGGGAAAAGGAGAAAGCTCTCAAGTTGAGAGAATAAGGCTTCAAAGGTTCTTCACCACATTTCATCAAACTCTTACTAAGGTAAGAAGGAAGTAAGATTTATAAACCTTTGGGTATTAATCTTAATAGACATCTGTGTTTTATTATTCCTATGATTATTATTACTAAAACTAAGTCCTGGATTAATATACTAATCTTTAGTTGATTGCTTAGTAACATCTAACTATATTAACTTTTATTTTCTCTAGAGGTAATATATTATTAGATCTTTGTTTATTATATTCAATTGCTTACTAATAAGCTGTTTTCTAGATATTATAATATGGTTCTTTATTGTTATTTATCAATTGTTCTATCATTGAAAAGTTATATTTTGTTCTTGTTCTATAAAATTATTTCACTATATTATTTTACATTTTGGTTCATTGATATTATCTATATTTTATTCAAAAGGTTTTGTAAAAAATTGGTTTAGAAATCTAAATTCAATATTTCTTAAGATTACCAAGGACAATCTAAGTATGCTTTGTGGTTGCAGTTTGACCTTATCTTCTACATTAGAAAGATGTCATTTAATATCAAAGATATAGTAGTTTTATAACTATGTTCATTGTTGATTATTCATGAACTAGGAGTTGGATTTGAGAATTTATATATATCCATTAAGGTCTTCTTGTGGATAATTCATGAATGATTCTGTGAATGATGATTGAAATATAAGTATTACATGAATTGTGATTGTCGAGATTAGTGTCCTTTTGAAATGTGTTGATATGTTGTGACATGAACTTAGCAAACTTCTGGATTGTTTGAAATGGTTCATACAATTACCTGAGTGTCATGTTTGAGGAGTTATAATTAGGAACACGATGAAATGAAAGTAGGGATCAAGATGGATCCTAAGATGGTTTTAAATGAATTAATATACAGGATGATCTATGTGAGCACTTGAGCTGAGGATATTCATCAGGTAGGTGAATATTTAGGATGATCCATGTTGGCACTAGATGCGATACTCATAGATTTAGAACTTTCTATAATTGTCCAACATCTCAAAGTGATTAGAATATATCCTTCTCAAATATAGGGAAGCTCAATGGTGTTTGTGATTAAGGAAATGCTCTTTATGATGGGAAGAAGGCCTAATTCTGATGGGTAAAAGGCCTAGTTGTGATGGGTAGAGTGCCCAATTGGAGGATAGCCAAAAGATTGTGATGGGTGATTATCGCAATTGGTAGGTGGCCATAATATTGTTAAGGGTGGTTAGCCTAATTGGTAGGTGGCCATAATATTGTTATGGTCATTTAGCCCAATTGGCAGGTAGCCAATATGTGATTGGTCGAGGATTAGAGTGTTGTGAATGGGTGGGGTTTAGAATCTGGTAAATGGTAGGAACCAAAATGTAGGATTTAATTAGTCAGAATGAGTCTGGTTGGGTCCATATTTTGAGTTATTTAAGATTAAGTTAGTACGGTTAGGTCCATATATTGAGTTATGTGAAGTTAAGTGATAAGCAGAATCTTAGGTCCCCATTGTTTATTAAGTTTATTAAGATTAACGTTCATGGTTTATAAAAATCTGACTCCTTTTGTGTATTTCTGAGTTCTTTTCGTATATGTTTGATGTACAAATAGAATATTGACCTGATCAGCAGGATCCACAGAAGAATTTGAAGGATTCACTTTGAATATATGTATTCAGAATGAATTATGCTTTGGTGTTGGAGTAATGTTAGATTACTAAGAAGTCCACTGCTTTGACTTAGGATCATGTAAGAGGGGTAGTGGTAACCGTTAATGTACTTTATATTTTAAATATTTGACTTGTAAGGTTTGTAAGAAGATTATGGTTCTTTATGTAAAAACTAATTTGGTAAATTTCTCTCGTGTTTTATAAATACTTTTGGTTATGGGTAAAAGGATTTTTAGAGGCATTGTCCTATCAAGCCTACGGTATGGACTTAACTATCGCTTGTTGTATGTTCTTGCATTTTCTTTGGAAAAATAGAAGTGTAAGATAGGTAGAAAACTAGGTTTTGTTCTTGAATTCTCTATTGAACAATAGGAGCACCAGATAAGTAGATACTTTGAAAATGGTATAGAAGCTAGAGCAACAGTTGTGGAGTTACTCTAAAAGAATGACTAGACAAGGAGTCAAACTTATAATTTTACTGTTATTGAGTGAGATGCAGTAGGGTAAGAAGTATAATTCAAGGGAAATTTTTGGCTAAGGAAAAACTTGGTATTTAAGAATGTCCAATGTGACTCATTTATCTTTCCTGGGAATTGACTTCGAATGTACCTATTACAAACTACAATTATTTCTCTAATTGATGTATTACTCTAAGAAAAGACTAAGGCAGTGAATTATTTTTCAAGAAAATATGGAAGCTAGATCAAACCTTATTCTACAAGACAAATCAAGTACAAAACACTAGACCCTGATGGTGCTTAATTTTGGATGGCTCATATTGAGAAAATATTCGTCACCATGGGATGTCTAGACATAAATAAGATTACATTTGTAACCTTTGAACTTAGTGGAGAATTTGAGAACTGGTGGAACTTCACTAAACAATAATTGCCAGTTGAAGAAAGACCTACTATGTCGGATACATAGCAAAATTTGATGAACTTTCAAAATTTTGCCCTTACTTTAATGAAGGTGTTTATAAGTGTTCACATTGTTCAAAATTTGAAAGTGGGATCTGACTAGATATCAAGTAAGTAATTGGGTACTTAGAAATTGACTCATTTCCTAATGTAAATCGGTCTAAAATTTATGAGGATGATGCCAAAGCAAAGCAAGCTCAGTGGAGGCAAAAAGGACCACAAAGGAACAAAGGGAATAAACCTTGTCAGCATCCTTCTCAAACAACGCAAAGTACCGCAAAACAGAGAGACTTTGTTTCCATCAAAACTCTCGATCTTGTGAACTCTATCACATGTTCCTGTTGTGGAGGACTACACCAGGCAAAAGACAGTACTACTAACCCTGTAACCTGTTTCAATTGTGGTAAAAAGGGCCATTATAGCAATAAGTGTAGAGAGCCCAAGAAGGAACCAAAGAATGGAAGCAATACTAATGGGAGGGAGAACCAAGAAAAAAGGTGTAAAACCATAGGCAAAGTTTTCACCATGAATGATACTGAAGCCTTTCTAGCTGATGACTTCATCTGAGGTAAATGCCTCATATAAGGTCACCTCTTAAGATGATATATTTGGTTCTACTTCAACCACCATTCTTATCGTAACTTCACTTGCATGTACAAATTATTGTATTTGCATTGATAGTCATAACTTTTCACTAAACCTTGCTTATTGACCCTATTTTTGAAATTAGACTGGTTATCTTCCAACTATGTTCTCCTAAAACTGTCATGATAAAATTCTGACTTTTGAAACAAGCCGTGATGATTAGTAAATTTATTGTAGTATGTAAATATCTTAACTTTCCTGAAAATGCTCTTAGATTATCTTCGAGAGAGAGAAATAGAATTTTCCATAATCAGGGCCTATGACCATAGCTTCTTATAGAATTCCACCCTTAAAACTAATAGAAATGAGAAATTCATTAGGATGATTGATGGATAAGATATTTTATTGGGTCTAGTGTTTTCCTTAAAGAATATTTTGAGGATTGTACTGTAGATATTGAATTGTGCAGAAAATAAAAATGTTGATTAAAATAGGTCCAATAGAACATATAATTTCAAGGGATGAGATTATAGTTGACCTTTTCAAGGATAAGGTGGTGATGAAAGAGAATAGCTAATATTATGGAGGTAAGTAGTTACTTAAGATTGGAAGACAATTATAGAAATCTATTGAAGGATTCTATAATGTAGCATTTCCTTTGGCTAAGTTCACCTTTGGATAGAATGAGGCATGCAAAAGTAGTTCTAACAGTATAAGGAACAATGATATTAATTCTACCTTATCCTATTAAGAAGTTTGAAATATACTGTAATACCTTGGGACAAGGATTAGATTGTCTAAAAGAAGAGAAAGTAATAGCTAATCATTCAAATGACATGGAAATCAACTATCCTATCCATGATTTAAGATGTACTATGATGGCGATGGCACTAAGGATTTGGAGACATTACTTGCATAAGGTAAGAATTGAGGCATATAGAGTTTATTGAAGTTTGAGGTATATAGTTGATAAGAAAGAAGCTAAGTATAAGTAGCATAAGAGGATGAAATTTTTTAAGGATTATGGCTATCATTATTAAAATGAAAAGGTTGTATCAAATGCGTTAAATATGAAATTCTTACATGGTGATAGAGGAGTTGGGGTTGATAAAATCATTTAGAGATGTTAATTATAGAAATAGAACCCTCAGAGACTTTACTTAGCAATGTTAATCTCAAGGATTCCTAGAACAAATTAAGAAAAAGATGCCTTTAGGCATTGAAGAATTCATAATAAGGATGTGGATACAACCTGAAAGATAGAAAGCAACATAAGTATACCATATCTCTTAGCTCGCGAATTTGGGGGACGAAATTCCTAAAAGGAGGGAGAATTGTAACACCAACATTTTCATAATCAGGTTATTATATAATTTACATTTTAACTTGGTGTTAAAGTTAGAAACTTAGTTATTGTAGACACCTAGTTTTGTCCAGATAAGACTTTTAACCCAAAAGTGGATGAACAAGAAAAGGTTTTCAATGGACCAAGGTGGACGTTGGTCCATGTAAACCGTAGAGCAACAACCCAAGCCTCAACCAAAGGTTTCAATAAGACCAAGAGAGGATGTCGATTCATGCAAATTGTAGGACAACGACCCAAGCCTCAACCAAAAGTGTCAATGGACCAAGAGGGGATGTTGATTCATGCAAATTGTAAAGCCATAGGTCAAATCTCAACCTACAATGTTAATAAACCAAAAAGAGTCGTTGGTTCAAGCTTAAATTTCGCTAATCAATAAAGGAATCATGCCCCAAAGGTCGCTTAGAGAATGAATTTTCGCTAAGTAAAGCCCCAAGAAATAACTAGAAATTCAGAAATTAGCTCAACAGATTTTTTTTCACGAAGTGGATTTTCATGTGTGAAGGATATAAATAGGAGCCAACACTTTGAAAATTGAGGGAGAAAGAGAGAAATCATTTTCTGAGAGAGAAGAGAGAGAGAACTTCTAAAAAGGGGAAGGAGAAGGAGAAAGCTCTCAAATCTCTCGCCCCATTTAATCCAACTCTTACGATTTGTATGGTTCAAAGTTTGAATGGATAAGTACAAGTTCTCATTCAAGATAAGTAGAAATTCATATTATTAAATTTAATGACAATTTAGAGGTTTCACAATGTTAAACCTAACATGCATAAGTGCTTGTTTGGTTTATTTATCATTGATATGAATGGAAACATAGTCTTATATTGGTCTTGCACCCTAGAATCCTTCTTTTTCAGGTATACAAATACGTCTTAGTAAAGACGGGATTAGATAATTTTAAAATCGGGTTTTCTAATTTGTATAATCCTGTACATAATAAATTTCGATAAATATAACATTCAACTGACCTATATTGATTGATTTATCATAATTTTTTTTAAAAAAATATTTTGAAAAAAGAAAAAAATAGAAGTAATAATGGGAGAAGAGAGAAAAAAAATTTTAAAAAATTTAAAAAACTATCAGAATAATGACCAAATTTTATAAAGAAATTATCACATAGGATAGCGAATGAAGCATAAGATTTTGACTTAAATAAGGTTTTAGTCGATGATAAATGAGAGAACTTCAATGATAATGTTAAAAAAAAAAAAACACTTACTATTTCTTTTTAGTTTATAACATTTTACCCGTAAGGCGTGTAATTTACCTTGACCAATCATTGGGAAAAAAAAAATAAAACTTGACCAATAATTTTGGTAACTTATTATGTTAATCGACATGAAAAAAAAATATTTTTCAGAGACCATCACAATAATTATAAATTTATAATAACATTTAAATAATTAAAAAATATATTGTGAGTAAAAGTAAGAAATTTTAAATCTAGATAGGTTGATGTTGATTTTCCTACTTTTATTATGGGTTTCTGATTTTACACCTACCTAAATTTGATTTCACACCTACTTCATTTAATTTTTTTTTTTAAATACCAATTTTATCTCTCTTCTAACCTTGAACTCTAACTTTAAATACTATCTTTTCTTCCCTTCTTCTTCTCAATCACTTGTCCCTCTCTCTCTTATTATCTTTGTTTCCCTGTTTCTTCCTTCATTTTTTTCCTTTTGTCCATTGTTTTTGCTTCTTTCCTTCTTCATCGCAGCCACTGCCTCAATGTGGTCGTCCCCCCGCAGCCAAGGTTCCTTCTACTACTAGTCACTCCCTCTCCGTGACCGTCCCCCCTTCCCTGTCCCCTTCCCCATCCCCCCTTCCTCGTGACAGTGAGTGTTGTTAAAAGTGAGAGATATACTTCTCTAACGATATACTACTAGAGAAGTAAAAAAAAATCAACTTTGCCAGAGAAGTAAAACAAATTTCAATGGAGAATAAAAAAATTTAAAATATATATTTTTTAAATTTTCTAAAATTATTAAATTTTCTTTCCATGGATCTATTTTCTCATTAAACCATATGTATTGTTTTTAGCATTTTCTCTTTTTCTGAAATATATTTATTTTAAATTAATTCTTTAATTTCCTTTTTTAATATTTTCTTTTTAGAACTGAGATACTTATATTTAAATTATATTTATCTACTATATTAGATTTTTAATTTATACGTTTTAATAAAAGAATCAGTAAAATTCTGAAGAAGAAATAAAGGGAGTAAAATTTATTTTATTTTACTATGGGGTGATTATTTAAGTTATGAAGTTTTATCTCCGGAAATCACATTTCAAGGGTTATTTCAATGCACATGTTTATTTGAAGAAAAAATAAAATTTATTTAATTAAAAATAAAAGTAAAAAAAACTAAGGGACTATGAAGTGCACATAAGTAGTAAAAAAGGTAAAATAATTGTTTTAAATATTCTATTCCTATGAAAATTTTATAGATAGATATTGTTTTAAATTTCATAGTTAAAGTCATTTAAAGTTTTAATTAATGTTATGGTTTAAGATGTTTAAAATTTAAATTTTTTTTAATAATCAATTCAAAATTTAATTAGTGTTGGTTTTCTTGTTTAAGATGTTTTTTAAGTAAAAAAAGTTATTTATTTATATTTTTTATAATGCTTTTATAGATATATATTGTTTTAAATTTTATATTTAAAGTCATTTAAAGTTTTAATTAATTTCACTGTTTAAGATGTTTAACATTTAATTAGTGTTGTTATTTTTTTGGTTTTCAAAAATTTAATTAGTGTTGATTTTTTTTAGTTTATTGTTTAAGATATTTTTTAAGTAAACAAAAAATGTTATTTTATTTGTTTATTATGTTGTTTATAATGCTTTTACAGATATGTCTAGAACACGTGAAAATATTTATAATTTTCATGTCAATAATGAACATGTACGACGACTGCATCTACACATAAAAGGCTAATGCCAACACAAGATAATGTAGTTGAAGACCAACCTCTTATGCGAGAATCCTTGAGAATGGGTTTTCCAGGAGGACTACAAGATACTACTCTTTTAGTATCATATGTTAATCATATAGCATATGACATATGAAGTGACGACGTAAGTCTACGTTATTTAATTTATTAAATTTTTATTGTAATAATTACATTTTTATTATATTAATTTATTTAATTACGTGTTTAGTATACTTAGTTAACTAAATATTTAATCTGTGTAGTTTATTACACATAGCATATTCATGTATTTAATTTATTAATTTTTTAGTATAGTAATTTAATTTGTAATTTTTTAGTATAGTAATTTTATTAATTTTTAGTGTACTTAATTATTATTTTTAACATAGTTTTTAATTACTTATTTTTGTGTTTGGTATACTTAATAGTTTACTGTCTTTTTGTAGCTTCGTGTTGACTTTAAATGCATAGCACAATATGAAAACTACGGATGGTTGGGCATCCTCACGTTGGAATTCAAGAATATGATAGTAACTCTATGTTATTATCATTAGTTAGTTGCATATACGAGACAGTTACAATCCTTATTTGTGCTTTTGTGGAGAGATGAAACAAGGAAAGAATGAAACATCTAGTTTCCATATACCTATCAGGGAGATGATCACCACACTTGAAGTTGCGTCCTACTTGTTGCATCTACCAGTGATGGGTATGTTTTGCAGCTACAACTACCTGAACATGGAAACGACAATTCTCGTTTTGATGGAATTGTTGGACATATCACTAGAGCAAGCCTTTGACGAGGTTACCGCTTGTAGAAGCTAATCTCTATGTCTATCTTAGCTAAAAGAGGTGGATGAACAAAGATGTTCAAACAGCAATTAGGAGCAGGTTGTTCGAGCATATCTATTGCACCTTGTTGGGTGCACCATATTTATAGACAAGAGCAACACCTTTATCTACGTAACGTATCTAAAATTGTTCATTGACCTTCAGCAAACATCTGCATATTCTTAGGGTGTAGCTGCATTGACATATTTTTATCATCATCTTGATGAGGCAAGCTACAACGAGACCATACAATGCACCTGTTATGCCACTTTGATTCAAGTTAGTACTTTTCACAACATGTTGTATGGTTGTACAATTTCTCATGCATTACACATAATTAATATGAGTGTTTTAATGTTTTTTTCAGGCTTGGGTCTACAAACATTTTTCGATGATTGGGGCAAGATCAGTAGCCAAAGAATATGATAAGGCTAGTCCTTGCACCTTACGTTGGAATGTTGTTAAACGTAGATCATCAACCCTTGAATACAAATAACAATTAGACCAGCTATCTATTGAAGTGGTTATATGGTCAACGTATCATGAATAGAGACATGCATTCAAATTCCAATTTATTACCTTGTTCTTTGGCTTGATTCGGGCCAGTAAATATACACAGTTGTATCCCCGCAACCACATATGTGGCTACTTGACTTGCATATGGAATACCATGCATAGTCCTCACTACACATCTACACTTTGAACTGTTTGTACCAAAAATTTTGACACGTTGATATTCTAGTGAAATGAGGTTTATTGCATACCTTGAGACAACGCCACACAAATTCTTGTACATCGTTAGATTAAATGCATGTCCAACAAAATTGATGTTTTTTTCTCAAAAGATGCTTTAATTTTGGTATGTTGCAATTGCAACATATTGTTCATGGCATCCCAACAATCATAAAGATCACACATATTGGTTTGTGTCAACTTTTTGAAAGTTGAAAGCGATGACTCAACCCTGTTAAGAATAAACACAAGTCAGTTATAAACAGTTAAACATGTAATAGTAATGTTACCATAAATTATACCTGTTACTAGTTATGTTCCCTGAGTGCATAAAATGATTGGTCCAAGCTTTAACAAATCTTTCCTTATGAGGGTTCAACCAAGTATATTTGACATAGTCAACGAATAGAGGTCAAGGTTGACAAATACATTCAAAGTTGCATAGATATCCTTGAAATGTATCTTCACTGTCACATTCTTTGAGATCATGGAATAACTGCATAACTTGGTCTCATGCTTCTTATGGATGGACATACATTTTGAATTTAGCCTTCACATTTTTTTGAATTTGATACCCACAGAACAAATTAAATATTTCTGGAAAAACAATTTCAATTGCCTTCATAAAAGCTAAATCTCTATTACAAACACTTTAGGCACTACATTATTTTTTAGAAAAACACTTCTATGACGTTGAAGTGCCCAATCAAAGTTACTTTATCGTTTAGCCTCCAAGTAGATAGAGTCAATAGAAATTGTCATGCCAGTTGATGTCATACCAACAATTTCAAGCAAAGGTAGTCGATATTTGTTTGTTTTATACGTACTATCGAACAGCAGAATAATGTTAAGTAGTTTCATTGAATTAGGGTATGTCCAAAAGATATTAGACAAAACTCTCTGTGAGTTCATCCATTCTATGCTAGTGAAGGTACATATTATGCTCTAGTAAATTCATTAAATGTTGGATTTGTGTTCTAGGACCTCTTTGAGATTTACGCAAAGCGTACCTTGAAGTGTACACTTGACTTATGGTTGTAGCAATATGTTCATTATGGTCCTTCCAGGTGAAAAGAATGTTTTTCAGTTTGACCATATTTTTTGTTAAATCATCAAGTAATTCTTTCTCCTCATCTACTAAACACCGACATATGGATGACCAACTAATGTTTCCGCCAATAGATGATTGTGAAACCCACATACTATATTCAGCTTCCACCTATGTTGATTCTTTAGAGGTCATCCTCTTAATCTGAATAGACAATCACACTTTGTGGTCCCCGTTATTTTATGAAAATAGTCGTCATAGTCTTTGTATGGTTTATACGTACCACTTCACTCACACCTAAATCCACAAATATTTTACCGACAGTTGTACTTGATCTTAATATTATGATGATAAAGCCATTTTGAAATGATACCCCTCTTACCCACTTTAATAACCCGTCTCGCATAAAAAACACCTATGTCAATGAATAAATACTTTTCAAATAATTTACTTAATGATTAAATAAAATTATAATAATGCAAATATTGATATGATTTGTACCTTCATGCTGATGAATGCATTCGTAAAATAATGACATTCTCAATAATTTCTTATCCTTGATCTATGTAGAGTTGTTCACCATCATTCAAGTTTAATTCATTGTCTTCCATCTTTATTTCTTTGGAAATATTTCTAAACACAATCCATTAAAACCTACAACAATAATTTAAAAATTCAATTAAAATGAATTACCCAGAAAAATGGATTCATTTTAATTACACACTACATATTATATAAAAAAAATGAAATTGTCATTATGTAGTCAAATTAATTAATTAAAAAATCAATAATTAACATTGACATTATATAAAAAAATTGAAAATTAGGACTAACAAAAAATTATGAGAAAGATAACATATAAAAAAAATAAGGTATTGAAGATCAATATGCACACAACAAGTTAAAATTATGAGAAAGATAATGTGTAGAAAATTTACAATTCTATGGATTAAAAAAATATTTTTTAAAAGGTATACTACTCCTTTCAGAGGGATGCCCTGCCAAAATTTCTTTACTAATTTATAATTTAGGTCAAAACTAGCTTAAAAAGTCACTCTCTTAAAACATATATAAGGACAAAGTTATATCACAGTCATAATATTTTACTAAAATTGTATTCCTACTTTAGTTATATTATTAATATATTAAATTTTATAAGTCAATGAGTATTCCAATAATAAAAAGTACATTGAGTAAAGATATTTTAGTTTACAAACATACCAATTTTTTAGTTGGTGTACAATAACCTTAAATAACAACTACAATTTTAAATTAGAGACAGTAAATTTTTAATGCAGTATGTTTGATCTTTTTCCAATTTTTAGGAGAGTGAAAATTTTAACTGAGTTTAATTTATTAACTAAGGGTATCTTTGATCATTAAAACTTAATTAATTAGGGACCATAAAGACAACATAGTGATACACAATAAATACTTAAGTTAGAAGACAATTTTTTCATCAAGTACATTGTTTTGTAAATAATGGATAGCTTAGCCAAATATAGAATTTATTAAAACATTCACTTTAAATATGAATTAATTTGATATAATTTATATTGTTGAGTAAATGTAAGAAAGGTATATGTGTGATAAAATATCTTTTATAAATCTATGATAAAAAAATTTTAGAAAGGTATATATATTATTATCTCGAGTTCTGTTTATAAGATTCATAACAAAAGTGGTATTTGATTCTTCAACAATGGTTGCCGAATAGTAAAATATTTGCATGCTTTGTGACAAAAAAATCACATATAAATCATTAACACAACATAATTGTTAGTCTAAAATTATATTTTTTCTATACTTAATTACATTGTGAAAAAGTAAACTTAATTGAGGAAGAGATGTTGAAAAAATCCCCGAAAAAAATAATGTAGTGAGATTATAGAGAAAAATAAAGCAAGAAAGAGATAAGAGACTACCATGAAGAAATGTAACATAAAATATTTGCTTTTATAGACATAAAGTAAGGGTATATTAGTAATTTTTGAAATTTTATTTAATGATATTTGAAATTTAGGTATTTATTTTCAATAATGCAATAAATTAAATAAATTTAATATACTTTAAAAGATAATAATTAATTTAATAATTCAATATATTCAATAATTTAAATAAATTATATAAATTCAATATTCAATAATTTATTTTACAAACAAACTTAAGTAAATAAAAAAATCTTAATCCTATAAAATTATAATCTCGTGCCAATTTCCGTAAACCTAACATGCACCAAATTAAAAAGCCTAAATTTTATACTAAACCATGCAACCAATTAAAAAGCCTAATTTTTACCCTAAACATGCAACTAATGGTGGTGCAGATGAAAGTTCCCATTACTCCCCGCCAATCAAACCATGTTTAAAATTTAGCCTAAACCAAATGTGCAACCAATGGTGGTGCACCATGTTTACTTTTCCGCAATATACTGCCGTAGAAGTAAAAAAATTTGCAAATTTATTTTACTTCTCTAGCGATGCATTGCTATAGAGTAAAATAATTTAGGGTATATTGGTATTTTACCCACTAATAAGTGAGAATTGAAAATTTAGTAGGTGAAAATTCAAATTCCCTTTATTATTATTTGTGAGAATTACATTTGTGAGAATTACAAACAGATCCTTACGCCTTTAATGTCAACAAAAATCAACTGAGAAATATGGTTTGGCCTTTGGAGCATGCCTTTTCTTACTGCACTCCATAATTTTCTTCCCTCACCTTCATATTAAACTTAAAAAAACAAAGAAACCAAAAACATGCATATTTAAAATAAATATAAATGCATAGCTTTTACAGATGAAAAAATAAATCCATCTTTTACACAACATTTTTAATTTTTAAACAAATTTAAAAAATAAAATAATATTTTTTAACGATATCTCGAGATTAAAATTTAAAATAATTTTAATTATTTTATTAACCATCCTAAGAGTTATCTCGTAAGTTGAAATTTTTTACTACACGTGGCTTAGAAGTTCACATATTATCACATTAATTAATTCCTAAAATTAGGAATGCTCTTGGGTTCAAATAATTGAATAAATTTGATTATCTAAACTTATTCAATTAAAATAAATTGATTTGTTTTTATCGAATCGAATGCCTCAACAAACGTTAAAAAGACATGCAAAGTCCACCTTGGTAGAAGTGTCAAATTAAAGTTTATCGTGACATGAAGTTTTGAGAAGGAACCATTAAATAAATGCAAATGTGCATGTCATATTTGACATTTTTGCAGAATAAAAGAGAGAAAGAATAAAAGAACAAAAATAATTAGGAACTCCTTCGTAAAGCATATTTAACATTTTTAATATTTTTGCATCTGATATCATCAAAATAATTAGCTCATTTCATATAGTAATCATATGAATGAAAATTTATTTATGTATTTCACATATTAGCTTGTACAAAAAGACAACAACTTTTTTGCTTAAGTCAAAATTTTGATATGCATACTTCGTATTAGGATAAAAAAAATTGCATTATACATGATTTCCTTTTCAATATTAAAAAAATAGTCATTCATAAAAAAATCACTATTCTCATATCACATAAACAAACTGTTTTTTTGCGTACATGTGTCTTAAATCACATTTACTAGTGAAAATATGTAGAGAGTTTTATCATCTTCATCCAATGTCTTACACATTTCAAACTGTCTCTTTCATATAATTCTTGCATAAAAACAAAACAAAACTGAGTAATTGTCTTGTAAATAATTCTTGATAATATCTCATAAAAAAAGTCGATTTCATTTTGTTGGCGTATAGATTTTCATACAGTCGTCATCTTACATCACATAAAAAAATTAAACAAATTAATTTTATCTCACTCATCATGCATCACTAAAAAATGTCTAAATTTTTATCTTGTAGACATGCATCATACATAATAAAAAATTTTAGACAAACTTCTTTTCATGAGTTTGATTAGGCTTTTAGCATGCATAAAAAATGTCAAAATTTTCATCTTGTAGGCATGTATCATGTATTTTGACAAGGTTATGTCTTATAGATGTCTTTTAACATGAAATAAAAATCTGATTAAAAAATAAAAGACTCTTGGAATAATTTTTATGCATTACAAATTCATTTCAAAAAAATAAATAAATAAGAGAAAAATAAAGAAAAAATAGAGAGATTGTTATCATGATTTACCCACATTTTCAATGTTGAAAAAAAAAAAAATCCTTTTTGTGTAACTTGGAAATCTTAAATTCAAATGTCTCATCTTATAATTTGATAAGATTATATTATCAAGAATTAATTTTTCTCAGTCAAATAAAAGTATCAAAGGTTTGGTTTGAATTATTTATTTAAATGATTTACATAATTGATCATCTTTACCTATGTCTTCATCCACACGCCTTGCCTTGAATCCATCCCCACACTCCACTGTCCACATAAAAATTCCACCAAAATAAAAGTGATTGCTCCTAACATAATTCCAAAATTTTGAAAAATAACACTATGAAATATCAATACTGAGGCAAAATTTTTAAGATGTTTTGAATCATGCATTTGTTTTGCTTGAGATGACTCTTTTGAGAAAAAAAAAAACGAGAGAAAAGAGAAAATAAACAAAAGCAAAAACAAAAAACAAAAAAGAAAAGTTGAATGAAGAATTACCTAGGGTGAAACCTGCAAATGTAGTCTAAGTAAAATTAAAACAAAAAATAGAAAGAATGAAAAAAAAGGGGAGGGAAAGTTAGCAAGTGCTAAAATTTGTTTTAGGGTCAAAACTTTTTTAGAAAAGAAATATTCATGATTTGAAATTATGTGTGACTATGTTTCTTTATCCAAAAATGCAAAAAAAAAAAAACAAAACTTCGCTACCACTTTTAAGCTTAAAAATAAAAGTGAAATAAAATAATTAATGCAAGAAAGTAGAAAGAAAAAACTATCAAATAGAATAAAAATTGTACATATGATATATGTGGAATTAAAAGTGAAATGAAATAATTAATGCAAAATACATACGCTAAATATCCTTGTCTAAAAGAACCTTTAAACACTTATTTGGACATTTTATATCCTTTCTTCCTTCTTTATCCTTGATCATGTTACAAGCCAAATAAAGTCTACATTGATAAAATATTGTCTGTTATTTTTCTCATAAACTTTGATCCTAACATAAAATAACTTGGCTAGTTTTATCAACATGCTTGTTATCTAAAAATAACACCTCTCTGTGAGTACTTTCTTTCTATAATGCAGGGGACTTTGACATGTGGATGAGGAAGAATTAAATTTCTTCTTAGATTTGCAAGTTAAGCATATATAGAAAGGAATATTCTTGTATCCATCAAAGTACACCAAAGAGCTTTTTAAGAAATTTGGAATAGAAGAGTGTAAAATCTGAAACATACCAATGAGAACAAATTGTTACCTTGATGCTGATTTACATGGAAAATATGTTCATGTTTCTATGTTTATAAGGATGACAAGTTCACTATTGTATTTAAATGTAGGTAGACCTAATATCATGAGTAGTGTTGGTATGTGTGTCAGGTACCAAGCCGCACTCAAAGCATCATATATGGATGCAGTCAAAAGGATTTTAAAGTACTTAAAAAGGACTATGGTTCTAAGCAAAGGTTTGTAAGAAAGTGAAGCAAAAATTACACTCTTTTGCAATTTTCTTGACTTTGTTATTAGGTACATCAATTTATGCTATATATTTTTATACTTCTAATTTATTTTGATGTTAATTTTCTTCTATTTCTTTTACTATCTTTTTTTTTCTTTGCTTTAATGCACCTAATACTTCTTTTGATTTAGAATTAAGTGATGAATGCAATGGTTCTATTCGCTTGGCCTAAAAGGAAGCACAAGGCACATAATATTTGAAATTGAAGTGCAACTACTGAAAACACTAAAACAAGCACTCAAAAATGCACTAAATGAAGAGTGAGTTAGGTATGCTTTGATGGACCTTTGGATGTGTAAGAGGTCACTTGTTTAAGCAAGTTTTGATGCTTACAAAGTCATGACCAAGGTTTAAGCAACCAATAACAAAAGTCACTTCAACAATCTAGCACACAAGAACTACTATTTTTGCCAAGGCACAACATACTATAAGATGAAATTGAGCCAAATTTTTTGAGAAATTTTTCTTAAGAGCTCATGCTTGAACTACAAAGCATGTGAGACTTCTTATGATACTTATAACAATAGAATAAAACTTCTCTTAAAAGCTCAATTTCAAAAAGTTTGTTCAACACACTTTTGTAAAAATTTTAAGAGGTTCAACCAAAGGAAAATTAATGAGACGTGTAAGGACTAAACAAAACTTCTAATGACAAAATATTGAGCATAAAATTAAAAAAATAAGTGCCTAAAATAAGGGGGAAATAGAGTACACAACACGTCAAGGAGAAAATGCAAAAGATGAATCCAAAGCACATAACCACAGCACTGTGGTTTTACCATAAAGGTGTGGGTTTAGGTATGGTTTCTTAGGAGTTTCATTTTGCATTGAACAACACAATAAGCAATGGATATTTGGTGGAAATGAAAATTAGAAACCTAAAACTCAACACAATATGATGCAAAGGAAGAACTACTAATTGAACCAAAATTGTAAAATAAAAACACATAAAAGTGCAATGGAATTTAGAAAAGTAAAACAACTAGACAACAACACATCAAGACATTAAGGAAATCAATAAAACAACACGAAAGCACTAAAATGAAAATAGAATTAAATTGAGTAGAAGAAGATGAATGACGAAAACTATAAAGAAAATTAAAGAAGACAAGTAAGAAATAGGACCTCTAGAAGAGCGGTTCTAGACACCACTTGGTGCAATCCTCCATGGATGTCTCTCTAATCAACTAGATCCAAACATGACCCTAAGAACATGGATCTATGCTCTCTCTAGATTTGAATTTGAATTTGAATTTGAGAGTGTCATATGGGCTCCCTCCAAAATTCAAATTCAAATTTAAGAGCCATGTAGATGCCACATGGGATGGAGAGAGGAGAATGGAGCCTAATGGAGGGAACAAGGGGCTCCACATGTCTTCAATGCTTCATGTGTGAATTGTGGAAAAGATCTAAGGGGTGTGGTTATCAAACCACACAACCATGACTCTCCCAAAAATGCCCAACTACTTAACACACTCCACATTAAAGACTAGCTACACCTTCTAATTAAACAAATGCAAAATTGGGAAAAATACATAGCCAAAAGAAGAAAATAAAGAAACCTCCACAAAAGCTTAGACAAGGCGCAAAAAATACAAGAGTGAAAATGAAGATTATGGCCTAATAACTAATGATCATGACTTCCATGAAGAGTTGAGGTCTTTCACCCTCCTTCCTAACCATGTCCTCCTCAATCCTCCTAGTCATGATCCTTGTGATAGAATCTTTGGTAGGTAGGATTACACCAATCAGTAATAAAGCCAATTAGGTGTCATATATAATTAACTCAACTACTTGAATATTGACTCACTTTCATGTTTGAGATTGACTTAGTTACTTAATTAATAATAACATCAATTATCATTTCACCCTTGGCAAGTCGTTTTCTTCTTCAAATCTTACCATAAAAAGGAGTTAACAAAAGTTATATGTTTAAGGAAAAAAAAAACTTTTCAGTCAGTTTTTGATTCCAACAAATACCCAATTTTATTTTTGGTTCCCAATAAAAAGAATTTATCATTTTAGTCCATAATAAAATTATAATTTTTGTTTTAGTTTCTACCATTATTAGTCATTGTTAACGGGTGATCAACCCATTGAACATCCACGCCGCCACCTGTTGAACAAGACTCTCATGTCATAATTAATTAAAAAGCTAAAAAAATAATGAAAAAGGGTTAAAGAATGTAAAATAATTTAATATTGCACTTAAAAATTAAGCATAATTGAAACTTATCACTTTTGTAGTTCAAAGTGATTTTGTAGAGAACAATTAAGATTGTCTTAAGAAAAATGATATATGTATATTCCAAATGTTATTAACACCTAGTGAAAAAAAAAATATATAAGTATGGTAGGATTTGTAATGTGATGAGATGAGAGAGATAAAATATATTGATAAGATATATAAATAAGAGGATATATATATATTACTATTCTTCTCTAAATAATTTGAAATTGGTTTATCTGGGAAGTTGAATTTTTTTGCTACACGTGGCTTAGAAATATCACATATTATCACATTAATTAATCCTTAAAATTAGGAATGTTCTTGGGTTCAAATAATTGAATAAATTTGATTATCTAAACTTATCCAATTAAAATAAATTAATTTCTTTTTATTAATCGAATCCCTCGACAAACGTTAAAAACACGTGCAAGATCCACCTTGGGTAGAAGTGAAAAATTAAAGTTTATCGCGAAATGAAGTTTTCAGAAGGAACCACTAAATAAATGCAAATATGCATGCCAGCGCCCCTAATAGCCAATCCTTGATCATTTCTTCACAGGACCAATTACATGTTTGAGGTATATATTGTAAGTTCTGTAACATATACTCACTTATTATGGATAAAAAAAAGTAAAACAAAACACAAAAGTTATATAAGCTTTATAAGATTGTACCTTCCCTATCACACACTCCAGACCTTGCCACTCTGCAGCTTGACACAACTCGGAAGGATTGAGCTGACCCCTTACTTTGGTATTCAACTCAACATACCTGTGGTACTCAACATACTCTAGGTACTTAGCACACCTGGAGTAGTCACCACACTTACGTGTCACTCCACCTTGGTGTTAACCGAATATTAGAAAGCTCATTCTCTTAAAAAGGGTAACTAAGAATAAACCTATAAAATCATAACCATAAAAGAGCAGCAACATTCCACTTCCAGTACCCACTTGCACCCCAGCAACCCCCCATCCAGACCTAAGAGATTACTGGTTCTGCCAAACTCTAATAAGAACATTTGGCACCGTTTGTAGGAATGTAAAATTCCTTTGCCCTTTACCCCATATGGTACAAACCAGGAATACCCTCCCAATCCACAATGAATGATGCAAGTCTCATGGAGGAACTCAGGAAGAAAATGCAGGCCATGCCCTGGAAATGTGAGATCGACCTCCTCCTCTTGAGGGAGGAAAACTCTACCATGAAAACTGTAATCCAAAACCTCAAGACAACTAGCCCAATGATAAAGACAACGAGGGAGATTGCATTGACAATAGCGAAACTCAAAACCATCACTGCAGCAGAACCATGAACGACAACCACAGTACAGGACCCGAGCACCACCATCAGAGGCACTCTACCAATGACGACAAAATGTGTAGGAACTACCGCATGACGAATCACCACCATTTGACAAACAATAGGTTAGCTTGGAAAAGAGCTTTTAAGAATGAGAAATAAAATGGAAACGGAAAAGTTGACAAGGACCTTGCCCTCACAAGCTGAAAATTAACAAGCCGATGATACTTATTCGTCAATGGAATCCTCGACAACCCCTTACGGAGGGGCTGGAAGCCATTAACGGTCAAACAATACGATGGCTCGGCAAATCTGAATGACAATTGTGTTTTGTGTAGATGTTCCCTACTTTTCTTGTAGCTGTTGTCCTCATCTGGTGATTATGACTCCCCTAGTACTCTATCGACTTGTTTGACATCTTGGTGGAGAAACTCATAACTCATTATATTGATTGCGGGAGACGAATGATGACCTGATTGGGCTCCAGCAGAAGGACGACGAGCCGTTGTGCACCTTCATAGATCGACTCTCTAAGATTATCACCTAGATTGTGGACCTAGAACCAAGAGTAGCCCTCCATGCAACCATCGGTGCCCTAAAACTTCAGAGGTTCCCCAACAGTGTGGTGAAGCGATGACTGAAGACCCTGAATGAATTCCTGGAACAATCCTCTAAGTATGTCAACATGAAAGAAGCATCCTCCAAACAAAGACAACTCAGGACCCCGATCAACTAGAAGAAGGATTAACATCGACAACTTCGAATGGACAAATAAGGAGATTATCATCGATTGATGCAAGACAAGCAGTTCAAGTGATTGGGCCACCCACAACCTAAATACACCACTTACACCCCCCCTAACAGAGTCAAGAGCCTGTATCCTAGAAGAGGCCTTCAACATCATGGTCTTACAACTTCCCTAGTTGACCCACTCCAACGATGGGGCAGACAAAAGAAAGCACTGTAAGTATCACTGTAACTATGAGCACACGATGAAGGAATGCATTGCACTCAGAGTCAAGATAGAGGAGCTCATCCAATAGGGAAAACTCAACCAATTCATCTGTAAGCACGATACGACTTCTTGAAGTAGACATTATCGAAGGACATCTTGGGACCGATCAGATCAGGAGCGCGATCACAACCAACGGGAGCATACCAAGAAATCACACTTAGATCACCCCCAATTGGAGAACTAGCCACAAACCACCAGGCAAGTTAAAGGCATCATTAACTTCATCTTTGGAGGATTTACAAGAGGGGGAGCAACTAATTCAGCTAGAAAGAAACACCTCCACTAGCTACAGGTTATCAATGTCATCACCCATGGCCCGACTCGATCCATGCCACTGATAACCTTTTCAAACGTTGAATTCATGGGAATCAGTACCACATAGGACAACCCATAGCCATCACTGTATTAATCATGAACTATGAAGTCTGCAAGATCCTCGTCAGCCAAGGGAGCTCGATTGACATTCTCTACCTGTTCCCCTTCAAGAGGTAAGATATCCTAACAAACCTGATCAGGTCATATCGAGCCCTTGGTCGGATTTGTAGGATTGTAGATCCATACGAGAGGTTACGTCGAGTTGATGACAACCTTTGGAGAAAGGAAACTTTGATAAACACTCAAGTCAGATACATACTGATAGATGCCAACACATCCTATAATGTTTTCCTCGAGCGACCCACGTTTAACACTCTCGGAGCCATCGCCTCAACACCCCATCTCGCTATGAAGTTTCTCTTCTCTAATGGAGACATCATCACTATAAAAGTGGACCACGAAGAAGCCCGTGAATGCTACGTAAAGAGCCTTAAGGTTGCCCGATACAAGATTCCAAAGGCATCGACCAACATAAATCACGTGACAACACAGACGACACTGAGAGCTCATTACTCTAGATCGACAACCCTCGTTCCGATGAAGATTGACAACCTCTTCCCACTAAAGACACGCAAATGTTCCTACTCGGCCCATTCAAAGGACATTACACCCAACTCACAACTCGCATGGATTAGGACATCATCTCTTCCATCAAAGAAGTGCTCAAGTGGAATTCAGATCTATTTTCATGGAAAGCGGAAAACATGTCGAGAATCAACCCCAACCTTATCTATCATAAGTTTTCCATCTTCCTCGAAGCCAAGCCTATCACCCAAAAATGTAGGAAGATTGGAGGAAACCACCAACGAGCAGCAATGGTAGAGACAAATGGCTATCGAACGTGGTCATGGTAAAAAAGGCATCAAGGAAATGGAGAATGTGTGTAGACTACTTCGACCTCAACTGCATTGACAAATTGGTAGATGGGACCTCAGGATATAAGCTCCTTAGGCCCTCAATGCATACTCTGGGTATAGGACTCATACCCACCATATCAAGAGAAGACTCATACCACCAGATCAAAAGAAGATTGTGTTTTGCACATATAAGGCGAACTTTTGCTACCGGGTGATACCCTTCGGGCTTAAGAATGCAGGTGCCACATATCAACACCTAGTCGACAAAGTTTTTGAAGACCTAATGAGAAGAAACATAGAAGTCTACGTTGATGATATGATTGTCAAGTCTCAAACTCCCCAAGAACATGTGTGAGACCTCTACATAGTATTTGATAGAGTACGATGTTACATGCTATACATGCGAAATTGGACAAATAAAGACAAAACCAGTAAAGCATCAATAATAATATAGGCACCAGTAGACAAAAGGAACATGTGTTTATAGCAAAAGTCATTACATCAGGAATACAACGATGCATCAAAACTCTTCATACCCATCCTTGTACAAAACACTACATCATAAACATACATTTAGGGTTTATGTGTGTAGACTGCTTCGACCTCAACTGCATTGACAAATTGGTAGATGGGACCTCAGGATATAAGCTCCTTAGCTCCTCGATGCATACTCTAGGTATAAGACTCATACCCAGCATATCAAGAGAAAACTCATACCCACCAGATCAAAAGAAGATTGCGTTTTGCACACATAGGGCGAACTTTTGCTACCGGGTGATACCCTTCGGGCTTAAGAACGTAGGCGCCACATATCAACACCTGGTCGACAAAGTTTTTGAAGACCTAATGAGAAGAAACATAGAAGTCTACGTTGATGATATGATTGTCAAGTCTCAAACTCCCCAAGAACATGTGTGAGACCTCTACATAGTATTTGATAGAGTACGATGTTACATGCTATACATGCGAAATTGGACAAATAAAGACAAAACCAGTAAAGCATCAATAATAATATAGGCACCAGTAGACAAAAGGAACATGTGTTTATAGCAAAAGTCATTACATCAGGAATACAACGATGCATCAAAACTCTTCATACCCATCCTTGTACAAAACACTACATCATAAACATACATTTAGGGTTTATGTGTGTAGACTGCTTCGACCTCAACTGCATTGACAAATTGGTAGATGGGACCTCAGGATATAAGCTCCTTAGCTCCTCGATGCATACTCTAGGTATAAGACTCATACCCAGCATATCAAGAGAAAACTCATACCCACCAGATCAAAAGAAGATTGCGTTTTGCACACATAGGGCGAACTTTTGCTACCGGGTGATACCCTTCGGGCTTAAGAACGTAGGCGCCACATATCAACACCTGGTCGACAAAGTTTTTGAAGACCTAATGAGAAGAAACATAGAAGTCTACGTTGATGATATGATTGTCAAGTCTCAAACTCCCCAAGAACATGTGTGAGACCTCTACATAGTCTTTGATAGAGTGCGATGTTACATGCTATACATGCGAAATTGGACAAATAAGGACAAAACCAGTAAAACATCAATAATAACATAGGCACCAGTAGACAAAAGGAACATGTGTTTATAGCAAAAGTCATTACATCGGCAACACAATGATGCATCAAAACGCTTCATACCCATACTTGTACAAAACACTACATCATAAACATACATTTAGATTGTAGCAACCTCCTCCTTAACCCATCTTCAACGTTAATCACATCATTCTGCTCAACGACCACCTCGACTTCTTTCTGGCCCACCTCAAGTTGTTGGGGAACCTCAACTTCGACAATGACACTCTCCCTAGCAACCATAGCCCTCAGTTCCTCGACCTCAGTTTCACACCATCATTCAACTGACTACCACGGTCCACCATGCCTTCAAATGTATCTCTGACTTCTAATACAGACTAGTCATCAACCTCCCCTTCCCATTTTGACAATACTGAATTCTCATATACACCCAAATTAGCGTTTCTCTCTTCGCCAAGTGATTTGCAGAACTTGCACATGCCATAGGTGGGATTCTCCACTATTGAGATAGACACAACACCCCATTTATCGGCACTTCCTTAGCCCAACGGATTGGGGGCATCAACTGCGTTTTGACTAACACCCATGCACACTCCACATTTTCCAGTAACAAAGTCTCAGTCGAGATATCTACTAAGGGGCCCACTTGATTTACAACCTTAGAGAGGTCGTTCAAGTTCAAAAATTTGAGTGGAATGCCTCTACACTTCACCCACAATAGATGACTATTAAAGTTAATAGCCAAAGTCCAATGTTGAACTGATACATACGTTGTTGTCCACCAAACATCGTCAGATTCACGGAAGTCCTCTAAGTGGACATTTCCAAGCTCGAATATTAGTACCATATCACCCTTAGGGCCTTTACCTTAATCAAGCCCAACCCTTATAGAATTCTTCCTCACCATGTGATGGTTTCTTCGGGTCTCTGAATTGTTCCATTGCACATTTCTGAAGCCACTCTCCATTAGACTCTTGAGTGGCCCAAGCTTGAATTTCCTTACCTCGATGGACAAACTTCTCTTTATCCCACACATATTCCTTTGGCCTCTAGTTTAAGGATAATGGGCATTGGTGCTGCAATTCCCGCCATTTTTGAGTGCCCTGCACGTTGGAATAAGCAAGACCCGACGGCTTCCGAATCACACCCTTTTGGAATCTAAGATATTTGTGTTTCCTATATAGATTTGATCAAGCTCCTGCTCCAAATGCCTTGGATTCTTGAACTTATAAAAGTGAACAAACCTGAACCTAACTCTACCTTTCCTCTTATACTTGCCCAAAAAGATTTCTCTAACCTCACTCCGCCTTCTGAAAACTTTAGGCGGTGAGAAGTAAAACGAAATAAGTTCCATTGTCGGGCCCTCTAAGCATACGAAGCCATTTCTCATCTTGCTTTACTCACCCTCCTCTTAATCTCTCTAACTCTCTCTCCCATTGCCTTAGACAAGAGAGGTCATGTAAAAGCAGAACTTTCATTGTAGGTGGTAAACAGACTAATTAAAACACAAGACTACACTACAGTACTTCAATCTGAAAGCTAAAATATTTGCCGTAAAGAGAAATGACACAAATTGAGTAGGGAAAGGACCATTTTTAACCCAGGATGATTCAAACAAAACTTGAAAAAAGATATTACCTAACATATATATAATTATAATTCTTGTTGTGAAAAAGAAAAATAATGCAACAACTTTCGGACAATAACTTTAAAAAGATTGAGCACCAAGTTGTTAACAGATTCGGAGTTACAAGAGGTTGGTCTTGTGGTAATTTAATAATTAAGAAAAAAGAGGTAGTAAAAAAATGCTAACCGGTATAAAACAATAATTTAAATATTAATTTTTAATTTTGAATATCTGTTTTGATTCTAGTTGATATTGATTTTTTTTTAATTGTGTTTAAATTTTATTTTTAAAAATAGTCCTTTCCTTTAGAAAACTATTAAACAATGTAACTAACATAGTATTTTAAAATGTTTCAAAACCTCTTTCTGTGAAAAAAAATTAATTATAAAAAAGGTACATGTTATGCTTATTAGGCACGGTTAATGAACATGACATTGCGATAAGCATGTCATCATTTAATAGTTTTTTTAACAATTATTATTTCAAAAAATAAAATTTAAAAGAGATTAAAATTAAAGAAAAAATATAACAAAAAATAAAACCCAAAAAATAATAGGACCAAATTGTTATTAAAACTAAAAAAAAGGCATTTTCTTTTAATTCTTCCAAATTACTATTACAACCCATGGGTTTTGACATTATACATACAAGTCCAAAAACCTAAAATTCTATAACTTTTAATCATACCTTGGTAGAATCTTCTTTAGTTCCTCCATATTCCTTCTCCTTTCCCTAGTAAATTCACTCCCATCCTACAATATTCAAACGTCAAGGCACAACCTTCTAGCAATGTTCTAATTACCATTTTTAATCTACCTTTTACAGCACAAAATAAATACACTTCGAACTTATATTTTTTCTTTGTATCTTTTGTTATTTTGGATCAACTTATATGAATTTATTTTTTTATAACTTTTGAATCAATTGATATAAAACTACTTTAATATATTTTACAAATCCACTAATTTGAAACTAAATATTGATTCTTTTTCTGGATTAGTTGATCCAGAATACATAAAAACATAAATTTTGGATGAATTGATCCTACAAACATAATCAATACTTAGTTTTGGAATAATTAATCTAAAATTTATATTTTTATGCGCTCTAGATTAGGTGATCTAAAATATAAAAATATATTGAGTATTTTATGATAAGAAGGATGCAAATAGTAATTGTAGGAGTGCCAAAGAAATTCACTAAGATAATTGTATTTAATTTTGACCAAATTATACTTCCCAAATTAAAGTTTGTACACGGTTCAATACTTCTATTTTTAAATCAATGGATGATTTTTTTGTTTTTTCATTGTCAATCTTTTTTTTTTCAATTCTCCCTATTTTTCATGTCATCATAACATGCGATGATGGACAAACCGTTTTTAAAGGTCCTATTTTAGTTGTGAAATTCCATCCTTCTATACCTAATATTTAAAAATAAAACTATAATTTAAATATTTTAAAATAAAATATTAGTGTGTAGACATTTAAATTTGTCCGACCTTTTTTTATTAATATTTTACCTTCACTTTTTACACCTAAAATAAGGTAATTTTTAGTCCAATTCAATAAAAAATAAAAAGTAAATAAAACAAAAATAAACACTTACTCTTTACACCCACATCTTTTCTAAATAAGCCCATAAAAGTGGGGTGCATTTTGCAAACTTTATAGGGTAAACAATAAAATCCAAAACTGAAGTTAACTGCCCAGAAGATAGTAATGGGGTGTATTTAGCAAGTTAAGAGGTGTAAACAGAATGCTCAATCCAAGTCATGGAGGAATCTATAGCATACTTGGGTGTGTAAATAGAAAAATGTGAAAGGAACATAATATATTTTAAGCCTATTGAATTCAATACATGAGAGAACCTAAAATGAAAAACACATCCAACTAGAAAATTGAGATTGAAAATACAAGTGAAACTAAAAAAACACAAAAATCTATATAATAAAAAAACTGCAATGTCATGCCCTGTTCAGCTGCAAATCATGCTCATGCCCTACAGAATCATCTGCTTTTCTACTTCACTGCTCTTGCACCTCTGTTTTCTCTACTCTTTTCAACTCGCTCTTTCTGCCTCCTCAACAGTAACCCTCACCAGCCACCTTGCAGCAGCCACCCTGAAGCAAAAATCACTTATAAAAGGATGAAAAACAATAAAAAAGGAGCACTCGACACATGAGGAAAAAGTCAATAAGATAGAGAGAAGGAGAACAAGAATAAATTCAGTGAAAAAAAAAAAGAGAAAAAGGAGGAATGAATCACTAAAAGAGAGCAATTCAAGCAATTTAGAGAATTCAAAGAGAAAGGAGGAGGGAACAGAAAACAAATAAATTAAAGAGAAAAAGACTCCAAGGAGAAGAACATGAAGGATTATACACATTTAAAGTGATTAAGGCATAAAGTTGGTTTACATCAGGTAACAGTAACAATGTTTGCACTTAACTTTTCTTATGATGAAAACTCTCAATTGGTTATCTTCATCTTTTGTAATCTCATTCTCAATATGTGAGTGATGAATATGCTTGTTTGATATTATCTGTAGTCATGCGAAAATACTAATTTGAAATTTGAATATGCTTATTTAGATTCCACAAACACTTAGAGTCGTCAATTACAACACTCACAAATAAAAAATCTAAACCATTAGGCAAGCAAGGTAACCCAAAGCACACAAATCATTGTTCTGAACTCATAAACACAATTACTAAAATCCCACGACAAAGTCTATACTAAAACCAAAGTTGTTTAATCAATGTCTATTAACCTCAACCAACAATTTGCTACAGAATGAATAAAAACATGCAAAAACCTTAAAAAATCAAGCAAAATGACATAAAAAATCTTAAGTCAAAACAGAACCAGAATCATCCTAAAAACCACTAAAACTACGACTTCACTGACTATTCAAATCAAACTCATTTTGAAAACACCCAAAACACAACACAATCCAAAAAAGTGAGTTCCTTTACCCCAATAGAGATCGTAATCTTAAAACCATTACTAAATCAATCTTAAAACTATGAGACAATGCAAGCCAGAGTTCCGATTAAAATTCCCAAAGGGTTGATGCCGAACCACTGTTGAGCCACCATTGACGACCCTTCCCCACCGTTGGAGCCCCATAGCCATATGCTTCACTAGAACTCCCACAAGCCCCTCCTCTTGGAATCCTCTCTTCTATCACGTGCAATCTAGAACTTCACAAAATCGCCACTGTTAATTCCTGGAAATCTCAGCACGCTATTCCCTCGGTCTGCAATCACCACCCTATGCAGCAACCTTCATTGCATCGGAGCCACAGTCATCAGTAGCTTCTCCTCCATGTGCATTCCTCCCTCTCCTTGTGCGGTTGCAGCTCTTTTAGGGATTTCACTCTTTTTGATCTTTTGTTTTAGAAATTGTGAGTTGGAATAAGTTGCTCTCATGTTTTCTTTCTTTTAGCATTTCACAGTGTTGATCCTTATTTACTGTTGCTATTCATTTTTTAATTCAAATTTATTGATGATAAAACTTTTGTTATTTCCTTACTTTAAGTTAATTACATAAAATAAAAAGAGTCCAAATAAAATAAAAAAATGGAGTGCGAAAGTTCTGCTAAGGTTTTGATAGAAGCTTTTACTAAAAAGAAGATTCATGGCTATTTTTTCGTCTCACCAGGATTATAATATTATAACAGCTATTTTTTAATGTCCATGGCTTATTGTTGATCATTATATTATGGTACAATATTTGAAGACGGTTTTTCATGGGGTGTTGCCGTTTCAAAAAAGCTGGCAGTGTGATTCGTATCTTAAATTTATCTATGGAATTATACAATGACGAATTCTTAAGTTGGCAGTAAAATTAGTACCATACTTAGAGTGGATCGTGTCACTGGGATACAAGCAAGAGCACGGTATGCTAGAATACGTGTTGAGATTGACCTAAATAAACATTACAAGCTAAAATTATTGCAAGAGGCTGCTACCTCTTGCAGCTTCAATATGAAGGGTTGCATAAATATGTTTTAGTTGCGGGAGGTATGGACACAAGGACGTGGAATGCAGCAACAATGCCACCAGCAATCAACAGGAAACCACGACGTACCCAGAACACCCAGGACACGACATGGAGGGTGCTTCAACCTCGAACGTTCCGCCAGCAACGGTCAGCAAAGAACTGCAAATTTAAGGAAATTCGTTCTACAATTAAGGGAGATAATTCACTCCAAATTAAAGAAACTACCAATGCCAAAAAGGAAGGTGCTTATGGACTGTGGATTCTCACCAAAATAATAGAAAATACCATGATAAAGATGTCAATCGAAAAAAGAATAATAATGGCACACTGCAACGCCAATTTGAAGCACGTCAAGATTTAATTCCTATCAATCATGGGTTCAGGCTTCTCCCTGCTGCAACCACAATTCGGCACATCCGATGATGCGAATCCAAAATTGAAGGAAACAAGTGCCATGGCTGATGCGCAATGCCATATTCAGCATAAATCATAACGTGAATTTTTGCATGAAACACGATAATCTTTTCAGCATGAAGAACATAAAGAAGAGGGACCACCAAAAACCCATGCGGTGACAATGAAAAAGTTTGAATTCTTCAGCGTGGGACCACCAACGGCAGGAACATCCACACAGAACATGGTTGTCCATAAGCGCAACCAAGCTCCCAGGTGGTCCTTGCTCACTCTCCAACACAATACTCACTCACGCTGCCTTGGGAGTGGGAAGAAAAAGCATGATTCTTGAAGCAGCAAGAGCAACGTGAGGGCACAACATCAACATGAGAATAAGCTACAAAAATGTGGGCCTACAGCCCTAGCTGCGAATCCGCTGGATGCCCAGGCACACAAATTAAGTCCTCTAGAGGAGCTGGAGCTCGTGAAACAATACCAAAAGTTGGGTCATCTATTTGTCCGGAGTCTTATTAACCCAAGTGTGATGAAGATGAAGATGGCGATGTCATAGTGAAGCCTTATTGCTTTGCGAAAGAGAGTGGAGTGCTGGCTATGGAGGATTTTTGGGATCGTTACGTGTAATGCAAGTGAGCTATGATGGGGCTCCCCAAAACTCAACTATCTTGGAGTTGTAGCCTAGTATGAAGGGTGGATTTTACTAATTTGGTAAAAGATATCACCGAAGAGTATGGAGTCACTTTATTTTTTCTTCTTAAAACTCAGGTTAATAATGATCACTAAAAAAGTGATTAATAGACTGGGTTTCGAACATTGTCATACAATAGAAAGGTCTGGTGGCATCTAGTGTGTATGGAAAATTTTAAGAAAATAATTTATTTTATTTTAGAATTTCAAATGTTTCTTCATGAAATAAATACTTTGTTTGAATGAAAAATTATAAAAAAATTTAAAATTCTAAATATTTTGAAAAACATTTTGATTAGTTGAAATTGTAGAGTTTCAAATTCCTTAAGAAAAAAATAAGAATTTGAAATTTTTTAAATCTAATTTTCTTTTATTAAAATGAATTGAGGTTATCTTTTACTTAATATGTGACAAAATATGGTGGGTCAAGCAGGTTGACCCGCCAACTGACCTTCCTTTTTATAGGTCAAACTAGTATATTCACCTGTCCATTTTGGACTGTCTCATCTAACTCACCGATTTAGCGAGTCAAAGACGGGGTGGACTGACCTGCCGATCCACCAATAATTATAATAATTAAAATAAATTATTAAGTAGAATTTATAAAATGGATTTGCTAAGAAAATAAAAAAAATTGTCATAAATTTATTTGTCATTTATTTATGTAAAAATATAATATTATAAAAAAAATAAAACCAATTATGTAAGGTTTATTTTTGTAATTTTTATATTTATTTATTGTAAAACCATTACTTTTTTTAGAAACTAATATTTATTTTTAAATAAAATTTTATATTATTTTTTAAAAAGAGCAATTTTTTTTTCAAAATATTGTTTAGCAAAATAAATTTTTATTTTTACTAAAAATTGAAATACTTTATTCCAAACAAGAAAATTAAAATTCAATAATTTGAATTATTTTATTCCAGCAAAACATTTAAAAAATAAAATCATTTGAATTTAACGAATTTCAAATTAATATATTTTAAATTCTTTATATTTGTAAAATTCTTTATCGAAACACAATGTAGAAGTTTTCGCTGAACATCATCAATTTGTTCACATCTGGTGGAAGAAGCAAAAAATCTAGCTCCTCACTGTTGTCTATGGGAGACCGCAATTGCAGAGTAGACGAGTGTTTTGGGAAACATTGTCTGACTTGGCATACAATATTCATGAACCGTGGCCAGTGATAGGAGATTTTAATGCAATCTTGAATGCCTATGAAAGTCAAGGTGGCTTGATATCACCCGTGACAAGAGGAATGAATGATTTCTTTGAGTTTATGCAATCAAATAAGCTCCTGGATGTAGGTTTCCAAGTACTTGCTTTTACTTAACGAGGCCATTTGATGAAAAGACTGGATATAATGTTAATTAATCTTCCTTAGCGCCTACACTTCCAACAGTCAACTACTTTTCACCTTTCATTTTACAAATCTGATCATCCACCAATCCTAATCCTAGCTAGCAGTCCTATAACCCACAAAGATACCAAATAAAGGTCATCTATCATTCTGTTTTGTTGCAGCATGGGTATCTCACTTGGGATTTTTCAGAGATTTCTTTCTGATTTTTGGAAGGAAAATGTTTCCTGACAGGGTCGACTACCAAAGAAGCTTCAGGAAGTATTGCAGAAATGGAACAAGATAATTTTTGGAAATATTGTTAAGTGCAAAAGATATCTGCTCAAACAATTGGATAGAATCAGTAAACACATGGCAAGAAGACCACATAATCTATGCGAAGAAGAGCAAGCCTCAACATGGCAGCCGGCAGGTCCTTCCTTAGATGAAGAATTGTTGTGGTTTAAAAAACCTCGAGCCAAGTGGTTCTCCTTTGAAGACAAACTTCTAAATATTTTCATGGGGTTACCACTATTTGTATGAGGAAGAATTATTACAATCTAGCCATAATGCATAGTGGACTGCATTTTTATGAAAAGTGGAAAGAGGATAAGTTGCAAGTGTACCTATGCCCCTTGGAGGAAAATATGGTGGTAAATGACTTGCTAAATTAGGCATGTCTTTGGACTAAGATTCTTGTAGTTTTGTTATTGTTTCAGATTCCTTGATGGAAGGGTACCAAGTCTTATTTGAATTGTATTTTTGTTACTTTTTAATTTATTTTTTCTTGTTGGACACTGTCTATACATTCAAAAAAAAAATAGATAAAATAAATTACAAAAAATAATTAAGGAAATAGTGACTTTTGCATCTAATATAAAAGAATAATAATTATAAGTTTAAATAAAGTATTTAAAAATATATAATTGAATTAGAAATATTAGGATTTGAATAATTCCTTGTTAATTGAAAAACAAGGTTAATTAAATGCGACATTTTGTTGATCTTATGAAATTTTAATGATATAAACTATGACAGTTTGGTGTACTCAAAATTTTCCTTTAATTAATTCTAATTTAATTAATAATATTTTCTTTATAATATAATAAAATCTTAACTTTTTTGTTATCAGTTTATTTGCAATATAAAATTAATTAGATACAACATATTTTTAATTTTGAGACATAAATTGTGATAGTTTATTGCTTAAATCTCATATCCAAAAAAAGAAAAGTGTTAGTCATTTTGTTCTTAGTAATAATATTAACAATAATCATTAAAATTTAGTCAGTCTAGATGAACTTAATTTGGCTATTACAAAACTTTAAAAGTCTAAATGAAAATCTCTTTGCATGCATTTCTAATTTGGGTTTTCATAAAAAATTTAAATTATTAGATAAAAAAAAAAAACTTAATGATAGTCACTTTGGATGTACTTCTAGTTTGACTATAGAAAAAAAAAGGATATTTATAATAATAACTTTCCATGCACTTTAAATTTAATTATTGTGATTTTTTCTCAAATTAAGATTTAAAAAATAATAAAAATAAAGTTTTAATTTCGAATAAACTTTTAAATTAGTCACTATAAAAATAATTATGGTTTAGTAATTGTCACCTCATATTCACTTCTGATTTGTCAGTTATATTAAATCATATAAAATTGTCTGTGATCACTTTGAACGTACTTCCACTTTGATAATCATACAGAAATTTTCTAAAATGAAAAAAAGAATATTAAAGTCTAAAAAGAGAATCAATTGATCAAAAGTTTTCAATACTTAAATCACTAAAAAAAATTAAATCAATCAATAAAAAATCTCCAATACTTAAATCACACAAAGAACTATGAAAAATCTTATTCGCCATAGAACTTGGAGATACATAAGAGCAGGCATACACTCCTCTTGAGTCCAAAAACATAAAAAAAATAAATTATTAAAAAGATAAAATATTATAATCTTTTTATAAAAGTATATTTCTCAATAATAAAAATCTTGTTAAAAATATTAAAATTAATTAATAAAATAAAAAAATATTGTGTTTTAAGAGATTAAATAAATATTTTTAAAAGTTATTTAATTTTAAACGTTTAATTAAAGATAATTGTTTTGATGACAAGCATTGTAGGTTGTTAACACCGTTCCTAATAAACTCCCGACCTTAAAATCTAGTTTCCGAGACCATTTTTTCTTTTTTTTTTTCTAATAGTTTCTTTAATAAACATAGATGATATTTTTATATTTTAAAATTATTTATGCAAATTTGTAAACTATTTGGATGGGAGTGGATCCGCATTCCAAAGGCTTCAATAATTGAATAGCTCTTTGACAGCTCCCATGATGCCTTCCTATAACTCCCCAACACTGTTGGTGGTTATCAATCATGTTCTTGTGGTTTCACTTATTCTTGATTTTCTGGAATTACAATTATTTTTTATCTATTATTTGATTATCTGAAACTTTCAAAGCCACCACAGATTTTGAGTTTATAATAAGTGTTGGTGCGTTAATATTATGTTAAAATGATTTTAAATATTTCACAATATGATAATCGAAAAAATTCATTTCATAAATACATATATATATATATATATATATATATATATATATATATATATATATATATATATCATCTAAACTAGCTTAAGATAATCAAATGCGAGGAGAGGATTAGGGTTCAATCAGAATACAAGGTTTTAGAAAGGAATAAGAAACTTTAAGGATGACTAAACTATGAGTTAAATTATTGTGATTTTTATTTGTAATTTTTTTTAATATATATTTAATTATAATTAATAAATTCTATTCATATTTTATGATTTGTGACATATTAATCATGAATAGTTTCTGCCAAAAAAAATCATAAATGGTATTTATTTCATTTTGTATATTTATATATTATTTTTGTAATTTTTTAATAGTTGCTATAAAATCCAATGAAAGGTAATTTAATTGGGTACTGTTTAATTTAACCCAACTTAATTTTAGTTTAAAAATTATTTTCAAGCTAAAGTAAAAAATTAGAAATTAAAAAATAACTATAAATTGTTTTAAACTTAAAAATTTGTTTTCTATTAAAAGTTTTTTATTGTCTAAAAAATAACCTATTTATAAAATAAAAATGTACACAGTAAAATAACTTGTTGAAAAATTTAAGTATAAATACTTATTGACTTAATTTCTCTTTGAAGGAAATTTTAAGTTAAAAATAAATTAAATCAACCGGTAACTTCATATGACTTCAATTAGATTTCAAGAACAAGGGTAGTTTCGTCTAAAAATTTTATTAAAAAGTAAGTGAATAACACATTATCATTTTATTATATAGAACTAATTTTATTTAATGGAAGTAATCTAGTTACATATCAAAGAGTGAGTTGTAGTGTTATCACTGATTTTAAGAGGATCTACGTAAATAACAAACCTAAACCAAATTGAAGGAATACATATGAAATTTCCAAAACAAAATTCTCTTTAATTTTTAACAGAGAAGAACAAAAATTTCAATAAAAAGGAAATAAAAAGCATATTGTTAGGATCAAGAAGATAAACTGTGGTAAAGAATATCACATATTTCCAAAATTAAAGATGACTTTCTCAATTGAAAAAGTATAATATCATTGGAATCGAGAATTAAGGTTGAATATTACTGTGTTCAACCAAAGCCAATGACAAGAACAATGGAGGTTTTGATGATATAATAAGACTTAGCATATTCTTTTTAAAGTTCAAAGTTTGATGGTAAAGGAAGTAGGATCCAACGGAGGCCAGATCGAAGAGGTTGATATAATTGAGGAAGATTTCTATCTTAAGAATATGCTGACAAAACTATTAAAACCTAACGTATTCAAGATTGAAATTCCTAAAAAATTCAGGACGGGAGAGATAAAAGAGTTACTACCATTTTTTCAGGTTTTAAAAGTTTCTTCCTGTTACAGAAATAAAATGTACCTTATAACATACTATTATAATTGATAGATACAATTATAACAATAGTCTATAACATACTCATCACTTGCACCTTTTTTCATGTACTGTAACATTCATATAAAATCTTGGACACTCAAGACACCTAGAATAATGATTAATAGTGAAGAGATTTACATGTACATTTTACAAATATTTCAATGCAATTTACCTTTTTTTGCACTTTTACTTCTTTAAAATCTTTCTTGCATTTTAATCTTTATGTGCATTTACTTTTCTAAAAATTTTTATAATTTGCTTTTACTGCTTCATGCACAAATTAAGTACCGGGATTCTTTTAATTGTTTTCAATCTAAAATTAAGATAGAAATGACATTTTTTAAGCTAAACTTTTTTCAAAGGATTAAGCACCATTAATGATTTTAGTTGAAAGTATAATTACTGTGACTTTGAATAAAAAGAACACTCTTTCACAATTCTAAAGTTACTCAAACAAATATAAATTTGTTTAGTTTTAGAATTAAGGTAAAAGTTAAATTATTTAATAATTTCTTTATCAATAAATAAATTTCACCACAAATATACACCCTAAAAGGACCGGATGGAATGTTCAAGAATACAAATATAGAATTGGAAAGAGAAAAAAAGAATCTAAAGATTTACTTTATGTAAACTTGTCAAAATTAACGATAAAAATAAGGGTGCTTGTGACACCCTTCTACCCTAAAACTCTTTATTCTTTAATTATAAAATAATACACAAATTTTTTTTATTTAAAATACTAAACTTGACATTTAGGTAAAAGGATTTATATCACGCAATAGACATTATTTTCCAAAATTATCATATAACAACTTAGACATACAAGTACGCAACTTTAGACTTTAAAATTTTCCTTTACAAGATTCTCAATTAATAAAACTCATAATGAAAATTTAAATAATTTGAATACATGACAAAAAACTATTAACTAATCCTTTCTGGCCAAATATTACACCTAATAATACCAACCTAACAGAAAGAGGTAAAGAAAAATCGAAGTTTCATCACCCATGATATCATCAAGATCTTACTTACATAAAAGTGACGCTAAGCCCAAACAAAATGCAACAACAAGCAACAAAAGGGTGAGAATATGTCTCACGCATGTTAAGGCACATATAAAGAGAATGAGTAGTCAACCAAAGTACAACAAATAAACATATAAATTCATTCCACACCTATGACAGAAATCAGATGTCCACACACATAATTTCGTTAATGCTAATAATGTTCATGCAATGCAAGTTCATGTATGCTCTATTGGGTACACGCTTGAAACAATCCTCTTTTACATAGTAACTCATAGGTACAATCATCTCATCATAAGTGCACCGAAGTGAATTATCTTCTATGCTAGTAACACGTATGTACAACCTTGCAATGCCAAATAATCTAAGAATTTTTGGTTTAGAGCACCATATAATGAGTGATCCTTATAAAACTTTTTTTATTGTCACACTCATGCATACTCTCTTATGTACACACCCAAAGTGGTCCTCTTCTACCAGTAACACGTAGGTACAACTATCTAACCATAGATCCACCTAAAGTGAACCCTATTCTATGCTAGTAACACGTAGGTACAACCTACGATGCAAAACAACCCAAGACTTGGTCCAAAACACTACACCATGGATGATGCTTACAAAATTTTTTTGACTGCCATAGTCATGCGTCATGTCATCCACAAGATATATCATAATGTAAACATTTAATAGTGTCATCACACTTCATCCTCAACCACAGCTGGGATGACATCTTGTTAGCCACCCTCTGATCATCATAATCAACATAAATCACAATATCAACATCTAATCAAGTCATTACATTTCACCCTAACCACAGTTGGATGGAACCTCATCAGGCACACCGTAACGATCACCATTAACGCTGATGCACTCCCTTGATATCTTCAACCAAGGTTCCTTCCTCTAAGAAAATGGAGGATGGAGAGGTTAGAAATGGGAGAGGGTTGACGCCACTTTCTAGGAGAAAGATGAGTAAAAAATTTTATGTTGTTTGCCACAAGGGAGAGGTCCCTTGATAAAAGCTTTAAGGGAGAGATTCCTCAAGAGAGAGGATTCTCAATGACACTCAAGAATAAATTGCTCAAAAAGAGTCTTACTTCATTCAATCAAGTGTGATTTTTACAAGAGAGATTAGGTGTATTTATAGCCCAAAAGAGGGAGCAAGACACTCAAAAATAGGCAATGTGGGACTTAGGCCTAATTAGAATTAGGAGCACTAATCCCTTTTAGGCCCACTAAAAGGGGCACCTAGCCTTAAGCTAAGGAGTGTCATGGCCTAATCAAGGGGGTGTGGAAAGAGATCCACACTCCTTTGAGTTATTAGGCCCTCCACTCCCCTCACCTCCTTTCCTAAGCTATTTACACCCTAAACTTTAGAAACTAGCATAAATGGCCAAAATACATGGCCTAAAAGGGAATTAAAAACTAATTAATATTTACAAAAGGAAAACTAAGGACTATGGCCTAAAATGTCTATCTCCATCATTAGCTGGGTCTTGATGAGTCTTTTCGGGCCAAGTCCTCTTCAATCCTCCTAGCTATTGCCCTAGTGAGAGGGCCATTGGTTGGTAGGATTGCATCAAACACAATATACGTCTAGTTGAAATCAACATCAATATCATACAGTGGGACAAATTTCCAACTCATGTACTTTAAATAACATGCAAACATTCAACCATTCACTACACTCACAATTATAAGATACATCACAATAATCTAATAACATCATCACAATTCACCCTTAATTGCAGCTGGGATGACACCTTGTTAGGCATACCTGACCAAACATCAACAACACACTATAAGTCCAATATAATCAACATCAATATCATACAATTGGAAAAATCTCCAATTCATACTCCTCAAATAAATTTAAACATTCAATCATCCACCACACTCAAAATTATAAGATATATCACACTATTTCACACCACCCTAAATCCTAAATAAACAAACTAATCAATTGCATAAAACACATGAAACTTTAATCCCTATGGAAACTTAGGGTTCACTTCCATTATCCTATTTCTTATATATGCTTATGTATCAACTAATCTAACTCCCCCTTAAAACCCAACAAAATAAATTAATATAAATATCTACGAACTATTTAGGCACACAAAACACGTTGATTCCCAATTGTCAATACTTCCCATTACTGTGTTCAAGGGGTACTAACCTCTACAGTATTAAAGTGGATAACCTCAATGTCAACTTAATCAATACATCGAAATAAATAATTTGATAGTGCACATGATCCCAACAATCTAATATATAATACATCTAATACTTATTCATGAGTATCACAATCACAATTTCTCTGATGTCTCATTCAAAAACATATCTTGAATTAACAAAAAATATATCTACATAGTCACGTTTTATTTTATCAACACTCAGTGTGGGTGTTTATAACCCTTCAATAGCATACATGCAACATTAAGACCTATCGAAGCTTAGGGGTCACCTCACTACCCAGTTTCCCTATACATGTACATCAGAGATAATTTTTGAATCTCCCCTTACCTTAAATGATGATCTTGAGTGTGTCTTCAAGTTCCTAAATGTTGTGTTCCTCAACCTTCCTCAACAAGCTTCCTTCTCTAGCTTTCTTTCAAACCTCTAGAATTAGAAATATGAAATAGAAGTACAATCACCTAAACACTCTTAATTGCTCTAGTTTAATAGTTGGATTGAACTTTCTAACACTACACCAAAACTTAACTTCAGATTATCTTACTATTTACAAACACATTTATTTAATTATTTATTTTATAAAATATTTTTTTATTTATTTTAATAAATACGAATATTAAATTGATTTAAGCATATTAATATAAATTACACCTTTTATTAATTAATAATTTATTTTTCTTAAAAATGGGATGTTACAGTGTTCACGGATCTAGATCGATCCATGAATCGATTTATACGTAATAAGATTAAATCTAATTCAATCTGATTAAATTCGATCATAGACGAATCAAATTACGAATTTGAACTTTGAAAATTTGTAGATCAGTTAATCGATTCGTGTTTAATTTAAAGTTTAATATTTTTATTTTGTATATATGTGTATGTGTGTTATATATATATATATATATATATATATATATATATATATATATATATATATATATATATATATATATATATATATATATGGGACGTATCAAGTGATAAAACTTTGTTATAATTAGTAATGAGAACAAATAATAATAACTATTAATTAAAATAATAGCTCAGATTAAAATAATTCACTTAAAGATATCATGTGCTTTATTCATTGTAACTTAACACACCCAAACCTTCACTCACACCTCTACCTCCACCTCCACTACTACCCCCACCTACCCTAATCACCGTAACACCCATATTTTCATAACCAGGTTATTATATAATTTATATTTTAATTTAGGTGTAAAAGTTAGAAACTTAGTTATTGTAGACAGCCAATTTTTTCCAAATGATACTTTTAACCCAAAAGAGGATGAACAAGAAAACATTTTCAATGGACCAAGGGTGGACGTTGGTCCATGTAAATCATAGAGCAATAATCCAAGCCACAACTAAAGGTTTTAATAAGACCAAGAGAGGAAGTTGATTTATGCGAATTGTAGGACAATGACCCAAGCCTCCACCAAAGGTGTCAATGGATCAAGATGGAACATTGATTCATGTAAATTGAAAAGACATAGATCAAACCTCAACCTACAATATCAATAAACCAAAAGATTCATTGGTTCGAGCTTAAATTTCACTAATCCATGAAGGAATCATGCCACAAAGGTCACTCAGCGAATGAATTTTCCCTAAGCAAAGCCCTAAGAAATAACTAGAAATTTAGAAACTCACTCGGCAGATTTTTTTTTTCACTTAATGGAATTTGGAAATTCGTTGTGGATTTCTTTTTCGCCTATAGATTTTCTTGCACAAAGGCTATAAATAACGGTCAGCGCCTTGCGAATTTGGGCAGAAAGAGAGAGAAAGCATTTTCTGAGAGAGAAGGGAAAGAAAGGACTTCTAAGAAAGGGAGGGAGAAAGAGAAAGCTCTCAAGTTGGGAGATTAAGGCTTAAAAGGTTTTTCACCACTCTTCACCAAACTCTTACTAAATAAAGTAAGAGGACAGTGGGATTTATAAACCTTTGTGGTGTTAATCTTAATAGACTTTTGTGTTTTATTATTCCTATGATTATTATTACTAAAACTAAATTTTGGATTTATATACTAATGTTTAGTTGATTAATTAGTAACATCTAACTATGCTAACTTTTATTTTCTCTAGAGGTTATTTTGGTGCCTTTTTTTTGTTTTCTCCAAAGGTTATTTTGGTGCCTTTTTTTTTTTGTTTTCTCCAAAGGTTAATTTGTTCCTTATTTCCACATATTATTGGATCTCTATTTATTATATTCGATTGGTTACTGCTAAGTTGTTTTCCAGATATTATAATATGGTTCTTTATTATTATTTTTCAATTGTTTTATCATCAAAAGTTATATTCTGATCCTGTTCTATAAAAGTATTTCACTATATTATTTTACATTTTGGTTCATTGATATTATCTATATTTTGTTCAAAAGGTTTTGTGAAAAATTGGTTTAGAAATTTAAATTCAATATTTCTTAAGATTACCACGGGCAATCTAAGTATGCTTTGTGATTGTAGTTTCACCTAACGTTCCATATAAGAAAGATGTCATTCAATATCAAAGATGTAGCAGTTTTATAAATGTGGTCATCGTTAATTATTCATGAACTAGGAGTTGGATCTAAGAATTTATGTATATCCATTGAGGTCTTCTTGAGGATAATTCATGAATGATCCTGTGAATGATAATTGAAATATAAGTACTACGTGAATTGTGATTATCAAGATTACTGGCCCTAGAATTGTAATGAGATGTTGTGACATGAACTTAACAAAGTTCTAGATTCTTTGAAAGGGTTCATACAAGTACATGAGTTTCATGTTTGAGGAGTTATAATTAGGAACACAATGAAATGAAAGCAGGGATCAAGATGGACCCTAAGATGGTTTTAAACGAATAAATATTCAGGATAATCTGTTAGAACTTGGGCTGAGGATATTGATCAGATAAGTTAATATTCAGGGTGGTCCATGTTGGCACTAGATGAGATATTAATAGATTTAGAACTTTCGATAAATGCCCAAAATCTCAAAGTGATTAGAATATATCCTTCTCAAACTGTAGGAATGCCCAATGGTGTGTGTGGTTAAGGAATTCTCTTTATGATGGGCAGAAGGCTCGATTGTGATGAGCAGAAGGCCCAGTTGTGATGGGCAGAGTGCTCAATTCACGAATAGCCAAAAGATTATGGTGGGTGGTTAACCCAATTGCGGATAGCCAAAAGATTATGATAAGTGATTAGCCAAATTGGTGGATAGCCAAAATATTATGATGGGTAGTTAGCCCAATTGGTTAGTGTCCAAAATATTGTTATGGGTGGTTAGTCGAATTGGCAAGTGGCCATAATATTGTTAAGGGTGGTTAGCCCAAATGGCAAGTGGCTATAATATTGTTATGGGTAGTTAGCCCAATTGACAGGTAGCCAAAATGACGTGACTAGTCAGGGATTAGAATGTTGTTAATGGTTGAGGGTCAGAATCTAGTAAATGGTAAGTGATCAAAATGTAGGATTTCATTAGTAGGAATGAGTGTGGTTGAGTTCATATGTTAGGTTATTTAAGATTGAGTTAGTACGATTGGGTCTAGATATTGAGTTATGTGAAATTAACTCATAAGTTAGATATTGTTTGTTAAGTTTTTTAACATTAATGTAAATGGTTTATAAAAATCTCATGCCTTTTGTGTATTTTCTATGTTCTTTTCATATATATTCAGGGTACAAATAGAATATTGACCTGATCAGCAGGATGCATATAAGAATTTGAAGAATGCACTCTGAATATATGTATTTAAAATGAATTATGCTTTGGTGTTGGAGTAATGTTAAATTATTAAGAATTCCACTTCTTTGACTTAGGATTTGACTTAGGATCGTGTAAGAGAGGTAGTGGTAAGTGCTAATGTACTTTATATTTTAAATATCTGACTCATAAGGTTTGTAAGAAGATTATGGTTCTTTATGTAAGAACTAATTTTAAAAATTTCTCTCATATTTTATAAATACTTTTGGTTATGGGTAAAAGAATTTTAGGAGGTCTTACAATTAGTGGTATCAGAGCAGTTATCCTGTCAAGCTTGGGGGTATGAACTTGAAATATCGCTTGTTATGTTTCTTGCATTTTTTTTAAAAAAAAATAGAAGTGTAAGATAGGTAGAAAACTATTGTTTGTTGTATTCTCTGTTGAAAAACATGAGAGCAATATAAGTAGATACCTGATGTACTTGAATATTCACCTTGAATATTCACCTACTTGATGAATATGCCCAAGTGCTAACATAGATAATCCTCAATATTCATTTATTTAAAACCATCTTAGGATCCATATTGATCCTTGCTTTCGTTTCATCACATTCTTAATTACAACTTCTCAAACATGACACTCATGTACTTGTATAAATAATATCAATGAACCAAAATGTAAAATAATATAGTGAAATAATTTTATAGAACAAGATGAAAATATAACTTTTGAATGATAGAACAATTGATAAATAATAATAAAGAACCATATTATAATATCTGGAAAACAATTTAGTAGTAAGCAATTGAATATAATAAACAAAGATCCAATAATATATGGAAATAAGTACCAAAATAACCTCTAGAGAAGACAAACAAAGCACACAAATAACCTTTAGAGAAAATAAAAGTTAGCATAGTTAGATGTTACTAAGAAATCAACTAAACATTAGTATATTAACCCAAAACTTAGTTTTAGTAATCTGCGTGGAGGCTATAAATAGGGGGTCAACACCTTGGAAATTGGGGGAGAAAGAGAGAGAAATCATTTTCTGAGGGAGAAAAGAGAGATAGAACTTCTAAGAGATAGAGGGAGAAGAAGAAAGCTCTCAAGTTGGGAGATTAAGACTTCAATGGTTATTCACCACTCTTTATGAAAATCTTATTAAAGCAAGGGGGAAGTGAGATTTATAAACCTTGGTGGTTTTAATCTTAATAGACTTCTGTGTTTTATTATTCCTACGATTATTATTACTAAAACTAAGTTTTGGGTTAATATACTAATGTTTAGTTGAAACTTAAAGAAGTTGGAGTTTAAACTTTTCCAGGAACCTTTCAACAAAGTAAAAAGAGTGTCATATTGACACCCCGCGATGGATATCCACCCAAGCTTAGATTCCTTCCCACCTCTCACCCAATCAAAATAAAAAAACTTATTTATAGTAGGTACAATACCGAGCAACCTACACAGAATCTCAAAACCTTACATGAAACCCAATTGTGAGGATGCAGTTGTGTTAGTGCCATGTTGAGCTCGATCAACACCCGCATTGACAACAATAGAGTCACCTTTGCATGTTGGAAGAGATCGGCGCAGATATAGGTAAATGGATCTTTTCCCCCACCAACACCAAAATACACATGCTCATCAGCCCGACAAGCCTTCATGAACACTCCATCAAGTCGGTCCATGTCACCACAAGCCTTCATCAACACCCGTATTGACAACATTAGAGTCACCTTTGCATGTCTGAAGATATCAACACAGATATAGGTACTTGGCTCTTTTCCCCAACCAGCCCCAAAATACACATGCTCATCAGCCCCACAAGCTTTCATAAACACCCAATCAGGTTGGTCCAGTCACCATAAATACTCACCTCGCTCCACAGCTTACGGAGCTCAACCTCTGAAGAAAACGAGCTCAAGTACAAACCTAACTCCTCGGCAACCCACTCGAAGTCAGGCCTAATGATACGCGGTAATACTTTTTGTCTTTTCCTCTTGCCTTTCTTTTTCTCAAACCAGCTCGCCCTGCCAACTTCGCTAACTCCAACACCCTCATCAACAACCTTCACGACTTTTCCCTTCCCCACTATCCTAAAAGAAAACCAACAGCTGATGACGCTTCCATGCCCTACCAGTGGCGACGGACCTTCAACATCATAAATATGGGTCACCTCCAAACCCCCATGGACACTGCCACCCCTCGCACTAAATAACTCTTAATTCACCATTAGTTGCAGCCTTGACTCTGCCTCTGCAAAGCCTTCCTTGATGGCATCCACCCCTTCTCAACCTCGTGGAAGGGTTCTTCCATCAATCGAGAAAACTCCTCATTGTTACGAAGACCCAACGAGTCCAAAGAACGCTTCATTGATGTTCTCACGCTTAAACCCTCCACCTCCTATTGCACTATAGACCCACGAAAACACCTAGGAAAACCCTTGCTATCGCTCTTTAAGCTAATGGCACCCTTACCAGAATCAGACATCCTAGAACTAAAACACCCAACAAAGCAAAAAAATAATGTACCAGAAATATAAGTGCCCATAACCCCACCAGCAAGGTGATATCACACCCGATAGAGATAGTGTTAAGAAAGAAAACAAAGTAGCACAATGCCGAAGCTTGAGCATTACACCAATAACTAGTAAACAACTCTATATTCCCACCCAAAAGTGGAACTGATCACCTCAAACAACAAACCCCACCAACCAACCACAAGGCAACACATATGCAGCTTGTCAACTACTCTCAACCACTTTCACAAGCCCATGTTGTTTTAGCATTTTTGTCATCCCTTCTAATAGGTCGGCCTCAAGGCTAGGGGGGCATGTGTACCTCCCCTATCACACACCCAACCCTTGACACCTTTGCAGGTCGGCACAACTTAGAAGGATCGTGCTCAACCCACACCTCGGTACTTAACATACCCGAGGTACTTAGCACACCTAAGGTACTCAGTACACTCGAGGTACTTAGCACACTCACGTGCTGGTCCACCTTGTGCTGACACAACATCGAAATGCCCATTCCCTTAAAAAGGGTAACTAGGAATAAACCTACCAAAACACAACCATAAAAAAGCAGCAAGATTCCACTCCCTGATACTCATTTGTCACCCAGGAGCCCCTGGCATCCATGGCCTGAGAGATTACGAGTTCTGCCAAACTCTAGTAAGAACACAAATTCAATACTAAGAATCTACAGGTTGAAATAAATAGTAGCTACTTGTGTAGATAACTATCTTAGTATGCAATAGATTTGCAAAACTTATTAAAACTTGAAATAATTGAAAATTAGTTATAGATATTTGGTAAAACTAATTGTTCAATTAGCTAAAAGTTATAAAAGACAAATAAGAACATGATTAATCATTAATTATAATATATTTTAATAATATAAATGTTTGGATATTCAAATTCTAAATTATTATAAATTTATAATTATGTATTTAAATTATAAATTTATGTAATTAAATATTTAAATTATAATTAATATAATTATATATTAAATTTAAATTTTTTATAATTAAATATATAAATTTCTATAATTATGTATTTAAATTATAAATTTACTAAAAAATTATTTAAATTATAAATTACTATAATTATATTAATAAAGGAGAGAGAGAAAAAAAGAAAGACACTGTGTGTGAAGTGAAAAGAAAAAATTAATAAGAGACGATCATTAATTAAAGTAAATTTTTAAAAAATTGGCTAAATCAATTTTTTTATTTATAAAATATTCATAAAAACAAATTTTTAATGAAGATATTTATATAATTCAATGATAAACAAAACGTTTCAAGGCGACATGCCACATAAAAATTACTCATTAACTCTTAAAATCATAAGCTGCTGTTTTAAGGTATTAATATAATATCTTGTCTATTTTTCTGGTGAAACCTTATGGTTATACAAAATGTGTAATTTTCCGTTAAAATTAGAAATAAAAAAAGTAAAATTTAAAACATGATGTAAAAAGTGATTATAGTAATATATGGAGCAGAGGATTTGTATATGATTTTTTTTTATAATGATGACAAGCACTTGGAAGTTCATTCTCGTGAATGATGACCAAGTATAAACTGCATTGGAAAACTTAAATTGTATGAAAATTTTAAAATTGCTATGAAAATGAACTAATAATGAAAATGAAACTCTTGAGAATGAAAATTTACACAAGTTACTATATTAACGTTACCCTGCAACACAATATATAAAATATATTAAAGGAAAATTACTACATATAGTATTATATTTCTACACATATCACGTATATTTGAAAAATAATACAAATTACTACATTAACACTCTTAAAAATGCAAAAAAAAAATATTACATAAAAGACAATTCAGTTGAATATTTTATAAAAGAAATTCAATTTAATTAATTAAATTTTGTGTTTGTTAAACAGAGTTCAAAGAAAAGGAAATAAATTTAAGAAAATTTAAGAAAAAGAAAGAGAAATAAAGAAATAAGAAACAGAAATAAAGAAACAGTAAAAGAAAGAGAGAAATAAGAATAAAGAAACAGTAAAAGAAAGAGAGAAATAAGAGAAAAGAGAAAAGAAGAAACAATTAGCTGGATTTATATGGCGGTAGTCCGTGCAATACCAGTTATCAAGGGCACACCTTATGAGTTTAAGCTGGATTTATACGGCAGTAGTCCGCGCAATACCAGTTATCAACTCGACCAGGCTTACAAATCCCAGGTTTTCGAAAATCAAGGGCAAAAACCCAGGTTTTCAGAAGAAGATGAGAAAGATGGTGAATATACAGACATATGATAAGCCTTTAAATGATTATCACATCTTTAAATATTTATCATTTTAGGCATCCGAAGATACCTTAACGGATAGACTACTCCATATTTAAATTATATAAACATAAAAGGAAAATAATATACTCACAGAGGGGAGAAGAGGGGAGGGGTGAAGAGAAACTTCGTATTTTATTGCAGAATGAGAGAGTTTACACAGGAGAGTTTTAGAGAGAAGGGAGAGAGTTTAGAGAGAGAGAGGGTGTGTCTGAAGACCTGCTCCGCATAAGAGACTTAAGGCCTATTTATATACAAAATGTATGACCGGGAACCGGCTGTATAGGTCACCTGATTACCGGAAACCTATTGTGTCGATTTTTACTCTTCAGTCAATTATCCTAAGGTAAATTTACTGTGTCACAGGTAAAAACTTTATTTAAACCGAGTGATGGATGCAGTAAAATCTTGGAACTCTTCGTCCATTTGTTCAGGAAGAGATTGATCATCTCCTGCTTCAGAAGGAAGAGAAGAAGCTCCTGATGCTCCTGGTGTTTGTTGGCCATAGCAGCCAGCTTCTTCATATATTTCCCTGAAGATTCTTTCTCTTTCAAAGTGCCGAACTAGAGTAAGATTGTGTTCAGCAGGAAAAGGATGAAATTTTGTTCGCATGCTCTTTTTCCAATAGAGCTTGGTATCAAGTGTTTCTTTTAAAAGGATTAAAGTATCTGAATCATGTTTAGAAAAATTCCAGTTTGATCCTTCTGTGTGTGCCTTCCAGAGATTATATTGATAGGTTTTATTTTTATTAAGAGACAGACCTTTTAAGTCATCATGCTCTGTTGTTTGAAAGGAGTGAAATTCTGGATTTCTTTCTGTATATAGTTTAACAACATGGGTAGGAACACTTTCTTGAAGAGTAATACTTCTGGGAGAAGTGGTGATTTGTAAAGCCACTTTTTGCATGTGTTCAGCCTGAACCTCATTGATGACTGAATTAATTGGGGAGGATAAGGCATGAAACCTATCTGTGGGAGGAATTATTATAGAGTGTAAACATCCTACTTCAAGAAATGACATAGGAGTTATGAGAAAATCTCTGTGTAAGAATTGTTCGAAATTTTCTAAATCTATGTGAGCTTTTTTGACTAAATATTTTATTTGACATGTATAGTCTTTGGTTACTATTTTACAGTAGTCAGAAGAGATGACACAAACAGTTTTGTGATTGAAATAAGTTTGTATTTTAACAAATAAGCCATTAAATTTTATGGCTTCTGAGTGTGCTTCAAAAAGGAATTCTTGAAGAAGGTTAAATTTTGATAAAAGAATATTTGGGTTTAAACTGGGCGGAATACTAGTGGCACTAGCATAAGTTTGAGTTTGGATTCTGGATTCCATTTGTAAGGCAGTTTTGATCTTTTCTTCATCAATTGTTTGGAGTCTTACTGCCATTTGGGCTTCTTCTTTAGAGTAAAAGCCTCTGTAGGTAGACCAAAATTGACCTTGTTTGGCTTCAGAGAGATCTCTGAATGAGGTGTAAACCCCTTTGTTAGGCCCATCTATTAGGGCAAAATGTGTGAAACCTTTTCCTAATGGAGAGGCTGGAGATGTTAAAACAACTCCTTGATTGTTTTGTCCACAAAAGTTATATAAGGCGCAAATTATGCTTTGTTTTACTTTTGTAACTTGAGATTCATTTTCTGATGTGTATTTTGGGATGTTCCAAATGTTGTCTATCAAGACATTGAGCTTGATGTTTGTGGTGTCTCTTCCAGGGTACTGGTAGACATTTGTAAGAATAGGCAATTCCTGTTTGCCATATTTTGTGTATTGGTCAACCCTAAAGGGTGATCTTACTTGTTTAGGGCCAACGGCTCCTTTCTTTGTATTTTCCATTAAAAATGGAGATTTGTGTAGGATGATCAAAGCTGATCTTTGTAGAAGCTTTACTTGATATACCTGGATAATATATCAGCAAAAGTATTGTCAGAACCTTTTATATGCTCAAAATAAATATTTTTTCCAGAAAAATTTATATAATCTTTTAAAAGTAACCACCTTTTATGTGGTTTTTTGTCATTATTAAGTTGGTTTTTTCCATAGGAGACTATGGCTTCACAGTCTGTTCTAATAGTTATTTCTTTTTTATTAATTAAAAATAATTTGAAGGCATCCATTGCATGTATTATAGCATTGACTTCATAATCAGTGCTTGTTTTATAAATTTTTGGTTTTGTTGTATATTTTCCAGAAGCATATCTACAAATTTGTTCTTCTGTTTTTGATAAATGTTTGTTTTTCTTTCGTTTGAGGATTGCTCCCCATCCTAGTTCTGATCCATCACATTCAATTATTAAATAATCTGAATCTAATGGTAACTGAAGAGTGGGTAAATTTACTACCATTTGTTTTAATTTCTGAACTAGTTTTATATCTTCAGAATTAAATTTTCTTTCTCCTTTTATAGAGGTTTTATTATATAGAAGAGAAGTGTATTTTCCTAGATTAGGAATAAAGTTTCTAGCATAATTTGATAATCCTAAGAAAGATCTAAGTGTCTTAATATCTTCCATTTTGTCAGGAAATTCTTGTTTTTTTTAGAAATATGAGGTTGGAGTTTTATGGTTCCATTACCTATTTCTGTTCCTAAGAATTCAATGAAATTTTTGCAAATTTCCATTTTTGATTTAGAAATTATCAAACCATGATGTTCTAATTTGTATAAAACTTGTTCTAAATAAAGAAAATGTTCATTTTTTGTTTTAGAAAAGACTAAAATGTCATCCATATAAACACAAGTGAAAGATTTTATATCTTTAAAAATATTGTCCATTTTGCGCTGAAAAACACCGGCGCATTTTTTAAACCAAATGGCATAACATTCCATTCAAATAGACCTTCAGAACATGAAAAGACCGTCCATTTTATAGAATCAGGATCCATTTTTACTTGATGAAATCCACTTTTTAGGTCAAATTTAGAAAACCATTTAGTATCTTGAATTCGGTTTATTAAAATATCCTTAGAAGGAATTGTGTATCCATCTTCAACAGTGTTATCATTTAGTCTTTTATAATTGTAAACCATTCTAGATTTACCACGTTTTTGTTCCGAAGATTTATTAACTATAAATGCCGGACTTCTATGGGGACTAACACTGGGTGTTATTACTTTTAATTTTAAAAGATTTTGTATGTGTGTTTGACATTCTTCTTGTTCCCAATTGTTAAATTGAATATCTTTTGTTTTTACAATTAAGTCAGGATTGATTATTTCCAATTTACATGTTACGGGATCTCTATCCCAGAATTTTATTGGATCTTCTCCTATTATATTTGTTTTGTTTAACCTATCAAGGATTTGTTGAATACTTTCAAATTTTATTGATTTTGAAATTGTTATAGAAGAGAATACTTCAGCTGTATCATCTAAGATATTATTTAAAAAATAATTTTCATTTATTTCTTCTAATGTGTATAAATATTCTGTTGAACATTTGCATGTATTTGAATTTTTACAATTACAATTATCAGTAATAGTTTCTTGTTTGACTGAATCACCACTGACTATAGGTGTCATTTGTGTTTTATCACTTATTAAGACATAATCTTTATTTATAGTAATTGATCGATTTTGTCTTAAGATGAAATCTAAACCAATTATCATGTTTTGTTTAGAAGGAACTAGGTTTTCTACCCTCATTGTTTTGATGAAAGTCTTGTAACCAAAAATTTCACAGTTTGTACTAAATTGAAGAATAACATTATTAATTTCTTCATCATTTATCATGATTTCACCAGACATAATTCTAGTCTTTTGTATTGTTTGCTTTTAACTATGTTTTGTTGTGGAGTAACAATTTTACAGATGACTGTTTCTGAACAACCTGTATCTAGTAAGACTTGTATAATTTTTGCTGTAGAAGGTTTATTATTTATTTTTGGAAAAGTTATTTTTACTAATACTTTTAAAGTTATTAAGTGTTGTTTATTACAAACTAATGGGATACATTATGTTGTTCCCATCATATTATTTTGTATAGAAAGCTGACTAGTCTCAGGGGTATCTATTTTAGTTTTTCCTTTTATTAATTTTTCTAAAAGAATAACTTTTTCTTCTAGGTAATTTATGCGAGTCTCTAATACAAAAACTCTTGTATCAGTTAAATCTTTATTACTAGATTTATTTGTATTTTCTCTTGTTTCAAAAGAGGGTATATCTTGTTCTAATATGTTTAGATGTTTTTCTATACATTTAATACAAAAGTTTTTATAACAAAGTGGACAATGAGCCCTTTTTGATATATGAAAATAACGTTCACAATATGTGCACGGGATTGAATCTGTCCCTGAATAATATTGGATTTTATGAGAACAAGTTTTTATTTCTAAGGTATTCACTAGACAATATCCTAAATCATCTAATAATTGACCCGTTTCATTGTACTCTTCTCCCATGGGAAAGTTATTTTCATTAGTATTAGAATATAAATGGTTATATTCATTATTTGTAAATTCATTTATTAAATCATAACTTTTGTGTAATTTGTTAAAATTTGGTTCATCAGTGTATTCTGTTATGCTGATGACAAATAAAATTTCTGAATCTGTTGATACGTCTTCATCTATTGGAAGCAAATTCAGATGACAAGATTTTATTAAGTTTGCTTCTTTAGTGTAAAGATTTGAAATATTTGGACAATCTCTTGAAAAATGTCCTGGTTGATTACAAGCAAAACATTTTAATATTTGTTTGTAAGTTTTATTATCTCTGTATTTTCTAACATGTCTAGTAGGATTTAGTGTAGGTTTTCTAGCATTAGATGCTCTTATTATATAAGTTTTTCGAGGATTTCTTGGTCCTAAGTATTTTTGTGTATTAATATTTCTAGGTTTACTTCTAGAATTATTTCTTTTATTTTTATACTTATTTTGTGAATATTGTTGAGGTGTATATATTTGTTTACAGATGCCTGCATCAGAATGTTTAAGTTGTTTTTGTATGGCTATATGTGTACATGTATCTTCCATTATTTTCATAATGTGTTGTATACATATTGAGAGATTATTCAACATGGGAGTAACCTCATCATTTTTCCAATTTTCTCTAATTTTTTGTCCTAACTTGCCTGCCAATTTATGGAACATTTTATCTCCTATATTCACGTCATGAAAGCATCCAGCTATAGACGCGTATAACAAATAATCTTGGCAATATTCTTTTATTTTTCCAAAGTATTCAATGGACAATCTTTCTAAATGTCCTAAATAAATTTGTTGTCTAATTGTATTACCATCATTGGCGGATTGTGAAGTGAACAATCTTTGAACAAGGGAACAAAAGTTATAAATGTTTGGACCGGGTTTTATGACCAAAGTATTCAGATCATTAGGGAAAAAGAAAATTACATATTAATTTTCTTAAATTCATGAAATATATTTGATTTATATGCACCCAAAATCTTTAATAATATTGATAATAATTAATATGTATTAATATGATGATTAAAAAAATATTATTGTACTTTTAGAAACTATTTTTAAAAAATGTATATTTATTAAACGTTGCACAACTTTAATTTCATATTTATTTTGAAAACTTCGTCTATGTTGGTAATTTATTTTATTATTTTAAACTATTTAGTTTATCTTGTACAATTTTGTTTATGTTGTACAATTTGTTATTATTCTTTGTATTAGACGATTTGTTTAGATGTTTTAGTTGCTTAATTATAAAGAAATTTGTTATTTAAACACCTTTAATAACATGATTATTAGACGATTTGCTTAGATATTTTGGTTCTTATAAATTATTTACACACCTTTAATAGCATGATTATATGCAGATTTTGAGATATTACAATAAATTCAAATTTTCAAATGAAATAAATGAATTAACAGGCAATAGGTCAAGAATGAAGGCTACCACCCCTGATAGCCAATCAAATCATTTCATCACTTGCAACCAATATTTTTTAGGTAACCGTTGCTTCTTACTATTCACAATGTTACAAGTCATTGAAATGTATGCTATAAATAATAGCTTCTTATGGTTATCAAAATCACCACTGTCTTGCTAAAGTTAACACTCTACTACAATGGCTCCATCAACTCCCACACATTTCTCAGAAGGTGAAGAGAAACTAATTCAAGAATCTAAGGAACTAGTCCCCTCTCTTCACAAAATAAAGGGTTGGAGATCTCCTTTTCTATACGATCACCAAGGCTTTTGGTGTGCATCAACACAATTCCAAGACATATACACTTTCCAGAATCACTTCCAAGCAAAAGACACTGATGTTGTTCTTGCAGCTATTCCAAAATCAGGTATTATTTGGTTGAAAGCCCTTACTTTTGCCATTGTCAACCGTCAAAAGTTCTCCTTTGAAAACCATCCACTACTAACCTTCAATCCTCATGAACTTGTTCTTTTCTTTGAATTTGGAGTATATGGTAAGTATCCTAAAGATAAAATTCCCCATCACCTCATTAATGAACAAGGACTTTTTGCAACTCAAATTCCATTCAATGGATTAGCCAAGTCAATCAAGGAGTCTAACTCTAAGATTATTTACTTGTCTAGAAACCCATTTGATACTTTTGTGTCTCATTGGCTTTTTGATAACCAAAATAAGCATAATGCTTCAGATCAGATTCCATTAGAGGAAACTTTTGAAAGGTTCTGTAAGGGGGAATCTGCTTTTGGTCCATGGTGGAACCATAAGTTAGATTACTGGAAGCAGAGCATAGCTAAACCAAACAAGGTTTTGTTTTTGCACTATGAAGACCTTCAAGAAGATGCCAACTCTCAAGTGAAAAAAATTGCAAAGTTCTTGGGTCTTCCTTTCACTGAGGAAGAGAAAAGTAGTGGTGTGATTGATAGTATAGTCAAGTTGTGTAGCTTCGAGAACCTGAAGGATCTTGAAGTGAATAAAACTGGAAAATTAGCCAATGTGGTTGAGAATAAGTACTTCTTTAGGAAAGGTGAAGTAGGTGATTGGAAAAATTACCTTTCCCCTTCTATGGCTGAAAAATTATCAAAAGTGGTTGAAGAAAAGTTTAGTGGCACAGGCCTATCATTTAAGGTGCAGTGTTAAGTGGCAACACTCGTAAGTTATCTATGCAAGCTCCTGTGATGTGTGGTACAAAAGATGCGGTTCTTCCTTTTGCTGAATAATTTAAGTGGTGTGAAGAGAAATTATTATATGGTAGACCTTCACTCTACTTAGAGAGTGTTCATCAATAATAGTTAATTGTTTAAGATTTGATTAGTCATTATTTGTACCATTTGCAAGATCCATACCAAATCAGTTGATGTCCTTCTTTCGATGCCTTTTATGTGAAAAATAATTTCTCATGCTTTTTTTCTTCTTTATTCTGATAATCCTTAGAATTTATAGTTTTATTACAAATTAAAAAAATTAAATAACACTGTATTAGTTAAGTTCTAATATATGTTCAAAAATTGTACTTAAAATGGAAATCGAGTTTGATTAATTTTTTATCACTCCTGTGATTAACGTATATTAATTTTCTTAAAACAAACATTTTTGTAGTTTATTAAAATTTGAAACATTCATTAATATTGGTGCAAATTAAATATGATCAACTTATCGAAATCTTCCACATTGGAAGTAGTAATAGGTTGTTTTCAATACTGTCCCTCCCATGTATGCCAGATTTTCGTAGATTTTTTGTTGTATTGCAATTGATGGTGATTGGTGAGTGATATCTTCAGTATACCAAAGCCGTATTAGTATAGACATTTAAGGATTATCAGAATAATTATATATTAAACTTTATAAATCAATTAGGTATAAATTAATTATCAGTTCGTTTCTGACAGACCATTGTGTAGTTTTTCAGATTCCTGTGCATAAATGAATTATCCATTTTCTCTTTTATAGCATCTCACATATGCATAATATTTGTGTTTTCAAAATCTGGTTATTCATCAACCGAATCAACAAGTTATATTTTGCTTTTTCTTTTTATATTTTACAATTTATGAATTATTAATTAGTATTTATTTTTTAAAAATTAAAATTCAACAAAAATCTCTAAATGAGTAAGCGATTAACTCAATTAACTTTTTGATCTATGAAAAAGATTACCAATTTTGTTTCGGTTCTATATATTTTTTAATTTGATTTTGAAATATATTTTTTTAGTCAGTACTTAAAATTGAATGAATTACAGTATAGAAATAATTAACCAATAACTTATCACACATTATTGAGAGTCTGGTGATATTATAATGTTTTTGATGAATTATATTTTCCATATTTTATAAACTTGTTTAATATTATATACTGTTTAAAAAATTGTACTACTATTTCTTCTGCTTCTATGATGACGTATATAATATAAAAAACTTGATTATATGTAAAAAAATTGATTAATTATATTTTCCATATTTTATAAACTTGTTTAATAGTGGATGCAAAATCCATTTAATTAACATTATCTCTTAAAAAAAATTATTGTTTAAAGCCGTGACTAAAATTAAACAACTTATCTCAAAAGATTAAATTTTAAAAATCTTTAGAAAACAACAAAAGTATACTTATTTATGGAATTTAATTATGGAATTTAATGTGTGCTAGGTCACATATTATCAATTATGGAATTTAATTTCCAATGTAAATTTAAATGTATTTCTTATTTAACAGAGTAAATATAGTTAAAGAGCATTAATTTTGTCTTTTGTTTTTAATAGTTTAATTCTTCTTTAATTTTTACTTTTACATTTTTTATTATTATTATTTTTGCATTTTTTTATATAATTCTATTAAAAAAATATAAATTAAGGTAATACATATGCATTATATTAATAACAATATATTCCTTATTTTATTTTTTATATTATTATTTGTTTCTGTATAATATTTGTGGTTAATTTTAACGAAAATTAAAAGGGGAAATATAATGGTGCCTCCACTATTTTATCTTTTCATATTATTATATTTCATCTTTTATTTTTCATTGAAAATAATCATAATATTATAAAAAAATAAATAATAATATAAAAAGTGAAAAAATACTGTTATTAATATAATAAATATGCATTGCATTGAGGTTATTTTTTCTTAAAAAAATAATATAAAAAAATACATAAGTAACAATATAAAAAATATAAAAATAAAAATTAAATGAATGAAGATTGAACTTGTTGAAACGAAAAAATAAGATTGAAATTAAAAATAAATTAATATTAGAAAATAAATTTAATACTCTTTAATTATATATTCACTCTTTTACATAATAAATACATTATAAATTACATTATAAATTATATTCAAATAATTATTAACATAAGTATGAGATAAAATAAATGTAGTTGCACATGGATAACCTATCTGCGAATAATTGTATCACTGCAAGCAACATGTTTGAGGTAAACGTGTCTTTTAACTTCATGAAAAAACTGCCACCAACATGTACAGGCTTTTTTTTTTTTCGTTATTCTAATCAGTAATGAGGTTCACAAAATTACTTCTCTTCTGTAATTCTGGTTGAAACTGGAAAGTTATAGGTACAAGACTTTAACTCCGTTCGATGTGGTTTTCATTTTCAGTTGTTTTGAAATTTATAGAAATAAAAATTAGATTTCATTTAATTTTTTAAATTTTTAAAATAATAGTTTTGCTTTTTAAATTTAAAATATTATTTTAAATTTTAGAAACCAAAATTGAAGGTCAATGACTGGTGGTTGAAGATGGTAATCGGTGCTAGAGATGGAGTTTGGAGGTGGTAGCTGGTTAAAGTTGAAGGTTGGTAGCCGATGATTAGAGGTGACGACTAATGACCTTAGATCAGAGATAGTGATTGATGACTGCCAATAGAAAATGATGACTAGTGATCGTCAATTGGAAATGGCGGTCAGTGATCGCCATTCAGAGGTGGCAACTAGTGACCACTGGTTGGAGGTGGTGACCGGTGATTGTTAGTCAGAGATAACGATAAGTTATTATAGACACTCAATTTTGTTCAGATTGTTATTATTTTTTAACATTTATTTTGTGTCTAAAATAAGATATTTTAAACTCAATTCTTAATATAAAACAAAGGAAAAATAACAAAAAAAAAATAGTAAGAATTCCTTTCTAGGAGGTGCACTTAGCAAGCCTATTGGTGTGCTAAAAAAATGATGAAAATAAATTCATTTGGGTCTTTTGGCAAAAAAGGGTACACTTAGTAAATATAAAATGTGTAAATAGTAGTTCACAACTCAAATCAATAGTGAGGCGCAGTTAGCAAATGTAGTGGTAAATACAGAAAACTTGAATTGAGGTTTGTTGGGGTAAACGTAGTGCTAGCATAATTTGGTGTAGTAGGAAAAAACATAAAATCAAAACCAATTTTAGCCTATTACAGATTTTCAATAAATAAAAAAAAAGGGAAAAGAGGGAAACAAGAACAAATAAATAGAAAATAAAAATACAGTAACTAAAAAATTAAAAAGACAGAAATAATAAAAAAAGAATAAAAAATAGGACAATTATTAGAACCAATTTCAGCCTATTACATAAAAAAAGCAGCAAAAAGATGGAAACAATAACAAATAAATACAAAACAAAAAATACAATAACCAAAAAATTGAAAAGACAAAAATAATAAATACACATAATAATAATAAAGAAAAAAAAAAGGGATTTAACTACCTTTTTCTGTCGCTTGCTTTAATTGTCTACTTCAGTTGCCTCATTCAAGTTGCAAATAGTTATTTCCTTCACTACAAAGTAACAAAATGCTCATAAAAAGGGGAAGGATTGATGAGAAGGGGGGGAATTTTTTTTTTTTTGGAAAAGCATAGTGTAATCACCTAGCCCATAACACACATATATCTTTCCCAAACATTCATGGACTAAGAAGTCTAAAAATGAAAAATAGAAGTCCCCTTATTATCTTTTCTCATTGTCTCATATTCTAGATTAAGAAGTCTAAAAAAGAAAGACAAAACTCCCTTCATTATTCTATTCTCAATCTCTCATATTCCAATTTTAAAAGGATAAGAATTTACACTTACAATTAGATGGGCTCTTTGTTTCTCTAGATCTTTGTTACTTTGATTATATGTCTATTACAAGCATGATAAAAAATGACACGCAAATATGTTAATTTCTTAATACAAGACATTGATAACATTTTGCCTAACCACAAATAGAATACTTTAACACAACACACCTTTGTCCTTAATCTCTGGATCATGGAGCCACAACTGCTATTACAAAAGAAAGCCAAAAAAGGGAAATTTAAATCAAAACTTACTCTTAGAAATTAAACAAAGACGAGGGTAGGAAATATTACCACCATATTTAGCCATCAAAAGTGAATTCTGGTGACGGTGGCTCCTCCTCCACCTTCCTCTTTCCTCTCTCCCTCAAACTGGTACCCCTTTACTACACAATCCCCTATCAAGCTGCGAATCTCCATAGTACGCCCTTCACAAAGGATGACGGGTTGGTATCTTCCATCTTCTTTGTCATCTGATAGCAAGCACTACATGTGGAAGGAATCCCTTTTTGGTGGCACAGTAGGGGAATATGGTAGGTGTTTTTACAGATTCTATTCAATTGTACCAGTTTTGGGTTTTATATATATATATATATATATATATATATATATATATATATATATATATATATATTTCTTGCATTTAGATCTTCAGGTCTTGCTCCTTTCGCACACTACTATTACACTTTTTACACACATGAGTGAGTGAGATTTTGTACTCGTGTTTGAGAGAGTAACCTAAGGAGTGAGAGACGATTAGTGATACCATTTTAGATACACTTTTAATTTGATTATCATGAAAGTCTCATCTAGAGTGTGACTCCTTCCGTGAATGCCCACATTTTGGGCAAGTAGAATAATCGACCTATTGGATAGATTCACTCTGTAAGAGCTGTGAGGGAGATATTTTCCTCCATTCTTGAGTCACATATTTAGGTAGTTTGGGACATAATTTTTCTTGACTATTGTTTTTTTTCACTCAAGCAAAATAAAATTGCATCGCTGAAATATGTTTTTAGACATTCAAATTTAGCCCTCCAACTAAACCAAGTTGTTCTTTTTAGTCTGATTGCTAAAAAAAAGTGAAAAAGTCATAGCTTGTACAAAAAAAAAAACAAAAAATAAAAGGAAACAATGAAGGACTAAAAATGACATATTGTGTATTTCAAGAGGGACTTAAAATTTAACAAAAAATAAAATTAAGTGATTAAAAGTATAAATTTCAAAGAACTTAAAACATAATTAAGTCAAATTGCGTTAATTTCTCTTCTACATTTTTTCATATTAAAAAAAATAGTAATCATACATTTGCATTCATGTTTTACATCATCAATATAACAATGTTTTCACATACATTTTACCATTGAATAAAGTAACTCGTCATTCTAAGTATGAGTGTTTTAGCCCTTCATTCTAAAACATGGAAATAACATTTTTAATCATGCATTCTCACTAGAAAATGAAAATAGTATTTTTAGTCATGCATTCTCAATATAAATATGTGTTCCATTGAAAATGCATTTGTCAATCATACATAATAACATTTTGGTCCATGTTACCATCTCATTGGCAGTTATAATCCATGAAACATACATATCTCAATCTCATGTTCATACAACATAAAAAATAAAAAAGGGAGATAGTTAAAGGGATAGCACACATATCTCAATCATACATAATAACATTTGTTTACTTTCGTAAGTTTCTTTATTTTTTCAATTTAAAATATCAATAGCATTTCATTACATGTATTAAACATAAAAAAATATCATCTTTCAGTTCATCACATATTTTCTTATTTTTAATTAAAAAAACGAGAAAAAGAATAAAAGAGAAAAAAAATAAAAATAATTAAGAACTCATTCGTTAGGCATATTTGACATTTTTGCATTTCATATTGTTAAAATAACTAGCTCATTTCATATAATAATCATTAGCATGAGCATTTATTTATGTACTTAACTATTTTAGTATACCATATTTGCAAAACTTGTTTAAAGTTAAAAAACTAGTTGAAAATTGAAAGTTAAAAAGTTAGCTGAAAATTAGTTGTAGATATTTGGTAAAATTAACTGTTAAAAAATTAGCTAAAAGTTATAAAAGACAAATAAGGACATAATTAATCATTAGATTAATAATTATTATTTAAAATAATTATAACATATTTTAATAATATAAATAATTAGATATTAAAATTATAAATTATTATAAATTTATAATTATGTATTTAAATTATAATTACATATTTAAAATACAAATTTATGCAATTAGATATTTAAATTATAAATTTATATAATTAAATATTTAAATTATAATTAATATAATTATGTATTAGATTATAATTTTCTATAATTAAATATATAAATTTCTATAATTATGTATTTAAATTATAAATTTACTCAAAAAATATTTAAAATATAAATTATAATAATTATATCAATAAAGGAGAGAGAAAGAAAAGAAAAAATGGATGTGTCAAGTGAGAACAAAAAATTAGTAAGAGACAATCATTAATTAAAAAATAAAATTATAAAAAGAAAATAAACTAGTAACTAAATTAGAATATTTTTTAAAATTTTAAAAAATTATTTAAAGTAGAGTTTTTATAAAATTAACTAAATCAAATTATTTTTATAAAATATTAACCTAAGCAGATTTTTAATAAAAATATTTTAATTCAATTACGAACAAAACGTTTCGAGATAAGACAACAGGCCACATAGGTCTTTAACTCTTAAAACCATAAGTAAAAGCTACTATTTTAAGATATTAATATAGTAACTTGTCTAATTTTCCGGTGAAACCTTATCCGTATAGTGTAATTTTCTGTTAAAATTAGAGATAGAAAAAAGCAAAATTCAAAATATGTTGTAAAGAGTTACTATAATAATATATGGAACGGAAGATTTGTATATGAAATTTTTTTTTTATATATAACGATGGAAAGCACGTGGAAGTAGAGTCAACTCGTGGCCATCCATCATGAATACGGGACCGACGAGAAAGAAAAAAGAAAAATGAGTTGTGATAGTTAAAAATCAACTAGTCTACTTAGGATCTAACCTATATGAGTTCAACCTGGATAGATTGGGTTAACCCGTATTCAACCCACTAAATATTTATTATTTTAATATTTTACTAAATATTTATTATGCAACTCATTAAACATTTATGATTTAAACTATTATATTACATAATTAAAAAGAAAATATTTTTTTATTTTAAATAAAGATTTAATTAAATAATTAGTTTTAAAATTTAAAATAATCTCAATTTTTAAAATAATTTTTTATGTTTTGGTGGATTGTGGGTTGGCCTGTATGACACACCAACGCATGTGGGTTGGGCTGGACTGATAGATTGAATAAGAAAGTTTAGATGAGTTAAATTGGATTGACCAATTTTTTTGTGGGGTAAGGTGGGCTGGCTATGCAGGCCTCGTCAACCCGTTTTAACACGTGGAGGTTCATTCTCATGAATGATGGCCCAGTATAAATTGTATTGAGAAACTTAATTGTATGGAAATTTTAAAATTGCTACAAAAATGAACTAATAATGAAAATCAAACTCGATAGAATGAAAAATTACACAAGTTACTATATTAAAAATTAGTTACTATCTTAACATTACTCTGCAATACAATATATTACTACATCCAGTACGATATTAACAGAAGATTCTACAAACATAATGTATACTTGAAAAGTTACACAAATTATTATATTAACACTCTTAAAAATGCACAAAAAATTTACATAAAAGACCATTCAGTTCAATATTTTATAAACGAAACTCAATTTGATTAGTCAAACTTTGTCTTTGTAAAACAAAATTGAAACAACTCCACAGTTTTCAGTTGCTAATTGAAATATTAAATTAAACACATTTTATATTCATGAAATATATGTAATTTATATGCACTCAAAATCTCTAATATATTAATTATTAGCATGACAATGATTAATCTGTAATAATATGATGATTAAAAAATATTATTAAACTTTTAGAAACTATTTTTAAAGAAGGCTTAAATATAATTTGTGTTTCTAAATTTTATGAAATCGTGACATTTCGTCCTTGAACAAAAAGATAATGAGATTTTATCCCATCAATTTTAAAATCAACCAATTGATGCCCCTCCATCAATACTAAACGTTGTGAGTTACCCTTTCTTTCACAACATTTTTTATCTTCTCCTTCACCTTCTCCTTTGGGGCTCCATGCATAAGGGCTCTTTGCTTTATTCACGTTCACCATAGTCTTCAATCTCCATTCACGTTCACCATAGCCTTCAATCTCCATTCACGTTGACCTTCTCCCTTTCTTTGACAGTATTATTCATGTTCACATACCCTCATAAAATTATTCTTCTGAAGTTGTGCGACGCTACGAATGTGAGGTGTGAGTGTGAAGCCAAGAGTTTGAAGTCTAGCCTACCCTATTACTAAATCTTCGTTCTCTATTGTGCATTAGTCTTTGTTTTCAATTCACTATTCTATGTTTTCCATCCTAAAATGTTGAAACCCTAGCCTTGAATCCCCATTCTCTAGGGTAAAATCTTGAAGCTGAAAGAGATGAACAAAAAGAGAGGTTAAGAAAGAGTTGTTTTTTACCATGCAAGTGGAATGGAACTAAGTCGATTATTGAGTACTTCTGAGACATGATCACGAAGACATGGGTTGGTCTGCTTATGTGGTTTGGAAGCACCACTCGTAACTTCTTGGACCAAAGAAAACCCATCCAGAAGATTTTTATGGTTGTGCATCCTACAAAGTGTAGGGTTTTTCGAACTTGCTTTTTTGAGAGTTTAGTTTTGTAAAAATGATTGATCGATGTTTGTCTTTATTTTTTCTGATTGTAGGTCACTAGGAGGATTGTGATTTTTTTCAGTAGTATGATGCTCTAATGAATATGAGGAAGAAGACGATTACGTTGAACCTACTGAAAAAAGGTTGAAGAGCTTCAAAATAAAGAGAGGGGTCTGCAAGCAATAATAACTAAAATGAAGAAAAGGGAAAAATTGATGGAATAAGACTCATAGTGTTGTGTTGCTTAATTGTAATTGTCTTGGCCATTGTAATTACTAGGAAGGGAAATTGATAGCTGTAGGGTTTAATTTAAGTTAGTAGATAAAGGTTGTATTATGGAATCTAAGTTGATAATATATACCTATTTTTTGGTGATGAAATTAATGTTGATCACAACTCTTTTGTTTCTAATTGATATTGATTTTTACTTTTTTTTGGTCTGATATAATGTGGTTTAGTGTTGAAGGATTTGTCTATATTGACCAGCATGTAATTTGCTAAAATGTGGTTTAGTGTGCATAAGCTGCTGAAATCGACCAACATAATCTACTGAAATGTGATTTAGTGTGCATAATTTAGTTATTGTAAAAGGTACTTGGTTCTTGCTATATTAAGTTCTTGTGTTGATGTGTAAAAGACTTTGCTCATGCTTAAAAGACATGCTTCTTTAAAACATATACTTCCACTATATAGGACGCTATTGAATCATGGGAGCTGTCAGTATAAATGTTTAGAAAATGTCCTGATAAATCTTTGAAACCAATATGGACAGCAAAGTTTAACAATCTATGATGGTACTTAATTTGATGAGATTGCCATGATACCAATATCCCTGTATTGCCATCAGAGAAAATGAAAGCTGACTTTTTGGCATACCAACTGTGATGCTACTTTCAATTTTAACCTTGTCTTTTTATTTTGTTGATCTTTGTCACAAGAGTTCAAGACAGTATCAGTGACGAGTTTACTGTACTCACACAACCTACTCAACCAACTAAGTTAGCCCCTTAACTTTAACTTTGTCTTTTGTTTTTAATAATTCAATCCTCCTTTAATTTTTACTTTTACATTTTTTTATATTATTAATTATGCATTATTTTAAAAAAAATATAAATTGAGCGTAGCACATATGTATTATATTAATAAGAATGTATTCCTAATTTTATTTTTTATACTATTATTTTTTTCTTTATAATGTTGTGGTTAACTTCAATGAAAAATTAACATGTGGTGGTTCTATAGTTTTAATTTTCGTACTTCTCTAGATCTTTTACCTCTTCCTCTTTCTAGTGCTGTGCACAACGAAGGAGAGGCGAAAGCCACTTTAGTAAAACCATTACATGAGAGGGTTAAAGCTAACATAGAGCATCAATTCTTGAGAGATGCTACTTTCGCTAATAAGGGGAGGAAAGAGGTCATCTTTGAACAGGGAGACTTGAGAATGGATAGATTTCTTTTTCAAAAGAAGTCCAAACTCCTAGGACCTTTTCAAATCCTTGAGCGGATAGGTAATAATACTTATGTTTTAGATCTGCCTAAGAATTATGAGGTAATAACTGGTTTTAATGTTTATCAAATAAATGTAATTGTACATGCATACCCTATCCGTGAATAATTTTATCAAATGCAAGTAACATGTTTGAGGTAAACTGTCTTTAACTTCATGAAAAAACTGCCACGAACATGTAAGGGTTTTTTTTCCCGTTATTCTAATCATTAATGAAGTTCACGAAATTACTTCTCTTCTGTAATTCTGATTGAAACCGCAAAGTTATAGGTACAAGACTCCGTTGGACGTGGTATTTATTTTCGGACGTGGTATTTATTTTCAGTTTTGAAATTTATAGAAATAAAAATTAAATTTGATTTAAGCTTTTAGATTTTTGAAATAACATTGTTTTGTTTTTTATATTTTTTCAAATCTTAAAGATAAAATTGACCGTCAATAATTGACATTCAAAAATGGTAGTCGTGTTAGAGATGGAAGTGATAGCCCGTTAAAGCTGAAAATGGTGATTAGTGATTGCCGATCAAAGATGGTGATTGATGACTGCCAATAAAAAATAGTGACTAGTGATTATTGACTGGAGATGATGGCCGGTGAACGCCATTCGAAGGTAACAACTAGTGATCACTAATTGGAGGTGGTGATCGATGATTGTTAGTCAGAGATAACGATAAGTGATTGTAGACACTCATTTTTTTCCAGATTGTTATTATTTTTTAACATATATTTTGAGTCTAAAATAAGATATTTTTAACTAAATTCTTAATATAAAACAAACAAAAAATAACAACAACAAAAATAGTAAGAATTCGTTGCTAGCAGGTGCATTTAGCAAGCCTATTAGTGTACTTAAAAAAATGTTGAAAATAGATTCATTTGGGTCTTTATGAGAAAGAAGGGTACACTTAACAAATATAAAAGGTGTGAATATTCACAACCCAAATGAATAGTGGGGTGCAGTTAGCAAATCTAGTCGTAAACAGAGAAAACTTGAATTGAGCTTTGTTGGGCAAAAACTAGTGCTAGCATAATTTGGTGTAGTAGGAAAAAACATAAATTCGAAACCTATTTTAGCCTATTACAGATTTTCAGTTAATAAAAAAAGTAGAAAATAGAGGGAAACATGAACAAATAAATACAAAATAAAAATACAATAACCAAAAAATTAAAAAGACAAAAATAATAAATGCACATACTAATAATAAAGAAAAATAAAATATAAGGGAAACAGGAACAAAGCCTATATTTTGCTGCCTGTTTCGATCGCTTGCTTCAGTTGTCTCAGTCAAGTTGCAAGTAGTTATTTCCTTCACCACAAAGTAACAAAATGCCCATAAAAAGAAGAAGGATTGATGAGAAGAGGGAGGATTTTTTTTTTTTGGAAGAGCATAAAGTAATCACCTAGCACATAACACATACATATCTTTCCCAAACATTCATGGATTAAAAAGTCTAAAAATGAAACACAGAACTCCCCTTATTATTCTTTTCTTATTGTCTCATATTCTAGATTAAGAAGTCTAAAAAAGAAAGACAAAACTCCCTTCTTTATTCTATTCTCATTTTCTCATATTCCACTTTCAAAAGGATAAGAATTTACACTTACAATTAGATGGCTCTTTGTTTCTCTTTATCTTTGTCACGTTGATTATATGTCTATTACAAGCATGATAAAAAATGAAATGCAAATATGTTAATTTCTGAATTCAAGACATCCATAACACTTTGCCTAACCACAAATAGAATACTTTAGCACAACACAACTTTGTCCTTAATCTATGGATCATGGAGCCACAAGTGCTATTACAAAAGAAAGCCAAAAAAGGGAAATTTAAATCAAAACTTACTCATAGAAATTAAACAAAGACGAGGGTAGAAAATATTACTACCGTGTTTAGCCATCGAAAGTGATTTCCGGTGACGGTGACTCCTCCTCCACCTTCCTCTTTTCTCTCTCCCTCAAACTAGTACCCTTTTTACTACACAATCCTCTATCAAGCTGCGAACCTCTATCAGAAGTCCTTCACAAAGGATGACGGGTTAATATCTTCCATCTTCTTTGTGCTCTGATAGCAAAGACTACATGTGGAAGGAAATTCCTTTCTGTTGCACAATAGGGGGATATGGAAGGGGTTTTTGTAGATTCTATTCAATTGTGATTTATAACCTTTGTGATGTCCACAATATGGAATATGGAAGGGTAATGTTATCATGATATGGATTTTTTTTTTCTTTTCTCCTCCTTTTTCAGTTTTCTACATGTGGTCTCATTTTCATTTTCTTCTTTCCTTACTTTTTCTTTTCTTTTCATTTTTAATAACTCTGTTAGATATATCTCTCCCTTCTGTTTTAATTTTATTTATTTAGATTTTATTTACTATATTTTTTAAAAGTTAGGCTGTTATGATTTTTTTTTTGGAATAAAAGAAAATATAACACAAATTAGTGACAATTCTATAAGTGTTTAAAATTGTATAATTAAATTAAGAATTAGAACTTAAAAAATAAATAATCATTAACAATAAATATTCTTTTAAAAATAATTCATAATAAAATATAAAATTTTAAATTTCTCGTTACCCTTTTTAGTTGCTATACTAAATTAATTAAATATAACATATTCATATTTTAAGACATAATTGTGATAGTTTATTGTCTTAAATTTCATACAAAAATAAAAGTATTAGACAAATGTTAGTCCTAATAATAATAATAGTAATAATAGTTAAAATTTGGTCACTTTCGATCTAAAAGATAAGGGATAACCACTTTAGATACACTTTTGATTTGGTTTACCATCAAAATTTTGTTCATGTTAATTAAAAATTATTAAATAAACAAAATTAAAAAAAAAAAAACTTACATAGTCATTTGGATGTACCCAAATGACTTCCAATTTGATTATCGTAAACTCTTTTCAAATTAAGACTTACTTAGAAATAAAATAAAAAAATATAAAACCTTAACCGTTGCTACTTCAAATGTATTTCTTATTTAGTCGCTATAAACTGATTGTGGTTTAGTAATTGTTATGTCACATGCATTCCCGACTTGACAATTATGTTAAATCATATAAAGTTGTCGGTTGACATTTTGGATGCATTTGTAATTTGTTTGTTGTAAAAATATCTTCTAAAAAATAAAAAAGAACATTAAAATAAAAAAAATCAAAATTCTTTAATACTTAAATCACCTAAAAAATCTATCAAAAGCATTTAATACTTAAATCACCTAAAAAATCAATCAAAATTCTTTTAAATGCTTAAATTACCTAAAAAATCAATAAAAAGTCATTTATTATTTAAATCACCTAAAAAATCAATCAAAAGTCTTAGTACTCAGATCACTTAAAGAATTACGGAAACTCTGATTCTCCATTGTACTTGGAGACACATAAGAGTAAAAACCTCTTGTGTCGAGCCCAAAAACATAAAAATAAATTAAGTAAAAAAGATAAAAATATTAATAATATTTTCATAAAAAATAAATTTCTCAATAATAAATTGTTGTTAAAATGGTAAAATTAATAAAATAAAACATAGTTTTTGTGTTTTAAGGGGTGAAATAAGTATTGTTAAAAATTATTTAATTTTACATGTTTAATTAGAGGTAAACTGTCTTTATAACAGATGTTCTTGGGTGCTAATACCTTCCCTATATGTAATGACTCCTGAACTCAAAATTTGGTTTCATAAACCATTTGTTTTGTTATTTTAAAATTTTTTCTAATGTTTTCCTTAATAAACATTGTTGGCAACTCCTTTGATATCCAAATCATTTTTCGTTATCCCTTCAAGATACACGTGTCAACAAATGGCAACTCCATTGGGGATTTTTTATAGTGAAACCTAAAATAATTAATCGTGCAAAAATGGATAGCTTATTTTATTTGTTTCACCCCTTATTTGTTTTGCTAATATATATATTTGGATTCAACCATAGGATAGATGACATAGTTTCTTTTGTACATATATATATATACATATATATATATATATATATATATATATATATGTATTTCTTGCATTTGGATCTTTAGGTCTTGCTCCTTTCGCACACTACTATTACACTTTTCACACAAATGAGTGAGATCCTATACTCGTGTCTAAGAGAGCAACCTAGGGAGTGAGAGACAATTATTGGTACAATCTTAGATACACTTTTAATTTTATTATCATGAAAGTCTCATATAGAGTGTGACTCCTTTTGTGGATGCGCACACTTTGGGCAGGTAGAATAACCCACCTATTGGAGAGATTCAGTTTGTAAGACCTGTGAGGGAGATATTTTTCTCCATTCTTGAGTGCATATATCTAGGTAGTTTAGGGTATTATATTTCTTGACTACTGTTTTGTTTCACTCAAGCAAAAATAAAATCGTATCACTTAAATATATTTTAGACCTTCAAATTTAGCCTACCAACTAAAACAAGTTGTTCTTTGTAGTCTGATTGCTAAAAAAAAGAGAAAAAGTCATAGATTGTACAAAGGAAAAAGCAAAAGAAAAAGGAAACAGTCAAGGACTAAAAATGACATCTTGTACATTTAACGAGGGAATTAAAATTTAACAAAAAATAAAACTGAGTTACTAAAGGTATAAATTTCAAAGAACTTAAAACATAATGAAGTCAAATTGCATTAATTTCTTTTCTACATTTTTTCATATTAAAAAATAGTAATTCATGTTTTACTTAATCAAAATAACAATGTTTTCACATACGTTATAGCATTAAATAAAGTAACTAGGGATTCTAAGTATGAGTGTTTTAGCCCTTCATTATAACATTATTAATCATGCATTCTCACTAGAAAATGGAAATTGTATTTTTAGTCATATGTAAATATGTTTTTCATTGAACATGCATTTTTCATATAAAAAAAGAGAAAGTGTTCATCTATCTCATTTTGGTCCATGTAACCATCTCATTGGCGTTTGTCATCCATGAAACATACATATCTAAATCTCATGTCCATACAACATAAAAAATAAAAAGAGGGGATAATTAAAGGGATGGCATACATATCTCAATCATACATAATAACATTTGTTTGTTTCTGTAAGTTTCTTCCTTCATTTTCTCAATTTAAAATATCAATAGCACTCCATTACATGCATTAAACATACACAAAATATCATCTTTTAGTTCATCACATATTTTCTTAATTTTAGTTAAAAAAGAGAAAAATAATAAAAGAGAAAAAGAATAAAAAATAAAAATAATTAGGAACTCATTTGTTGAGCATATTAGACATTTTTGCATTTCATATAGTCAAAATAAGTAGCTCTTTAATATAATAATCATTAGCATGAGCATTTACTTATGTATTTCACATATTAGCTCGTAAAAAAACCCTAAACTTTTTCTTAAGTGAAGTTTTTTAGCATCATTTTGATATTAATTCTTCATATTAGGATAAAAAAATTTCATTAAACATGATTTCCTTTTCAATATTAAAAAAAAGTCATTTATAAAAAAAAAATCATCATTCTCATATTACATAAATAAACTTTCTTTTGCATACACGTATATTGAATCACATCTACTTATGAAAAACATGTAGAGTTTCATCATCTTCATTCAATATCTTACACATTTCAAATTGGCTCTTTGATTGCATTCATGATAACGTAGTTTTCATAGAATTCTTGCATAAGAAAAATGAAACTGAGTAATTGTCTTGTAAATAGTTTTTGACAATATCTCATAAAAATAGTGGATTTCATTTTGTTGGCATATAGGTTTTCATACCGTCATCTTGCATCACATAAAAAAAATAAAATTTTATTTCATTCATCATACATCACTAAAAAAATGTCTAAATTTTCATCTTCTAGACATCCATCATGCATAATAAAAAATTTTATACACAACTTCTTTTCGTTAGTTTGAGTAGTCTTTTAGCATGATAAAAAATGTCTAGATTTTCATGTGATATGATCATGTTTTGTAGATGTTTTTTAACATGAAATAAAAATCTTATTAAAAAAAAGAGACCCTTGGATTGATTTTTATGAATTACAAATTGATTTTAAAAGAATAAATAAAAAGTGGTAAAATAAAGAAATAATAGAGAAATTGTTATCATGATTGACCCACATTTTCAATGTAAAAAAAAAAAACAATCATTTTGTGTTACTTGAAGTGTTAAATGCTTCAAATGTTATCATCGATAAGATTGTTCTATCAAGAATTAGTTTTTCTCAATCAGATAAAAATATTAATGGTTTGGTTTGAATTATTTATTTAAATGATTTGCATAATTGATCATCTTTACCTATTTCTTCATCCATACCTTGCCTTGATCCACATAAAAATTCCTCCAAAATAAAAAGGATTGCTCCTAAGATAACTCCAATTTTGCAAAATAACGATGTGAAATATCATACTGAGGAAAATTTATGATGTTTTGAATCAAGCATTTGTTTTGCTTGAGATGAATCTTTTGAAAAAGAAAAGAAAAAATAGGAAATAAAAAAATAAAAAAAAGGAAAAATTAAATGAAGAATTTGCTAGGGTGAAACCTGCAAAGGTAGTCTAAGTGAAATTAAAACACAAAACAGAAAAAATGAAAACGAAAATAAAAAGGGAGGAAAAGTTAGCAAGTGTTAAAATTTGTTTTATGGTCAAAACTTTTTTAGAAAAGAAATATTCATGACTTGAAATTATGTGTGACCATGTTTCTTTATCCAAAAATTTTAAAAAATAAAAAAAACTTCCCTACCAATTTTGAGCTTAAAAATAAAAATCCTTTTTCAAATTACCCACAACAAGGATCACTCCAACACAAGAGGAACCCAATTCATGATCTTACAAAAAAAAAAAGAGAAAAAAAAAGTAGAAAGAAAAATCTATCAAATAGAATAAAAACATGAACATATGATATAAGTGAAAACAAAAGTGAGATGAAATAATTAATGCAAGTTATGCTAAAGATCCTTATTTGAAATAACTTTTAAACACTTATTTGGACCTTTTCTCATAAACTTTGATCCTAACATAAAATAACTTGGATAGTGTCAACATACTTGTTAGTGAAATAAAAAAAAAAGGAGAGAAAAAAGAAAACAGAGAAGAAGAAAGAGACTCATAAGTCGCTAAAGGAAAATCGTTTCTATTTTAGCTCTATTTTTGGATTCCACCTTGAAATCTAATCGTATGAAAGTTTTTATCAAGTCTAAGTGAAGTGGTTGTTAAAATGACATGCCAAATTCAATTCTTACCCTAATGTTAGTCACACTTGAGCTTAATCAATTTAAGAGAAATAATATTTGGAAACTACAGCTAAGTCTAACATGAATATCATAGGAACAAAATAGGTGTGAAAAAACAAATCAGGTGAAACAAGAACAATCACTAGGAATAAGGCTAAATTAGTAGCTAAAGACTATAATCAACTAAAATGTATAGATTTTTGTGAAACATGTGCTCCAGTTGTTAGATTAGAAGTTTTTAGGCTCCATTTTGCATTTGCATGTGAGTTTGACTTTAAACTGCACCAAATGGACATTAAACATGTCTTTTTGAATGATTTCATTGATGAAGAAATATTTTTTTCACAACTACTCGATTTTGTTAACCATAAATTTTCTCATCATGTTTATAAGCTAAAGAAAGCCCTCTACAGACTTAAACAAACACCTAGATAATAGTATGAAAGGTTGGGTATGTTTCTCTTATGTCAAAACTTTGAAAGAGGAAAGGTAGAAAAAACATTGTTCTTTAAGAAATCTTTCAATGATATATTTCTAGTTTAAATATAGAAGATATAATCTTTGGATTGACTAACACCTCTCTATGTGAGGCCTTTGTTTCTATAATGCAGGGGGACTTTGACATGTGGATGAGGGAGAATTGAATTTCTTCTTAGGTTTGCAAGTTAAGCAGATGGAGAAAGGAATATTCTTGCATCAATCAAAGTACACCAAAGAGCTTCTTGAGAAATTTGGAATGGAAGTTTAAAATCTAGAACATACCAATGAGAAAAAATTGTTATCTTGATGTTGATTTACATGAAAAATCTGTTGACGTTTCTAAGTTTAGAGGGATGATAGGTTCATTGTTATATTTAAATGCAAGTAGACCTAATATCATGTTTAGTGTTTGTTTCTGTGTTAGTTACCAAGTCGCACCCAAAGAATCATACATGGATGCAGTCAGAAGGATTTTAAAAAAAGAAGGAATATGGATGTTTGTCTTTAGTATCCTAAAGGTGTTAATCCTTCTCTTACAGGAGGTTTAGCTACTCTGACTTTACAAAATGAAAGCTAGAAAGAAAAAGTACTACCGGAATGTGTCAGCTACTTTGACTTTACAAGATGAAAGCTAGAAAGAAAAAGTACTAGTGGAATGTGTCATTTGTTTGGAACAACCTTATATCTTGTAATAGCAAGAAGGAAGCATCTGTGGCCCTCTCTATAGCAAAAAGCAGAACACGTAGTTGGAAAGTTGTTGTACACAATCTCTGCAACTGGAACAACAATTAAAGATTTTTGTAATCAAAGTAGACAAAATTGCTTTGAAATCTCACAATACAAGTGCTATCACTACAAGAATATATATATGTCTTTTATGATGACATTGGTTGTCACTAAAATCTTAAAAACTTCTCACTAAAGGTCCTTAGTGATAACTTTTTCACGGGCACAAGTCGTCACATATGAGACTCATTGTTAATTAAATTAGTGACAAATTTTAGAAGTCACAAATAAAAAATTATTGTCACTAATATTTATATATTTTAATGACAAAATAAAGTTGTAAAATAAAAAACATTTCTTGTGATGAATATATCGTAACTAATTTGTATATAATAGTGACAAAATAAAGTTGTTACAAATATATAAAACAATAGTAATGAGTTAATGATACCATTAAAAGTTGATAAGAACAATTATTATTATTATTAGTGTCAATTTTCTCAAACTAGTGATTCATTTAATATTTTTTTAATTATTTTTAAATCATAATTATTTTATAATTACTACTAAATTATTTTTTTAAAAACCATAATAAGACAATATGTTAAAATATGATGATAATAATACATAATAAAATATACAAAATTTTACCATTAAAATATATATTGTATTACATGTTCAATGATAAAAGCTAAAACACAATAATATTGTAAATCTTAAACATACATTATATCATCTTAAATCACTACAAATATGGTTCTTATTACACAACAACAAAAAACTACTAGAAAATCATAATTTTAAAATTAAGCAAACTGTTCCAAAAGTGATGGTCACAAATAATAACATCCTCACGAGTTTGAATTGTGCAAATAAGTACGAAAAAGAAAATAAGTACTTGACCAAAATACAATAATTATTATTTTTTAAAATATCGTATATGCATTGATATGGTACAATAAACTCCAAATAAGAATAAATTAAATATACTTTATTAATTGGATGAATTTGACAATTCTCTAAATAAGTTAGCAATTTGACATTTCACCTCAATTGAACATTTTGTTTCATTTGTTCATTTTGAGTTTCTAATGTCAATTGTTAGGAATAAATCAATTTTGTTTGGGATTGTGGTTCTTACTCTTGTTTGTTTGTAATATCAATCAATTTTTATACTTCCAACTCTAAATTATTGGGTTGATTTTGTGCATTTTTAAGCAGATTTTGAACTATTTGTTTTTCTGAAAAACTTTTTGTGGTTGTGGTTCAACCTCGCCTAGCAAGGAATTAAGCTAGGACTAGTAAAAGAGGAGCCTAACTTGGATGAAGCTTAAAAGAGCTTAGTTTAGGCCATGGTCCATTAATTTGTAAACAATTAGACATTTTTAGGCTTATATTTGCACCCTTGTGTTCTTAGGATTTTAGGGGTGTGGCTAGTTTAATTTTTGGCCTTGTATTTTGGCCTATAGGTTCTATTTTCTTTAGGAGGTATAAATAGTCTCTTTGTGGAGTATGTTAATTATTTGGGCTTGGTCCATGAGGGTTTGGACGTGTGGAATTTAGTTTCTACACTCCTAATTCCTTTTCACACCATTCTAATCAACTCATGAAACATGTAGGAGACATGTGCGCCCCCTTATCCCCTTGTTTCACTCCACATGTGCTTTCTCACACCTATAAGACTGATTCTTATTCCTTCTTATTTTAATTTGAATTTTGGAGGTGCCATGTCATTTCCCTAAAAAATTCAAATTCAAACTAGAGGAACATAGATCCATTTTTTTAGGGATCATGTTTGGATCTTTAGTTGTGTTAAATTGGTGTTAATTGAGCACATGCTAAATTAACACTAAATTAATCCAACTAAACCTTTTTTAAGAATATTGGACATTCACTTAGCATCTCTGCCTATAGCTTAGGTTTTTGCTCTATAAATTGAGAGCATCTCCTCTTGTAAAGCTCTTAACACTCATTTGAATGAAATTAACTTCTCTAAATTTGAGATCTCTTCTTCTTCTAGGAGTGTTCATTGTTGTCTCCTTAGTGAGATTCCTTCATGATATTATTAAGGGTTCCTTCCCTTGTGGCTAGCTTTATCCTTTGGCTTATCTCCTTCAACAAGAGTGGCACCTACTTCTCCTCTATTTCCTAGTCTTACATCTCCATTTCTACCCCTTGGAACCTCTATGAGCAAGATCAAGTGAGAGCACTTCTTAAGGAGCATCATGCCTTTTGAGGATTACACCAAGTGGTATCAGCACTTAGGCTCTGATAGAGGTTCTTCTCCTAACTTTAGCTTTTAATTTTTTTGGTTTTTCATTGTATTTTTTATGTCTTGATGTTGTGTAATGAATTTTTTTGCTTCCAAAATTCCATGTGTTTATAATTTTGTGTTTCTTCTAAATTTTGTGGTTCAATTTTAGTGTTCATCAATTGAATCATGTGCTTCTACTTATATCTGATTTTCGCTGCCATTCTCCTGGTGATTGCGTTTTGTTCATGCAAATTTGTTCCTAAGAAATCCTAAATTAGTGAATCGACAACTATGCGGATCAAACCACACCTTTGTGGTTAATGTTTTGGATTCAAATTTTGCATCATCTTGTTGTATTTTTGCTAAAATTTCCAGTTTTGTTTGGTATTTTTTTGTGTGTTCTTGTCCAATAGCTTTGGTCCTTGCGTGCTTGAGTTTGGAGCCTAAGAGGATTTGTGAAATAAATCCACACAATTGTGGGAAAAACCACAACGCTGTGGTCACATCATTGGCTAGCTTTTGCATCAAGAACCTTGCGCTTCCTTTGCTTTGTTTTGTACTCTGTTGTTAGGATTTTATTTTTCAGTTCTTAATCTTCTTGTTATGTCTTAGATGTGCTTTGTCTAGTTATAAATTTGTCATAAAATTTTCGTTAGGTTTTACCTTATTTTTGTGTTGATTTTAAGTCTTAAAAAAAGTATTGTGTAAGCTTCTTGAAATTTAGCTTCTATAAGAGGTTTCCTCTCTTGTCTAAGTCTCTTAAGAAGTCACACATGCTTTTAGATCAAGCATGTTTGCTAAATAAAATTCTCAAAAAAATTATAGCTTAATTTCTCCTTCAAATTTTAGTACCTTGTGTTATGTTTTTAGTAGCTATTTAGGTGCTAATTTGAAGTTCATTTTTGGCTGAGAAATTGTTGGAGTTTGGGTGTGCCTTTCAAGAGCTTTAAATTATGCAAACAAGAGCTCTAAATACAACCTTACACTCTAGATACATTTCTTGAACCGCTTCTAATTTTTAGTGCATTTTAGAGTTGCTAAAATTTTCATTAGTTGCACGTTGGTTTGAAATTTTGTGGCCTTGCTTCTTGTATTCTTTCAAGCGTTTAGTATCATTTTAGAGGTGCATCCAAAAGAAGTTAAAAAAAAAAGAAGTCAAAATAATATTTGAAAAGAAAAGAAGAAAAAGTGAAAAAAAAGAAGTAAAAAATAATTAAAAAAATTGATGTACCTAATTGAAAAACAAATTATTTTAAGTAGCAATGAAGACTTAAAATTGATTTTAATTTATTGGAAACCATCTCTGTAGCATTCGGCTAGCATAAATTTTAGTGGTGCAATTTTTGAAAATTGTTGAGTCATTTTGCAATTTAGTCCTTATTCTTATTCTAGTGCCTATTCTAGGACTTTTCCTTTGTTGTACGTACTTCTTTCTAGCCTTTATTTCTAGTGTGTCTTCTTTGTGATCTTTGAAGTCTTGTCATTACTATTCTTTCCATTTGAAAGTATCCCATTCAAATTATGCTTTTTTTCTTGTTCTATCTCTTTTGATCTTGCTTTGGTTGGTGCCACTTTGTGTGTAGGGAAGCCTTTGAGAAAGGAGCCTTCCACAAGGGTAGCTTCTTAAGAAAGGGTTAAAATAGACAAAAGGACTTGAACAAAAGGAAGAGCAAGGACACAAGAGTGAAAAACTTGTAAGGAAATCTTGGAAAGGAGACTTGAAGATTTTAGTTTCATTTTTAGTTGTTTAATTCATTTGTTGAATATGGCATCTTATTCTTTTTAGGAAGTGTTAGATGCCCTTAAGGGTTACTTCCTTTTGTGTGTAATAGATTATTTTTTTCTCATTTTAGGTGTGAAGAAGGATTGGTACACTTCTTCACACCTTAGGAGCTTGCTTAGATCCTTTCTCTTTTAGTTTTTCCTTTAGCCTTTACCTTAGCTTATTTAATTCGTCCTTAGTATCTGCATGAAGTTCCAAAAGCTCTTGCACTGTAGGTTTTCTTTTAGGAGTAGCTCTTAAGTGTATTTGTGTTTTTTAGGTGGTGTTGAGTTCCAAAGACTTATACACTTTAGTAGAGAAAGCGAAACAAAGGGTGAGATGAGTAGTTTTAGTTCTAGTTCTTCCACCACCTTGTATTCCAACCTATATTCCTTATCCTACTATGAGTGTGAGAAAAGAGCAAGAGAAGAGAGAAAAGAGAAAGAAAGGAATGAAAGAGAGAGACTAGAAAAAGAAAAGAGGAAAGAAAAAGAAAGAAAAGCAAGGGAAAAAGAGAGAAGATAAAGAAAAGAAAAAGAGGAAAAAGAAAGGAGAGATAGAGAGAAAAAAAGAGAAAGGAGAGGGAAGAGGATGGGAAAGAGAAGAAAAGAAAGAAAATATTATTGGAGAAAGATAGAGGAGAGAAGAGAAAGAGAAAAGAGAGGAAAGAGGGAAGAGGAAAGAAAAACGAAGAGATGAGTATTAGAAGAGAAGAGCGGAATATTGGGAGAATGAGAGAAAAAAAGAGTGGGAGAAAAAAGAAAGCGAGCAGCACACACCCACCCTTGAAAACTTTAAAAATAAAATTTTCAAAAATGAGATTGGTAAGAAGAGTGACATTAGCCAAGATTTAAAATTGAATTTTAGCCTAGGTCAACCTTCTAACCAATTCTTAAAATCACAAGTTGAAGTTGGGATTGTGCCAAAATTTTTGAACCACATTAGCTCACAATCTCAAAGTCACCTTGAAAATGATTCTTCATTAAGCACTTTAACAAGTGTTGGAATTGTATCATTACCTTTGGAGAAAAAAGTATCTCAAGTGTAATGCTTGGAAAAGGACTTTTTGGAGAAAAGTCCAATGTGAAGTCCTATTTGACACTTCACCAAGTGTTGAACTTGAGCCTACATCTTTAAGGTTCACACAAAATTCTCAAGTTCAAAACTTAGTCAAAATTGAGAGATAAGAAAGTCTTCAAGATGATTACTCCTTACGTATTAAGGAGATCTTATTAAAGAAACTTTTCTCTTAGGACAAGTGCAAATAAAGGTTGTATCCAATTAATTCATTTGAGCACAACATTTCCCAACCTTTAATTACACCTAAAGAAAATATTTCACCAAATGTTTAACTTGAGCCCTTTTTTATAAAGCTCAAGCAAGAAACTCAAGTTCAACACTTGAGAAGAAAAGAAGCTGTTATTCAAGAAGATTTTTCCTTGCCATCTAAGGAGAGTCTTATTGAAGACAACTTTTCCAATGCACAAGTGGGAGTTGAGGTTATGCTAAAACCTTTTGAGCACAATGAATCACAACCTCAAGTTCTGCTTAAAGTTACCTTAAATACTTCTCCAAGTATTGAGCTTAATACATTCTCTTTTGAGCTAAAAAAAAAGTCTCAAGGTGTGGATGAAGTTAAGAAGGAGGAAAATCTTTAAAGGGACTATACCTTGGACCCCAAGGTTGCCCTTGATGAATATTAGTAGTAATAATATCTGAGTATGTAATCTAATGTAAATATACAAAATTTGATAAAATTAATTTATGCTATATCCATTGTGACCAATACATACAGAGATATTAAAGGGACAAATTCTAGTAAACAAAACATTCAAAGATTATTGTTTTTTTTACTTACCATAATTGTTTCACTATTTGAAATGCACCCAGTCCTATCAAATCTCATACGTTTAGCCTTCCACATTTCAACTGTAATCATTTATCTGATTTTGAATGTGATTTCTAATAAAACAAAAGTTAATGCATAATGGATTTATAGTTTGGACCAACTTGATTTATATTAACATCAAGTTTCATATAAAAAAATCATACATACATTTTTACATTATGTATTGATATAAAATATTAAGAAATATTACTGTACCTCACTGGAGTTTGGTCTCCACCCCTCTCAGGACCTCCGTCATCAGAAAACACTATTTCTTACTTGCACAAAATGGGTGTTGCTGTAATTGTAGATTGTCTTCGGTTGCGACACGGTAGGATACTACGCTGTCAAGTGAGCCCAAAAACATCTTTGCAGACAGGAGGTTATGATACCTCCGCCATCACAACAACAAGAGATACAAATGAGACTGATTTATCACCTAGGACAAATCTTAAGCAGAACGATAAATAAGGTAATGAGAGACAAATCTCAACCAAAATGGTAAAAAAAGTAACTTAGAAGTACATCTGGAGACCTCCTTAAAAGAAGGGGAATCAAGCCTCCCTCAGCTATCTAATCTCTCACACACTCTAATCTCTATTATCTTACTCCTTTACTGACTTGAGCGTCGGTGAAGGATCGAGAGGATGGTCATTCTGCCAAACTCCAGTAAGAACAATTACCATCTCAAATGCTTTTGCATGGTGAAGAAAAGAAAAAAAAAAAAAAAAAGGAATGACGCAACTTCAGGTTCAATTGCTGGTAACGCGGCTTCGGGCTCAATTGCTGGTGAAGAAAAGAAATAAAAAAAAAAAATTATGGGCAGTATATACTATAAATTTTTCTACCACATTTTGAGCACAGTACGTGCAATGAATAAATGAATCTTTTTTAACCCACGTACTGTGGCTTAGTTTTGTTTTGATAATAAATTTGAGCTCTTTGAATCTTTTTCAATTTTGTAACTTCTTTTATTATCAATTTGAACATTGTGAATCTTTTATCATTATTTTAGGTTGAATCTCTCATATTAAAGTCACCAGAGTAAATATAAAAAAGGTAAAAATTTAAGGGTTAAATATAAATAATAACACATTTCCATAAACATCATTATACAAATCCTTAGTAGCTAATGGAAGAAAAGGGTATATAATTAGTTGGTAATAAACAATTGAAATTTGTTAGATAATGAGAATGTGGGGCTGTTAACATTTATTTTATACAAAAGAGATATTTATTTAGATAGGTAGTTATTGAAAAATAACTACTAAATTTTTTTTAAAAAAAATCATTTTAAGAGATGAATATAAAATTACAAGTAAAATAAATTAATTTATTTTTCAAATTAAATTTTAAGGGTTAACTACCAAACTTAAAAAGTAAAAAAAAATATGAAAAAATAATAAAAGAACTTTTTAATCTTCTATTAAAAAAATGGTTTAGCTCTAAATTTGAGACATCATATAGTTTGTAAATGTTAATAATTTAAAATTTTTTAGTATTACATAGTAAAATAAAAAGTTTAAAAATATTATATTTTATTTTAAATGTTTAGAATATGATTTTTAAATTAAAAGGAAAAGAATATATTTTTTATCGTTGATTTTAAATATAAATTTGAATTTTTAAGATTAGATAAAAATTTAAATTAAAAATATTCTTATAAATATTTGATATATAATAAAAATAATAATCTAAAAAAAATTAAAACATTTTTTCTTTTATTTGAACTTTATTTTACGATGCGTTATAAGAATAAAAAATTAAAAATGAATGTAAAATGTCTTATGCATTCTTCTTATCTAACTTCTCCGCTTTCTTTATTTTTTGAGTTGATTATGAATGTCCCTTCTAATGTTTAATGTAATTATGCATACAATCCTACTTTTTTTAAGCATGCACTCCTACTTTTTTAAACATTATTTCTGCACCTCAAAGGGGTGTTAGTATAAGGTTTAAGATGAGTGTTAGTTTAAAGTTTTCAAATATATAAGAGATACACCTGTAATGAATACATAAAAATAAGAAACTTATGTGTAATATAAAAAAAAAGGAACGGGTACATATTAATTTTATTAAACTTGAGGGGTGCATATATAATTAACTCTTATTTTTAAAAGCAACATAAATAGAATTTAAAATAAAAAATTTAAAATTTAATTTTTACAATATTCAAGTAGTGGGATAGATAATTTAGTTATTGAACAAAATTGTCCGAGAAGATTTTATTGTTAGGACTTAAATAATTCGGTGTAGCCCTTCAAAACTTACCTTATCCTGTCACTTTCTCATATGAGATAAAAACACTCTCTCATTATTGCTAATTAATTAAGTGGCTGCTCTCTCAGTTGACGAAGTACACAAGCAATTTCTCTTGTCATCTTATTTTTAAATTTTAAAAAACTATATAACATTTAGATAAGATTAATGTAATCATATATTTTAATTTTAATTTTTAAGTATTTTTTTAGTGTTGATGATTATATATAGTTATGTTAATCACATGAAAATACATAAAAATTTACTTTAAAAAGAATTCAGTTTGTTTTTCTCTATCTTTTGATCCTCAATTATTTGAGTTTTTTTGTGATCCTTAATTCATTTTGTTTTTCTCTATCTTTTGATCTGAAGTAGTGAAATAGGTTTGTGAATTTATTATAATCAATACTTTGCATTGGTTATATCTATCTTATTTATTCTACTTCTACATGTTTGCTTTTAAGTAAATTGGATTTAAGGTATGTTATTTTAAAATGTGAAGGATCCAGCACATCATAAATAAATAATTTTCAAGTAAATTAGATTTAAGATACGTTATGTTGATTTTTATTTTTTTAAATATAAATTAACAATTTTCTGATTTTTTTATTATTTTTCTTTTTTTAAATATAAATTAAGAATTTTCTGATTTTTTTATTATTTTTCCTTTGATGTGTGGATCTTGACATCATTGTTTTTCCTTTAATATTGATAAAAGCGTTTTTCTAAGGGACCTTTGTATCATTAGTTAGAAATATAGAAAAATGTGTAATTCAATCTCATAATTTGGAATTGAATTTATTTTACCATTAGGAAATGGTTAAGGGTGTATTTGACAAAACTAGCTGAAAAATGAAAAGTTTGTTGTAAGTGTTTAGTACAACTAGCTGAACAATTAGCTGAAAGTTGTAAAATAACAAACAAATAAGAGTATTATTAATCAGATCAACAATGAGTATTTAAAATAATGATAACATATTATATATAAATTAATTATATATTTAAATTATAATTTATTATAATTATACATTTAAATTATAAATTATTATAATAACATATTTAAATTATAAATTTATGTAATTGCATATTTAAATAATAAATTACTATAATTAAATATATAACTTTTAAATTGCATATTTAAATTATAATTTTTTATAATTATACATTTATATATAAATTATTATAATTACATTAAGGAAGGAAAGAAAAATGAAGGAAAAAGAGGATGTATGGTGTGATTAGAGAGAATTAGTGGAAGACATTGCATTAATTACTAATGATACATGTAATAAAACTAGCATCTAGTAGTTGAAAATAGGAGATTTTTTGTAAAAGTTAGTTGAAATAGATTTTTAGAAAAGCTATTAGTTCCTAAAAAACTCCTAAATTTTTGCTATTCAAATGGAACTAAAAACATTTCAACTATTATTTCAGCTAACTTTTCAACTTTTAGTTAGCTGAAAAAAAGGAAACACCCTCTAAAGCGCTAATGAAATACATTGTTATATATGTTTTAGAGAATTATGTGTTTAACTATTGGAAAAAATATGGACAATAAAAATGAAAAGATAATCAAAGAAGTTACAAAGAATAATTGCAAAAGATTTAAAAGAAGGACGTTTCAAATAAAATAAATTAATTAAAAAATTTTAATCTTCTATGCAACTAAATACTTTTTCTCTAACCTATAATTTATTTAAAATTTTCAAAGTTTATAGTAAAATAAAATGTTTAAAAATAGTTATATTTATTGCTAATTTTTAGGTTTTAAAATTTAAAGTAAATGAATATATATTTTCTATCTTTAATTTGAATGTGGTATTTAGGGTATGTGTTAAGAGGTAGCTTGAAAATCAAGGAGTAGATGGTGTTTTCTATTAATGTGCTTGTTAAGGATGATATCCAACTTTATTCTTGAGTTTTCATATTAGATTCCTTTTTGTCATGTTGACAAGGTTGAATTGTTGACTCTTCATAATGAATTGATTATGGCATATCTACAGGGGTTCCATGCCCTGACTATTGAATTAGATTCTCTTAATAGTATTAAGTTATTGGATGAGGGTTGTGGAGTTGATAACGAGTTGTTCTTCATAGTGGAAAGTCTTTACGGGAGTTGTCGCAAAACCTTGCAATGTAATTTTTCCTACATTCCACGTGAATCAAACTTGGTGGCAGATGGATTTGCAGAGATGGGATTATCACCACTATTAATAAAATAAACATTTGTGAACAACCAAATATATGTTACACCTCGGTGCATAACTATGAGTGAGAAATTTAAACCTCACAACTAATAAACAAATTTAAACCAAAATATATGTTACTCCTCAATGCATACCTTAGGAATGAAAATTTTATTTTGATAATTTCTCTAGTAAATAGAATTTATGAGTAAATAAATGGTAGACATTGGAGTTACCAGACACATTAATAATAGAAATGCATTTTCCTCCAGTTGGAGATGGAGAAGAACAAGTTTTCCTTAGTGATTCTAGATTTACTCCAGTTTTAAGTAAAGGAAAGACTCTTTTAAAACTTATATTTGAAAGAAAACATTGGCTCTAAGTGATGTATTACATATGTCTACCATCAAAGTAAGGTTTGAAAGAAGTGTTATTGAAGTGGTTTTAATTAAACAGATAGTGTTAGTGTAATTTTTTAAAGTTAAAATGGATTAGTGCAAGAAAATAAAAAATTTGTAGAGCTATGTAAAATTTAATAAAAGTTAAAGGTGTTACAGTAATTTACTCTTTATTTATTTATTTAATAGAAGCACACAAGAAAAATAATCAAAATGAAAATGTATCAAAATGTATTTAAATCTATGTAATTCGTTTGTTTTCAGATTTGCATGTACGATGATTTCTGATTTCAGATTTGCATAAAACAAACTATTACATGAGGAAAAAAAAATATGCTTAAAATTATTGAAGTAATTTTAAATTTTAGATTACTTATAGGCAATTTTATTTTCCTAATCTAAGGAATATTAATACTTTTCTTTTTTTAATAATTAAATTGTAGATTTTATTGAAGTTATTTTTTTATAAATTAAAATAATTTTTATTTATTTATTTGTAAATAAGTAAATAAATCTAACATTTACAATAAAATAATTTTATAAAATTATTTAAAATAAATTTTATAAATAAACCTTTAAAATAAATTATTTTACCATAAATCTTAAATATATTTAATTATTTATAAAAACTTAAAAATATTAAATAAAATTTATAATTTAATTAATTAAAAAATATCAATATTCTCAAATTAAAAAAAGTAGATAGACTATCCCTAAATAACTGTAATAGGTCGTGAATATAGGTATCACTGCAACCAACATTAAACGGCATTTCATGCAAACACTGCAGGTGTCACAATGCTGCCTAATATCATTACTCTCATTGTCAATAAAATATTCCATCCATGTGATGTGACTGAAAACTCAGTGTAATACATGCAATAAATAATAGCTTATTATCATCAAAATTAACAAAACAAAGGTGTTGTCATCTATCTATCTATTTACATTTCTATTTTTTAAAATATGTTATATAATAATTTATATTTTAAAATATAAATTATTATATAATATATTTTGAAAAATAGATATTAAAAGGAATATTCTCTTTATTAATAGTATAAATACAGTATATAATATAATATCATATATCATAAATTATAGATATAGTTGGACAATTATGTATGTTGGATATCAATATTTTAAAGTAATTTTTTACTTAAAGTTATAAGGTTGGTCTACTGGTAAAGTTTATGTTTGAGGAGTGAGAGGTTGTGGGTTTGAGTCACTTTTAACACAAAGTAATTTGTTTTAATTTTAAAATAGGTGTAAGGGTATAATAGGTATTTTGAAAAGTGGACGTCAAAAGGGGTATCCCTTTATTAATAGTATAGATACAGTATATAATATAATATCATATATCATAAATTATAGATATAGTTGGACAATTATATATGTTGGATTTCAATAATTTAAAGTAATTTTTTGCTTATTATAAGGTTGATTTAGTGATAAAGTTTATATTTGGGGAGTGAGAGGTTGTGATTCGAGTCCCTCTTATGACAAAGTAATTTATTTTTTAATTTTACATAGTGTAAGGGTATAATATGTATTTTGAAATATAGACGTCAAAAGGGAGTATTCTTTTTATTAATAGTATAAATATAGTATATAATATAATATCATATATCATAAATGATAGATATAGTTGGACAATTATATATGTTGGATATCAATATTTTAAAGTAATTTTTTGTGTAAAGTTATAAGTTTGGTCTAGTGGTAAAATTTATGTTTAGGAAGTAAGAGGTTGGTGGTTTGAGTCTCTCTTATGATAAAGTCATTATTTTTTAATTTTAAAATAGGTGTAAAGATATAATACGTATTTTGAAAAACTACGTAGCCTTCACAGCTTCTGACTCTGAAAACAACACATTTTAAATGAGATGGAAATCTCAGTGAATAAAACAGTTTTAAATAAAGTTTGCAAATAAAGGAGGTTTTTTTTTTAAAACTAAATATAATCCATTTCAAATAATTTCTAATATGAATGATCTAATAAACACAAAATAGAAGGGTGTTTTAATTAACACCCTCATAACACAATTGTCGCGAAATATAGTGAATATCACTCGCTCACTCTCTATGTGATATGAATTCAGAAGACAATAACTTTTCATTTTTCGTAACGTTCCATTAATTTAGAAATTAATGTAACATGCAATTAATCATATGTGATAATTGCATGATAATGGAGTATTTAATTTTATTTTAGGAGTTATAATTTTGAACAGCCACTAGTTCTACAAATAGGCTCTGAATTGTACTCAAAGAACAACCATTGAATTAGTGAAATTATAATTGAGTTTTACTCTTTTGTGAGAGATGAATTTCTATTTAGAACTTATCAATGAATTTTTGCTTCTGGCGTTCTGCTAGACCTATCAAGGGTAAATCACCACCCTTGTGACGTCATATGACTTATCTTCCATCCTTGAAAGTGGCATCATCTATCCCTTCGTTAAACCATTTTCATCCTTTCCATTTTCTTGTTTACCCAATTCTCATTGTTTTGTTAACTTATTACCTTCCAACTTAGATAGATTTGCAAAATGAATTCATCCCCTCTGGATTCATGTCACTATGGTTCCCCATATGATCTCTTTTCCATCTTGGATGGAGGTATCTAAAACCTCTTCCCCATATGAAACGAAATTATCTCATACATTCATCCCGGATGGATCTATGTCGAATGTCCATCCCTATTCCAAATGGAGGTATCATGTACAACTATTAAATAAATAACATTCAAACAAAACAACAAATCATTAAATATTAATAAACAACAAATGTACTGCATACATAATTATTATAAGTAATAAAAAAAAAACACGTAACATGTGAAAGTAATCCAAAATGCAAGCCTGGAACTATGCAATTCATTCAGATAGAGTATATGAGAAAGCATATGTGGTCATAGGAATTAGGGATGACAAAAATACCCATACCCATGGGTACCCGCCTAGATTTTGACGGGTATTACTAGTTTGACCGGATATAGGTACGAGTACGGGTATTACCTGATGTGTTAAACCAGGTATGGGTACGGGTATGGGTATTTGACTACCCGCCCCATACCCAAACTCGTACCCGCCCTATTATAATTTTAATGATTATATAATAAGTTCAAATTTATATATATAATTAAAAGTTTTGATTCTTAAACTTTAATTTATAATTCTTGTTATTAATTATTCTTTATATATTTTTTAAATTAAAATATAATTAATAACTTAATATATATAATTTATTTAATAGTAAATAAGTAAATTTAAATTGTAAAAATAATATGACGGATACCCGCGGGTATACCCAAACCCGAAAATACCCGACGGGGACGGGGATAGAGATTAAAATTTCATACCCACTTCTTTTATACCTGAACCCGAACCCGCCCCTCACTTTGCGGGGATGGGAATGGGGAGGGTCAAACCCGCACCCGCCCTACCCCGTTGCCATCCATAATAGGAATTCCACGACGTGACTCATATGTAAGGAATTAACTTCACATACATGATCCTAAAGGCTAAGGCTTTGGTAGCATTCACTTCACAACAAACTTTGGCCAAATTTTTTTTGAATTGCAGTTCGTACACGCCTATATTTGTCTCTCTTTAATAATCCTTATATACATTATTAAACATAAATGGAATAAGCCTTATTCAATTGTTCAAAAGATTACTTAGGTATGCGTCTTTTCAAAGTTTAAGAAGAATCAAGGAGTAACGATTATCAACACCGCGAGTTTATATCGTTAAATGATGATTAAAATACTAATATAAATTTCTTAAATTTGTTTATCTTTCAAAATATATTAAATTCACAAAATATACCATGGAAGTTTTGTAAGGATTGTTTTACTCACCTCTTAGGTGAGATCCCACCACTTTAATTCTTCTACTCCTATCCTTCTTTCTCAACGTTAGAATAATCAACTAAACTATGATATTTTGAGGGAACTAGTTAATCTTATATATAATAGTTTAGGGTTGATTTTCCCCTCTCTATATTTTTCTATAAAATATTGATTTTACCAGATTAAATCTAAAATAGTATTAAATATTTAATTATTTTATCTTATTCCTATTTTAAAGGGAATATTATCTGAATTTGTTATTCAAGGTGATATCAAATTTTTCTATTTGTTTTATCCTATTTCTATTTTAAAAGAAATATTATCTCAATTTGTTATTCAATGTTATATCAAATCTTTTTATTTGTTTTATCTTATTTCTATTTTAAAGGGAACATTATCTTAATCTTGTTTATTTAAAATTTTTAATCTATCTTCTCTTAACTGAATGCTTATTCGAGTATTTGTATTTTAAATTTCGGGATGTTAGATGAGGAGTGAGAGGTATTTTAAAAAGAGGACGTAAAAAAGAGTATTCCCTTTATTAAAAATATAAATATATTTATCACCATTTACTAGTTAGCATTAAGACTCTACTCCAATGCCTTTATCAGATCTCACACACTTCAGAGAAGGGGAAGAAGAGAAGCTAATCCAAGAATGTAAGGATCTAATCCCCTCCCTTTACAAAGAAAAGGGTTGGAAATCCCCTTTTCTATACCATTTTCAAGGCTTTTGATGTCCATCAATTCTATTCCGAGCCATATATACTTTCCAGAATCACTTCCAAGCAAAAGATAGTGATACAATTCTTGCTTCTCTTCCAAAATCAGGTACTACTTGGTTGAAAGCCCTTATTTTCGCCATTGTCTACCGTCAACACTTTTCCTTTGAGAACCATCCACTACAAACTTTTAATCCTCACGAACTTGTTCTTTTCTTTGAATATGCAGTTTATGGTATGTATCCTCAAGATAAAATTCCTCATCACCTATATATCATGAATCAGCGAAGACTTTTTGGAACTCACATTCCATTCCATGGATTAGCCATGTCAATCAAGGAGTCTAATGGTAAGATTATTTATATATCAAGAAACCCATTTGATACTTTTGTGTCTTATTATCTTTTTTATAACAAAAATAAGCATGATTCTTTAGATGAGATTCCATTAGAGGAAACTTTTGAAAGGTATTGTAAGGGGTATCTATTTTTGGTCCATGGTGGAACTATATGTTAGATTACTGGAAGGAGAGCATAGCTAAACCAAACAAGGTTGTGTTCTTGAAATATGAAGACCTTCAAGAAGATGCCAACTCTCAAGTGAAAAGAATTGCAGAGTTCTTAAGTTGTCCTTTCACTGAGAAAGAGAAAAGTAGTGGTGTGATTGAAAGTATAGTCAAGTTGTGTAGCTTTGAGAACATGAAGGATCTTGAAGTGAATAAAATTGGAAAATTAGCCAATGTGTTTGAGAATAAGTACTTCTTTCGGAAAGGTGAAATAGGTGATTGGCAAAATTACCTTTCCCCTTCTATGGTTGAAAGATTATCAAAAATCATTAAAGAAAAGTTAAGTGGCACAGGCTTATCATTTAACACTCTTAAGTGGCAGCACTCATGAGTTATCAATGCTAGCTCCTGTAATGTGAGGTACAAAAAATGTGTTTCTTCCTTTTGCTGAATAATTTAAGTGGTGTGAAGAGAAATTCTTATATGGTAGTAGACCTTCACGCTACTTCCAGTGAGTGTTCATCAATAATAGTTAATTGTTTAATATTTGATTTGTCATTATTTGTACCATTTGCAAGACCCAGATCAAATAAGTTGATGTCCTTTTTTTAATGTAATAGCAGTAATAATATGATTTACCTTTTATGTGAAAAAATGGTTAATATGTTAAGCCTTACTCAGGCTTTCTTTCTTTTTTATTCTGATAATTTTTAATGAAGTTTGGAGTCTCAAAACATCTCCAGCAGAAAATTAAGTTTTTTTATCTTAACTCATTTTTTGGTGGACCCCATAGCCCTTATTCTTAATGTTAAGTTGAGTTGAGAAACAATAAAAATTATTATTTTTTGAATAGTGGGTTCATCTTACTTGTTCTTATATAAGATAAAGATCTCCACTTCGAGATTAAGTTTTTTTCTCCGATTATTGATCTTGTCAAGATCAAATCTTAACTTTAAGATCAACTTCAAGAACTCCCTACAAAGTTGCTCTTAGATATCTTCTGCTTGCAACCGCAAAGTTATATGAGAAAAATGATTAATATATTAAGCCTCACTCATGCTTTCTTTTCTTCTTCTTTATTCTGATAATTTTTATGTATGTTAAAAAATTGTACTTAAAATAGGAATCGTATTTGATTAAATTTTCATGTCTCCTTTCGGTCCTACCATGACAAAAAGCATAGTGGGTAAAAGTAATACATGGAGTTAAATAGGTAATAACCACCAGTAAAAGACACATCTTTGTTATAAATACTGGTTATAAGGTGTGTGTCACAAATTCATTCCCAGAGAATTTATTACTCATGATTTTCCTCATCTTACTCATTTATTGACTTGAGCGACGGAGTCCTCTTTTGTAGATTATCTCCCTTTCTCAAGGACAAAGGGTATTTCAGAGAGTTCGCTCTAAACAGTACTCAGGTATATTTCGGTAAGAACATTTTTGGCGTCCACTGTGGGGCTATCAAGACTGTGAAGAAATGGCTATCACTAGGAGCCATGAAGCCGTGCCCCACAACCAACTCCAGAACAATGAAGACATACCTCGGCATCCTAGGGTTATAGATTCGAATAGCGTAATTGAAATCCTCAGGCTACTTAGAGAAGAATTGCGGAACTTCAGCATCAGAAGACGAGATCAGTAGAAAGAAAAAGCAAGGGGAGTCCCACAAGGGTGAATCAGCTGCTCCATCGTATAGTGGCTCATCTATGGGATAGTTTACGGAGCCATCCCACAACCAACCCACCCAACCCCCCCATCACTTCAAAAAGAAGTTCCCACACCATTCCAAAGCATCACACCTTTCACACCTCCCTCATGCACGGGCAGAATGTCATAAGTTCGACCCCATCACCCTTCCACACTCGAAATCATGGATGTTCTGCTGCCAGAAAGCTGGAAACACATTGCTTTGGAATAATATGATGGAACCATAGACCCAGATGCCCATCTATCTGCATTTATGACGCAAGTAAGAACGTACACCAAGGATTACGCAGTTTTGTGTAAAATCTTCCCCATGTCACTTAAATGACAGACCCTGAGTTGGTTTATCTAGATCCCACCAAATTCCATCAATAACTTCCAAACTCTATCTATGAGATTTGGAACCCAGTTTTCCATATCTCAGCCACATAGGTTCACATTCGTAGTCTTCGCCAATGTTCGGCAGGAGAAGAACAACCCTCTTTGAGACTTTATAGATCGTTTCGGCTAAGCTACCTTAACCATAAAAAACTTGCCACTTGATGTAGCACTCCACACATTCCTAGTTAATTTACAACCAAGAGAGTTTGCTACTAGCCTAATCCATTTCCCACCATTAGACATGTACAAACTTCAAAGAAGGGCCACACCCTTCATTGAAGTAGAAGAACTGACTGCCTTTTAGCAAAACGCCCAAGCCGAAGCCACAACTAGTTTGCGAAAAGACAAAGACAAAGGCAGTCTCGGTAGTAAAAAGGATCTGTATTCGGACAGACCTCCAAGAAGGCCGAGATATACCCAGTACACCCCTCTCAATACCCCCAAGGCTAGAATCATGGAGCAAGCATTAGTCATTGAATTAATCACATGCCGAAAAGGGCGCATACGCCAAGATGGGCCGATACTAACAAACATTACAAAAGCATGTACAACCTTGAGAGATAAGATTGAAAAAGGACATCTCAAACATTTCGTTCACAAATCCAATGATCACCCCCAACAACCAAAACAAAGTTATTACTGACGAGACTATTCTCAGCCTAGCAATTGTAATAATTATCATCCATGGGAAGATAGGTGTAGGAGTTGTAGCCATAGTAGATCAAGGGAAAAAAGAGAAGAAAACTAGGGCAAAGAGAAAAAATTTATTAATACAATTGATAGAGGTTTTGCAGGAGCAGGATTTACCTGTTCGGCAAGAAAAATGCATGCTCAGATAGTTAGGTTTGTTAGCTCAGTCGCTCTACATGTTCGACCAAGAATGTCGAACATCACCTTCACAAATGAAGAAGCTATAGACCCTGAACAAGATGACCCTATGGTAATCATTGTAGAGATTGTCAACTACATTGTCCGATAAGCATTGGTAGATCAGGGGAGTTTGGTAAATGTTTTGTATTGGAAAACATTTAAGGAACTCAGAATGACTGAATATCAACTACTTCTCTACAATGAACCTCTCATAGGGTTCTCTAGGGAAAGAGTATCCATAAGAAGATGTATCAATTTGTACATGAAATTCGGCAATGGAAGAGAATCAAGCAGCATCCGAATTCGATATATAGTCATTCATGCTACCACTTCATATAACATCCTACTAGGGCAACCCTCGCTAAACAAACTTGAGGATATAGTATCCACCCCCACTTAGCCATGAAATACCCTTCCAAATAGAACAAAATAATAACCATCCATGCAGATCAACGAGCTACCAAAGAATGATATTTGGCTAGTCTAAGGTCACAGACATACGAATGCCAACTGGATTCTAATAATATCAACACGTTTGTGCTTGAAGAAGAGGCCAATATGTACATGGATCCCTAGGGCAAGAATTCAAAAGGTCCAAACCCACCGAAAAGGTGGAAGCCTTTCAACTTGGAAACAAAGCTGAGCAAGTGACCTATGTGGGCTCTTTAGCCCAAAAAAACTTGAAAAAGCAAGAAATTGAAGTTGTCAGGAACAATGCTAACTTATTTGCCTTCTCCACAACAGATACGCCAGGAATTGATCCAAGTTCCCATGCCACTGGCTGGGTGTATGCAAGGAAGTTTTGCCTGTGGCAGAAAAAAAAAAAGAAAAATGGGAGAGGAAAGGGGACAAGCAGCAAAAGAAGAAGTCACTAAACTTATAACTACTAAGTTCATTCGAGAAGTATGTTATACCACATGGTTGAAAAATGTGATCATGGTTTGAAAGTAGAATGGTAAGTGGCGAATGTGTACAGATTATATAGACTTGAACAAAGCTTGTTCGAAAGATGCATACCCTCTCCCAAGCATAGACAAGCTCGTGGACAAAGTGACTGACCACCACTTACTAAGATTCTTAGATGTGTATTCGGGCTATAATCAAATCCGAATGCATCTATACGATGAAGTCAAAACAACATTCATCACTAAGTCAGCTAACTACTACTATAAAGTCATGCCTTTTGGCCTAAAAAATGCAGGAGCATCATACCAAAGATTGATGACATGGTGGTTAAGTCTGAGGAACTAGACAATCATGTCAAGGACCTGGAAGACATTTTTTCTACAATTCGAAGACATTCAACGAGGCTCAGTCGTGAAAAGTGCGTGGTTGGCGTACAAGGCGGGAAGTTCTTCGGCTTCATGCTAAGCAGTAGGGGCATAGAAGCCAATCCAGACAAATTTCAGGCATATTAAGCATGAGGAGTCCAAACAAGTTAAAAGAAGCGCAAAGATTAATGGGAAAATTGGCATCACTTACTAAATTCCTCACGTGAACAGTTGAAAGAGAAAACTATAATCACACTCCTGAAGAAGAATGAAAATTTCAGTTGGACTGAAGAATGTGCAGACGCTTTCACCATCTTGAAGGAAACCATCATCCTCCTATTTTAATAAAACCAAACCCTAACCAATAATTGATTTTATTCTTTCATTCTTAAGCGAAGTCATTATCATAGTCATAGTAGAAGACACTGCTGAAGAGCAGTAGCTCGTCTATTACATAAGTCGAATGCTCCAATATGTTGAGATAAGATATCAAATAGCAGAAAAAGTAGTGTTAGCATTAGCTAGTTCAACGTGAAGACTTTAGCCTAACTTCCAAAGTTACACAGTAGTGGTAAGAACGGATTGTCTAATAGCTAAAGTATTAAGAAGACTCTAATTGGCAGGAAGAATGGTGGCATGGTCCATTGAATTATCAAAATTTGACATCAGATATGAACCACGAGGACCAACAAAGGCACAATGCTTAATAGATTTCCTAAATGAATTGCACCCTTTACCAAGCACTCACCCCTTCCACTAGACATTGCATGCCAATGGATCTTCGAATAGAGGGACAAGTAAGGTAGGCATTATATTGGAAGGGCCAAATGATGTTACTATAGAACAATCTCTAATGTTTGGCTTTAAGGCCTCCAATAACCAAGCTGAATATGAAGTGCTGCTGGCAGGACTCAAGCTAGCTGAAGACATGGGGGCAACCTGCATGAAATGACTTACAGGTTCCAAGATCGTAGCAGAACAGGTAAACGGTTCCTACCAAGTCAATGACGCAAAATTACTATAGTATTACCATGCATTTTCTCATGCAAAAACAAAGTTTTGAAGAAGTGGAAGTAATGCATATACCAAGGGAGTAGAATGTAAGGGCATAAAAACTAGCCAAACTATCTAGTTCTCACAAACTAGGGTTATTGCGCACTTTCCTGCAACAAGAATTACCCCTTCCTAGCATCTCGGTATGTTCGGTCTCCACAAATGACCAGGATTGGCGTACCGACATCCTAGACTTTCCGCAAAAAGGAATGACACCTATAGAGCTAGCTAAACCAAAAAATTGAGGATAAAGGCCTCATTATTTTCCCTAATTTCAGGAAAACTTTATAAAAGAAGCTTTTTGGCTCCTTTTCTAAAGTGCCTAAGCAACGAAGAACTAACCAACGAAGAAGCAGATTATGTCCTCAGGGAAATACATGAAGGAATTTTTAGTTTTCATTCAGGGCAAGATCAATGGCAAACTGTTCTACGAGCCAAATACTATTGGCCCACTTTAAAGAAAGACTCTGCCATATTTGTAAAGAAGTGCATCTAGTGTCGAAAACATGCAAACTTAATCCATTCCCCAGCAGATGAGTTATGGATAATCACCACTCCATGGCCTTTCTATACTTGGGGAATGGAAATTCTCGACCCTTTCCCATTAGCTTAAGGACAACACAAATTTCTCCTAGTGGCTATTGACTATTTCACAAAGTGGATAGAAGTCGAACCCTTGGTCACTATTTTGGCCTAAAATATAAGAAGTTTACATGGTAAAATATAGTGACATGTTTCGGCCTTTTGCACTCAATCATCACCGATAATGGTTTTCAGTTTACAAATAAAAAATTCAACACCTTCTTGGAAGAACTTGGCATAAAGCACAAAGTTACTTCGGTTGAACACCCACAAACAAACGGGCAGGCCAAAACAGCTAATAATATCATTTTGACAGAATTGAAAAAACTACTTGATAAATCCAAAGGGGCCTGAACGAACCAAATACCCAAAATCTTATGGTCATATCGCTACACTCCCTAGAGATCTATAGAAGAGACCCCGTTTCAATTAACCTTCAGAACAGATGATATGCTACTTATGGAGATAGGAGAACCCTCTCTCTAAAGATTCCATTTGGATCAAGAAGCTAACGATGAAGCACTTCAGAATGACTTGGACTGAATTGAAGAATTAAGAAATCATGCCAAAATCATCACGGAAGCTACCAAAAAGCGAATGTCATGATGATTCAACTCCAAGGTTAGATCGAGACATTTTCTTCTGGGTGACCTAGTTTGGCGCGCAACTAGCGAAGCAAGAAAGGAAAGGAATGAAGGAAAGCTAGCTTCTAATTGGGACAAACCTTTTCGAGTTCACCAAGACCTCAGAAATGAAGCATACAAGTTAGAAGAGTTGATAGGAAAACTCATCCTGATAACTTGGAATTCCACACATCTCAAGATGCATTATAGGTAGCTTGAGCTTGTACGTCTTTTGGGGCACTCTTTTCCTTATTCTTTTTGTATCCTACACTGGGATATTTTTCGAAAAGGTTTTTAATGAGACTCTCACCCATCTATAAAAGAAGGAAATATTGGCTCGACTTGTTTTTTACTCTTTTCTACTCTTTTACAAGACATGGCTTCATCTTGCTTAAAGCCTGATAGAGTACCCTCCCAAAAATTTACATTTTTGGCATAAGTTATTACTCTACAAAGAACTTCAGCTTAGTTAACAATTACGAGAGTACCTTCTCGAAAATATGTTTTCCTAGCACTTGGCCGCCACTAGCTCATTAGAAAACATATGTTTTCCTAACACCTGTGCCCACGCTAGGAATTTGTAGTAGTTCTGCCATTTCAAGTTTAGCTTCATCCCTTCTAGAGCTTTTCAACATTCTTCTGAAATCAAGTCCCTGAATCTACTTGCTGACACAACTAGATCCAGGTCCTCATAGAAAAAATTACAAGGAAGAAGAATTATGCTGATGGAGGAGGTCCTTGGAGCCTAAGTTTTGGCTTCAGACCTTTTGGACTTGTTGAATGAAGACTTCTTGTCTCTTTTTTTATTCTCTTGCTCTTTCTCGCCTTCTTGTACTTTCTCTTTCCCCTTTTGCTTTTGCTTCCTTCTCTCAAAATCAAACACAAGAGGCAGGGTGTCAGCTGAGGGGGTTTTGATGAGGGGTGCTCTTCGATTTGGATTTTTAGCATAGTTGTTTTAGCCTTTGGATTTTGATTTTTGCATAGCTTGTAGAAGCCAACTACTTTGTCGTCAGCTTATGTCATGATCTCTGCAAAACATCAAAAAATACATTTAGCCTTATTTCAGCAAAACATAATCAAAATTATTTCATCAAAATTAATGCTCACCCTCGAGATCAGTAAAAGAAGTTATTGATGCATATAATTGCAACAACGCTGCTATGGAAAGAAGGTCGGGAAGCAAATTTAGGAAAGAAACCTTAACCTTCTCCTCATCCATAAATAACTCCTCAGGGAAGTCTGTATACCTCTCAGCACAGGCTCCCAGTAAAAAGGAAATAAACAACCCCCTTGTTGATCGTAGAAATGGTTTCAGTCGGCCTTGAGATTTATCATAACTTTAAAATACCTGAACTTAAACCCCTTGAATGAAGTTGTATACGAAACAAAAAGAGAGTTGTCAGCCTTACAAAAGAGAGAAACTCATTTGCATTTCTCGTGAGCCCGAGTAGTAAAATGGCGAAGGAAAAGGCTAGGAGTAGCCTTGGTGTGGGTAAACAAACATAAAGCTCAGAACACTTCGATGTAGCCCCAAGCGTTCGAATGTGGTTGACTAGGGGCATAGTTCAACACTCTAAGTATCGCCATGATAAAGTTATCAAAGAGAAGCCTAACATGAAAAATCGAAAAGATACAATCGTACGCAAAGAAAAAATCCCCTTTATCCTCTATGGCCAACCCAGGAAGACCAAATCTGGGTTCGGAACAACAAAATCCTTACAACACCGAACAAGAAAGGCAAAATTCTCACAATCTTCAAAATAGTAGATCTGGACTTTGTTTACAAAGTCACTTAGAATCTGCCAATTAGAATATGGAGATGATAAAGCCTCTACTCCCTCATCTACCCAGTAGTAGAAAGGAATTAGAATAAGGGGGTAATCCTTTTTCAAATTACCTTTGAATTTGCATGTCATAGCCACTTTAGCTAGAATGCTGACCTTTAAGTGAGGCAGAGATTGCAGCCTTGAGGGACCAACATCATCTGCCTGCAACGCTGGGTGAGTTACTGACTCACCATTACTGCCTGAGGTAAAGGAAGATATTTTGGCAGATCTCAAAGAACCACCTTTAAGGGAACGGATTTCGAAAGTAGGAGAAGAACAAGACATTTGGCCAAAATATAAAACAACAGTATGAGACATACTTGACTCTGAAGATGGGAGACTGGGGAAGAAGGGTTGGAACGAGATTTCAGCACAAGAAGGAAACAGAAATGACAAAGTGTATCTGAACTTGTCACCTCCCCTCCCTTATATCCACGACATGTGACTGTTCATTTTTCCTCTTTTGCTATAGTCCCCCAAAACAACGATTTTGTTTTGCACCTTCAGTATCACTTGCAGAAAGAAAAATCTACTTACCCTAATTAAGTTGGCCCATACCTAGGGATTTGACCTTAGGGCACAAATTTGAAGTGTGTACGATGCTCTTTCAAAGACTTCACCCTTGTGCTTCACACTTCGGCTAAATCCTGGGGGCAAGTGTATATTTATTAGGATAAAAGGCAAGTAGAAGGACCTAAATACCCTCAGAAGAGGGTGGCAACAAGGACTTTGGACTTCGGCATGGCCGAAATCCGAAGAATAAAATAAGGCACGAAAGAATGCTTTAAGATATCAGGATCAAAAGGATTTCAGATTAGCAATATAAATTGAAGGCACCAACAGAAAGGAAGAGATAAGAGACTTTTGATTTCGGCATGGCCGAAAACCGAAATATAGAACGACACCCTTCAAAGTAGGAAGTAGTGGCAATAATACAAAGGATTTCAGCCTTGCCGAAATCCGAATTCTTGTAATAGGTTAATCAACCAAATTAATTACAAGACTTATTAACATAATTAGAAATTAACGTTACTCCCAATAAAGTAAAGCAAAATAAACAAGACACTTGCATGATAAAAATAAAGCATAGTGGATACAATTAATACACGGGGTTAAACAGGTAATAACTACCAGGTAAAAGACACATCTTTGCTATAAATATTGGTTATGAGGTATATGATACACATTCATTCCTAGAGAATTTATTACTCATGATTTCCCCTATCTTACTCATTTATTGACTTGAGTGTTAGAGTCTTATTTTGCAGGTTCTTTCCCTTTCTAAAGAACGAAGGATATTTTGGAGAGTTTGCCATAAACAGTTCTTAGGTACATTTCGGTAAGAACAACACTCATCGAATTGTCCATTCAAATTCCATCATATAATGGAAAGCCACCTATCTCTGATACTTTGCATGTCCCAACAACCATTATTAATGTGGATGTTTCCCTTACATCCTAAAACCATTGATAGATAGTTGTTTCCCACAAACAATACACAGCTCTCCCTCAACGACATGATCTCCTTGGTCCTATGCATTCATCGTCCATTGAAAGCACAATTTGTGACAACTCGTGGCCTTTTATGACTCGTGGCCACATGTTGCAAAACTTTGAGGACAAGGTGATTTTTTATGGGTCGGCAATGTAAGCAGGTTCGGCACCAGGCCCAAATGCCTCTCTTCTTAGTTAAAGGAGTACTACACTCAGTAGTTTTATGTATATTGTGTTTTTCCCTCAATGGGTTGGATCTTGTTATGGGTCTCATTAGCCTTTGTGTGTCTTTATAAGAAGCCTATTCTATGAAGTAATGCATGATACTTCCCCCACACTAATTGAAATCAATTTAATACTATTTTTTCATAGGTCAAATGTTAGTGTTGTTAGTAATATTTTTTATAGACTAAATGTCCGTTGTTAATATATTAGTCTTTGTTAGTGGAAAGATTCGAACCATAACATCTCCTTCCCCTTACATGTAGACTTTGCCACTAGACTAACCTTATAACTCCTTAGTGGTATTAATAATGTTAGTTTTTATTAACCGTGGGGATTAACCTGCGACCTTTCCTTACCTGAATTTAATATTGTTGATATTGAGCCCAAATTTCTTTAGTATTTACTCATAAGATACTGCATTAATATTTTAGGTAGATTGTTCTTAAAATGTGTATGAATTAGGCAGCCTTTCGCCCTTCTATTGTGTACTGTTGCTAAGTTTGATAAATATTTAAATACATATGGCGTTACAAGGTTAGTGTAGTGATAATGTTCACATGTGAAAAGAATGACTAAAGGAGAAGTTGTGTGTTTGAATTTCTCTACTAACAAAACTAACATATTAACAACTAAGTTTGTTTATAAAAACAAATTATATACATGCTGGATTTCTTTTAAGGGTGGCTGTTTCTAGGCAAACCTCCTGGTTGTCTCTGCACCCCTACCTCCTTTATCACTGAGCGGTCATTTGGGGCTTTAGTCGGTGATCTGGGTTGTTTCCCTCTTGACGATGAAGCTTATCCCTCATTGTCTCACTGACCGACCTTGACACTTGTTATTTTGAGATCATATATAGTATTCAGTGTTTACCTCGATTTGGTACCGTTCTCATGGCCTGCACCGAAACAGTGTTTTACCCCTAGATGTCTAGTCAACTTCTGTATTCACATCAGCATCAATTGTATCGTTCATTCAAAGGATATAAATTCAAATTATTGAATGCTTACAAAGAATTCCGGTGTAGTAGGTAAATGGAATATCGATGTGCTCAATTTTGAAAAGTATTTGAGCTGAGGGTAACAGGATATACTCTTCCAATTTGGTAAAGAGCCCCACACTAAATCACCTTATAATTTGGGTCTCCATATTCCAGTACTTTAGTCTTGTTAATGGCTATAATCACTCAAAATTCACTCAACAATGTTCATATCAGATTATTTGGAAAAACCAGTGACATAGAGCTTGATTGGTTTGGTTTTGTTTTTTAGTTTTGGAAAAGAGTTTTAAAAAATAGTTTTCAAAAACTGGTTTCGGGAAGAAAAGAAAAAAAAACTTGTTTGGCAAATGATATTTGGAAACTGTTTTGAAGATGTAAAAATGGAAAAACTTGTTAATGTTTATTAGAATTTCATTAATGAAAAGAAAAAAACAACATACTCTGATTGTATTTTGAGTTTTTTAAAAAAAAAAGAAAACTGAAAAGCAAAACTACTTTCAGCTGTTCCAGTTTTTTAGCTTTTAAAATCTAAAAAACCAGAACTGTTTTCTAAAACTGTTTTCAGAAAACACTACCCAAACAAATTTTTTAGTTTTTAAAAACTAAAATACTGAAAACAGTTTTATAAAACTGTTGCCAAACAAGCACATAGTCTCTGAGAATTACTTACTTGTTATCACTTGTGACATCTTAGTTACTCAATTGGGTTGTTGAGTTTAATTGATTATGAATTCAGTTTAGGTTATAGACAAAAGAAGATAAGAAATCATGAAAGGGAGGCAATAATCAAAAACTGAAAAGATAACTCTATTGAAATTTCACATGCCATTATATGCAAAAAAACAAAGATGAAGATGATTTGTTTGCATACTTATTTATATGATTAGTCTAAATCAGCCCATCTGTTTGTTTCCTTGTGCAAACTCCATTATGAACAGAGGTGCTCATCTTCATAATTTGTCTAGTAGTGTATATACTGAAACAAGAGGCAGATAGAAAGAGGGGCTGCGAGAGTGACTTGGTGGAGCTATAAAGCAAGCGGGTGCCACTACTAATATGAAATTAGGTATGCTCATAGCAAACTATTATATATTTTTTAAACTATTGTATCATACCGATCCAAAATTATTTTATATTATATAATATATAACATAATTTATAAATTTTAAAAACTTTCCTGCGGATCTCAAACCTCAGGAAACTGGCGGGAGGAAATTTTAAAAATATTTTTCCTGCCTTTTTTAACTTTGTTTGCAGTACTTTTTCTATAGATTGTTTTTAAGGAAAATCTACAGAAAATTTTACTGAAGTTATTAAAATCATAAAATAGTAATTATGTATGAAGGTTTTACTTACTATATGAATTCCTAAAAAAATTTGCAAGTCTTTCTTGCAAATTTTTTTAAAATAAATTGTAGGAAAATCCTCAACTAATAATGAATTTTTTAGTGGTGTTTGAAGGTGATAGTGGCTGGCAACACCATGGAAAATGATGTCATCACAACAGAGAAGCTGCATCATCATTCTAAGAGAGTTTCATGCATCCTTCATTTAGTTTGATTATATTTTTTCTTTAATTTTTCATTGTATTGAAAGAAGGGCATAGAACTAGGTAGCACAAACAAGACACGGACATAGATACACTGACGTGACTAATGTCTATAATATAGGATAACTTATGTACATATAAATAATGAGACTTTAATGAAATAAAATATGAGTAACAAAACAATTTAACTAAAGAGGTGTTCACTAATTTAAATAAATTTTTTTATGATAACAAAGCTATAAGATAGGTCTAATAACATTATTTTTTAAATATTAGTGTGAGTGCATTTATGTTGAGGTCATTTTAAGTATATGAATGTGAGTTTAAATTTTTAAACAAAAAAATAATTTTTTAATTAGATACTTAAGTAGAAGTGTCCAACATACCTTAGACAAGAGTTACATAGTATCAGTATCTGAAAATACTTCCAACAATAGAGGTATAGCTATCTCTTAAGCATAAAATTCTTTAATTTTATAGTTTTGATATGATTATGGTTGGTGTCTTATATGTACAGTTAATACCTTTAAGTTCCCTTGTATTTTGTCATTAATGTTTTAATTGTTCACAAATTCCATCCATTAATTTTGTATTCAGACGTCCACCTCAGAGTTTCATAAATTATTCAGCACCAGTTACTTAAGAATGTTTGTTATGAATTATTTCTTTTAACTTCTATCCTTTATTATGTATAGAAAACTTCTGTGAAAGCTTTTTAAGTATTTTTTATGAGTTTAATATCTATACACAATGTAAAAGAATTGTATACTGATATTTAGATTTTAACTTCAGTACCCTTTTTAATTAGAGGGTTTTGGTACCTCTATGATGTGGACCAATCATTTTATGGCACATGTTTAATGAATCTACGTCATTGGAATATTTTAATTTCTTTTATTTAGAGATCTAACAATAAAAAATTTTAATTATTATTTTTCTTTTAATTAAAATTAAAAATAAGTTTACAAATTTATTTTTCAATCCCCAAAAGTCAATTTTATTTTTTTGAATTTCTATCCTTCATTATCAAAACCTTATTTTGGTGCATAATTAGCAATTAGGCTTTCCGTCTTCTTCCTCTCAAAGATACCATGCTATCTCATTCTTCCATTGCCCGTATTGTTGCCACTCAAGTTTAAGTCCTGTGATTCTGTTGTTGCTTTGGCGTCCCTTTTGTTGTCAGCTCTTCTGCAAACCGCTCTATTTTTTTGTGAGCATAAAAGGGTGAGTTCAATTTGTGTGTTTTTTAATTATTGATTTGTGATGCGTGTCCTCTGAAATTAGTTTCTTGTTCTGGTTAGTTTAAAATTTTTCTGCTTGTTTTTGTTAGGGTTCTTTGAAACTGCCATTAGAGGTGTGTTTCGGAGTGAGGTTTAAGAAGGAAAGACATTGTATTAAAATTTTTCATGTTAGAGGGTTCTCCTCCCTCAAATCTCCCCCAGTTTTAGTATTTTTGGTTGAAAAACAAGTTAAACTATTTCTTTACCTATGATTTTTTAAAATGACATTCTGTGTTTTGATACATCCCTCATCACCACAGTTCTCTCTTGTCATTGAAGTTAAAAATAACATGGGATAAATATTACACGTGTTCTTAAATCTCCATCAAGCATGTTGGGAAAACTAACTTCACGTTATTGTATTTGATTTGATAGAACCTTTGTGTCATGTACAAATCTCCCATTGGTAGATTTATTTGTGATTGATTTACAGCTTTTTGTTATCATGTCATTTATTGATTTTTCAAAATCACGTTTTTTGTATTTTGATATGTCTCTTGTTATCATAAATCATAGTTCTCTCTTGTTATTGAAGTTAAAAAGTACATTCACTTTCACTAATAGATATTACACACATTCTTGTAAGTTCTAGTTAAACCTTCATACTCACTATCTTTGATTGGCAGGACCTTTGTGTCATGGGTGTTCCACGGATATGGCTCTCCTATTTTATTCATGAGTTTAATTAGTATGCACTGACAGTGTAAAAGAATGTTACACTAACATTTAATCATATCTTTCCATTTATATGAATTTTAAAATATTAATTGGTAAAGTCAACAAACTTACCATAAATTAAGGGTTGTGGTTGAATGTCAATGTAAAATGTTTACACTGAGACCATATACTAATTAAACTCTTTATTTATTTTGTTGGTCCAATTAATTTGGTTTAAGGTTTGCTCCTGAATACGTCTTTGATTTGGGATACTTTTATGAAAACCAATATTATATTTTTTTTTAAAGAAAGCAAAAAAAGCAAATATTGATAAAAGTAGTGATGTACATTCAATTTTCTTGTTTAATAGGGTATAAACATATTTTTTCATGTCTTTCAAAAGGGACTAAATTCTAATATGATCATGAAGAATTTTTGTGTATCACATCAGTATTTTTTATATAAAGAATTGTTGTTAGTCATATTTAAATTTTTCTATATACTAATCTTTATTTAAATTGATAGCACTTTTAAAAAGTGGGTTGATTGATTCTTAAAAGTTCTAATAAGGTATTTGTTAAATATGAGTTTATAGCTTTTTGCTGAAATGTGATTGCTTTATTTTTGTAGATTAAGTATGGAACAAATATTTAAACCATTCAAGTATGCAACAGAATCATGAGGACATCTTTTTTTAAGATTATTTAATAAATTACACTAACAATTTCCAAATTTTTCTCAATCTTATACCCCAACCATCATATAAGAGGACCCACACAATAGAGTAAATAGTGACTCTTCCAAAAATAACAGACTACACCTCCAAGTAGTAAAGCTAAGAAAATATTCAATTGGATTATTTTTGCTCATAATAATTCTATGATCACAATTTAGTTAAGTTTGCTACACACAGTCATGGCTCATGATGATTCAATGATCCCAAATTACTAAGTTTTAGTCATTAACATATGATATATAGTATATAATAATATCTAAATATTAGTAGCTCCTAAAAAACTAAATATTAGAAATTAATTTATTTGAATTACTTAACTGCTTAATTAAATTATAAAAAATATTTACAGTAATATTTTTAATATTTATTAATTCATAATAAAATAAAAACATATGATATATAGTAATTTAATTAACCTTTCTAAATTACTTAAAATCCTATTGTTAAGTTTTGTTTATTTTTATTATAGAAAAGAAAGAATTAAGGCCTCAGTAATAGATAAAGGCTATATTATTAATTTTTTAAAAAATTATATACTTAATTACTTTATTAAAATTTATTAAACAAAAGTTAACAATGAAATTTAACCGTGCAAGATTAAGAAAATTGTGTTTTAAATTACCCAATTAGTTTAACCTTTATTATTTAATTTTTCATATAATTAGTTACCGAATTAAAAGTTACATATTAGTCTATATTGATTAAAAATATGTGACAAGATAAATAAATTAAAATAAATTAGTAGTTGTCATTTATGCTCTAATAAACTATAACAAGATAAATCAAAGAAAAAAGAACTATAGTAAGATAAATTAACAAATATAAATCTCTTGAAATTGGCTTCAACTCCTAACAAAATGATCAACAAAAAAAAAACTATAATAGGATAAATCAATAAATTAACTATAATTGATTTATCTTGTTGCACATGTTCAATAAATGTAAATTAATAATAATTTTTAAGTAATTTAAAAAAATTAAGGATCAATATTTATTTTAAGTAATAGGTAATTTCATTAACAAAAGAAAAGTAATAGGTAATTTTAAGTAATTTAAAAATATTATTGTAAATATTTTTTATAATTTAATTAAGTGGTTAAGTAATTTAAATAAATTAATTTATTTATACTATTTTTTTATTTATTTACTATATATCTATGTTAATGACTAAAACTTGAAGTAATTTGTGATCGCCAAATATCATAACTATGTGTAACAAATGAAGTAATTTGTGATTGCAAAATTATCATAAGTAAAACTCATTCAATTTAAGAGTAAATGTAATTTAATAGGTAATTTTTAAGTAATTTAAATTGAAAATATGGGATAAGATAAATCAATTATAATAAGTTATTAATCTATACTAAGAGTAATCAATTATAATCGTTAAAGCATTGAATGGTTAATTTGTTAGTTGTATTGTGCTTCCTACATACATTAAAAAAATATTGATCCTTATTTTTTTTAAACTACTTAAAAATTACCTATTAATTTAAATACGTAACAAGTTAAATCAATTATAATTGATTTATATTTATTGATTTATCTTGTTATAGTTGATTAGATCATAAATGACAATTACGGATTTGTTTTAATTGATTCATCTTGTCAAATATTTTTAATCAATACAACTTAATAGGTAACTTAACCAGTTTAAAAAATTTAATTAATAATATTTAGTTTTTCTAACTATTAGAAATGTCTAGTTAATTATTCCAAATTTAAATTAAAAATCATATTAACAAAACTTAAACACTAATATTTTATTGTAACTAAACATAGTAATTAGATTAATAACTGTTATATATTTTTTTTAAAGTTTTGTTATGACTTTATCTAAACTACTACATTGTATGTGGTCCTAGACCATCACTACTTCTAATACATCACAGCACCATCCTTGAAGTTGAATAAAATTTTTATGCCTCATTCATGCTTGCAAATTGTGTTAAAAGGATTTCGATTAAAAGTTTGAGTATATTGATTTTTAAGTCTTGAAAGTGTATTTAAAATGTGATTTTAGTCTTTAAAAGTAAATATAATCTTCTTTCATTGTCAAAATAACCATATATTAAAATAATATTTCTATGATCCCATAAATTTCCTAACTTCAATATCAAAATAGCTACGTAATTATAATAACATTTGTTCCTAGTTACATAAATTTCCTAACTTCATTGTTAAAAAATAACCTAACCACTAAGCATAGTTAGTTATAAGAAACTAAACTATTCTTCTTATTTCATAGAAGTTCCCAATTTTCGGTTGCCAGCTGTTTGATTATTTTGTTTTGGGTGTTGTGTGAGTGTAGAATCACGTCTAGTGCAATTCTGATTCTTGTTTTTTTACCAGCCAAATGTTAGTTCTTAATATATTAATATTTGTTAAAGGAGGAATTCAAACCCACAACATCTCCCTCCCCCATCTCTTCAATTTTCATTCTTGTTTCATCCCTAACCTACCACAAGTAAATAAACATGTTAGATTTTATCAAATAATAAATACTAAATTAGAAAAAATAAGGTACGATAAAGATGAATACTTAAATTTTATAATCATCAAGGTAGTCTCAATCCATCAACCACTTAGCAACCCAAATCCCACAATCATTCCTATAACATGTCAATATATTACTTTCATAGTTAAAAAAAAAACTTAATTTTCAATAAATTCAGTTAGTATATTACTAATGAAGTTTCTTTCTTCCAATGTTAAGAGTTACGATGATAAAAACAGTCAACCGATAACATTTTCTCTAAGAAAATTGCCTACAAAATAAACAATTGTTTCAGTTCAAATTTACATCATAATAGAAAGTTCACATCATTTAAAAAAAAAAATTAAAATATTACCAATTTCATAAAAAATCTTCTTCGTATTGGATTTCTCTTTGTGGGTTGGGAAGAAAATCCAAAAAAATAAGTCTTTTATGCCCCAAGTTATTAATAAAAAGCAAAAACCAATGCCAGGTTATGCCATTTATAGCAACAAAAATCTATATAAAAAATCATACAAATGGCACAAAATATCTCAAAATAAATACATGATAAATAATAAGAATATAATATATATAGAGTTTGGTTGTGATCTTATCTAAGAAATCAATTGTTTCCATGTACTGATTGAAATACATCGACTTATTTATATACGTACTAATTTAAATAATTAAATGTAGATTCTATATATAAATATATAAATAATATGAATTAAAAGATAAACATAAGTTTTACTATAATTTAAATATTCTTTAAATTTTTTAAGAAAAGTTCATATGCACTTTACCATAATTAATATATTATTTGGTAACATTATTTATATGATACCTATATATTGATTTTTACTTATGTAATTAAGGTAATTAAGTCAAATAAATATTTTTATATTGTCTCTACATATTAATTTTTAAATTTATTTACATAATTAAATTTATATTTTATATATAAATATTTTAAATTTTTTTATAAAAAAGATTGAGATATGTGTTACTATAATTAATACATACATACATATATATATATATATATATATATATATATATATAATTAGAATAATTGAACCAATTAAATATTTTTTATAGTCTCCACATAATAATCTATATACTAATTTAAATAATTAAATGTAGATTATATATATAAATAATAAGAATAAAAATATAAAATGTAAGTTTTACTTTAATTTAAATATTATTTTTTTTAACAAAATTACACATATGTTTTACCATAATTAATACATTATTTTGTAAACCTTATTTATATGATTTTTATATAAGAGATTTGAAAATTTAAAAAACACAAAAAGGTACTTTTTTAATAAACAAATATTAATTTGTTAGGGGTCAATTTGAACCAATGACCTTTCCTTTTCCATCTCCACAGATGTTAATACCACTATATCAACTTTATAATCTTACAACCAAAAAACTATTTTAAACCATTTATATTGAAAAAACATAATTTTTCTATTATCTATGTTGTTCACAAAATAAAACTATTATCTATTATCTATTAATAAAGGGAACTACCCCTTTTGTTGTTCACCTTTTGCTAGACAATTATGTCTCTTATTTATAACAATAACTAACATGCTAATAAACAAGAAATATATTGCAATTATACACACACTTATGTACATGCTAGCTGTCATTTTAGTGTTACAACATACAACCGACATTAGGCATAAGTGAGTCAGCCTATTATCAACTCATTTTTCAAATTATTCAATTTGACTCGACTCAAACAATGATATGTTGACCCATGAGTCCTACCCATTTTAAAAACTGTAGTAGTAATTATAGGCCATATAGATAATATTAGGCATGATAGTAGTTGTAGTAAATACTAGGCAACACAATTACGTTAGGGTATAACATCAACATTAGTTATTACTATAGTGTTAAGACATAAAACCAAGATTAGGCATAAGTGAGTCAACCTTTTTCTATATGGTCAGCTCATTTGCCAAATTATTCAACCTGACTAGCCTAGACCCATGATGGGATAGGCGACCCATAAGTCTTGGCCCATTATAACAACTATAGTAGCTTGCATAGTAATTTTAGAAGACACAAATGACATTAGGCATGATAGTAGTTGTAAGGTGTAGAATCATCATTAGTCAAGATGATAGTATTAGAGCATATAGATGACAGCAGACATCACAAAAAAGTTAGGATATAGCTTCGATACTAGATATGATTATAGTGTTAAGACATGCAGTCTATAGTAGGCATACGTAAGTTAGCCCATTTCTTCTATATAGTCGGCTCATTTTCCATATTATTCAACCTAACCTTGCCCAGACCCATGATAGTATAGGCGACCCATGGCTCTTGGCCCATTATAGTAGTTGCAATAGCTATCACAGTAATTATAAAGGATACAAATGACATTAGGCATGATAGTAGTTGTAAGGTATAAAATCTTCATTAGTCATGATAATAGTTTTAGAGCATATAGGAAACACTATGCATAACAATAATGTTAAGGTATAACATTAATACTAGATACTTTTAGGGCATACAATTGACATTAGGCATAAGTGAGTCAAACCATTTTTTCTATATGGTTGGCTATTTTTCCATCTTATTTAACTTAATCTAGCCCAAACTCAAAACGAGATAGGCGATGCATAGGTCGTGGCCCATTATAATAGTTGTAGTAGGTATCACAAAAATTTTAGAGGATACAAACGACATTAGGCATGATAGTAGTTGTAAGGTATACAATTGTCAATGGTCATGATAATAGTGTTAGAGCATATAAGCGACACTAAGCATCACAATAATGTTAGGGTATAGCATCGACACTAGATATGATCATAGTGTTAGGGCATACCGTAAACATTAGGCATAAGTGGATCAACCTATTTTTTCTATGTGGTCAGCTCATTTTCCAAATTATTCAACCTGACTCAGGCCAAACCCTTGACAGGATAGGCAACCACGAGTCTTGGTCCATTATAACAGTTTTAGTAGTTACCACAATAATACTAAAGGATATAGACGACGCTAGACATTATAGTAGTTGTAGGGTATACAATCATCATTAGTCATGATAATAGCGCTAAAGCATATAGATGACACTAGGCATCACAATAATGTTCGGGTGTAACATCGACACTAACTATGATTATAGTGTTAGGGAATACAGTTGACATTAAGCATAAGTGAGTCAACCCATTTTTTCTATATGGTCTGTTCATTTTTTAAATTATTCAACTTAATCCAGCCCAAACTCATGATGGGATTGGTGACCAATAGGTACTGACTCATTTTAATAGTTATAGTAGCTATCATAGTAATTTTAGAGGATATAGAGAATATTAAGGATGATAGTAGTTGTAAGGCATACAATCATCATTAGTCATGATAATTGTGTTAGAGCATATAGTTAATAATTGATTTACAATCGTCATGTATTTATTTAATTATGAATTGACTAAATAATGTAAAAAAATTAAATAATTTTTATAGTTTTAATCAATAAGTAATTTAAAAAATTTAATTACGACAATTTAGTTTTTTTAAACTAAATAAAAAGGTTAATTAAAGTATATAACATATTTATTTAATTATGAATTACTTAAATAATCTAAAATATTATTTTAAACATTTTTTTAATTTTAATCAAATACTTAACTTAAAAAATTAAATTACTAATATTTAGTCAATTACTATATATCACATGTTTATTCAATTATGAATTACTAAAACTTTAATTAATTTGTGATAACCAAATCATCATAATTGTTTGTGATAAATAAAACACAATAGTTTTTTTACTTTTACCTATTAATAATTTAAAAGTTACATGCATTTTTGTAATACTTTAGTAAGTTTGTTGAATCATTTTGTGCAGTTTGATGTCTTATGGTATGTTTTCAATAAATACATTAATTGGTAACTTTTAATTAGGTAACTAATTAAAGTTTAAATGATAGCATTTAAATTTTCAATCAATCGATAATAATATTTTTCAAAATAAAAAATTGATCTCAATCATGATTAATTGTAAGTTTTTTCACATATATAATCGTTAAAAGAGTAACAACATGCTTGAGGCACTAAGAAACGGTAGACAATGTTGCCATATATACCTTAATTCAATATTTTTAGAATGTTATAAACCAAAATATTATCTCATAATGATAATTATTCATAAAATTCTCCATGATTTTAATCAATAAGTAATGTAAAATTTAATTACTACAATTTAGTTAATTTTGAACTAAATAAAAAGATTAATTAAATTACTATATATCATATCTTTATTTAATTATGAATACTATCTAAAATATTATTTATAAATATTTTTGTTTGATAATAATTAAATTAAAAAATTAAATTACTAATATTTATTTAATTACTATATAACATATGTTTATTTGATTATGAATTACTAAAATTCTAAATAATTTATGATAACCAAATCATCATAATTATATATAGTAAACTAAACACAATAGTGATGGTGTTTGCGTAAATTGTATATAAAACAAATACAACACAATTTATTTTAATTGATTTATCTTGTGACCTATTTTTAATAAATATAGATTAACAATTAATTTTAGATAATTTATTTATTTAATTACTACACCACAAATACATATTAAAAGATAAATTATCAAATTAATCATTTAGAATAATTGTAATTTATATATCTATGTAAGATTAATAAATTTGTTGACTTTACTAACTAATACTTTAAAAGTCACGTAAAATGAAGAGTTGTGATTAAACCTTTGTGTAAAACTCTTTTACACTGTTAGTACATACAAATTAAATCATTATATTTATCTTGTTGCATATTTTTAATAAGAGTTTAATTAGTATGTATTGTAAAACCTTTTACATTGACATTCAATCACAATCTTTAATTTATGGTAAGTTTGTTAATTTTATTAATCAGTATTTTAAAAGTCATCTAAATGAAAAATGTGATTAAAATGTTAGTGTAATAATCTTTTACACTATTAGTACATACTAATTAAACACTTTCAATAAATATAGATTAATTGGTAACTAATTGATTTAATGAAAGTTTAAATAATAACAGCTAAATTTTCAATCAATCTCAATAATGATAATAACATCTGTCCAAAAACAAAAAATTGATTTCAATCATGATTGATTGTAATTTTTATCACATATATAATAGTTAAAAAATAAGTAAGGAGCATGCTCTGCTTGAGGCTGCAATAGATGACAGATAATGTTATAAACCAAAATATTCTTTCATAATCGTAATTATTCATAAAATCTCCTATTACTAGTACGCACAGCATATGGCTGAAAAAATTTTGCTCCTGCACCGCTACACATGTACAATTAAAAAGATATCAAAATGCACAAAATGAATTGCAAATTAGTTTTTATACCTATATATCTTCAATTTTTATTATTTCATAATAAGCCAAATTGTTTATGCACCTACATAAAAAAATCAATGAAATGAGATTGGTAATTAATTTTATTTTAAAAAACTGTGATAATATATAGAAAAATAATTATTGGCATATCTCCATTTGCTCCTTTAATGACACTTTCAAGTAACTCATTCCAAGCTTGACCACCATTAACATTACGCAGGGGACCAGAATTCTGAAATATTATAACAATTGGTTTAGTATATGTTATACATATATCATAACTATATATCAATATTGGTGGTAAAAATATAATTTTCCTAACTGTTGTCATAAGTATTGTATTGGGTGTAATGGGAAAGAATGAGAATGGAACTTGAGGATATTGATTGTATATGGGTGGCCTTCCTTACATAGGATGAAAATTAATGAAATGTGGAATTGGATAGTTGTATGTTACATTTGGTTATAGGGGGTAACAAATTGACTCTTCCCTCATTTTGTTGAGTAGCAACATCATATCAGTGTTAACCTACCAGATATTCATTTATATCATCAAATAAGTGGTAATCTACCAAACACATCCAGAAAGTAAGAACACATGCAAGTGAAAATAACTAAACACAATAATAATATGTACATACTAAAATAATAACCATAAAATTTTAACTCACTCTCCTATTAACTTTAATTTCATAGTCTGACAATTATCAACAATACGAGACAACAATTCTGTATCCTACCAAACAAACATTGAATAAAAGAATAAACAACTCATTTAAGGATCTGATTAATTTAGAACAACTAGACAAATAAAGTAACTAGAAACAATAAGTACTTACATACTTTCTTATCATTTGTCCCACTAGTTTTACATGTTTTCTGCTTCTTAACTTTACCTCTTGTAGAATTGCCATTTCTCTTTTTGCTTAAGCTCTATAATAAAGGTAGATATACTTAGACATCAATCATTAATCCATAAAAAATGTCTAAAATGATAGAACAAAATGTTTAAACTTTATATTATTTTGACTATAATACTTCCTTGATATCAACTTCAATTTTTGTATTCTACAAATTATCATGATCAACTGACAGTGGTTCAATATCCTATGGAACAAACATTGTAATGATAACATGCATAGTTAGTTTTCCAAGCTCCATAATGTCTAAGCTTGATGGAGGTTCAACTAGCACTTATAAGAACGTGTGTAATATTTATGCAACATGACAAATTTACTACAATGTCTCACTTTCAAACGCAGGTCTAATGGTAATCTTAGAGAATCCTAACAAAACGCTATAGGTACTAACAAGAGCAAGAGGAAAACATCCTATGCTAACCAGACCAAGAAACTAATTTCAGAGAACATGCATCACAAATCAATAATTAAAAAACACACAATTGAGTTCACTCTTTTATGCTCATAACAAAATAGAGCTAGTTGCAGAAGAGTCGACAACAAAAAGGACACCAAATTAAGAATGGAACCACAAGACATAAACTTGAGTGGCAACAATGTAGGCAATAGAAGAATGAGAGAGCATCTTGTCTGTGTAAAGAAGAAGACAAAAAACTAATCGTTAACTAAGCACCAAAACAGGTTTTGATAATGAAGGATAGAAATTGCAAAAAATAAAATTGACTTATGGGATTTAAAAATAAATTTATAAACTTATTTTTAATTAAAATAAAAATAATAATTTAAAGTTTTCATTGTTAGGTCTTCTAAATAAAAAAAATTAAAAATGTCCCAATAACGTATAGATTCATTAAACATGTCATAAGGGGTACCAAAACCCTCTAATTAAAAAGGGGATTGAATTTAAAACCTGATGTTTAATCATAACCTTAATTTATATAATTTTTAAAGTATTAATTGGTAAACTTAATCAACTTACTATATATAAAGGGTTTTACCATATATAAAGGGTTCTTACACTGTATAAGTTTTTTTTTTATTTTTAATTTTCTCTTGTTCTCAATCGGCCATATATACATGGAAATAAGTTTATGTGAACATATTTGTTAAATGGAAATGACATTTATTGAATCAATCTTAATGATAATTTAAGGTCAAGATGCTAAAGAATGAAATGTTGCTACATGCATATCCTATCATAATTTTGACCAAAGTTTCAGTACGATGGATTAACAAGAATAGTTGAGAACTCTATGGAAAATTTATAATAAGAACTTTAATTATCATTGACTACTAACCAAGTAAAAACATGCAAAACTGGACTAACTAAAAGTGCACCCTTAATTATCATTGTAATTAACCAATTAATAATAAGAACTTTATAAGAACTATTATTAAAATATTTTTTCAATATATAAAAAAAGATTTCAACTGATTGGACAGCCTAAGTAATTATTGAATGAATAGAAATTGTAAAAGAAAAACAAAACTCATAGAAATTAAATGACTCCTTATCTTGATATTAGCAAGAAAATAAAAGGAAAACACAGAGTGCATGACTTTATGTTACATATCAATAGAAGACATTTTATTTTTACCTTCATTTTTCAATTTTGAGAGATTAAAAAGTTTAGAGAGTTCAAACAACTCCAGTATCAATAATCTGTAAAGTGCAAAGAAGGTAAACATGAAATTAGTAGAGCTGGAAACAGGAAAATCATAAGATTGAATTGAATTGAAAATATTGACACACCTATAATTGCAGTTGAGAGATGGTGACAGGAAAATAATAATGCAAGAGTTTGGTGAATTAGTAGAGGTAGAAGGGCTTCCTCAATGTACAAGTATTATTATTTGGTTCCCTCATTGTGACGTGTTGCAGTATAACTGATTTTTTATGTCAATTCATGAGTATAAGTATCTTATTTCAGTTAGTAATTTTGTTTAGTTATTTTCACCTCTTATATGTCTCTTTATTTCACTTTCTATGTTATATATCTTTTTACATTCTTAAATAGATAGTCACAAAACCTTTAAATTAGTTAATAAAAAATCAAAAGAGTGGTTCTATTTCAAGACTTGTCAACCAGTTGTATTGGTAGTAGAATCCACTATGGTATGGACAAAATTTAGTAAACTACTGTCAGACATTTTATGGGACCAATCTATTTCTTCAAAAATGGAATATAGACAAAATTTAGCATTTCTAATTATTTTTCAAATTCATTTTTATTTTAAAAATCTAATAATATGCAATAGTCAATAACTTTAATATTTCTTAAATCATGAATTACTAAGTTCTCTACATTGTTTCTTCACTAACCTTAGCTAAGGATTCCAACTTAATAAATAACACAAAATTAGAACTAACTAGATACTTAGTTTTACAATTAGAATAAGAACCCTCAACTTATTAAATAATAGTTAAAAAAGAGAGTAATGTAAGCGATTAGAGTTTTCTACTCCAAGAACAGAACACAGAGTAGATTACCTTAGCCTTCAACCACATCCTTTGATGTCCTTAAATGGCGAACCCATATGTAACCTATTACAAAATAAAGTTAATTTGAAATAGACATATAACCTAATAAAAAATAAAATTTTTTTCCCAATAACTGAACAGACAGACTAAATATTAAAATACACATATAACCTAGTACGAAATAAAGTTAATTTGAAAATTTTTTAATTGTTTTTGGAGGTTTCAAGTGCCTTGAACTATCTGGTTTGTACTCTTTCACCTACTTTTGTAATAACACAAAATATTACATTTTTTGTGTCGTAAAAGATACTAATCTTCTTTTATTGAGTATTATTGTTATATAAGTTTATTTGTTAATTTAAGAAAAAAATTTGAGAATATTACCTATAAATTCATAAGAGCAAATAGTAAACATGACTTTGTATCTATAAACTTTCATATATAATTGTTAAAACTTATATATGTGGAAGAAAAATACATCAGCAGAAATACACTTAATATCCATAAAAGAGAAGCACACAAACACATAGCGGAAACATTTTCAGCTATATGAACTCATTGTACCCACCTACAGTCAAAATTTTCCAGCAGAATCAAAGATTTTTTTTTTTTTTCTTATCTGACGCTTTGCTATTTAAAACACGTTTCGAACTTAAACGGATTCAAATCAAGTTAATAAACTTAATTACGGAAATGAAACTCTTAAATTAGTACCTATTTTTTTCATTTATAAAAATAAAGCTGTAATTTGATTGAAGCTAGAAAACTTATAAACTTCTTGCTATTGAGTTTATCTTGATATTTGCTTTAGAATCATTTTCGGAACACTAACACAAATTTTAAACTTTACATTTATGATGTCTAATTTTTTACATAATTGGAGTGTATTAGACTATTGAAAATCTCATGTTAAACTAATAATATAATCAAACATTATATAATATATAAGTATGGTACAAACCTCAATTTATAATTTGTGAGGTTGAATTACGTAAAATTTCATAATAATTACAAACCAACATCAATGTCATTTTTAAAATGCACTAAAATAGAGAAAGTAATGATATTACAGGAAAATGTTCATTGAAACCTTTGTGATTGACTATTAACAATTTTCATTTGTTTTAAATCAACCAAACAATTAGTTCTACGTACAGTCACAATCAGTTTACATGGTCTAAATATGTAACGATGAACAAGAGTACTCAGCCACTAAACATTTTTTAAAAGCAAACAATTTATCCACGGAAACCCTAGTCACCATTAATGGAGCTCTTCTGCACTGAATATCACATAATGACATGACAAAAGCTAAGGTTTATATTTTCTTTTAGACGGGACATAGCTTAATGGAAAGTTAAGGAAATTATTCAAAGGATGATAAATAAGATTCCCTCTAAAGCAGAGACAAAAACACTTGGAAGACATAGGATAAAATATTTTTGACTTTTCTATTTGTGTTATATGGTTCTTAAAACTACAGCAAACACACACATAAGAGACAAGTTAAATAACCTTTGTCACACTTTTCAAAGTTTCGTATCAATAACACATAATAGGTAAATATAAATCTAATATTGTAAGTTACTTTTCTAAATGCAATATTAGTCTATGAAATGTTCACTCCTATTAAGGAATCACTTGTCTTTCATCCATGTAAGTCAACCAAATGTTCACTCCTATTAAGAGTTTGTTTTACAAAATTAACTGAAAAAATTAACTGAAAGTTAAATGAAAATTAAAAAATTAGTTGTAAGTGTTTTATAAAACTAGTTGAAGGTTGTAAAATAACAAATAAGAGCATCATTAATCATTAAATAAAAATAAGGTATTTTAAAATAATTATAACATATTTTAATGATATAAATTAATTATATATTTAAATTATAAATTATTATAATTATATAGTTAAATTATAATTTCTATGATAACATATTTAAATTATAAACTTATGTAATTATCTATTTAAATAATAAATTACTATAATTAATATTTAAATTGTAATTTCTATAATTAAATGTATAACTTTTAAATCAATATTTAAATCATAATTTTTTATAATTATATATTTATATTATAAATTACTATAATTACATTAATGAATGTGAGAAAAATGATAAAGATAAAGGTGGTATAATGCAATGAGATTAGAGAGAATTAGTGGAGGACGGTGTATTAATTAATGAAGGTTAAACATATAAAAATAAAATCAGCTAGTTCCTAAAATTAGGAGATTTTTTCAAAACATTTTTGAAAAAGTTAAGAATTCCTAAAAAAACTCCTAAATTTTTATTATCCAAACTGAGCTGAAATAATTTCAATTACTAGTTTTTCATTGAAAAATTCATGTATAAACTCTAGGATTCATCCACTGCATCGTGTAAACACTAAGTATAAAATCATATAAACAAAGGTGAAGGTTTTTTTTTAACAAAAAATAAATAAATTTAATCGTAATTAAATGGACAAGAAAATATTTAATTATTTACTTGGTACCCAAATAATTTTTAATTATTTATATTTTCTTCAATAATATTATAAAATTGTATAATCATCCTCACATATAAGTGCACAATATTTTATGTATTGTTTTATATATAGTCACGTGATGGACTTTAATTTTTTCTAATTACTGTCATATCATTGTATTAGTGTTAAATATTTTCATTTAAATTTGATAACTTACACAAATAAACTACTTTAATTATAATAATTAAAAATGGAATTTTACTAATTTTATTAAATAGGCACTTTTTAATCATATTGATCATTATTATCTTAAATTATTTAAATGCAATGAACAATTACATCAACTATAATAGAGTATTAGATAAGAAAGTTTCCAAAATTCGACAGGCTATAATTTTTCTATTTTTCACTCTTCTTTTTATGCAGTTTTAGTTGCTTGATATTATACTTTTTATTACTATTTTTAATAAATAACCATTTCAATAAAATAAAGATAATACTTACTATTTTTCATATCATTTAAAATATTAATATACCAAATCTAGTTTAATTTTATTTTTTATTGTCGTTTTTATAAAAAAATAGAGAAAATATCTATTTATTAATTACTCTTAATTGCATTGTCCTGTTTCCTTCTCCTTCAATCATAATTTCTTTAAACTATTATTATATTCATCCATATTTTATTTTCCAATAAAATATTTTATTCTTCAAAAAAATTATTTATATTTATCGAGTTTTACTATAAATTATCAATATTTTTAATCAACTAAATCTATAAAAAAAATTAAAATTTAGAAGCTTGGGAAAGGTATCTTGTCATTTGTAATTATTCAATTGTTTAAAAAATTCTACCTAATAACCTATTTTTTGAAAGTGTAGGCATTTAGCCCATTTCATATCTATTAATAAAATAGGTAACCAAAAAATTAAGGTCAAAGTAAATTATATGACTTACTTACCTGTAAATTCTATAAACTAAAAAGAAATAATATGTGTTAACATTACTAATAAATTTCATTTATCATCGTCTTTACCTTTATTTAAATCTACATCTTATGGTTCATTAAGTGGCTATCAAGAAGTCAAAATTTATTTATAAAATTGGATAATTTTCTGCTGACTTTTAAAATTATCTAACCATGTCTCTACCCAAACGTATCTCATATACCCACCGCATATCATTTATGTACTGTGAGTGAGTGTCGATGGAATGATAAAAAAATAATTTTAAAATAATGAATCGTCACAAATGTAATTAAAGAAAAGATAAAAAAATCTTTCAAATATGTTTTTAATTCACGACTCAATATACATAAGAAGGCCTAAACCATAAAAGACGTTATTTTTAATTAAATAAACAAAATTTGATAACTTTAAAAGTATTTATTCACTCCCTAAAACACAAGAAAGTATTTTTTATTTTATTAGCTTATTTTATCCTTTTAACAAGAAGATTATTATTGATAAGTTTATTTTTATAAAAATTATTGTTATTGTATTTTTATATTCTTAATTAATTTATTTTTTGTAAGTTGATGTAACTGTCAAATTTAAAGTTTACCTAATGTGATAGTTACCAAATTATGGTAGTTTTATAATGATTAAATCAAAAGTGCTAGACATAATTAAAGTTTTATTATGTTTTTATTTTTTACTAAATTTAAAAATAAGAGGAGTCGTCATCAATATTTATTTAAGAAAACATTCAATTTTTTTTTAAAGAAAGTAGTCCATGAAAAAACCTTTAATTAAATGTGTAGAGCTAGATAACTTTGAAAATATTTATTTCACCCCTTAAGACATACATACTATTTTTTTCATATATTTAACATGAAAATTTTTATTTTTAAAATAAATTTATTATTTAAAATGAATTCTTACTATTGTATTTTACATTCTTAAATATATATATATATATAATTTTTTTATCTTTTTGGCTTGACATGAATTGTCTCCTGCTGCTCCTAGATATCTCTATGCGTAGTGCAAAATCAGAAATTTACGTAGTTCTTTGTTAAAAATACTTCTGTGTTGAGTTTTTAATTTTGTTATTACTATTTTTTTAACATTAAGATATTATAATATTGATACCATATTTTATTCTTGTAAAAAATAATTTTATTTTAGAGGGAGGTTTTAAACATCAAACTTTCCCGATTACGCTTTAAAATCTCAAGATTAAAATTTTTTTAATAACTATTGTTGATTATAAACTAATTTTATTTGGGGTTATATTATAATATAATATTTTGAATTTTATACTAATAAATTTTTATTTAATATATTGTTTATGTATTAATTTTATTTTGATTTAATAATTTCATTAGAGATAAGTTTTAAACTATCAAATTGTCACAACTTATATTATAAAACTGTAGAATTAAAATGATGTCACATCTGAATAATCCATTTTCTAGTAATCATATTTTATCTTGAAGGTTTACCTTGTTGAATTAAGAATTAATAATATATTATCATTATTAAGACACAATTTTCATTATTTATTTGTAAATTTTTTATTTGATGATTTGATTTATTTATTAATTAAAATTATAAATTTTTAGTTTAATGTTATTTTAGATATATTGATTACTAAACTTACACGTTGGCTGTCTTTATTTATGTTTGATTAATAACTTTGGCAAGTTAAGTTTCATTTGATGTTTTGATTTATGTATTTTTATTTTGATTTAATAGTGTCATTATAGATAAGTTTTAAAATATCAAATCGTCATGACTTGCATTATATAACCATAGAATTAAAAAGATGTCAGATCTATTTAATATTTTTTAAAAATTTTTCATATGTAAGGATAAAATAGTTTAATAATTATTATATATATTATTATAAATTATGTAAAGATTCTTATCATATAATTTTATATACAAAAATACTATTAATTGTGATTGAAACTAATTAAGGGAGAAATCTAAGTCCAATAAATTATCACAACTTAAAAAGAATTTTTTTAATTATTATAAAAAACTGATTTTGATTAATCATTAAGAGCATGAAGTAATTTTGTCTTAGCTTATAAGGCTGTACCATTTTTAGTGACCGTATGAGCAGATAGACAAAAATAGTGCAAACTATTTAGAATGCCTTAGGACAATGATCTTAGCAAAAGATAAGTTAAGAATAAAAATAAAAACAGATTTTTATATGAATACACGTTTTTTTTTTATTTGTATTTCGGGTGTATTACATTAAGGCCTAACATATCAAGAGAAAATAGGTTTGAGATATTTCGAAGTTGGTCACCAAGCATGTGAAAGTGAAGTAAAAAACAAAGAGGATTCAAATCCCTAATAAGTGAAGTAAAAAACAAAGAGGATTCAAATCCCTAATAAGTGAAGTAAAAAACAAAGAGGATTCAAATCCCTAATAAGTGAAGTAAAAAACAAAGAGGATTCAAATCCCTAATAAGTGAAGTAAAAAACAAAGAGAATTCAAATCCATAAAAAACAAAGTGAAGTAAAATACCAAGAGGATTTGATTCTCTGTAATTTCTCCTTCTCTCTTATCTTTCAAAAAAAATTCCCAACTTGATACTTCTAATTTCTCCTTGTTTCTTATCTTTCAAATTTTTTTCCTAAAATAAATTGTTGTTGATTTTGCTTTATTGTTGGGTGCAACAAGTTTGCAATTTGGATGATTGATGAGTCTACATGTGTAGAGGGAAGAAGGCAGAGGACAGGGTGGTAGGGAAGTATTTGAATGGCAGAATCCTTTGGAGCCGTTGCTTTGTTCTTTTCTTTTTTATTTACTTTATTCTTAATTTTAATTTTGTTGTATGGTATTTTGCTACATTGAATTTGTTTTATTGAGATTCAAGTACTTAAAACAAATATGTTGTGATTTTTCATTTTTTTTTTATATTTTCTATTTACACCATCTAGATTAATAAATACACCTCATTTTTATGGGTGTATTTAACAAAAACGTGAGTGAAAATAGTTTATTTTTTTAATTTGGTTAAAAGACCTTATTTTAAGCACAAAAAAGTAAAAGACAAATATTAATAGAAAGTTAAAAATCCGGACAAAATTAGGTATCTACAACTATAACTAAATTGGAAGTGCATCCAAAGTGACTATCATTTTATTTAAAGAGTTCACACTAAGCAAGTTAAAAATGCATACAAAGAGATTATCATCAATTTTTATAGTACTTATTGTAATAGTCAAATTAGAAATACATCTAAGAGTGACTATTATTAAACTTTTAATTTGAATTTAAATAGTTTGGAAAATATAATAATAATTATAAGATATAAAATTTTTATAATAATCAAATTAATAGGACATCTTATAGGCCAAATAGCCAAATATTAATTATTAGTATTTTAATTTTTATTAGTGAAGGAATTCAAAATCATGATCTTTCTCTCTCCCACCTCTCAACTTTACCACCAGAACAAGTTTACAACTCTTGTTATCCTTAAATATTTATAGTTCTTATAATGGTTAAATTAAAAATATATCTAAAATAAAATTAAACTAAAAATTTAGAATTTTATAATTACTGAATTAAAGGTGTGACAAAGTTATTAACCTTATTTTCTAATTGATTATTCATTATTTGGTAAGCTAGTTTAGGTGAACGAGTATATATATATATATATATATATATATATATATATATATATATATATATATATATATATATATATATATATATATATATATATATATTTATTTTGTTCTACAAACTTTTTCTTCTATTTTAACAGAGTTTAATTTGTATTTATTGTTAGTGTATAAAGTCTTACGCTAACATTTAATCATAACTTTTTATTTATGATAAATTTATTCACTTTACTAATTAATCTTTTAAAAGTCATATAAATAAAGAGTGGTGATTAATCATAAGTATAATACTCTTTTAACAAATATCTATATTTTTATAAAAAAATATAATTTTCTTAAAAAGGTATATCTATTTTATCTTTTGGTTCCCCAAACATTGGCAGCAGCACACAATGATGCATGGTGATTTCGATTTTGTGAGGGTGATTATATTTATGAATTTGAAGCGGCACCAAGGTAGTTTTTGATAGGGTAAGGATTGATTGCTTCTAGTAGTGATAGGGTGTGATATGGGTTGAGTATAACAGGGAAGGAAGGAAAGCAAAGGAAAAGAGACTGAAAGCACTTCCGAAAATCACTTCGTACGGTGGTGCCAACTGATAAAATATAAAGTAGGTTTGAATTATACTGTACTAGACACAAATTATAATATGCCAACTATCAATATTGAATTGATTAAAATAGGAATGAATGTGTACCTGAATTGGTGTTCATGTCCATGAGCACTATTGAAGAGAACTCTAGGAGGTTCTTCTACCTATCTTCTGAGGGGTTATTGTAGAGAATAATTCTGATGTGTAAATTTGCTTAATGGGATGACAAATTTATAACCCCCCAGGGTAGTCAGGGACCTCTCTTAATTGGGATTTTTAATCTGATTGACCTAACCCATCACAGAGTCAATCTCACTGTAATCCCAGTTAAAATAACCATATTGATATTTTAAGATATTGTCGGTTAAAGATAAATTACTATATTGATATAATGATCATATCTTATATTGTCGATTAATGATGATAGATATTGAGTGATACTAATCCACAATTATTTTCAACCTTCTCCCACTTGGATAGTATCAATCAATAATCAACATACAAATCATTAAGCTAAAATGACAATTGCCGATATATCATATATTAATTAACGATATGAAAAATTTGAGCAACAAAATAAATATCCGATAGGGATATTAATCATTTGCATTTAGCTAATATTTTTCATAAAATGTATGGCATAATGCAGTCCCATAAATGACACTACAATGGTCCAAGCATAAATAAAATGCTAATAAGAAACATGAACAAAATGACGTCAACTAGAGCATGTCTCTTAAAGAAAATAGAGAATCAGACTCCCACTAACTTAATACATCAAAAGCCTTGACTAAACCCATGTGAGTTACATGAATAAGAAAAATTCCAACAGTTAAGGCCTTAGTCAGTGGATCTGCTAACATCTCCTCAAAATCAATGTTTTCAATCCGAGTGTGAAAACTTTGAATTTGCTCTCTAAAAAATTGATACTTGATATCAAAATGCTTTGAACGAGTAGAGCTTTTGTTATTTCGAGAGAAACTCACAGTAGCAGTATTGTCACAGTAAATCACAAGTGGCCTGGAAATGCTTTCAACTATGTGAAAATCAGATATCAATTTCTTAAGCCACATGGCCTGGCGAGTGGCCTCAAAACAAGCAACATACTCTGTTTCCATGGTAGAGGTAGCTGTAAGAGACTATTTAACGCTCTTCCAAGAGCTAGCTCCTCCTGCCATCATAAAAATAAAGTCAGAAGTAGATCTACGATCATCAAGGCAACCTGCAAAATCAGAATCAGAATAGCCAGTGACTTGAAGTTGATCAGACTTCATAAAAGTCAACATATGATCATTGGTTCCCTGTAAATATTGCATGATCCTTTTAACGGATTTCCAATGACCCAAACCTAGGTCGCTCAAGTATCTGCCTAAGGATTGACAATGAAAGCAATATCAGGATGAGTAAAGACTTGAGCATACATCAGACTGCCAACAGCGGAAGCATATGGAATTTTCTTCATAGCATTCACTTCTTCATTATTATGAGGATATTGTTTGTTAGATAATTTGTCACCACGTTGCACAGGTACAACACATGGGGAGCAAGCATTCATGTTGAACTTCTTGAGAATCTTCTCGATATATCCCTTTTGAGACAATCCAACTATGTCACGTGACCTATCACGAAGAATTTGGATGCCTAGAACAACGGAAGCTTCACCAAGGTCTTTCATATCAAAATGCCTACACAACATTGATTTTGTCTCAACCAATAGGCTCTTACAACTACTAGCAAGAAGAATGTCATCAACATATAATACGAGAATGATCAAATTACTCCCACTAGTCTTCAAGTAAATGCATTGGTCTGCAACATTTTCCTTGAAGTTGTAAGTAGTGACAACCTGGTCGAATTTTAAATACCATTGCCTAGATGCTTGTTTTAGTCCATAAATGGATCTTTTAAGTTTACACACCAAATGCTCATTGCCTGCCTCAACAAAACCATCAGGATGAACCATGTAGACATCTTCAGCAAGATCTCCATTCATAAAAGTTGTCTTTACATCCATCTGGTGTAGCTCTAGGTCAAAATGAGCAACTAAAGCCATGACAACTCGGAGTGCGTCCTTCGTTGAAACTGGTGAAAAAGTTTCTTTATAGTCAACGCCTTCCCGTTGACTATAACCTTTAGCCACTAATCTAGCCTTATACCTATCAACCTTTCCATCTGGAGTACGTTTTGTCTTAAAGACCCATTTAGATCCAACAGGCTTACAACCTACTGGTAAGTCCACAAGATCCCAAACATTATTATGAGACATGGAAGACAATTCATCATGCATAGCTTTTAGCCAATCAGAAGCATGAGAACTAGAAAGTGCTTCCTGAAATGTGATGGGATCGTCATCATCATGTGGATCATATTCGTGCTCCTGAAGATATACAACATAGTCATTTGGTATAGAAGGTCGGCGTATTCTCTGAGATCGTCTTAATGGGGCCACATCAACATCATCAAGTTGTTGATCATTGAGTTGTGGTTCATCAACTTGTGGCTCTGTCATTTGTTCATCTTGCCTCTCAACAATTTGTTCATCTATGTGAACCATTGGGGTTGAGATGTCTATAGGAAGAAAATAAGATGGTAATGGAAGCATGGTTCGATCTTCTCTAAGGGTCATCAATCGAGGTGTGTAACTCCCACTGTCCAAATCATCCTCAAAGAAAACTGCTCGGTCAGATTCAATAACTCGTGTAGAGTGAGAAGGACAATAAAATCTACGTCCTCTAGAACCGATGCAGTAGCCAATGAAATAACCGCTAATAGTTTTGAGATCAAGTTTCTTTTGTTTAGGATTATAAGGTCTTAATTCTGCCTTACAACCCCATACATGGAAATGTCTCAAACTCGGCTTTCTTCCAGTCATTTGCTCAAAAGGAGTTTTGGGCACAGATTTGCTAGGTACTTGATTAAGAATGTACATAGCAGTTCGCAAGGCATCTCCCTAAAGAAATTCGGGCAGAGATGAATGTGATAACATACATCTCACCATGTCCATGAGTGTTCGATTTCGTCTCTCAGCAACGCCATTTTGTTCAGGAGTTCCAGGCATGGTGTATTGAGCTTCAATTCCGTATTCATCAAGGAATCAAGCAAATGGTCCTAGATTTCTTCCTGTCTTGTCATAACGACCATAATATTCTCCTCCTCTATCAGACCTTACACACTTAATTTTCTTTTCTGTTTTCAGCTCAACAAAGGCTTTAAAGGTTTTGAAGGCTTTAAGAGAGCTTGCTTTGTCCTGAAGAAGATATATCCATCCATGTCTGGAGAAGTCATGTATGAAGGTAATAAAATACCTATATCCACCCATAGCAGTAAGAGTAATAGGTCCACATATGTCAGTGTGAATTAATTGTAGCACATCGTCACATCTATTTGAACTTTTATTCCTGGTTTTGGCAGTGAACTTTCCCTTGATGCAATCAACACAAGTGTCAAAATCTGAGAAGTGAAGATCATGCAGAATACCTTCTTTTATGAGTCTTTCAATTCGAGGCCTAGAAATATGCCCCAAATGTCTATGCCATAGCATAGAGGAAGATTCATCAATCCTATTATGTTTACTCCCAAGAATGGAGTTGACTGACATATCAGTTACGTTTAACATGTAAAGTCTGTCATGCAAAACTCCTGAACCAATAACAGTTGAATTATAATAAATCACCAATTTACCATCACCAAAATTAAAGTTGTATCCACATTTGTCTAAAACAGAAATATATATCAAATTCCTTCTCATGGAAGGGACATAAACAACATCTTGCAATAATAAAGTGTGTCCAGAGGATAAACATAAAGAGATGACTCCAATGTCAGCAACGGGTACTCCAGCTCCATCTCCCATAACAATCTTCGACTCAACATCACTTGGTTTCCTCAGGCTTGTGAACCCCTGTAAAGAATTCACAACATGAATAGTAGCCCCTGAGTCTAACCACCAGGAATTTGGAGGAACATCAACCACATTAGATTCAAAGCAAGTTAGTGCTAGCAGATTACCTCGCTTCTCCTCTTTCTTTTTCAGAATAAAGCAATCTTCCACCTTGTGACCATGTTTCTTACAATACTTGCAAGAACCTTTAAAGAATTTCTTCTTGGGTTCTAAATGTCGTTCTGCTTTCTCTGTACCCTTTTTATTCTTTCCTTTATATCTGTTAGCACCTTTAGCACCTGAACTAAAAGCAACGAACTTAATGCTATTAGGCTTATTCTTCTTCATTGACTCCTCCTCTTGGGTGATTATTGCAATCAATTCATCCACTCCATAGTCATGCTTTTGAATGTTATATGAAGTCTTCATGATGTCAAACTGAGAAGGCAGAGATTCCAAGATGCGATAAATTAAAGTGTTTTCACCAACCTCAACCTTGAGAGACTTCAACTTATTATAGAAATGTACTAACTTCAAAATGTGTTCACGTACACCGCTGACACCATCATATTTGGTCTTTTCAAATAAGGAAAGTTATTGGCTTTTCTGTGCTTTATCAAAAGTTGTTAATTTTTCACTGATTGCTTTCAGAAAGGCACTGGCATCATCAAGATCTGGAATGCTCTGTCTGATAGATTTCTCCATGGTCAATTTAATCACCTTCAGGCACACTCTGTTAGAATGTTTTCATTTCTCATGAGAAATTCGTTGAGCTTCAGAAGACTCATCTGTAAGAGGCGCAGGCCTCGTCGTCCTCAATGCTAAGTCCAGATTGCCAATGGTCAGGTAGAGATCTAACGATTCTTTCCAGTCCTCATAATTTGTTCCATTTAGAGTTTTGACAGAATTAGGCAAGAAAACTGAACATCACAATAAAGGAAAAAGTGATTTAAAAGTTCAATTTAAAATAAATCCCTAACCAAATTACAATACATTATAACTTAAATTAATAAATCCTAGCACCGATAGGGTACCAAAAAAAAATTAACATAAGTCAAGAGAAATGCATTGTACAACAACAAATTATACTAATAATAACACATCGATAGGGTATAATTATCACTAATATAATGAATCAATATTTATTTCATAAATTTACACAAATGCATCCACCATAGGTAAAATTACAATTATGTAAATTAATAGCATAAATCATGCTTATTTCATATGATTTTAATCATCTTAAAATATGACAAACAAAATTCATACCATCATGCCCACGATAGGCAGGTCATCACAATGCAAATTAATAGAAAAATCATATTGTAAGTGATAATTCAATATTCAAAATTTGAAAGTAATATGCCAAAAATAATTCGAAATTACGTTTCAAAAAATTAAATAAATTTCAATATTATGAAATTTCAAAAAAAAAATTATTTATTTAATAATTTTTTAAAAAAATCTTGGCATTTTCGCCTATTCCTGCGTGGGGGCACCATCTTGCGAAACGGAAAACCTTTAGCTATCCGTGCGGTTAGTGGGGTTCTGCAAAAACGGAAATGACGAAAAAAACCTGGCATCGCTATTGGGCCACTGGAAGGCAGTGCCTTTGATTCTGGAGCGCCAGCGGAGCAGCGCCGACGGGATCTCGGTGAGGCTCGAAGCGCGCGAGGTGGCGGTGGAGCGGGCAGCCCTGGAGGCACCGAAACTCCAAGATCCGACGGGATCTGGGCGGCAGAAACGCGATCTCCGCCTCTCTCTCTGATCTCCGCCCTTTATTGGTTCCGATCTCCGATCTTCGCCCCTCTTAGGTTCAGATCGTGGCGCGTCGAGGGTGCGAGGAAGGTGCGGCACGGCAGGGCCAGGACCACCGGCAGGGCCGCTAGCCCCGGCGGGCGACTCGGCTGCCGGTGGATGAGTCGACTGCCGCCGCACAATTGCTCAGGTATCATTCGGTCTCTCCCTCTCTCAATATGTGTGTATGTTAATGTTAAAAATAGGGTTTTTTCAATTGACAACCATAAAATGTATCTAGTATGCTCTGATACCAATTGATAAAATATAAATTAGGTTTGAATTATACTGTACTAAACACAAATTATAGTATGCCAACTATCAATATTGAATTGATTAAAATAGGAATGAATGTGTACCTGAATTGGCGTTCATGTCCATGAGCACTATTGAAGAGAACTCTAGGAGGTTTTCTGGCTACCTTCTGAGGGTTTATTGTAGAGAATAATTCTGATGTGTAAATTTGCTTGATGAGATGGCAAATTTATAACCCCCCATGGTAGTCAGGGACCTCTCTTAATTGGGCTTTTTAATCTGATTGACCTAACCCATCACAGAGTCAATCTCACTGTAATCCCAGTTAAAATAACCATATTGATATTTTAAGATATTGTCGGTTAAAGATAAATAACCATATTGATATAATTATCATATCTTATATTGTCGGTTAATGATGATAGATATTGAGTGATACTAATCTACAATTATTTTCAACACCAGCAACATACGCTGAAGCCACAGAAGAGTGGAACAAAATCTTGTTGGGTTTAACTATGTTCTCTTTCTGGTAATCTAACATATGATTCAGCCATTAACCAAAAGTAGATATCCCTTGAAATACCTTTCCAAAGTTTGCTCTAATAGAATGCCATCTAAAAATTCATGCTTACTCTTGTTATCAAAAAGCCAATGAGACACAAAAGTATCAAATAATTTATAGATGAGTTCCAAAAGGTCTTGGTTCATTCATGATATATAGGTGATGAGGAATCTTATCTTCATGATACTTACCATAAACTCCATATTCAAAGAAAAGAACAAGTTCATGAGGATTAAGAGTTTGAAGTGGATGGTTCTCAAAGCAAAAATGTTGACTGTAGACAATGGCAAAAAGTAAGAGCTTTCAACCAGGTAGTGTACCTAATCTTGGAAGAGAGACAAGAACTATAACTGTCTTTTGCTTGAAATTGTGATTCTGGAAAGTGTATATGGCTTGGAATAGTGTTGATGCACACCAAAACCTTGGAATAGTGTTGATGCACACCAAAACCTTGGAAATGGTATAGAATGGGGGATCTCCAACCCTTTTCTTTGTGAAGAGAGGGAATTAATTCCTTACATCATATGCATTTTGATAATCATCATAAGTTATTATTAATAGCATATAGGAGTTTTTCGTACACACCACGTGAGAGTACTGATATTAGGAAAAATTATTAGATGATACAGTATTATATAATGTGTTTTCATAAATGCACGTTTAACTCAAACATATGGTTTGCAGTGATGACCTATTATTACCATTTAATTCATGCGCTTATATTCATGACATATTTACCGTTAATTTTAACCAGACACTTTTTTCTGATGTAACAGTGAAATAGGTTATTCTATGTATATCTGAAATCAGGAATCATCACACATGCAAATCTGACAACAAACAAATTACATATACTTAAATACATTTTTATTATCTTTTTAATAAAATAGTCTTTCTTTTTCTTTTGCATTTGTACCAGGATCCTTCTCCTGTTGTCAAACGCATACATCACTTTATTAGATTTTTCAAATATTTGATCATAAATTTCTAACACATAAATCCAGATCGGTAAGTAATTTTACATTTCATCAATTTGATCTCAAATTATAAAGTATCCATACTGAATCCAACTTCAAATTCCGTCAATTTGATCTCAAATTATATATTCTAAATGCTTCAAATATCATATACACAGAACCCCATATTTAGGTTTTAATTAGGATAATTAATTTAAAATTAATAAAATTTTTAGGGAGTTCTAGGAGTTTCATCTTTCTTACTCCACCAATAACATTTGCCGCCAAGTTCATAGTCTCCCGAATTTGCTGACTATTCTTTCACTGTTGACAAAGAAATATGAACCCTTGTCAACTAAAACTTTATATAGCAGATTATATAATAAAATATTGGCATCTATAGGCACTTTGATTGATAACAGGGTTGTAGGTTTTCCCACATATTTCTGATCCATCCACCTGCAGTGTTGTTTCTTCGTTTTCTATCCGCGTCTTTATAACAGGATTGTGGGTTTGATCCGCTTCTTGCACTGTTGCCTCTTCATTTCCTTACGGTGACTCAATCATGAGGTTGAGGGTTTCCCCCACAGACCTGTGACCCTTATGTTGCACTGTTATTTCTTTCTGTACCTCAATCACAGCGTTGTGGGTTACACCACAGACCTGTGACTAGCTCATTGCACCTTATGCCGCCGGCGCATGACTTAAAGTGTGAGACATGCTCCTATTAAACAAATAAATAAAGAATAAATTACAGTAACCGTGCTTCAACTTTTATTAAATTATATACAGCTTTATTATTTTTATTTTTATATACTTTTTAAAATTTAAAAACATTATACTAATATTTATATGTTTAAAAACATGACTCTAACACCTGTTTTAAACCTAAGGAGTTGTGAAAATAATAGTTAAAAAATAAAAAGATACATATATAATTATACTAAATTTCCAGAAAATGTTTATATAATTTGCTTATAAATAAATAAATAAATTAACACTCGGCTAATACAGTACTTTCTTTGATAAAACTATTAATTCTCCATAGTAGTTTTCGACCTATAACCTTGCGGTTTCAAACAAAATTCCATAAGAGAAGTAATTTTCTGAACTTCATTAATGATCAGAATAAAAAAAAAAAAAGTTATTAATTCTTCATGAAAGACACATTTACCTGAAACGTTTTAATTAATTGCAGTGATGAAATGATTCAAGGATTGGCTATTAGGATATGCATGCGCATTTACATTTATTTCATCTTAATTTGTCACTTCTGCCCTAGGGGAGTAAGTGGTTTTAATCTTTCGTTGAGACAATTAATAGTAAAAATAGTGTAATTTTTTGTTTTTTAAAACATTTCTAAAAATTAATCATTTGAAAAAAATGTTTGATTTTTAGTCGCGACTTTAAATGTTTTAAGAAAAACATTGTTAATTAAATGGTTTTTTCATTCGAATGACTTCATACGTGACTAGGAAATATGAAATAATAGTTTTATTGATATTTTTAGAACAAATGTGTTTTAATTTTTTATCCATTTAAAATAGTTTATAATATTAGATAAGTTTATAAAATATTAAAAATATAATTATTAAAAAATTATAATATGGTTAGACTCTTAACTATGTGATAAGTTGTAGGTCAAGAACTTTTATATCTCAATTTCTACTTTTTAAGTAGGGAATAAAAAAATACATTGAGCCAAATTAAAAAACTAATACCAAAATGGTACTTTTTTCATACATAAAGTTAATTGAGTTAATTTCCTTCTCATTTAGAGATTTTTATTGAATTTTTATCTTATAAAAATAAATACTAATTACTAATTCATAAGAATGTAAAAATATATGAAATAAGCAATATATTAATTTGTTTTAGTTCGATTGATGAATAACCAGATTTACAAAATACAAATAATACACATACACTAGAAAAGAAAATACATTAAGGTTTATCACAGTAGGGTGACATAATACACACTGATTCATGAGACATCTTAAGAACCTTAAGCATAAAGTAAGAAATTGTAATAAAATACTTCATATTTTTAAAGAAATTTCTTGTGTTTTTTTCTTCTACGATTTCATAGGAGTCCTTACCTACTATTTGATCATGAAATCACAAAATAAAATACTAAAGTTTCTCATCTATCAATTACTAAAACTATTAAAACTTTATTTCAGTCTAACATTGTCTATCTAATCTATGATAATTCTTTTATAAAATTTAATATATGACTAATGATAATCCTTAACATTATCTATCCCTGTCTCTACATAAATGGTTTTTGTATACATGAAGAATGCACATATCAGTCAACATACATAATCACCGGAGTGATAATATATTAATCAAACACGATTTCCATTTTAAGTACAATTTTTCAACATAGAATATTATTTGATTTTTTTATTTGTTATAAAACTATAAATTCTATAGTTTAGAATCTTAGACATGTAATATGCGGTTTCATGCAAAAACATAACTAACTTTATGAACTTCATTGAAAATTATCAAAATAAAGAAGAAAAAAAGCATGAACAAGGGCTTAAGATATTAATTATTTTTCTCATAAAGGGTAAACCACATAATTACTGCTATTACATTAAAAGAACATTTGATATAGATCTTGTAAATTAAAGTACAAATTAATGACTAATCAAATTTTAAACATTTGATTGTTATTAATGAACACTCACTGTAAATAGGGAAGGTCCACTACCCTATAATAATTTCTCTTTACACCACTTAATTTATTAAGCTAAAGGAAGAACCTTATCATTTGCACCTCCCATTACAGGAGCTTGCATTGATAACTCGTGTGCTGCCACTTGAGAGTGCAACTTAAATGATAGGCCTGTGACACATAACTGTTCTTCAATGATTTTTTATAATTTTTCAGCTATAAAAGGGGAAAGGTAATTTTGTCAATCACCTATTTCACCTTTGCTTAAGAAGTACTTATTGTCAATCACATTGGCTAATTTTCCTGTTTTTTTCACTTCAAGATCCTTCATGTTCTCAAAGCTACATAAGTTGACTATACTTTCAATGACACCCCTACATTTCTCTTTCTCATTGAAAGGACAACCCAACAATTCTGCAATTCTTTTCACTTGAAAGTTAGCATCTTCTTAAAGGTCTTCATATTTTAAGAAGAAAACCTTGTTTGGTTTAGCTTGTCTGTTCTTCCAGTAATCTAACATATGATTCCACCATGGACCAAAACTAGATATCCCCTTACAATACTTTTTAAAAGTGTCCTCTAATGGAATCTCATTTAAAGCAATCTCTTCTAAAGAATTATGCTTAATTTTGTTATCAAAAAGCATATGAGATACAAACGTATCAAATGCGTTTCTACACAAGTAAATAATAATCTTAGAATTAGTCTCCCTGATTACTTGGCTAATCCATGGTATGGAATTTAAGTTGCAAAAAGTCTTGGTTCATTCATGATGGATAGGTGATGAGGAATTTTATCTTTAGGATACTTGCCATAAACTCCAAATCCAAAGAAAAGAACTAGTTTCATGAGGATTGAAAGTTTTTAGTGGGTGGTTCTCATACGAGAAGTGTTGACGGTTGAGAATGGCAAAACTAAGGGCTTTCAACCAAATAATACCTGATTTTGAAATAGCTGCAAGAACAGTATCACTGTCTTTTGCTAGGAAGTGATTCTGGAAAGTGTATATGTCTTGGAATTGTGTTAATGGACACCAAAAGTCTTCGAATTCTGGTTTTAGTTGCTCACATTCTTGGATTAGTTTCCCTTCACCTTGTGTGAAATGTTTGAGAGTTGACGAAGCCATTGGAGTAGAGAGTTAATGTTAACAAGAAAGTGATGATTACTATATGCATTTTGATAACCATAAGAAGCTATTATTTATAGCATACATTCCATGACTGTAGCACTGTTAAATGTAGAGTTTATGCATGAAAGATACGTGTTCCCTAAATAGGAGTGAGCATTTCAATGACTTTTGTCCATGTGCCTAAGGGTGACAATTATTTGTTTTAAAAGCACGTTGGCAACTTCTCTCAACACCAGTTTTTGTTTTACTGCTAAGTTTTGGAAATATAATAAGAGTTTAATTGGTATATATTGACAGTGTAAATATTTTTACACTAACATTTAATCATAACCCTTCATTCATGGTAAATTTATTAACTTTACTCATTACTATGTTAAAAGTTACATAAATAAAAAGTCGTGATTGAATATCCGTGTAAAAACTGTATACCAATTAAACTCATATAATAATGGTTAAATAAGTTTTGATGGATTAAAGTTATCTCATAAAATAGAATTATGTAATAACAAGAAGTTTTGTAAAACATTTTATAACCATTAAAATTAAGTTTTAGAATTTAATTAAAATTAATATAATCATAGAAAAAATAGTACTAGAAAAATTATTAATTAGATGTAACATTTTATACTCATGAAATTTTAAGAAATAAATTGTAATAACTTGTTGTGTTAAAAAATCATCTCTAAAACTAAATTAAAATCATAATTATATTTTTATATATAAAATAAAGAATAATAACCAAAATAAAAATTCTCCAATTAATTTGTTTGTATCACATCACCGTCAATTTTATTCTAGTACATATAAATTGTCATAATTCAAAAATCTTAAATTTCATAAAATTAATAATAAAGTAAAAAATGTCACGCACAAATATCTCCTAAGAACTATATAAATTATGACTTTACATTGTATTTAAAAATACGTAAGAGCAGAACTCACCTTATCAAGCCCAAAAATGATAAAAGAAATATATAATTTTAAAAGATAAATATTTTATTAAAATAATAATTTTTTGTAGTAGCATGAATATTATAAATTTCAATAATCATCTTATATGTCATTAAGAATCTTCATTATTAAAAACTGATATCTAGGCCATCAATTTTGTTTTGCAAAGTTTTGTTAATTATTTTCAGAAGTATATATACTAACTTAAAATAAATTATTTTACAAACCAAATATTTTTTATGATAGCTAGGTTATCTATCAGTGCGATGCACTGGTATTTTTTTTATTAATTCTTTATATTATTAAAATAAATTTTTAAATATATATAATAATTTCTAAATATATACGAAAACATTAATAATTAAAATCAAATTGTAAAGGGATATATTTTAAAATATAAATTACAACTATAACTATTTTCGTATATTTCTAAACAGAGAATTGGATTCACAATAACCCAAAAATAAAATTGCGTTGCTGTTCTATATTACGGGATCATTATTACTAATAAGTTTAACTCAATATACTGTATTTTTTGGAATCATTAATTATAATTTAACCTCACATGTAAAAAATATAACAATTAAAACATTTATTTCTAATAATCATTTACGACACTATTTACAAAGGAGACATGGATATTGTAATTCATGTATGATATAGAAAGACAAAAGACAAAATATTAAATTTACAACCCTTAAATTCATGTATGATATCGAAGGGTTAAACTAAAATTCCAGTATAAAAAGAGTTAGTGTAAATTCTAGCACCTATACATGGGGCAAACCTTTGCTTATCAATTTTAGAAAGTATAACTTTTTTCTTCATTTTATTCGATTCTAAACATGAATGTACAGCGACAAACAAACATATCACAACCTTATGACTACATACAATAGATATCATATTTTTATAAGTGAAAATTATAATAATAATTAAATTATTTATTGGTACTATAATATTATCATATTTTATATTCTTTCTTATCACTTTTATGAATCACATTAAAAATAATAATATATCAATAATTTGTCATCCATAACAGACAAAAAGGTTCAAATAATTTATCGTCATAATAGGTTATGGCAGATTTTCTGCTACTTTTGGTGGATGTATAGTATATAAAACTCTTTGTTTCTTGAAGTAAATATACATATTTTCTTTTAAAAAAATCAGGTATAATAAATGTCAAGAATATGATTATATATCTTAGTTGTTACCGTATTCTACATCACTTGTATGGTATGTTTCTTATAGTAAGGTTTTCTCTTCAAGAGGTCTACAAAACAATATCAAGATGAAGATTCATTAGTTTGCGACAATGCCAAAAGTCCATCTTCTAGTGTAGCACATTCTGCTTCTGATTCATTGTTTGTCATGATATCGTCCGTACGATTGGATTTTCTATTCATCTTTACACTTTTCTATTTATGGGAGAGATACGGTTTGACAAAAGAGTTCAAAGTTATGAATATTATTAGGTAATTAAATATAAGTAGTTACACAATTTGTATAGAGGATAACTAGAAAATGAAAACATGCACACCAAAACTCAAAAAGGAATTGTTTCTTTTATTAATTGTTATATATGAAATCTTCTAAGAGGATGACAAGATGATACATGGTATGAAATATATGAATTGTACATGTAAAAAAGTAAAAACTCGAAGAAAATAATAGTTTGTGTAGGCTAATGAAGGTGAAATTGCAAGTATGTCATTATGTATGTGAATATTGTCAACACAGGTTGATTTAGACCATATGGTTTGAAATATATAAAATGAATCAATTCAACTCGACTCCCTTTGTTTCTACTATAAAGTTTTCCAACCCGACTAATCACGGGTTGGTGAGTTATACAAGCCACAAAAAATAAAAACATATTTTATAAATTAACAAGTAAATATTTTTTAGAAAAATAAATTTGACTATTAAGAAAATTCTTAAGAGTTAACTACAGATAATCCCTTAGGTTTAGCGTAATTATAGATGCAGGTTTTTTCTTTGGTTTGTGTTGTATCTAAACAACACCGAAGTTGTTAATTGAGTGTAATAATAAAGGACTTTATGCTTAATTGTCACTTCACATTAACATAATTTTTTTTTTACAAAAATACCTTCAAGGCTTTTTTTTGTCATTTAACAATCTTTCACATTCGTTTGACTGAGTTTTGATTTTTAATTTCTTTATACACACCAAAGAATTGCCTGAGAAAGAGTTATGTTGTCACAGTCATTATCCTTTCTAACTTGGCCTCTCGACAATATTTGTTCCTTCCAACCACTCTTAATGAATTTAGCAAATAGCAATAGCTGTCAACTTCATTCTACAGTTTTCAGAGTTCTTTAGTTTCAGAGTAGTGAACATGCATAGTAGAGTCTCTAGCTTCTAATCGACTACAGGGGTAAGAACATGAATTGTTTATAACTTTTTACAGTTTTCCATTTAATTTAAATCAATTATTTTATTAGTTTTTAAAACCATTTTGTCTTTTTTTATTTGTTATCTCTTATCAAGTATGAGTCATGTGTTAGTGATACGATTTTTTTTACTTTTGGGTAATTTCAAATTCTACTATGTTCAATGGATATAAGGTTTGATTTTATTTATTTGCAGCTTGAAATTCATTGTTCTAATTAAAATAAGAGGCATCAAGTTTCCTCATTTGTCGTACGCCAAGTGTATTTGGAGATAAAAACACGATTTTCTTGAAGGATTGGTGTCAGACTGAGGGACTAGAAAGACACACAAAATGAAATCCCCAACTTATCCACCCCTCACCATCTCCTGAAAAAAAAGCCATTTGCCATTTTAGCCAAGAATTCTGTAATAAAACTGAAACTATCAAAGGCTACTGCATCATTACTATTGCAGAAGCTTTGTCACTTCCCATGATCAAGAATTCTTCTTATTATTAAATCCTTTAACAATAATATTTATTTATACTTTTAAATGTTAATGTAAATGTAGGTGATGCTTATTTCTGTTCTTTCTTCCTCTTTTTAAAAATATTTTATACTTATGAATTCAAACTTGATTAAAACAATAGAGTAATATATCATTATCTACATCAGAACTATAATATTTGTAATTAACCTAAAACATTTACATAATGTTGTTTTTTATGGTCTTTGTTTCATTTATCTGGAAGATGTTTTAATTTAACATCATATATGGATGACAATATGAATCATCATGGTGGTTTTAGTTTTCGAATTTTCCAAACTAAATATTTTTGGAAATGCCAAACTAAATATGCAAATTTTGTTTTCCAATTCAATTACAATGGTGGTTCAGTTTTGGCAGTCTAGCATCTAAAATATATAATAACAGTCCAATATTCGTTTTTCAAACTCAAATACCAAATTTCAAAGAGGATATTTAATTCACTTTAATTAGTATACCTTAACAATGTAGAAGAGTTTTACACTTATATCCAATCATAACTCTTTGTTTGTATGACTTTTAAAGTATGAATGGGTAAAATCAACAAACTTACTGCAAATGAAGAGATGATTAAATATTAGCGTAAAATTTTTTACATTATCAAGTGACTATGTTGTATGTTTTTTCTAATCTTAAATATAATATCACAAATCTTAGTTCAATACCCGTAATAATAAAATTTAAATATGTGTAATCATAAGTATAAATAATTAGTTCTTATATAGAAATAATTACTCAATTTTATGTAAACAAAATTATATAATAATAATAAAATTTAAATATGTGAATTCATATAAATAATAATTTTTTATGGTCATACTAGCAATCTAGTATATTGATTTGTATATTTTTTTAGATATTTTGTTCTTGCAAATTATAATTTATCATTAAATGTATGTATTATTATAAAAAATGAAAAAAATTAATAATTTAATACTTATGTGTATTAATGACATGAGAAAATAAAATGAACAAATGAAGTAATATCGTACAAAATCATGTGAATATTAGTAGTAATAATATCTGAGTATGTAAACTATGAGAACATGAATCTCATGGTGATTTCAGTTTTGGAAATTGCCAAGTAAAATACTCAAATTTTGTTAAAAATAATATGACACAAAATCCCGCATAATGTCACTTTCCAGTTTAATAACCTCAAATGTGTCTCATTCATTGTTTAAAATAACTAATAGAACTCAACAGGAAAGTATGTAGTTTGCATAATCCCCCACATTAATACCTAAATAGAATAATTTACCATTTCTACTTTTTATATTAATTTGTATATTTTTTATATTTTATTCCTGCAAATTATAATTTATCATAAAATATATGTATTATGATAAAAATTGAAAAAAATTAAAAATTAATAATTTGATACTTATGTTTAATATTAGACTTAATACTTATGTTTAATACTTATGACAAGCGTCGAAAAATAATCAAAACTAGTATGAATTACACAAACTAAACATTATTTATATTAACACTAGTATAGAGTAATGCAAAGTAAAAATGCTTATGTTTAGTTCTCTTTAAATAAAATATAGTTACTCTTATATAATAAATACATTAAAAGTGACATTAAAATTTTAATGATCATTAAGATGTATCATGGAGCATGCTATAGAAAAACCGATCAAACAAATACTAATGACCTTAAAATATTATAAAAATTTTAATGGAGGTTCCCAACATTATTTTTACCTTAGATAAAAAAAATAGGTTATTTATTATGCTTCTAATAATATATTATATTTTTTTTTCTAAACCCTAAAATTATTAATTAATAACACAACAATTACAAAAATCATAGAAAATTATTTCTTCCAACAAAAAATATACCAGTTATCAATAATATCAGTATATAATATTTTGAGAAAAAAGATTGTGCACTATCTTAGTAAAAAGTTTTATACTACATTAAATCACATCTTCATTTATGGCAAATTTTTTTATTTTACCAATTAATACTTTAAAATTTATATAAATGATGAATTGTGATTAAATGTAAAACTCTTATATACTGCCAACGCTTACTAACTAAACTCTAATATGTTTTAATGTAAGTAATATTTTGCAGTGCGTACCAAATAAAAAAGTGAAATACCAACCCATGTAAATTTTATTTTCATTATAATGAGAATATGCTTTTTTTATTTTATTTTTAAGTTTTAAATTATTATGTTACTTATATGACCTATATTCCATTATAATATATTTTTTAGTTCATTGGTATTTAATTAATATTTATATTTTTAAAATAATGTTTAACACATAAATGTTTATTTTTAGTGGAGAATATCATTTAAATATTTTAATTTTATTTTTAAACTCATGAAATTTAAAAATAATGCTATCATAAGTTATTTAAATTTTAATATTTTTAAAAATAGTCAATGTTTTTTTCTAAAAAGATATTTTTTCAATTTTTTGTGGTTGGTAGGGCAGTTTGTTTAACCCACCAGCCTATGATGCAGTCGGGTTGAACTCACTTTTTAAGTATGAAGAAAGGGTAGAACAACCCGATGTCGGGTCAAACTGACCCGTTTTGACAATTATAAGTAAAATGAATGAAATAATGAACATAATTTAAATTAAAACATCTTTCAAATAAATAAAATAAGTACCATAAAAAACTTCATGATGTAAATGTTTTACATTAAACAAATATTATCGTGGGTTGTGGCAATAAATAAAATTATGAGGAAAAACTATATGATTTATGTTTGAATGCTTGTGACTCATGCATCATATAGGCTAGAGAATTTGTTGATGCATTGTGCATTATGCATTGTCCTAGATACTTTGATCATGATAATGTCTCAATTCTTGATTTAATCTAACTTCAATTAGGAATGTGAAAGCATAAATGAGATATATTTTTGAGAAATTTTAAATCTATTTTATCTCCTCCATGTAGCAATTAATTGGTTAAGGGAGTTATTTAACTTATTGGAAACACATACTTGATATTACAATCTGTCAAATTGACTATCATAATTCATTAAAATAGAGTGAGTCAGTTAAATATGTAACTTAATCAATTAATTTGTGCTTGGTTGACTAAGAGAAGTATCAAGAACAATTTAATCGATTAAATTGATCCTGAATTTTTTAGATCAGCTTAAAAAATCATTTAATTGATTAGATACTTGGTTTAATCGACTAATACAGAATGAATGTGATTTTTATGTAAAAGTTGAAACTGAAACTTTAAAAAAAGAGAGGTTAATTTAAAAAATCATTGAATTACATCTTTTGCGAGAAGAGAAATTGCAATCTTTTAGAGAAATACAGTTGATTACACATCCTCATCATTAAGCTTCATGATCTAATCAAGGTTGCATAAAGATTGTAGATTCTTGATCATTGTTGTATCCTCTCTTTTTGGTAACCTGAATCTTTTTCTAGTTTTCCTTCAAAGATATTTATTTGATATCAACCTTTTACCTTGTTTTACTTGTTTTGGTTAAAAACTTGTTTTCTAGGTTTTTGCAATAGGTTTTTGCATGCCTAGAATCAATTCTTGATAGGTGTTCAAGATTTGTGGATGTTGTTACTGCATGTGCTTGTGAGTTTGCATGTAACTCATTTAATTCTATTGGAATCAATCTAAAGACAAGTTGTCTTATGGATAGAAACATAGATGTAACCCCAGGTGGATTGTGTGCAATAAGTTTTTGCATGGCTTATTTAAGCCCCCCTCTTGGCTTGAGACATTTAACCATTATTTCTTACTGCCCTAATCAAACTTCTTCCTTTTGTGAACTTCTCCATCATAGAAATCAACCTTGTTATAGCATAAATGTAGGTAGTGATCCTTCTTTCTTTCTTAATTGGAACTTGATGAACATTCAAATGTTTCTTAAAATCTTCAAAAAATCAAATCAATGCAATTTGCAACACAAATGGTCTAATATGAATGTTCTTGTTTTTGTATCAACAATTATCTCCCTCCTTAGCATTATCAATAAAAACTTGTATTATATTTTTCTTTGTGATAAATTCCACTGTATCATTGAACATTTTAAATACTTTATCATTGAGTTGTTTTTTATCCAGAAAACAATGTCTCTCCTAATTTCATGATAACTGCATTTGCTTAATGTTATTTGCCCCTGTAAATTTGTTATGATACGTACGTTCTTATTTCACCATTTATTTTCGTAAAACGTAATGTGATAATGGCTTGGATTTAATTATCATTTTCATGAGTCTCGAGTCCTATTTTTTATTTTTTTAATTTATGGTTTGGAATCCCAAAAGTTTTTTCAATGAATTTTATTCTTATCAGAACTTTGAAGAGATAGATGCAAGCAATTATAACTTTATGCTCATTTGTTTTGTGCTATTTTTGGGGTGTAGTTTTTTTTTTTTCAATTTAAAGTGTTTTTTGAAGACATAACTCAAAAACCAAGTGATTTTAATTTAATCTATATGTAACAAACTTCCCATTTTCAAATCAAATTATCATATTGTGTGAATATATGTATAACAAACTTCTATATTTTCAAATTAATCTATTTGAATATATATGTAACAAACTTCTTCCTCCATTTGTTTTTAAATTAATATATATATATATATATATATATATTTCAAATTACCTATATGAGGAGTTAGTTTTCACCTATAAAAATTAAAATTTGGGTTAGTTTTGATATTATTAGTTGTGAGTATATAATAATATTATTCTTTCTCCTCTCACTTAGGTTTCTGACTTCGGTTTCCATGAATTAATAAGAAAAAAAACACTTAAAGTGATTAATTTTTTATTATTTATTACTATTGCCTCTAATTTATTTTCTGTTTATTGATGCATCTGAGCCCAGTGTAGAAAACTGCGAACACAAAAAATATATATTTATTATAGTTTACAAATTAACCAATGATTGTGATAAAATTTCCTAGCAGTACCCAAATAATTTAAATAATAACCAAAGCATGATTATGCGAACCCACAGGCCGCGAACTGGTACAGTACCTATAATATGTTTATTTCACAATAAAAAAGAGAACACACAAAATATATCAAATATATGTGTGTAAAACTCAGTTTCTAAAAGTCTGTTGTAAATAAAGATTGTCCATGTAATAAATAATAAAAACCATAACCACACCCTCTCTTTCCCTCATTGTCTATCTACTGTCTATTTTTTTTTTTTTTTCCTTTCTAAATCGTCCTCTTCTGTGCGGAGTGAGAAAAGGTAAATTCTCTCTCGAGGACTAGGACTAATTAATTTAATTTTTTCTATTTTTAATTTTTAGATAAATTATATTTTTTAGATGAAGTGGGTTGTTGATAATTTCAGTGGTGAAAATCTGGGATGGTGTAAAATTAGTGGATGATTATCATAGTGAAACCGAATATGTTGAAAATAATAATTGAACACTTTTAACACATTGCAAAAACAAAGTATTATTTACGGAACATGTCAATATTTTGTGTTGGGTCTCAAACTCACCGTAGAGGTCGATAAGATTGAATATTTTTTTATCTTTTGATATGTTATCGAATTGCATGTGCGAACGAATAAGCTATTTGCATATTGTTGGTGGTAACTACTCATTGATGTGTTTAGAATAATAATTTATCTAAGATTCACCAAAGAAAAGGAAAAGAATTGTTTATTCAATTGCATCATAAAGATCAACGATGATTTGCTCACTGGGTTGATGGAGTTTTATGGTTCCATGTTCAGTGTTTTGATTTTGACTTTGGGAGGATAAGTTAGTGGTTATTTGATTTGGGGTGATATGAGTTCAGGACTTTTATTTTGTGTGTTGTGCTGTGTGTCATTGGTCTTGGTGCAGTTGTATTCTGTACCTTCACAATTGGCCTTGGAGTTCTTAGTGTAGGTTTTGTTTTTAAGTTGCTTCTTTTGTTAAGTTTTATTGTGATATTTGAATTTTCTATCTCTGTGTCTATGTTTTGAATTGTTATCGAGTTTCAAAATAATTACTCATTTTTAAGTTTTCTGTCCATAAAAACTGCCCATTTTTTCAAACTTTCCAATTTTAAATTATAAAAACTTTTTCCTTAATTACCCATTTTTAAATGATATAAACTGCCTAGTTTTGGAAAAAAAAAACAGTCATCTTTTTTCTCCAAATTTAAATAAAAACCACTCATATATTATGATAACTATCCATTTTATTTTTAATTATCTCCATTATTTCTATCAAATTAGTTCATTTATTTACTTTTTAAATAAAAACCGTGGTTTATAACTACCTTTTTTTATAACCAGACTATTAATGACAATACAATCTTCATATTTTTTTTTCTTATTAAAAAAAACTTTTATCTTTTTTAATAATTAATAATTAAGACCTTAAAAAACTACAACACATTAAGCCGTCCCATTTAGCAGATTCACAAATGGAAGAGAAACAAAAAAATAAATAAATGAAAAGAGTGCTCCTACCAAAAATCACAAACTCTTTCTTTACTCACTACCTTCCTTCTTTCTCTTTCTGTTACCGTTTCAATTACTGTTTCAAAATAATTGAAATTTGAAAATTGATAAAAGTATATTTTTAAAATTCTAATTTTCTGATTTCTTTATGATCTCTATCTATATTTTAAATAAAACTATAATTGTCCATTTTTTCCCATAACTGTTCATTTTCTTTTTAATAATCTACCAGTTTGATTTCTTTAGTTCTTAAATAAAAACTGCCACTTGCTAGATGAAATTTCCTTTGATCTCCCTATATATTTTTAAAAATTTTAACTACCTATTATGATGTGGGTTTGATGCATTTGTGATATGTGTGATGAATACTTTCTTTAATGGAGTACTTTTACTTTTATACGTGGATAAAACAATCTCTCTATTTCTTCATCTTTTATTCTGTCATTTTTATATGTCATTTTCATTCATCTTTTATTATGTCATTTTATGTTATTCGATTATTAAAATTGTGAAATTTTAATTTATGTTGTTACGGTTAAAGTTAAGGAGTCCAACAAGAAATATTTATTTTATAATCTGACAAATAAGATTCTTTAACTAACGAATTGGTGAATTAAAAATATTTTTGAAATACGAAAAATGAGATTCTTTAACTAATAAATTAGTCAAGTAAAATATTCAAAGACTTTGTATCCCAGTGTTTGTATCTAAAAAATCTAGACAAACCAAATTCAAATAATTATTGGTCATTCTTTATTAAAAAAGTTATTAATTTGTTTCTTCCATTATACTTTTTTTTTATAAATTCAAACTAAAAAAATTTTTAGAATTTTGGTGTTAGATTTATATATGGGATGAAAACTCCCTGCAACCCAACAAAGTATATATATCTATCTTATTTCTTTCTCAAATATTGATAATTTTTCTTAAATTTCTATTTTTTTTTAATCTCAATTTTCTAAATTTTATTTCTTTAAAACTATGACAACAAAAATTACAAACTTCTTTGCTTTCTCCACTCTTAACAAATTTTCCTAAATATCTATTTTTTTCTAATCTCAATTTTCTAAATTATCTTTCTCTAAAACCGCACAAATCACAATTTTCTTTTCTTTTTAGATTTTTTAAAACTATAATTGTCCATTTTTTATAGAAAGAAATTGTCATATTTTTGCCCATTTTTAAATAAAAAATGTCCACTTTTTATTATACCTTGTTACTTTTTAAATAAAACCTGCTAATTTAATTTCAAATACATAATTAAATATGTCAAATTAAAATAAAAATGTGAATACATAGGTGTTGTCCCTGATACGCTTGTGTATTCGCATATTTATTGTTTTAATTTTGATTGAAAAAAATAAAAGTTCTAAATAATATGTGTATTGTAGTGTATTAATTTTTTAATATATGTTTAATTTTATTATTTGGGTAAGATGATAAATTCACAGGATTGTCCTAAACTATAGTCATTGTTTGATCTTTTAATTAAAAAATATTTTATGACTCCAGAGACAAAGAGATACATTTTGCTATTATTTAAATGGTATTGTTTTATAGTTTTTTTTAAGTGATATTGTTTTATATATTATTAAATCCAAATTAAAATATTATATAAAAACATAAAAATAATAATTATTTATAAATTACATTATTAAATATATTAAATAAAAATAAAAATACCAATCCAACAGAGTCTGTTTTTGCTAGTCATTATAACTTTCATACAATCTTCCGCTCCTTGTTTAATTCGCAACTATATAGAGTTTCGTTCCTGGTACACCATAAAATCATAATCATGCAATTTTTTAAGAAGTTACAAGAAACATTGTTTTCTGGAAGGATAATTACCACCAGAAAAAAAAGGAATGTGTAAAGTATGAGATTTCCAAAATTGAAGCAGAAAAATCCAAATAACGCCAGCCACCGTCACCAAACATCTGCTAAGACTATCGCCAGCAGAGAGATCTATTATACGCGCTTCGCTGATTGTCGCTTTTATGGTCTAACCTGTGACCTAGTTTGCATGAGTTTCTACTGACGAGAAGAGAAAGAAATTTTTAAGAAAAAACACGTATAAAACAATCACGTGAACTTATTTAATAAATATTTAATCTTAATTATTTATTAAAATTTTATAATTATTCAATTTTTTTATTTTCATCTTAATGTTTTTTTAATCCGAGTTGTCCTATCTTTTATTTATATATATATATATATATATATATTTTATTTTGTGATAATTCTGCTTTATAAAATCTGGCTTTTCATATTTATACCTTATTAACTATTAAGTAGAGCTTAAAATTTTCTTGTGTATAATTTTTATTACTAAAGCAGCACTTTATATATAAAATTAATATAATTTTGATTTTATTTATTTTAATTATTTTTTAAACCCTAATTTAGCATAATAATATTGTAAATAAAGTAAAATAAAAATAAAATTTGAAAATTTCAAAAATAATAAATAATTTTTTTTAATTCAATAAGGATTAGCATAATAACATTTGGTTTAATTACATGTATGTTTCACTAGAAGAAATTTTGTTCGAGCCTTCTAGGATCCGCGAGAAAACTTTCCAAGCATTTAATGTTAATTGCATATCTAAAACTTACACTTGAGACCATAGTTTAAAAAAGATGGACCCAGTTAATCTGTTCAACCACTTGGGAATTAGTGGTTTACTCAGTATAATCTAGTTGGATCGATAACCCATTTTACATCATTCAATTTGTTTTTCAAATTAGTCAAAAAAATAATTTATTTTATTATTAACTATTATTTTTTTATTAATATATTATGAACTATATTTTTTTATTATTCTATGTTATTTTTTCATGTGGCAAACTTTGTTTTGTTGTTACTATATGATTGTTTATTTGGTTTTGATATTACGTGTTCAATTTGTTAAGTTTGAAAACTGGATTTACTTAATTATGTTATGTTAGTTGCTTGTTAACTTTACCAATTAATACTACTTTAAAAATCCTATAAATAAAGAGTTGTGATTTTTTTTATAAGCAAAAGAATTTTATTTAGCACTCAAAGTAAAAAGAGATGTCTTCATTAGAACTAAATAATAAAGAGAATAAAGAGTTATGATTGATTCCCAATCAAAACCTCTTTTACACTATCAGTATATAATAGTTAACCTCTTCTTTTAAATACTCTACATTTATTTATAAGCAGTGATTCGTTTAGTTTTATATAGACATAAAATTTTAAAATTTTTTTATATAAACCAAGATCATTCGAGTTTTGATCGAGTTGATTTGTAAAGCGATGTTAAGATCTTTTATTAACATAATAATCATAATAATTTTACATTGATATTAAAATTACAGTTATTTAATATATGAATGAAATTTAATCATAATGATCTCAGCCCACAGCAATCATTTTCTTAAAAAATATATTACAATTGCATAAATATATTAAAATTATAATTATTTAAATATGTATATATAAATTAGATACATATAATTATATGATTTTTTGCCTTTTTATCTAATTTAAATATATGATTTGTCCTCAAATGCGATTTAAATCACTCTAAACAAATATAATGCAAGTCCCTACATTGAGAGCTTAAGTGTGGCTTTTTTCTTCGGTGTTTTGCTTATTTTCAGATTTATCTACTAAAAAAACTCACTCTAAACAACAAAAAAGACATACTTAAAATGGACTAAACATTAAAAGGTACTAAACTAAAATTAAAAAACTTTTAAATTTTAAAAGATAAAAAAGTTTTATATATATATATATACACACAAATTGTAATTATAAAAGACATAATTCAATTATAATATTTTTATATAAGACATTATGATTGAAGTTATATATTGGAGAATAAGGTTATAAATTATTAACTTACTTTTTAAAAAAAAAAAAAAAAAAATTTAATACACTACAGACGCACAAGATTCACATGTACATATAGACACATGTTGGAGCGTGCTGAAATGGATTGGTTGGAAAACAAAAAGTCATTAGTTGGAGCGTGTCGAGTTGCAGTGGTTGCAAAATTAAAGGAGATATGTGTTTTGTGAAAATGACTGCTTAGGTAAATGTAATAATAATATACTGCATAATGTCCCTACGCCTATTTATGATATTAAATTTCCATACGAATACGAGGAACTTTACACCTAATACATTTAACTAGGATGAGAACGGACGGGAAAAATAGGTGTGAGTTTGGTCATTCTCATTATTTTGAACATTTATTTTATTTTTTTTTCACCTACCATATTAAAAGAATTAAAATACTAATAATACTTTTTATTTAATTAAAATAAAAAATGTTACATTTGAACAGTATAGTTCATTTCCTATTTTTTTCTTTCATGGTTCGTAGAAGAAGTTGTATTTGATTTTTAATTCAGATCAACTAATGCAAAGAAGGTTGTTATTGTATGAACTTCGGACAGCATTGTCGGCAGAATGTTTATGTTTAAATTTCAATCAACTTTATTAAAAATAACTATTTTTTAATATTTATGTAAAAGAAATAATTTTTCTATAAAACTAATGATTTTTTGTATGCAAATGTTTTGGTAGAGAAATAATTTTTTCATTAAGCAAGTATTTTGTTAGAAGAACCACTTTTCACTATTATTACATATCACAATAAAGATAGTGTCAACCATGTTGGTGGTCCATTGGAGGTGTTGGTAATAATGGTGGTGTGATAGTAGTGTAAATGATGGTAGTGATCTTTGATACTGTGAGCAATGATGGTGATTTGTCAATAGTGGTGGTTGATAGTAATGTTAACCATGGTGGTGATGGTGGTCTAGTACAATGTTAGTGATGATAGTAGTGTTCATGATGATAGTGTAGTGACAATGGTGGTTTGGTATTAGTATCAACAATGGTGGTGGTTTGATGGCAATGTTGATGATGACATTGGTTGAATAACAGTATTAGCGACAATGCAGGTCTAGTGGAAATATCAAAGATGATGGCGGAGTAGGAGTGGTGTCAACTACAAATGTAGTCGACTAGTAGTGGTGGTGCTTTTGACAATGGTGTCAAGAAGACAACAATAAGTGATGATGTTAGTGGTAGAGAAGAGAGAGTCATATAGTGAAATGTAGTTATTATTTTGAAAAACTAAGAATCAAATTATAAATATATTTTTTCATATTTAATTTGCCAAATGTGTCTTGTTTAAAAAATTACATTTAAAAACCAAAAATAAAAAAGTCATTACCATCCCAAACTTTAAGTTTCAAGTCAAGAAAAATAAACTCATTAAGGTCTTTTGCTAATTCATTAAGTCTTCAAAGGGTTAAACCTAATTTAATTTTTAAGTTCCTCCGTTAGGGTTCCAATAATTAAGTTCAACTTTCGATAATCAAGCGTTGCATTGGTAAAAGCGATAGAGAATAAATCATGAGAAACCCAATAAAAACACAGAAAACACTCAATTAATCATCAATAGATTTAGGGTTAAACCCTTCCAAAATAAAAAGGCCTACTCACACATAGTCATGAGCATTGAAAGCAACAAGAAAATAAAGAACATCAAACCTAGAAATAAAGAGTAAAAAAAGGAAACGATAAGCTCCAAGTCTTGCTCTCTATGTCGTCTTGATCAAATGTTCAAAACCCTAGTTTAGAACAAAAAGTTTCTATTTAAACTAATGGGTTTCCTAATGTCTCAATCCAGAATTAAAATAAATAGAACAACTTAAACTGATTACACGACAGAGTGGGTATTTTGTATGGAGTACAATCTTCTAAATTTCATTAATGAAGTTATTCTTTTTTTCCAAATTGTCTCCAAAGTTCAAAACTTCACTCCAATGTTCTAAATCAGTCCAATAGCACTTCAAATTCTAATAAATCATATCCTAAAACACAAAAAACATTAAAAGCAGTACAAATTCCAAAATATAATTAAAAGACACCTAAAATGAAAATATTAAACCTAAATGACATAAAAATGTAAAATCCTAATTCAAATGAAACCTAAAAAGAGATAGAAATGCAATGTGTCAACCTTGTGATGCTAACTCCTAACTAAAGAAAAACATAAGAAAACTAGTTTCTGAAACTTAATAGACCCATATCATTGGGAGCTTACTCCATTTGATGAATGTCTCAAAACCTGATAAAGCTTATGCCGTATGTAGATTGAGTAGATACACTCATAATCCTAATAAGGATAATTGGGAAGAACTTGGTAGGCTCATGAATTTCTCAAGATTTAATATAGCCTATGCAGTAGGTAGATTGAGTGGATACACTCATAATCCTAATAAAGATCATTAGGAAGCACTTGGTAGACTCATGAGGTATTTGAGAGTTACCATGGATGTGATGCTAACTAGATCTGTAATTCACATGAGACAAAATCCACTATTACCTATATATTTACCCTTGGTAGTGGTTCAATACATGGAGATCAACAATGGAATCTAAGTGTGTTGCTCTAGAAATGGCTACAACTGAGGTTGAGTGGTTGAAAAACTTCTTGGTTAACATTCTTGTTTGAAATGTCCTTTCACTCAATGATGGCAACCCAATCTTTGTGATTGGAGATCCCAAGAAAAAGATTCACATGGGTAACAACAAGTCATTTGTCAGTTCTGCTAGCACTAAATTAATATCAAATCAATTTTATTTTCAGTCCCTTCCTATGAAGTAAGAAAGTTCTAGATGTTTCATTAATGAGAGGTTAAACTTTATAATTAAGCTTTATGAGAAAGCAAAACATTTTATAAATTTTTTAATGAATTTCATATCTCTTATGGGCGATGTATGATTTGCGACATACACTTGATGAAATCATCTATATGAGTGTCAAGTGGGGTCGTTTGCATGAGATCTTGACAAATCTGTAAAGCACTAGTGAATACTAGGCAAGTGTATGGCCTAAAAATGCAACATAATGAAAACAACAAAAGATTGTGGAGATGTATTGTTATTAGTAAACCACTATCATACACCTCGTGTTTTTGGTTCTATAGCATAGCTACACCAGGTCCAATGCAATACATCTCATTTGATAACCTAGTAAGATATTTCTTCTTTTCAAAAGTTTTATTTTCTTTTGTAATATGTGGAGAATTGTTGGAATTTGAGTATTAGAGTAGCAAATTAAATTGTGTCGTGTGTTTTAAAAGTGCATTAAAATGTTTATAATTATTGATCTATTTTATTAAGTATTAAAGACAATTAATTCGTAATTATGTAATAATTACATTTAATCCTTTTTATTACAATTTATATTTACAATGACTATATTTATTATGAGGTGTAAATTCATATCACTATATATAGAGGTCTCTGGTTCTCACTATTAGATACGCTCAACATTCTTCTCTCTACTTTTTTCTTGGATTTCCCTGTGGTTTTCGTTTTTATCTTTTTAGTTTTGTAGGCTTAGTTTACCTTCTTGTTGTATCTTAAGAGACTTGTGATATTACACAGATAAATCTTTTAGGACAATGTGAGCATGTCTTAGGAAGATAATTTCTGTACCTTTATACCGGAGTTTCCAATAATTATAATTTAGAAAGTTGAGAAGCATTTTTTGTTATTGTTAGTAACAATTGCTACTAAACATCGTGCAATGAATTATTGGTAAAGGTCTGAAGTGGGGTGGTGAGGCATTAAATTAAAGAGAGGGGCACATGGAAGTGTCTTCAAATGCTGCACGTACCTCTGAGTTGTGAACTATGGCACATGATGCGGTGTGCGCCATCGCGAAAAGTCTGAGTCTGTCTGTACTAACAATACATGAATTACAAGCTAAAAAAATGTGTTTACCAACGTCCTATTTTTCTACTCACACCTCCCATAAATTCAAATTATCAACATGCCTTCGTCTCTCTTTTTAGACGAGAAAATTTCCAAAAATAATTTCAATGGAATGGAAAGCTTGCCCAAGGCTTAAAAAATTAAAGCTCTTGATTTAGACCTTTCAAAAATAGAATATTTTAATATTTTTTAAGTCTCATTTTCTCTTATTTAAGAGATTAATTAGTTTTAATTAATAAGACTATATTCAAGATAATTTTTTAATTATATTTTTTTACATATATTAATCTAATAAAAATATTGTTATCAATTTAAAAGATCCCCCTTTTAGACCAAAGAATATATTGAACCGAGCCTATGAGGTAGTGTTTATAATTTTTTTTGGATTTAACCCTGGAACTTCCATTAATTAACACTAACATCATTATTTTTTGCTGAAAAAAAAAAACTATTGGCATTTGTCAAAAAGTGATATTGTGAACGTACGGAGATAATATTCAATTATTTGTTTACTCAGACCTGTGGTTTGATGATATAAAAACTATTCCATGGAGAGCTAAATTCTCATCCGATTACTACAAGTAAATATATATACCTTCAATATGGCTTTAACAGATGGGCAACTTGCAAATGAAGAAGAGAATAAGCCACTTTTCTCTCTTCGCAAAGAGAGGGGTTTGACACACTCCTATCTCTGTCTATTTCAAGATTTTTGGTGTCCAGGTATTGCTATTGAAGGTATAAAATGTTTTCAAAAATATTTTGAAGCCAAAGATAATGATATTATTGTTGCTAGCTCTCTTAAAACAGGATCTACCTGGTTGATAGCTCTAACTTTTGCCATTGTAAACCGCCAACACTTCTCCATAGAGAACCATCCATTACTTATTTCCAATCCTCATAAACTTGTGCTTAGCCTTGAATTTAAGATCTTTTGTGCTGACATTCATGATCCAATTTTATACTTATCTAACATGACTGAACCAAGACTTTTTAGTACTCACACTCCATTTTCTATGTTACCCAAGTCGATTCAAGAATCTAATGCTAAGATAATTTATATTTGTAGAAATCCTTTTGACAAATTCGTTTCGTCATGGATTTATTTTAATAAAATTAAGTCAGCGTCTTTACCCGCATTAAAATTGGAGGAAGCTTTTGAAATGTATTGCAATGGGCTAGTTTCCTTTGGTCCTTGGTGGAGTCATATGTTAGGTTATTGGAAGGAGAGCATAGTTAGGCCAGACAAAGTTTTATTCTTAAAGTATGAGGATCTTAAAGACGATGTCAATTTTAATGTGAAAAACATTGCAGCATTTTTGGATTGTCCTTTCACTCAAGAGGAAGAAAGTAATGGAGTGATTCAAAGCATAGTGAAGCTATGTAGCTTTGAGAAAATGAAGAATTTGGACGTCAACAAATATGAAAAGTTAGATAAAATGATTGACAACAAGGACTTCTTTCGAAAGGGTGAAGTAGGGGATTGGGTAAATTACTTTTCCCCTTCTATGAGAGAAAAATTATCCAAAATCATTGAAGAAAAATTTAGTGAATCAGGTCTATCTTTTAGAATGTAATCTTAAACTACTAAATGGTAAGTGGCCACACAACAACCATATATGTAGTTGTAATTTATGGCAACAATGTTATTGTGGCTTTCCTTTTGCTAAATAAAGGGGTATCATAAGTTGCAAGACTGTAACTGCATATCTTATAAGTTGTTGGCATATCCAAAATCACTCTTATGGAATGTTTCTTTAGGTTTTAAGTAAATGGAATGTTTCTTTAGGTTTTAAGTAAACTCATATAAATTCACCCGCACACATATAGGTATACTGTGGCCTATTTTTAGTTAGAGCGTATTAGAATTCTAAAATAATAATTTTGGATAAAATAACCCATTACCCATTTGTTAAATTTATATTAATTTAGTAACATTCTCGTAAATAATTATTTCTCTCAAATCAATTAATATTTTTTCTTCTATAATTTATTATCATTATTTTTTTTCTCGTTTTTTTATAATTATTACTTTTTCAAACATTTTTCTTTCGTTAATTTAGAATATTAATAATTTAACATAATTATAAATAATAATTATAACTAATATTAATAGGATTTAATTTATACATTCTTTATAAATTATAATTTATGTATTTATAATGGTATGAGATTTAATTTTATAAAAATTCAACATAAATTTATATTTAGTTGAAAAGTTAATTTTCTAATTGAAAATAAACTAGTAAGAAATATTATATGAAAGTTTGATTTAAAATAAATTGTAAATTTCAATTACAAAATCAATTTATAAATTACATTTAATTTGTATAAATTTAAATAATATAATCTATTTTAAATATGAATTGATTCATATTTTTATTAAAAGTTAACTTTTTAATTAGATTTAAATTAATTGTTTTAATAAAAATTAGTTAATGAAAAATGAATTGATTAGTTTCCTTTGCATTATATATTAAAATAATGATAAGTTAATGCATGTTTAACTTAAAAATAAGTAAATTAATAAATTAACAATATTAAAATGGAACTTAAAAAATGTATGTTAAAATGATTAATTCACATAGGATGATAACGCAGAATCACGATCACGATAAGAGAGAGGGAAATGCACAAATGTTAATTAAAGGCTATAAAAGTTAGGGTTTAGATTCCCAATTTTCAAGGGTTCTATGTTGATTTTCAAACAATCAAATATTAATGATTAATTGCAAAGAGATTTATTAATTCAAAGTTATAGGGTATTATATTGTTGTTGAAAACAAATTTGGCAATACATAATTATCAAGGTGAATTTATAACAAATAAGAATTACAAGCATGTAAAGTTAAAGAAAAAGAGAATTGAACAAAGGATTTATACTAGTTTAACTAATCACATGGCTACATCTAATGTTAGTTTGATAATCCGTGTGAAATCTTTTTCACTATAATTCAAAGGTGCAAACATTATGCACACACAGAGCTCTTTAACCCTACAGGAGAAATACCTTGTGAAACTCTATCACAATAATTCACTAGAAAACCTATTTTAGAATTCACTAGAAAACCCTATTCTAAAATTCACAGCACCTTGTGAAACCCTATTACATGAATTTCCTTGAAAATCCTATTCTAGAAAAAAACTAAAACAACTTGTGAAAACCTATCATATGAAATTACTGGAAAACACTATTCCAAAATTCAAAGCACCTTGTGAATCCCTTTCAGATGGATTTATTAGAAAATCCTATTCTAGAGGATCAACACAATGTAAGTTGTCAAGAGATAGAACGATCACTTTGTACATTAAATGTGCAAATTGTAGAGAATATTCTAGATCAAGTTTGCTCAATAATATTTTACAAATTAAGTCATAGAGCAAACTTGATTTCATCAATTGTATATGTTGATTGGACTGATGAGGGCAAAGGAATTTTCTAAAGAATGTTGTTTGTCTCTTAGGGTTGTAAGAATGTTGTAAAAGTGTAAGAATGATATTTCCAAAATGTGCTATGACCTAATATAATATTTTAAATAGGTAGTCTTTAAATAGAGAAAAATCAAGTTGTGACCTATTTAATCGATTACATAAGTTGGTAATTAATTAATTCAATCAATAAATCCTATATGAGTACATTTGGCATTTGGTAATCGAATATTATAGGTTTTGATAATCAATTAAATCGACAAAGATTCATCATGTCTCAGTTTTAGGCACATGATAATTAATTATTGGATCTAGTAATTGATTAATTCAGTTTCAAGCACAAGATAATAAGAAGGAGAGGAACCGAATGAGTGATTACATACTTATCCTCGTACACAATTTAAAGAATTAGATAATACATGTACTGGTACCCAGTCAAATGAAGAATCCTTGTCAAAAGCGATATATGTTTGAGGGACTACATGTGAATACGGATGTTATTATCATCCTTACATTGAACTAAGTTGTAGCACCATTTTACGAATTTTTTATTTTTTATATATACTGTACATAGACTTTTGAGTGGCTTACACATTATTAGGTGGATTTTACTATGATCCTGGCAAACCTTCCTAAGGGTTGATTTTTTGACAAAGTAATTAAAATAAAATAAAAGTTGCGATTGTGAATTTTTGAGAAAACTTAGGAATTGCAACTATGGAAGACACTTAACCTGTTTCCTAATTTTAATTCAAAACAAATCCTATCATAATGATTACAAGCTATTTATAGGTTATTAAACATGATTAATCCTTAACAATTAGTATTCCCTTAATTAATCAATTAATTCATGGTTGGTCCTTGTTATGGAGAAGAACAATTTTAGATTCAAATTAATAGATAAGTCGAAGGTTTTGGCAAACAGTTTGATCATACACTTTATATAAAATCCAATTATTAATGTGTTCTGTCAAGAAAGAGAGAGATTGGTCCTATGAATTCAACCAACCAATTTTAGATTGGTTATTTTTAATAATCAATAAACACACATTAATGATTCAATCTAGAAAGCAGTAGGAATTCAGTTAAAATATGAATCAAAGTTGATAGAGTGCCTTGAAGACATATAGAATACAAACTTTTACAAAAATTAACCACCTAAGCCCTATTACTTCTTCCCAAGCCTCACAGTTATAATGACTCAAAATCCTCTTAAAAGTGTAATTTGAATAGTAAAAATGAGAAATCTTCTTTAGAAAGGAATTACGTTTGGATTATAAACTCTAGTTCAATATTAGAGATCAAAATTGGTTTGGACACGTGGGTTAGCCCGGCTTACCACCGGTCTCGGCTAGGCCAAACTGAAAAATTAAGAAACAAATTTAATATACCAAATATACGGGCTGACCACTTACAACCTGTCCACCCAAGTTGAACCCGTGGTAAGCTGAGTTGACCCACCAATCCACTTAAATCTTATTTTCATTATTATGTGAATATGAACTTTTTATTTTATTTTTAATTTTTAAATTATTATATTACTTATTTGAACTATATTCCATTATGATATATTTTTTAGTTTATTGGTTTCGTTCAATTAATATTTTATATTTTAAAAATAATATTTGTCATGTTATAAATGTAGATTTTTAGTGAAAAATATCATTTAAATATTTTTGTTTTTTTAAACTCATAAAATTTAAAAATAATATTACCATAAGTTATTTAAATTTTAATGTTTTAAAATAGTGAAAGTTTTCTCTTAAAAAATAATTTTTTCATTTTATATGGGTTGGTGAATTGGCCTATTTAACCCACCAATTTGTAGTGGGCCAAGCCGGACTCACTTTTTGAAACATGAAAGAATGGTGATCCATGTTGGGTCAGCCTGTTTACTCAGTGGGTCAAGGTGGATCGATCTCAACGGATCGAGCTGATCAGTTTTGACAATTCTAGTCGATATCCAATTATGCAATACGTGTTTTGTGGTCTACAACTTAGATGTATGGGTTGTTCATAATTAAGCGCCCATGTGATACCTTCATAATCGGAGTAGTTCTTTATACGCACAATCGTGCTTCAAAATGTACGATCATGGTGACTTCGTAAGCAAACTGTTGCTAGTCATGCACGATTGCGCATAATGAAACATACATGTTCTAACTTTCTTAAGCAGAGTGTTATGGTGATGCACAACCTTGCATAATGAGGCATGAATATGATGACTTTTTAAGCTTCTGGTTGCTGAGTAGACTGTCAAAACAAATAAGAACTTATGGGTCATCTTGACCTACCATGAGCTAGGGTCAGGTCATCTTGAAAAATTTAAAAATGAGTTTTCAGATGAAAAACAGGCTTATCCATTTATGACTTGGCTCACCTAAGTTGATCCAATGGTGGGTTAGGTTGGCTCACCAACTCACATGCATTTTACTTTGTATTATTATGTAAATATAATTATTTTTTATTTTTTATATTTTTAAATTATTATGTCATTTATTTGACTTATATTTTATATACATATATTTCTTAGTTTGTTGAAATCATTTAACTAATATTACAATTTTAAACTTATATCTTTCATGTTATAAATGTAGATATTATTTAAATAATTTTTTATTTCAAATTCATGAAAGTTAAAACAAATGTTATCGTAAACTTTAAATTTCAAGTCAAGAAAACTAAAATTTGAAAACCTTCATCAGAAAAGAAATGAGAAATGTGTTACTTAAAAATAAAAAATAATTTATAAGGCATTAATATTAGTTCAATGACAAACTACTGAATCATTTAACCTTGAACTATTGTTTTATCGTATTATTGACGAATGCAATTTTTAAAATATTGGTTTGAAATCAAATTGTAAATTATATTTACTATATTTCAACAGACAATAGTATTTATTTCCGAAATATGCATAGTAAAATTTGATTCGTTGTAAATTAATACTTTTACACTTCATAATTTCCGATCAAAGCTCTACTATGGAATAAGACGGAGTAACTTATCATTAAAAGATGAAGACAAGATTTGCATTAGATCTTTTGTTTGCCACACCTTACGATACTTTTATCGTGTTCGAAATTAGAATTTACAAGTAATTAGGGCTTGTTTAGCAACAGTTTTATAAAACTGTTTTTAGTATTTTAGTTTTTAAAAATTAAAAAACTTGTTTGGGTAGTATTTTCTAAAAAAAGTTTTCGAAAACTGTTCTGGTTTTTTAGATTTTAAAAACTAAAAAACTGGAACAGCTGAAAGTAGTTTTGTTTTTCAGTTCTCAGTTTTTGTTTTGAAAACTCAAAATACAATTAGAATATGTTGTTTTTTGTTTTTCATTAATGAAATTCTAATAAATATTAACAATTTTTCTATTTTTACATCTTCAAAACAGTTTTCAAATATCACTTGCCAAACAAGTTTTTTTTTTTCTTTTCTTCCTGAAAACAGTTTTTGAAAACTATTTTTGAAAATTGTTTTTAAAAACTAAAAAACAAAACCAAATCAATCGAGCCCTTAAAGTTTCACTTAATTACATTTTGTATCAGTGAGATTTTGTTTTTTATCTTAAAAGCATAACTTGATATTGTGTTTCTAATTTTTATAATTGTTGAATTTATGTTTACTTATCGGTGAATTCGCAGATTGGTACTTAATGTTAGGTGAAAAATGCAAACTAATAGATGAAAGTAATTTAATGAATTAATGACATGATAGACTACAATTAATTATTTGTTTTAAAGGCAACTTTGATAATAAAAAATAATTATAATAAGTAAATCACTTTTAAATCACATAATTAGTATGCAATGATAGTGTAAAAGAGTTTTATATTGATATTTAATAACAATTATTTATTTATATGACTTTTAAAATATTAATTGATAAATTCAATAAACTTATCATAAATAAAGGGTTGTGATTAAACGATAGTGTAAAACTTTCTACTCTATTAGTGCATACTAAATTAAACTAAAAAAATAATTATAGTTAAGTAAATCACTTTTAAATCACATAATTAGAAATTGTCACTCTTTTAGGTTACTATCAGTTGTTAATAAACATTTGTCACTTAAAGTATTCACAATTATAAACTAATCTAAAAGTCATAAGTAATTTTTGGTGGGTTCACACACACTTTGACATCACTTTTAAGAAATATACCCATTTTTTACTTCAATGTTAAACTTATTATAAATTTAAATTGGTCACACTGTCTCATATGTTATCCCACATCACTTAAAAAAAAATATTTTACCAATTATTGTAAGAAAATTGATTTTCTACCTAAGAGATTTGTCTAGGTCATGTAATAAGAGATCTTTAGAAGAACACTATGAAGGTTAAGAACCATCTTAAGATTTCTCATTAAACTTGTTCTAACACTCAATGTCAACCCTTTTAATTAGAGGCAAATAGTTGTGCAAAATGTGTAAGTAGGTATTCGATAGATGGACAATCACTGTTATTTTTAGTGATATTGTTTTCATCTAACACTCAATAAATATTTTATAAAAAATTTTGGATAACATTAAAAATATATCGTCAAATTATAAATAAATATTCCTAATATTCTTAAAATTACTCTTGGTGTAAGTGGATTCCTCCTCTGATAAGAGAAAAGATCCACTTACTCCAAGATTAAGTTTAAGATACTTACTCTTCATCCCTACCCTCCATTTTCTTAAAATCTAATGGTTGTAATGAGTAATTAATCTTAATAATTAAGTTTAAGAAAATGAAAAGTTAGGATAAAGAGTAAGTCTTTTAAACTTACTTTTAGAATAAGTGGACCCCTTCTCATTATAGGAGGAGATCTACTTACTCAAAGGGTAAGTATAAAAGACTTACTTTTCATCCTATCTATTTATTTTCTTGAAATCGAATGGTTGTAATGAATAATTAACCTTAACCATTAGATTTCAAAAAGATGAAGGATGGAGATGAAAAGTAAGTCTTTTATACTTACTCTTTGAGTAAGTGGATCCCCCCTCTTTTATTATTTATTTATTTAGCTCGACAATAGTGATCCCCTACTCCTATGTATCTTCAGGTGCCATGGAGAATTAGAGTTTACGTAGTTCTTTTGAAATACGCATGTATTGTTATTTTCTTAATTTTTTTAATTTACTTTATTAAGCTTATAATTTCTGAATTGTCAGAGTTCATATGTCCTAAAATTTAAAATTGATAGGGGTGTATACTCAAGTCAATCTATTGAAACAGTTTTATGTTTTTAGATTTTTTTCTTTTTCAGAAATATAATTTTGACTAATAATTTATATATATATATATATATATATATATATATATATATATATATATATATATATATATATACACAGACACACACACATTTCTTTTACAAATAAGATTTAAGACAAAAAGTTGTTGCAACTTATGTCTTAAAATCTCAAGCTTAAAAAGATGACACTTCTAGTTAATCCTTTCATCTCTATTAAAAGAAATATTATGAATAAAAAATAGTAACAAGAAAGTTGAGATTTTTATTATAAGTTATACTAAAATTCATTAATGGAGAAATACACAAAAATTATCACAATTTATATAAATTTAATTTTTTAGAGATGAGATTTAAGACTAAAAGTTGTCACAACTTATGCCTTAAAATCACAAGATTAAAAAGATTCTACATCTAATTAATGTTTTTATCTCTATTAAAGAAATGTCATAAAGAAAAATAGTAAAAAAAATTTTAATATTTTTATTATAATTATACTTACAAAATAATTTTATAATAATTAAAATTAATTAATGTAGAATTTTAGTCCACAAAATTGTCATATTTTATATTCTCAACATCATATGAAACTATAAATAGATAAATCCAAATATTTTCATGAGGCAAGTTTTATGAATTTTCCTTTTTTATGAACTAGATATGTAAATAAAATATATTGTTGTTACTTAATATTATTTTTATTACTTTAGCAAGAAATAGATTTAATTGTTACTATTCATTTTCTATATCTCAATATAAATATTTAATAAAAGGAAAAATAGAAATAGAGGAGAATAAAAGAAAGAAAAGCTAATTAAAAATAAATCTTAAAAAAAGAGAGATCTAGAAGTAGAAGAAAGAAAAAAAAAAAGAAAAATGATGGGCTAGGCCCAATGCTTACTCAAGGGAAATAAAGAGAAAAAGAAGAAGAAAAAATAACAGGCGCTTACATGCCTTTTGACTGAACAAAGAGGCTGGGATTTTAAATCCCTAATTGGAAGGGAAGGATGCAAAGCGAGAAAGAAAAAAAGAAAAAATGGAGGTCTGATGTGAGAAGAAGAGAATAGAAGGGTCTCATGGGATTTCAACGACGTCGCCTTTGGAGGTCGATTCTGGCGTCATCTCCATGGTAGCCAATCACAGTAAGTGATTTTTCTTCTTTACCGTATTTCTTAACCTAGTTTAAAATTACTATAGAGAAGAGAATATGGGTACCAATTGCATGTGAACCTTCTAACCAAGTGAATCTTCTTTTGCCCTCACTTTGATTTTCCTTGTAATTCCTTTTTGTTATATTCAATTTTCTTCTCTGCGGGAATCCATTTTCTTTTATTCAAACCCCCTTTTATAACCTTCAATTTTAAACTTTTAATCATGACAAATATGCTTTTGGAAACAAATCTTTCAGGCTCAAAATTTAAGGTAACCCGTTGGTGGTTACTAGAAGGCCTACTTGGGAAGGGCATGACAAGTTCTTTTCCTTTTTTTTCCCTCTATTTTTCGTTTACTTTTTCTCTATTTTTTTTATTTACTTTATTTATTTGTTTTTTTATTTTGTTTCTAGATTTTATTGGGTTGTATATGTTGGAACCAAAGACACTACATTGAAGGAAGTTTTGATTTTACTTTTTTCTCTTTGTTTTTGCTCTTAAATCAATTTTATGGTATCAAACACGTTTACAGGTCTGATACTTGTATTGGGTGTTTTAGATAGGCTTGAGAATATATTTGGGATGATTTTGGATAGATTTCATAGGTTGGGTTGTGTTGGAAAAGCCTCAAAAATGGATTTTTAAGTAAGATAATCAATTACTTAAAAATGGTAATCGATTACCTGCAATAACTTTTTAGAACAGGAATTGATACTCTCTATGGTAATCGATTACCTGATTTCAGTAATCAATTACCCTGAAACAAGCACTTTCGACCAGTTTTGTGTAGGATATCAGGTAATCAAGTAGGAACTTATTACCCTGCATCAAAACTCATATAAAAGCATTTTGAAAACAAATTTTACAACTTTTGATCGATCCAATCAGGGGTTTGCTTCTCTTGAACGTTTACTCATAATTCTCTCCAAGATTCATACCCATTTTTTATGATTTGAAAGGTGCTTCATTTTCAAGATTCAAGGAAGAGACTCTATTGAGTTTTAATCTTTTTGTTTGGGTATTCTTCACTTCAGGTGATATGGTTCTATAAGCTTCTTTGTGTTTTTGCACAAGGTTAACAATCTCTTGAGGTGTTCTTGAGATTATTGGGGTGTTGCAAGTGAGATGTTGTGAGTGGTAGAGTGTCACGATGTAGCAAAGTCTTGTAGGGTGCAAGAGGAAGCCTCTTGTTTTGTGGTTTAAATCTTTTCGGGATTAAAATTCTATATGTGTGGTGTGCATGTACTGAGATTTTAGTGGAAAGCAGATTAGTGGAAGGCTAAGTCTGTAAACTAGATGTGGGTTTGATGTACAGAACCAGTACAAATCACTGTACAAATTCTCTCTTCTTATACTCTTTAATTTCAGTCTTTATTGAATTTTTCGAGCACTAACTAATTGTTTCATTAAGTTTTCTTGCTACAGATTATATTCTTGTTATTCATTTGCTTGAGTTTAAATTTGGGTTTTGACCCATATTTTGTGGGTTTGATTTTTGTTCTTTTTACCATTTTCTTTGATTCTGAATCACTTATTTGAAATCATTATTGGAAGAATTGAATTGATTGACTGATGTGATGTTTGATGATCACGTGCCCAAAGGATCCTTTTCTAAGGTCACTTGGAAGGGAAATGAATTTATGGAAAGGAAAGGAATGGGGTGAGGTGCCACAAATACTATGTTTGATAAGCCAAAGGGGAAAGGCCACAAGGGAGGGGTCCCTTGATAACTCTTAGAAGCTCTCACAAAGGAGAAAGGGGGACACTTAAAGGTAAGAACCTCAACCAATATGGTCTCTAGGATTAAATTCAAGTGTAAAAAATAAAGTGAGGGAGGAGCTCCTATTTATAGAGGTAGCTAACCTCTTGAACAAGATAACCAAAAAAAGAAGGGCTAGGATTAAAAGGAGAGATCTAAGGGAGGAGAATTGAGAAAAAATTCCCTCCTTAGATCATCAAACTTGGTGCCCAAGTTTCTCAAACCAAGGGCCAAGATTCCTTCTTATTAGCTTAGGGGGTTTATGTAGAAAAGAGGGGTGTAGATATCAAGGCTACCCCTTATTTCCTTCATAAAGACCCAAAAAGCTAAATCCACCCTCTAAATTCCTAAGACACCTCCTAAAAATAAAAAATGGACTAAATACATGTCCCAAATTAAATTCTTAATGCTCCTCAAAATTAAAATAAAGGAAAATTACATTTTATTAACTAAAGTCTCTAGCCTAATATCTTCACTCTCCATAGGAGGTGAAGTCTTCCTTTGTCTGCAAGGGCTAGGTCTTCTTCAATCCTTCTAGCCATGGCCCTAGTGATAGGTCCTTGACTAGGCATGGTCAGATCATCTCCTCCCCCTTGAAGAGGATTTGACCTTAAATCCATGGGGTCTTCGTCATTTTCAGCACCTACAAATGGAGACAAATCAGAAACATTAAAACTGGTGCTTACCCCATAATCCTCTGGCAGATCTAAAACATAGGCATTATTACCGATCCGCTCAAGGATTTGGAAAGGTCCATCTCCTCTAGGGCTAAGTTTGGACTTCCTTTGATAAGGAAATTTATCCTTTCTCAAGTGAAGCCATACCCAGTCGCCCTTTTCAAAGATGACTTCTTTCCTCCCCCTATTGGCGAAAGTAGCATCTCTCAAGGATTGCCGCTCTATGTTAACTTTAACCCTCTCATGTAATTGTTTTACAAAAATGGCTTTTGCTTCTCCTTGTTTATGCACAGCAACAGAAAGAGGACGAGGTAAAAGATCTAGAGGAGTACGAGGATTAAAGCCATAGACCACCTCAAAAGGAGAATGCTTGGTGGTTCTATGAACCACCCGGTTATAAGCAAATTCAATGTGGGGAAGGTACTCATCCCAAGACTTATGGTTGCATTTAAGGAGAGCCCTCAGCATAGTGGATAAAGATCTATTCACCACTTCTGTTTGCCCATCAGTTTGAGGGTGACAGGTAGTGGAAAAAAGAAGTTTAGTTCCCAGCTTAGCCCAAAGAGTTTTCCAAAAATGGCTAAGGAACTTCACATCCCTATCTGACACTATTGAAGAGCGTATACCATGCAATCAGACAACCTCTTTAAAGAAAAGTCTTGCGATGTTGCTCGCATCATCCACTTTGTGGCAGGGAATAAAATGGGCCATTTTTGAAAATCGGTCCACCACCACAAATATGGAGTCTGCACCTCGTTGTGTTCTTTGGAGCCCAAGGATGAAATCCATGCTAATATCCTCCCAAGGTGCAGAAGGAGCAGGTAAAGGTGTGTATAGTCCATGAGGCATTGCTTTAGACTTTGCTTGCAAGCAAGCTATACATTTAGAGCAATGTCTATGGACATCTCTATGCATATGGGGCCAAAAGAATTTCTCTTGTAAAAGCATGAGGGTTTTTGAAATCCCAAAATGCCCCATGAGCCCACCTTCATGACTCTCTTTTGTAAGTAAGTTCCTAATTGATCCTTGGGGTATACAAAGCTTACTCCCTTTGTAAAGATACCCCTCACTGATGAAGTACCCATCATGGGCCTTTAATGCAAATGCAGATACAGAGGTAGCAAATATGGGGCCGAAATCCTTATCAGACCGATACATAGCCCGAATGTCATCAAATCCCAAGATTTTTGCACTCAAGGATGAATAAAGGGCATGACGCCTAGAAAGAGCATTAGCCACCACATTTTGTTTTCCTTTCTTGTACTTGATGACATAAGGGAAGGATTCAAGATATTCCACCCACGTTGCATGCCTTTTGTTCAATTTACCTTGACCCCTCAAATATTTTAGTGACTCATGGTCACTATGAATGACAAACTCCTTGGGAGCAAGGTAATGCTCCCAAGTTTGAACGGCCCTAATTAGAGCATAAAACTCCTTATCATAGGCGGGGTAGTTGAGGGGGGCACCATTGAGTTTTTCACTGAAATACGCAATGGGGTGCCCTCCTTGCAACAAGACAGCCCCCACACCTACACCAGAGGCATCACATTTAAGTTCAAATGTTTTAGAAAAGTCAGGTAATGCCAAGACTGGTGCATGGGTCAGTTTATGCTTAATTAGCTGGAAGACTTTCTCTTGTTTCTCACCCCAAAGGAAAGGAACTTCCTTTTTCACCAAATCATTTATTGGTGCGAAGAGCGTGGATAAATTAGGCACAAAGCACCTATAAAATCCAGCGAGACCATGAAAACTTTTGATCTATGTCACACTCTTTGGGGTGGGCCATTCTTGAATAGCTTTTATCTTTTCAGGGTCAACATGAACCCCTTTTGTGCTAACTACAAAACCTAGGAAAACTACACTATCTACACAAAAAGTGCATTTTTCTAACTTACCAAAAAGATGATTACTCCTAAGAAGAGAAAAAACATGCCTTAGATGTCCTAAATGATCATCTAGGTTCCTAGAGTAAACTAAAATGTCATCAAAGTAAACTACACAAAATTTACCAAGGCAATCCCTTAGTACATGATTCATTAAGCGCATGAATGTGCTTGGGGCATTAGTTAGCCCAAAAGGCATAACCAACCACTCATAAAGACCAAATTTAGTCTTAAAAGCAGTTTTCCACTCATCACCCTCTTTGATCCTTATTTGGTGGTAACCACTTCTAAGATCTATTTTTGAAAATATTTTTGCCCCATGCAATTCATCCAACATGTCATCAAGACGGGGGATTGGGTGCCTATATTTGATGGTGATGTTGTTGATTGCACGACAATCAACACACATCCTCCATTGACCATTCTTCTTGGGCACCAACAAGACTGGAACAGCACAAGGGCTTAGGCTCTTTTGAACCCAACCCTTCTCTAACAGCTCATTCACTTGAGACTCAATCTCTTGGGTCTCCATGGGATTGGTCCTATAGGCAGGTCTATTAGGTAGACTTGCGCCAGGCACCAAATCAATTTGATGTTCTATACTCCTAATGGGAGAAAGTCCTTTCGGAACCTCATTCGGGAATATGTCATCAAATTCTTTTAAAATATCTTGAACCCCTTGAGGAAGGTGCTCATGTACATGGGCTATGGCAGTGCTCTCAGCAGAAGAATGCAAAATGGAAGAAGGATTTTATGCTTCTTTGCAAAAGAGGAGATAAAAGGGCTTGTTAGTCAAATGAGCTTCTTTTAAATCACGTTTAGTAGCAAATAGGCTCCTTTTACTAATATTCCCTTTCGAATGGGGCATCACCTTCCGACTCTCTCTCTTTACCCTTTTCAAGCTTTAAGGGTAAAGCTTGTTGTGTTTTTTTTTTGTTTTTGTTTTTCCTCAACTCTTTTCTTTTTCATCGCAAATTGATCCTCAGCCACTTGAGAAGGTGACAAAGGATGCAATTTGAAGCGCTTTTCATTATGGGTGAGAATTATTTGGTTGGAGTGGTCATGGTGAATAGCTTTTTTGTCAAATTGTCATGGTCTCCCCAACAGGATATGACCAGCCTCCATAGGAACTATGTCACAAAGAATCTCATCATTATAAGATCCTATGGAAATTGGAACCATAACTTGTTCATTGACTACCATCTCCCCTTGCTCATTGAGCCATTGCAATTTGTAAGGTTTGGGATGGGGCATGGTAGTCAAGGCTAGTTTTTCAACCAACCTAGAGCTATAACAATTACAACAGGAGCCACTATCAACAAGGAGAGAACATACTTTGTCATTTACTTTACATCTTGTATGGAAGATGTTATCTCTTTGTGACTGGCCAAGCTCTAGAGGTTGACTTCCAAGAAGCCTTTGAACCATACAAAAAAAATAAAATAAAACAAAGTCTTCACTCCAAGCTTTTTTGGTGTTTGTCTCCTTTTGATCAAGCCCCTTTGAGTTGCATCAACTCACCCCAAGAATGCTACCCTTGTTTCCTCTTGTTTGGACTTGCCAAAATTTTATATATGGAACCTTTGCCAACCTTTCCTTACCAAGGCTGAATACAACACAAGACAACAAACAAAGCTGAATAACAAAACAAGGTTCACAAATCCAAGTGGATAGATTAAACAATGACAAACTCAAAGAAGTAAAGAAGACAAGCAAGGAAACATAAGGCTCATAAAGGAAGGTAGCACACAAATAACTTTCCTAGATTAGCTCTAAGAGTAGAGATGAAAAAAGACTTAAACAAAAAAAATGAAACCAATAGTTGCACACTTAATAAAATTTAAGTGACCAAAAACTAAAAAGCTTACTCAAGTAATTTTTTTTTTGAATCACAATTGGTTCCTCATATCAAATGTTTCTACTATTAGGTACACAACTTCAAATTTGTCTTTCTTTTGAGTTCTTTATCTTTTTTTTTTTTTTAACTTGAACTTTTTCTATTTTTTTTTTAACTTTTTCTAATCATTTTGCTGCACCTAATAGCTTGTTGAATTGAAATTTTAATGAGGATTCTTGAAATAATAACACTTGAGTGAATAAGCACAAAGTAAGGTCACACAATTTTCAAGCAATGCATGCAACTAAAGGCAAAACAACTTAGTAGTTCCAAATACCACTGAACTAATGGTGCTTAAGGAATGATTTAGGGCTGATTTTGAAGTAAATTGATTGCTCAAATTACTAACACAATTCACCTAAGCTAAAATTTCATAAAGAGACACCAATAGTGAAGGTAAACCAAGTGGAAAGCTACTAATAATTCAACATAAAACAAGAAACATATAAAGATTGAATTGAGCAAATATTTAAGAACAACAAAGAGATTAATATGCTTGAACTAAAAGCATAAAAGACTTAAGAGACTCAACAAGAGGTTCACCTCTTAGGAGCTCAATTCAAACTGTTTTTGAAGGCTTTTCTGTAAAAAATTTAAGAGGCTAAAACCTATGGAATTTAAATGAGACAAAATAGGAAACTAACATGACTAGTATTTGACAAAACACAAGATTAAGAAAAAATAACACACCTAAAAATAGAGCAAAAATTTCAGCAAGAGACTTAAAACAAAAGGCACAACAAAGTGGCCAAAGTTGATCACCACAATGGTGTGGAAAAATCCTCAACCATGTGGGTTTAATGGTCACAACTTCTTAGGCACACTTTAACATAAAAAACCAAGGGAAAATTAAGCAACTTGAACACAAAAATAAGATGCAAAGAAAGGGACAAATAAAATCGCATCAAATTAAATGGAACATAGGAGCGTAGATGGAAAACAAAAGCGCATATAATAGCAAGAATAAAAAGTTATACTACTAGACAATAAAGGAAATAAAGATGACAAAAAATGAAGGACTTTAAAATAAAGAGATCAAAGAAATAAACAACAAAGCAAAAAAAAAAAAAATTTAGAAAGAACGTGACCTTTAGAAAGTGGCTCTGATACCAAATGATGCATGCCTCCCTTGATCTTTTTCCTTGAGGTTCCAAGCACCATGAAATGGATGATGGAGGGGAAAGAAAATGGAGGTGGGGCGCCACTCTCAAAGAGAGATAAGCCAAAGTGTTTAGGTTTGCCACAAGGGAAGGAACCCTTGATAAAAACCAACTAGGAAGAGGTTCCTCAAGAGAGAGGATCCTCAAGACCTTTGAAGTTGAATGAAAATAGTCTCTTTGTGAGTACATTCTTAGTAAAAGGTCTTGAGGATCCTCTCTCTTGAGGAACCTCTTCCTAGTTGGTTTTTATCAAGGGTTCCTTCCCTTGTGGCAAACCTAAACACTTTGGCTTATCTCTCTTTGAGAGTGGCGCCCCACCTCCATTTTCTTTCCCCTCCATCATCTATTTCATGGTGCTTGAAACCTCAAGGAAAAATATCAAGGGAGGCATGCATCATTGACCCTTTGCCTTAAGGGTTAAATTCTTGAAAATCCATTTTTGTAAAAGAAGGTAGATTGTGAAATTTTCAAAAAGTGGTTATTTTTTAAGATAATTTGATACTGTTGAATAGCAAAGTTTTTGAAATATAATTTGGTGAATCTATTCAACCCTCTTTCTAAATTACCCACTGGGACCAACAATATATTCTATTTGTTGATCTATTATGAGATTGATTATATTTGTAATGGGTATATTTGTGATTTGAAATTTAGAATTGGAATTGGAATTAAGATGAGTATATAGTTTTATTTGTAGATAGGCTCACTATTAGGAAATAGATTATAGGATGGTTGGACAAAATTGGATATTGACACCTATGTTACTCAAATTTATTAGTAAAAATATTACAGACTTTGAAAAGAAATTAAATAAATAGTACTAAAATTATAAAAAAATAGACTATACCAATATTTAATAAAATATTACAAAAATATATTATGACATTTATTTATTTAACAACATTTTTCAAATATGAAGAAAGATTTGAGAAACATTTATAATTTTTGTTAAAAAAATTGCTACTAAACATCAAGCAATGAATTATTAGGGAAGGGTCAGAAGCGGGGTGGTGTGGCATTAATTGAAAGAAGGGTGCAAATTGGAAGTGTCATCATTTGTTGCCTGTACGACATAGTTGTGGAGTATGGAACATAGTGTGGGGTGCGCCATCTTATATCTTTCACGTACGAGTTGGCCTTGTAAAACATTGAGTCCGACAGAACCTACAATACATGAATAAAATGTAAAAATGAGTTTACCAACCTCCCATTTTTCTATTCACATTTTCCATATATTCAAATTACCAACATGCCCTCATCTCTCTTCTTCGAAAAGAAAATTTTGGAAAATGATTGGAATGGAATGGAAGGGCTGGCCCAAGGCTTAAAAACATTAAAGCTCTTGCTTTTAACTTTTCAAAAATAGAATGTTTAATGATTAATTTATTAAAATATTTTTATAATAACATTCAATCACAACCATTTATTAATGGTAAACTTATTCACTTTACTTTACTCGTTATTACTTTAAAAAATCACATAAATAAAAAATCATGATTAACGTAAAAATTTTTTACACTAATAACGTATACCAATTAAACTTTTTCTATATCATCATTATGTTTGGCAAAAAATAAAAACTACTGGCATTTGTCAAAAAGTGATATTGTGAACGTCCAGTAATAATATTCAATAAATTTTTAACCTTGAACCACTAGTTTGATGCTAATAAAAACTATATATAGCATGGTGAGCAAAATTATCATCCAATTACTACAAGTGATCAATACCTTCAATATGGTTTTAACAATGGGCAAGTCGCAAATGAAGAGAACAAGCTAGTTTTCTCTCTTCCTAAAGAGAGGGGTTTGATAAACACCTATCTCTATCTATTTCAAGACTTTTGGTGTCCAGATTTTGGTATTGAAGGTGTACAAAGTTTTCAAAAGTATTTTCAAGCCAAAGATAATGATATTATTGTTACTAGCTCTCCTAAAACAGGTACTATTTGGTTGATAGCCCTAACTTTTGCCATTGTCAACCGCCAACACTTATTTCCAATACTCATACACTTGTGCTTAGCCTTGAATTTAAGATCTTTTGTGCTGATATTCATGACCCAATTTTATACTTATCCAACATGACTGAACCAAGACTTTTCAGTACTCACACTCCATTTTCTACGTTACCCAAGCCGATTGAAGAATCTAATACTAAGATCATTTATATTTGTAGAAATCCTTTTGATAATTTTATTTCGTCATGGATTTATTTAATAAAGTTCAGTCAGCGTATTTACCCCATACAATTGGAGGAAGCTTTGAAATGTATTGTAATGGGCTAGTTATCTTTGGTGCTTGGTGGAGTCATATATTAGGTTATTGGAAAGAGAGCATAGTTAGGCCAAACAAAGTTTTGTTCTTAAATAATGAGGATCTTGATGTCAATTTTTATGACAAAAGCATAGCAGCATTTTTGGATTGTCCTTTCAAACAAGAGGAAGAAAGTAATGTAGTGATTCAAAGCATAGTGACGCTGTGTAGCTTTGAGAAAATGAAGGATTTGGACATGAACAAATATGAAAAGTTAGATAATTGATTGACAACAAGGACTTCTTTCGAGAGGGTGAAGTAGGAGATTGGGTAAATTATTTTTCCCCTTCTATGATAGAAAAATTATCCAAAATTATTGAAAAAAAAATCTAGTGGGAATCAGGTCTATCATTTAGGATGTAATCTTCGAACTACTAAATGATAAATTACCACACAACAACCAAGCACATGTAGTTGTATTTTATGGCAACAATGTTAGTGACTTTTCCTTTTGCTAAATAAAGAGGTGTCATAAGTTGCAAGATTGTGACGGTATATCTTAGTTGTTAACCATATCCAAAATGAGTTGTATGGAATGTTTCTTAAAGTTTGAGGTAAAGGTTTTTCCTTTGGTTTTCTGTTGGATTTAAATGATTTTACTTTTTAGCAACGATATTTTTTTTTTCATCCACTAAATAAGTTGCATTTAATTCCAGATCCATCGTATGGCGTATCACATTCTTTATCTGAGTCATTATCAACATGATCTCTTCCATGGCACTGCGTTTTCTATTCACGTCTGTACTTTTCTAATTATATATAGGAGAGACACTGTGTGACAAAACAGTTCAAAGTTGTGAATATTATTAGGTAAATATAAGGATAAACTAAAAATAAGAAATACGTATATCCAAACTCCAAAAGAAATTACTCTTTTTGATTAACTGTTATAGATGAAATCTTTTAAGAGAGTGATAAGATGATACGTGGATATGAAATATATGAATTATAAGAGTAAAAATGTAAAAAATCAAAGAAAACAGTAATATATGTAGGCTTGTGAAGGTGAAATAGCAGGTATGTAATTATATATATATATATATATATATATATATATATATATATATGTGTGTGTGAATATAACTGTTAAAGTGGGTTGGTCTAGTCTTATTGGGTTGACCCATATGAAATAAGAGTCAATTCAACTTGATCTATTTTATTTTTATTGTAAAATTTTTTAGCTTGGCCTATCGTAGGTTAATGGATTATATTGTAACATCTCAAAAATTCTAAGACAATTATTATTTTCCCCTAAGCCAATACATCAAATTACATATAAAATTATACTCAAAATAAAAAAATTTATAAACAATAACAAAAATCATGTATTGAATAGCTCACCTAGCAGGATATGTCACCCAATGAGGAACGGGAGCACCTTACCCAGCGTCATGTGTGGCCCAACGAGAGGTTTCAGACATGAACTTTTAGTAAAGGGAGATCGCTCTGCAAGTCGGTGGGTGAAAAGTCCCACAAAAAACCTAATAGAAAATGTTTTGCATTGAGCGAGACATGCTGCTAGATGAAAAAACCCATGAATTAATTCATAATAGCAATTTTGTACTGGGTGAGACCTGTTGGCCAGCGAGACCCTACAAAAATGCAATATCTTTGTTCATAATTCTCAATGAGCTCCGCAATATCTAACATAGACATTTAGATTTAGACATGCTCAAATTATTATATTGTAATACATAAATTGGGATGTTATTATGCATAATCCTAAGTCCAAAATACACTAGAGTACTATAACTTCATTATACATATCCATGCTTTCAAGTAATCAAAATATTAAAAGGAAACCCTTATATATCTATAAACAATTACATCAAAACGCCTTTATTTTCATGTGATAAAAATTCCATCAACTCTATAATTAGCACACATCAGCATCATCCTTGATTATTTTGCTCTTGTCTCAGCACTGGTATCTACTCACGTTCAAGACATGACCATCACAATCATACAGGAAATACATACAAAGCAAAGATAAGCTTATAAAATAAAAACCAATATAATCAGAAACATGTCAATATTACAACTATGCGTCCTTTCATCCAAAATTCTAAAACAATTAAACATATATCACCAAATATAATTTTATGACTCAAAATTTTTAGAAAACACACTTTTGAATTTGGATACAAAGGTGACTCATTCATACTACATTTTTCAACTGTTGTCAATCTACATGACCCACAATACAATTCATTACTCATCAATCCAAATATCCACCTCAGATCCATACATGCAATATCTCAATATAGCTTAATCAACTCAAAACCATTCACATAAGAATTCAAACATTCATTAGTCTCAACAATTCACCAATTGAACATGATCACTTCATAAAATCATCTTTTTATTCCAAAATACTCCATACACAAAATAAGCATAATTCACTAAACACATGTGCAATTAATCATCAAAACATACCAAATTCAAATTTATGTTCAAATCCAAATCAAATCATACACAAACATTTTTACTTCATCAAATCCAATTACTTTAGAATCCAAATCAAATCATACACAAACATACCAAATTACTCAATGAGTTGTTTAAGAGAGAATCACTTATCTACATCACTTTTCAAGCATCAATGTTATATTCTTCTTGGATCAGAGCTCCTACTATTCAAGCAGAAAAGAAGAGTGACATATATGTATCCGATGTTGTATGAATAATGTTATTAGCTACGGTCAACTTGGGAATTTATTAAATCTGATTACTTGTATAGTGTCCCATTTGTGACTTCAAGTAATAAAGAAAGTAGAAACTTGAAAATGAGAAGTAATATTTTTAATTTCAAGTATATAGGTTGTTGAAAATTCTTTTTATTCATTATATTTTAATTTTCAATTTTATGAATTGTTCAAAATTTTTTCTTTTAATTATATTATTTTTTCATAAAACTTAATAACAATAAAAAATATATGTAATTTATAACTTTAATGTACAAAGAGCCCACACAAGAGATGTATACTTTGATTATTATTTAACTTTTACTTATAGTTGAAAGTAGGTTCATGTTAAACCTTTTACCCATACACATTTCAAACTATGAGTATTATTTATAGTGATGATAAAATGTATATGTAGGTATAAAACTATATCAATCAGTAAAACTTGTAGTGATAAACAATTGTTTGTTTCAACATGACCCCTTAAAACTAATAGAAAAATTTGTTGTAAGTCAAAATCTTTTATATATTTACCTACAAAATTTGGACTTTTAGTGATGATTTTTGTGTCTACTTTCAAGTCATTTTTCTTGTAGTATTCATTAAAGATTTTTTATTTATTGGTAAAATAAAAAAATAATCACGAAGTGGGTCGAAATGACATCAATAGGTGATAGAAATTATTGTCACTTTTTTTTTTGCAAAATAAATAGGTGTCATGCATTAGTTGTTTGGACATGCATGTGGCTGCCATTGAAAATCAGCTTTATGGAACATGGGTAAATTTTAATAAAAAATACTTTATTCCCTTTTTTGGATATATATATATATATATATATATATATATATATATATACATATGTCGATTTAAATTCTTTATTTACTTGGTAACATACTAAATTTAATAAACCCAGAGCACACGGGTAATCAAACTCCGACGTATAGATCCAATAATGTTAGTTTAAAATCAAGAACAAGAAACAAACTTGATATTATCCAACAGCAGCGTCATCAAATCCAAAAAATTAATCACCTTCAAACACAACATATATACTACTATGAAAATTCACTAATTTTTAGTGGAATTGTTGGCAAGAAATCCGTACAAAATTTTTATTAAGGTTTAACCTCATGTAATTTTATTTCTTTTAATAAAACTATATTTTAATCACTTATAAATTTGTTTATTGATTAAATTATTTTGAGCAGATAAAATATTAAAAATACTATTTATCTTAAAAAATATATAAATCATCTTTTTCTGACATTCTGATAATGTGTTATGTCATGCGAAAGTCGCTTGACTAACACTTTTTCTTGAAAATAATAACTAAAAGCAAAATTATTGTTTTCAACATGGATTAAAATCAAATAAAAATATTTACAAATCGATTTTTAAAAAAGCTTACAAAACTAAAACTAAAAGAGACTTTTTAATTACTAAAATGTTATTTAACTCTTTTTATTATGTGATTTCTTTTTAAGGTTTAGAAGCCTGTTTCTTTTCACATTTTAAAAACTACATTTAGTTTTAAAAAATTTTAAAAAATTAAACATCTTTTGTTTGACTGATCAATTTTCAAAATCTGTTTGTAAAATCGATTCTGAAATTTTAGTTTTTAAAACTAAAACACCGAAACAGGTTACATGGTTTGGTTTTACTCTTCTTCCCTCAACCTTCCCTTTCTCTTCCGATGTTCCCATTATAATTGGTGAAGCTCCACCAACGTCTTGCCATGAGACCATGCATATTGTAAATTTTGCAATAAACTTTTACATTTTCTGATATTTTTCTTTCATATCAGAAAGTAAAACTAGAATTGTGTTAGGTACGAGATGCTAAACTCATTCAAACCATCTCAATTCTAATAAATTATTACACCGACTCAGACTACCACATTATATATAATCCTAATTAATAACCATACATATATAATTAATTTATTTTGCAAAATGAACTCATCAAATAATTATAAGTTATTTCTTTATAGATTGGTGTTGGGTCCAAACCGAGGGGGTTAAACATCGGGGAGATGTAGAACAATAGGACACGAGCCCATATATAAGAGAACATGACAGCACCTTCAACCCAAAACCTTAAGGCATTAGGCTATGGGTATTTCTCACATATATATTACTCAACTTCCCAATTTTTTACCAATGTGGGACTTCAACTCACACTTGCACTCCAACAATTTCCTCCTCTTGTCTGAGTCTCTTTCACATTGTAAACTCCCCCTCCAGCGAAGGCATTCACTTAATGACGGTCCCTTATTCACACCGCCCTTAAACACAAGGGAACATGTCTCCTAAAACCCTTGTCAGGAGGACTTTCGATAAAGGGAATCCACCGTCAACCTTAGCCGATCACAACCATCGGCTCTCATATCAATTGTTGGGTCTCTGATGGGGGCAATAAGATAAGTTTGTAACAAATGTAAACAAAGCAACGAAAATAAATCCCCCTATCTCGCAAGAATCTATGAGGAGAAATAAAAAAATATAACACTAACTAATCACCACTCTTTTCGGAATAAGACACCAAGATTTTAACGTGGAAAACCACTCAAAGCAAAGGTAAAAACCACGGGTCATTCAGACCAAAGAAATAGCTCCACTATTATCAATAAAGAGTACAAAAGAGTCTCAATCAAGTGTCAACAACAATATCAATGTCAACATCAATAAAGCAATAAACTTACAAATAGAGAACAGGGAAGATGAAGACCCCAAACACATTGCTGCCATACGAACAAAATATCTCCCAACATAGAATGTTTTCAATGATTGGAACGGTCAGAATGAAGAAACATACATTCTAAATATGCTATCCAAAAATCAGCCCGATCCAACAATGAACGAATCTGTAGTGGAGAATTCACAATTGCAGATTGTCATGTCTCTTTTTCTCATTTCAACTCTCTTATTTCAAAGCACCTTCTCCACTTAACTTAAATAAGATATCAAGTGGGCTTCTCTATATGAGCCTTTTCTCCACATAGGAAGAAAGCTCAATACCCAACAAATATCCCCCTCACGACTATATGGAGAGAACCGCCAAACCGGTTATCTCACAACAGACTTCAAACTTTCTTCTTAGCAGTGCTTTAGTCATCACATCAGCACCATTATCATCAGTATGAACTTTAACCAGCTCCAGCAACTTAGCATCCAAAACATCATGTATCCAATGATACCATACATCAATATTGATGTAATCCCACCTAGCATGCATCATTGCTAGGAGGATTCAAGGAAGGCATGACATCGACAAAAGCTCATTGAAGATTCGAAACCATAGTCTTTGTTATTTTTTAGCTTGTAAATATTTTATTTTAATTAGCTAAACAGAAGAGTATTTTTAATGCCCTTAAGGCCATGTATTTCCGACCATCTTCTTAGTTTATAAGGTATAGGTGTCTTTAGTTAAAAAGGAGAAGTAAGCTTATAATGGGTGCATAAGTCAAGACATGATTTTGGGCTAGCCCATTCACATTAAGAGATGCTAATTGCATCCATAGGGGGTGAACTTAGGTGCCTCACTTAAGGCCTAAGACTTAGGTTAATTAGTTTTAATCCTAATTAAACCCAAGTCCCACATTGCCTAGAAAAGTGTGTCCAAGCTCTCCCATTGGGCTATATATACTCATTCCCCCTCATTGTAAAATTTCACCTTTGAAATTGAATGAAAATACTCTTTGTGAGCACATTCTTAGTAAAAGGTCTTGAGGATCCTCTCTCTTGAGGAACCTAGCAAACCTTTACACTTTAGCTTATCTCTCTTTGAGAGTGGCGCCACACCTTCATTTTCTTTCCCATTCATCATCCATTTCATGGTACTTGGAGCCTCAAGGAGAAGATCAAGGGGAGTGCAAAAGTTTTTTGCATCATTATGTTTGGACTTAGAATGGAAAATTGAATTCTTACCAAGATGGATAACACTCTGATTGTCAACTAGTAATGAATAACTGTCTTGCACAGAACCAAGCTCTTGCAAGAATTTCTTCAACTATAGCAACTCCTTGCATGCTTTAGTAATTGCAATGAACTTTGTCTCGGTAGTGGATACAGCAACACACTTTTGCAACTTAGATTGCCAAGCCACAACTCCCCTTGCAAACTTAATCAAATAACCAGATGTAGACCTTCTGGAATCAATGTCTCCACCCATATCTGAGTCTGAGTAGCCCACCAAAATAGGTTTATCACCTCCCAAACAAACCTTCTTATCAATAGTACCATGAGATACCTCAAAATCCATTTCAAAGCTCTCCAATTCTCTCTACATGGGTTTGACAAAAACCTACTGACTGTACCAATAGCATGAGCAATATCAGGTCTCATACACAACATTGCATACATCAAACTACCCACTGTAGAAGCATAAGGAACTTTCTCCATGTCTAATTTTTCAGTTTCATTTGAAGGACTCTGTTTAATACTCAATTTAAAGTGAGTCGCAAGAGGAGTGCTCACAACCTTTGCTTTTTCCATCTGGAATCTCTGCAACACCCTTTTAATATAGTGTTCCTGTGATAGCCACAACTTCCTCTTTTCTCTATCACGGATGATTCTGATACCAAGAATCTACTTAGCAGCTCCCAAGTCTTTCATGGCAAATGACTCACCCAATTGCATCTTCAACCTGTTAATAATAGAAACATTTTTCCCAACAATAAGCATGTCATCAACATACAATAATAGGATAATAAAGTCATCATCAGAAAACTTTCTAACAAAGACACAATGATCAAAAGTAGTCTTCTTGTAACCCTGCTCACACATAAAAGACTCAAACTTCTTATACCATTGCCTCGAAGCTTGCTTTAAACCGTACCTTTCTCAGTCTACACGCATATCCTTCCTTGCCTTTAACCTGGAAACCTTCAGGTTTCTTCATATAGATTTCTTCCTCCAAATCACCATGAAGGAAAGTAGTTTTTACATCCATTTGCTCTACCTTCAAATCAAGAGTAGCTGCCAAACTCAAAACTGCTCTAATGGATGACATCTTCACCATAGGTGAGAAAATTTCATTGAAATCAACACCTTTTCTCTGTCTAAAGCCCTTCACCACTAATCTAGCTTTATACCTTAGAGACATAGAATTATTCTCATGTTTCACCCTGAATATCCACCTGTTTTCTAATACCCTCTTACCCTTAGGCAATCTCACCAAGTCATAAGTGTGATTGTCATGCAAGGATTTCATCTCATCTTCCATTGCATCCAACCACTATTGCTTTTCTTCACTCTCTAAAGCCTTTTCAAAATACTTAGGTTTTCCATCATTACTCAAATTCACATATTCATCAGAAGAATACCTGGTAGATGGTTGTCTCTGTCTATTAGATCTCCTGAGTTGGGCTTGAGAGGATTCAAGTACATCATAAACATTTTCATCATGTGATTTTTCATGCTTCTCCTAGTCATCACTAATAGGAGCATCTAATTCATCTCCAAGTTGCTGATTAACACCATCGCTTTGTTCTTTACCATGTTCAACACTACCTTCTAGATCGTGATTAGGCGATTGCATAGGATCAACATCTGTCAGATTTCTATCCTTTTCAGGTGTAGTCTTCTCCACCTTATTAATATCCTCAATGGTTTGGTCTTCAATGAACTGCACATCACGACTTCTAACAAGCTTCTTTTCAATAGGATCATAGAACTTGTAGCCAAATTCATCTTCACCATAACTAATGAAGATGCACTATCTTGTCTTCGCATCCAACTTGGATCTTTTATCCTTTAGAATATGAACAAATGGTTTGCAACCAAAGACATGCAAATGATCATAGCTCACATTTTTCCCAAACCAAATTTTATTTTGAACTTCACTATTTAGAATAATAGGAGTGAGATTAATAACATGCATCACTGTATACAATGCCTCACCCCAAAAAATGCTTAGGTAATTTAGCATCTGAGAGCATACATCTCACTCTTTCAAGCAATGTCATGTTCATCCTCTCTGCTAAACCATTTAGCTAAGGAGTTTTAGGAGGGGTCTTCTCATGTGCAATACCATGCTACTTGCAATAAACATCAAATGGTCCACAATACTCACCATCATTCTCAGTACGAATACGTTTCAGCTTCTTGCTTGACTCTTTTTCAACCAAAGCATGAAATTGTTTAAATTTCTCTAGCACTTGGTCTTTTCTTTGCAAGACATAGACCCATAGCTTCCTGGAACAATCATCAATAAAGGTAACAAAATAAAGTGCACCACTAAAGGATTTTACATTGAATGGACCACAAACATCAGAATTCACCAATTGCAACAACTCTGACTTCCTTGAGGGAGGATGCTTCTTGAAGGATACTCTAGTTTGCTTGCCAGCCATGCAATGAGAACATCTCTCCAATTCTGCATTCTTTAGCCCTTGAAGAACATCATGTTTAACTAAGCAGTTTAACCCTTTTTCACTGATATGACTAAGCCTTTAGTGCCTCAAATATGCCTCCATATCTATGACATTCACACTATCTTTAGTAACCAAAGCTTTTGTCTAATACATTTTAAAAATCTTCTCCCCTCTAGCCATAACCAAGTTACCTTTGGTGAGTTTCCACTTTCCAGAACCGAAGTGATTATCATAGCCACTATCATCAAGCATCTGCATATAGATCAAATTAAAACAAACATCAGGAGCATGTTTGACTCCTCTGAGCAACAACTGCACTCCCATGTTGGTTTACAGGCAAACATCACCAACACCAATCACCTGAGACACACCATCATTACCAATCTTCAATACTCCAAAATCATCAGAAGTATAAGATGTGAAGAACTCCTTCCTTGGTGTAACATGCAGTGTAACACCACTATCAACAATCCACATGCTCTCATCTGACACAAGATTAATTTATTCATTGTCACAGAGATGAACAAGGTCACCACAAGTAGCAGTAGCAACATGATTATCATCATCATAATCCTTCTTTTTCTGCTTACCCTTTTTAACTTTGTTCTCCTTTTTTCTCAGAAAACAATATTTTTCTATATGCTCTATCTTATGACAATACTGACACTTCACACTCTTGTATCTAGACTTGGACTTACTCCTGCTTTTTTCTCTACCTCCTTTCAGTTCTTTTCTTTGACTTCTCCCCCTGTTTTCAGTGACAAGTACTTCAGGCTAAGATTAAGAACCATGTGCCTTCCTTTTCATCTCTTCATTAAGAGTACCACTCTTTACCGCTTGCAAAGAGACAACACCATTAGGGGCTGAGTTTGTAATAGAAACCCGAAATGTCTCCCAAGACTCAAGTAAAGTATTTAGCAGCCATAGTCCCAAAACTTCATCATCAAATTTGATACCTATACCAGATAACTAATCTAGGAGCCCTTGAAATTCATTCAAGTGATCTGAAATAGAAGAATTCTCCCTGTAATTCAAATTCATCAGACAATTCAACAAATACAATTTATTATTCCCTGATTTAGAAGCATACAAGGACTCAATCTTCTCCCACAACGTTCTCGCATGTGTCCCATTAGCAATGTGATTTATACATTTTCTTCTACAAATTGCCGTATAAAACCATATGCCTGTTGGTGTTCAAAATCCCACTCTTCTTTAGACATAGAATTTGGCTTCTGAGTAGCAAAAAAAGAAATATGCATTTTCTTCACAAATAGAAAGTCTTTTATCTTGCCTTTCCACAAGTGATAATTAGTGCCATTCAAGGCAACCAATTTTTTATTTGCCTCCATCATTCAAGCAAGTCAAATAGTCCCTCAACCAAAGCCAAAGAGCTCTGATGCCACTCTGATGGGGGCAATAAGATAAGTTTGTAACAAATGTAAACAAAGTAGCGGAAATAAGTCCACCTATCTCACAAGAATCTATGAGGAGCAATAACAAAATATAACACTAACTAATCACCACCCTTTTTGGAAAAGACACCAAGATTTTAACGTGAAAAACCCCTCAAAGCAAGGATAAAAACCACGGGTCATCCAGACCAAAGAAATAACTCTAGTATTATCAATAAAGAGTACAAAAGAGTCTCAATCAAGTGTCAACAACAATATCAATGTCAACACCAATAAAGCAATAAGCTTACAAATAGAAAATAGGGAAGATGAAGACCCCTAAACACATTGCTGCCATATGAACTGAATATCTCCCAACACAGAAGTCTTTTAATCATCTGAACGGTTAGAATGAAGAAACATACATTCTGAGTGTGCTGTCTAAAAATCAGCCTGATCCAACAGTGAACGAATCTGCAGTGGAGAATTCACAATTGCAGATTGTCATGTCTCTTTTTCTCTTTTCAACTCTCTTGTTTCAAAGCACTTTCTTCATTTAACTTAAATAAGATATCAAGTGGGCTTCTCTATATGGGTCTTTTCTCCACATAGGAAGAGAGTCCAATACCCAACAATTGGACCATGAATAATATGACCCGTTTATACAATAATCTTTTCCCAACTCTCATATCATTTATCTTAATCTTAAGAGTTTTTGCTGTGAATAGTTGAATCCACATGTTCACTATTTTTTTATAAACTATGTTACGTTCCTGAAAAATATATAAAATACTAAATTTCGTCTTAAAAAATTCATATTAATTTAATTTCTTTAATATATGATGATTTTATTGATGTAAAAAAGAATAAAATATTTTTTCATGTAAAAGCTAACAAAATTAATCTATAGAAGAACAATATATTATTGACCTTGTATCTATACTGAACGATTAAATTTTGCAAACCCAAATTAATTAAAAACATAGGTTATGTGATTCCAATTAAATAATCATTTTAGCTTTCTACAATTGGAATAATAGTATCCATTGCCATGTCAATTTATCATTTAACATAGTTATAAAATGAGAAAATTAATAGATTTATATTAAAATAACTAAATTAATACGAAAAAATATTTAAGAACAAATTAATATTTTAAATATTTATAGAAACCAAAAATTAAATTACTTTTTTTTTATTTCTTTGGAAATTATGCATTAAAAAAATACTTTAAGATCGAACCTTCTACTTCAATATCTTTATTTGTTTCATTATTAGTGTCATTTGTCGGTGAAGATGAGTCACACTTTTCTACATGTCATAAGCTTAATTATCTTTGTAGCAAGGAATGTCCTCTGATCATGATAATTTTTTCTCTTTCCCTATTTTGAGGTAGTATGCTGGTTTCTTGAGTATTCTGAATTGAATTTTAATACCTAGATTTGAAACAATTACAACTATTGGTTAAAATGAAAATAATATTGAAGTAGAATGTTTTATTACCCTATAACGTCATTCACAAAAATAGTTATTTCTAAATCAAATTAATAACTTTAAAAATATTTATCTAACAAAAAGTAATTAAAAAAGAATAAAATATATGACAAAGATTTATTTTATTTGTTATCATATTCATTATCTGATTTTTACAAAAGTTAAAATTTATCAGTTATTATAAAATAAAGGTTGGAGATTTTATTTTATTGTTGATCCAACATTTTAATTCTTGTATAAAATTAATTTATTTTAAAAGTGTAAATAGAATGAAGTTTTACGAAGCTAAGCCATCGGTATACACTTTAAAAAGATAATGCAGTGGTATCAATAATGCTTCATTAAATTAAACACTAATTGCAAAATACTTACAATTTAATTGGTATACACGTTCAGTGTAAAAGATTTTTGTCAATTATGATTTTTTTATTTATTTGACTTTTAAAGTAATAATTAGTAAAGTCAACAAATTTAACATAAATAAAAGATTGTGATTGAGTATAAATGTAAAAATCTTTACACTGAATGTGTATACCAATTAGACTCAAATACTTATGTTAAAACATTGAGTTGTCGATATTATTGAGGCGTAAAGTTTGGACTTTTATACTTATAAATTAAATTTTGATTTAATCCGTTTATTTTGTACTATTTTTTATTTTAGTTTATAGTGTACTATAATGTAATTATAAATGCTATAAAATGACATCACTATCTAATTAATCTTTTTTCTAATTTTCTTTTATTTTTTTAAACAAAAGAATTATATTAATCAATAATGACCTAATCATGAAGAATACCTCCCGTCCAAGTCAACTAAAAATTGTTATTATCATTAATAATTTATTTTAATTATAAATACTTGTGATTGATATTATGTCATCATTATTATTATTTAAAGCAACCCGTTTTCTTTTAAAGAATTTCAGCTTTAAATTCTAGTTTTTATATTGCTATAGAAGGATATACATGTTGTATCCTTTCTATGAGGAGTTGTTCACATTTGGATTGATTTGATTTAAAAAAATAATCGGAACTATTAATTTTAATTGGTTAGGTTAGTTCATATTGTTAATTTCTTCTTTTAAATTTAAATTAAATTAAACTGATTGATGATTAAGTTGATTCAATTCAAACTGAAGAAATACAATCAAATAATAAAAAAAAAAATCTTTTCATTATCAAATTATTGATTTGATTATTTCAGTTTAGACTGTCGAATTTATCTAATGGATTCAGAACCGTTAACACCCTAATTTCTAGGGTGACAATTGTCCTTAACCTGCAGTGTATTATTTTCAGTATTTAGCCATTGACGGCATAATAAAAAGAGTGGTAGGTATGGATTATTCTTAGTTTTGGTAGGGAACAAAACCTATCAAGTGATGCTTTTCATTTCCATTCATGGCTCCATGCAAGGATTTGGAGGATCTCACTTTAGTCCTTACAGACAAATAATTAAAGTAGCTAGGTGCTTTGCAAGAAGCTGTAGAGCACGATGGACCCTCGTTATGATTCATCAATGATTAGTGTGGCTGACGCCACATTCAAAAGTATACCTCCTTTCTCATAAAATGTTCCTTATTAGTTATTACAAACCTTCACCCTTCTCAACTCTACTCATGATCACTTCTTTCCACTGGTATTGACTTTGATTTTATATAAGAGATGATCATCTCGTGTGTAGGAATTAAAGGAATCCCAAAATTTTTAAAATTTTAAATAATTTATATAAATAATTTTTTCATGATTCTATACTTTTTATAGATCACTGATTATTAATTTTTTTTATCTAGATTCAAATATGACATGTATATGTGATTATAAAATATAATTTTGTTGATATTAGTTTTTCTTTAAGTTCGTGTTATGTTTATAAATTTATGTTTAATGAACATTAGAAATATATTTGATTTTTAATAAGATTAGACACAAAATAAAACTACTAATATTGATTAATACTTTTGTTCTACAACCATGTCACTTTGAGTATGAAGCAAATCACATATGAGAGATAAATACCTATCTTATATCCGTATCAGTTCCCGTTTAAGGTCTTTAAACAATTTAGTCATTGTAAATTATTATATTAATAAATAAAATAAAATAATATATTATTTCATAGTGTCACTTTGAGTATGTTCTTTAACATTGATGAGAATTTGAATCAATATCATGATTAAAATAAAATAAAAACACTTAAATTATCAAAAACTTAAAATTGAAAGTTCATATATTAATAAATAATAAAAAATTGTAAACTTTAATATAAAATTATCATATTTTTTTTAATAAAATAACATTAAAAGTTAAATTCATCAAAACAATCAAAATGGTTATCCATATATCGTAAAAAAAATTATAAATTAAATAAAAGATATAAGATTGTGATATTATTACCAAAGAAATAGATTTAACTTTTAGATTTCACTATCGCAATTCTATCGATATCAGATTTTTTTTTCTATGCTTATATATAGTGTTTGAAATTGTAAAAGAAAAATTAAGCCTCAAATGATTTAAATAATTTTTTAATCAATAATAATAAGAATAATATATTTTTATCTTCAAATAATGAAAAAAAACTTTAATTTTTGTTAAAAACACATTTAATAAAATTTCATATACCTTAAAAATTGTTAAAATTATGGTTTTATACTTTTTAGATATATCCATCTTGGTTGGAATGAGAAATAAAAAAAATAAAGATAATATGAAAAGTAGGAAAAAACAATAAATGTAAAGGGAAAATAAAATAAAAAGAAAAATAAAATTAAATAATTAGAAACAAAATTATAATTAAAAAATATATATACATACTATATATCATCGAATAAAAGTTATGATATATCTTTTCTAAAGTTGATAAAAAATATATTATTTATTATTTAGTTTAACAAAATGTTTATTTTGAAAAAATTAAGTATTTATCTTTTAAACAATACACATTTTCCTTTTAAAAAATTTATATATAAAGTAACTTTATTTATAATTTCGCCCCGAGCCCATAAAATTTCAGGATCAGCCTTTCGCACTTAACCCGTTTGACGGTCATCACCCCTTGATTCGTTATTTATAAATGATCAATGTTTTGATTATTACCAAATTCCATATGATCAAGGGTTAATCATGATAGCTTTTTATATGCTAGGGGAAGCCCATAACTAGTATAAATGAATGCACCATAATAACCATCTAGTGGATTGGGAGATGTTCGTTCTATCCCTAAAGGTGTGTTTCAACCCATCAGCGAATGAAAACTATACCGGAGGAACCCATGGATTGGACTTACCTGAGGGCCTGATCTTCTACTGAGTCGGATCAAACCTCAATAGCTTGGATATTAGGATGATCCAGCAAGGGAGCAATTAAGCATCTTGACTACAGTAGGGTCCACCATCCCTAAGTGAAAAGTTAACACTACCCCTTTTCAGGTAAACCAAAACTCCAATAATCTAACCCCAAACTCAAAAAGGTAAACACTATAAATAGAGAACAACAAGTATAGGTTTGACTACTGATTATTTTATTACTTTTCTGCTGACATACTATACTTTTTGAGAGAATAGTCAACTCTCCTCTTATTTGAGTGTCTTACAACTTTTGCAGGTACCTGTTGAAAAGGAGGTTAGGAATATTGAAGGAAGACCTGATGGAGGCAAGAAAGCTTGTCCAGTGTGTGCAGGAACAATTAACGCTTACCATACATCCATGTGAGTAATACCTTTCGATCTCAAGGATAAGATTGAGTATGGGAGAAGATGGTCCAAACAAAGAGCAACACTGGAACCTCACACGACCCTTAGTGTGAGGATGGAGTCCCAGGAGCAACAAGGGAAATTGTGTTGTTAGTAGCCTTCTAGCATATGCAGAAAGAGATAGATAGGCTTCAACACGAGAATGAGCAGTTGCGCGGAGGGGGGTGGAAGGGAAGAGGGAGGGGGAGGGGTCGTCAATGAGATGAAGATGGGAAGAGAGTAGGAATGATGAAGACTCAACTTCTCCCTAAGATCTAATTCCATGAAGAGGTTGGATTAATGTGAAATGGAGTTTGGATAGAAGAGGAATGGAGGGGAAAACGCCACTCTCAAGGGTGAGAAATGAGTTTAGGATGCTTGCCACAAGGAGGGATCCTTGATAAAAGCTAGAAGAACTCTCTCCCAAGGGAGAGAGGCTCACGACCAAGGAGGAAGGGTACTCTCTCTCACACTCACTCAAGGCTCACACTCACGCTAAAAGGCTCAAATTATATTCAATGATCCAAAGATGATTACATGTAGGTGAAAGGTCTTATTTATAGGCTAGAAGGGATAGGTTAGGCTAACTAGACCATAGTTAATCTCACCAAGATTGGCTAACTCTAGTTGAGTCACATCTAACCATGATTAGCTAACTATGCTCATGTATAACCAACTAATGAATTTATCCCTAATCAAGTCTAGATACAAAAAGGTGTAAATAGTAGAAAGAGATGGTAAAAAGTAGTCATGCTTAAGGCATGACTAGGGGGTGTGGCATCTAGCAACTAAGAGGTAGGAATAGTAGTCATGCCTTAAGCATGCTTAGAGGGGTGCACCCATAGTGAGAGGGGTGAACATAACACATGCTCATCTTCTCTAAAAGCTAGCCCATCTTAGCAAACTCTAACATGATGACTATAGTACCTTTTAGAAAAATAAAATATGACCTAAAAGGGTAACCTAAATACAATGGTCAAAAGGGAAGGTTGACTTTAGGAGTCAACCTACTAAAAAGTCAAAGTCAACAAAATTATAAAAAGTCCTAAATTCTAATTTATACAATGGAATAAAGCTTCTTCATGTATCCTTCAAGGGCCTTGACCCGGATTGCATCATCCCCTCTCCCTTGAAAGCATTTGCCCTCAAATCTTAAGCTTTTATTCCGTTTCTTCCATACCTGCAAAAAGATAGACAAAGTAATAAGCAGGTGTTTCTCAGCAAAGCGGGATGGAATAGGAACAAAAAGTTCCCTTAGTGGGTTGGGGTAGTAAAGGGTGGCACCATGAAGTATTTCAATTTGAAGATCATCTTGGTGTTCTTCCCTCCACTGAAAAAATCCCCAATCCACCTTGATGTGCCAAGCCTTGACCCATTATGATTAAAATGGTGAGTGGGGTTTATACTTAGTGCATTAGAGCACTCCTCCCAAGAGTTATGTTCAAGTTGGATTTGAGGTTGTGGGTCATTATGCTCAAAAGGTTTAAGCACAACCTCAAATTTAACTTGTTCATTTTGTATGGGTTGGTGGGAAGATTTCTCTATGTAAAGAACCTTTTTTGAAGGCAAAAGTGGGTCCTCTTTAGGCTTGGTCTTCCTACCAACATCCCTATCCTCAGTTGTATCCGTTTCTCTCTTAAGCTTAATGTGCCTTCTATCCTCCAAAGCCCGAATAGGATTAAGAGGATATAAGGTGAACTTTTTCCCCTTATGAGAAAGAGTGATTGTATTGGTGAGGCCATTGTGCAAAGTTTTTCTATCATGTTGCCATGGCCTTCCCAACAGCATGTTACATCACATAAAACTTTGTCCTTATAGTGCCCTATGGAGAAGCTAATCTCTACTTGCTCTCTTACTACTACACCTTTCTCATGATTGAGTCCATGTAAAGAGTAAGGTGAAGGATGAGGAGTAGTAGTAAGAACCAACTTTTCCACCAACCTTGTGTTACAACAATTGCAGCACGACCCTCCATCCACAATAAGAGAACAAATTTTGCCCAAAAATTTACATCGTGTTTGAAAAACAGTCTCTCTTTGAGTATGAATATCTTTACAAGGATGGCTTCCAAGAAGCTTTTTCACTTTCAAGAGATCATCACATGAATGAGTACCCTCTTCATTTGATTTTCCCCCTAAAGTCCTTTTTCTTTTAGGGCAATGCAAAGCAATGTGACACTTATCTAAGCATTTAAAGCACTTAAGGTTCCTAGGATGATTGCTCGTACTAGTATTAGGGGTGTCACTCCAGCTCAAGAGTTTTCTCTCAATACACTTTCTTTTGGATGACTCTCTTTTGGGTTTATGCCTAGAAGGGTTTTCCTTTTTCTTAGGAAGCCTCTTAGGGTCTTCCTTCTTACTAGAAGAAGTATGAGTGTTATGGGTTATTCTAGGTTCTTCTGGATCCGTATAAAGTGTGTAAAGGTTACCATATGGGCTTTTAAAGGCATCTCTCTCTTTTTGTTTCCTCTCTTATTCCCTTCTTTCTAGCTCTCTTTGTTCTTTTTCTTGTTTTTCTCTCCTATCTTTTCTTTCTAACTCTTTTCTCTTTTTCTCTCTCTCCTCTCTTCATTTTTCTCTTTCTTCTCTTTCTCGCTTTTCTTTTTCTCTTCTTTCTTGTCTCTCTTTTTCTCTCTTTCTTCTTTTTCTCTTTTGTCTCTCTCTTCTCTTTCTCTTTTCTCTTGCTCTTTCCTCTCTTGTCTTATTTGTTCCCTTTTTTCTATTTCTTTCCTATATTCCTCTCTTTCTTTTTGTCTTTCCTCCTCTCTTTCTTTTCTCTCTTTTTCATACTCTTCATTTTCTCTTTTGAACCTTTTCTTATATTCCTCCCATTCTTTTTCTCTTTCATTTATCCTACTCTTATTAACACTTCTAACATTCTTAGATGTGTGTGAAGACATTAAAAGTGTAAGGGTTAAGGACTAAGAAAATGCAAGAAACACTCCTCTCTTTAAGGTTTTCTCACCTAAAGTGTTTTTAATCCTTTGGTACTTTGAAATACTTGACTAAAACGCAAAAAGCAATAAATTGAAAAAATCAAAGCAAAGTTTAAGGATTAACGTGCTCCCAAAGTATAAGTTAGGAGTACCAATTCCTCACTCACACTTAAACGAGAAACTAAATTATTACACACAAAAGAGGTGACCCTTATGGGCATCCAACACCTCTAATTAAAATTGGCCTCAAAATACACCAATTTAAAATGCAAAAATTAAAGAAATGTTGATTGAAGTTATGGCTCTTCTCCAAGTGTTTTTCCTCTCAAGTGTATGCTTCCTCTTTTGGTAAGTCCCTCCTCCAAGAATAGGTTCTTATGCCTTTAATCAACACCCAAAATGCTACCAAGTGGCAAGTCTCCAAATTTCGGTCCCTATACACATAGAGGTGGCGCACAACAAAGACAAGGAAATGGAAGAAGACACAAAGCAAACAAAGCACAAATAAAGCAAAGCTAAACTTCCAAATGAAACAATTATTTGACAAACTCAAAGATTATATGAAATGAGACAAGCAAAAATTAAGGTGTAGAAAGAAAGGTGGCACACAAAGGAAATTCCTAGAATGGGCCTAGAATAGAATGTACTACAAAACCAAGAAAAATGACTCAAAAGTTTCAATCATTTGCACCATTTAAAATCAATATGGCCAAATTATATGAAAGGATGATCAAGCAAGATTAATTAATTTTTTTTAAAACTCCTTTTAGTGATTGGTGCAATATGAGGTGCACTAAAGATATTTTGTTCTTTTTACTTCTTTTTTCAACAATTTTTTTTTACTAACGCGTTTTTTTTTACTTGTTTTCTTTTGATTTCTATTTTTTTTTATATAATTTTGCTACACCTCTTAACAAAATTTTTAAGCAAATATGGTGAGGAGTCAAAGAATCATAAATTCTTGAACAAAGGATAGGAAATGGCCACCATAATTGATATACAAAAGTGAAAAATTAAGAAGCAAAGCAACCTAATATGAACTAGTAATTTTAGGTGATAAAAAATAAATGGCACAAGGAGAGTTTTATGGAAGTTGAGGCCAACTTGATTACTCAATAATCAGCCCAATTACATACCCAACATGCCTCTCAAAGTCAATAAACAAAAATCACTACAAAAACTAGCACAAAATTAAGCTACTAAAATTATTGAACAAGTGAATGAAATTTGGAAGAAATTGGGCATTAATTTTTTGAAGATTGTTTTTTTAAGAAGATGCTAAGATCTAAATAACATGTGAGACTCTAAGGACATGGGATCAAGAGTAAGCCTCTTTGATGCTCAGTTTCCAATAGAGAAACAAAACACTTTTATGGTAAAATAAAATAGCTAAACAATGGAATTTAAGTGACAATTAAAAGGACTAAACAATACCAAACTAAGACACAACGTAGGAGGATTAAAACTGAAAATAAATGACTCAAAATGATCAAGAATGTGACACAAAAACAGAGAAATAGGGGCTGGAAAAAAATAGAGAAATAGGTGCAGTAAAAACAGAGAAATAAAAGCATAACACAAAGCAAAAGGCACAAAATGCATCCAAGGATCAAGACCACAATTGTGTGGCTTCTTTCACAAATTTTGTGAAGTCATCATCATGATCCTCTTAAGATGACATACGAATATTAAAAAAATAAAAAATCTAGGTAGAATATTGACAAAATCCTAAAGAGAACACACCATGATTCAATGGAAAGAAGCAACAAAAATTGAACCATAAAATGAAACAAAATATAGAGTGCAGTATTAAAATGAAGAACAAATTTAAAGCAACACAAGACAAACTAAAACAAGACAATAATGGAGATTAGATGGACAAGATGGAAATTAAAAAAAAATAACAAGAACAAGAAGCAAAGGTGACACACAAAATTAGAAGAAATTAGTAGAACTTTACCTCAATGGAAGTTGGCTCTGATACCATATGATGAAGACTCAACTTCTTCCTATGATCTAATTCCATGAAGAGGTTAGATTAATGTGAAATGGAGTTTGGATAGAAGAGGAATGGAGGGGAATACGCCACTCTCAATGGTGGGAGATGAGTTTAGGATGCTTGCCACAAGGAGGGATCCTTGATAAAAGCTAGAAGAACTCTCTCCCAAGGGAGAGAGGCTCACGACCAAGGAGGAAGAAAATTCTCTCTCACACTCACTCAAGGCTCACACTCAAGCTTAAATGCTCAAATTATATTCAATGATCCAAAGATGATTACATGTAGGTGAAAGGTCTTATTTATAGGCTAGAAGGGATAGGTTAGGCTAACTAGACCATAGTTAATCTAACCAAGATTAGGCTAGTTGAGTCACATCTAACCATGATTAGCTAACTATGCTCATCTATAACCAACTAATGAATTTATCCCTAATCTAGTCTAGATACAAAAAGGTGTAAATAGTAGAAAGAGGTTGAAGAGGTGGTAAAAAGTAGTCATGCTTAAGGCATGACTAGGGGGTGTGGCATCTAGCAACTAAGAGAGATAAGCCAAAGTGTTTAGGTTTGCTACAAGGGAAGGAACCCTTAATAAAAACCAACTAGGAAGAGATTCCTCAAGAGAGAGGATCCTCAAGACCTTTTACTAAGAATATGCTCACAAAGAGACTATTTTCATTCAACTTCAAAGGTGAAATTTACAATAAGGGGGAATGAGTATATATAGCCCCAAGGGAGAGCTTGGACACACTTTTCTAGGCAATGTGGGACTTAAGTGAGGCACCGAAGTTAACCCCTATGGGTGCAATTAGCATCTCCTAAATTGAATGGGCTAGCCCAAAATCATGTCTTGACTTATGCACCCATTCTAAGCTTACTCCTCCTTTTAAACTAAAAACACCTATACCTTCTAAAATAAAAAGAATATGGCCGAATATACATGGCCTTAAAGGAATTAAAAATATGCTCCTATTTAGCTAATTAAAGTATTTACAAGCTAAAAATGAAGACTATGGATTCTAATCTTCAATGAGCTTTCATCCATGCGATGCCTTCCTTGAATCCTCATAGCCATGATGCATGCTAGGTGGGATTACATCATCTCCTCCCCTTTGGAGAGGATTTGACCTCAAATCCTGTGGCATTTCTTCCTCTTGTTCAAAGTCTACAAGAAAATAAGAAAAGCAGTAAGTATATGCAGACAAGTGATTTTGGGGGGAGTGAGAGGTCTATAAGGAGGCCTCTTAGGAATGGGGTAGTGGATTTTGGCACTAAGGTGTGAAAAGATTTTAGTGTGCATGTGCCTCCACACAACAGCTCCTCGTCCTCCTCCTATTGCACTAGATACTAGCCTCAAAGGTTTTGAAATAGTATGCGAGACTAGTATAAGTGGAATGGAGCACTCATCCGTGGATCAAGGTGCTAAAAAGATATAGGCACATCCTCAAATTCAACTTGTTCCTTTGGTAAGGGTTGGCAGGAAAATTTTTCTATGTAGAGACCTCGCAAAGGCAGATCTTCCTTAGACTCGGTCTTCCTACCAATAACCTTATTTTTATTTTTATCCCTCTATCTCTTAAGCTTCATGATCTTTCTATCCTCCGTAACCTCGGTAGGGGTAAGAGGAAGTAAGGTAATCTTTTTCCCTTTATGAGAGAGAGTGATTTTATTAGTTAGGCCATTGTGCAAAGTTTCCTTATCATGTTGCCATGGCCTTTCCAACAACATGTGACTAGCTTCCATAGAGACTACATCACATAACACTTTTTCGCAATACTTTCCTATGGAGAAGCTAATCTCTACTTGTTCTTTAACTACTACACCATCTTCATAATTAAGTCTATGCAAAGAATAAGGTGAAGGATGAGGAGTAGTAGCAAGTGATAGCTTTTCCACCACCCTCGTGCTACAACAATTACAACATGATCCACCATCCACAATGAGAGAACAAGTTTTGCCCAAAATTTTTCATCTTGTTTAAAAAACATTCTCTCTTTGTGTTTGGGTTTCCTTACAAGGATGGCTTCCAAGAAGTTGCTTCACTTTGAAGAGATCATCACATGAATGAGTACCCTTTTCATTTGATGTTCCCCTTAAATTCCTTTTTCTTTTGGGGCAAAACAAAGCAATATGCCCTTTTTCTAAACACTTAAAACATTTAGGACTTTGAGAACGAGTGATCGAACTAGTGGTAGGGGTGTCACTCATACTCAAGGGTTTAATCTCAATATGCTTTCTTTTGGATGACTCTCTTTTGGGTTTAATTATAGAAGGGTTTGTCTTTTTCTTAGGATGCCTTTTACGGTTTTCCTTCTTACTAGAAGAAGCATGAATGTCATGGGTTATTCTAGGCTCTTCTAAGTCTTTATAACGTGTGTAAATCTTACCACAAGAGCTCTTATAGGCATATCTCTCTTTTTGTATCCTCTTTTGTTCTCTTCTTTCTAACTCCTTTTGTTCTATTTCTCTCTTTTCCAATTCTTTCTTATCTTTTTCTCTCCTTTCTCTTCTCTCTTTTCTCTCTAACTCTTTTCTTTTGTTTTCTTATTTTCCTCTTTTCTCTTTTTCTCTTCTCTTTTGTCTTTCTTTTTCTCTTGCTTCTCTTTCTCTCTTTTCATTTTCCCTACTATCTTGTCTCCTTTTTTCTCTTTCTTCTCTTTCTCTTTGGTCCCTCTCTTCTCTTTCTCTTTTCTCTTGCTCTTTTCTCTCTTGTCTTATTCGTTCTCTCTCTTCTCTTTGTCTCTCTTTTTCTTTTCTTTCTTTTCTTTCTAACTCTTTTCTTTTGTTTTCTTCTTTTTCTCTTTCTTTCTCTCTTTTCTCTTTCTCTCTTCTCTCTTCTCTTTCTTTTTCTCTTGCTTCTCTTTCTCTCTTTTGATGAAGGACCATCATTGGGGCATCAAATAGGACCCATCACAAGGTCCATAGCAAGAAGAATAGAAGAAGAGGAAGGTCATACTACACCAAGAGCATTGATGATCACATGTGTGGACTTTGGTGCATCTACCTAGTGTTTTGCTTGTTTTCCTTATTTTCCCCTTGTATTTTGGGGAACCTTAATCACTTAGGATTTCATTGTGTATTTTTATTTAGCCTTTGTATTATGGGGCAAATTAGTTTAGGATTTATTTTGGGACTTAAAGCTTGACTTGTGAGGTCAAAAGTCCATTTCTTTCATTTTCTAGACACAAGGGTATTTCAGTCATTTAGGGGGGAGGGGCCTACATTTCATTTGAGGTCCATTTAGGGTTCATTTGAGAGGCATTTAGCTCTCAAATTTTCGTGCAAATGGCCTAGAGGCCTCCCACCCTCTCTTTAAATACCCTAGGTTAGACTACATGTAGTCACTTTTGGATATATTGGATATTTGAGAGAGTTTTCCTCATCATTCCTCTTCCTTAGTCATTTAGGGATCTCTTGGCCCCCTTCCTCTCCTCTCTGCCTTAGAAGGAGCTTGGGCCTCCCTAGGATTGGCCTTTACCCTCTCCAAGTGAAGTGAGCTAGCCAAAGAGACACTATCTAACCACCACCACCCAAAACACCATTCTTTGGTCTCCATTTTTCAAGAACCACCTTCACCCATCATAAGCTCCATTTTTCACACCTATTTCAGCCCTTGAAGAAGATCCATTTCAACATTTTATCTTGGAGAAGAGTTGGTGACACCATGGAGAAGGTGGAGCCATCATGTGGTATCAGAGCTAAGGTGGTCTTCAAGGGTAACTAGTGTTCTTCTCCATTCTTTTTTTTTATTTGTCTTCAAAAATATGTTTCTTGTCATGTTTATGTCTTCTCCTTTGTCTTGAGTATTTTGTCTAAATATTGTGTTTAAAAGTTGTCTCTTTTTTTTGTGTGGTTCATCATCATCCATGAGCCTTCTTAGTGTTCTTTGAGTTTTTCTCAAAAGGTGATTCTTTTAGAGCTTTCCTTTGTTTTTCCATGGCTGCATTTTTTTGTGTGATGAACATCATTTTAATCTTGTTTTAATCCTTGTTGTGTCATGTTTGAATTTTCCCTCCTTATTTTTAAAAAACTAGTCAAATATATGCATATTTCTCTCACAAGATGCATGAAACTTTGAAAAAAAATCTGGTGCTTTTTCTTTCACATTCTTGGCTGGCCAAACCTTTTGTGAGCCTTAAGAGACTCATATTTGCATGTAAAAATTGACTCTTGCATGCTTCATGTCTTATTTTCCTTATGTGTGTAATTAATGCCTTACACATTTTTGGCTAGCCTTCCTTTTGCATGACTACATCATTCCTTGTCTTTATTGCATGATCCTAAGTCAAACAAAGTGTCATATGGCTGAATATATTCTGAAAAAAACTGAAAAAAAAACTGCACCTAAACAAGAGAGCAAAAGACAAGAAACACTTCCCAAAAAGATACCTTTCTTGCACCAAAATAGCAACTTTTATTTACCACCTTTTTGTACCCACTTTTAACACACCACAAGTGTAAAATCCATGCAACATATAAGGTTAAAAAAAGAATCAAATCTGATCCTCCTTGGTGGGACACATTTTGAGTGAAAAGAAGTGAAAGTTAAAAAAAATTATAAGGAATTATTGCTAACTTGTGGACCATTTTACCCTTTGACTTTGGACTTGAACTTTGACCACATTGGACTATTTTGGACTATCATTGGACCCATTTTATGACCAAAACCTTGGATGGAGTTTGGACATTGGACATGAAATTTTAAGGACAAGGAACATTAAACAATTAAATTCTAATTTAGAGTCATTCTAAGTTCCTTTTGAGTGGTTAACTTTCTTGTGTGCCTTAATTTTTGCTTGTCTTTCTTCACATTCTTTGAGTCTTGTCTCATAATTAATCTCTTGAGTTTAGCCTTCTTAATTTTCCCTTTTTAGTTTTTATTTCTTGGCCTCTTGGTTCTCTTTCTCTTGGTTGGCTTCAGTGCTTGGTGTAGGTGAATCACCTTGGGTTCACCTTGTGAATCTTTGGAGATTGAGTTGGAGGAAGTTGCCATAATTCCCAAAGTGCTTTGGAGAGAATCACCAAATAATGGGAGTGTAAACACTATAAAGAGAGGACTAACAAGTTTGTTACTTGTGAAGGAACACCAAGTTGGAAGCTTGAAGAATTTCAATTTTGTTTCTTGCTTTTTTTATTTTAAATTTGTCCCTAGTATCTTTCTATTTTCATTCTTGTTTAATTTTTGTACCAATTTTTCTTCTTTCTTTTGTTCTTTGTTATTGTTTTTATTGGGGCCATTCGTACTTGGTCCTTTCTTGTTCATTTGGGTTGTAATTTGGACACTTTAAACTCTCATTTGATTTGTGATAGCTTAGGTGTAATTCGTTTTAGTGGTGGGATTGTTTCCACCTTAGGAATTTCGACTAGTGTATGTCTTTGTTACTTTCCTTACTTTGTTGTAGTTGTATGCTCTAGGTTGTTGTATGTTCGTTTAGAAGGCTTCTAAGTGCTTATTAGGGGTCCGTTGCACATCACACACTTGTAGTGTCAAAATTTGTTTTTGTAAGGCTTACAAAGGGGCAAAGGTTGATAAGTTTCCCACTACTAAGAGGCTTGGTTATTAAGTGACTCCTTGTAGTCCACCTCCCTTTTAGAGTGCAATTCTAACCGCTCCAAGTAATAAGTCTAACACCAAAATCTCTTTGTGAAAACCTTTATCACTCATTCTTTGTAAAAAAAAATCTTTTCAAGAAAACCTTTTGTGAAAATCTTTCCTAGATCAAAGATGAGTGATCATTGAAGTGTCCATGGTCAAAACTCACACCCTAGTAATACTAGCCTTAGAGATGAACTTAGAGAACTTTTTGAGTATATAAGAAGAAAAGAAGAAGAAAGTGCAAAAAAAGAGGAAGAATTTAGGAAGAGGGAAAGAGAACATGATAAACAAAATGAGAAAATTAGAGAAATTCTTGCTAAGTTACTTTCGGGGGTAGGAACTAGTGGTTCAAAACATAGAGTCCAACCATCTAGGTCCCAAAAAGGCAAAGGGGTAAGGGTTTCTATGAGTGAAAGTGAGGATAGTGATCATCATCATACCAAAACCCCAAGTGTTAGCCTTTATAGTAGTCATCACAATAATGATTATTATCAAAGGCCCCCAAGAACACATAAGCAAAGAGAATCCTCTAATAAGGAACCTAATGTCAACCTTCCTTCATTTTTTGGAAAGGACAATGTTGATGCATATTTGGATTGGGAAATGAAAGTTGAATAACTTTTTGCTTGCCATGGGGTAAGTGAAGAGAGAAAGGTTTCTTTGGCAACCCTTAGCTTCCAAGGGCATGCCATGTATTGGTGGACTTCTTTAGAAAGAGAAAAGAGAGTGAATCATGAGCCCCCAATTCAATATTGGAATGAACTCCGTAGTGCCTTGAGAAGGAGGCATATTCCTCCATACTATGACCGTGAGCTTATGGATAAGCTTCAAAGGTTGAAACAAGGGTCATTAAGTGTGGAAGAATATAGGCAACAAATGGAGTTACTCATGATGAGGGCAGGTATAAGGGAAGAAGAGAGGACTACCATCTCAAGGTTCCAAAGTGGCCTTAATCTTGAAATAAGAGACAAAGTTGAACTATTTGCCATATAGAGATTTTAATGAACTTGTTCAACTTTGTTCAAGAGTGGAGCACCAACTTAAAAGAAAAATTTTCAAGAAAGACTTCACTCCATCTTATTCCAAGAATTTTAAGAAGGACGGTCCCTCTTTCAAACCTTTCTCCAAAGAAGATGAAAAAGAAAAAGAAAAAACATATTCTTCTAAAGTACCTTCTAAGGAGTCTAAGTCAAGTGACATCAAGTGCTTTAAGTGTCTTGGAAGGGGTCACATTGTTTCTCAATGCCCTACAAAGAAAACAATGATTTTAAGAGGCCAAGATCACTATAGTAGCCTTGATGAAGCTACTTCTTCTTCTTGTACTTCAAGGAGTGAAGATGAAGCCATGGATTCCATGGAAGAGACCTTACCTTGTGATGGAGACTTACTTATGGTAAGGAGACTTCTTAACAACCAAACTAGTGAGATTGACCAATCACAAAGAGAGAACTTGTTTCATACAAGATGCAAAATTTTAGAAAGCACTTGTTCTCTCATTGTGGATAGTGGGTCTAGTTGTAATTGTTGTAGTACTAGATTGGTTGAAAAGCTAGCCTTATCCACAAAACCACATCCTAGACCTTATCAATTGCAATGGATTCATGAGGATGGAGGTATTGTGGTTAACCAACAAGCACTTGTACCAATTACCATTGGCAAATACAAAGATGAAGTTTTATGTGATGTTGTGCCTTTGGAAGCTAGTCATGTGTTGCTTGGAAGGCCTTGGCAATTTGATAAGAAAACCATTCATGATTGCCTCACCAATAAAATAAGTTTCCAACACTTAGGCAAGAAATTTGTGTTGTGCCCTCTAACACCTTCTCAAGTGTGTGAGGACCAACTCAAAATGAAAGCTAGGAGAGAAGAAGACAAAAAAGAAAGAAAACAAAAATAAAAAAAAAGATAAAAAGGGTCTTTCTAAGGCCAATGTAAAGGAAGAAAAGGTATCAAGTTTAGAGGAAGGTGTCCCTTCTAAAGATATTGTTCACAAGAGTCATTTATCACTTAAGAATGATATCAAGAAAACACTCTTGCTTGAACAACCTTTATACCTTCTATACTTCAAAGAGACACTCATTGCCACTAATCATGAACTTGAGTCTCTACCTCAAGAGGTCCACAATCTTTTAAAAGAATTTGATGATGTATTTCCTCAAGAGGTTCCAAGTGGACTTCCACCTTTAAGAGGGATAGAACATCAAATTGACCTCATCCCGGGGGCAAGCCTTCCAAATAGGCCCGCCTATAGGACTAACCCCCAAGAGACCAAAGAGATAGAAACTCAAGTTCAAGATTTGTTGAAGAAGGGTTGGGTTCAAAAGAGCCTTAGCCCTTGTGCTGTTCCTGTTCTTTTAGTGCCTAAGAAAGATGGAAAATGGAGGATGTGTACTGATTGTAGAGCTATTAATAACATCACCATAAAGTATAGGCACCCAATCCCTAGGCTAGATGACATGTTGGATGAGTTACATGGGGCCATTATATTTTCCAAGATTGATCTTAAGAGTGGTTATCACCAAATAAGGATTAAAAAGGGTGATGAGTGGAAAACCGCTTTTAAGACCAAGTTTGGTTTGTATGAGTGGTTAGTTATGCCATTTGGTCTCACCAATGCCCCTAGCACTTTCATTCGTCTAATGAATCATGTACTTAGGAATTGCATAGGGAAGTTTGTGGTCGTATATTTTGATGACATCTTAATCTATAGCAAGTCCTTAGATGAACATCTTGGGCATCTAAGTGAGGTTTTAAAGATTCTTAGGGACAACCACCTCTATGCCAACTTGGAGAAATGTACCTTTTGCAAGGAAAATATAAATTTCTTAGGTTTCATAGTTGGTAAAAAAGGAGTGAAAGTTGACCCCAAGAAAATCAAGGCTATCCAAGATTGGCCTACCCCAAAAAGTGTTGGAGATATTAGAAGTTTTCATGGTTTAGCAAGTTTTTATAGAAGATTTGTGAAAGACTTCTCCACACTTGCATCCCCTCTTAATGATCTTGTTAAGAAGGATGTACCTTTCATTTGGGGTGAAGCTCAAGGAAAAGCTTTTAATGTGCTTAAGGAAAAGCTCACCAATGCACCCATTCTAGCCCTTCCAAATTTTGAACAAACCTTTGAGCTAGAATGTGATGCATCCGGTCTTGGCATAGGTGCCGTTTTACTTCAAGGAGGCCACCCCATTGCTTACTTTAGTGAAAAACTTCATGGAGCCACCTTGAATTATCCCACCTATGACAAGGAGCTTTATGCCCTTATTAGAGCCCTCCAAGTTTGGGAGCATTACTTAGTGACTAGGGAATTCATCATACATACTGATCATGAGTCACTTATGTACATTAGAGGGCAAGGGAAGTTAAATAAAAGACATGCTAAGTTGGTTGAATATTTGGAGAAATTCCCTTACATTATCAAATACAAGAAGGGAAAGTGTAATGTGGTGGCGATGCCTTGTCTAGAAGGCACTCCTTGCTCTTTTCTTTGGGTTCCCAAATTCTTGGATTTGATAATATAAAGGAGTTGTATGAATTAGATCAAGATTTCCAATCCACTTTCACCAAATGCCTCCAAAAGCCTTTTGATGGGTTCTACATCCTTGAGGGGTACCTTTTTAGAATGGGAAAACTTTGCATACCTCAAGGATCCATTAGAAAACTTTTGGTAAAGGAAAGTCATGAGGGAGGACTCATGGGCCATTTTGGGGTTGATAAAACCCTTAGTCTTCTAAAATCTAAATTTTATTGGCCTCACATGAGAGTGGATGTTCAACGGCATTGCTCCAAGTGTATCACTTGTCTTCAAGAAAAATCAAGAGTGATGCCTCATGGACTCTACACTCCTCTCCCTATAGCTAGCACCCCTTGGGTTGATATTAGTATGGATTTTGTGCTTGGTCTTCCAAGGACTCAAAGGGGATTTGATTCTATCTTTGTGGTTGTGGATCGTTTTAGCAAGATGACTCATTTTATACCATGCCACAAAGTGGATGATGCTATCTATATTGCTAAGCTTTTCTTTAAGGAAGTGGTCCGTTTGCATGGTCTACCCAAGACTATTGTTTCCGATAGGGATGCTAAGTTTCTAAGTCATTTTTGGAAAATTCTTTGGCAAAAACTAGGAACAAAGCTTGTCTATTCTACTACCTGCCACCCACAAACGGATGGGCAAACTGAGGTAGTGAATAGGTCCCTATTCACATTGTTAAGGGCAATTTTAAAAGGGAATAAGAAAACTTGGGATGAATGCCTTCCCCACATAGAGTTTGCCTACAATAGGGTGGTCCACAAGACTACTAGTTTGTCCCCTTTTGAGGTTGTATATGGCTTTAATCCTCTTACTCCTCTGGAATTGCTTCCACTCCCTAATACTACTTCCTTGTATCACAAGGAAGGAGTATCTAGGGCTGACTTTATAAAGAAATATCATGAAAAGTTCAAGAGTCAAATTGAACATCAAACTAAAAAATATGCCAAGTACAACAACAAAGGAAGGAAAAAGGTAACCTTTGAAGTTGGGGATTGGGTTTGGCTTCACTTGAGGAAGGATAGATTCCCTACTCAAAGGAAGTTCAAACTAAGTCCTAGGGGAGATGGTCCTTTCCAAGTTCTTAAGAAACTTAATGATAATGCCTACATCCTAGACCTTCCCTCCGATTATGGAGCTAGTTCCTCTTTTATTTGTGATCTTACACCTTTCCTAGGAGCTAATGACATGGTTGAGCTTGAAGATTTGAGGTCAAATCCTTCTCAAGAAGGAGAGCATGATGGAGGACCATCCTTGGGGCATCAAATAGGACCCATCACAAGGTCCATGGCAAGAAGAATAGAAGAAGAGGAAGGTCATACTACACCAAGAGCATTGATGATCACATGTGTGGACTTTGGTGCATCTACCTAGTGTTTTGCTTGTTTTCCTTATTTTCTCCTTGTATTTTTGGGAACCTTAATCACTTAGGATTTCATTGTATATTTTTATTTAGCCTTTGTATTATGGGGCAAATTAGTTTAGGATTTATTTTGGGACTTAAACCTTGACTTGTGAGGTCAAAAGTCCATTTCTTTCATTTTCTAGACACAAGGGTATTTTAGTCATTTAGGGGGGAGGGACCTACATTTCATTTGAGGTCCATTTAGGGTTCATTTGAGAGGCATTTAGCTCTCAAATTTTCGTGCAAATGGCCTAGAGGCCTCCCACCCTCTCTTTAAATACCCTAGGTTAGACTACATGTAGTCACTTTTGGATATATTGGATATTTGAGAGAGTTTTCCTTCCTTAGTCATTTAGGGATCTCTTGGCCCCCTTCTTCTCCTCTCTACCTTAGAAGGAGCTTGGGCCTCCCTAGGATTGGTCTTCACCCTCTCCAAGTGAAGTGAGCTAGCCAAAGAGACACTATCCAACCACCACCACCCAAAACACCCTTCTTTTGTCTCCATTTTTCAAGAACCACCTTCACCCATCATAAGCTCCATTTTTCACACCTATTTCAGCCCTTGAAGAAGATCCATTTCAACATTTTATCTTGGAGAAGAGTTGGTGACACCATGGAGAAGGTGGAGCCATCATCTTTTCATTTTCCCTACTCTCTTGCCTCTCTTTATCTCTTTCTTCTCTTTCTCTTTGGTCCCTCTATTTTCTTTCTCTTTTCTCTTGCTCTTTTCTCTCTTGTCTTATTCGTTCCCTCTCTTCTCTTTGTCTCTCTTTTTCTCTTTCTTCTCTTTCTCTTTGGTCCCTATCTTCTCTTTCTCTTTTCTCTTGCTCTTTTCTCTCTTGTCATATTTGTTCCCTCTCTTCTCTTTGCCTTTCTTTTTCTCTTCTTTCTTTTCTTTCTTGTCTCTCCTTTTCCTTTTGTTCTTTCTCTCTTCTCTCCTCTCTATCTAGTTCCTCTTGTTCTCTTTTCCTCCTCTCTTTTTTTTTTCTCTCATTTTTCCAAAATTCCCTATGTTGTTTTTCTAATATTTCCCAATCAATAGAGTATGGATATTTCGGCAAGGTTGGTTTATCACTCTTCTCATACTTTTCTTTTATTCTATTATCACATTATTCTCCTTTATTTTCCTTAGTTTTATTACTACTCCTAACACTCCTATATGTGTGGAAAAACATGTCAAAGTGTAAGGCCTAGGGAACTAATATGCAAAACACTCATCTCTTTTTTGTTTTCTTCAAAAGTGTTAAGAGTCTTTGAAACTCTAACACTTGCTAAAACATTGAAATCAAATAAAGAATTTTAAAGCAAAGCTAAAGGATTCTAACGTGCTCCTAAGTATGAATAAGGGGTACCAATTCCTTATCCACACTAAAACGAGAAACTAAGGTTTATTACACACAAAAGAGGTGACCCTTATGGGCATCCAACACCTCTAATTAAAATGTCCTTTAAAAATACATCCAAATTAAACAAAGAAAATTAAAAGTAGTTGAATGTAGCTCCTTTCTTCTAGTGCTCCTCACCAAGTGTATCACTCTAGTCTTGACCTCCTTTTCAAGTCTCCTCTTCCTTGTTTTTAAATCAACACTTCCTAAGGATGCTACCCTTGTGGAAATTTCAATAATTTGGCTACCTACCAAGAGAAAACAAGCGCCCAAGCAAGAGACCAAGGGAAGTAGAATTTGAAAGCAAAAAGCAATAAAAAAACACTTAACAAGAATAAGAACACATTCAAGTGGAAAGAATTTATTTGACAAACACGAAGAAAGCCAATAAGGACAAGCAAGAAATAAAAGGTGTAGAAAGAAAGTTGTCACACAAAAGAAATTCCTAGAATGGGCCTAAAATAGAATTCAACTTAAAACAAAAAAGACTCAACAAATTCAATGATTTGCACAATTGTAAAGCAAGGTGGCTAAACCATATGCAAATAAATTCAAGCAAATTTCAATAAAATTTAACACTCCTTTTGAATTGTTTAATAATTTTGAGGTGCACTAATTTTTTTTGTTGTACTCATTTTACTTGTTTTTAACACTTTTTACTAACTCTTTTTTTGACTTATTTTACTCTTTTGATTTCTTTTCTTCTTCTTTTCTTTTTGAAACAATTTTGCTACACCCCTTAACACATTTTGTAGCAAATATAATAAGGAGTTTAAGAATTATAAATGCTTGAACAAGAATAATAAATTAGCCACAAAAATTTGATGTAAAAGTGCAAACCAAAGAACACAAAGCAACTTAAAATAAGCTAGTTATTTTAGGTGATTATAACATGACACCAAGTGAGAGTTTTTTTTGGATTTAGGTAAGCTTGATTGTTCAAGTTTTGAGCCCAAATATGTTCCCCAAAATGCTCAACCAGCCAACATAAAGAAAATCATCACAATAAACTAGCACAAAAATAATCTACTCACACAAAATGAAGAAATAGACTCTAAGAAAGAATTGAGCAATTTATTTTTTTTTTGAAAAATTTTTGAAACATTGATGCATTCTCCCCAACCAAGGGCCCTATCACTAGGGCCATGGCTAGGAGAATAGAAGAAGACATGGTTAGAGTAGAGGGAGGAAGATCTCACCTCCATATGACCATCAAGTTATGCAAGCCATGACTTATTTACTTGTAATTTTTATTTTAGGAACCTAGGATTTTATTTTGGACATGTATTAGTCCATTTAATTTTCTAGGAGGTGTCTTAGTAATAAGAAGGGGTAAGATTAGCTTTTGGGCCTTTATTTAGGAAATAAGGGGGTAGTTTGATAACTACACCCTCTTTTGCTAAATAAAACCCAAAACTAATAAAGGAGTAATTTTGGCCCTTGGATGAGGTAGCTTGGGCACCAATTCTCATCTAAAGGAGGGTATTGATTGGACTTTGGGCTTCAATCCTCCTCCCTTGGATGACTCCTTTTAATCCTAGCCCTTCATTTCCTTCATGACTTGTCCAAGAGGTTAGCTCCCTCTATAAAAAGGTGCTTCTTAACACTCTTGTATTTTTCACACTTTATTGAATGGAAAAACCTTGAGTTGGCCAAAATTCTCTTAGTGTCCACCCTTCTCTCTTTGAGAATTCCTTAGGTTTTTATCAAGGGTTCCATCCCTTGTGGCAAACTTTCCCTCTTAGGCTTATCTTACCTTAAGTGGCGCCTAAAACCACCTCACTTCTTACCTCTCCACAAACCATTTCACCAAAGAAGAAAACCTCTAGAAAAAGATCAAGGGAGACATGCATCATTTGGTATCAGAGCATTGGTTCTAGAGGTCTAAACTCTCTTCCTACCTCATTTATTTTTTATTCCATTTTGCTATTTTATTTTATCTTTAATTTCCACAATTTTTTCTAGCTTTCCATTGTTGTTTATCATTTCCATTTATGTCTTGAGTTTATTGTTTTGAGTTATAGTTTATTTGTGCCATTTATTTTTTGCTTAATGCAATTTATATTGTTCTTTTCTTTGCATCTACGTCTCTCCCATATTCATTAATTTCCGCTTAAGCTTTGAGTTGGGTGCTTTCTTGCTTGAATTTTGGTTTTGAGAATTTCTTGCTAAAAATCCATGCCGTTGTGGTGAATTCCACAACATTGTGGTCAAGAAATTTAGACCAAATTCTTGTGTTTCCTTGCACCTAGTTGCCTTGTTTTTGCCTTATTTTTAGCTTTTATTTTTCACTTTTATACTCTTGTGTAGTTGTCTATAAGTCATGTTTATAGTTTCCCATTTTGTCTATTAATTCCTTTTAAGTTTAGTCTCTTTTGTTTTTAGAAAAAAGCTTTTGAAACTTCTTAAATTGAGCAACATAGAGGGTCATACCTCATGTCATACCTCATGTCTAACTCTTTTTAGAGGTTCATGTGCTTTTAGTTTCAAGCATATTCTTAAAAAAATTTCCAAAATAGTTGCTCAATTCCCTTTGTCTTTATTTTCCTTATACGTATAATTAGTAGCTCATTTGTGTGGTAAAGGTAGTTCTTGTTTGTGGGTGCTTTCACTTAAGCTATAAGTTTGGTATTTGTGTTCAACAAATTACTTAAAACTTAACAAAGGTTGAGTCCAGTGGCACACCAAACTACTAAACCATTAACACATCTATAGCTACTTTGCATTTTGAAGTCATTTCTAGTAGTACCTAAATTGTTGCTTTTAATTTTCTTTATTGTTCCAAGCGCATAACTCTTTTTTATTAAGCACTAAATTCACAATCAATTTAGGTGCATCTAGTAAATATTAAAAAAAAAAGAGAACAAAGTCCAAAATAAAATACAAAAAAAACTACGAAGGATTCAAAAAAGAAAAAAGAGAACAAACAAAAGAAAAGAAAGTTTGAAAAATTCATTTGATGTACCTAACCTAAAATTAGCAAGTGCTTCAACTTTGAACTTGGAACCTTAAAAGAAATTTTATTACTTTTGGTACACTAGAACTTGATATTTGTGTCTTTCTACTCTTTAATCTAGTGTCATTCTTAGGTATTCCATTGTGTGCTCTCTTTATTTTGTTTACCTTTTAGTTGTTGCTTGTCTTTTAAATCATCTTTGTAGTTTGTCTTATATACTCTTACCATTTGGTTAAGTGTCCTTTTGATTGTGTTATCTTTTATTGCTTTTTGAGTTTCTATTCGCACCTCCCCTTGCTACTTTTGGTTTCTTTGGTTTTTGTGTTAGTGCCACTTTTAGGAGAAAGATTGAAAAAGGAGCTTACCACAAGGGTAGCATATTTTGGAAGGTTGGACTAAGAGCCTAAGGGATCACCTCAAAAGGAAACACACCTAGCCGTGAGGACTTTGATTTGAGGGAGCATTTGGAGAATCATTTTTTGAAGACTTTAGTTTTTCTTTAATTTGGGTGTATTAATTTTGTAGTTGGGAGTTTGAGTGCCCTTAAGGCCCTCCCTTTGGTTGTAATAAGATTTAGTTAATTTTTTAGTTTTCGAAAATTCGGTGAAGAAGGAAGAAGTGGTACACTTCCTTCAACACCTTAGGAGCTCGCTTTAGATCCCTTCTCTTTTGAATTTTTGCTTTAAAATTCTTCCTTTATTTTTCTTATTCAAAGCGCTTAGAAGGCTAAAGAGTTCCAAAGACTCATCAAGCCATTTTAGGCAAGAAAACACAAAAAGAGAGGAGTGTTTGTTTGTAAAAAGTTTTTAGCCACCTTTTTTCCTCTTAGAAATTCAAGCACAATGACATCACACACCCACTCTAGTGCTCATAGTTATTCATCAAACAAGAGTGTAAACCAAAGAAATATTTCTAAAGATTACACTCTAGAAAACTTAAACATGGACTTTAGGTAGTGGATGGCAAAAGAACAAGAGAGAAGAGAAGAAAAAAGGAGAGAAAAAGAGTCCAAGGAGAAAAGAAAAATAAAACAAAGAGAGGAACAAAATAGAGAAAAAAGAGAGAAGGAAGAGAGAAGAATAAGAGAAAGCAGAGAAGATGAAGAAAGGAGAGCAAGAAAAGAAAGAGAAAGAAGAAAAGAGAAAAAAGAAGAAAAAAGAAAGCATGAGAATGGTGAGAATTACAAAATGAAAGGGATAGTCTTAGGTTCCCTATCTAGACATACCCATAAGAGTGAAAGTGAGGAAGAATACTACAATCATCCTAGGAGAAACTCCCATTCATCCATGCATAATAATGGGGCCCCTACAAGGGAGCCCAAAATTGATCTCCCCCCATTTCATGGGAGGGAAGATGTGGAAGCCTATCTTGATTGGGAAATCAACGTAGAACAACTCTTCACTTGCCATGAGGTAAGAGAAGAAAGAAAGGTTCCAATGGCAACCCTTAGCTTCCAAGGGCATGCCATGCATTGGTGGGTTGGGTTAACCAATGAGAGAATCCGCACCAGTATGCCTTCCATAAGATATTGGAATGATCTTAGAAGTGCTCTAAGAAGAAGGCATATTCCCTCTTGGTATGAAAGAGATCTTTTGGATAGACTCCAAAGGCTAAGGCAAACCAACCTTAGTATAGAAGAGTATAGACAAAAGATGAAACTTCTTATCTTGAGGGTGGGTATCATTGAGGAACCCAAGGCCACTATGGCAAGGTTTTTGTGTAGGTTGAGCCCTGAAATTCGTGATAAGGTGGAGCTCTTCTCATACAATTCCCTTGATGAGTTAGTTAAACTTTGCATCAAGGTGGAAAATCAACTTAGAAGGAAAAGTTTTAAAAAGGATAACCCACCTTATGTAAAGAGGGACCAACCTAAGGGGAACTCTTTCAAGAGTTACCTCAAAGAGGAACATTCCAAGCACTTCAAAGAGCATAAAAAATCACATGTAGAGAGAAAAACCCCTACTACTAACTCTCATGAGAAAGTTAGTAGTATCAAATGCTTTAAATGTCTTGGGAGAGGCCACATTGCCTCTCAATGCCCTACTAAGAGAAACATCATCATGAGGGCCCAAGATGTTTATCGTAGTGAGTCTAGCTCACACTCTTCTAGTGAGAGCAAAGGAGAAGGGGTTCATGCATACCAATCTGATTGTGATGAAACCGCTTATGCATGTGAGGGAGACCTCTTAATGATAAGAAGGCTTCTTGGAAGCTAACCTTTGAAAGTGTCCTTATCTCAAAGGGAGAACATATTCCACACTCGCTGTAAGGTGAATGACAAAATATGTTCTCTCATTATAGATAGTGGGTCATGCTACAATTGCTGTAGCTCAAGGTTGGTGGAAAAGCTAGCCTTGACCCCACTTCCCCACTCTAAGCCTTACAAGCTTCAATGGCTCAATGAGCAAGGGGAAATGGAGGTCAATGAGCAAGTCAAGGTTCCAATTTCCATTGGGTCTTATAAAGATGAGATCCTATGTGACATAGTCCCAATGGAAGCTGGCCATATCTTGCTAGGAATACCATGGCAATTTGATAAGAAAGTGATACACTATGGTCATGCCAATAACATCATCCTCACTCATAAGGATAAGCGCATTAAGTTGTGTCCTCTAACACCTTCACAAGTTGCGAAGGACCAACTCATCATGAAACATAAGAGAGATGAGGAGGAAAAAAAAAGCAAAGTTTTACCCCTAAAGCTTGAAAGGGATAAGGAGGTTGAGTTGGAAGTTGGTGCCCCTTCCAAGAAAGTCATTAGTAAAGGGAGTTTATTTGCGACAAAATTGGATTTAAAGGAAGCCCCCTTAACTAACAGACCTTTCTATCTCCTCCTTTGCAAAGAGGCATCCCCCATTTCTTCCCCTCCGCTTCTTTCCCTTCTAGTTCTAGCACTGCCATAGAACTTGGACATGAGAACCTACCTCAAGAGGTTCAAGAGCTTTTAAAGGAATTTGGTGATATATTCCCTAATGAAGTTCCCAAAGGACTTCCTCCAATTAGGGGTATAGAACACCAAATAGACTTGGTACCTGGGGCTAGCCTGCCTAATAGGCCTGCTTATAGGACTAATCCCATGGAGACTAAGGAGATTGAGTCTCAAGTTCAAGAACTATTGGAGAAGGGTTGGGTTCAAGAGAGCCTAAGCCCTTGTGCTGTACCAGTCATGTTGGTGCCCGAGAAGAATGGCCAATGGAGGATGTACATTGATTGTCGAGCAATCAATAACATCACCATCAAATATAGGCACCCTATCCCTAGGCTTGATGACATGCTTGATGAATCGCATGGGGCCCAATTATTTTCAAAAATTGATCTTAAGAGTGGTTATCACCAAATCCGCATCAAGGAAGGTGATGAGTGGAAAACTGCTTTTAAGACCAAGTTTGGGCTTTATGAGTGGCTGGTAATGCCCTTTGGGCTTACCAATACCCCAAGCACCTTCATGAGGCTTATGAATCATGTCCTTAGAGATTGCTTAGAAAAATTTTGTGTAGTTTATTTTGATGATATTTTAGTGTATAGCAAGAGCCTAGATGAGCATGTAGGTCATCTTAGGCATGTCTTTTGCATCCTTAGGTCACACCAACTCTATGGAAACCTTGAAAAGTGTAATTTTTGTGTAGAGAGTGTGGTGTTTTTAGGTTTTGTAGTCAATAAAGATGGGGTTCATGTGGACCCCGACAAAATCAAAGCCATCCAAGAATGGCCCACCCCAAAAAGTGTGACTGAGATCAAGAGCTTTCATGGTCTTGCGAGTTTCTACAGGCGCTTTGTGCCTAATTTCTCCACACTTTTCTCACCAATCAATGATTTGGTGAAGAAGGAAGTTCCCTTCATTTGGGGTGCTAAACAACAAAAAGCCTTCGAACTTATTAAGGAAAAGCTCACCCATGCCCCTGTTCTATCTCTACCTGACTTTTCAAAAACTTTTGAGCTAGAATGTGATGCATCAGGTGTTGGAATAGGTGTTGTGTTATTGCAAGGCGGCCACCCTGTGGCTTATTTTAGTGAAAAACTAAATGGTGCCGCCCTTAATTACCCCACCTATGACAAAGAGTTTTACTCCTTAATAAGGGCCCTTTAGTGGACAGGTTTTCTAAAATGGCCCATTTCATACCTTGCCACAAAATAGATAACGCAAGCAACATTTGCAAGACTTTTCTTCAAAGAAGTTGTCCGTCTGCATGGCATACCTCAATCCATAGTGTCTGATAGAGATGTTAAGTTCCTTAGCCACTTTTGGAAAACTTTGTGGGCTAGGCTGGGAACTAAACTCCTATTTTCTACCACATGTCATCCCCAAACTGATGGGCAAACTGAGGTGGTAAATAGATCCTTATCCACTATGCTAAGGGCACTTCTTAGGGGAAATCATAAGTACTGGGATGAGTACCTTCCCCATATAGAGTTTGCATATAATAGGGTGGTCCAAAGAACCACCAAGCACTCACCCTTTGAGATTGTTTATGGCTTCAACCCTCTTACACCTCTTGATATTTTGCCTTTACCTTTCCCTTCTTCTATTCATAAAGAAGGATTAGCTAAAGCGGATTTTGTTAAAAAATTACATGAGAGGGTCAAAGCCAACATTGAACGACACTTGAAAGGGTATGCTGCTAAGGCTAATAGGTGAAGGAAAGAAATTATCTTCAATGAGGGGGATTGGGTATGGCTTCATTTGAGGAAGGATCGCTTCTCTACTCACAGGAAGTCCAAGCTTAGCCCCCGAGGAGATGGTCCCTTTCAAGTCCTCCAGAGAGTGAACAACAATGCATATATATTAGATTTTCCTGAGGACTATGGTGTCAGTACTACCTTTAATATTTGTGATTCGATCCCTTTTGTAGGTACTGATGGAAGACCTATCAGATTTGAGGTCAAATCCTTCCCAAGGGGGAGGAGATGATGCATTCTCCCCAAGCAAGGGCCCTATCACTAGGGCCATGGCTAGGAGAATAGAAGAAGACATGGCTAGAGTAGAGGGAGGAAGATCTCACCTCATATGACCATCAAGTTATGCAAGCCATGACTTATTTACTTGTAATTTTTATTTTAGGAACCTAGGATTTTATTTTGGACATGTATTAGTCAATTTAATTTTCTAGGAGGTGTCTTAGTAATAAGAAGGGGTAAGATTAGCTTTTGGGCCTTTATTTAGGAAATAAGGGGGTAGTTTGATAACTACACCCTCTTTTACTAAATAAAACCCAAAACTAATAAAGGAGTAATCTTGGCCCTTGGATGAGGTAGCTTAGGCACCAATTCTCATCTAAAGGAGGGTATTGATTGGACTTTGGGCTTCAATCCTCCTCCCTTGGATGACTCCTTTTAATCCTAGCCCTTCATTTCCTTCATGACTTGTCCAAGAGGTTAGCTCCCTCTATAAAAAGGTGCTTCTTCACATTCTTGTATTTTTCACACTTTATTGAATGGAAAAACCTTTTGGCCAAAATTCTCTTAGTGTCCACCCTTCTCTCTTTGAGAATTCCTTAGGTTTTTATCAAGGGTTCCATCCCTTGTGGCAAACTTTCCCTCTTAGGCTTATCTTATCTTAAGTGGCGCCTAAAACCACCTCACTTCTTACCTCTCCACAAACCATTTCACCAAAGAAGAAAACCTCTAGAAAAAGATCAAGGGAGACATGCATCAAACATGCTATGATCTAAAGCATGTGGGAGTCTAGGAATAGACACATGATCATATGCTCAATTCCAAGAGAGAAACACATTTCATTATGGTAAAAATAAAAAGGCAAAACTATGTAGAATTAAGAGGCAATAAAAGGGCTACAACATGACCAACTAAGACACAACTTGGAAGATTAAAAAATAAAATTAAATGACTCAAAATAACCAGAAATATATGCCCAAAACAGAGAACAAGGGGCTGGAAAAACAGAAAAATAGGTGCAGGAAAATAGAATTAAAAACTCAAATAAGAAGAACAACGTGCATCCAAAGATCAAGACCACAATGTGTGGCTTCCTTCACAAATTTTGTGAAGTCATTACAATGACCTTCTTAGGATTTGCAAATGAACAAAAAAGGAATAAAAGGTTGGATATAAAATTAAAGAAACAATCCTATAGGAAACATATAAAGATTCAATGGAAAAGAACAAGATAAATTGAATCTAGAAAGCAATAAAGACTAAGAAATAAATTGCATAAAATGAAAACTATTAAAACATAAACTAACAAGACATAAAAGAAATTAAATGAAAAGAATTAAAGGCTGGAAAAAACAAAGAAAATAGCAAGAACACTAAGAAAAAAAGCTGGAAAAGATTAAAGAAAATTAAGACTAGAAAAAAACCTCATGGAGTTGTGATGTGATCTTTGATGATCACGTGCCCAAAGGATCCTTTCTAAAGTCACTTGGAAGGAAAATAGATTTATGGAGAGGAAAGGAACGGGGTGAGGGGCCACAAATACTAGGTTTGATAAGCCAAAGGGGAGAGGCCACAAGGGAGGGGTCCCTTGATAACTCTTAAAAGCTCTCACAAAGGAGAAATGGAGACACTCAAAGGTAAGAACCTCAACCAATATGGTATGTAGGATTAAATTCAAGTGTAAAAAATACAAGTGAGGGAGGAGCTCCTATTTATAGAGGTAGCTAACCTCTTGAACAAGATAACCTAAAAAAGAAGGGCTAGGATTAAAAGGAGAGATCTAAGGGAGGAGAATTGAGAAACAATTCCCTCCTTAGATCATCAAACTTGGTGCCCAAGTTTCTCAAACCAAGGGCCAAGATTCCTTCTTATTAGCTTAGGGGGTTTATGTAGAAAAGAGGGGTGTAGATATCAAGGCTACCCCCTATTTCCTTCATAAAGACCCATATAAGACACCTCCTAAAAATAAAAAATGGACTAAATACATGTCCCAAATTAAATTCTTAATGCTCCTAAAAATTAAAATAAAGGAAAATTACATTTTATTAACTAAAGTCTCTAGCCTAATATCTTCACTCTCTATAGGAGGTGAAGTCTGCCTTTGTCTGCAAGGGCTAGGTCTTCTTCAATCCTTCTAGCCATGGCCCTAGTGATAGGTCCTTGGCTAGGCATGGTCACATCATCTCCTCCCCCTTGAAGAGGATTTGACCTCAAATCCATGGGGTCTTCGTCATTTTCAGCACCTACAAATGGAGACAAATCAGAAACATTAAAACTGGTGCTTACCCCATAATCCTCTGGCAGATCTAAAACATAGGCATTATTACCGATCCGCTCAAGGATTTGGAAAGGTCCATTTCCTCTAAGGCGAAGTTTAGACTTCCTTTGAGAAGGAAATCTATCCTTTCTCAAGTGAAGCCATACCCAGTCACCCTTTTCAAAGATGACTTCTTTCCTCCCCTATTGGCGAAAGTAGCATCTCTCAAGGATTGACGCTCTATGTTAACTTTAACCCTCTCATGTAATTGTTTTACAAAAATGGATTTTGCCTCTCCTTCTTTATGCACAGCAACAGAAAGAGGAAGAGGTAAAAGATCTAGAGGAGTACGAGGATTAAAGCCATAGACCACCTCAAAAGGAGAATGCTTGGTGGTTCTATGAACCACCCGGTTATAAGCAAATTCAATGTGGGGAAGGTACTCATCCCAAGACTTATGGTTGCCTTTAAGGAGAGCCCTCAGCATAGTGGATAAAGATCTATTCACCACTTCTGTTTGCCCATCAGTTTGAGGGTGACAGGTAGTGGAAAAAAGAAGTTTAGTTCCCAGCTTAGCCCAAAGAGTTTTCCAAAAATGGCTAAGGAACTTCACATCCCTATCTGACACTATTGAAGAGGGTATACCATGCAATCGGACAACCTCTTTAAAGAAAAGTCTTGCGATGTTGCTCGCATCATCCACTTTGTGGCAGGGAATAAAATGGGCCATTTTTGAAAATCGGTCCACCACCACAAATATGGAGTCTGCACCTCGTTGGGTTCTTGGGAGCCCAAGGATGAAATCCATGCTAATATCCTCCCAAGGTGCAGAAGGAGCAGGTAAAGGTGTGTATAGTCCATGAGGCATTGCTTTAGACTTTGCTTGCAAGCAAGCTATACATTTAGAGCAATGTCTATGGACATCTCTACGCATATGGGGCCAAAAGAATTTCTCTTGTAAAAGCATGAGGGTTTTTGAAATCCCAAAATGCCCCATGAGCCCACCTTCATGACTTTCTTTTGTAAGTAAGTTCCTAATTGATCCTTGGGTATACAAAGCTTACTCCCTTTGTAAAGATACCCCTCACTGATGAAGTACCCATCATGGGCCTTTAATGCAAATGCAGATGCAGAGGTAGCAAATATGGGGCCGAAATCCTTATCAGACGGATACATAGCCCGAATGTCATCAAATCCCAAGATTTTTGCACTCAAGGATGAATAAAGGGCATGACGCCTAGAAAGAGCATCAGCCACCACATTTTGTTTTCCTTTCTTGTACTTGATGACATAAGGGAAGGATTCAAGATATTCCACCCACGTTGCATGCCTTTTGTTCAATTTACCTTGACCCCTCAAATATTTTAGTGACTCATGGTCACTATGAATGACAAACTCCTTGGGAGCAAGGTAATGCTCCCAAGTTTGAAGGGCCCTAATTAGAGCATAAAACTCCTTATCATAGGTGGGGTAGTTGAGGGGGGCACCATTGAGTTTTTCACTGAAGTACGCAATGGGGTGCCCTCCTTGCAACAAGACAGCCCCCACACCTACACCAGAGGCATCACATTCAAGTTCAAATGTTTTAGAAAAGTGAGGTAATGCCAAGACTGGTGCATGGGTCAGTTTATGCTTAATTAGCTGGAAGGCTTTCTCTTGTTTCTCACCCCAAAGGAAAGGAACTTCCTTTTTCACCAAATCATTTATTGGTGCGAAGAGTGTGGAGAAATTAGGCACAAAACGCCTATAAAATCCAGCGAGACCATGAAAGCTTTTGATCTCTGTCACACTCTTTGGGGTGGGCCATTCTTGAATAGTTTTTATCTTTTCGGGGTCAACGTGAACCCCTTTTGTGCTAACTACAAAACCTAGGAAAACTACATTATCTACACAAAAAGTGCATTTTTCTAAGTTACCAAAAAGATGATTACTCCTAAGAAGATAAAAAACATGCCTTAGATGTCCTAAATGATCATCTAGGTTCCTAGAGTAAACTAAAATGTCATCAAAGTAAACTACACAAAATTTACCAAGGCAATCCCTTAGCACATGATTCATTAAGCGCATGAATGTGCTTGGGGCATTAATTAGCCCAAAAGGCATAACCAACCACTCATAAAGACCAAATTTAGTCTTAAAAGCAGTTTTCCACTCATCACCCTCTTTGATCCTTATTTGGTGGTAACCACTTCTAAGATCTATTTTTGAAAATATTTTTGCCCCATGCAATTCATCCAACATGTCATCAAGACGGGGGATTGGGTGCCTATATTTGATGGTGATGTTGTTGATTGCACGACAATCAACACACATCCTCCATTGGCCATTCTTCTTGGGCACCAACAAGATTGGCACAGCACAAGGGCTTAGGCTCTTTTGAACCCAGCCCTTCTCCAACAGCTCATTCACTTGAGACTCAATCTCTTGGGTCTCCATGGGGTTGGTCCTATAGGCAGGTCTATTAGGTAGACTTGCGCCAGGCACCAAATCAATTTGATGTTCTATACCCCTAATGGGAGGAAGTCCTTTCAGAACCTCATTAGGGAATATGTCATCAAATTCTTTTAAAATATCTTGAACCCCTTGAGGAAGGTGCTCATGTGCATGGGCTGTGGCAGTGCTCTCAGCAGAAGAATGCAAAATGGAAGAAGGATTTGATGCTTCTTTGCAAAAGAGGAGATAAAAGGGCTTGATAGTCAAAGGAGCTTCTTTTAAATCACGTTTAGTAGCAAATAGGCTCCTTTTACTAATATTCCCTTTCGAAGGGGCATCACCTTCTGACTCTCTCTCTTTACCCTTTTCAAGCTTTAAGGGTAAAGCTTGTTGTGCTTTTTTTTGTTTTTGTTTTTCCTCAACTCTTTTCTTTTTCATCGCAAATTGATCCTCAGCCACTTGAGAAGGTGACAAAGGATACAATTTGAAGCGCTTTTCATTATGGGTGAGAATTATTTGGTTGGAGTGGCCATGGTGAATAGCTTTTTTGTCAAATTGCCATGGTCTCCCCAACAGGATATAATCAGCCTCCATAGGAACTATGTCACAAAGAATCTCATCATTATAAGATCCTATGGAAATTGGAACCATAACTTGTTCATTGACTACCATCTCCCCTTGCTCATTGAGCCATTGCAATTTGTAAGGTTTGGGATGGGGCATGGTAGTCAAGGCTAGTTTTTCAACCAACCTAGAGCTATAACAGTTACAACAGGAGCCACTATCAACAAGGAGAGAACATACTTTGTCATTTACTTTACATCTTGTATGGAAGATGTTCTCTCTTTGTGACTGGCCAAGCTCTAGAGGTTGGCTTCCAAGAAGCCTTTGAACCATAAGGAGGTCCCCCTTATAAGGAAAAGCTTCCTCACACTCTTGTTCAAAAGTATGTCCCCCTTCTTCCTCACTCTCACTAGAGAAGGAAGATGAGCTATTCTCACTACAAATGTCTTGTCCCCTCATGATCATGGTTTTCTTGTTAGGGCATTGAGAGGCAATGTGGCCTCTCCCAAGATATTTGAAGCATTTGATACTACTTTGCCTTTCAGTAGGCTTAGTAGTAGGGAGTTTTCTCTCTACATGAGGTGCTTTTGTATCTTGAAAATGCTTGGGTTCCTCTTTGGGAAAACCCTTGAAAGAGTTTCCCTTAAGTTGGTCTCTCTTTGAGTAAGAGGGAGAATCTTTTTTAAAACTTTTTCTCTTGAGTTGATTCTCAGCTCTTACACAAAGTTCTACCAACTCATCAAGGTTTGAGTATGAAAGAAGCTCTACCTTATCTCTAATGTCAGAGCTTAATCCACACAAAAACCTAGCAAGGGTGGCATTGGGTTCCTCAATGATATTGGCCCTTAGTATGAGAAGCTCCATCTTTTGTCTATACTCCTCAATACTTAGGTTATGTTGCCTAAGTCTTTGGAGCCTATCCAAAAGATCCCTCTCATAATATGAAGGAATGTGCCTTCTTCGCAAACAAGTTTTTAAATCATTCCAGTAGCGAATGTCAGGCATTTGTTTACGGGCCCTATCCTTGACTAACCCATCCCACCAATGCAAAGCAGAACCTTGAAAACTAAGGGAGGCCAAAGGTACTTTCCTTTCTTCCCTAATTTCATAGCATTGAAAGAGTTGTTCCACTTTGACTTCCCAATCTAGGTAAGTCTCAACATCTTCCCTACCATGAAAATGGGGTAGGTCTACCTTTGGTTCCCTAGCATGATTTATGTTCTCTTGAGGAGAATGATGATTGTATGATGAATGAGAGTGATGCTTATGTTGATTTCTATAGTATTCTTCTTCACTAGAGCTAAAATGCCTAGATGGGGATCTTATGAGAATTCCTTTATTTTTTCTATCACTTTCCCTCCCATCTCTCCTCTTACTCTCTTCTCCTCTCCTTCTCTCTTCTTCCTCTTTTTCTCTTTTTCTTTCTAGTTCTTTCCTTCTTCTCCTTTCTTCATCCTCTCTTCTCTCTCTTTGCCTTCTCTCTTCTCGCTCTTTTTTCTCTTTTCTCATTTCCAACATCTCTTTTTTTAACTCTTCCTTCTCTTTTTGTTTTTCCTTTTCTTTTATTTCTTTTTTTCTCTCTTTTTCTTCTCTCCTTTCTTGTTCTTTAGCCATCCATTCCCTAAATTCTAAGTTAAGGTTTTCAAGAGTGTCTCCCTTAGAAGGTTTTCTTTGGTTGACACTCTTACTTGATGAACAACTATGTGCACTAGAATGTGTGTGGGAAGTCATGGTGCTTGGATGCTAAAAACTAAAGGGTAGGCCAAAAACTTTTTTTTTTCAAGCAACACTCCTCCTTTTTTTTTTCTCACCTAAGGTGGCTTGATGAGTCTTTGGAACTCTTAGGCTCTACACGTTTTTTCAAAATAACATAAAATAAAATAAAAGTGCAAGAATGTAAAAGAGAAAGGGCTCTAATCGTGCTCCTAAGGTGTTGAAGGAAGTGTACCACTTCTCCCTTCTTCACCTAATTAACAAGGAACTACGCTAAAATTAACCAAAATTATTACAAACCAAGGGAGGGCCTTAAGGGCACTCAAACTCCCAATCTAAAATTAAGTATACACAATACAAAGAATAAAAAAAAATAAAACAAAGTCTTCACTCAAAGCTTTTTTGGTGTTTGTCTCCTTTTGATCAAGCCCCTTTGAGTTGCATCAACTCACCCCAAGAATGCTACCCTTGTTTCCTCTTGTTTGGACTTGCCAAAATTTTATATATGGAACCTTTGCCAACCTTTCCTTACCAAGGCTGAATACAACACAAGACAACAAACAAAGCTGAATAACAAAACAAGGTTCACAAATCCAAGTGGATAGATTAAACAATGACAAATTCAAAGAAGTAAAGAAGACAAGCAAGGAAACATAAGGCTCATAAAGGAAGGTAGCACACAAATAACTTTCCTAGATTAGCTCTAAGAGTAGAGATGAAAAAAGACTCAAACAAAAAAAATGAAACCAATAGTTGCACACTTAATAAAATTTAAGTGACCAAAAACTAAAAAGCTTACTCAAGTAATTTTTTTTTGAATCACAATTGGTTCCTCATATCAAATGTTTCTACTATTAGGTATACAACTTCAAATTTGTCTTTCTTTTGAGTTCTTTATCTTTTTTTTTTTTTAACTTGAACTTTTTCTATTTTTTTTTTAACTTTTTCTAATCATTTTGCTGCACCTAATAGCCTGTTGAATTGAAATTTTAATGAGGATTCTTAAAATAATAACACTTGAGTGAATAAGCACAAAGTAAGGTCACACAATTTTCAAGCAATGCATGCAACTAAAGGCAAAACAACTTAGTAGTTCCAAATACCACTGAACTAATGGTGCTTAAGGAATGATTTAGGGCTGATTTTGAAGTAAATTGATCGCTCAAATTACTAACACAATTCACCCAAGCTAAAATTCCATAAAGAGGCACCAATAGTGAAGGTAAACCAAATGGAAAGCTACTAATAATTCAACATAAAACAAAAAACATATAAAGATTGAATTGAGCAAATATTTAAGAACAACAAAGAGATTAATATGCTTGAACTAAAAGCATAAAAGACTTAAGAGACTCAACAAGAGGTTCACCTCTTAGGAGCTCAATTCAAACTGTTTTTGAAGGCTTTTTTGTAAAAAATTTAAGAGGCTAAAACCTATGGAATTTAAATGAGACAAAATAGGAAACTAACATGACTAGTATTTGACAAAACACAAGATTAAGAAAAAATAACACACCTAAAAATAGAGCAAAAATTTCAGCAAGAGACTTAAAACAAAAGACACAACAAAGTGGCCAAAGTTGATCACCACAATGGTGTGGAAAAATCCTCAACCATGTGGGTTTAATGGTCACAACTTCTTAGGCACACTTTAACATAAAAAACCAAGGGAAAATTAAGCAACTTGAACACAAAAATAAGATGCAAAGAAACGGACAAATAAAATCGCAGCAAATTAAATGGAAGATAGGTGCGTAGATAGAAAACAAAAGCGCATATAATAGCAAGAATAAAAAGCTATACTACTAGACAATAAAGGAAATAGAGATGACAAAAAATGAAGGACTTTAAAATAAAGAGATCAAAGAAATAAACAACAAAGCAAAAAGAAAATTCAGAAAGAACGTGACCTTTAGAAAGTGGCTCTGATACCACTTGATGTGATCTTTGATGATCACGTGCCCAAAGGATCCTTTCTAAAGTCACTTGGAAGGGAAATGGATTTATGGAGAGGAAAGGAATGGGGTGAGGCGCCACAAATACTAGGTTTGATAAGCCAAAGGGGAGAGAGGCCACAAGGGAGGGGTCCCTTGATAACTCTTAAAAGCTCTCACAAAGGAGAAAGGGGGACACTCAAAGGTAAGAACCTCAACCAATATGGTCTCTAGGATTAAATTCAAGTGTAAAAAATACAAGTGAGGGAGGAGCTCCTATTTATAGAGGTAGCTAACCTATTGAACAAGATAACCTAAAAAAGAAGGGCTAGGATTAAAAGGAGAGATCTAAGGGAGGAGAATAGAGAAACAATTCCCTCCTTAGATCATCAAACTTGGTGCCCAAGTTTCTCAAACCAAGGTGATGCATGCCTCCCTTGATCTTTTTCCTTGAGGTTCCACCTCTATATTTTTTGGGTGTAGTCTTCTCCACCTTATCAATGTCCTTAACAGTTTGATCTTTCATGAATTGTACATCACGACTTCTAACAAGCTTCTTCTCAACAAGATCATAAAACTTGTAGCCAAATTCATCCTTCGAATCTTCAATGAGCTTTTGTCCATGCCATGCCTTCCTTGAGTCCTCCTAGCCATGACGCATGCTAGGTGAGATTGCATCATCTCCTCTCCCTTGGAGAGGATTTGACCTCAAATCCTGAGGTCTTTCTTCCGCTTTTTCAAAGTCTGCAAGAAAATAAGGAAAGCAGTAAGTATATGCAGACAAGTGATTTTGGGGGAAGTGAGAGGTCTATAAGGAGGCCTTTTAAGAATGGGGTAGTGGAGGTTGGCACTAAAGTTTGAAAATATTTTAGTGTGCATGTGCCTCCACACAACATCTCCCCATCCTCCTCCAATTGCACTAGATACTAGCCTCAAAGGTTTTGAAATAGTTGGCGAGACTAGTCTAAGTGGAATGGAGCACTCATCAAGTTGGATTTGAGGGTGTGGATCAAGGTGCTCAAAAGATATAGGCACATCCTCAAATTCAACTTGCTCTTTTTGTAAGAGTTGGCAGGAAAATTTTTCTATGTAGAGAACCTCCTTTGAAGGCAAAGGCGGATCTTCCTTAGACTCGGTCTTCCTACCAATAACCTTATTTTCATTTTTATCCCTTTCTCTCTTAAGCTTCATGATCCTTCTATCCTCCATAACCTCGGTAGGGGTAAGAGGAAGTAAGGTGATCTTTTTCCCTTTATGAGAGAGAGTGATTTTATTAGTGAGGCCATTGTGCAAAGTTTCCTTATCATGTTGCCATGGCCTTCCCAGCAACATGTGACTAGCTTCCATAGGGACTACATCACATAACACTTTGTCGTGATACTTCCCTATGAAGAAGCTAATCTCCACTTGCTCTCTTACTACTACACCATCTTCATAATTAAGTCCATGCAAAGAATAAGGTGAAGGATGAGGAGTAGTAGCAAGTGATAGCTTTTCCACCACCCTCGTGCTACAAAAATTACAACATGATCCACCATCCGCAATAAGAGAACACCAAAAGAGAGTCATCCAAAAGAAAGCATATTGAGAGAAAACCCTTGAGTATGAGTGACACCCCTACCACTAGTTCGAGCACTCATTTTCGAAGTCCTAAATGTTTTAAGTGTTTAGAAAAAGGGCATATTGCTTTGTTTTGCCCCAAAATAAAAAGGAATTTAAAGGGAACATCAAATGAAAAGGGTATTCATTCATGTGATGATCTCTTCAAAGTGAAACAACTTCTTAGAAGCCATCCTTGTAAGGAAACCCAAACACAAAGAGAGAATGTTTTTCAAACAAGATGCAAAATTTTGGGCAAAACTTGTTCTCTTATTGTGGATGGTGGATCATGTTGTAATTTTTGTAGCACGAGGGTGGTGGAAAAGCTATCAATTCAAATAAGAAGAACAACGTGCATCCAAAGATCAAGACCACAATGTGTGGCTTCCTTCACAAATTTTGTGAAGTCATTACAATGATCTTCTTAGGATTTGCACAAGAATAAGGAAAAAATAAAAAGCTGGGCAGAAAATTAAAGAAACAATCCTAAAGGAAACATATAAAGATTCAATGGAAAAGAACAAGATAAATTGAATCTAGAAAGCAATAAAAACTAGGAAATAAATTGCATAAAATGAAAACTACAAAAACATAAACTAACAAGACATAAAAGGAATTAAATGACAAGAATCAAAGGCTGGAAAAAATAAAGGAAAAAGCAAGAACTCTAAGAAGAAAAGCTGAAAAAAATTAAAGAAAATTAAGACTAGAAAAGAACCTCATGGAGTTGGCTCTGATACCAAATGATGCATGCCTCCCTTGATCTTTTTCCTTGAGGTTCCAAGCACCATGAAATGGATGATGGAGGGGAAAGAAAATGGAGGTGGGGCGCCACTCTCAAAGAGAGATAAGCCAAAGTGTTTAGGTTTGCCACAAGGGAAGGAACCCTTGATAAAAACCAACTAGGAAGAGGTTCCTCAAGAGAGAGGATCCTCAAGACCTTTTACTAAGAATGTGCTCACAAAGAGACTATTTTCATTCAACTTCAAAGGTGAAATTTTACAATGAGGGGGAATGAGTATATATAGCCCAATGGGAGAGCTTGGGCACACTTTTCTAGGCAATGTGGGACTTGGGCTTAATTAGGATTAAAACTAATTAACCCAAGTCTTAGGCCTTAAGTGAGGCACCTAAGTTCACCCCCTATGGATGCAATTAGCATATCTTAATGTGAATGGGCTAGCCCAAAATCATGTCTTAACTTATGCACCCATTATAAGCTTACTCCTCCTTTTTAACTAAAGACACCTATACCTTATAAACTAAGAAGATGGCCGGAAATACATGGCCTTAAGGGAATTAAAAATACTTTCCTATTTATCTAATTAAAATAAAATATTTACAAGCTAAAAATAGCGAAGACTATGGCTTCGAATCTTCAATGAGCTTTTGTCCATGCCATGCCTTCCTTGAGTCCTCCTAGCCATGATGCATGCTAGGTGAGATTGCATCACAAGGGCCAAGATTCCTTCTTATTAGCTTAGGGGGTTTACGTAGAAAAGAGGGGTGTAGATATCAAGGCTACCCCTTATTTCCTTCATAAAGACCCAAAAAGCTAAATCCACCCTCTAAATTCCTAAGACACCTCCTAAAAATAAAAATGGACTAAATACATGTCCCAAATTAAATTCTTAATGCTCCTCAAAATTAAAATAAAGGAAAATTACATTTTATTAACTAAAGTCTCTAGCCTAATATCTTCACTCTCCATAGGAGGTGAAGTCTTCCTTTGTCTGCAAGGGCTAGGTCTTCTTCAATCCTTCTAGCCATGGCCCTAGTGATAGGTCCTTGGCTAGGCATGGTCACATCAAGTTGGCTCTGATACCAAATGATGCAAAAAAATTTTGCACTCCCCTTGATCTTTCTCCTTGAGGTTCCAAGCACCATGAAATGGATTATGGAGGGGAAAGAAAATGAAGGTGGGGCGCCACTCTCAAAGAGGGATAAGCCAATGTGTTTAGGTTTGCCACAAGGGAAGGAACCCTTGATAAAAACCAACTAGAAAGAGATTCCTCAAGAGACAGGATCCTCAAGACCTTTTACTAAGAATGTGTTCACAAAGAGACTATTTTCATTCAACTTCAAAGGTGAAATTTACAATGAGGGGGAATGAGTATATATAGCCCCAAGGGAGAGCTTGGACACACTTTTCTAAGCAATATGAGACTTAAGTGAGGCACCTAAGTTCACCCCCATGGGTGCAATTAGCATCTCCTAAATTGAATGGGCTAGCCCAAAATCATTTCTTGACTTATGCAGCCATTCTAAGCTTACTCCTCCTTTTTAACTAAAGACACCTAAACCTTCTAAACTAAAAAGAATATGGCTGAATATACATGGCCTTAAAGGAATTAAAAATATGCTCCTATTTAGCTAATTAAAATAAAATATTTACAAGCTAAAAATAAAGACTATGGCTAATGAGCTTTCATCCATGCCATGCCTTCCTTGAATCCTCCTAGCCATGATGCATGCTACGTGGGATTGCATCAATTCTTCATCTACCCATTTCTTTTGTGTTTGGTGAACTTGTTGCTGCAATTCATATTTTATTTTGACTAATTGCAATAGTAAACCATTTGCTTCTAAAAACCCTTCTAACCAACACATGAAGCATGTAGAAAACATTTGAGCCCCTGTGTTCCCTCATAAGGGGTGCAACATCACCTTTCTCTCTCCTACATGGCTTTTCTTGCTGCTTCTTGTTTGAATTTGAATTTTAGAAGTGTCATGTCACTTCCCTTCAAAATTCAAATTCAAATTAGAGGGAACATAAACCCTATTTTTTAGGTTTTTTTGGATCTTTTCCCTTTCGTTTCCTTAGCTACTTGGACGTCCAAGTCCATTACATGTGCCTATAAATAGCTACTCACTCACTCTTGCAGGAATCTTTGATCATTTGAATAGAAATTCTCTTTTGTGACTCATTGTGAGTTGTCTCTTCTCTCTAACTTTGAGAATGCTTCTAGGGCTTTGATTAAGGGTTCCTTCCCTTGTGGCAAGCTTCTACAAACCTAGGCTTATCTCTACCTAGATTGGCACCTCCATCATCATATTCAACCTCTCTTTCTCCATCTTCTTCAACAATTAGAACCTCTTAAAGTAAGATCCTAGGAGGAGCAATCCAAGAGCTCATCAAATTTCAAGAAGTATTTTAATTTTTTTGTAAAATAAAAAGAGGCTAAAACCTAGGGGAATTAAAACATGACAATGTAAGGATTAAACATGACTCTAAGATAAATACACAAGATCATAGAAGTGAAAATAAAATACACAAAAAATAGGGCAAAAATAGAGTAGAAATTTTGCAAGAGTTAGCCAAGGTTTATGACCACAGCTTTGTAGCTTTTTCCACAACTTGTGGATTTAAGCCACTCAACCTTATAGGCAAAGAACTCAAGCAAAAGTTGACAACTCAAGTCAAAAACGGAATGTAAAATGAACCTAAAACACAATCCATGGATGGAAATGAAGGAACTACTAAATTGCAATGATAAAATGTAGATATAGATGTATAGAATCAATTGAAGAAAACTACTAAAACAAATAACTCAAGACATGATAGGAAAGTAACAAACAATAAGGAAATTTATGAAATAAAATTGAAATGGAAGAAGTAGAAAAAGATGAACAACAAAATAAATAAGACAAGGTAAGAGCGTTACCATAGGAGCCTATGCTCTAATACCACATGATGTATGCCTCCCTTGGATGCTTGTTCCCTTAATCATCTCCCAAGATCACCATTAGAAAAAGTGGTTCGGTGAAAGGACAGAAATGAAGATGGTTGGCACCATTAATGAAAGATAAGCAAAGAAGATGGAGGTGTTTGGCACAAGGAAAGAAACCCTTGATATAAGCTCAAAGAACTCTCTCAAAAATAAGAGAAGAAGGACACTAAAAAGTAGAAGCAATGCTCACAATTTCTAAAATTCAAGTGTAAAATGATTACATTGGAGCAAAGGCAAATTTATAGAGCGTGGAGTGATTAGTGATGCACTCCCTTGATCTCTTCAACCAAGGTTCCTTCCTCTAAGAAAATGGAGGATGGAGAGGTTAGAAATGGGAGAGGGTTGACGCCACTTTCTAGGAGAAAGATGAGTCAAAAAATTTTATGTTGCTTGCCACAAGGGAGAGGTCCCTTGATAAAAGATTTAAGGGAGAGATTCCTCAAGAGAGAGGATTCTCAAAGACACTCAAGAATAAATTGCTCAAAAAGAGTCTTACTTCATTCAATCAAGTGTGATTTATACAAGAGAGACTAGGTGTATTTATAGCCCAAAGAGGGAGCAAGGCACTCAAAACTAAGCAATGTGGGACTTAGGCCTATTTATTATTAGGAGCACTAACCCCTCTTAGGCCCACTAAAAGTGGTGCCTAGCCTTAAGCTAGGGAGTGTCACGGCCTAATCAAGGGGGTGTGGAAAGAGATCCACACTCCTTTGTGTTATTAGGCCCTTTACTCCCCTCACCTCCCTTCCTAAGCTAATTACACCCTAACCTCTAGAAACTAAAATAAATGGCCAAAATACAAGGCGTAAAAGGGAATTAAAAGCTAATTAATATTTACAAGAGGAAAACTAAGGACTATGGCCTAAAATATCTATCTACATCATGAGCTAGGGTCTTGATGAGTCTTTCCGAGCCAAGTCCTCTTCAATCCTCCTAGCCATTGCCCTAGTGAGAGGGCCCTTGATAGGTAGGATTGCATCATCTCCTCCCCCATCGGAAGGATTTGTCCTCAAATCTGAAGGGTCGTCCTCTTCCATGTCAGCATCTAAAAAGGGGGTAAGCTCACAAACATTAAAGGTGGTGCTAACTCAATAATCCTCGGGAAGGTCTAACTTATATGCATTATTATTTACCTTCTCAAGGATTTGGAAGGGACCATCTTCTCGAGGGCTAAGTTTGGACTTCCTCTTAGAAGGGAAATGATCCTTTCTTAGGTGAAGCCAAACCCAATCGCCCTTTTCGAAGATGACTTTCTTCCTTCCCTTGTTGCTAGATGAAGCATACCCTTAGATTGGGTTTCAATATTAGTTTTGACCCTCTCATGTAATTTTTTGACAAAATCAGCCATAGTTTTCCCTTCTTTATGAAAAATTTGGGTGTTAGGGAGTGGTAACAAGTCCAGAGGGGTGAGAGGATTAAAAGCATATACAACCTCAAAAGGGGAGTGCTTAGCGGTTCGATGAACCACCCTATTATATGCAAATTCAATGTGGGGGAGATATTCATCCCAAGACTTGTGGTTGCCTTTCAAGAGTGCCCTCAACATAGTGGATAAGGATCTATTTACTACCTCAATTTGTCCATCTGTTTGAGGATGACAAGTGGTAAAAAATAAGAGCTTAGTTCCTAGCCTTTCCCAAAGAGTTTTCCAAAAATGGCCAAGGAACTTAGCATCCCTATCAGAGACTATGGTTGAGGGTATTCCGTGCAAGCGGACAACTTCACGAAAGAAAAGCCTTGCGATGTGACTCGCGTCATCCACTTTGTGGCAGGGAATGAAATGTGCCATTTTACTAAAGCAGTCCACTACCACAAAGATGGAGTCTACACCTCGTTGGGTTCTTGGGAGGCCAAGGATAAAATCCATGCTAATATCTACCCAAGATGTAGAAGGAGTGGGTAAAGGTGTGTAAAGTCCATGAGACATTACTCGGGGACTTAGCTTGTAAACAAGCTATGCATCGCAAGCAATGTCTTTGGACATCTTTTTTCATATAGGGCCAAAAAAAGTTTTCTTTTAAAAGCATTAAGGTTTTATCAATTCCAAAATGCCCCATGAGCCCACCTTCATGGCTCTCTTTTGTCAGCAATTTCCTAATGGATCCTTGGGGTACACAAAGTTTACCCTCTTTGAATAAGTACCCCTCACACATGTAGAAGCCATCTTTGGCTTTGGAAGATGAGGCAGTATAAATGGTTCCAAAGTCTTGGTCAGAAGGATACATTTCTTTTATGTCATCAAATCCCAAAATTTGAGCACTGAGGGTGGCAAGGAGAGAATGCCTCCTTGAAAGAGCATCGGCCACCACATTTGTTTTTCCCTTTTTATATTTGATGACATAAGGAAAAGTTTCAAGAAATTCAACCCATTTAGCATGCCTCTTGTTCAACTTTCCTTGCCCCCTCAAATACTTAAGTGACTCATGGTCACTATGAATGACAAATTCCTTGGAAACAAGATAATGTTCCCAAGTTTGGAGGGCACGGATCCAAGCATAAAACTCCTTGTCATAGGTGGGGTAGTTGAGGTGGGCACCATTGAGTTTTTCACTAAAATAAGCAATGGGGTGCCCCCCTTGCAACAGCACAGCTCCTACACCTACTCCCAATGCATCACATTCTAGCTCAAAAGTTTTTGAAAAGTCGGGGAGGGCTAGAACGGGTGCATTAGTGAGTTTATCCTTGAGCAGTTGAAAAGCTTCTTTTTGTTTTTCACCCCACAAGAAAGGAACTTCCTTCTTCACCAAGTCATTGAGTGGTGAAGCTAGTGTGGAGAAGTTAGGCACAAAGCGCCTATAAAATCCTACGAGACCATGAAAGCTCTTGATCTCAGTCACACTAGTAGGGGTGGGCCATTCTTGAATGGCCTTGATTTTTTGGGGCACTAATGACAAAGCCCAAGAAAACCACACTAGGAACACAAAAAGTACATTTTTCTAAGTTTGCAAATAGTTTATTCATTCTAAGGACAGATAAGACTTCCCTAAGGTGTCCTATATGTTCTTCTAAAGACCTACTATAGACTAAAATATCATCAAAATAAACAACTACAAACCTACCAATGCAATCAGTACATGATTCATGAGACACATGAAAGTGCTTGGAGCATTGGTGAGCCCAAAAGGCATCACCAACCATTCATAAAGACCGAATTTGGTCTTAAAAGTGGTTTTCCATTCATCTCCTTCTTTGATTCTTATTTGATGGTAACCACTTCTAAGATCAATTTTTGAAAATATTTTGGCTCCATGCAATTCATTAAGCATATCACCTAGCCTAGGGATTGGGTGCCTATACTTAATGGTGATGTTATTGATGGCACGACAATCCATACACATCTGCCATTTTCCATCCTTTTTGGGCACCAACAAAACAGGAACCGCACAAGGGCTAAGGCTCTTTTGAACCAACCCTTCTCCAACAAGTCTTGAACTTGAGACTCAATCTCTTTGGTCTCAACGGGGTTTGTCCTATACGCGGGTCTATTGGGCAGACTTGCGCCAGTAACAAGGTCAATTTGGTGTTCTATTCCCCTTAGAGGTGGTAATCCCCTCGGAACCTCTTGAGGGAAAAGATCATGACTTGTGGCAGTGCCAGAAGGTACCTCTTTACAAAGAAGGAGATAAAAAGGTCGATCAAGCAAGAGAGCTTCTTTAATATCCATTTTTGTTGCAAAATGACCCTCTTTCTTAATTAGCTCTTTGGAAGGGGTACCTCCTTCCAACTCTCCCTTTTTACCCTTTTCAAGCTTTAGGGATGAAAGCTTTTTTTTTTTACTTTGAACTTTTTTTTTCCTCATCTCTTTTATGTTTCATGATGAGTTGACCCTCAGCCACTTGTGAAGGTGTGAGAGGAGTCAACTTTATTCTTTTACCCTTATGAGTGAGGATTATCTCATTAGAGTAGCCATGGTGAATGACTTGTTTGTCAAACTGCCAAGGCCTCCCTAATAAGATATGGCCAGCCTCCATTGGAACTATATCACATAAGATCTCATCTTGATACTTTCCAATGGAGAACGGCACCTTCACTTGTTGGTTTACAACCATTTCCCCTTCCTTATTAAGCAATTGGAGCTTGTAAGGTCTAGGATGAGGAATTGGGTGTAAGGCTAGCTTCTCTACCAACCTTGAGCTACAACAATTGCAGCAGGATCCACTATCCACAATAAGAGAACATGTTTTGTCTAAAACTTTACAACGTGTATGAAAAATGTTCTCTCTTTGGGAGTGGTTAAGCTCAAGGGGTAGGCTTCCAACAAGGCGCCTAACCATTAAGAGGTCTCCATCACAAGGATTTTCAACAATGTCATGCTCATGATGCTCATGACCCCCTTCTTCCTCGCTCTCACTAGAGGAGGAAGATGAGCTACTCTCACTAAAAATCTTTTGGCCCCTCATGATCATGGTTTTCTTATTGGGGCACTGAGAGGCAATGTGGCCTCTCCCAAGACATTTAAATCATTTAATACTACTAGTCCTATTGTTAGAACTAGTAGGCGGGTTGGCTCTATGATGCATGTGTTTATGTTCTTTATGCACATGCTTGGATGGTTCGTCTTTAGGAGAGCTTTTGGAAGAGCTTCCCTTGCCTAGGTCCTTCTTTGCATAATTGTAGGATGGAAATTCTCTTTTTGCTCCACCTTTTCTTTTTAATTGATTTTCCACTCTTATGCAAAGTTGGACTAGGTCATCTAGATTATTATATGGTAAGAGCTCAACTCTGTCTCCTATGTCAGAGTTCAAACCACTTAAAAATCTAGCTTCTATGGCCCTTGGTTTTTCGGTGACGCCCGCTCTCATCATGAAAAGCTCTATGGTTTGTCTGTACTCCTCAACACTTGAGTTGTACTGTTTTAATCTTTGGAGTTTATCCAATAGCTCTTTTTCATAATAAGAAGGGATGTGTCTCCGCCTCATAGCCCCCTTGAGATCATTCCAATAATCCACCGGAGGGTTACGAAGGCGGCGCCTCTCATTGACCAAGGAGGTCCACCAATACATGGCATGCCCTTGGAAGCTAAGGGTTGTCAGCGAAACTTTTCTTTCTTCACTTATGTTATAACAAACAAAGAGTTGCTCTACCTTCATTTCCCAATCAAGGTAGGCTTATACATCCTCTTTTCCAAGACAATGAGGGAGGTCAACTTTTTGTTCCCTAGGTTGGGCTTGGGGTTGGTTATGATGTTGTTGTGCTCTCCTTACCCTAGGTCTTTCGTATCCCTCACTTTCACTTACTTCACTAGAGGCAGAGCTATACCTATGCCTTTCTCTAACTCGTCTTTCTCTTCTTTCTTCTCTTTCACACTCTTCTCTTGTCTCTTCCCTCTCTCTCTCTTCTCTTTCCTTTTTTTCTTCTCTTTCTCTTCATTCTCTTTCTTTCTCTTCCCTCCGTCTTTCTTTTCTTTCTTCTCGTTCTTGTCTCTCTCTTTTCTCCTTGTTTTCTTTCTCTGTTTTCTCACCTCTTTTTCCTCTCTTCGTCTTTCTTCTCTTAACTCTCTTTCTCTCTTTTCTTTTTCTTTCTCTTCACGCCTCTTTTCTTCTCTTTTCTCCCTTTCTTTTGTTTCTTTTCTCTCTTCTACCCTCCATTCCCTAAATTCACTCACAAACTTATCGATGTTGTTGGTTTTTTTAGAACCTTGTTGATTTACACTACCTTTACTAGATGTGTGTGAGCTCATTTTGAAAGTGATTGGGAAGAACCTAGGGGCAACACTCCTTACTCTTTTGTTTTGTTTTCTCCCTAAGTGAATTACTTAAGAGTCTTTGGAACTCAAAAGCATTTCACACTAAGATGAAAAGCAAATAAAAGAAATTTAAAGCAAAGGTAAGGATCTAAAGGCGTGCACCTAAGGTGGAGAGATGGGGTACCAATTCCTTCTCCCACCTAAACGAGAAACTAAAAAATTATTACAATCAAAGAGGTGACCCTTATGGGCATCCAACACCTCAATTAAAATGGTCTTAATAAAATTTACACCCAATTAAACAAAAAGAAACAAAAGGCTTGATGTTTGAAGTTGCTCTCTACTCCAAGCATTTGCCTCTCTCAAAGTGGTGTTGCTCCCTTGAATGAACCTCTTCCTTAGCTTGCTTCAACACACCTCAAGATGCTTCCCTTGTGGAAAGCTTGGTTTGACCTTTCTTTTCCTTCAACAAAGTGGCGCACCCAAGGAGGAACCAAGAGAGTGCAATGCAATAACAAAAAACAAGAAAAGAAAACTCAAGGAAGGGAGATAAACATCCAAGTGGACTAGAAATGGTGTAGATAGAAAGATGGTACACAAAAGAAATTCCTAGAATGGGTCTAGAATAGAATGGACTACAAAAACAAAAAAAAAAGACTCAAAAGTTTCAATCATTTGCATCATTTAAAATTAATATGGCCAAATTATATGCAAGTATGTTCAAGCAAGATTCATTAATTTTTTTTTAAATCACTCCTTTTAGTCATTGGGACAATATGAGGTGCGCTAAAGATATTTTGTTCTTTTAACTTCTTTTTTTTTTTTGACAAATTGTTTTTTTACTAACACGTTTTTTTTTCACTTGTTTTCTTTTTAATTTCTATTTTTTATACAATTTTGCTACACCTCTTAACAAAATTTTGAAGCAAATACGGTGAGGAGTCAAAGAATCATAAATGCTTGAACAAAGGATAGGAAATGGCCACCATAATTGATATACAAAAGTGCAAAATTAAGAAACAAAGCACCTAATATGAACTAGTAATTTTAGGTGATAAAAAATAAATGGCACAAGGAGAGTTTTATGGAAGTTGAGACCAACTTGATTACTCAATAATCAGCCCAATTACATACCCAACATGCCTCTCAAAGCCAATCAACAAAAATCACCACAAAACCTAGCACAAAATTAAGATACTAAAATTATTGAACAAGTGAATGAAATTTGGAAGAAATTGAGCATTAATTTTTTGAAGATTTTTTTTAAGAACATGATAAGATCTAAATAGCATGTGAGACTCTAAGGACATGGGATCAAGAGTAAGTCTCTTTGATGCTCAATTTCCAATAGAGAAATAACACACTTTTATGGTAAAATAAAAGAGCTAAACAATGGATTTTAAGTGACAATTAAAAGGACTAAACAATACCAAAATAAGACACAACGTAGGAGGATTAAAACTGAAAATAAATGACTCAAAATGACCAAGAATGTGACACAAAAACAGAGAAATAGGGGCTGGAAAAAATAGAGATATAGGTGCAGGAAAAAAATAGAGAAAAAGGTGCAGGAAAATAGAATTAAAATGCAAGAACTCTAAATGAAAGAATAGAGAAATAGGGGCTGGAAAAAATAGAGAAATAGGTGCAGGAAAAAAATAGAGAAAAAGGTGCAGGAAAATAGAATTAAAATGCAAGAACTCTAAATGAAAGAAGCAAAAGTGCATCCAAAGATCAAAACCACAATTGTGTGGCTTGCTTCACAAAGTTTGTGAAGTCATTACTATGATCCTCTTAGGGTAAGCACTAGAATAAGGAAAAATTAAAAAGATGGGCAAAAATTTAAAGAAACAAACCTAAAGGAAACACACAAAGATTCAATAGAAATGAACAAAATAAATTGAATCTAGAAAGCAATAAAGACATGGAAATAAAAATTGCAAGAACTAAAACATAAACTTCGAGACAATAAGGAATTTTAATGACAATAAAGGAAGCAAGAAATAAAGTATAAAAAACTGCAGGAAAAAGAAACTAAAGAAAGATACATAAACTAAGGAGAAGGAGGAGGAAATGAACCTTCATGAAGATGGCTCTGATACCAAATGATGCACTCCCTTGATCTCTTCAACCAAGGTTCCTTCCTCTAAGAAAATGGAGGATGGAGAGGTTAGAAATGGGAGAGGGTTGACGCCACTTTCTAGGAGAAAGATGAGTCAAAAAATTTTATGTTGCTTGCCACAAGGGAGAAGTCCCTTGATAAAAGCTTTAAGGGAGAGATTCCTCAAGAGAGAGGATTCTCAAAGAAACTCAAGAATAAATTGCTCAAAAAGAGTCTTACTTCATTCAATCAAGTGTGATTTATACAAGAGAGACTAGGTGTATTTATAGCCCAAAGAGGGAGCAAGGCACTCAAAACTAGGCAATGTGGGACTTGGGCCTAATTATTATTAGGAGCACTAATCCCTCTTAGGCCCACTAAAAGTGGTGCCTAGCCTTAAGCTAGGGAGTGTCACGACCTAATCAAGGGGGTGTGGAAAGAGATCCACACTCCTTTGTGTTATTAGGCCTTTTACTCCCCTCACCTCCCTTCCTAAGCTAATTACACCCTAAACTCTAGAAACTAAAATAAATGGGCAAAATACAAGGCCTAAAAGGGAATTAAAAGCTAATTAATATTTAGAAGAGGAAAAATAAGGACTATGGCCTAAAATATCTATCTCCATCATGAGTTGGGGTCTTGATGAGTCTTTTTGGGCCAAGTCCTCTTCAATCTTCCTAGCCATTGCCCTAGTGAGAGGGCCCTTGATAGGTAGGATTGCATCAATTAGGGAGGGGGAGTGGACATCCATGACTAATCAAGGCCCAAGAAACACTTAAACATATGTTAATTGTGATAACACAATAAGCATGTGTTTAAGCATTATGAGATCCAAAAACGCCCTAAACATATAGATCTAGGTTCCCTCAAGTTTGAATTTGAATTTTGGAGGGAAGTGACATGGCATCCAAAAATTCAAATTAAAAAAAGAAGCACATCTATTGGTCCAAGTAGTTGCCACCTTGGAGGAAAGAGAAGGTTGGTGCCACATGGGGGGAAACTTGGCGCCTACATGTCCCCTAGTTGGTTAGAAGGGTGTTAAGATGAATTAAGGGTGTGTTTTAACAAAAACCACACAACCAATTCATCCTAAAAGCCCGACTACTCCACTCACTCCTCCTAAGAGACTAACCATGCCTCCTAATTAATATAAGGTACAAAACAAGGCCACAATACATGACCAAATGGAAAATGATCATGCCTCCAAAAATGAAATACAAATATAGAACAAACTAAGCTAGAACTAAGAGACTATGGCCTAAATTCTTGAGATCTTAATGTCCATGAGAAAGTGAGGTCTTCTTCCCTCATTTCTAGCCATATCCTCTTCAATTCTCATAGTTATGACCCTTGTGACAGGATCCACAGTGATGTGGTCAGGTGCTTGGATTGATTGTTGCATTTTCTTATTTCAATTTCGGTGTACTCTATTTTGCTCTCTATTTTACACATTTTTTTTTAATTTTATGCTCAATGTTTTGTCATTAGAGTCTTGTTCAGTCCTTACATGTCATATTACATTCTAGAGTAGGTTTAGCCTCTAAAATTTTTTACCAAAAAGTGTGTCAGGTTTTTATTAAAATTGAGCATCTAGAGGAATTATCATCTCGAGTAAGTTCTCTTAAGAAGTTCTTCCATGCTTTCTAGATGCACGTTCTCTTAAATTTTCTTCTCAAAATAATTTTATCTCAATTTCATCTTACATTTTTGTGAGGTAACCTTTGAATTTTCAGTAGCTTATGTTGTATTAATTTTTGGAAAGTGAATTTATCCTTGGTTGAAGGATTTTTGGGCTTGAACTCGAGTAAATTTTGTGCAAACAAAGTAAGTTCAAACACTAAAAGAACCATTACACCTATACATACCTAAATCACTTCCAAATCTGGTGCACTTAGGTTGCTTTCGTAGTATTTTTCATTAGTTGCACTTGACTCAAATTTATGTGTGTTTAGCCTAGTTCTTTGTCCAAGAAAATTTACCACTAGTTCACTCACAAAATTACAAATCAAAACAAGTATTAGGTGCATCAAAAGCAAAAAAAAGAAAAGAAGAAGAAGTTAAGAAATAGAACAAAATTAACATCAAAATAAAAAAGAAGTATATATATATATATATATATATATATATATATATATATATATATATATATGTAATTCAAATTGATCTGCCTAATAGCAAAGTAAATAAAATTGCAAAAGAGTGCATAAATTTTGGTTAATTTTCTTGGATAACGTTGCTAAGGATCTTGGCCATAATTACTTAAGCTAGTGCAATTTTTGAAAATTTTTTAGTCATTTTACATTTTAGTCCTTATTCCCTACACCTACTTTTTTTTATTATCTTTAATTTTAGTTTGTATTGTTTCATATCATTTCTGGTCTCTTCATACTAGCTCCTTCCATTTGGATAGTATCCTTTCATTGTGGTGCCTTATTTCTTTAATTGTTTCTATTCTTGCAATTCCTCCTTCCTTTTGGTTATTTGGTGTTTTTGTGCCACTTTTGTAGAAAATCTTTAAGAGGAGGTTTGTCACAAAGGTAGAATTCTAGGAAGGGTTGTAAAGACCAAAGGAATTTGAACAAGAAGAGGAGAAAAGACTTGGTAAGGATACATACTTGAGGGAGCTTTGAAGCCAATACTTAAAGACCTTTATTTATTTTTTTTACCTATTTCCTTGTAATTAAAAGCCTCTTTCAAGGAGTGTTGGATGCCCCTAAGGGTCACTCCTTTATTTATAGTTTCCCGTGGTTTAAGGTGTGGAGGAGGAAGTGGTACACCACCTTCCATACCTTAGGAGCATGTATAAAACCCTATTCTTTTGCATTCTTGCCTTTATTTTATTTTAATTCAAACTCGTGTAGATTGAGATATGAGTTCCAAAGACTCATTTGTCTCATAAGGAGAAAATAAAAAAAAATAGAGGAGAGTTGGTGTTTGATTATCTTGGCCTTAACCTTAGTTCTCAACCACGCTTGCACATGACTCTTGAATCACACGCAAGTAATAACGAGAGTGTGAACCAAGGGAGCTATCCCAAGGTGAATTCTCTTGGCAGGTTTGTTAGTGAATTTAGAGAGTGGAGGGTAGAAGAGAGCAATTTGAGAAAAGAAAAGAGGTTAGAGAAAAGAGAAGAGAGAATAAGGGAAGACAAAGAAAGAGAAAAAAGAGAGAAATAGAATAGAGAAAGAGAAGAGAGAAAAGAGAGAAAAGAGAGAAAATAGAGAGGACAAAAAAAAGAGGGAAGAGAAAAGAAGAGAAGAGAAAAAGATAGACAAGAGAGAGAACAAAGAAGAAGAGATGAAAAGAGAAAGAGAAGAATGAGAGACAAGAGAAAGAAGAAACAAGAAGAGATCAAAAAGACAAAGAGAAGAATGAGAAGAGAGAAAAAGAGAAGAAAAAGAACAAAGAAAAAAGAAAAAGGAGAGAGAAAAAGGAAAAAAGGAAAGGAAAATGTCATAGGTACCCCTCCACTTATTATAGTAGTAAGAGTGAATATCATGAGGGGAGAACTAGGGTGAGGAGCAACTTAACTCATAACATGCATGAACATGTGCCCCCTCCTAGGGAGTAACAAGTTGACCTTCCTCTTTACAAAGGAAGGGAAGTTGATTGGCAAGTCAAGGTAGAACAATTGTTTAAGTGCTTCAATGTGAGAAAAGAGGGGAAAGTCTCCTTGGCAACCTTTAGCTTCAAAGGGCAAGCCATGCATTGTGGACTAGTTTGGTGAATGAGAGGCTTCAGAATTATAGCCCTCCAATTGATTATTGGAATGATTTAAAGGGTGTTATAAGGAGGAGGCATATCCCCTTTTATTATGAGAGAGAGCTTCTTGATAAGCTCCAAAGGCATAGGAAATATAACCTAAGTATTGAGGAGTGTAGAAAAAATATGGAAATCCTCATAATGAGAGTTGGGATCATTGAGCAACCTAGGGCCATCATTGCTAGGTTTCTATGTGGTTTAAGTTCAGACATTACATACAAATAGATCTTTTACCATATAGAGGCCTAGATGACTTGGTCCAACTTTGCATAAAGGTTAAGAATCAATTAAAAAGGAAAGGTTCAAAGAAAGAATTGTTGGAACCAAAGGCATTGAACCATAAGTATAAGGAACTAAGAAGTTTTGGTTTTGGTTTTTCTCTCTTGGTTTTTGCTCTTCAATCAATTTTATGGTACCTAACACATTTATAGCAGTCGTACTTTTATAGTGTGTTTAGATAAGTTTGAGAATGTGTGATGCATGCCTCCCTTGATTTTTTTTCTAGAGGTTTTCTTCTTTGGTGAAATGGTTTATGGAAAAGTAAGAAGTGAGGTGGTTTTAGGCGCCACTTAAGGTAAGATAAGCCTAAGAGGGAAAGTTTGCCACAAGGGATGGAACCCTTGATAAAAACCTAAGGAATTCTCAAAGAGAGAAGGGTGGACACTAAGAGAATTTTGGCCAACTCAAGGTTTTTCCATTCAATAAAGTGTAAAAAATACAAGAGTGTGAAGGAGCACCTTTTTATAGAGAGAGCTAACCTCTTGGACAAGTCAAGAAGGAAAGGAAGGGCTAGGATTAAAAGGAGTCATTCAAGGGAGGAGGATTGAAGCCCAAAGTCCAATCAATCCTCTCCTTTAGATGAGAATTGGTGCCCAAGCTACCTCATCTAAGGGCCAAGATTACTCCTTTATTAGTTTTGGGTTTTATTTAGGAAAAGAGGGTGTAGTTATCAAACTACCCCCTTATCTCCTAAATAAAGGCCCAAAAGCTAATCTTACCCCTTTTTATTAATAAGACACCTCCTAGAAAATTAAATGGACTAATACATGTCCAAAATAAAATCCTAGGTTCCTAAAATAAAAATTACAAGTAAATAAGTCATGACGCATAACTTGATGGTCATATGGAGGTGAGATCTTCCTCCTTCTACTCTAGCCATGTCTTCTTCTATTCTCCTAGCCATGACCCTAGTGATAGGGCCCTTGCTTGGGGAGAATGCATCATCTCCTCCCCCTTGGGAAGGATTTGACCTCAAATCTGATAGGTCCTCCTCTTCTTCATCACTACCTACAAAAGGGATCAAATCACAAACATTAAAGGTAGTACTGACACCGTAATCCTTAGGGAGATCTAATATGTATGCATTGTTGTTCACTCTGTTGAGGACTTGAAAGGGACCATCTCCTCGGGGGCTAAGCTTGGACTTCCTTTGAGTAGGGAAGCATCCTTCCTCAAATGAAGCCATACCCAATCCCCTTCATTGAAGATAATTTCTTTCCTACCCCTATTGGCTTTACTAGCATACTCCTTTGAATGATGTTCAATGTTGGCCTTTACCCTTTCATGTAATTTTTTAACAAAATCTGCTCTTACTGTTCCTTCTTTTTTAACAGAAGAAGGGAATTGTAAGGGCAAGATATCAAGAGGAGTGAGGGGTTGAAGCCATAAACAACTTCAAAGGGAGAATGCTTGGTGGTCCTTTGAACCACCTGGTTGTATGCAAACTCAATATGGAGTAGGTATTCATCCCAAGACTTGTGATTTCCTCGAAGAAGTGTCCTAAGATAGTAGATATAGATCTATTTACTACCTCAGTCTGCCCATCAGTTTGGGGGTGACATGCGGTAGAAAATAAGAGTTTAGTTCCTAGCCTTGCCCACAATGTTTTCCAAAAGTGGCTAAGGAACTTCACATCTCTATCAGAGACTATGGATTGGGGAATTCCATGTAAACGGACAACTTCTTTAAAGAAAAGACTTGCGATGCTGCTCGCATCATCTATCTTGTGGCATGGTATAAAGTGAGCCATTTTTGAAAATCTATCTACCACCACAAAGATAGAGTTTGCACCTCGTTGGGTTCGAGGCAGGCCAAGGATGAAATCCATACTAATATCCAGCCAAGGTGCAGAAGGAGCAGGTAAGGGTGTGTACAATCCATGAGCCATTGTCTTAAACTTAGCTTGCAAGCAAGCAATGCATCTACGACAATGTCTATAGACGTCTTTCTTCATATGGGGCCAAAAGAATTTTTCTTGTAAAAGCAGAAGAGTTTTGTTAATTCCAAAATGCCCCATGAGCCCACCCTCATGGCTCTTTTTTGTCAACAGATTTCTCATAGATCCTTGGGGTACACAAATTCTGCTACCTTTGAAAAGGTACCCCTCACTCACAAAGAACCCATTTTGGGTTTTACATGCAAATGTAGAGGCAGCATAAATGGATCCAAAATCCTTATTAGAAAGATACATTTCTCTAATATTATCAAATCCAATAATCTTTGCACTTAAGGTGGTGTAAAGGGTATGTCTATGAGACAAAGCATCAACCACCACATTATGTTTTCCTTTCTTGTATTTGATGATATAAGGGAAAGTCTCAGGAAATTCTACCCATTTAGCATGCCTTTTATTAAGCTTGCCTTGAACCTTCAAATACTTAAGTGACTCATGGTCACTATGAATGATGAACTCCCTGGGTACAAGATAATGTTCCCAAGTTTGAAGGGCCCTTATCAAAGAGTAAAATTCTTTATCATAGGTGGGGTAGTTTAAGGCGGCTCCATTTAGTTTTTCATTAAAATAAGCCATGGGATGACCACCTTGTAACATCACAGCTCCCACCCCTACTCCCGATGCATCACACTCTAGCTCAAAAGTTTTAGAAAAGTCAGGAAGAGCTAAAACTGGTGCATGGGTTAGTTTCTCTTTGATAAATTCAAAGGTTTTTTGTTGTTTTTCACCCCAAAGGAAAGGAGTATCCTTCTTCACCAAATCATTGATTGGTGAGAAAAGTTTGGAGAAGTTAGGCACAAAGCGCCTGTAAAAGCTCGCGAGACCATGAAAACTCTTGATCTCAGTCACACTTTTTGGGGTGGGCCATTCTTGGATGGCTTTGATTTTGTCGAGGTCCACTTGAACCCCATTTTTATTAACTATAAAACCTAAGAACACCACACTCTCCACACAAAAATTACATTTTTCAAGATTTCCATAGAGTTGGTGTGACCTAAGAATGCAAAAGACGCGCCTAAGATGGCCTACATGTTTATCTAGGCTCTTGCTATACACTAAGATGTCATCAAAATAAACAACACAAAATTTTCCTAAGCAATCCCTAAGGACATGATTCATAAGCCTCATGAAGGTGCTTGGGGCATTGGTAAGCCCAAAGGGCATTACCAACCACTTATACAGCCCAAACTTGGTCTTAAAAGCGGTTTTCCACTTATCACCTTCCTTGATGCGGATTTGGTGATAACCACTCTTAAGATCAATTTTTGAAAATAATTGGGCCCCATGCGATTCATCAAGCATGTCATCAAGCCTAGGGATAGGGTGCCTATATTTGATGGTGATGTTATTGATTGCTCGACAATCAATGCACATCCTCCATTGGCCATTCTTCTTAGGCACCAACAAGACTGGCACAACACAAGGGCTTAGGCTCTCTTGAACCCAACCCTTCTCCAATAGTTCTTGGACTTAAGACTCAATCTCCTTGGTCTCCATGGGATTAGTCCTATAAGCAGGCCTATTATGCAGGCTAGCCTCAGGTACCAAGTCTATTTGGTGTTCTATACCCCTAATTGGAGGGAGTCCTTTGGGAACTTCATTAGGGAATATATCACCAAACTCCTTTAAAAGCTCTTGAACCTCTTGAGGTAGGTTCTCATGTCCAAGTTCTATGGCAGTGCTGGAACTAGAAAGGAAAGAAGCGAAGGGGGAAGAAATGGGGGATGCCTCTTTGTAAAGGAGGAGATAGAAAGGTCTGTTAGTTAAGGGGGCTTCCTTTAAATCCAATTTTATCGCAAATAAACTCCCTTTACTAATGACTTTCTTGGAAAGGGCACCAACTTCCAACTCAACCTCCTTACCCCTTTCAAGCTTTAGGGGTAAAGCTTTGCGTTTTTTTTCCTCCTCATCTCTCTTATGTTTCATGATTAGTTGGTCCTCCGCCACTTGTGAGGGTGTTAGAGGACACAACTTAATGAGCTTATCCTTATGAGTGAGGATGATGTTATTGGAATGACCATGGTGTATGACTTTCTTATCAAATTCCCATGGTCTTCCTAGCAAGATATGGCCAGCTTCCATTGGGACTATGTCACACAGGATCTCATATTTATAAGACCCAATGGAAATTGGAACCTTGACTTGCTCATTGACCTCCATTTCCCCTTGCTCATTGAGCCATTGAAGCTTGTAAGGCTTAGGGTGGGGAAGTGGGGTCAAGGCTAGCTTTTCCACCAACCTTGAGCTACAACAATTGCAGCAAGACCCACTATCCACAATGAGAGAACATATTTTGTCATTCACCTTACAGCGAGTGTGGAATATGTTCTCCCTTTGAGATGAGGACACTTTCAAAGGTTGGCTTCCAAGAAGCCTTCTTATCATCAAGAGGTCTCCCTCACATGCATAAACGGTTTTATCACAATCAGATTGGTATGTATGAACCCCTTCTCCTTCGCTCTCACTAGAGGAGTGTGAGTTAGACTCACTACTATAAACATCTTGGGCCCTCATGATGATGTTTCTCTTAGTAGGGCATTGAGAGGCAATGTGGCCTCTCCCAAGACATTTAAAGCATTTGATACTACTAACTTTCTCATGAGAGTTAGTAGTAGGGGTTTTTCTCTCTACATGTGATGTTTTATGCTCTTTGAAGTGCTTGGGATGTTCCTCTTTGGGGTAACTCTTGAAAGAGTTCCCCTTAGGTTGGTCCCTCTTTACATAAGGTGGGTTATCCTTTTTAAAAGTTTTCCTTCTAAGTTGATTTTCCAACTTGATGCAAAGTTGAACTAACTCATCAAGGGAATTGTATGAGAAGAGCTCCACCTTATCACGAATTTCGGGGCACAACCCACACAAAAACCTTGCCATAGTGGCCTTGGGTTCCTCAATGATACCCGCCCTCAAGATAAGAAGTTCCATCTTTTGTCTATGCTCTTCTATACTAAGGTTGGTTTGCCTTAGTCTTTGGAGTCTATCCAAAAGATCTCTTTCATACCAAGAGGGAATATGCCTTCTTCTTAGAGCACTTATAAGATCATTCCAATATCTTATGGAAGGCATATTAGTGCGGATTCTCTCATTGGTTAACCCAACCCACCAATGCATGGCATGCCCTTGGAAACTAAGCGTTGCCATTGGAACCTTTCTTTCTTCTCTTACCTCATGGCATGTAAAGAGTTGTTCTTCCTTGATTTCCCAATCAAGATAGGCTTACACATCTTCCCTCCCATGAAATGGGGGGAGATAAATTTTGGGCTCCCTTGGAGGGGCCCCATTATTATGCATGGATGAATGGGAGTTTCTTCTACGATGATTATAGTATTCTTCCTCACTTTCACTCCTATGGGTATGTCTAGATGGGGAACCTAAGACTATCCCTTTCATTTTGTAATTCTCACCATTCCCATGCTTTTTTTTTCTTCTTCTTTCTCTTTTCTTCTTTCTCTCCTTTCTTCATCTTCTCTCCTTTCTCTTATTCTTCTCTCTTCGTTCTCTCTTTTTTCTCTATTTTCTTCCTCCCTTTCTTTTATTTTTCTTTTCTCCTTGGACTCTTTTTCTCTCCTTTTTTCTTCTCTTCTCTCTTGTTCTTTTTCCATCCACTCTGTAAAGTCCATGTTTAAGTTTTCTAGAGTGTAATCTTTAGAAATATTTCTTTGGTTTACACTCTTGTTTGATGAATAACTATGAGCACTAGAGTGAGTGAGTGATGTCATTGTGCTTGAATTTCTAAGAGGAAAAAGGTGGCTAAAAACCTTTAACAAACAAACACTCCTCTCTTTTTGTGTTTTCTTGCCTAAAATGGCTTGATGAGTCTTTGGAACTCTTTATCCTTCTAAGCGCTTTGAATAAGAAAAGTAAAACAAGAATTTTAAAGCAAAAATTCAAAAGAGAAGGGATCTAAAGCGAGCTCCTAAGGTGTTGAAGGAAGTGTACCACTTTTTCCTTCTTCACCTAATTTTTGAAAACTAAAAAATTAACTAAATCTTATTACAACCAAAGGGAGGGCCTTAAGGGCACTCAAACTCCCAACTACAAAATTAATACACCCAAATTAAAGAAAAAGTAAAGTCTTCAAAAAATGATTCTCCAAATGCTCCCTCAAATCAAAGTCCTTACAGCTAGGTGTGTTTCCTTTTGAGGTGATCCCTTAGGCTCTTAGTCCAACCTTCCAAAATATGCTACCCTTGTAGTAAGCTCCTTTTTCAAGCTTTCTCCCAAAAGTGGCACTAACACACAAACCAAAGAAACCAAAAGTAGCAAGGGGAGGTGTGAATTAAAACTCAAAAAGCAATAAAAGATAACACAATCAAAAGGACACTTAACCAAATGGTAAGAGTATATAAGACAAACTAGAAAGATGATTTAAAAGACAAGTAACAACTAAAAGGTAAACAAAAGAAAGAGAGCACACAATGGAATACCTAAGAATGGCACTAGATTGAAGAGTAGAAAGACACAAATATCAAGTTCTAGTGTACCAAAAATAATAAAATTTCTTTTAAGGTTCCAAGTTCAAAGTTGAAGCACTTGCTAATTTTAGGTTAGGTACATCAAATGAATTTTTCCAACTTTCTTTTTTTTTTGTTTGTTCTCTTTCTTTTTTTTTTTGAATCCTTCGTTGTTTTTTTTGTATTTTATTTTAGACTTTGTTCTCTTGTTTTTTTTTTTAATATTTACTAGATGCACCTAAATTGATTGTGAATTTAGTGCTTAATAACAAAGAGTTATGCGCTTGGAACAATAAAGAAAATTAAAAGCAACAATGTACATACTACTAGAAATGACTTCAAAATGCAAAGTAGCTATAGATGTGTTAATGGTTTAGTAGTTTGGTGTGCCACTGGACTCAAGCTTTGTTAAGTTTTTAGTAATTTGTTGAACACAAATACCAAACTTATAGCTTAAGTGAAAGCACCCACAAACAAGAACTACCTTTACCACACAAATGAGCTATTAATTATACGTATAAGGAAAATAAAGACAAAGGGAATTGAGCAACTATTTTGGATTTTTTTTTTAAGAATATGCTTGAAACTAAAAGCACATAAACCTCTAAAGAGACTTAGACATGAGGTATGACCCTCTATGTTGCTCAATTTAAGAAGTTTCAAAGGCTTTTTGTAAAAACAAAAGAGGCTAAACTTAAAAGGAATTAATAGACAAAATGGGAAACTATAAACATGACTTATAGACAACTACGCAAGAGTATAAAAGTGAAAAATAAAAGCTAAAAGTAAGGCAAAAACAAGGCAACTAGGTGCAAGGAAACACAAGGATTTGGTCTAAATTTCATGACCACAAGGTTGTGGAATTCATCACAACGGGATGGATTTTTAGCAAGAAATTCTCAAAACTAAAATTCAAGCAAGAAAGCACCCAACTCAAAGCTTAAGCGAAAATTAATGAATATGGGAGAGACGTAGATGCAAAGAAAAGAACGATATAAATTGCATCAAACAAAAAATAAATAGTGCAAATAAACTATAACTCAAAACAATAAACTCAAGACATAAATCGAAATGATAAACAACAATGGAAAGCTAGAAAAAATTGCAGAAATTAAAGATAAAATAAAATAGGAAAACGGAAAGAAAAAAATAAATGAGGTAGGAAGATAGTTTAGACCTCTAGAACCCATGCTCTAGATACCAAATGATGCATGCCTCCCTTGATCTTTTTCTAGAGGTTTTCTTCTTTGGTGAAGTGGTTTGTGGAGAGGTAAGAAGTGAGGTGGTTTTAGAGGCCACTTAAGGTAAGATAAGCCTAAGAGGGAAAGTTTGCCACAAGGGATGGAACCCTTGATAAAAACCTAAGGAATTCTCAAAGAGAGAAGGGTGGACACTAAGAGAATTTTGGCCAACTCAAGCTTTTTCCATTCAATAAAGTGTAAAAAATACAAGAGTGTGAAGGAGCACCTTTTTATAGAGGGAGCTAACCTCTTGGACAAGTTAAGAAGGAAAAGAAGGGTTAGGATTAAAAGGATTCATCCAAGGGTGGAGGATTGAAGCCCAAAGTCCAATCAATACCCTCCTTTAGATGAGAATTGGTGCCCAAGCTACCTCATCCAAGGGTCAAGATTACTCCTTTATTAGTTTTGGGTTTTATATAGGAAAAGAGGGTGTAGTTATCAAACTACCCCTTATTTCCTAAATAAAGGCCCAAAATCTAATCTTACCCCTTCTTATTACTAAGACACTTCTTAGAAAATTAAATGGACTAATACATGTCCAAAATAAAATCCTAGGTTCCTAAAAGAAAAATTACAAGTAAATAAGTCATGGCTTGCATAACTTGATGGTCATATGGAGGTGAGATCTTCCTCCCTCTACTCTAGCCATGTCTTCTTCTATTCTCCTAGCCATGGCCCTAGTAATAGGACCCTTGCTTAGGGAGCATGCATCACAAACTTCCTTAGCCATTTTTGCAAAACTTTATGGGCTAGGCTAAGAAATGAGTTACTCTTTTCTACCACCTGTCATCCTCAAACTGATGGCCAAATTGAGGTGATGAATAGATATCTATACATAAGTCTTGAAATGAATACCTTCCCCATATTGAGTTAGCATATAATATGGTGGCTCATAGTACTACCAATGATACAACCTTGTCTAGCAAGGAACTCAACTAGCACCAATAAAAGAGGATAATGACTTTGATGAAGTTTGAAGGAGATTATTTTAGTCCATGGTCCATTAATTTGTAAATAATTATACAATTTTAGGCTCATAGTTTGCACCCTTATGTCCTTAGGATTTTTTAGGGGTATAGTTAGTTTGATGTTCAGCCTTTTATTTTGGCCTATAGGTTTGTTTTTCCTTTAGGAGATGTATTTAGTCTTTTTTATTGAGTGTGTTAATTATTTGGGCCTTAGTTAGAAGGTTTGGACGTGTGGACTTGCTAACCATACCTCTAATTATTTCTAACACCCTTCTAACCAACACATGAAACATGTAGGAGACATGTGGGCCCTCTTATCCCCTTGTTTCAATCCGCATGTGCCTTCTTTCTCCTACAAGGCTAATTCTAGTTGCTTCTTGTATAAATTTTAATTTTGGAGATGCCATGTCATTTCCCTCCAAAATTCAAATTCAAACTAAAGAGAACATAGATCCATATTTTTAGGGCCATGTTTGGATCTTTAGTTGTTATAAATTAGTGTTAATTGAGCACATGCTAAATTAACACTAAATTAAGCCAACTAACGCTTGTGATGCATGCCCCCCAAGCAAGGGCCCTATCACAAGGGCCACGGCTAGAAGAATAGAAGAGGACATGGCTAGAATAGATAGAGGAAGACCTCACCTCTAAATGTCCATAAAGATGTGCAAACCATGACTCACTATTAGCTTGGGCAGATTTCTTTATGCTTTTATTATTTGTAATTTTTCATTTATTTTACTTAGAGAAGGCTAGGATTTTATTTTGGACATGTATTAGTCTATTCAATTTTCTAGGAGGTGTCTTAGTAATAAGAAGGGGTAAGATTAGCTCTTGGGCCTTTATTTAGGAAATAAGGGGGTAGTTTGATAACTACACTCTCTTTTCCTAAATAAAACCCAAAACTAATAAATTAGTAATCTTGGCCCTTGGATGAGGTAGCTTGGGCACCAATTCTCATCTAAAGGAGGGGATTGATTGGACTTTGGGCTTCAATCCTCCTCCTTTGGATGACTCCTTTTAATCCTAGCCCTTCCTTTCCTTCTTGACTTGTCCAAGAGATTAGCTCCCCCTATAAAAAGGTGCTCCTTCACACTCTTGTATTTTTTACACTTTGATCAATAGAAATTTTGCTTTGGTTGAATTCTTTCTTATTTATACTCATGTTTATTTATTAGTTATGTTTATATATTAGTTTCTTATGTATTTAAGTACAGGATTTTATTATGGATACGAATTAAAATTTGAGATGTATTTGATTTTAGTTTAAGTTTATGAAGAGTAGGTGGTTATTTATCAGAATAGGATTTTTTTTTAAAAAAAAAAACCTATTTAGATAGCATTTTTTTAAAAAAAATGTTATCTATAAAAAGATAGCATTTTTTAAAAAAAAACGTTATCTATAAAAAGATAGCATATTTTTTAAAAAAATGTTATCTAAAAAATAGATAGCATTTTTTGGAAATAGCGCTATCTATAATCGATTTATACATAGCAGTTTTAGAAAGCGCTATCTTTATATAGATAGCGCACACATACATAGTGCTATAGAAACGCTATGTAATTGAAAAAAAATGCTATCTATAACCATTTTTGGCATAGTTAAGTTAGCAAAAAGTTTATTTATTCTAAAGACAGATAAGACTTCCCTAAGGTGTCCTATATATTCTTCTAATGACCTACTATAGACTAAAATATCATCAAAATAAACAACTACAAACCTACCATTACAATACCTAAGTACATGATTCATGAGGCCCATGAAAGTGCTTGGAGCATTGGTGAGCCCAAAAGGCATCACCAACCATTCATAAAGACAAAATTTGTTTTTAAAAGCGATTTTCCATTCATCTTCTTCTTTGATTCTAATTTGATGGTAACCACTTCTAAGATCAATTTTCAAAAATATTTGGGCTTTATGCAATTCATCAAGCATGTCATCTAGCCTAAGGATTAGGTGCCTATACTTAATGGTGATGTTGTTGATGGCATGACAATCAATACACATCCGCCATTTTTCATCCTTTTTAGGCACCAACAAAACAGGAACTGCACAAGGGGCTAAGGCTCTTTTGAACCCAACCCTTCTCCAACAAGTCTTGGACTTGAGACTTAATCTCTTTGGTCTCAACGAGGTTTGTCCTATACGTAGGGCTATTGGGTAGACTCGCGTCAGGATCAAGGTCAATTTGGTGTTCTATTCTCCTTAGAGGCGGTAATCCCCTTGAAACCTCTTAAGGGAAGAAATCATCAAATTCTTTTAAAAGATTTTTAACCCTTTTTGGAAGAAATTCAATTTCATGACTTGTGGCAGTGCCAGAAGGTACCTCTTTACAAAGAAGGAGATAAAAAGGTTGATCAAGCAAGAGAGCTTCCTTAATATCTAATTTTGTTGCAAAATGGCTCTCTTTCTTAATTACCTCTTTGGAAGGGATACCTTCTTCCAACTTTACCTCTTTACCCCTTTCAAGCTTTCGGGGTGAAAAATTTTTTTTATTTTTACTTTGAACTTTTTTTTTCCTCATCGCTTTTATGTTTCATGATGAGTTGATCTTCAGCCACTTGTGCCGGTGTTAGAGGAGTCAACTTTATTCTTTTGCATTTATGAGTGAGGATTATCTCATTAGAGTAGCCATGGTAAATGACGTGTTTGTTAAACTGTGAAGGCCTCCCTAACAAGATATGGTCGGCCTACCATTGGAACTATATAACATAAGATCTCATCTTGATACTTTCCAATGGAGAATTACACCTTCACTTGCTCGTTTACAACCATTTCCCCTTCCTCTTTAAGCTATTGGAGCTTGTAAGGTCTAGGATGAGGAATTGGTTATAAGGCTAGCTTCTCTACCAATCTTGAGCTACAACAATTACAGCAGGACCTACTATCCACATTGAGAGAACAAGTTTTGTCTAAAAATTTACGTGTATGAAAAATGTTCTCTCTTTGGAGGTGGTTAAGCTCAAGAGGTTGGCTTCCAAGAAGGTGCCTAACCATTAAGATGTCTCCATCACAAGGGTTTTCTACAATGCCATGCTCATGACCCTGTTTTTCGTCACTCTCATTAAAGCAGGAAGATGAGCTACTCTCACTAAAGATCTTTTGGCCCCTCATGATCATGGTTTTCTTATTGGGGCATTGAGAGGAAATGTGGTCTTTCTCAAGACATTTAAAGCATTTAATACTACTAGTCTTATTGCTAGAACTAGTAGGGTGGTTGTCTCCATGATGCATGGGTTTATGTTCTTTATGCATATGCTCAGATGGTTTCTCTTTGGAAGAGCTTTTGGAAGAGCTTCCCTTGCCTAGGTCCCTCTTTGCATAATTGTAGGATGGAAATTCTCTTTTTGTGCCACCTTTTCTTTTTATTTGATTTTCCACTCTTATGCAAAGTTGGACTAGGCTATCTAGATTATTATATGGTAAGAGCTCAACTTTGTCTCTTATGTCAAAGCTCAAACCACTTAAGAATCTAGCTTCGGTGACCCTTGGTTCTTCAGTGACGCCCGCTCTCATCATGAAAAACTCCATGGTTTGTCTATACTCCTCAATACTTAAGTTGTACTGTTTTAATATTTGCAGTTTATCCAAGAGCTCTCTTTCATAATAAGAAGGGATGTGTCTCCACCTCATAGCCCCCTTGAGATCATTCCAATAATCCACAAGAGGTTTACGAAGGCGGCATCTCTCATTGACCAAGGAGGTCCACCAACACATGGCACACCCTTGGAAGCTAAGGGTTGCTAGCGAAACTTTTCTTTCTTCACTTATATTATAACAAACAAAGAGTTGCTCTACCTTCATTTCCCAATCAAGGTAGGCTTCCACATCCTCTTTGCCATGAAAATGAGGGAGGTTAACTTTTTGTTCCCCAGGTTGGGCTTGGGCTTGGTTATGATGTTGTTACACTCTCCTCACCCTAGGTCTTTCATATCCCTCACTTCCACATACCTCAATAGAGGCAGACCTATATCTATGTCTCTCTCTAACTTCTCTTCTTTCTTCTCTTTCACGCTCTTCTCTTCTCTCTTCCCTCACTCCTTCTCTTTCCCTTCTTTCTTCTCTTTCTCTTTGTTCTCTTTCTTTCTCTTCTCTCCATCTTTCTTCTCTCTCTTCTCGTTCTTGTCTTTCTCTTTTCGTTTTTTTTCTTTCTCTCTTTTCTCACGTTCTTTTTCCTCTCTTCATTGTTCTTCTCTTAACTCTCTTTCTCTCTTTTATTTTTCTTTCTCTTCACACCTCCTTTCTTCTCTCTTGTCTCTCTCTTTTCTTGCTTTTCTCTCTTCTACTCTCCACTCCCTAAATTCACTCACAAACTTATCCATGTTGGTTGTTTTTTGAGAACCTTATTGATTTACACTACCTTTACTAGATGTGTGTGAGCTCATTTTGAAAGTGATTAGGAAGAACCTAAGGGCAACACTTCTCACTCTTTTGTTTATTTTTCTCCCTAAGTGAATTAATTAAGATTCTTTGGAACTCAAAATCCTCACACACTAAGATGCAAAGCAAATAAAGAAATTCAAAGCAAAGGTAAGGGTCTAAAGGCGTGCACCTAAGGTAGAGAGATGGGTACCAATTCCTTCTCCCACCTAACACGAGAAACTAAAAGCTATTAAAATAAAAAAGGTTACCCTTATAGGCATCCAACACCTCAATTAAAATGGCCTTAAAATTTACACCCAAAAAGCAAAAAGTAAACAGACTTGAAGTTTTGATGTTGCTTCTCCACTCTAAGTGTTTGCCTGCCTCAAATTGGTGTTGCTCCCTTGAATGAACCTCTTCCTTAGCTTGCTTCAACACATCTCAAGATGCTTCCCTTGTGGAAAGCTTGGTTTGACCTCTCTTTTCCAACAACCAAGACCCAAAGAGAAACCAAGAGAGTGCATGAAGTAAAGAAAAATAAGAAAAGCTCAAAACCAAAGGAAGGTAACATCCAAGTGGATAGATTATAATTAGACAAACACAATGAATACGAACAAGACAAGAAAATAATTAAAAGGGTGGAAAAGAAATTAGCACATAAAAGATTAATGAATTACTTTTAGGTAACAAAGAGAGTTTAAAGGTGTGTGAAGGTAAGCTTGATTGTTTAATTATAAATCCAAAACCACACGCCCAATTCAACCTCAATATTCAGCAAAAGTAAAATAACCTATCAAGGAACTAATAGCACAAATTTTTTTGGAAAAAATTTAGATCATGCTAGAACTAATAGCATGTAGACTTCTTATAAGACTTACTCAAGAGGATGAACCTCTTTGATGCTCAATTTCAAGAAATAACACACACTCTTTTTATGTAGAAAATAAAAAGTAGCACAAGTGGAAATTTAATGTGAAAATTAAGGACTAAACAAGATAATCTAAATGACAAGACAAGGAAGATTAAAAGCTGAAAAATAAAGTGCAGAAAAATAAAACTTACACTCACAACAAGAATGAATAAAGCGCCCAAAGCAAAAAAATATGGAAATGGAAGGAAAGCAAAAGAAATGATTTGAAAAGGTTAGACCACACTTGGGTGGCTTTTTTCATAAAGGTTGGGAAATCATTAACATAAGCTTAGGAAAATCACAATAAGCAGAAGAAGGAATTAAAATGGCAAGAAAGGAAACCTAAAGCATGACAAAGGGATTCAATGAAAAGAGCAAGATAAATTGAATCTAGAAAGCAATAATAAGAAATAAATGGCATAAAAATGAAAACTATGAAAACATAAACTAACAAGGCATAGAAGGAAATAAATGACAATAAAGGAACAAGAAATAAGATCATAAAAACTTTAGAAAAATGCTTAAAGAAAGACGTATAAACTAAGGAGAAGAAGGAGGAAATGAACCTTCAAGAAGATGGCTCTGATACCAAATGATGCACTTCCTTGATCTCTTCAACCAAGGTTCCTTCCTCTAAGAAAATGGAGGATGAGTCAAAAATTTTATGTTGCTTGCCACAAGGGAGAGGTCCCTTGATAAAAGCTTTAAGGAAGAAAATCCTCAAAAGAGAGGCTTCTCAAAATGACACTCAAGAATAATAACTCAAAGGAGTCTTACTTCATTCAATCAAGTGTAATTTGCACAAGAGAGACTAGGTGTATTTATAGCCCAAAAGAAGGAGCAAGCACTCAAAACTAGGCAATGTAAGACTTGGGCCTAATTAGGATTAGGAGCACTAATCCTACTTAGGCCCACTAAAAGTGGCGCCTAGCCTTAAGCTAGGGAGTGTCATGGCCTAATCAAGGGGGTTTGGAAAGAGATCCACACTCCTTTGGGTTATTAGGCCCTCTACTCCCCTCACCTCCCTTCGTAAGCTAATTACACCCTAAACTCTAGAAACTAGCACAAAAGGCCGAAATACCTGGCCTAAAAGGGAAATAAAATCTAATTAATATTTACAAGAGGAAAACTAGGGACTATGGCCTAAAATGTCTATCTCCATCATAAGTTGAGGTCTTGATGAGTCTTTCCGGGCCAAATCCTCTTCAATACTCCTAGCCATTGCCCTAATAAGAGAGTCCTTGGTAGGTAGGATTGCATCAGTGGCTACTTTGATGCGAATTGCAACATAAAATTAAATTATATATTCATAAAATATAAAAAATTTAAAATTATTTATACATCTTTTTTTAAGAAACATGTACAAATTTTCATTTATTTTATATTTTACATCATTTTAAATATTTAAAAAATATATATATATACATATATAAAATTATAGGCACATTAGCATTATCTAAAGTCTAAGAAAATCTAGAATACAATGGAAACAAAAACAACTAGTCTTACATAAATTTAGAATTAATTGTCTCATTCACACAAAATACACAAATTTAGATAAATCTCCAATAGATATAATAAAAAGATCCCTCAAAGAAAAAATATGATAGAACGTTGTAATTAATACCATAAAAGTGTATATCTAAAATTAATTAAAGAAAATAATAGAAGTATAACTTACAAATACTTGTTACCACATGGTAGAGACATGAGGAAGATCATAACGTCCACTTTAACTTTAGCTATCACCTTGTGTAGCTTCTTGTCCGTCCGAAGAAATAATCAAAATACCCACCACTTTTTGTTTATAGTAAGGATCATGGTGATTTATTGATGATCGATGGTCGTATTGGGGAGCTTGGTCATTTGTATATTGATTATAGACATTATAATAAGGATATTGATAAACTGATGGGGGATAATACCTTTAACTACTTTGAGAGGATTTTTTAATACTGAAGTGTCTAAAAGTTTGTTCAATATGAGAACTAGAAGAACCTTCAAAAGTAACATTTTGTTTCTTTTTCCCTTTTTGAACTTGTAAGCTCCTCTTTCATCTAGTAATGAGCAACCAAAAGAACTCATATTTGGTCATGAATTAGTGAAATCAATTATCAGATTATCACACCCATTATATGAAAGTTCTTCATGAGGATCACTTTGCCTTTCTTCATCCTCCTCATCCTCATTACCATTTTTATCAACTTGTGTACCACCACCATCACCACTATTATTACTTGGTGGACTTAAATCATCACCATTATTACCATTATTATCAACTTCCTCATCAGAATCAATTCATGGTAGCTAATTTGAATTTTGTACTCCATCTAGAAGTGGATTTTCTCTTTCCTAAATCAATGGAGATAATGGATCATATTCTTAAATATGTAGTCAAGATTAGTGGGACTGAAATTTTACTCAATTTCTTCTTGACTATTTCTCATTTGATGTTTCATTTTCAACTTCATATTATAATATGTGAAGACAAGTATTTGTATTTTTTTATATTTCAATATATTGCTTGTCTTTGTATGAATGTAGCTAAATGTACTCTAGTTTCTCTCACCTGTTCCATAAGTGCTTGAAGTTGTAAGAATTGTGGTACAAATCGAGTAACACCTGGTTGAACAATTTCTCTACGTCTAGTGCATTTTTTCATCAAATTGATAATCCATATGTGGTTGTAGATAAAAGTTATCAAGACTTTTGCATCATTTAATAACTTTCATGTTTTTTTTTTCCTGTATCCTCCAAACAAAGATCCAAGCAATGTGATGAACATGTAGTCCAATACAAATGTTTTCTCTTCTCAAGTAGTCTTTTACCAGCAGTCTTAAGTGCCTTTTCATTATCTGTAACAATTTACGACACATATTCTTCTCCTACTTATACTACTTTATCTAATAATTGGAAGTAATAATCAATATTTCTAGTATCAACACTAGAAACATCAATTGATTTCAAGAAAATAGTCCCCTTACTAGAATACACGAAAAAATTTATAAGGTGTGAATGGTTTATACTGTTTATCCAACCATCACACATTATAGTTACTCCTTTTTCCTTCCATGTATTTTTCAACTTATTTATCCATTGCTTCATGGTTTGATATTCAACTTCCAAAACAAAATTAGAAACTTCATAAAGTGAAAGACATTTAACTTATGGGCCTACCTCAATATTTGTGACGATCAAATTGTGTTACGAGGGAGAATAAACTATATTAATAGGGAAACATTCATAAATTATGAACTTGCTTATTACTTCTTCAAGCTTCTTCCATAAAGTTTTCATAAAACTTCCACCAATTTTTTGTTGTTTCATGCTTTTACTCCTTGTAAGATTCACATGTTCAAAGCTTAAGGAAAACTCAATATCTTCTATCTTTGCTACTTTTGTACCTTTGTTAATACTAGGATGACAATTTCCACCAGATTCATGGATATTATTAAACGTCCCGTATTTATTGTCTATCTTCCCATTCATGGAGTGATCTAATACTTTCATGTGTAGCCATCCTTATTTGTTCATCAATGTCTTCTTCATCATCTCCTTTTAATCTTGTTTCAAATCTTCTTCTCTTTTTCTAGAGTCAATTAGTTTATATTTTTTATCCTATGAGAGTTTCATCATATTCTCTCTAAATAAATTATGTGATGACTCTCGGACAACTTGCAACTTGACCTTGAACATGGACTATTTGTTGCTTTAATCTAGCAATACCTCCCTTCCCTATTTCGTTACAAAGTTTGCATTGGACATTGTTTCTATTTATTGCCACAAGTATTCCAAAATGCCATTTTTTTTAAGGCTTCCAAAATGCCATCTAATATCATCACTTAGAGCACATCTTTTTTTCCTATAGGAAATCTTATGTGGTCATGCCTAGTAAAGAACCTATCACTAGGGCCATGAATAGAAGGATTGAAGAAGACCTAGCCCTTGCAGACAAAGGAAGACTTCACCTTCTATGGAGAGTGAAGATATTAGGCTAGGAACTTTAGTTAATAAAATGTAATTTTCCTTTATTTTAATTTTGAGGAGCACTAAGAATTTAATTTGGGACATGTATTTAGTCCATTTTTTATTTTTAGGAGGTGTCTTAGGAATTTAGAGGGTGGATTTAGCTTTTTGGGTCTTTATGAAGGAAATAAGGGGTAGCCTTGATATCTACACCCCTCTTTTCCTACATAAACCCCCTAAGCTAATAAGAAGGAATCTTGGCCCTTGGTTTAAGAAACTTGGGCACCAAGTTTGATGATCTAAGGAGGGAATTGTTTCTCAATCCTCCTCCCTTAGATCTCTCCTTTTAATCCTAGCCCTTCTTTTTTAGGTTATCTTGTTCAGGAGGTTAACTACCTCTATAAATAGGAGCTCCTCCCCTCACTTGTATTTTTTACACTTGAATTTAATCATAGAGACAATATTGGTTGTGAGGTTCTTACCTTTGAGTGTCCCCCTTTCTCCTTTGTGAGAACTTCTAAGAGTTATCAAGGGACCCCTCCCTTGTGGCCACTCCCCTTTGGCTTATCAAACCTAGTATTTGTGGTGCCTCACCCCATTCCTTTCCTCTCTATAAATCCATTTCCCTTCCAAGTGACCTTAGAAAGGATCCTTTGGGCATGTGATCATCAAAGATCACATCAAGTGGTATTAGACCACTTTCTAAAGGTCACCTTCTTTCTCAAAAAATTTTAATTATTTTTTTGTTTATCTCTTTACTCTCTTTATTTTAAAGTCCTTCATTTTTTGTCATATCTATTTCCTTTATTGTCTAGTAGTATAGCTTTTTATTCTTGCTATTATATACGCTTTTGTTTTCTATCTACGCCCTATGTTCCATTTAATTTGATGCGATTTTATTTGTTCCTTTCTTTGCATCTTATTTCCGTGTTCAAGTTGCTTAATTTTCCCTTGGTTTTTTATGTTAAAGTGTGTCTAAGAAGTTGTGACCATTAAACCCACATGGTTGAGGTTTTTTCCACACCATTGTGGTGATCAACTTTGGCCACTTTATTGCGCCTTTTGTTTTGAGTCTCTTGCTGAAATTTTTGCTCTATTTTTAGGTGTGTTATTTTTTCTTAATCTTGTGTTTTGTCAAATACTAGTCATGTTAGTTTCCTATTTTGTCTCATTTAAATTCCATAGGTTTTAGCCTCTTAAAATTTTTACAAAAAAGCCTTCAAAAACATTTTGAATTGAGCACCTAAGAGGTGAACCTCTTGTTGAGTCTCTTGAGTCTTTTATGCTTTTAGTTCAAGCATATTAATCTCTTTGTTGTTCTTAAATATTTGCTTAATTCAATCTTTATATGTTTCTTGTTTTATGTTGAATTATTAGTAGCTTTCCACTTGGTTTACCTTCACTATTGGTGCCTCTTTATGGAATTTTAGGTTGGGTGAATTGTGTTAGTAATTTGAGAAATCAATTTACTTCAAAATCAGCCCTAAATCATTCCTTAAGCACCATTAGTTCAGTGGTATTTGGAACTACTAAGTTGTTTTGCCTTTAGTTGCATGCATTGCTTGAAAATTGTGTGACCTTACTTTGTGCTTATTCACTCAAGCGTTATTATTTCAAGCATCCTTATTAAAATTTCAATTCAACAAGCTATTAGGTGCAACAAAATGATTAGAAAAATTTAAAAAAATAGAAAAAGTTCAAGTTAAAAAAAAAAAGAAGATAAAGAACTCAAAAGAAAGACAAATTTGAAGTTGTGTACCTAATAGTAGAAACATTTGATATGAGGAAACAATTGTGATTAAAAAAAAATTACTTGAGTAAGCTTTTTAGTTTTTGGTCACTTAAATTTTATTAAGTATGCACCTATTGGTTTCATTTTTTTGTTTGAGTCTTTTTTCATCTCTACTCTTAGAGCTAATCTAGGAAAGTTATTTGTGTGCTACCTTCCTTTGTGAGCCTTATGTTTTCTTGCTTGTCTTTTTTACTTCTTTGAGTTTGTCATTGTTTAATCTATCCACTTGGATTTGTGAACCTTGTTTTGTTATTCACCTTTGTTTGTTGTCTTGTGTTGTATTCAGCCTTGGTTGGGAAAGGTTCCATATATAAAATTTTGGCAAGTCCAAACAAGAGGACACAAGGGTAGCATTCTTGGGGTGGGTTGATGCAACTCAAAGGGGCTTGATCAAAAGGAGACAAACACCAAAAAGCTTGGAGTGAAGACTTTTTTTTATTTTTTTTATTCTTTGTATTGTGTATACTTAATTTTAGATTAGGAGTTTGAGTGCCCTTGAGGCCCTCCCTTGGTTTGTAATAATTTTGGTTAATTTTAGCATAGTTCCTCATTAGGTGAAGAAGGGAGAAGTGGTACACGTTCTTCAACACCTTAGGAGCACGATTAGAGCCCTTTCTCTTTTACATTCTTGCACTTTTATTTTATGTTATGTTATTTTGAAAAAATAGGTAGAGGCTAAGAGTTCCAAAAACTCATCAAGCCACCTTAGGTGAGAAAAAAAAAGAAAAAAAGAGAGGACTGTTGCTTGAAAAAAAAAAGTTTTTGGCCTACCCTTTAGTTTTTAGCATCCAAGCACCATGACTTCCCACACACATTCTAGTGCACATAGTTGTTCATCAAGTAAGAGTGTAAACCAAAGAAAACCTTCTAAGGGAGACACTCTTGAAAACCTTAACTTAGAATTTAGGGAATGGATGGCTAAAGAACAAGAAAGGAGAGAAGAAAAAGAGAGAAAAAAAGAAATAAAAGAAAAGGAAAAACAAAAAGAGAAGGAAGAGTTAAAAAAAGAGATGTTGGAAATGAGAAAAGAGAAAAAAGAGCAAGAAGAGCGAAGGCAAAGAGAGAGAAGAGAGGATGAAGAAAGGAGAAGAAGGAAAGAACTAGAAAGAAAAAGAGAAAAAGAGGAAGAAGAGAGAAGGAGAGGAGAAGAGAGTAAGAGGAGATATGGGAGGGAGAGTGATAGAAAAAATAAAGGAATTCTCATAAGATCCTCATCTAGGCATTTTAGCTCTAGTGAAGAAGAATACTATAGAAATCAACATAAGCATCACTCACATTCATCATACAATCATCATTCTCCTCAAGAGAACATAAATCATGCTAGGGAACCAAAGGTAGACCTACCCCATTTTCATGGTAGGGAAGATGTTGAGACTTACCTAGATTGGGAAGTCAAAGTGGAACAACTCTTTCGATGCTATGAAATTAGGGAAGAAAGAAAAGTACCTTTGGCCTCCTTTAGTTTTCAAGGTTCTGCTTTGCATTGGTGGGATGGGTTAGTCAAGGATAGGGCCCATAAACAAATGCCTGACATTCGCTACTGGAATGATTTAAAAACTTGTTTGCGAAGAAGGCACATTCCTTCATATTATGAGAGGGATCTTTTGGATAGGCTCTAAAGACTTAGGCAACATAACCTAAGTATTGAAGAGTATAGACAAAAGATGGAGCTTCTCATACTAAGGGCCAATATCATTAGAGATAAGGTAGAGCTTCTTTCATACTCAAACCTTGATGAGTTGATAGAACTTTTGATGCCAGATGATGCAAAAAACCTTTGCACTCCCCTTGATCTTTTTCCTTGAGGTTCCAAGCACCATGAAATGGATGATGGAGGGGAAAGAAAATGGAGGTGGGGCGCCACTCTCAAAGAGAGATAAACCAAAGTGTTTAGGCTTTCCACAAGGGAAGGAACCCTTGATAAAAACCAACTAGGAAGAGGTTCCTCAAGAGAAAGGATCCTCAAGACCTTTTACTAAGAATGTGCTCACAAAAAGACTATTTTCATTCAACTTCAAAGGTGAAATTTTACAATGAGGGGGAATGAGTATATATAGCCCAATGGGAGAGCTTGGGCACACTTTTCTAGGCAATGTGGGACTTGGGCTTAATTCGGATTAAAACTAATTAACCCAAGTATTAGGCCTTAAGTGAGGCACCTAAGTTCACCCCCTATGGGTGCAATTAGCATATCTTAATGTGAATGGGCTAGCCCAAAATCATGTCTTAACTTATGCACCCATTATAAGCTTATCCTCCTTTTTAACTAAAGACACCTATACCTTATAAACTAAGAAGATGGCCGGAAATACATGGCCTTAAGGGAATTAAAAATACTTTCCTATTTATCTAATTAAAATAAAATATTTACAAGCTAAAAATAACGAAGACTATGGCTTCGAATCTTTAATGAGCTTTTGTCCATGCCATGCCTTCCTTAAGTCCTCCTAGCCATGATGCATGCTAGGTGAGATTGCATCATGTTCACTTTAATGAGGCCCATGGCATAGCCTAGCTTCTATAAATACTCACTACCTCTTTCATGTAATGATTAACACTTATTTGAATGAAATTAGACTTCTCTAAAATGAGAGCTTCTTCTTTGAGTGTTCATGTTCTCTCCCAAATATGAGAGTTCTTCTATGACTATTATCAAAGGTTCCTTCCCTTGTGGCTAGCTTCCTCTTCAAGTCTTATCTTCTCCATAGAAGTGGTGCCTACCACCATCATTATCTTGTCTTCCACCTCCATTTTCACCTCAAGGACCTCATTGGAGCAAGATCAAAGGAAGTGTGATCTCAAGTTTGCTTGTAGCATTTTTTAGGTTACATCAATTCACCAAAACTGTTATGATGATATTAGTTCCAACTTATACTATCAAGTTCATAGCATAATTACATTTTCAAGTCAGTTATAATTCTATCCTTTTACAAATATGATTATAAATACTAAAAATCTCAAGTTTTACAATTCACTTCTCATTATACATATATACTATGCTAATAAAAAATACTATAGTGGCATTGCTAAGTTATGCCTCCTTCAATCTTGTTGGTTTCATCCTCTAGTCTCATCACTGATATCTACTCTTGTGCAAGGCATAATCATCATAGGTATACAAAAAACACAAACAAGCAAGGGTGAACTCATAATATAATAAAATAAACATATTGATGCAAACCAAGTTTACACTCCTTTGATCTTTCTCCTTGAGATTCCAAGCATCCAATAAATGGAAGATGGAAGGAAGAAGAATGGAAGGGGGGAGGTGGCACTCCAGAGGAGATAAGCTAAAAAATTTAATACTTGAAGCTTGCCACAAGGGCAAGAACCCTTGATAAAAGCCTTTAGGAAGAGATTTCTCAAGAGAGAGGATTCTCAAGACCTTTTACTAAGAATGTGCTAAAATGAGACAATTTTCATTCGTTCAAAGGTAAGGAATACATGGAATAAAGGGGTGTTTATAAGTGGAGAGAGGGAAGTGGGTGGCTAAGATTAGGAATAATTAACCAAGGTTAATTCTCCTAATATTGGACCATCCAACAAGGCCCATTCCTAAGTTAGCTTAAGCTAATTAACCAAGGGAAGGTATCAAAGGAAGGAGAGATCATGTGGGCTCTTGTGTTTGTCATGCTTTGTGTTTTAGAAAGAGGGGTGCAAAAATAAGCTAGGAGGTATCGAAATGACCCATACTCCTAAATAGTGGTTGCACCTCTTTCTACACATATTCCGCATAATTTCTTAAGGTACCTCATGCTTTCTACAAGGGAAATAGCCAAAATACAAGGCCTAAAAATATGCTAAGCTCACACCCCTCATTACTAACAATTTTAAAAATATTTACAAACAAAATAAACTAAGACAATGGCCTAGATCTTCAGTGAGCTCCCATCAGTGCAATGTCTTCCTCTGATCCTCTTAGTCATGATGCATGCTAGGTAGAATTGCATCATGTACATATAAAAAACACTATAAATTATCATTCACATTCATTACATAAACTACCAAGCAAGCCCATCACACTCAAACATTCAGACTTATGTTCCTTCAAAACATAAGTACTCTGAATTACATAATCACATAACAATACGTTTTCTAGAAAGACTAGCTACATTCAATTCGGATACGAAGTTTACCCACCTGACTTCCCTCACATTGGTATTTAGTGTCTATCTATACTTATCTAATACCTAACTAATGTCTGGTGTTTACTTAACCCAAATCATACACTAGTTGGTATGAGTATATTTTGTTAGTGTATTAATGCCTAAACAAGCCCTTAACACCATTGTATCATTGCTCTAACAAGGCTTTAACACCAAGATCACTCAGATGTACGCACATCCCTAATTCAATTTACCACATCAAGGACTTTGTTACCTTCCCGTAACAACCCATATCACAATTAATTAATCATTATTTCCACAATTCTCCAATTACAGAACATGCATAAATTCATCAAGTCATTCTTCTACATCAAAATAGCCAAATCACAACACAAGCATAATTCATTAAATGCATATGCAATTGATCTTAAAAAACATTCCAAGCTCAAATCATTAGTTGCAATCTCATTCATTTACATACAAGTTCACTTATTTCATCAAATCAAAGTTTTGCATAATTTAAATATAATAATTGAGCTCCCTTTACCTATTTCCCCTATAAGAGCTTAATTTGAAGAAAATAAGAAAAATTCGACTACAGAAATCACTCAGAACCAAGTAAAATCCCCAAAATAAAAAAGGAACCTAAGAAATTGGGATTTCAAAAGGATTCTCCCTCAATGGAAATGATTCAACTAAAAATGAAAGGAGAAAGGCCCAAAAATTTAAGATCAACACTTAAAATCAAGAGCAATGGAAGAGATTCATTGAGTTTTGCTAACAAAAGGGACATCATGCAATAAAGAGAAGTTTTGGGTGCAGATAGACATGAGAGAGCTTCAGGGAGAAAGAAGAGAAGAAAAGAAAAGTAAGGGAGAAAGGAAGAAAAGAAAAGGAATCGGGGTTGTGTTCAGAAATTCTGATTTGCTAATCGCAACCCTTATCACAAATATATATATATATCACCTCTCACTAAACCAAATTCACTTAAATTCCACAATTTATAAATCACTTAAATCTGATTACATTCATAATTAAATAAATACATTTTCTCAACATAAAACATATATATCTATAAAAACTTCAACCAAACATTCATTAATTAATTTATTAATTACACTTAAATTAAATCAAGTTCTCTCTTTCATTTATTTTACATACTTATTCCATATTATTAAAAACCAGAATCTTAGAGTATTATTCCTTGGCACAATCCGTGGGCTTAAAGGAAACTGTTTTCTTTTTTAGGTCATAGCCAACCAAGAGGTTTTGTTGTGCCAAATTGCCAAAAATGGCTGAATTACTTGGATGGAAAGCAAAACAAGCTACCTTTTTAGACACTGGAATGAAAGTGTTAACAACACTTAACTTGACATTTGCACCTTTGAAATGTGCTGTAATTTCTGGTACATTTAATGAACCAAATTTAGTTTTGTAACACAGGCTAGATAATTTCGTTGGATCCTCAACACGCTTTAAATGAATTGCAGCTGCTACCATTGATTCCAAATTGGAGTAAACATCATTTGGTAAAAGGGTGAGTGTTGTACCCGAGTCAATCATTATGTTTCCCTCTCCACTAGATTTTTTAAAGGAGGAGCTTCGAAACTCTATTCTCTTGTTTCCCACACTAAATGCTTCCAAATTTAGGTAGTAAAATACTTGATTGCGTAGGAATAAAGGGGTTGAGACAGTTCCTTGTCCAGAAACCAAAGCAGCATCTCCAAAACTGAGTTTGCTAGATGAACTAGATTTTGATGAAAATGATCTTGGTAAACAATAAGAAAATTTCCCATCTATTGAAGAACCCAATTGAGATATAAGGGATGTAGATGAACCTCCGAGGCCAACTACGCCAGAGGCTTTCGGTCCCAAGGTCCCAGTATTATCATGTCCACACCCTATCATAATTTTAGGAATTTTTATAGGAGAACCTTTAGTGGAGGATAAAGTGAGTGTATCAACACTAATATGTCCATGAGAATGTGATCCATCCTGATACTGAATATTATATTCACATTTTTTATCTGAAGAGCAAGTCGAACCTATCAATTTACATCCAGTTGAAGAGCAGGGTAGGTTTTTGTATGTGTTGGATTTTGAAGGGTCAAATATAGGAGTGGTTTGACTATAACAATTTTTACAAGGTTTACACTGTAACCAAATAAGACCACTACCTGTGTCAACAATACCAAATATTTGGAATGGTGGGGTTCCAACTAAATAACTCATGAGGTATTCACCACGGTTTGCTACTATAGTGGCCTCAACTGTGTCTTTGGTGAAAAAATTTTGGTTCAAATGATTGGCACGGTTAATGGAACGATGCATGGAATTGGAAATTCGTTGAAATCCAGTTTCTGTGAAATTATAAAATGGTGATTTTGGTGAGTCACGGTGGATGATCTCAACACTAAACCCATCTTTTAAGGCCTCTGAAAAAGAGACGCTGTGAACATACAGTAAAATAAGAGCAAGAAATGAATAATGTGTCAACATAGTAATCATTAAGATTATATCTCTTGAACTAATTGAATATGTTACTTAGAGTGAATTTTTTGTGTCTTTTTATAAGCATTTCTAGACTAAAAATATAGAATAATTAGTAAATTGAATGAATATGACTTGAATTTTTTTTTTGTTTTTTTCCATATCAATTTTGAGAGAGGATTTATTTCTAATTTTTTTAGTCATTCATATCTATCTTTATTAAAGTCTTGTTGACCTGATAAAGTATTTCAACATTTTGTTGACCTAATAAAGTTTTTCAAATTTTTCATGTTATTGTTTGTAATCAAGTTGTACAAGTCAAAATAGAAAATATCATCACATATGTGTTTAATGAGAAGTTAGAAAAAAGGTTAAAACATTTTAACCAGTCAATAAAAATTAGAAAAGTTTATGGAATAAAACTATAGTTTAGGAAATTTATTATTATTTTTCCTACTTTGGTTTCATTTAAATAAAATACTCATTCAAATTTGACTTATCACATTTTTATTTAAATTTTTATTTTTTAAATAAAAATGTGTCAATTTATTTTAAAATTAGAATAAAATGTAGATTGATATAATAATAATAATAATAATTTATAACAATATATAAAGGAAATACCCTTATTTGGTTTCCACTATTTTTGGACCACCATGCCCTTGATAATATTTTTTTAAAAGTTTTAAAACTTTTTAAACATTGTTTTTTGGCAATTTTTATTTTTAATTTAACCTTTTTTACCACTTAATTCTTTTCACTTTTCCTACTTTTCTTAACAATATTTTTTTATTTTATTTTAATTTAACCTTTTCTACCACTTAATCACGTCCAAATAGGTAAATCCCCATCCTTTTATCATTACTCTCATATTTATTTTAATTTAGGCTTAACTACCATTGATATCACCAAAATTATATAAAATTTAGACATTGTGTCCTTACATTGTAAAAATTTGACATTGTACTCTCAAATTAAAAAAAAAAATCTAAATTTGTTTCTGTCTCACTGTCTGTCAAATGATAAACATTGACTGTGAAAGATTAAAAGCTTATCAACACATGCCATCTCATGGATCGACGTTAATGATGCAACCTCCATGGATGAAAGTCTCTTGATCTTCTTCCAAGAATGAGCCAAATAGAAATGGTTGATGAAGAGGAAGAGAAGATGGTTATGGATGTTGCCACTACTTGAGATAAGCCATTGAAGGATGCTTGCCACAAAGGAAGAAGCCTTTGATAGAGGCTAGGAGGGAACTCTCTCATAGAGAAAGAAAAATACACTCAAAGATGAACTCAAAAAATAGAATTTTCTTATCATTCAAGTGTAAGTGTTTACAAATGGAGGGAAGCTAAATTTATAGAGCATGGAGTGGATCTAGGGAGAGTAATGGACGTGCACATCATTAAGGCCTAAGCAAAGGATTAAACAAGTGTTAACTATGTTAAAACACAATTAACATGTGTTAATATAAAATAGATCCAAACATGGCCCTAGCAATGTGGATCTAGGTTCCCTCAAATTTGAATTTGAAATTTGGAGGAAGTCCACATGACACTCTAAATTTCAAATTCAAATGTGGTCAACCACTTTGCCATGTAGGCACCAGCATGGAAAAGAGAGAGGGAATAGGTGCTACATGGAGGGAACCAAGGTGGCGGCCCACTTGGTTCCTAGTTGGTTAAAGAGTTGTTAAGATGAAATTAGTATGTCATTTAGCAAACTCACACGACCAAATCCCATCCTAAGGCCCAACTAATCAACTCACTCCACCTAATAGACTAAACACACCTCCCTATTAAGAATAAACACAAATAAGGCTAAAATACATGACTAAGAAACAAAAGAACGAAGCACAAATGTCCAATACCTCAATACAAGTAGGCACAACCTAAACTAGCCACATAGGAGAACTGTGATGCAATCTTTACTTCAAAAATAAGTTGAGGTCTTCCTTCCTCCTTTCTAGCTAAGTCCTCCTTAATCCTCCTAGCCATGGCTCTTATGGTAGGATCGTTGCTAGGGAGGATTGCATCAAATCCCTCCCTCTTGAGAAGGATTTGATGTCAAATATAATGCATCTTTTTTCTCATCATCATTAACACCTACAAAAAGGTAAGATCACATACATTAAAGGTAAAGCTGACTTCATAATTCTTGGGAAGGTCTAGTCTATATGCATTATCACCTACCTTCTCAAGGATTTGGATGGACCATCTACTATAGGACTTAGCTTTGAATTCCTTTGATGCAGAGGAAAAATATGGAGCTAAAGTGGTGCCACTCAAGGAGATAAGCCACTAAGAAAAGGAACCCTTGATAAAAGCCATGGGGATTCTCTCAAGTTTGGGAGAAGAAGGACACTCAAGAAAAATCTCTCAAAGAGGTTTCTTATATCAATCAAGTGTAAAATAATACATAAGGTAGAGAGGTGAATTTATAGACAATGGATAGACCTAGAAGCTAAGAGTGGATGTCCAAATCTTAATAGGGGTTAGAAGGGGTTAATCAAGTATTCATTGAGCTAGAGTCAATTACCAATTGATTAACTATAAGGAGATCCAAACAATGCCCTAGTAAAGTGGATTTTGTCCCCTTCAAAATCAAATTTGAATTTGGGAGTGTCATGTCACTTCCCTCCAAAATTCAAATTTGAATTCTAAAAGGCCAACTAGGAGAGTGGTAGGAGTTGGCACCATCCAACTAAGGGGCCCCACATGTCTCTCATGCTTCATGTGTGAGTTAGAGGGGTGTGGAACCAACTTAGGTGGTGTGGTTGACAAAAACCACATGCTAAGCTACACCAAAAAGGCGCAAATTACTACGGACACTCAACACAAAAGATTACTTACACCTTCTAAATTAAAATAGAAAAAAAGGCCAAAATACAATGGCAAAAATGAAACAAATCACACCTCCAAGTTCAAAATTTAAAGATGCAATATACAAGGAAAGAAAAAGAAGACTATGGCTTAATTTCTAATGATCTTGACTTCTATGAGGAGTTAAGGTCTTCAATCCTCTTATCCATGACCCTTGTGATGGACCATTGGTAGGGAGGATTGCATCATCCACTCACTCTTGGGAAAGATTTGACCTCAAATCATCAAGGTTCTCCTCATCATCAGCACCTACAAAAAGAGACAAGTCATAGAAGTTAAAAGTAGTACTGATTCCATAGTCCTTTGAGAGGTCTAACCTATATGTATTATTGTTTATCCTCTCCAGGACTTGGAAGAGACCATCTACTCTAGGGCTTAGCTTTGACTTCCTTTTAGAAGGAAAGTGATCATTTCTCAAATAAACCCAATTCCAATCCCCTTTCTTGAAGATTAGTTTCTTCCTTCCCCTATTAGCAGAAGAAGCATGCCCTTTTGATTGGGTTTCTAACCCTCTCATGCAATTTCCTTATAAACTCAGCTCTTGCCTCTCCATCCTTATGAAAGAAATAAGAAGTAGGAAGAGGTAAGAGGTCTAGAGGAGTAAAAGGATTAAACCCATACATGATGCAACCTCCCCTAAGCATAATGCTCATAGAAGTTCGAAGGTTGAAGAAATAGAGGTGGAAGACTAGGAAATGGAGTTGGAAGTAGGCGCCACTCTTGTTGAAGGAGATAAGCCAAGGAGAAGGAAGCTATCCACAAGGGAAGGAACTCTTAATAATACCATGAAAAACTCTCATAAAAATGGAGAGAACATGAACACTTTCTAAGAAGAAGAAGAGCTCTTAATTTTAGAGAAAAGTGTTTTCATTCAAATGGTGTTAAAAGCTACATGAAGGAGGGAATGCTCTATTTATAGAGCAAATCATGAACCATGGGCCAAAAAATCTAATGATAAATGTCCAACATGCTTAAACAAGGTGATGCATACCCTTGCTCTTTTCTAGAGGTTTAAAGTATTTATTGAAATGGTGTATGGAGAGGTAAGGGATGAAGTGTTTAGGCACCACTCAAGGGAGATAAGCCTAAGGAAGGTTGGCTTGCGACAAGGGATGGAACCTTGATAAAAGCTAAGGGAACTCTCAAAAAAGAAGGTAGGGGACACTAAAAAAGAATTCAGCCAAAGAAAAATTTCTATTTATCAAAGTGTAAAAAATACAAGAGTGTGAAGGAGCACCTTTTTATAGAGGGAGCTAACCTCTTGGACAAGTCAATAAGGAAAGGAAGGGCTAGGATTAAAAGGAGTCATCCAAAGGAGGAGGATTGAAGCCCAAAGTCCAATCAATCCCCTCCCTTAGATGAGAATTGGTGCCCAAGCTACCTCATTCAAGGGCCAAGATTACTCCTTTATTAGTTTTGGGTTTTATTTAGGAAAAGAGGGTGTAGTTATCAAAACTACCCCCTTATTTCCTAAATAAAGGCCCAAGAGCTAATCTTACCCCTTCTTATTACTATGACACCTCCTAGAAAATTAAATGGACTAATACATGTCCAAAATAAAATCCTAGTCTCCTCTAAGTAAAATAAATGAAAAATTACAAATAATAAAAGCATAAAGAAATCCGCCCAAGCTAATAGTGAGTCATTGTTTGCACATCTTGATGGACATATAGAGGTGAGGTCTTCTTCCATCTATTCTAGCCATGTCCTCTTCTATTCTTCTAGCCATGGCCCTTGTGATAGGGCCCTTGCTTAGGAGGCATGCATCATCCCCTCCCCCTTGGGAAAGATTTGCCCTCAAATCTGATAGGTCCTCCTTTTCTTCATCAGTACCTATAAAAGGAATTAAGTAACACACATTAAAAGTAGTACTAACGCCATAGTCCTCAGGGAGATCTATAATGTATGTATTATTGTTCACTCTCTTGAGGACTTGAAAGGGACCATCCCCTTGGGGGCTAAGCTTGGACTTCCTTTGAGTAGGGAAGCGATCCTTCCTCAAATGAAGTCATACCCAGTCCCCTTAATTCAAGATAATTTCTTTCCTTCCCCTATTAGCCTTAGCAGCATACCCTTTAGAGTGTCGTTTAATGTTGGCTTTGACCCTCTCATGTAGTTTATGAATAGAAGAAAAGAAAGGTAAAGGCAAAATATCAAGAGGTGTAAGAGGGTTGAAGCCATAAACAATCTCAAAGGGTGAGTGCTTGGTGGTTCTTTGGACCACCCTATTATATGCAAACTCTATATGGGAAGGTACTCATCCCAAGACTTATGATTTCCCCTAAGAAGTGCCCTTAGCATAGTGGATAAGGATCTATTTACTACCTCAGTTTGCCCATCAATTTAGAGATGACATGTGGTAGAAAATAGGAGTTTAATTCCCAGCCTAGCCCACAATGTTTTCCAAAAGTGGCTAAGGAACTTAACATCCTATCAGACACTATGGATTTAGGTATGCCATGCAGACGGACAACTTCTTTGAAGAAAAGTCTTGCAATGTTGCTCGCATCATCTATTTTGTGCCAAGGTACGAAATGAGTCATTTTAGAAAACCTATCCACTACCACAAAGATAGAGTTCGCTCCCCTTTGGGTTCTAGGAAGTCCAAGGATGAAATCCATGCTTATGTCTACCCAAGGAGCGGAGGGAGCGGGTAAGGGTGTGTAAAGTCCATGAGGCATTACTTTAGATTTAGCTTATAAATAAGCTATGCATCTAGAGCAATGTCTTTGGACATCTCTTTTCATATGGGGCCAATGAAATTTTTCTTTTAAAATGAGCAAAGTTTTGTTTATTCCAAAATTCCCCATGAGCCCACCCTCATGGCTCTCTCTCATAAGCAATTTTCCAAGAGATCCTTGGGGTACACAAAGTTTACTTTCTTTGAATAAGTACCCCTCACTCACATGAACCCCATCAGTAGGTTTGGACAAGGAGGTAGCATAAATGGGGCCAAACTCTTGGTCAGAAGCATATTGGTCCTTAATATAATCAAATCCTAAGATTTGGGAGATCAAAGTGGCAAGAAGAGTATGTCTTCTAGATAGGGCATCGACCACTGCATTGTGCTTCCCTTTCTTGTATTTGATTATATAGGGAAAAGTTTCCAAAAACTCAATCCATTTTGCATGCCTCTTGTTGAGCTTACCTTGGCCCTTCAAATATTTTAGTGACTCATGGTCACTATGAATGACAAACTCCTTGGGAATAAGGTAATTTCCCAAGTTTGAAGGGCCTTTATTAAGGAGTAAAATTGTTTGTCATAGGTGGGGTAATTGAGGGAGGCACAATTTAGTTTTTCACTAAAATAAGTCACGGGGTGGCCGCCTTGCAATAACACAACACCTATTCCAACACCCGATGCATCACACTCTAGCTCAACAGTTTTTGAAAAGTCAGGAAGAGCTAGAACAAGGGCATGGGTGAATTTTTCCTTAATAAGCTCGAAGGCTTTTTGTTGTTTAGCACCTGAAAGGAACGGAACTTCCTTCTTCACCAAATCATTTTGTGTGATTTAAATTTGTAGGCATATGCATTAATTTCTTATATCCTAAAAAAATGTTATATCTTATTTGCTTATGATAATTTATAAACTAATAGTAACTTATGGTTAGATATATATAAATTGATAAACCAAATCCTAACTTTAAGACAAAATCATCCAAATAATTTAAGGAGTAAACGAAATAAGTCTAGTATTCAATACACAAATACGGAGTAAAATAAATAGGAGAAAAACAATCTAATATAATAAGACATTATGATTTTATGGGGTAAAATAAAAAGAAGGAACACAATTCAATTCACAAATACGGGGTAAATTAAAAAGGAAGTAAACTTAGTGTTCATTATGATTTTATGAAGTTAAAAAATAAATCTAATTTTCTAAAATCGTAACTTATAAATTTCAACACTTTGTCACTTTCTTAAAAAAAAAAGTGTCACTTTAAAACTAGATCCTAACTTAAAGTCCAAAATCTAGGTAAATTAAAGTGAGATTAAATAGTAAAAAAAATAAAAAAGATAAATTAATTTTTTAGTACCAGCTATGGTGGCTGCGTAGGAGACAACACCAATGGAGATAAAAAAAAAATAAATACACTAAAGGTTGAGTGCAGCGTTGAAGACAGTACCAATAGCAGCCATGTGGGAGAGAACACCAGAGATGACAAATATGAGAGAAAAATAATAAAAGAAAAAGCGGTTACAAAATTTAATTAAAAGAGAGAAAAAGAATAATGTAAGGCAGCAAAACGAGAGAGGAATAGAATGATACCCGAGACTTAGAGAATGCACATGCGCAAGGCAGCAGCAGCGGAGAAGCAACGTAATGTAGAAAGAGAAAGATACGTAAGGCAGCAGCAAATAAATGTAACTGAGTCAGTAGTTACAAAATCAAATTTTAACTTATCTTATTTACAAATTAAAATTTAAGAAAGAGAAAGATAAAAAACAGAATGATAACGTGCAGAGATTTTCTAACTTGCTTCAATTATTAATTATATACAATAACTAATAATAATAAATGTAAATGATTTAAAAAATAAAGAGTATTATTTCAAGTATTATTTTAAATATATATATAAAATTTAAATTTTCAAATTTAAAATTTAAAGTACTATTAAATTATTTTATTGATCTAAAAAAAAGATGTAATTTAAATTTAAATTAAAAATATTATTGAAGTATTTTAACGATTTTAACAGGAAAAAGGTATAATTTAAAGTTCAATAATATATATTATCTTTAAAAAGATATGAACAAAAAATTTTCTTTCAAAATTTTAGGATACTAATTAATCTTGTTTCATATTATTTGAACATGAAAATAATTTAAATAATAAATATAATGATAGATTTTTAAATTTAAATTTTGTGGTAGTCAAATTCAAAATTCAAAATATTGTTTAATAATTTTAAGATTTAAAAAATATGATGGAATTTAAATTTAAAATATTATTGAAGTATTTGAATGATTTTAACTGAAAAATATGTTATTTAAATTTAAATAACATATGTTATCTTTAAAGAGATATATACAAAAACATTTGTTTCAAAATTTTAGGGAGACTAATCTTAAATTTCATATTATTTTATTAGCATAATAACTTAAATAATAAATATGATGATAAAATTTTTAAATTTAAATTTCATGATAGTAAAATTTAAAATTTAAATACTATTAAATTATTTTAATAATTTAAATTTGAATATATATATATATATATATATATACACGTATATATAAAAGAATTTATAACTTAAAAGAACATATACCTAGCAGAACATTTTATCCCATTACTTTCAGAAATGATTTTGTAATTTAATATTTTGTAAAATGTCAGAATAATCTAGAAATTAAATTTAAGAAAAAAATATAAATATATTATATCATAATAAAATTTCAAAATTCAAAAGATAATTAAAGGATTTGAAAGAATTTAGCCAATATAAGATAATTTGCATCGTTTATGTAATTTCTTATGACAAAAAGTTTACCAATAAATATTTAAGGATAATTATGTAATTTTATATTCTAAAATGGTCACAATAATGTTAATATTTAACCAAAAAATAAATATGAACTCTGTCATAATCAACTTTAATTTTAAAATTCCTTTACACTAGATAGAAAAGTCTTTCAAAAATAAAAGTGAATTTTGTTAACATGCTCACAAATAGAAAAAAATATAAGAGAGACACTGTTGATAAGTTTTCGTCACTACTTCCAACCTTTGAAAGATTGTAAAAAAATTATAATTTAGATAGTGTCTAAGATATAAATGCTATTTATAGAAAGGTAGAGTATAGTATAAATATCATTTTTTTAGACAATATGCAAAAAGAAGAAATACATAGAAAGACAGAACATATAGATAGCGTTTGTCTTAATAAGTGCTATCTATCTGATGCACTTTCTTCTATAGATAGCGTTTATATCTTAAGTGTTATCTAATTAACGCTATTATAGATCTTTTTTGTGTAAAAATGCACTTTTTGTGTTTCTAGTGTAGTTTTCTTAAGCTTTGTCATTAGTGTCCAAAGGGTCCAAGTGAATCCCCAAAAAATCAAGATCATTTAAGAGTGACGCACCCCTACTAGTGTGACGGAGATCAATAACTTTCATAATCTCATCAGATTTCAATGTCTGCAACCGTGACCGCAACCGCAATTTAAAACCTGATATACTGACATCGGTCTTGTGTACAGGATTGGGTAATAATTCGTGATACAGTTCCGTTAATAGAATCAGCTAGATCGATCTTGGAGTAACCAGTGGTAGTGCATTAATCCATTAGTTTTATTCTCAAGAAGTACCCAATCATGATACAGGATTCAAAAAGGGAGCTGCTACATAAAAGCATGTGTTAATTTTAAAGAATTTATCTCTTGGAGTCAAATGGATGAAGAATAATTAATTTATTTCATCATCTTATTCGTGTGTGCAGATGTCAAATGATGGCGTGTTCCAAAATAACCATTATGAAATCAGTTTGGAATTTTTGGGAACATTAGAGGCGAAGCCTAAGGATTCAGACCAATGTTTATGACAATATAGTACCGACATTTAAAGAGAGTAAAGATTATTTCAATCAGTACAATACAGTACTACAGTTTCATAGAACAAGCGGCTATTTCCTGCCTTATGTATAAAAAAGAAAAATCTGCAAGAAATTCTAACGATTTTTTGCATAAAAAGAAAATGTTTGAAATTTCTTGTGGATTTTAAATTGGCAAGAATTTTCTCATACAAGAATTAAACAACAGGAACTTTTTTATGCAGATTAAAAAATTGACAGGAAAATTTCCTGCGGATTTTAAATTGTCAAGAATTTTCTGTGAATTTTCATGCCAAAATCAAATTTTAAGAAATTTTTTTGTGGATTTTAAATTGCAGGAAACTTTCCTGCAGATTTGAAATTGGCAAGAATTTGCTTAAGATTTTCCTGTATTAATCCGCAAGAAATTTTGAAATATTTAAAATTTAAAATTGAAATTTAAATAAATAGATATTATTAATAACATACAATGATTATATACTATTATTAGTTTATCATAAAATAATTTTTGTTTAATTTTAACGCAATAAATTATATATAATTTACTGTTAGATAACAATATTAAAATATGGGTTAAATCGTGTTTTAGTTTTCTAAAAATTCTTAAAATATCAATTGCGTCCTTAAAAAATTTTTGTATTTATTTAGTTTTTATAATTTTAAAATACATTACTTTAGATTCTCTAAGATTTTTAGATAATATTGTTCAAAAAGATTAAAAAATTTTCTAGAGACCTTAGTAATATTTTACCCTAAATTATTTTATATTATGAGGATCTATTTGTAATTTGATAGTGTTAGTAAAAAGATATATAATAAAAATTAAATTTAAATTTAAAATATAAACTAAAAGTATCATACTTAATTTTTAAGGAAAAAATAAATTACATAACTAATTGGCAAAAACTATACTTTATTTAATGTACTAGTTATTTATCACCGAAACAAATAATATAATTTCATTATATATATATATACATATATATATATATATATATATATATATATATATATGTATGTATCATATACTAGGTTATTTAAGAAAATGAAGATAACAACCTGAATTTGTATAAAAATATCATGTATTTGAGCAACAAACTACACTTTGCAATTTGTTTCAAATATCACTGCGTGAAAACCAGGTATAATATGGTTCGTAAAAGTACAAAAGCTTCTAGAATTTTCTCTATTGATCGAAATTAAAGGAAACATATAAACTCGGATAATTAAATTAAATGAAGGATATATGGAACGCTGATGCAACTTCTATGTTGTAATAGTGTCGTTTTTCATGGTGGCGCTAGCCACTACCAAACGTGACAACAATAAACTTTCTCACACTGAGGGTAATAACCTTTCCCACATGCCATCAAAATCTTTAGCAGGAAGAATACATTCAATGAAGCTCTAAGATTGGCCACTAGAGTTTATATCCTCAGATGGTCCTTCCTCACCGAGCCATCAAGAAAAATTTACACAAATATTCACAAGAGCCACACTTTTCAAAGAATAGTTATAAATATACCTTATTTTTTTAATTTTTAAAGTGCACCTTCGTACTCTAGAGGAGCTAAAAAATCTATCTTTTTTTCTTTTTACTCATAAGATTATATATTCAATTCATACACTTGTAACTAATGTGTTGGTCTATTAATAGGTACACTAAGGCTATACTAACAAGGCATAATGAAAGACATATTGATGCATTTCTCATGATGCAAGTTTCTTGATCTCTTCAAGAGGTTGCTTTAAGGAAGAAGATGGAGGAATATGAGGTGCCACCTTAAGAGGATAAGCCAGGTGGAGACTTGCTACAAGAAAAGAACCCTTGATAAAAGCCATTGAAGGCTCTCTGTGATGAGAAAGGAAGAGGACACTCAAAATTTAGAAGCTCTCAAGTCTTTATCAAATTCAAGTGTTTAAAATGGTACAAAGGAGGGAGGCATGAATTTATAGAGCTAGGAGTGGGGGGGGGGGGGGGGGGTGGGGGGAAGGGGAGAGTTTGGACGTCCATCTTCCTAAACCAAATCCCAAGAGCTCTTAAACAAGTGTTAATTATGCTAAGTATGATTAGCATTTGTTTAGAGAAATGGAAGATCCAAACAAGGCCCTAGATGGATGGATCTATGTCTCCTAATTTGAATTTGAATTTTGGAGGGAAGCCATGTGACACTCTAAAATTCAAATTCAAATTTGGTTGTCTCTTGGACAGCCAAGTAGCCCTAGGTGAAGGAGAGAAGGAAAATGGCGCCCAAAGGAGGGAACCAAGGGGTCCCACTTGTCTCCTAGTTGGCTAGATGGGTGTTAAGATGAAACTGGGTGTGATTTTTAGTGATTTCACATGTCCAAGTCCTTCCCAAAGTCCAACTAATCAACACACTCCAAACTAATACTAATTACACCTCAATTTACAAAATAAAATGAGAGAAAGGCAAAAATACACAGCCAAATAGGCAAAAACCCTAAACTAGTAGTACTATGCCCTAAACAAGTAGGGTTACCCTAAAACTAACTATATAGGAGGACTATGGTCAATCTTCACTTCAAAAAGGAGTTGAGGCCTCCCTTTCTCCTTCCTAGCTAAGTCTTCCTCTATCCTCCTAACCATGACACTTGTGATAGGACCCTTGTTAGGGAGGATTGCATCACATATTGTAGTTAAAAAAGTATGGATAATCTTACAAGCATATAACAAAAAGTACGCGTTCATCACAAATTTCTAGAAACTATATAACTCGCAGTTGATATTCATATCGGCATCAACTATATCCTTCATTCAAAGGATATAAATTCAAATTACTAAACACTTACAAAGAATTCCAGTGTAGTATAGGTAAATATATGGACATAACATGATGCACTTTCTTTTCTAATGCATCTTTCATGCATATATGGACATAACCACATTGTTTTGAGATGCATGTCATACTAAAGAATTTTTAACTTTATTTTCAATTAGGCTTATATGAATGATAATGGTCTAAACTCTCAATAACTAAATAAGGAATAATTTAAATTATCAATCAATAAATATCAATTACTCTTAATTTGTTTCTTTAATACTAACATACTAATTTGAAGTTATAAGTTTTAAGCTTAATTATCTCTAAAACTTAGATATTAACAAAGATGTATTTTTTTTGCTTGGGGGCCAACCCTAGCCAATAGGGCTTTTTGGGACTTTGTAGCCCTATAGGGCATTTATATATGTATCCTATTTTCGTCCTTATTGACATAGGTCAAAGGCTAAATGGGTTAGTGCCAGCCCATTTGATTAGTCTATGATGTTATTCTGAAAGGTGTTGTTTCTCCCCTAGAATATTTTCCTAGTGTTGTGCTGCCCACATCTTTGTGGGAATTGACACATAGGCATGGTGGACAGTTATGTATATATAATCTTTTTGTTGAGTCATACACACATGTGTGGGTTTTGGAACAAAAGTGTGAAAAATGGTCTTCCATATATGTTCTTTTCTTCTTGCTACATTGGTCACAACAGAGTAAATTTCCATATAGGAGTGGTGAGCCCTATTTTTGGATATGACTACTTTTTGCCGAATCAACCACAAAGTTTTGAATTATAACACAATGGTGTGGTGTACGTTCCTATGGACTATAATGGTATTTTCTCCCTACCACATCATCCAGTATCGCAAAAAGTAGAATCAAGTTGAACATCTTTCTATTATGAGGTGGTTGTCGAATTCCAACAAAATTTCATGTCAAAGTTTTTATTTTTTCCCTTTTACCGATAGGCATCGACTTGATGGGGAGGTTATGAGTAAGAATAAACGTATTGGTTTCTCATGTGACAATGGAACAAACTATCACATTACATGTGCCAATCATCGCATGTCATATATTTGGCATTGAGATATGTTGCACTTACAAACCATGATGCAATCCTGCCTAGCATAGAACTTAGCTAGGAAGAATAAAGAAAATAAATGCCAAGGATGAAGCATAGTGAAGATATTTTAGGCCATTGATGAAGACTCAACTTCTCCCTAAATCTACTTCCATTAAGAGGTTGGATTAATGTGAAATGGAGTTTGGATAGAAGATGAATAAAGGGAAAAACGCCACTCTCAAGGGTGAGAGATGAGTTTAGGATGCTTGCCACAAGGAGGGATCCTTGATAAAAGCTAGAAGAACTTTCTCCCAAGGGAGAGAAGCTCACAGCTAAGGAGGTAGGAATAGTAGTCATGCCTTAAGCATGCTTAGAGAGGTGTGCCTATAATAGAGGGGTGAGCATAACACATGTCCATCTTCTCTAAAAGCTATTCCATCTTAGCAAACTCTAACATGATGACTGTAGGACCTTTTAGAAAAATAAAAGATGACCTAAAAACTAAAGGGTAACCTACATACAATGGTAAAAAGGGAAGCTTGACTTTAGGAGTCAACCTACTAAAAAGTCAAAGTCAACAAAATTATAAAAAGTTCTAAATTCTAATTTATACAATGGAATAAATATTCTTGATATATCTTTCAAGGGCCTTGAACCGGATTGCATCATCAAGTTATTGGTAGGAAGAATGATTCTAAGGAAGATCCATCTTTGCCTTCAAAGGAGGTTCTCTACATAGAAAAATCTTCCCTCTAACCTTTACCAAAAGAACAAGTTGAATTTGAGGATGTGCCTATATCTTTTGAGCACCTTGATTCACACCCTCAAATTCAACTTTATGAGTGCTCTATTGCACTTAGACTAGTCTCGTCTACTATTTCAAAACTTGAGTCTAGCATCTAGTGTAATAGGAGAAGGATGGGGCACTGTTATGTAGAGGCACATGCACACTAAAATCTTTTCACACCTTAATGCCAAACTCCACTACCCATTCCTAAGAAGTCTCCTTATAGATCTCTCGCTCCCACCAAAATCACTTGTCTCCATATATTTACTACTTTTCTTATTTTCTTGCAAACTTTGAAAAAGAGGAAGAAATGCCTTAGGATTTAAGGTCAAATCCTCTCCAAGGGGGAGGAGATGATGCAATCCTACCTAGTACTACTAGAAATTCATCTATTACTTGCAGATTTTTCTATGGATTTTTTCTAAAAAGCCACAAGAAATAGGTTTCTTAGGGATTTACCTTCTAAATATTATCCCCAACTAAAACCTTTGTGGATAATTTTTTCCTAAGGAAATTTATAACCGCAGAAAATTTTCTATGAAAATTTCTACCAAAATAATTGCATAAAATCACCTACGATTTTTTTATAAAAAAAACCGCAAAAAAAAAGAAAAAAAAAATGAAATTTGCCTTCGGATTTTTATCGCAGAAAAATCTGCAGGAAATTACCTGCGGATTTCTAAAATTCGCAGGAATTTCCTATGGATTTTTCTGCAATATTTCTATAGGAAATATTTGATTTTTTTAAAAAAATAAATTTTTATAATTTATTATAATAATTTGGTATTTTTTTAAATAATTATATTAAAAATTTAAATTTAATTATTTAATAATATCATAAATTAGTTATTTAATTTGTATATTTTACTATAGTTGTTTAATAACTTCCTTTTTAAAAATACTAAAAATAATTTAATTATAATTAGTAAGTAATATCATAAAATAAAATATTTTAATTAATGATAGAAAGTATAAATATTTTAATGACTTAATATACTTATTTTATAATTTAATTTGTATACAAATAATTTATATTATTGTCAAATAATCTTTATTTCACTTGATTGATAAGTATACATAAATACAAATATAATTACGAAAAAAAATTTATATCTATTAATAATAAAATAAAAGAAATTTTTTTCAACACATGAATACTTTCTTTTTTTTTAAGTTCTCTTTCTAATTTTTATGTCTCTTATATTTCACATTTATGCTTATAAGACAACAAAAGTTATCATTTTATTTACTAATAATCTATATTATTATTATTATTATTATTATTATTATTATTATTATTATTACTGTTACATACTAAATTAAAATAAAAAATTGTATAACTGTACCTCTATAATGTTCATGACAAAATTATAATGATGGAGTAAATTTAATTATTGTACAATATTTGTACAGAATTATATTAATGATATATGAATTGTACTCTACAATATATAAATATATAGTAACTCGCTAACACCTAAAATTTGGTGTAAAAATAAAATAATATATAAAACATATTATATGTGTAATACCTAAAAATTTAATAGAAAAAAAGGACATACACAATTAAAAAATATATGGTTTACAAATAAATATATATATATATATATATAGGGGAAATATCTAGTGACAATGAAATTATAAATGAGAAAGAAAGAAAAATATGGGAATATTAATTATGTATACAACTATTTCCTCTTATCCCTTAACCGAGATATACCTATTTGTCTTTATCCCACCTCCCCAAACAACCATTTCACCCCACAATAGTATCACAGTTTCTTGGTTTGCTTTAATTTTTAATTTGGGCACATATGCTATCATTGAATAATTGTTTCTCACATGTAGGAATGAAATAAGAAGGTCCAACAATTTTAGAGTTCATACTTAAAAGAGCAATCCAAACATCACTGCTTCTTTCCATTTGCGTCATTGTGTGATATAATCCTACTATCAAGAAATTATATCCATCAAATTGAGTGTGCATGACTGTGCAACTGATTACTTAGCTAACCATTGTATTCAACATCTAACAATCAGCTTGGGGGGAAATATGGTCTATTGGGCAAATCCAATGCATGTCTTAATAGGATATGCAGAACATAGTTAAAACACAAATAAATTTCCAGAAAATAGTATGATAGCATATGCTTTCCTTGTTGACAAGAACAATTTATTAAGCAAGGAGTATCATATCATATTAGACCAACTCCAAATAGTCCAGACATTGGCAACAATACTCTAATGCAAAAACGAATTTACGTAGGAGTAACATATTAACATCACTAAAAAAAAGCATGGTTACCATGGAGAAATCTTGCATTACAACATCATATAAAGGTTATCCTCCCACATTAATCATAATCAAAGATGAAGTACAGAGGCAACCCACAATGCATAAAACATAAAAATAAGAATAACAAATAGCTCTCAGCCCTTCAACATATAACAGTTTTAAAACACATTGCAATGTCAAGTTTTGGGATCACTACAACCACAACACCGCAACAATTGCAGCTGCTAAGGTTTTAAAAATCAATCAGTAACCACGATTTTGGGGCATAAAAAAATTTAAGTTTGGGCCCTCAACATAACAATGTGACCACAACTTCATATGCATGCTGATACCTGCCTCATAGCTAGCTGATAAGGCTACTTAGAAAGTCACAACTACAAACAAGAACTCTACAACAAAGGAAAGAATACAAGGATATTGTGAGAGAAAGGCTTTAAGGGACTCTCATAATAGTTTATGGACTTTCATAACAATCTTTAAGACTATTCAAGTCCTCCAAAATAAATTTTACTATCTAACAAATTATAGATGCAGAGCACTTGATTGGTCTAAGTCCAACTTAAATGAATTTAGTACTTTTATTATCTAATAAAATAATTAATTGTTATTCTTATTCTTTCATAACAAAAAAAATGAAATAATAAAGAATATGAATCAGTTTCACTTTTTTAAGTTCGTTTTTTCAACCACAGGTATAAGGTCACAATGTAAATGAAATACCTATTACCTAGTAAGTAAACAATTAGAATAAAAAGAGTCCACAAACAACTAATTGCAACATCACAAGATTTAGACAACTTCCTTCAGCTTATATGCAGATACAAAGAGAAACATTCATCAAAGCATTTATAAACTTACTCAAGCATAGCCCTTGAACATTAATCTCTGCTAAACAACTAATAAAAAGAGATAGTAAATTGAATCAGAATAAATAACCACTCAAGCATGTAACAACTGAACTTTAATTTCTGTAAAGAACCGATTAGAACAAGTGTAGTAAAAAATGAGGACACAATCATGAGGAGAGAAACCTTTATGTGATTGGTAAACCCAAAACAAATCATTTGTATCAATCCTTTTAACTTTTACTACTTTTTCCTATAGAAGCAAAACCATCACTAGAAAACTAAATTATTATACTATGATGAGAAAGATACCAGTACCAAGATGTATATGCAGTGTACCAAATCTACCAAATAACAATACAACAAAGATGCATCCATATATATGCAGTGTACAACAAAGATGCAGTGTACTAAAATATAAATCATATACCTCCCCACACTTATTCTTCAGAAACTTCATCTCTGAAAAGAGTGCTTGAACTAGACTCTGGTGACTCATAAACATAGCTAGAGAACCAATTTTTTATGTCTAAAGGCTCTGAAATAGAAAAAAATGAAAATAGTTGAAATAGTTTAGAGAAGTTCTCTTGACACCCAAATCATAACTACAATTTCTAAAGAAGTTATAGAAGTATGGAAAAATATAAACCAAAAAAAAGTGAGCATGAGCTAAGAGGCTCTAAATCCTGTAAGAAAAAAAATTAGATATAAAATTTATATGACCATAAATACCAATAAACTGAATTTCTTTCTACTTTTAATTCAGAAAAAAAAATTGACTAGAGGCTTCACCTTGTTCAAATGCTGATGTTTGTTGTGATGATCCTCTTTAATGGAAACTTCCCGGACAACCTTTTCACCTCTAACCCTAATGCAACAAATAATAGTTATGTAAATTTCCAAGACATTGTAATATAGTAAATATCCAAGAAAGAATAAGGGTCAAAAGTAATTATACAATAACTAATATTAAAAGATACTATGTTGATATTAACTAACTATAAAATCTTACATTTTGCGATCAATGAATAAGATATCGAATATCATCATTTTCACTAGTATCATTGGTCTCATAATTTTCATTCATATGTTGGGGTGATAGGAGTGAATGAGAAGAATAAGCAACAAACCCCAAATGTTGCATTAGATAGGCTACTTGATCTCTAGTCTCATTCAACTCTTTTCTCATTTGGAGTTTGTCATGGTCTTGTCTCTTCAATTCTTTCTTCATTTCAATTTTTTCTTGTTCTTGTTTCTGTAGTGATTCATTTAATTCTTGAATTTGACTCCTTAAAGCATCAACATCTTCATAATATGATTGTTTACTTGAAGAAGTAGCAATCATTTTGCCTACAGATCCAAGACCAGCTATCTTTCCCTTTGTTTTCCCAACTAAATCAATCCATATATCCCAATCAAATGGGATTTGATCTAGGAATGGTTGGCAATTTGTTGCTTCTTCCCTAGAACATTGAGATATTAACTCATTTTTTCTTTCTTCAAATTTATCCTACAAAGAATGCAATCAACTATTTAGATTTCTCTTTTATTAAAAAATTAAAAATCAAAATCTATAATTAAAAACTTACAAAAGCAACTTTTGCATGAGGTCCCACCCAACTTTGATCCTTTTATTTTCGATGCGTGCAAAAATAAAATTCAGTGAGTGATGGCTCTATTCCTTTTTCCTCCTTCTGCGATTAATAAAAGAAGTTTTTGTGTTATTGATTATATAATAAAAATTATTAAAAATGAAATATATTAAATTAATAATACCATTCTTTTACAATGTATACGATGAAGAATTGATCCACCATTATGAAGAGATGCACCATCCATAGCCACACGATTTCTTTTGTTAGTTTTAGACATTTTTTTTAAGGCTAATGACTCCCAATATACCTTTAGTTGTACACATACCATCTACCATTGAAAATGGCTTTCTTTGTAAATCACTTCGGGCATCTTGCATTAATTGGGACATTTTGGTTCCACCTCTTCTCTCAAAGTTGCGTCGCATGTCATCATTATATTGTGATAGCCATGTAAATTTGGACTATTGATTTTCAAAAACATAAGATATAAAATATATTAGAAACATTTAAAAAATATAACATAATTTCAAAAACAATATATTAAATTTTTCCTAAGTCCTAAAGAAGTATGAGATTAAAGGTCAGAGAGAGATATTACATAGTTGAGAGGTAAAACTACAATCCTAACATGATATAAAAGAATGCATAGAAAAGTTGGTTGATAATATTTTCTAATTAAATTTGAAATTTTTAATTACCTTAAATACATCAAACATTTGCTCTATTTGTTCTTTGGATAATTTCTTCCATGATGGTTTTGCCTCTTGTAAGTTAGTACGTATCATTGAATAATTTCCGCAACCATAAACTTGTGTTGATCAAATCTATATAAGACATTGAAAATTGAAAATAATAAGAGACAAAAAAGACTGTTGGCTATAGCTGCATGAAAATTTAGGCACATCTACTATTACTTCTATATCGAATCATTTTTACTACAGACTTACATTAAAGTGTCAGTTCAAAGATATAATAAAGAAAAACAAAGAATATTTAATTAATTTTAAAATGTAAAAAATAACTAACTCATCTCCTTCTGGACATATCAATATTTTTCTTCCATTACTGTCTCATGTAACATGACTGGAAGAGGAAAATGGAGCTTCATTATTAAAAATTTGAAATTCAAGCATTTGAAGACCATAAGTAGGGATATGTTGAGATAGAGTGTACCGAGGTAAAGGTGGGCCTAGAGGAAAAGTTGGAGCTTGAGATATAGGTGGAGGAGGAGGTGGAGGAGAAGGTGTTATAGGCGGAGGTGGTTGAAAATGATGTGGTCGAATAGGAGGGAGAGGTGGAGGTTGAGAGGGAGGGGGAGGCGGAGGCCGAAAGGGAATTGGAGGTCGAGAATGAGTAAACCAATGCAATTGAGATTGTGATTGAGGTCTAGTGGGTTGGGATTGATTCTGTTGGGGTTGAGGTTGAGATAAAGTGGGTCGAGGCTGAGATTAACTGATTTGGTTGGCAAAGGCTTCAAGGCTAGATGATGGGACAATGGATGAAATATTATTTTGGGTATTTTTCTTTGGTTTCCTTGTCATAGCTTTCAGTATCTAATTTAAATTCTAAAACAAAACAAGAAGTCATCAATTTACTAAAAGTAAAACACAATGTAATCCATATCAACATTTTAAGAAGAAATTAAATAGATAAGAATTAAAATTTAAAGAAATAGGACTGAATTGTTCTATTGATTCCATATACAATTCTAAGGATTCAAAATAAAAATACATTACTATAATAACATCATTTAAAGTAAATGAAATTAGAAAAAAAAGTGTTTTTAATCTTCATCATCAATAAAATTTTCATCTTCCTCTTCCTCGTCCCCATTCTCGTCCTCATCTTCCTCCTAATCATCATCATCATCATCATCATCTTCATCTTCATCTTCTTCATCATCATCATCCACTTCTATGAAATCTTTTTCCTCTTCCTCTTCCATGAAATTCTCTTCTTCCTCTTCATCATCAATGAAATCATATGTTTGTATTAAATTCAAGTCAATTTCTTCCCCATCAGTCTCATCATCTTGCAGGTTATTGATTGGATCATCCTCAATTTTTGCATTAACTTGTGACTTAGGCTCTTGATAGGCAACTTCAAGATTATGTCTATCATCAACCACTCGCCTAGGTTTTGTCTTGATCACTACCAACAATCAACCTTACCCCTTTGTCGCCCAGGATAAGGAGAATATTAAACTTGGGTTGCAGCTTTAGGAAATATGAAAGGGTCAAATTTTCTATTTTTCATTCCATGTTTTGACGGATCAAACGAATTACAATAAAATAAGATTAACTTTTTCAACGATTGAGTTGGCCATTCTAATTCTAGAATTTCTGTAAGAACACCGTAAAAGTCATTTGAGGCTTCATCATGTCCAACTCCAGCAACACATACCCCACTATTATATGTAGTTTTGCCTTCACCCCAAGATGTTGTGTGAAATTTGTATCCATTAACAAAATAAATGGGGAAATACTTTGCTAGTCTTGAAGGTTTCCTTGCCAAGTCACATAAGTCTGGATTTTGTACCCTCAGAAGGGAATTTTGTTTTACCTATATGCATAACAAAACTTCCAAATGAATAACATAATGAAATTGTAGTATCCAATTTATTGATTTAAATCAATGCTTACATATTCTTTAAACCATCATTGAAAATCAGCTTCTATTTGTTCATCAATGAGGCAATCATCAAGATGTTGATACATAACTTTCAAGTTTTGTACGTATATGCTACACAAGAGGATATCTATTTCAATTATATATAATTATTGTTGGATTCATTAAAATTGACATATTTAATGTCTAATACTTACTCGACAAACAGTTTAACCTCATTACAATTCAAGAGAAAATGCAAATGGGCAGTAGACAATTCTTTATCATCAAGCCACCTCATACAATATTTACCAGTTGCTTGTCTATAAGGTTTAAAGATGGACAAAGTTCTTTGTATGCTATCTTCATGAATCCCCTAGGTTGCACTAGTAGGAGGTCCAAAATAATGAGAGCTAAAGTATGATGTTTCTTGAAGCAAATATACTTCACACATTGACCGTTCCACATTTTTCTTGTTCTTCATGGTTTTTTTTTTTTAATTTTGTTTATAAACCTAAGAATAAAAAAAAACAGCAATTATTAGATAATACATTATATACTTATATTCTTTTATAAAATTATATAATAAATCGATCAATACCTTTCAAATGGGTACATCCAATGATACTGAACTAGCCCACCCAATTTCATATTAAAATTTACCTTGCTTACAGGACAATAGAAGAACCGGGTGTTCTCGTATTGTGTGATCATCGAGGGCATCTATGCCTTGAGTGAGAAGTTGTGACCTCTACTAGACCTTCGAGTCTCTGTTACAGGAGGAGTTCACCTTGACCTTGTAAAAGGGTTATACATGATATACAACGTGCTGGTCAAGAACCTGAAGAAATTATTCATTAAATATCAGAGATGGTTCATACTTTTATAATTCCTTTAATCTTTTTATACAACTTTAGAAATAAGTGTTCCAGAAGTGCTTGAGTTTAAACAGTTTCAGGTGTATCCAATGTACAAGGCAAGGATATTTAATAGGGAAGTTCACATAAAGAAGTTTTAGTAGAAAAGATGCATATTAGAACAGTTGTATGTAATTAGGATAGTAAATAGTTTTGTTTTACAGATAGAATCAGAAAATGATTTGTGAAGCAGGATTTAAGTAGTTAAAATAAACCTTGTTGGTTGTGGAACGTCAAGAATTCAAGTCATTGAAGAGATCTTGCATTCTGTATAGAATTTAGTTATTTGAAGTTTTAATTCTGTTGTTGAGGTTAAGGTAGCTTGCTTTATGTTTATGGTCTTAATAAATTGTGTTTACAATAGGAAAGGTACAATGTATCATATGATGCATAGACTTTGATCTTCTCTATTTTGATTATACTATTTTAATCTATTTATTAACTTAATATCTAATATTTATTTAGCTGATCATGACACTCAACTGCACTTAGTCAATATACATATATATCTGTTAAGTATTGAACTCCAAATTAATATATGAAAACAAATTAATTGCACAATCAATATGAAGACTAAATTCACGAGAAAAACATGGAGGATGCGTGGGATAGAGGGCTCATAGTACTTGCTAGCGCAGCTATGCAGTGGAAGGGAAGGAGCCTAAATCGACCCCCTTCTTTTTAATTTGAAAAAGAAAAAAGCAGTACAAAGAGATTAGACTCTCGGATGAGACTAAGCAGCCACCGACCGTTCCGACACACCCATGACCTATTTTTTTATTAAGACCGAAAACCTATCTAAAATGGAGCCTAGTTTAGGCTGTCAAACAAATGAGAAAATGGAAAATTTTGAATATAACCACTTGTAGGGATATGGATGGGGTCTCGCTTAGTAAAGAGAGTTGTAGATTCGTAGAAAAGGAAAGGAGCCTTCTGATGTGACCATGCCTAGCCAAGGACCTATCACTAGGGCCATGGCTAGAAGGATTGAAGAAGACCTAGCCCTTGCAGACAAAGGAAGACTTCACCTCCTATGGAGAGTGAAGATATTAGGCTAGGGACTTTAGTTAATAAAATGTAATTTTCCTTTATTTTAATTTTGAGGAGCATTAAGAATTTAATTTGGGACATGTATTTAGTCCATTTTTTATTTTTAGGAGGTGTCTTAGGAATTTAGAGGGTTGATTTAGCTTTTTGGGTCTTTATGAAGGAAATAAGGGGTAGCCTTGATATCTACACCCCTCTTTTCTACATAAACCCCCTAAGCTAATAAGAAGGAATCTTGGCCCTTGGTTTGAGAAACTTGGGCACCAAGTTTGATGATCTAAGGAGGGAATTGTTTCTCAATTCTCCTCCCTTAGATCTCTCCTTTTAATCCTAGCCCTTCTTTTTTAGGTTATCTTGTTCAAGAGGTCAGCTACCTCTATAAATAGGAGCTCCTCCCTCACTTGTATTTTTTACACTTGAATTTAATCCTAGAGACCATATTGGTGGAGGTTCTTACCTTTGAGTGTCCTCCTTTCTCCTTTGTGAGAGCTTCTAAGAGTTATCAAGGGACCCCTCCCTTGTGGCCTCTCCCCTTTAGCTTATCAAACCTAGTATTTGTGGTGCCTCACCCCATTCCTTTCCTCTCCATAAATCCATTTCCCTTCCAAGTGACCTTAGAAAGGATCCTTTGGGCACATGATCATCAAAGATAACATCAAGTGGTATCAGAGCCACTTTCTAAAGGTCACGTTCTTTCTCAATTTTTTTTTTGCTTTGCTGTTTATTTCTTTGATCTCTTTATTTTAAAGTCCTTCATTTTTTGTCATCTCTATTTCCTTTATTGTCTAGTAGTATAGCTTTTTATTCTTGCTATTATATGCGCTTTTGTTTTCTATCTACGCGCCTATGTTCCATTTAATTTGATGCTATTTTATTTGTCCCTTTCTTTGCATCTTATTTTTGTGTTCAAGTTACTTAATTTTCCCTTGGTTTTTTATGTTAAAGTGTGCCTAAGAAGTTGTGACCATTAAACCCACATGGTTCAGGATTTTTCCACACCATTGTGGCGATCAACTTTGGCCACTTTGTTGTGCCTTTTGTTTTAAGTCTCTTGCTGAAATTTTTGCTCTATTTTTAGGTGTGTTATTTTTTATTAATCTTGTGTTTTGTCAAATACTAGTCATGTTAGTTTCCTATTTTTTCTCATTTAAATTCCATAGGTTTTAGCCTCTTAAATTTTTTACAAAAAAGCCTTCAAAAACAGTTTGAATTAAGCTCCTAAGAGGTGAACCTCTTGTTGAGTCTCTTAAGTCTTTTATGCTTTTAGTTCAAGCATATTAATCTCTTTGTTGTTCTTAAATATTTGCTCAATTCAATCTTTATATGTTTCTTGTTTTATGTTGAATTATTAGTAGCCTTCCACTTGGTTTACCTTCACTATTGGTGCCTCTTTATGGAATTTTAGCTTGGGTGAATTGTGTTAGTAATTTGAGCAATCAATTTACTTCAAAATAAGCCCTAAATCATTCCTTAAGAACCATTAGTTCATTGGTATTTGGAACTACTAAGTTGTTTTGCCTTTAGTTACATGCATTGCTTGAAAATTATGTGACCTTACTTTGTGCTTATTCACTCAAGCGTTATTATTTCAAGCATTCTCATTAAAATTTCAATTCAACAAGCTATTAGGTGCAACAAAATGATTACAAAAATTTAAAAAAAATAGAAAAAGTTCAAGTTAAAAAAAAAAAGTAGATAAAGAACTCAAAAGAAAGACAAATTTGAAGTTGTGTACCTAATAGTAGAAACATTTGATATAAGGAACCAATTGTGATTCAAAAAAAAAATTACTTGAGTAAGCTTTTTAGTTTTTGGTCACTTAAATTTTATTAAGTGTGCAACTATTGGTTTCATTTTTTTTGTTTGAGTCTTTTTCTTAGAGCTAATCTAGGAAAGTTATTTGTGTGCTACCTTCCTTTGTGAGCCATATGTTTTCTTGCTTGTCTTCTTTACTTCTTTGAGTTTGTCATTGTTTAATCTATCCACTTGGATTTCTGAACCTTGTTTTGTTATTCACCTTTGTTTGTTGTCTTGTGTTGTATTCGGTCTTGGTAAGGAAAGGTTGGGAAAGGTTCCATATATAAAATTTTGGCAAGTCCAAACAAGAGGAAACAAGGGTAGCATTCTTGGGGTGAGTTAACGCAACTCAAAGGGGCTTGATCAAAAGGAGACAAACACCAAAAAGCTTGGAGTGAAGACTTTGTTTTTTTTTTTTTTATTCTTTGTATGGTGTATACTTAATTTTAGATTGGGAGTTTGAGTGCCCTTAAGGCCCTCCCTTGGTTTATAATAATTTTGGTTAATTTTAGCGTAGTTCCTCGTTAATTAGGTGAAGAAGGGAGAAGTGGTACACTTCCTTCAACACCTTAGGAGCACGATTAGAGCCCTTTCTCTTTTACATTCTTGCACTTTTATTTTATTTTATGTTATTTTGAAAAAATGTGTAGAGGCTAAGAGTTCTAAAGACTCATCAAGCCACCTTAGGTGAGAAAACAAAAAAAAAAGAGAGGAGTGTTGCTTGAAAAAAAAAACAAGTTTTTGGCCTACCCTTTAGTTTTTAGCATCCAAGCACCATGGCTTCCCACACACATTCTAGTGCGCATAGTTATTCATCAAGTAAGAGTGTCAACCAAAGAAAACCTTCTAAGGGAGACACTCTTGAAAACCTTAACTTAGAATTTAGGGAAGGGATGGCTAAAGAACAAGAAAGGAGAGAAGAAAAAGAGAGAAAAAAGGAAATAAAAGAAAAGGAAAAACAAAAAGAGAAGGAAGAGTTAAAAAAAGAGATGTTGGAAATGAGAAAAGAGAAAAAAGAGCGAGAAGAGCGAAGGCAAAGAGAGAGAAGAGAGGATGAAGAAAGGAGAAGAAGGAAAGAACTAGAAAGAAAAAGAGAAAAATAGGAAGAAGAGAGAAGGAGAGGAGAAGAGAGTAAGAGGAGATATGGGAGGGAGAGTGATAGAAAAAATAAAGGAATTCTCATAAGATCCTCATCTAGGCATTTTAGCTCTAGTGAAGAAGAATACTATAGAAATCAACATAAGCATCACTCACATTCATCATACAATCATCATTCTCCTCAAGAGAACATAAATCATGCTAGGGAACCAAAGGTAGACCTACCCCATTTTCATGGTAGGGAAGATGTTGAGACTTACCTAGATTGGTAAGTCAAAGTGGAACAACTCTTTCGATGCTATGAAATTAGGGAAGAAAGAAAAGTACCTTTGGCCTCCCTTAGTTTTCAAGGTTCTGCTTTGCATTGGTGGGATGGGTTAGTCAAGGATAGGGCCCGTAAACAAATGCCTAACATTCACTACTGGAATTATTTAAAAACTTGTTTGCGAAGAAGGCACATTCCTTCATATTATGAAAGGGATCTTTTGGATAGGCTCCAAAGACTTAGGCAACATAACCTAAGTATTGAGGAGTATAGACAAAAGATGGAACTTCTCATACTAAGGGCCAATATCATTGAGGAACCCAATGGCACCCTTGCTAGGTTTTTGTGTGGATTAAGCTCTGACATTAGAGATAAGGTAGAGCTTCTTTCATACTCAAACCTTGATGAGTTGGTAGAACTTTGTGTAAGAGCTGAGAATCAACTCAAGAGAAAAAGCTTTAAAAAAGATTTTCCCTCTTACTAAAAAAGATACCAACTTAAGGGAAACTCTTTCAAGGGTTTTCCCAAAGAGGAACCCAAGCATTTTCAAGATACAAAAGCACCTCATGTAGAGAGAAAACCCCCTACTACTAAGCCTACTGAGAGGCAAAGTAGTATCAAATGCTTCAAATGTCTTAGGAGAGGCCATATTGCCTCTCAATGCCCTAACAAGAAAACCATGATCATAAGGGGACAAGACATTTGTAGTGAGAATAGTTCATCTTCCTCCTCTAGTGAGAGTGAGGAAGAAGGGGGACATACTTTTGAGCAAGAGTGTGAGGAAGCTTTTCCTTATGAGGGGGACCTCCTTATGGTTCAAAGGCTTCTTGGAAGCCAACCTCTAGAGCTTGGCCAGTCACAAAGAGAGAACATCTTCCATACAAGATGTAAAGTAAATGACAAAGTATGTTCTCTCCTTGTTGATAGTGGCTCCTGTTGTAACTGTTGTAGCTCTAGGTTGGTTGAAAAGCTAGCCTTGACTACCATGCCCCATCCCAAACCTTACAAATTGCAATGGCTCAATGAGCAAGGGGAGATGGTAGTCAATGAACAAGTTATGGTTCCAATTTCCATAGGATCTTATAATGATGAGATTCTTTGTGACATAGTTCCTATGGAGGCTGGTCATATCCTGTTGGGGAGACCATGGCAATTTGACAAAAAAGCTATTCACCATGGTCACTCCAACCAAATAATTCTCACCCATAATGAAAACGATTCAAATTGTATCCTTTGTCACCATCCCAAGTGGCTGAGGATCAATTTGCGATGAAAAAAAAAGAGTTGAGGAAAAAAAAACAAAAAAAGCACAACAAGCTTTACCCTTAAAGCTTGAAAAAGGTAAAGAGAGAAAGATGGAAGGTGATTCCCCTTCGAAAGGGAATATTAGTAAAAGGAGCCTATTTGCTACTAAATGTGATTTAAAAGAAGCTCCTTTGACTAACAAGCCCTTTTATCTCCTCTTTTGCAAAGAAGCGTCAAATCCTTCTCCCATTTTGCATTCTTCTGGTGAGAGCACTGCCCCAGCCCATGCACATGAGCACCTTCCTCAAGGAGTTCAAGATATCTTAAAAGAATTTGATGACATATTCCCTAATGAGGTTCCGAAAGGACTTCCTCCTATTAGGGGTATAGAACATCAAATTGATTTGGTGCCTGGCGCAAGTCTACCTAATAGCAAATAGGCTCCTTTTACTAATATTCCCTTTCGAAGGGGCATCACCTTCCGACTCTCTCTCTTTACCCTTTTCAAGCTTTAAGGGTAAAGCTTGTTGTATTTTTTTTTGTTTTTGTTTTTCCCCAACTCTTTTCTTTTTCATCGCAAATTGATCTTCAGCCACTTGAGAAGGTGACAAAGGATACAATTTGAAGCGCTTTTCATTATGGGTGAGAATTATTTGGTTGGAGTGACCATGGTGAATAGCTTTTTTGTCAAATTGCCATGGTCTTCCCAACAGGATATGACCAGCCTCCATAGGAACTATGTCACAAAGAATCTCATCATTATAAAATCCTATGGAAATTGGAACCATAACTTGTTCATTGACTACCATCTCCCCTTGCTCATTGAGCCATTGCAATTTGTAAGGTTTAGGATGGGGCATGGTAGTCAAGGCTAGTTTTTCAACCAACCTAGAGCTACAACAGTTACAACAGGAGCCACTATCAGCAAGGAGAGAACATACTTTGTCATTTACTTTACATCTTGTATGGAAGATGTTCTCTCTTTGCGACTGGCCAAGCTCTAGAGGTTGGCTTCCAAGAAGCCTTTGGAGGTCCCCCTCATAAGGAAAACCTTACTCACACTCTTGTTCAAAAGTATGTCCCCCTTCTTCCTCACTCTCACTAGAGGAAGAAGATGAGGTATTCTCACTACAAATGTCTTGTCCCCTCATGATCATGGTTTTCTTGTTAGGGCATTGAGAGGCAATGTGGCCTCTCCCAAGACATTCGAAGTATTTGATACTACTTTACCTCTCAGTAGGCTTAGTAGTAGGGGGTTTTCTCTCTACATGAGGTTCTTTTGTATCTTGAAAATGCTTGGGTTCCTCTTTGGGAAAACCCTTGAAAGAGTTTCCCTTAAGTTGGTCTCTCTTTGAGTAAGAGAGAGAATCTTTTTGAAAGCTTTTCTCTTGAGTTGATTCTCAGCTCTTACACAAAGTTCTACCAACTCATCAAGGTTTGAGTATGAAAGAAGCTCTGCCTTATCTCTAATGTCAGAGCTTAATCTACACAAAAACCTAGCAAGGGTGGCATTGGGTTCCTCAATGATATTGGCCCTTAGTATGAGAAGCTCATCTTTTGTCTGTACTCCTCAATACTTAGGTTATGTTGCCTAAGTCTTTGGAGCCTATCCAAAAGATCCCTCTCATAATATGAAGGAATGTGCCTTCTTCGCAAACAAGTTTTTAAATCATTCCAGTAGCGAATGTTAGGCATTTGTTTACGGGCCCTATCCTTGACTAACCCATCCCACCAATGCAAAGCAGAACCTAGAAAACTAAGGGAGGCCAAAGGTACTTTCCTTTCTTCCCTAATTTCATAGCATCGAAAGAGTTGTTCCACTTTGACTTCCCAATCTAGGTAAGTCTCAACATCTTCCCTACCATGAAAATGGGGTAGGTCTACCTTTGGTTCCCTAGCATGATTTATGTTCTTTTGAGGAGAATGATGATTGTATGATGAATGAGAGTGATGCTTATGTTGATTTCTATAGTATTCTTCTTCACTAGAGCTAAAATTCCTAGATGGGGATCCTATGAGAATTCCTTTATTTTTTCTATCACTCTCCCTCCCATCTCTCCTCTTACTCTCTTCTCCTCTCCTTCTCTCTTCTTCCTGTTTTTCTCTTTTTCTTTCTAGTTCTTTCCTTCTTCTCCTTTCTTGTTCTTTAGCCATCCATTCCTTAAATTCTAAGTTAAGGTTTTCAAGAGTGTCTCCCTTAGAAGGTTTTCTTTGGTTGACACTCTTACTTGATGAACAACTATGTGCACTAGAATGTGTGTGGGAAGTCATGGTGCTTGGATGCTAAAAACTAAAGGGTAGGCCAAAAACTTTTTTTTTTCAAGCAACACTCCTCTCTTTTTTTTTCTCACCTAAGGTGGCTTGATGAGTCTCTGGAACTCTTAGCCTCTACACGTTTTTTCAAAATAACAAAATAAAATAAAAGGGCAAGAATGTAAAAGAGAAAAGGCTCTAATTGTGCTCCTAAGGTGTTGAAGGAAGTGTACCACTTCTCCCTTCTTCACCTAATTAACGAGGAACTACGCTAAAATTAACCAAAATTATTACAAACCAAGGGAGGGCCTTAAGGGCACTCAAACTCCCAATCTAAAATTAAGTATACACAATACAAAGAAAAAAAAATAAAACAAAGTCTTCACTCCAAGCTTTTTTGGTGTTTGTCTCCTTTTGATCAAGCTCCTTTGAATTGCATCAACCCATCCCAAGAATGCTACCCTTGTTTCCTCTTGTTTGGACTTGCCAAAATTTTATATATGGAACCTTTCCCAACCTTTCCTTACCAAGGCCGAATACAACGCAAGACAACAAACAAAGGTGAATAACAAAACAAGGTTCACAAATCCAAGTGGATAGATTAAACAATGACAAACTCAAAGAAGTAAAGAAGACAAGCAATAAAACATAAGGCTCACAAAGGAAGGTAGCACACAAATAACTTTCCTAGATTAGCTCTAAGAGTAGAGATGAAAAAAGACTCAAACAAAAAAAATGAAACCAATAGTTGCACACTTAATAATATTTAAGTGACCAAAAACTAAAAAGCTTACTCAAGTAGTTTTTTTTTAATCATAATTGGTTCCTCATATCAAATGTTTCTACTATTAGGTACACAACTTCAAATTTGTCTTTCTTTTGAGTTCTTTATCTTTTTTTTTTTTTTAACTTGAACTTTTTCTATATTTTTTTTAACTTTTTCTAATCATTTTGCTGCACCTAATAGCTTGTTGAATTGAAATTTTAATGAGGATGCTTGAAATAATAACACTTGAGTGAATAAGCACAAAGTAAGGTCACACAATTTTCAAGCAATGCATGCAACTAAAGGCAAAACAACTTAGTATTTCCAAATACCACTGAACTAATGGTGCTTAAGGAATGATTTAGGGCTGATTTTGAAGTAAATTGATTGCTCAAATTACTAACACAATTCACCCAAGCTAAAATTCCATAAAGAGGCACCAATAGTGAAGGTAAACCAAGTGGAAAACTACTAATAATTCAACATAAAACAAGAAACATATAAAGATTGAATTGAGCAAATATTTAAGAACAACAAAGAGATTAATATGCTTGAACTAAAAGCATAAAAGACTTAAGAGACTCAACAAGAGGTTCACCTCTTAGGAGCTCAATTCAAAATGTTTTTGAAGGCTTTTTTTAAAAATTTTAAGAGGCTAAAACCTATGGAATTTAAATGAGACAAAATAGGAAACTAACATGACTAGTATTTGACAAAACACAAGATTAAGAAAAAATAACAAACCTAAAGATAGAGCAAAAATTTCAGCAAGAGACTCAAAATAAAAGGCACAACAAAGTGGCCAAAGTTGATCACCACAATGGTGTGGAAAAATCCTCAACCATGTGGGTTTAATTGGTCACAACTTCTTAGGCACACTTTAACATAAAAAACCAAGGGAAAATTAAGTAACTTGAACATGAAAATAAGATGCAAAGAAAGGGACAAATAAAATCGCATCAAATTAAATGGAACATAGGCGCGTATATAGAAAACAAAAGCGCATATAATAGCAAGAATAAAAAGCTATACTACTAGACAATAAAGGAAATATAGATGACAAAAAATGAAGGACTTTAAAATAAAGAGATCAAAGAGATAAACAACAAAGCAAAAAAAATTGAGAAAGAACATGACCTTTAGAAAGTGGCTCTAGATACCACTTGATGTGATCTTTGATGATCACGTGCCCAAAGGATCCTTTCTAAGGTTACTTGGAAGGGAAATGGATTTATGGAGAGGAAAGGAATGGGGTGAGCCACAAATACTAGGTTTGATAAGCCAAAGGGGAGAGGCCACAAGGGAGGAGTCCCTTGATAACTCTTAGAAGCTCTCACAAAGGAGAAAGGGGGACACTCAAAGGTAAGAACCTCAACCAATATGGTCTCTAGGATTAAATTCAAGTGTAAAAAATACAAGTGAGGGAGGAGCTCCTATTTATAGAGGTAGCTAACCTCTTGAACAAGATAACCTAAAAAATAAGGGCTAGGATTAAAAGGAGAGATCTAAGGGAGGAGAATTGAGAAACAATTCCCTCCTTAGATCATCAAACTTGGTGCCCAAGTTTCTCAAACCAAGGGCCAAGATTCCTTCTTATTAGCTTAGGGGGTTTATGTAGGAAAAGAGGGGTGTAGATATCAAGGCTACCCCTTATTTCCTTTATAAAGACCCAAAAAGCTAAATCCACCCTCTAAATTCCTAAGACACCTCCGAAAAATAAAAAATGGACTAAATACATGTCCAAAATTAAATTCTTAATGCTCCTCAAAATTAAAATAAAGAAAAATTGCATTTTATTAACCAAAGTCCCTAGCCTAATATCTTCACTCTCCATAGGAGGTGAAGTTTTTCTTTGTCTGCAAGGGCTAGGTCTTCTTCAATCCTTCTAGCCATGGCCCTAGTGATAGGTCCTTGGCTAGGCATGGTCACATCAATCCTTCTCTACCTTCAGCCTGTCTTTGAGCTCTATCCTGCCCTTCCTTTGGCTTGCCCTGAGGGTTGACTCTCCAAAGTCGATTTGATCACTATTCGGTTCGAATTTTCATCGATCAGGTGGATCTTTGAGAGGGGATGGAAAGGTGGGTCAGTCATGGCTGTGGATAGAGAGAAATCAAGCGGTAGTCTTCCGGTGTAATAGATTTCTAGTAGGTGTCTTCTTTCCTTCTCTTCTAGTAAGCGTCGTCAGGTCTCTCTTCTTGGGATATCTTGATCACCAGCAGACATGCTTTAGGCATCGATCATCTTCCTAACTACAAGGTACTCCCCCTCCCATTACTGGAACCAACAAAAGGGGGTGGAATAAAGAAAATTTTAGGCTAGACATTGCTCTACATGATACTTATTATGTGGTTGCACATTTCCATTATGTACTTTCTATGGGAGCCATTTTTGCTTTATTTGCAGGATTTCACTATTGGGTAGGTAAAATCTTTGGTCAGACATACCCTGAAACTTTAGGTCAAATCCATTTTTGGATCACTTTTTTTGGGGTTAATCTGACCTTCTTTCCCATGCATTTCTTAGGGCTTTTGGGTATGCCACGTCGCATTCCAGATTATCCAGATGCTTACGCAGGATGGAATGCCCTTAGCAGTTTAGGCTCTTATATATCCGTAGTTGGGATTCATCATTTCTTCGTGGTCATAACAATCACTTCAAGCAGTGGAAATAACATAACAAGGGCGAACATTCCTTGGGCTGTGGAACAAAATTCAACCACACTGGAATGGCTGGTACAAAGTCCTCCAGCTTTTCATACTTTTGGAGAACTTCCAGCTATCAAGGAGATGAAAAGCTATGTGAAGTAAAAGAAGAAAAGGTCGCCGACTGCTACTAAGAACCTAACAGAACTTTTCAAAATGTGGGTTCCAACGAAGAAGAGTTGAGGACCAACTTCGACCTAATTTAAGAGTTAGGAAAGCAAGCTCAGTTCAGAATGGCTACTTACCAACAGAGGATAGCGAGGTACTACAAGGCTAGAGTTCAATTTGGAAATTGGATCGAGCTGCTCCTACTGACTATGACTGGACAACAGTGGACTCTTTCTCAAAGTCTGACCCTGCCACCTATATTTGATTGGATGAAGCAACCATCGCTGAAGCAATGGATTTAGTAGCCAACTCAACTCCATTTAACAGGTTAGTAGTGAAAGGTAAGGCAAGTGGACGAGAAGAAGGAGCAAGCCCTATTAAGTGAAGGGAAGAGAATCAAGGCTATTTTACTTTACTAGACTAGCTACTGAGCTAACTAAACTTAAGGAAGCCGGAAAGAAAGGGCTTCAAGACAGGTTCGGCAACATAAACTCGAGCTGAGGAACAGGAAGAGAAGCGGATTCCACTCAATTGTAGCCTAAGAGAAGTTCAGAGAAGAGAATCAAAGGTCAACGACCAATGGAGGATTTCTCCCTCCCCCAGATTCACCTTAAACTGATCGAGATGAGATCCAGCACGAGAGCAAGAAAAGGAAATGGTCTCCGTGCAGCTTCAAGTCACGCCACTCTCACATAGAATCATGGTCACATCTGTAGTATATATAGTTTATAGAAGCGGAATGCTAATCGACACTGGTAGCCATCGGGATTGAGTTCAGCTGCTTTCGACGGTACTGACGAATGAGTAAATAGAAGAATGAATCAGATGAGCTCCAGTCTGGACTCTCATTGGTCAAACAGGCGCAACAGGCCAAGAGAGAATAAAAGGACACCAAAAGAGCAAGAAAAAGAGTTGTATGATAAGAGTTCTTATCCTACCCACCCCATTTTTTTAGTTTATGGGAGTAGCAAGAACAGCTCAATTTAAAAGGTTAGTCGTGTACCAAAGAGCTCGATCAACTATTCTTTTTTTCAGTCCGGTTGACGCCACTCGATAGGAAGAAAAAAGCATCAAGGTTTTTCGAAGGCTTCAAGCCCTGTTTCAGTGGAGAGCATGGATTCCCATGGCACCTCTCTTCCACAGGCATGTTTAAAGAAGGTGCCTACACTGTAGTGTACAAAGTGGCATAAAGTGATTCTTTTTGGGTTCGGTCAGGAGGGACAAAAGAGAGATGCTTTCTATCAGTAAAAAGAAAATACCGCCCCACCTCATGCTCCCACGGTCCACTTACCGAGGAATAGAAAGGGAGGACTGGGGGCCAGAGCAAGTTGGGTTGGCGGTCCGAATCTTATCTGAACTGTGAGAATAACTGACTAAGCCATGCCATAAGGGTCATTCTCCAAACAGTGAAAAATGCAAGTTTGACTGTGATATAGCTAGTCTATAGATACTTTAAATTATATAGATCTTTGTTTTCCGGAAATTTCTATGTACCCACAAACTTCACAAATGGGTTAGAAAATGTTAGTTTGGCTAGGGTCAACAATATGAAAGGGTTAGAAAATGAATGTTCGTTTTGCGTGAGGGATAGGTTGTTCAGGTCTTGAAGTTGGGACCACAATCAAAGCTTAACTTAGCCACAAATTGCATGTATAGTGTTTTTGATTTGGCTATAAATATTCATCTTTTGTTTCTAATCATTTCATGCATGCATATATATTTCCCTTTTAGAAAGTCTATATAATCACTTTCCAGTTTCAAAGTTAGGATGGAACCATGTAGGGTGAAGTGGTTGCTTCTGTGTTTTCATTTGTTGTTGTATCATTTCTCATCCTCCTATTCCTTATGCCACCACCATGACAGCTTTGCCTTGTTGTAGTTCAAGAACTCCTTTACTATTAATGATACTAATTATTTTTACTACCCTCCTTATTTAAACTGTCGTCCTGGTTATTCAAAGACTGCAAGATGGGAAAATGGAACAGACTGTTGCTCTTGGCTTGGAGTCACCTGCCATCCCATATCTGGTCGTGTGACAGGGCTAGACCTCACCTGCAGTGGCCTTTAAGGCAAAATCCATCCAAACAGTATGCTTTTCCATCTTTCCAATCTTCAGTCACTCAATCATACTTGAATTTGACAAGGAAAAGTTGACGATAGGGACATTAAATTATGAACTAGGAAATCTGAAAGTAGAAATTGAGCAAGGTTAAATGTGCCAATACAAAAGAAAAGCTTAGTATGGCCATGACAAAAGGAAAGGCATTGGTACAACAGCAAGATTCATTAAAGAAGTCTGTGGCTGATAAATCGAGTGAGCTTGAGAAATGTTTGATGGAATTGCAAGAGAAGTCAGCTACACTACAAGCTGCTGAACAGGCTAAGGAGGAGTTAGCCCAAAGTGAAAACATGGTTGCATACCTGTAGAAATCATTACTAGAAAAGAATGCAATTTTTTATCAAGTGGAAGAAATCTTGTCTGATGCCAAAATTGATGAGCCTGAAATGTTTGATGTTCCAGAGAAACTAAGATGGCTTGTGGATGACAGAAATTCACTGAAGGATGCCTGATGAGGACATGAAGGACAAAAATCTTGAAGCACTTGAAGGGCTTGAAGGACCCATGACAAGGGCAAGAATAAAGAGAGCTAAGGAAGCTTTGCAACAAGTGTTGACAGGCATTTTTCAAAGAGAGCCAAATCTTGCAAACTGTGGGGATAAAATTGTCAATTGCATCCTGTTTGAAGAGGGAGCTGAGCGGCCAACATCTCTATAATAATTTCGGCTGATTTTATTAGTAAATTATTTCAAATAAATTGTATAAGTGGCTGTTACAAATTCTTAAAAATGTGCGGCCAGCTTGGGCAAATAGGGACCAGATTTTTGTTAATTATTTGGGCTGTTATGTTAGTATTTTTATTGGACAATTATTTAGCTTTAATTAAGTTAGGGGTTGCATCAAATTTGGGGAAGCAAACAGCCATATAAGGGGGGCGCTCAGCTGGGCAAGAGGGGACGACTGATTGAGAAAAATAGACTCTTGAGAGTGCTTCTTCCTGGGTTCTAAACAGCCAAGGATTTTTCTTTGAGAATTATCAAAGGCCATCCATACCTTTGTGTGTGTATTCTCAGGCTTATCTTCCTCCTGGAACTGTGATGCCTCCTTTCACCATTTTCTATCTTGTTTCTTCAATTTTCTATTTTGTTCATTGTTCCAATTGAAGTCGATTCTCACGCAGAATTTCCGACCCGGCACGCTGTGTTTTTGTTTTGAATTTCTGCATCTATTTTGGGTTTCCAATTAAGTTCTAAAATTGTGATTTAAATCTGCCCCAATTTTGCTTGATTTGTGCGTAACCTTTTATTGTGATAATTCTTAGTAATGAGCCAACGTTCTGCACATTTTCAATCAATTTAACTTTGAAGCGTTTGTTGCAATTATTTCTATCAAGCGCTGATTGCCCTTTTCTGGTCAGAATTATATTCTTTTCAATTAGCAAACTGGGCGTCATTTGTCTTTTAACCTGTGCTGGAATATTTAATCAAAATTCTGCATTTGTTTGAAGCCGTCATTTCACGCTAAGTCTTTGATTCACTTTTCCAATCGATTCCATGCTTCGTTGCTCAATGAATTCTTCCTTTCTTTGGTTCAAATTTTCATAAGGCAGCCAATACAATTCTTGGAGGTCCTTGTCAGAATTCTAATTCCGCAAGAGGATTCACATCATTTGGTATCAGAGCTCCGGTTTCTAGGAATTGCAAGGCTGCTGTTCTGGGTAATTTCTGTCCTTAATTTTCATCATATCATAATATTACCTTATTGTTATTTCTTTGACTGAACCATTGCAAAAGTTAGGTCCTTAAAACAATTCTGAATATCTTTTTTAAAAAAAAAAATAGAAGTGAAAGAAAGCATGCAAAAAATTGAGTTAAAAAAAAAAAATTGGGCTGAATGGTTCATGTTATTAGAAAAATATAAGCTCATTCTTAAGGTAATATTGTGTTTGAATTGAGGAAGAAAATACTGCACCTTATTAGTATACAATTCTGAATTTTGGCTGCACTTCTTGGTTGCAAATTGTTCAATTTCCATTCTGTTTTGCTGCACCTATTGGCTTCATTTTAAGCCAAAATTTCAACCCTTTGTTGGTGTCAAAATTCTGGTTGCTGTCCTATTTGTTTGTGGTCTTCTTTGTGTTTCATTTGAGTCATTTTTGTTAGATTTTCTTGAGTTATTTGGGCTGTACACAGGTTGGTGTTGTCTTTGAATTTATTCTCTTTTTGGTCTGTTAAGAACTTAAGGAGGAATAGAGAGTAAAAAGGCAAAAGAGTTTCATTATAGTAAAAGCCAATATTTTTTTAGCGCAAACACTTGAGTGGGTGAGAACATTTTCAAACACCACATACATACTTTTTCTTGTGACATTTGACCTGTTTGTTTATAATGGCAGAAAGAAATAATAACAATGATCTTCAACTTCAAATTGTTGCACTATCTTAGCATTTAGAGAGATTGATGAAACAACAACAAGATGAGTTCTATGAGAGGTTGGATCAGTTGAAGAATAGAACCCCACCAGCAGGAGGAAAAGGAAGGCCAAATAGAAATGAAGGAAGAATAGAAGGAGTGAAGTTGAACGTGCCTCCTTTCAAGGGTAGGAGTGATCCTGAGGCATACTTGGAGTGGGAGTTAAAAATTGAGCATGTGTTCTCTTGCAACAATTATAGTGAGGAGCAAAAGGTGAGACTTGCAGCTGCTGAATTTTCAAATTATGCTTTGATTTGGTGGAACAAGTTGCAAAGGGAGAGGATTAGAGATGAAGAGCCTATGGTGGACACTTGGACTGAAATGAAGAGGCTCATGAGGAAGCGGTATGTACCTTCTAGCTTCCATAGAGACTTAAAATTGAAACTTCAAAAATTGTCTCAAGGAAGCAAGGGAGTGGAGGAGTACTATAAGGAGATGGATGTGCTTATCATCCAAGCAAAAATTGAAGAAGATCCTGAGGTAACTATGGCTCGCTTCCTTAGTGGTTTAAATCATGATATTAGAGATGTTGTTGAGTTGCAGGAATTTGTAGAAATGGAGGATCTATTGCATAAGGCCATTTAGGTAGAACAACAGTTAAAAAGAAAAAGTGAAACAAGAAGGAGTTCTACCAATTTTAATAATTCCAATTGGAAGGATAGGAGGAAAGAAGGAGCTGCCTCATCTAGTAATACAACACCTTCTAGCCATGGAAAAGCCCCTCAAAAGAAAGATGATAATCCACCTAAAAAGACTAGAGAAGTGAAGTGTTTCAAGTGCTTGGGCATTGGTCATTATGCCTATGAGTGTCCCACAAAGAAGATTGTTCTTCTCAAAGATAATGGGGAATACACAAGCCAATCAGAAGCTAGTGGTGGAGAAGAAGAGGAGAGTGATGGAGAATTGGCGGCTAATGAAGGAGAGTTGTACATGATTAGGAGACTGTTGGGAAGTCAAGTCAAGGCCGAAGATGCATCTCAAAGGGAGAACATCTTTCACACAAGATGTTCAGTCAATGGTAATGTTTGTTTGGTAATTATTGATGGAGGGAGTTGTACCAATGTGGTGAGTTCAAGATTAGTTTCAAAGATGAACATGGACACTACACCGTATCCTAGACCATATAAACTCCAATGGCTTAGTGAAGGAGAAAAAGTTAAAGTGAAACAGCAAGCAAAGGTTCCTTTCTCCATTGGGAAGTATCAAGATAAGGTTTTATGTGATGTGGTTCCCATGGAGGCCAGCCATATCCTTTTAGGGAGGTCGTGGCAGTATGATACCAAAGCCATTCATGATGGTTTCACTAATAAAATTTCCTTTATGTATCAAGATAAAAAGGTGGTTCTCAAGCTTTGTCTCCTAAAGAGGTATGTGAGGATCAATTAAAAATGAGAGAAAAGTTAGCAAATGAGAGAAAGAGTGAAACACCTGAAAGGGAAAAATGTGAAACACTTGAAAGAAAAAAGAGAGAAAAGAATAAGAATGAAACACTTGAGGGCAAGCAATTGTGTTTAGCAAGAGAAAGGGAGGTAAGGAGGGTGCTTTGCGCAAGATAGCCCCTCTACTTATTGCTTTGTCAAAATCAAATTTTGTATGCTAACCAGTTTGACAAGTTTGAATTGCCTTCTTGTATTGAGTCTCTTTTGCAGGATTTTGAGGATGTGTTTCCAGCAAATGTACCTAATGGCTTGCCACCTGTGAGGGGAATTGAGCATCACATTGATCTTATTCTAGGAGCTTCTTTGCCCAATCATCCAGCTTATAGGAGCAACCCACAGGAGACCAAAGAGATCGAAAGGCAAGTTACTGAGCTCATGAGCAAAGGGTGGGTAAGAGACAGCATGAGTCCATGTGTTGTACCTGTGATTCTAGTACCCAAGAAGGATGGCTCATGGAGGATGTGTTCTGATTGTAGAGCTATAAACAACATCACCATCAAATATAGACATCCAATTCCCAGGTTAGATGATCTTCTTGATGAACTATATAGTGCTTGTGTGTTTTCTAAAATTGATCTGAAAAGTGGCTATAATCAGATTAGGATTAGAGAAGGAGATGAATGGGAAACTGCTTTTAAGACTAAATATGGATTGTATGAGTGGCTGGTTATGCCATTTGGTTTGACAAATGCACCTAGTACTTTCATGAGATTAATGAATCATGTCTTAAGAGAGTTTATTGGAAAATTTGTTGTGGTGTACTTTGATGATATTCTGATCTATAGCACTAGTCTTGAATTGCATGTTGAACATTTGCAGGTTATTATGAATGTGCTTAGAAAAGAACAATTGTATGCCAATTTGGACAAATGCATTTTTTGTACTGATCATGTAGTATTCCTAGGCTTTGTTGTTAATGTAAAAGGGGTACAGGTTGATGTGGAAAAGGTTAAGGCCATCCAAGAATGGCCTACACCTAAAACCGTGAGTGAGGTGAGGGAATTTCATGGTTTAGCAAGTTTCTACAGGAGATTTGTTAAAGATTTTAGTACTGTGGCTGCACCTCTAAATGAAATTGTTAAACAAAATGTGGGTTTTAAATGGGGAGAGAAACAAGAAGAGGCCTTTGCTGCCCTTAAGCATAAGCTTGTTAATGCACCTATTCTTGCCATGCCTAATTTTGCAAAATCATTTGAAATTGAATGTGATGCATCAAATGTGGGTATTGGGGTTGTTTTATTGCAAGATGGTCATCCAATTGCTTATTTCAGTGAAAAGTTAAGTGGGGCTGCCCTTAACTATTCTACTTATGATAAGGAATTATATGCGTTGGTGAGGGCTTTAAAAACATGGCAGCATTATCTGTTACCCAAGGAATTTGTCATTCATAGCGACCATGAGTCTTTAAAATATTTAAAGGGTCAAGGTAAGCTTAATAAGAGGCATGCTAAGTGGGTAGAATTTTTAGAGCAATTTCCATATGTTATCAAGCATAAAAAGGGAAAAGGGAACGTAGTGGCTTATGCGCTTTCTAGGAGGCATGCATTACTTTCTACGCTTGAGACTAAATTGTTTGGTCTTGAATCTTTGAAAGATATGTATAAACATGATGTGGATTTTGCTGAAATATTTGCTGCATGTGAAAAGCTTTCTGAAAATGGATATTATAGGCATAATGGATTTTTGTTTAAAGCCAATAAATTGTGTGTGCCTAAATGTTCTATTAGAGAGTTGCTTGTAAGTGAATCACATGAGGGGGGTTTGATGGGTCATTTTGGGGTTCAAAAGACTTTAGAAATTTTGCAAGAGCATTTCTTTTGGCCTCATATGAAGCGTGATGTGCATAAGTATTGTGATCACTGCATTGTTTGTAAAAAGGCTAAATTTAAGGTTAAGCCTCAAGGGTTGTATACTCCTTTGCCTGTTCCAGAATATCCTTGGACTGACATTTCTATGGATTTTGTTTTAGGGCTGCCTAGAACAAAGAATGGAAAGGATTCTGTGTTTGTTGTTGTTGACAGGTTTTCCAAGATGGCACACTTTGTACCTTGCAAAAAGATAGATGATGCTTGTCATGTGGCTGATTTGTTTTTCAAGGAAATAGTAATACTTCATGGTTTACCAAGAAGCATTATAAGTGATAGGGATGCAAAATTCCTTAGTCACTTTTGGAGGAGCTTGTGGGGTAAGATTGGTACTAAATTGTTGTTTTCTACTACTTGTCACCCACAAACTGATGGACAAACTGAGGTAGTTAATAGGACTTTAGGCACCTTGCTTAGGACTGTTTTGAAAACAAATCTTAAATCTTGGGAAGCATGTCTACCTCACATTGAGTTTACTTATAATAGGGCTATCCATAGTACAACCAATTGTTCACCATTTGAGATTGTATATGGATTTAATCCTTTAACTCCTCTTGATTTGTTGCCTATGCCTAACATTTCTTTGTTTAAGCATAAAGAAGCACAGGCTAAAGCTGAATTTGTGAAGAAGTTGCATGAGCAAGTGAGAGCTCAAATTGAAAAGAAAAATGAAAGCTATGCAAGGCATGCTAACAAAGGTAGAAAGAAGGTGGTATTCCAACCTGGTGATTGGGTTTGGGTACACATGAGAAAGGAGAGGTTTCCTGAGCAGAGAAAGTCAAAACTCCAACCAAGGGGAGATGGCCCTTTCCAAGTCATAGAAAAGATCAATGACAATGCCTATAAAATTGATCTACCTGGTGAGTACAATGTTAGTGCTACTTTTAATGTGTCTGATTTAACTCTCTTTTCTATAGATGGAGATGGTTCTGATTTGAGGACAAATCCTCTTCAAGAGGGGGGGAGTGATCAGGACATGAAGGACAAAAAGCTTGAAGCACTTGAAGGGCTTGGAGGACCCATGACAAGGGCAAGGATAAAGAGAGCTAAGGAAGCTTTGCAACAAGTGTTGACAGGCATTTTTCAAAGAGAGCCAAATCTTGCAAACTGTGGGGATAAAATTGTCAATTGCATCCTGTTTGAAGAGGGAGCTGAGCGGCCAACATCTCTATAATAATTTCGGCTGATTTTATTAGTAAATTATTTCAAATAAATTGTATAAGTGGCTGTTACAAATTCTTAAAAATGTGCGGCCAGCTTGGGCAAATAGGGACCAGATTTTTGTTAATTATTTGGGCTGTTATGTTAGTATTTTTATTGGACAATTATTTAGCTTTAATTAAGTTAGGGGTTTCATCAAATTTGGGGAAGCAAACAACCATATAAGGGGGGCGCTCAGCTGGGCAAGAGGGGACGACTGATTGAGAAAAATAGACTCTTGAGAGTGCTTCTTCCTGGGTTCTAAACAGCCAAGGATTTTTCTTTGAGAATTATCAAAGGCCATCCATACCTTTGTGTGTGTATTCTCAGGCGTATCTTCATCCTGGAAGTGTGACACCTCCTTTCACCATTTTCTGTCTTGTTTCTTCAATTTTCTATTTTGTTCATTGTTCCAATTGAAGTCGATTCTCACGCAGAATTTTCGACCCGGCACGCTGTGTTTTTGTTTTGAATTTCTGCATCTATTTTGGGTTTCCAATTAAGTGCTAAAATTGTGGTTTAAATCTGCCCCAATTTTGCTTGATTTGTGCGTAACCTTTTATTGTGATAATTCTTAGTAATGAGCCAACGTTTTGCACATTTTCAATCAATTTAACTTTGAAACGTTTGTTGCAATTATTTCTATCAAGCGCTGATTGCCCTTTTCTGGTCAGAATTATATTCTTTTCAATTAGCAAACTGGGCGTCATTTGTCTTTTAACCTGTGCTGGAATATTTAATCAAAATTCTGAATTTGTTTGAAGCCGTCATTTCACGCTAAGTCTTTGATTCACTTTTCCAATCGATTCCATGCTTCGTTGCTCAATGAATTCTTCCATTCTTTGGTTCAAAATTTTCATAAGGCAGCCAATACAATTCTTGGAGATCCTTGTCCAGAATTCTAATTCCGCAAGAGGATTCACGTCAATGCCCTTTTGAATTATGCAAATTGAAGGAAGCTCTATCTCTGGTGGACCTACTAGAGCCTATTTCTTCATCTGATTTGGAATCAGAAATGAATTGGCTTATGGATTCTTAGGGCCAGTGGCAACATGCATACTCTGTAGAAAGTAATTTCCATAATCAAGGAAGCATCTTGTAACTATATTGATTAGTTGAATGTCTCTTTTTTGCTGGAATTGTAGGAAAAAGATAACCTTCTGTCAGAATTAATTGATTTGAGGTTCAAATATGACGAGCTTGTTGGAAAGAATCATCAGATTTATTTGGAGAAGGATCAGATAGTGAATATGTTAGTCGATCTTTTTAGGCCGAACAAGGAAGATGAAGGAAATGATCGAATCTCTTGCAACACTTCTGCAATCATTGATTTATGCTTTCATATTATAAAAGGGCAGATTGGACCCTATTCTAGAGCATCTAATGTTGATGTTGAGCTGTTTGAAAGGATTCAAAGTCTCTTGTATGTTAGAGATCAAGGATTAATACTCTATGAAGATATGTTGGAAGAGGAGATGTTGATTAAATCATATTATAAGTAAGCTTTCAGATGAGCTGAAAGTGGCATCTGAGGAAATTGTAGCACTAAAAGAAGAAAGGAGTTCTTTGCTACAAGATCTTGAATGATCAAAGGAGAAGACTGCCATGCTCAGGGATAAGTTGTCCATGGCAGTTAAGAAAGGAAAGGGGCTGGTTCAGATAAGGACAAGCTGAAAGGTCTTCTAAATGAAAAGAACTCAGAGATGGAGCACTTGAAGGTTGATTTGAAGAAGCAAACAAAAACAATCAAATCCATGTTAAAGGAACTAAAATAACTTAAAATCAAAGTCTAATGTTGGGCAAGCAAGCAGTGATCCTTGTTTTTTTTTTATCCTTGTCATAAAGATAAGCATGATTTAGTAGGAAAAGTTCAACAGTTAGATAGTGCAAAGGGAAGTTCAACTCAACCTGATAAACTTGTCAAGTACATGTATAATTTGCCTGGTTTTCTCAAGCGTTCTAATGGAGGAGATAACATTCAAGGAAAGGCTTTAAATGTTAGGGTTCTTGATTGGTCACAACTTGAGAAATGGAAGAACAAGCTAACAAATATAAAGACATGGGGGTCTCACTTGATGCAAAAAACTTTTGCACTCCCTTTGATCTTTCTCCTTGAGGTTCCAAGCATCATGAAATGGATGATGGTGGGGAAAGAAAATGGAGGTGGGGCGCCACTCTCAAAGAGAGATAAGCCAAAGTGTTTAGGTTTGCCACAAGGGAAGGAACCCTTGATAAAAACCAACTAGGAAGAGATTCCTCAAGAGAGAGGATCCTCACGACCTTTTACTAAGAATATGCTCTTAAAGAGACTATTTTCATTCAACTTCAAAGGTGAAATTTTACAATGAGGGGGAATGAGTATATATAGCCCAATAGGAGAGCTTGAGCACACTTATCTAGGCAATGTGGACTTGGGCTTAATTAGGATTAAAAATAATTAAACCAAGTCTTAGGCCTTAAGTGAGACACCTACGTTCACCCCTTATGGGTGCAATTAACATCTCTTAATGTGAATGGGCTAGCCCAAAATCATGTCTTGACTTATGCACCCATTATAAGCTTACTCCTCCTTTTTAACTAAAGGCAGCTATAACTTATAAACTAAGAAGATGGCCGGAAATACGTGGCCTTAAGAGAATTAAAAATACTCTTCTATTTAGCTAATTAAAATAAAATATTTACAAGCTAAAAATAACAAAGACTATGGTTTTGAATATTCAATGAGCTTTCGTCCATGTCATGCCTTCCTTGAGTCCTCCTAGCAATGATGCATGCTGGTGGGATTACATAATTTTCTCTCCCTTGGAGAGGATTTGACCTCAAATCCTGAGGCCTTTCTTCCTCTTTTCCAAAGTCTGCAAAAAATTAAAGAAAGCAGTAAGTATATGCAGACAAGTGATTTTGGGGGGAGTGAGAGGTCTATAAGGAGGCCTCTTAGGAATGGGTAGTGGAGTTTCGCACTAAAGTTTGAAAATATTTTAGTGTGCATGTGCCTCCACACAGCAGCTCCCCATCCTCCTTCTATTGCACTAGATACTAGCATCAAAGGTTTTGAAATAGTAGGCGAGACTAGTCTAAGTGGAATGGAGCACTCATCAAGTTGGACTTGAGGGTGAGGATCAAGGAGCTCAAAAGATATAGGCACATCCTCAAATTCAACTTGTTCTGTTTGTAAGAGTTGGCAGGAAAATTTTTCTATATAGAGAACCTCCTTTGAAGGCAAAGGCAGATCTTCCTTAGACTCGGTCTTCCTACCAACAAGCTTATTTTCATTTTTATCCCTCTCTCTCGTAAGCTTCATGATCCTTCTATCCTCCATAACCTCGATAGAGGTAAGAGGAAGTAAGGTAATCTTTTTCCCTTTATGAGAGAAAGTGATTTTATTAGTGAGACCATTGTGCAAAGTTTCCTTATCATGTTGTCATGGCTTTCCCAGCAACATGTGACTAGCTTCCATAGGGACTACATCACATAAAACTTTGTCGTGATACTTCCCTATAGAGAAGCTAATCTCCACTTGCTCTCTTACTACTACACCATCTTCATAATTAAGTCCATGCAAAAAATAAGGTGAAGGATGAGGAGTAGTAGTAGCAAGTGATAGCTTTTCCACCACCCTCGTGCTACAAAAATTACAACATGATCCACCATCCACAATTAGAGAATAAGTTTTGCCCAAAATTTTGCATCTTGTTTGAAAAACATTCTCTCTTTGTGTTTGGGTTTCCTTACAAGGATGACTTCCAAAAAGTTGTCTCACTTTGAAGAGATCATCACATGAATAAGTACCCTTTTCATTTGATGTTCCCCTTAAAGTCCTTTTTATTTTGGGACAAAAAAAAGCAATGTGCCCTTTTTCTAAACACTTAAAACATTTAGGACTTCTAGAACAAGTGCTTGAACTAGTGGTAGGGGTGTCACTCATACTCAAGGGTTTTCTCTCAATATGCTTTCTTTTGGATGACTCTCTTTTGGGTTTAATTATAGAAGGGTTTATCTTTTTCTTAGGATGCCTCGTAGGGTTTTCCTTCTTACTAGAAGAAGCATGAATGTCATGGGTTATTCTAGACTCTTCTAGGTCTCTATAACGTGTGTAAATGTTACCACAAGAGCTCTTATAGGCGTCTCTCTCTTTTTGTATATTCTTTTCTTCCCTTCTTTCTAACTCCTTTTGTTCTTTTTCTCTCTTTTCCAATTCTTTCTTTCTCTTTTTCTCTCCTTTCTCTTCTCTCTTTTCTCTCTAACTCTTTTCTTTTGTTTTCTTCTTTTTCTCTTTCTTTCTCTCTTTTCTCTTTTTCTCTTCTCTCTTCTCTTTCTTTTTCTCTTGCTTCTCTTTCTCTCTTTTTTCATTTTCACTACTCTCTTGTCTCTCTTTGTCTCTTTCTTCTCTTTTTCTTTAGTCCCTTCCTTCTCTTTCTCTTTGCTCTTGCTCTTTTCTCTCTTGTCTTATTCGTTCCCTCTCTTCTCATTGTCTCTCTTTTTCTCTTATTTCTTTTCTTTCTTGTCTCTCCTTTTCTTTTTGTTCTTTCTCTCTTCTCTCCTCTCTATCTAGTTCCTCTTGTTCTCTTTTCCTCCTCTCTTTTTGTTTTCTCTCATTTTTCAAAAATTCCCTATGTTGTTTTTCTAATATTTCCTAATTAATAGAGTATGGATATGTAGGCAAGGTTGGTTTATCAGTCTTCTCATACTTTTCTTTTATTCTATTCTCACATTCTTCTCCTTTATTTTCCCTAGTTTTATTACTACTCCAAACACTCCTAGATGTGTGTGAAAACATGTCAAAGTGTAAGGCCTAGGGAACTAATGCAAAACACTCATTTCTTTTTTGTTTTCTCCTAAAGTGTTAAGAGTCTTTGGAACTCTAACACTTGCTAAAACGTTGAAAGCAAATAAAGAAATTTAAAGCAAAGCTAAAGGATTCTAACATGCTCCTAAGTATGAATAAGGGGTACCAATTCCTTATCCACACTAAAACAAGAAACTAAGGTTTATTACACACAAAAAGGTGACCCTTATGGGCATCCAACACCTCTAATTAAAATGTCCTTTAAAAATACAGCCAAATTAAACAAATAAAATTAAAAGTAGTCGAATGTAACTCCTTTCTTCAAGTGCTCCTCGCCAAGTGTATCACTCTAGTCTTGACCTCCTTTTCAAGTCTCCTCTTCCATGGTTTTAAATCAACACTTCCTAAGGATGCTACCTTGTGGAATTTTCAACAATTTGGCTACCTACCAAGAGAAAACAAGCGCCCAAGCAAGAGACCAAGGGAAGTAGAATTTGAAAGCAAAAAGAAATAAAAAGCACTTAACAAGAATAGGAACACATCCAAGTGAAAAGAATTTATTTGACAGACACAAAGAAAGCCAATAAGGACAAGCAAGAAATAAAAGGTATAGAAAGAAAGTTGGCACACAAAAGAAATTCCTAGAATGGGCCTAAAATAGAATTGGACTTAAAACAAAAAAGACTCAACAAATTCAATGATTTGCACAATTGTAAAGCAAGGTGGCTGAATCATATGCAAATAAAAATTCAAGCAAATTTCAATAAAATTTAACACTCCTTTGAATTGTTTAATAATTTTGACGTGCACTAAATTTTTTTTGTACTCTTTTTACTTGTTTTTAGCACTTTTTACTAACTCTTTTTTGACTTATTTTACTCTTTTGATTTCTTTTCTTCTTCTTTTTTTTTAAATAATTTTGCTACACCTCTTAACACATTTTGTAGCAAATATAGTAAGGAGTTTAAGAATTATAAATGCTTGAACAAGAATAATATATTAGCTACAAAAATTTGATGTAAAAGTGCAAACCAAAGAATACAAAGCAACTTAAAATGAGCTAGTAATTTTAGGTGATTATAACATGACACCAAGTGAAAGGTTTTTTGGGTTTAGTTAAGCTTGATTGCTCAAGTTTTCAGCCCAAATATGTGCCCCAAAATGCTCAACCAGCCAGCACAAAGAAAATCACCACAATAAACTAGCTCATTTATTTTTTTTGAAAATTTTTTGAAACATACTATGATGTAAAGCATGTGGAACTCTAGGAATAAACATAAGAGCATGTTCTCAATTCTAAGAGGGAAACACATTTTTTTATGGTAAAAATAAAAAGGTCAAACTATGTAGAATTAAGAGACAATAAAAGGGCTACAACATGACCAACTAAGACACAACTTGGAAGATTAAAAACTGAAATTAAATGACTCAAAATAACCAGAAATATATGCCCAAAACAGAGAACAAGGGGCTGGAAAAACAGAAAATAGGTGCAGGAAAATAGAATTAAAAACTGAAATAAGAAGAACAACATGGATCCATAAATCAAGACCACAATGTGTGGCTTCCTTCATAAATTTTGTGAAATCATTACAATGACCTTCTTAGGATTTTCACAAGAATAAGAAAAAAAATAAAAAGATGCTTAGAAAATTAAAGAAACAATCCTAAAGGAAACATATAAAGATTCAATGGAAAAGAACAAGATAAATTGAATCTAGAAAGCAATAAAAACTAGGAAATAAATTGCATAAAAAATGAAAACTGCAAAAACATAAACTAACAAGACATAAAAGGAATTAAATGACAAGAATCAAAGGCTGGAAAAAATAAAGAAAAGAGCAAGAACACTAAGAAGAAAAGCTTGAAAAAATTAAAGAAAATTAAGACTAGAAAAGAACCTCATGGAGTTAGCTCTGATACCAGATGATGCAAAAAACCTTTGCACTCCCCTTGATCTTTCTCCTTGAGGTTCCAAGCACCATGAAATGGATGATGGAGGGGAAAGAAAATGGAGGTGGGGTGCCACTCTCAAAGATAGATAAGCCAAAGTGTTTAGGTTTGCCACAAGGGAAGAAACTCTTGATAAAAACCAACTAGGAAGAGATTCCTCAAGAGAGAGGATCCTCAAGACCTTTTACTAAGAATGTGCTCACAAAGAGACTATTTTCATTCAACTTCAAAGGTGAAATTTTACAATGAGGGGGAGCGAGTATATATAGCCCAATGGGAGAGTTTGGGCACACTTTTCTAGGCAATATGGGACTTGGGCTTAATTAGGATTAAAACTAATTAAACCAAGTCTTAGGTCTTAAGTGAGGCACCTAAGTTCACCCCTTATGGGTGCAATTAGCATCTCTTAATGTGAATGGGCTAGCCCAAAATCATGTTTTGACTTATGTACCCATTATAAGCTTACTCCTCCTTTTTAACTAAAGACACCTATATCTTATAAACTAAGAAGATGACCAGAAATACATGGCCTTAAGAGAATTAAAAATACTCTCCTATTTAGCTAATTGAAATAAAATATTTACAAGCTAAAAATAACAAAGACTATGGTTTCGAATCTTGAATGAGCTTTCGTCCATGTCATGCCTTCCTTGAGTCCTCCTAGCAATGATGCATGCTAGGTGGGATTACATCATCACCAGTTCCTAATGAATATTCAAGTGGAAGGCATGGTGAAGATAAGAAGAGAATGGAGGGTTTGTAGCAGCATTGCCTCAAGAAAAAGGAAAGCAGTATAAAGTCCGGTTCTGATAAGGGATTTTCATCATTAGAATAAAAAAATAAAGATGTCTCATTTGATTCTCAGAAGAAAATGAGTTCCAGCAGCAGTAAAGCCAAGAAAAAGATGGATGAGTGGCAGGAGTCAGATATTGATGTTGATCATAAACAAAGTCATTTGATGCCTAGTGATATTGTGTGGCTTCGTCCCCCAAGAGTTCTGCAATTGAAGTCTGAAGACTATTTTCAGCATCTCAATCAAGAATTTCATCTAATGAAGACATTTTCGAAGTTGTGAAGATCCACACATATATGGAATATTACAAAACATAAAAGTTTTTAAAAATTAATTTATAAAAAATCCACATCAATTAAAAATTTTATGAAAAAACTGTTGATTTGTTTTTGTGTTTCACGACAAAATTATCCCAACATTCCTTGAAGTCACTTCCACTTCTACTCCAAAAAACAAAAAATTGTCACTCTGCCAAATCAAATACCGAAGCTGCTAATTTGAACAAATATAAATCACGAGTTGCAAGTCTATTAAATGAATGAACTCCCTAAAAAGTTGAAGGCTCCTCAATGAGGATTTTTTATACTCTGCTGATTGATTAAATATTGCAGAATATCTGCATTGAATGGGACTGGTTGACAAATCATGGGTCAAACAGTGACACATCCCTATCTATGCAAGAATATAAGGACAACAAGACAAGTGCACTAATTATACTAGCTAGTAACGTTTGGTTTTGGTTTAAAATTTTAAAATTATAATTTCACCAAAAACTTTGAGGGAAAAGCTTATACCTAATTCTCATTACTATAATTTAGAGCTTATAAATTTTTAAACTCTAAACCAAACAAAACGCACTCTGGATATTTGCCCAATAACCTTACTAATTTGAGTTGGACTTTAATATGTCATTGATATATAGCCTAACTCTGAATGCAATGAGATCTGCAATATCTTTGGTGTAAGACTTCGAGGTGTTGGCATCTAACACAGTATATGCATTGTGTAACGTGGAAGTTACCAAAAAGCTAAATCAGGAATCCCTATGATTAGCAGAATTATAATGGCTCCACTTAACTCATATAATGCTAAAGCAAGACAAGAAAACAATCTCAGACAAACCTACTTATCAGGCCATAGTATTGCATGCATGCTAGGCTGTTTGGATGCATTATTTGATTTGCAGGGTTTTAGGCTTTCAGAAGCTATGCTATGATTCATATATCAACAAAAAGCATGCATGTACATAATTAGTCCCTTATGAAATCATTTTCAAAATGGTGTCTCGACAAATTGGATTTTCAATATTAAAAATAAGTATACTATCTGGTAGACAAAAATTAAACAGAAAAAATGAGGTCATAATGCAGTAAGTTTTAGCTATGCAAGCTGACAAACTGAATAATAAGATTAGTGCTACAGATGTGAGAAGACACAAGGTATAGATGTGCTTCAATAGAACCAGACAGCCTATGCTACTAATATAAAAATATCAAACTCAGTTCATGAATGTTCCATTTGTCTTTTCCTTGTTTGCTTCACTAAAGACTTTCATTCTAGTAAAAACATGAGTCTCTCAAAAGTCAGAGTTAAACAATGACCCATTACAGATGTGCTTCAATAGAAATTCATTACAGATTGCAACCACGATCGCACAACCTTTTATAAAGGGTCTAAGAAAATGTCAACTAAAACTACCACTTATAGATTGCGATAAACCCAAGAGGAGGCCCTTCAGCTACTCTTAATGGGACTTGCCAATGATAAGAATGGTACTTCAACCATTGTGCTTGTTATAACTGGTTTTCAAAGGCACAAAATTAACAATCACTCTATTCGCTATAACATATGGTTTTAAATCATGACAGAAAAAAGAGAGTAAAGATTAAATAGAACCAAGAGATACTTCCCATCATAACAGGCACATTGGTCAATGTTGATCTGCATTATGATGCAATAATTATTTTCACTCATTGACAGTATACTATACTTTCCTAAAAGTTACAGTGATACAATAGGGTGCTTAAGGTACTTTAATGACACAAGGCTGTGGACAATAATCGTATATAACCAATGTGTTTGTCATAAACTTGGTTTTCAGTGTCATAAAGTCACAATTACTCTATATGCTATAGCATGATTTTTAGCCATGTCTAAGAAAAAGAGACTAAAGGTAACAAAGAACCACTAATATTCTTGCATCATAACAGAAATATTGGTAAATGATGTTCTAGATTACAATGTAATAATATGGACTAATGATTATTTTTCATTTGTAATAAGAATCCTGTTTCTACCATGAACTGTAACAAGGACTTTCACTTAAGTTTTCCTTTACGTCTTTAACTATAAGAAAAAAGTTTGAAAGAAATTCTTCTCCAAAGTAATAAGTAGATAAAAACACTCCCGCTCCCAAACAAAGTTATTCAGCAGATAAAAACTGTGTCCAAAAAACCATATAAAGCAGTAAGTGGAACGGGTTGTAAAATTATTTCTCATTATAAACATCTCACAGAAGCAAATATAAAACTGTTTATGTTTCATATATAAAATAATTGCATATGGCATAATGTATCCAATCCATGTCAACACATTTCTTTGTCCAGGCTCCATGGAGACAAATGGTATCCTCCAAGGATAAAAAACCTTTGAACAGAATTAAGTTTCCTATGCACTCTACTATGCCATGTTTTCATTCTCCAGTTCTCTTTCATGATCATGATATACTTGTGACTCTTACAGTCTTATAGAAATTTCAACAACTAGTATAGAACATTAGGTGCTCGATATAGAAAAGTGAAACATACAACAAGAGTTTACTGTATGTTGTTTAGGGTTTTGAGCACTAACAGAATGGAAGTTAATTGTGAAGACTCAATCTCCTTCCATTGTCTAGCAATCCAGAATGAAAAGGAATTAGTGAGTTGCAAGATCGATACTAAACAACAAATCGAAGCAGACATGAAAAATCTACCAAAGTTATTTATAGCATGAAAAAGTTTCACCACTGCAGTGAGAATGGAAGACATGCTAGCTAGGGTTCTTGTGCGAGAGGAGAAAAAAGCCCTAATGTGCAAGAGGAGAAAAAAACCCAATGTGCCAGAAGAGAAGTAAAACGTGCAACAGAAGAAGAAAGGAGAAAGCATAAAGACTTGTGCTAGAGTTTTTAATTTTAAATTTTAACTTTCAAATTTTATATTTAAAATTTGTATTTTAAAATTTATATTTTTAATTTTTAATTTTATACCTCAGTTTTTAGTTTTTAATTTATTTAATTTTTAGTTTTACCTTTTATTTTAATTTATAATTTTCAGTTTTTAATATAATTTTAATCTTTATTATAATTTCTATCTTTATTTTTAAATTTAATTTTATTTTTATTTTTCATTTAATTTTAATTTATATTTTAGTACTTAGTTTATATCATTTAATTAGTTTTAACTTTAAATTTAAAATTTATATTTAAAATTTATAATGTTTCATTTTTAGTTTTAAATTTTTACTTTTTAATTTTTAGTTTTTACTTTTAATGTTTACCTTTTATTATTAAATTTTAATATATAATTTTGAATTTTTAAATTTTAGTTTTTAAATTTTAATTTTCAATGTTTAGTTTTATATTTTATTTTTTATTTTTTATTTAATTTTATTTTTAGATTTTATTTTAATTTATAATTTTCAGCTTTTAATGCAAATTTGAATATTTATTTTAATTTCTATATTTATTTTAAATTTTTATTTTTTTATTTTTTTATTTAATTTTAATTTATATTTTTAGTACTTAATTTATATCTATTAATTACTTTTAACTTTGAATTTAAGGTTTATATTTAAAATTTATAATGTTTAATTTTCAGTTTTAAATTTTTAATTTTTAATTTTTGTTATTAAATTCTAATATTTAATTTTGAATTTTAATTTTTAGCTTTTAAATTTTATTTATCAATGTTTAATTTGATATTTTAGTTTTTAATATTTTAGATAATTTTTAGTTTAAGCTTTTATTTTAATTTATAATTTTCAAATTTTAATTCTTTATTTTAATTTCTATCTTTATTTTTATTTTTTAATTTTAGTTTCTAGTTTTATTTTTTCATTTATATTTTTAGTACTTAATTTATATAATTTAATTTGTTTTAATTTTAACTGTAAATTTATATTTTAAATTTATAATTATTAAATTTTAGTTTTAAATTTTTAATTTTATATTTTTATTTTTAATTTTTAATTTTTATTTTAATTTTTAATTTTTAATTTATGTTTTCGATTTTTATTTTAATATGTTAGTTTTTATTTTAATTTTATTCTTTTTTCAAGTTTATAATTTGTAATTTATAATTTTAAATTTTAGTTTTATTCAAACTTTTAATTCTTAATTTTAATTTATATATTTAATTTTAACTTTAGTTTTTATTTTAATTTTCTTATTTAATTTTAAGTTATATTTTTAGTTCATAATGGATATTTTTTAATTTATATTAATTTTTTATTTATAATTAATAATCTCCAGGAGTTTTTTAATTTTTATTATTAAATTATAATTTTTAATTTTTAATTTTTTGTTTAAGTTTTTAATTTTTAGTTTTTATATATACTTTTAGTTTTATCTTTGTTTTAATTTATAATTTTCAACTTTTAATTTTAATGTCTATCTTTATTTTTAATTTTAGTTTTTATTTTTATTTTTAATTATAGTTTTAGTACTTAATTTATATCTTTTAATTAGTTTGATTTTAAATTTAAAGTATGTATTTTAAATTTATAATTTAATTTTTAGTTTTAAGTTTTTTACTTACTAATTTTTAGTTTTTATTTCTAGTATTAAATTTTATTTTAAATTTTTAGTGGTTCATTTTTAACTTTTAATTTCTAATTTTAGTTTTCAGTTTTTAATTTTATATTTAAGTTTAATTTTAGTTTATTTGAACTTATAATTTTCACTTTTATTTCTGAATTTTAATTTTAATTTCTAGTTGTATTTTCTCATTTAATTTTAAGTGGTATTTTTAGTTCTTAATTTATATGTTTTTAATTAGTTAAAATTTTTATTTATAATTTATAATATTCATTAGGATTTTTAGTTTTAATTATTGAATTTTTACTTATTAATTTTTAATTTTTAATTTTCAGTTTTTAAATTTATATTTTTGTTTTTATTTTTTATTTCATTTTTAGTTTTAGTTTTTACTTTAATTTATAATTTTAAATTAACTTTTTAAGATTTTCTGAAAATTGCAAGAAAATCTGTATGTAATTCCTGCGAATACTAAAACCGCAAGTAATTCCTAAAAAATCAAATCTGCTAGTAATTTTTGTAGCATAAAGTCGCAGGAAATTCTTGAGGATTTTAAAATATGCAGGAAATTACTTGCAAAAATATTTTCGCAGAAAACTCAAGAAGAATTTTCTTCAGATTTTTAAATCGGCAGAAACATTTTCTACCACTTGTTTTTCACATAGAAATCTGCAAGAATTACCTATGGATTATTTTCTACAAGAAAAATGGCAGGAAATCAACATTTTTCTAGTAATGCTAGCATGTATCATGGCTAGGAGGATTCAAGGAAAGCATGACATGGATGAAAGCTCATTGAAGATTGGAAACCATAGTCTTCATTTTTAGCTTGTGAATATTTTATTTTAATTAGCTAAATAAGAGCATATTTTTAATTCCTTTAAGGTCATGTATATTCGGCCATATTTTAGTTTAAAAGGTATAGGTGTCTTTAGTTAAAAAGGAGGAGTAAGCTTAGAATGGGTGCATAAGTCAAGACATGATTTTGGGAGTGTGGGTCATTTTCACACCTCTTAACTCATTTTTGCATCCCTTTCTAACATACAAGAAAACATGATAAACACAAGACCCCACTTTCCTTGATTATAGGCGTGAGTTAGGAGTTTGTCTCCCTAGTTAATTAGTTAAGTGTGTGTACGCACCATTTTCTTTAAAAAATAAAAATAAATAAATGAAAAAATAATAAATTCAGAAAAAAACAAAATGTTATTTCCATACACTGTCAACATACATAACAATGTTCAGAATACACCTCAATACCAGAGAGTTCAAGATAGAAATTTTCATGGAAAAATAAAAAATAAAAACAACAAAAACCATAGGAATCAGAGGATGAAAATGAAAGGAGAGTGGTCAACCTGAACCACTGTCATGCCTGAGCTCCCTGAATCAATGAAGATGCTCTTTTGCTCAGCTACATCACTAACATAATCCCACATATGAAGATAAAAAAGTTTAAATTTTTGTGAGTAAAACGATTTCAAGCAGATTCTATAAAAGGGAGCACTTGAATCAGAAGAGGGGGACTGTTTTTTGAGAGAAATTTTTAAAAAAAGGAGTGACTTTTTCGGAGGAGAAGAAATAGCTTAGAAGAGGAGAAGAAAAAGACGAGGTGAAGAGCAAAAAAGGAGAGTTTTAAAGGCTAAACAAGTATTAATCTACACTACTCTTTTTAAAATCCAATAAAAAAATATTCAAAATAGAATAAAAAAATTACTTACCCTTTTAATCCCTACCGGAAACGAGTTCCGATGGCATGGGTGTCGCCAGAAAGACCGCCGGAAAACCTTTTCCCTTTTTCTCTCTCCTTCACGCTCCCCCCTGCAACACTTCCTCTTTTTTTTTAAAAAAAGAAGAAGAACGTAGCTTAAAGGGATGCAGCACGCGTCCCCATGATTTTACTTTCTTTTTCTTAAAATAAAGAAAATTGTACTTTACTAAGTTCATCCCCGTAAAATGGCTATTCGGACCCTCCTTTGGTCAAATGGTCAAACTGTTATCTACACCTCTATTTCTCGCTGTTTTTGCTATTTGCACCTGTTTTACATCATGACCCATTTTCCTATTTTCACCTCCGTTTACTCTTTGCACCACTACTTTTGCTAAATGTATTTGTTTCATTTTTAAGTCGAAAATGCATTATTTTTAGCCTTTTGTGAGTATAAATTGTAAGTTTTTATTTTATTTATTTTATCATTTTTCTTTTATTTATGTTTTTCTAGTTAACATGTTGTTACGAATATTCGAAATAGCAACTAATAAAATTAAATATAACAATAATAATAATGTTAATAATATGAGTTTAAAAAATGAAATTTATAATAACTATTTTACATGTTTTTCCAACTTAAATTTTGCAAAACCTTTAGCAGTTATAATTACAAAATAAAATTTAATAATGATCACTTTAGATGCATTTCTAATTTAACTATCACGAAAACTATTTAAAACAAATAATTGTCACTTTGGATGCACTTCTGATTAAATATTATTGCGTCATTTAAATTATTTAAGAAACATGTAATAATGGTCACTTTAGATACACTTATAATTTTACTATTACGAAAACTAAAATAACCACTTTAGATGTACATCTAATTTGGTTTCTTTTTATAAAATCTTAGTTATTATAATTATTATCATGTTATTTAAATTATTTAAAAACAAATAATTGTCACTTCGGATGCACTTCTGATTTGACGGCCATGCTAAATAATTATCATAGCCACTTTGGATGCCCTTCTAATTTGGTTGCGATAATAATATTTTAAAATAAACCCAAAAATAAAAAATTAATTACTAAAATAAAAACCTAATAAACAAACTATTATCAAGAACTACGTATACTTTGATTCTCTATTACACATGGAGATATGTAGGAGGAGGAATTTACTCTTGTCGAGCCCCGAAAAATAAAAAAACAAAATAAGTCAATAAAAATTAAAATATTAATAATATTTTATAAAAAAAAATTCAATAATAATTTCTTATTAAAACATTAAAAGCAAAACTATTTTAAGGGTGAAATAAATATTTTTAAAGTTATGTAGTTTTACACATTTAATTAGAGGCAACCGTCCTTAAAATGGACGTCGTAGGGTGCTAATACATTCCCTACACGTAATACACTCCCGAACCCAAAATTTGGTTTCGTAGGCCACCTCTTTTAAAAGGTTTTTTCAATATTTTTCTAAATAAATATTAGTGGCGACTCCTCTGATTTTCATAAACCAATTCTCCATCGTCCTGTCAAGATCCCACGTGTCGATAATGTGCTTAGGGAATGGGCCTTGAGTTGAATGTCCAACATTAGGGACTTAATCCCAACCTCTCACTTCCTATAACTAGGCCCCCTCATTCATTGTATTCTTCAACTTCTTATTTGACTTTTATCAAGGGTTCTTTTTCTCATGCAAGTCTAAATATTTTTGGCTTATCTTTCTTTGAGAATGGTGTTCCACCTCCTCCTCTTTTGCTCTCCATCCTCCATTTCTTGGATGTTTGAAACCTCAAAAAGAAAGATCAAGGAATGTAAACTTAATTTGCATTAAGCATGGAGTTGAAGCATACATAAGAAAGGTAATGAATTAGTTATTGATTTGATATTTATTTGGATTTTAAAAATCCGAAATCCAAATTTCTAGTATAGCTAGTTATTAATAAGAGTTTCTAAATCTAACTTTTGTTTTTATGAACATGAAAGTTTTGAAAATAAAAATAACATCATGCGAAAATTTACCAATATGACACAAAAGTTACAACGGCACACCACATATTTTATACAACAAATGATTATTAATCATCATACAAAAGGAGAAATAGTAAATATGTAATAGTTTTCAGGTAAGGTTTAGTTAAATAATGTATTTTACGAAACATTTGATTATGCATATTTGTTTTGAAAATTGTCACACCACTTGTATTTCTTTATTATTTTCTTCGGGCATTTCTTAATTTGTAAAACAGTTGAGCTTTCTAGTTTCTAACACACCACAATTGTGGGTCAATTCCCAAGTTATGGGAGAAAGATTGGAAAAGAAAAATCATTAGAGATTTACTCACATAAGAGAGAAAAATATCAGAAAGATACGAGAGAAATACTAAAAAAAAAAATGAAACAATACATTTTGCACACCCTTATGGCGTGTACCACATATTATGAACATTTTTTAATCTAAAACAAAGTCAAATATGTCTAAGAAGTGAGTACAATTCTACAAAATCAAATATATCATTGTTGAGTCAAAAATGTCTTAATTGAACTTTATGAAAAAATTATATTAAAACCAAATTATAAAGCAGTTTTAAAATCGATTTTAAATGCTTTTAAAAAATTCAATCCAATTAAATGAACTTAGTTTGAATTTTAAAAACAAGCGAACTTGATAAATTGATAAATTAGTTATTTAGGATCCACAATAATATCACGTGCCTTAATAAAATGGAAGGTTCTGGTTGATGATATACCTAACACTCATATACCTTTCAAAAAAATAAATTTTAATAAATGAAAGATCTTAAAAGTGGTTGATGATAGAGGACTCATATACCTTTTCAAAACAAAAATGATTGCATGTCACCCATTATATCTTTATAATATTGTACACATGAAACAAAATAATTGGTGGACGACAATTAATACAAGGTAAAAAATAAAAGAGATAGAAAATATCTCATTGCTAAACAACAATGAACGAACTATTTTTCTATATTTAACAGGGATATAGTTAAGTGAGTTTTTTGTAAAAGATGTGAGATTGTTTTATAGGTTAATTAATTTGTAAAAGGTTTTTCATATTTACATATTAATATATGATCGATAGGCTAATCAATATATTATTATACAAAAGTATAACTTATAGTTTCAATATGATTAAGGTATTATTAAATTTTCTTTTCTAAAATGTTATATTTTTAAGAAAATAATTATTCATATTTTGTTATAATATTGTTATGTAATGAAGGATATGCATGTAATGGAAATATGTTTTTGATACAAAGAAATGAAGAAATTTCTTAAAAAACAAAAGAAGAAACAAAAAGGTGTTTAATATACATTCCTTGCTCGAATGGAACAATATATAAAAATTAGAAAATTTAATTAACACCTAACAAAAAAACATTTCGCCCAAATTGCAAGTTATACCACTGTGTGAATGTTAAACAGTCGTTTTTTTTTGTTTTTTTTTTTATAAACTGAAAATTTTATTAAAGAGAGCGTACGAAAGAAAAAAATGTGTTGTCCAAATAAAACAGGCGGAATCCATACAAGATAATGTCAAACAATGAATCACTTATATATGTTATAAGCATTATTGTAAATCACTATAAATTCAAATCAACAAAATAATATGGAAGTAAGAAACTAAAAATATTGTTAAAATTGTTTAATTAATGAGAAGTTACAATTGACCATTACTTGTAATGTTATAAATAGTTGACATACCAGTTTAGATATATTAATTCGTAGGCAACATATACCTTTATCAATGACCATAATATATAATCTATTTTAATTTCCGAATCTTCGTAGGGTCCATTTTCATGTGATAGGAAAGTGTAGCACTTAAAAATAATTAATACAGCAGCTACGTACAATAGGTTTCGGCCCCAATATCTTTTTTAAAATATAGTCATCTTATTTATTTCCATGCATGTTTATTATCAATACATGTTTATTATCTTGAGGATAACAAGACAATTTATGAAATTCAAATACTGTCATATAGACAAAACCATCTATGCATTTAAAACTAAAATTCGTGGTCTGAGGGTACTAAGCTTGATAATTTTTAAACAAGGTCTCAGATACGAGTTTAGTGTGTAAAAAAAGACATAGTTAGCTAGTTAGATTCCATGATGAATATTAATCATCAATAAAGATACTCGATATTTTTCAGTAATGTCATGATTCATTTTTTCAGTTCGATTTGATGTATAAATTTTAGTGATTATTTTATATCAATTCGATCATTATTTATTATAGTTATAAAAATTTGATAAAACGATTAGACCTCATTTAAACATTTTTCTTTTTCTTTTCGGGAGACATTTTAAATATTTTTATTTATTTTTTAAGAAAATAGTTATCTTTACTAAGAAGATAGGAAAAGAAAGAAAAAGTAACGCGTGTGTGTACATATATAGAGGGAAATGATCTACTTATTTTAATAGTAAGCTTAAAAAAGTTATTTCCTACTCACCTTTCATTTTTCTAAAATTGTAATGAATAACTAATTTTACACACTATTATATATATTATTTTGTTTTGGTTTAAATAATTTTTTATCTCCCAAAAATATCATTTTGTGTTTAGCTCATTAAACTTCTATTTCTATCTTTTTCCTTTAGAGATTTTTTTTATGATTTTAGTTACTATTATCAAATAAGTTGAGCTTTAGTCCTTACTTTTGAATCAATAATGTTAGGACAAAATTACGTATTTCATTAATATCTTATGTGTTTTAAACAGTTTATCACATTAAGAAACTTTATAAGTGACTCCCTAAAGAAAGGGGTTGGGGTCCATCCCCCTATTTTTATTTATTTCAAGGTTTTTGGTGTCCTTCAATTTTTATGGAAGGGGCACACAATTTTCAAAAATACTTTCAAGCAAAAGATAACGATATTTTCCAAAATCAGGAACTACATGGCTGAAAGCGCTTACTTTTGCCATTGTAAACTGCCAACATTTTGATGCATCGTCAGAAAATCATCCATTACTTACTTCCAATCCTCATGAACTTGTACCTTTCCTTGAATTTACCTGGGTTGGTGATGTGGATGACAAAATTGTTCATCTTTCACACATGATTGAGCCAAGAGTTTTTGGTACTCACATTCGGTTCCCTTCCTTACCCACATCAATCATTGAATCTAATACCAAGATAATTTATATATGTAGAAACCCATTTGACACTTTTGTTTCAGCATGGCATTTCTTTTCTACATTCAAGTCAGTGTCTTCACATAAATTCACACTTGAGGAAGCTTTTGAACGGTTTTGCAACGGGATAAGTTCGTTTGGTCCTTGGTGGAGTCATGTGTTAGGTTATTGGAAGGAGAGCATAATCAGACCGAACAAAGTTTTGTTCCTAAAATATGAGAATCTCAAAGAGGATACCAATTTTCAAGTGAAAAGAATTGCAAACTTTTTAGGTTGTCCTTTCACTGAGGAAGGGGAAAGCAAAGGAGTGATGGAAAGCATAATCAAGCTATGTAGCTTTGAGAAGATGAAGGATTTGGAGGTCAATAAAAATTTGGAAAGAATTTAAAATTGATTGAAAATAAGCACCTTTTTCGGAAGGGTGGAATAGGAGATTGGGTAAATTACCTTTCTCCTTCTATGATCGAAAAGTTATCCAAAATTATTGAAGAGAAATTAAGTGGATCGGGTCTATCGTTTAAAATGCAGTATTAAATTAAACTACTAAGTGATAATAGGATGCAACTAAGGACTAAGCTTAAGTTTGTTGGCTTATTGTGTAATACAAATGATTGTGACTTTTTCTTTTGCATAATAAACAGATGCCCTTAGTTGTTTAGACTTGTGACTCTTTAGTTGTTACCGTCCAAAATTAATAAAAGAAAAGGCTTCTTTTTTTTCCTTTGGATCTCCTCCATGTTGTTTTAAATTCTTTATTTACTTAGTATATTGAAGTTACTAATAAGGTCAGAGTACACATGTAATCAAACAGATGAAATATGTGTTAATTTGTCTCTCAACAAATCAATACACGTCATGTCATCTAATAAACTATATAAGATGTAAAAAAATTATAAAAAAAAATTCATTAAATGATATGGGTTTATTGATTAGTTAGGATAAGAATGAGACACAAATTTGTAACAGAGGATTTCTATTTGTGATGAAACTCAAATGCATAGATTCAATATATGTGAATGTGATTATCTGTTTATTTTATGTTTGTTTATGGTATTACAAATAAAAAAAGACATATTATTTAATAAATTATATAAAAATAATAAAAAGTTATAAATAAATTAAATATGCCTCTTAAATAACATGATTTTTTATTAATGAAAATAGAAAAATGAATACGAGATGGACCAAAGGACATCAATTCATTCTACCGTATCAATTATTGAAATGTGATAGAAATTATTGTGAATTTGTCTTTTGCAAAATAAATAGGTGTCATTAGTTGTTCGAACATGCATTTGTGGCTACCATCCAAAATCAGCTTTATGGAACATGGGTCAATTTTAATAAAAATACTTTTTTCCCTTTTTTGGATATCTATATATGTTACTTTAAATTTATTCTTTTTTAAAGACAAAAGAGTGGGTATAGAATTTGTATACCTAAAATAAAGAATTTTGGCAACTTGTATAAAAATGTCAAAAAATCAACAAATCTAATAAGACATTTGTCAGTCAGTCTCAAAAGAAGAAATGAGGATGTTCTCCAAGTTCTAAAGTTCTTCCTTTGTATCATACCCACGAAACTCATCCCTATATTTCTAGCATACATAACAAAAGATTGTTACACTAATAAGAAAAACAGCAACCGTGTTAAAACCAAAAAATACTAAATTTAATAAACTCAAAGTACACGGTTAATCAAACTCCAATGTATAGATCCAATATGTGTAATTAACACATCACTACAAGAAATGACATCTATATCATGCTTCTCTAGTTTAAAATCAAGACCAGGAAAGAAACTTGATATTATCAAACAGCAGCGTCAAATCCAAAAACTAATCACGTTCAAACACTACGTATTTACTACTATAGAAATTCACTAATTTTTAGAGGTAATTAATTGATGGCAAGAAATCTGTGCAAATTTTTTTATTAGGAATTAGCGTTTAGGGTTTAACCTAATATAATTTTTTTAATAAAACTGTATTTAATCATTTCTAAATTTTCTTAATGACTAAACTATTTTGATGGATAAAATATTAAAAATACAATTTATCCTTAAAAAAGCGTATAGGATTATTTTTCTCATACACACTCCGATGATATGTTACGTCACTAGACTGCAAAAGTCACTTATTCTTGAAAATGATGACTAGATGAAAAATTTTTGTTTGACAACCAAATAAAAATATTCAAAGATGAATTTTTAGAAAAGCATATAAGATTAAAATTAAAAGAGATAATTAAAAAATTTGTCTAATGACAAAATTCATATATGGATTTGAATCACTTCAATAAGAAAAACTAACATAATGTTGACCTATAATAAAAAATACTAAAACTAAAAGGCACTATTTTTCGGGAATTAAAATGATATTTAAGTCTTTTTATTATGTGATTTCTTTTTAAGATTTAGAGCTTGTTTCTGTTCACATTTTAAAAACTATATATAGTTTTCAATAATTAAAAAAAAATAAAAATCGTTTGTTTGACTAATCAATTTTCAAAATCTGTTTCGAAAAATCTATTCTCAAATTTTAGTTTTTATAACTAAAACACCAAAACAGGTTTTACATGGTTTGGTTTTTCTCTTCTTTCCTCAACCTCTCCTCTCTCTCTTCCGAAGTTCTCATTATAATTGCCGAAGCTTCACCACCTTACGTCTTGCCATGAGACCGTGCATATTAATTGCTTTCAAACAACGTTTTTATTGTTTCTTCTAAAACATTATTCTCAAAAATATTTTTCAAAAATAAATTTTAAAAATGAAAACTGAGATAAGAATCAAATTAACAGAACCTTAACCCAGTAAATTTTGCAATAAACCTTTACATTTTCTGCTAATTTTCTTTCATACGAGGAAGTAAAACTAGAGGTGTGTTACGTAGGAGACAAGAAATGGCTAAACTCATCCAAATAGGCCCAACTCTAATGTCATCTCTCTTAAGAGTTTTCGCAGTCAACAGCTCAATCCACCGTACATGTTCTTCTATTTTTTATAAACTATGTTTTACGTTTCTATATATAAAATATATAAAATAGTAATTTTTATATTAAAAAATTCATATTATTTTTATCTCTCTAAAATATGTGAATTTTACTGAAGTAAAAAAAAGAATGAAACAGTTTTTTCCTGTAAAAGGTAACAAAATTAATATATATGGGCTATAGTATATTGTTGACGTTGAATCTAGATTAAAAAATAGATTTTGTCATCCAAATAAAATCATCTTAGCTTTCTACCATTGCAATGAATATATCCGCTGGTCGTGTCAAATTACCGTCTAACATAGTTAAAAACGAGAATAATAGGTTGATATTAAAAAAGCGCCAAATTAATATGAATTTCTTTAAGAGAAATATTAATATTTTAAATATTTTATAGCAGCCCAAAAAATAATTTACTTTTTTTTTTTATTTGAAAATTAAGGTATTCTTTGTATATTAAAAAATACTTGAAGATCTAACATTCTAACCATGTATGAGAGGTAAAGCGAAGGTAGATCTAAATAGTTACTGCTTTGTTGGAGGCAGGGATACCGGGGCCGGCCGAGTTCAGGAGGACAACGAAACCAATCGGCCCATCTCACGAGGACGGACCTCGCCGAAAATGGGGAGGCATGCATGTCCGGTGGTCGCTGCTACAACGGAAGAATCTGACAGGGACGTTCAGGAGAGCTGGACCAGGGAGCTAACAGTGAAAGGGACAACATCCCATCTCTCTCGCCAATGGGAATCGACCGAAGGGGGAAAGGCGCAGGCAACCGGGAAGGATGGCAGGGTCAGAAATTGTGCAAAAATGGTGAAAGAGAAAAGTGGCTCAGAGAAAGCGGATGCTGAAAGTGTATCATGGGAGGAAAATGGGGAAGATGAAGAGGTTAAGCGGATGAGGCGTGGGAAACAGGTGCTGATGGCGTGGAGCACGATGCCTGACAGCACGTCACCTCCAACAGTGCTGCGGGACGCGTGGCAACATCAGGACCGTTCAGGAGGGTACGGCCCCGAAAACCGAGACACGCATCTCGAGATTCCTGTGCAGCAGGCACGCGGCGCCTCGGGAGATCCACTGTCCGTTGACCGAGACATGCGTCTCGTCACTTAGACGCGGCAGCTGCAGCTGGCACGCGGTGCCTCGGGACACGCGCCGTCCATTGACCGAGACACGCGTCTCGTCACTCAGGCGCAGCAGGCGCAGCCGGCAGGCTCGGGAGTTGCGCAGGCGCAGCTAGCAGCCTCGGGAGTCGCGCAGGCGCAGCTGGCAGCCTCGGGGGTCGCGCGACCGTGGAAGACGGGCTTGACCGCGCGGAGGCCCAACGCGTGCTCTCCTCCGGGCCGAGCTTCATTCGCGGGAGCCCCGATTGGGCCGGGGCCAGGAATAGTGCTCCTGAAATTTCGGATGCAGTCACCATTTTCACTACTGGACACCTTATAATTTTTGTCATATGATGATTATCTCTAATTACATGTGAAAATTTAATAACTTTAAAAATATTTAGTTCACCAATTAAAAATATACAAACTATTTTTTATATCTTATTTATTATTTTTTTACAAGAAGAAATTTACGATTTAGGAAATATTATTTTATAAAAAAAACATTATTATTGTATCTTATTAGATTTATTTATCTTTTTGGGCTCGACAATTATTGACTCATACTCCTAGGTATCTCTAAGTGTAATAGAAAATAAGAGTTTACGCAATTTTTTATAAAAAAATATCTTTGTGTTGATTTTTTTTTAATTTAAGTTTTTTTTTACCTTATTAAACTTAGAATTTTTTAACTGTTGTAACTCATACATCCTAAAAATATAATATTAATAGGGATTTACATTAGAACACTTTTATTTAATTTTATATTTTATAGAAATATAATTTTTATTAGCATTTTACTTTAAAGAAAAGACTTAAAACAATAAATTGTCTATGTAAAAGTAAAATCTTGAAATTAAAAGTACGTCATATTTAAGCAATTCTTTAGTGTTGCCATAGTAATTTTCATTAAACTGATAAACTTAATTTAATATAGTTATAAACACATTTTGTAAAATAATAATAATAATAATAATAATAATAATTATTATTATTATTATTATTATTATATAGTTTTGACTTAGAGAAAGATTTTAAAATAACAAACTGTAACTACTTGCATCCTTAAGTTCTAGAATCAAGAGATATCACATCTGTTTAAAAAAAAATCACATCCAATTAATGTATTTTCTATTAATATTTATTAAATTATAAATATTTACTTACGGAACATTTTATTACTTGATTATTATATCTACTAGCTTATAATTTTTTTTGTTATTAACCTATTTTATCTATTGACCGGAGTACATAAATTAAAAGCAAAGAACTTAAATATTATAATACGAAATCTTTATTGGATTAGATTCTAATCCTTCTATTTTTACTAATCTTCTCTAGCTACCTGACTAATATATATTCCTATACTAACAAATATAAGCAATGAAGCTAAGAAAACATGTTGGACACTAATTCTCAAAACCTTTTTTAATGACGTGGGTGATGGATTTTGGTTTAAAACACTTACACTCAAAATTTCAAATAAACAGAATGAAATATATAATGTAAAATAAACATGAAAAATATAATAATAATAATACTTTGGAAAGACAAATCACTATAACATTTAAAACTTTTAGTAACAATTTTTTGTTACATTTGTTAAAAATGTCATTATAGACAAATTTTATATTTAGTACCATTTTTAAAAATAAATATCATTATAGATAATATCAACATAATATTGTAACATTTTTTAAATAAATATTATTATAAAAGAAACTAACTCATTTTATACTACCGTTTTCTAAAAATGTTAGTAAAGATTAAAATTTAACAAAATACATTATTATTAATTTTTCATTAATCAGAATATTTTTTTATAAAAATATTTTTTGTTTCATTTATTTTATATAAATTTAATTTTAAATTTTTTATTTTCATAATGTTCACTTATTCACACTTTAATAAATAATAATTAAATTAATTTTTATTATTATTTGTCTAATAAATAATAATTAATGCCCAGAAACAAAAATCCAGAAAGCACTTAACTATTAACAAAATGTAAACTAATAATAAAGAATACAAGGCTTTAACGTGTATAACAAATTCGCTAATAAAACTGAAAAAAAAAAAAAGAAAGTGTAAGAACCTCTACTATGTTTATCGTTCAATAAACAATAATAATAAGAAAAAATTATGCTTACCTAAGTCACACCAAGAACACCTGAACATGAAGAACTAGCTTATTCCGATGTCATTTGGTCTACGTCCACGGGCATAATCAGAATCAAGTAGCATACACAACATTTACTAAAATAAATTCTTAAATCAATAGATATAGGATGATAGTATGTATAGAGAATAAGAAATTATACACCTCATATATATTCAGTTGGAATTCCTTGTACTTCACAAACAATGTCTATTAATAAATTTATTGTATATATGAAATTGGTTCATGGTAGTTTAAATAGAAAAGTAGTCATGGATTATAAATGAAAACATGCAAGGATGGTATTTTATATGTGGATATATTTATAAGGAGAAAGCATGGGATAATGTTTGATAGTGTATGAGTATATGGTATTAAAAACGAAGGGATGAAGTGTTTCTAGAGAACGGGTAAAGAAAATAGATACTGTTGAGAAAGATGTGGGACAATGATGAGAGGTGATTAGGATGAAGAAAATAAGGGCTATTTGTGTGGGAGAAAGTGAATGGGAATGGAAGAAGCTCTGTCTCTTTTGGTGGTATTGTATATGTAGATATATGTATAAGGAGGAAGTTGGAAGCTGATGGCTCCACCTTCTCCATGATGTCACCAACTCTTCTCCAAGATGAGATGTTGAAATGGATCTTCTTCAAGGGCTGAAATAGGTGCGAAAATGGGGCTTATGAAGGGTGAAAGTGGTTCGTGAAAAATGGAGACAAAAGAATGGTGTTTTGGGTGGTAGTGGTTGGATGGTGTCTCTTTGGCTAGTTCACTTCACTTGGAGAGAGTGAAGGCCAATCCTAGGGAGACCGAAGCTCCTTCTAAGGTAGAGAGGAGAGAAAGGGGGCCAAGAAATCCCTAAATGACTAAGGAAGAGGAATGATGAGGAAAACTCTCAAATATCCAATATATCCAAATTGACTACATGTAGTCTAACCTAGAGTATTTAAAGAGAAGGTGGGAGGCCTCTAGGCCATTTGCATGAAATTTTGAGAGCTAAATGTCTTTCAAATGAACCCTAAATGGACCTAAAATGAAATGTAGGTCCCTCCCTCCTAAATAACTAAAATATCCTTGTGTCTAGAAAATAAAAGAAATGGACTTTTGACCTCACAAGTCAAGGTTTAAGTCCTAAAATAAATCCTAAACTAATTTGCCCCATAATACAAAGGCTAAATAAAAATACACAATGAAATCCTAAGTGATTAAGGTTCCCCAAAATACAAGGTTAAAATAAGGAAAACAAGCAAAAGACTAAGTAGATGCACCAAAGTTCGCACATGTGATCATCAATGCTCTTGGTGTGGTATAACCTTCCTCTTCGTCTATTCTTCTTGCCATGGACCTTGTGATGGTCCTATTTGATGCTCTAAGGATGGTCCTCCATTACAAGATGTGATAATGATTGATAATATACGAGTATATGATATTGAGAATAGAGGGGTGAAGTATTTCTAGAAAGAAAGTGAGGAAAATAGATGTTGAGAAAAATGTGGGAAGATGATGAGAGGTGATTAGGATGAAGAAAATAAATTATATTTGTGAGAGAGGAAGTGAATGGGAATGGAAGAAGCTCTCTCTATTTGTGGGTTGTTGTGGTTGTGTTCATGGTGGATCAAAGCAAAGGTCATGGTGTTTTAGCTCAAGTATATGAGTGTTGCATCAAGAGTTTTGTGCATGCATTGGCCAATGGTGGAAAGTTCTTTGTTTGTAGGAAGTATATGTATGATTATATATGGGAGGGTCAAGGACGTACTCGAATGAGTGTACTCCAAAATGAGTGAGTGATGGTGAATTTTTTTTATTAGGAGAGGTGGGTGTTGTCATTTCATGAAAGGATTACTTTGAAGCATGGTATAAGAAAAGTTTTTGGTGGCTATGGCATGACATAGGGGAGGAAGTAGAGTGGTTGGAATTAGGCTTAAGCAAAGAAATTAAAAAAAAGAAGAAGAATAGGATGGCATACGTGCATGCTATGATTTTTTTTTTATTTTTGTTCTTTTTAAATTAAAATTAAATAGGTATATTTTGTGTTTTTTTATTGTTTTGATTTGTTTATTGTATTAAATTTATAACTTTTTGTATAAAAAGGTTCAATTATCACATTGCTAATTTAAATTTTCTATTTTTTTTCTTTTTTATTATTTTCTTTGCTTACCCAGACAAAATTAAGTGATGATGACAAACTTAAATTGAAATAATTGCTACACAAATAATTCCACCTCCATTGCACTAAGTTTATCCATCAAAAGCCAGAAATTAGACAAAGGTTCCACATTTCTCTCCTCCATGATCTTAGACTATTGTGTTTGTTAGATCCTTTCCTGAATTTATGTTACCAACTATAGCTTTATCTAGCATCGTGAGACCATAAGTAAAAAATAGTACCTTACACACATGCATGTTGATCAAATAACATTTCAAATGAAGAAAATAAGATTAAAACAATCCTTCAATTAACAAGTTAAACCACAAAAGGCCCAACAGACTTCAACTTATGCAGAATCAAGGTCAATAAGCAGTGATTAAAAAAAAGGAGATCAACAACAAAAAAAAAGGTTTATATGAATTTGTATTTCTCAGTAAAAGAATCAATTCAAAGCATTTCTTTTGATAAAAAAAAATATAATTTTGTCACCATCATTTCAGCATAGCATAACATCACATCTTATGTTATTCATATTGTCATTTCATTCTCAAGAAAATCAATTTGTTGTCTTGACATCATATTCGAGTTGACTAATCTATATATTTTTCCATATACTTGTTATTCATATCTGGATTTCACTTTCAATCAATCCCTCTCGATATTTAAGTAAAAGTTCATTACTTGTATGCCATCAACATCATTGCATTATCATTTATACCTTACTACCATCCAACATTATGTTATCAATCAATATTATTTGCATCTATGTCCATTATTTGTATAGCTTTTGCACCCTACATTATGTCCAATACCTGCTTGAAACCATTCATCAAGTTTTACATCTTCTTTACATAAAGTCCACTTGTTGGTGTCAATGTCTTTGATATCTAAGTCTAACACATGTATAGCATATTACATTAACTCAAGTATCTCTCTTAAACTTTGATCAAGTCAAGTATTTGTTTAACACTTGGATCAAGTCCATCGCTTGTTTGATATAATTCATGTTTGAGTCCAATACCTTGCATTCAAAGTCTAGTACTTGGTCATCACAACATCAATGCATAAGTCATTGTACTAACCATCACCTCAATCATATGAGTCCATGCACTTACCACAACTTTAATGCATGATTCTTCATTCTTACCACAATATCAAGTCCTCGTACTCATAATATCATTTCTAGTCTTTATAACCAATGCATATTGAGTGTGTTCCCACCATATGATTTCAAACCTCTACGAACATTACATATTGAGTGCTCACCCACTATATCATCTCCAGTCCCATGACCATTGCATATTAAGTTTTCCCATCATATCACCTCAAGTCCCCGTAACCATTTCATATTAGGTGTTTGCCCATTATATCTCCTCAAGTCTCCATAAATATTGCATATTGCATCCTATCCATCACATTATCTCAAGTCTTTATGAACATTGCAATGTACACTATTGCATCTATCTACATTTCTTTTTAGAGTGTCAATTGCTTTTCTTTCTTTGATTGAAATCTTAATTTCAAATATTTTCATACCTTACCTTTGTCTGGGTCTCTACACCCACATCAGTACATGTAGGGTATTTACACCTATTGCATATCAACGCCAACCGCATGTTACATTTTGGGTTCTTGTATCCACTCCATGTTACATTAGGGTCCCCAAGCCCACTTGTTTTACATTTCGAGGGCCCGTGTCCACTGCATTTTTTATTTTGGGTCCCCACCCATTACATTTTACATCTTGGGTCCCATGTCCACAACATTTAGCATATAGGAGGGAAGTGTACTTAATGTGAGAAGGGAGTGTACTTAATGCAAAAGGGAAGCGTAAACAATAAATTCAAGCGCAAACGAGTATTCGTATTACAAAGGTGTATTTTGCATCTAGGAGTGTCTAAATAGAAAAGACACAAAAAATTAAAAAAACAATTGGGCTTTGGACCAATAAGTTCTTGAATCTTAATGATGTGCAATACAAAAGAAAATGAGAACAACTAGCCAGAAAATAAAATTAAAATTAAAAATAGAAGTAAATTAAGAAAAAAATTGTTCTACTATTTTGTGCCTGAAGCTACTTTGCCCATCATCCTACTTTAAACCTCCCTCTATTGTTGCATCTACGAGAGTTAACATCCAAAACCCTTTCTTCACCATGAAGGAAGCTAAAGCCTATAAATAAAAAAAGAGAAAATTTAAAAGGGGGTCTGCAAAAGAAAAGAAACATACATAGAAATCCTACTGAAAAAAAAAAGTTCTGAAGAAGGGTCAAAATTACAAGGATACTACATATAAGGGAAAAGAGAAAATAAAAAGTTAGACACCAATGAAGTAAAGATTACTCACAAATGTTGAAAGGAGAAAAATTGATCACATAAACCAATCAAGAAAACAATTTAGAAACTGAGACAAAATGCACAAGTAAAAGAGTTTATGTCGATAAAGTCTGGCTTGCAACAAGTAACTACTTGTGTTGTATCATTGTTTTGCTTTAACCGCTACAATGTAAACTCTACTATCATTGAAATCATTTGCCTCTTTTAGATTTGTTTGTTTTTCTTCTACGCTCCTTTGAATACTAGTTTTGTTGTTGTACTACTTTGTAATCAAACCAAAAATAAGAGGTCAAATGGTTAAATTGAAACAATAATTCCATGTGTTCATATAATGTACAATTAACATAATGTCTAGTTAAGGAGAGAGAATGATGATCCCTCAGCCAAATAACCCAAATCCCACAAACCCAAACTGCAAACCCCATTTTAAAGTCATCAATTCTAACCTAGACCAAAACTCAATCGAACTCCACTATAGAATCGCAAGTTGAAAGCTAGCCCTATATCAACAACATCGCAAAAGGAACTAACATGCAGAGAGTACAAGCATTCCCAACTTATAACTGTAAAATTCAACTCTTATCGTACCTATGAAAACAAAAATCACATAAAGACAACCCTCAAGTACTAAACTTACCCTTTAACCCCAACCACATAGGCTCAAGATAGCCAGAAACCACTTTGTCTAGCCATTGGAATCGATTATGGCTCCTTCTACTATGTCTAGTAGAAAGGAAGTGTAAATAGAAATCATACTATACATGTGACCAAGGGGTGTGAAAACAAGGAGGGAGTGAGGAACTTAAAAAAGAGTCTCTCTCACTCTCTTTGGGCTTGACAAGTCCTCTTGAAACTAATTAAAGCAAATGACTTATTTACCCTCCAACCTAAGGCCTATTATCCTAATGATAAAGAAAACTCTACAAATTAAGAGTCAATTATCAAAAGTAAACTATCTTAATATTTAAAAGAGAATTCAAATATTTACCAAGAATTTAAAAAAAGAAAAAACTATCTAATATTTTCAAACTCACATTAACAAAGATCTTCTAACATTAGCTCTAGTCAATCCTTCTTAACCTCTATCAAATGATTTCCATATAGCCGGTCTATGGAGAGTCTTTATTATTGAAAGAAAAAGTTTTTCACCTATACCCTATTAAAAGTTTTCCTTGAATAGATTGCGTCATTTTACTGCAGAATATGCCTTCTTTAACACGTTATTGCATGTTTACGTTGATGATGGAATTCGGACAAGGCAAGGTATTATAAAATTTTAGGTTGTTGCTGTTGGGGTTATAACTTCCAAAAAAAAATAAATAAATGTTCCGTGTAAAAGTGATTCATAATCCTTCATGGTTTTAAGAAAGTATTATTTATTTTTTTATATATATATATATATATTATTTATATTTGTAATTAATTTTTATTGTCTAGAAAGTAATTGAATTATTTTTATAAAAATTAGATAAATGTAATATTTGTAATAAAATTTGAATAAAAATATATTTAATAAAGTTGTCTTAATAAAATGGTATTTTCGTAAAAAAAAGTTCTTATACACTTAAAAAAGGTTATTTTAACCAAACATAAGAATCTATAATCCAGAAAAAAAAATTAGGCTAACCATACGCATTTTAAACCCCCTAAGCTAGAAGGATTGAAGAAAACCCAGCCCTTACAAATAAAGAAAGACTTCACCTGTGGAGAGTGAAGATATTAGGACAGGGACTTTAGTTAATAAAATATAATTTTTCTTTATTTTAATTTTGAGGAGCATCTGAAATTTAATTTGGGATATGTATTTAATCCATTTTTATTTTAGGAGGTGTCTTAGGATTTTAGAGGGTGGTTTTAGCTTTTTGGGTCTTTATGAAGGAAATAAGGGGTAGCCTTGATATCTACACCCCTCTTTTCCTACATAAATCCCCTAAGCTAATAAGAAGGAATCTTGACCCTTGGTTTGAGAAACTTGGGCACCAAGCTTGATGATCTAAGGAGGGAATTGTTTCTCAATCCTCCTCCCTTAGATCTCTCATTTTAATCCTAGCCTTTCTTTTTTAGGTTAACTCGTTCAAGAGGTTAACTACCTCTATAAATAGGAGCTCCTCCCCTCTATAAATCATATTGGTTGTGAGGTTCTTACCTTTTAGTGTCCCCTTTCTCCTTTGTGAGAGTTTCTAAGAGTTATCAAGGGACCCCTCTCTTGTGGCCTTTGACTTATCAAACCTAGTATTTGTGACGCCTCACCCCATTTCTTTCCTCTCCATAAATTCATTTCCCTTCAAAGTGACCTTAGAAAGGATCCTTTGGGCAAGTGATCATCAAAGATCACATAAGTACGCATTTTAAATGTGCCTACAAATTCTATGATTGATTTTTTTATGAATTATCTCAATATCTCTCATGAAAGAATCGAATATCAATATTTTTTATTTTACCTATAATGGTCCTAAAAGAATGAAATATGATTTTCTCCTTGAAAGACAATATATGTAATTAAACAAAATTTCGTTTTTGTCACTTTTATCAATCACGTTAAAAAATAATATATCAATAATTTAAATATTATAGGTATTTAGAATTATTAAAAATAATTATCGTGTGTATGCGTGTGGATGTGCTTATCAAAAATTAGAAAATAAACGATTCAGATTCAATTGTTCTTTAAATAAGCTCTGTCACACATGATTTTTCCCAAAAATTCTTCTTCCTCCGCTCCCCGCAATCGAATCTCATTAGGGATGGCAAAAAAATCTATGTCCGTGCATACCTTTGTATAAAACCCTCAAAAATATCCACATGGATAGTATAAATGGGTACTCGTCACCTGCGGGTACGAGTTTTTTTATATCCGCTCTTTAACGGACACGGATACAGGTATCATAGTACTCGTACCTGGAGGTACCAACTACCCGCTAAACTAAAATAATATATATATATATATATATATATATATATATATATATAAGTTAAAAAATATAATGTTTTTAGAAAATAAATCAAATTAAAATATTAATTATCAAAATTCATTGATATCAATCTTAGTTTTTTATGAAAACTTCATAGTTAATAAAATTATTTATTATAAAAATGCCGATAATATAAAATAAAGATTTTATTTGTATTAAATATTTTCTTATAATATAGTATATTAATCTACTTTTAGATCTAATTAATTTTGTAAAAACTAGTATAATTTTATTTCTATATTTTTTAAAAAATAAATTATTTATTTAATAAAATTTCGTATAAAAAATATTTAATTTTAAAAAAATATTTTTTTAAAAATATCCATGAATACCTACATATATTAAAAAAACCATGGATATTTTTATAAAGGATACCCGATAGATTTTTAGTTGGTAACGAATTTTTGTAATGAGTTGAGTGACGAGAAACCAATATCCGTGTCCGTCCCGACCGGTTATGGTTCCTAAACCTCACCCTGTCGCTTTTCCTCTCCACACAATCGAAGACTGGGTGTTCTCCTCTCAACTGAACACAGCGTGTGAATATAGATAATTAATCATTTTTATTAATTTATATTGTTTTCGATAGGCTATGAATTAATATTATTATTATAACGTTCTTACAATATTCGGCTCCTCGTTTAATTCGCCTCTATATAGAGAGTTTCGTTCCTGGTACACCATAAAATCATAATCATGCAAGAAGTTACAAGAAACATTGTTTTCTGGAAGAATAATTACCAAAAGAAGAAAAAAAAAAGAATGTGGAAAGCATAAGACTTCCAAAATTGAAACAGAAAAATTCAAATAACGCCAGTCACACCGTCACCAAACATCAGCTAAGACTAACGCCAGCAGAGAGCTAGTTTGCATGAGCTTAGATTACCAGAAGCACAGAAAGAAATTTTTAAAAAACAGATAATCACATGAACTTATTTAATAAATATTTAATTTTAATTATTTACATTTATAATTATATTTTCTTATTTTTTATTATAATTTTTTTTCTCATGGAGCTGTTTTTTTTTTCTCTATATATATGTATAATAAATGTATGCAAGATAATTTTGCTTTATAAAATCTGGCTTTTCATATTTATACCTTATTAACTATTAAGTAGAACTTAAAATTTTCTTGTGTATAATTTTTATTACTAAAGCACCACTTTATATATAAAATTAATATAATTTTAATTTATTTATTTTTATTATTCTTTAAACTCTAATTTTGCATAATAATATTATACATGAAGTAAAATAAAAATAAAAATTTGAAAATTTCAAAAATAATAAATATTTTTTTATTCGATAAGGATTAGCATAATAATATTTGGTTTGTATGTTTCACTAGAAGAAATGTTGTTCGAGCCTGCTAAAAAGGATCAACGAGAAAACTCTTCGAGCATTTAATGCAATTGCAATCTAAACCTCGAATTTGAGACCATATTTTAAAAAATATGGATGACTTAATATGTTAAATCAGTTAACTTGGGAATTAGTGATCTAATTAGGTTAACAATTTGACCAATCATATAATCAACTAAGTGTGACTCGATATAACTATTATTTTTTCGATTAATATATTGTCAACTATATTTTTTCAGTATTCTAAGTTATTTTTTCATGTTGCAAACTTTTCTTTGTTGTTACTGTATGATTGTTGGTTTGGTTTTGATATTACATGTTCAATTTGTTATGGTTGAGAAATATATATACTTAATTATTTTAAGAAGAAAAAGACTTGTGCATGACATTCAACCATAACTCTTTAGTTATGATTAGTTGTTTGTTGACTTTATCAATTAATACTATTTTAAAAATCTTATAAACGAAGAATCATGACTTTTTTACAAGCCAAAAATTTTTATTTAACACTCAGAATAAAAAGTACAAGGAATGTCTTCATCATAGAAAACTAAATAATAAAGAGAATGAAGAGATTATTGATCGCCAATCAAAACTTCTTTCACACTGTGTAATAATTAAACTCTTATTTTAAATACTCTAGAATTGTTTATAAACAGTGACTCTTTTAGTCTTATTTCAATATAGACATAATTTTTTTTATGATTTTTTAATATAAATCAAGTTCATTCGAGTTTTGATCGAGTTGATTTTTAAAACGATGTTAAGAATTTAAAAGTACTAAACTAAAATTAAAAATTTTTAAATTTTAAAGGATAAAAAGGTTATATATATATATATATATATTATATAAATTCTAATTACAAAAGACATATTTCAATTATAATATTTTTATATAAGACATTATGATTAAAGTTATATCTTAGAGAATAAGGTTATAAATTATAATGAATAAATATAATTTGGTATACTACAGACGTACAAGGCTCACACACGTGATATATATATATATATATATATACCGAGACACATGGTGGAGCGTGCTGAAATGGATTGGTTGGAAAATAAAAAGTCATTAGTTGGAGCGTGTCGAGTTGTAGTGGTCGAAAAATTAAAGGAGACATATGTTTTGCGAAAATGACTGCTTAGGTAATAATAATAGAGTTTAATTGGTATATATTGTCGTGGTAATGATTTTTACAGGTACTTAATTACAATCCTTCATTCATGGTAAATCTATTGACTTACTCATTATTACTTTAAAAGTCACATAAATAAAAGTTTATTATTGAATGTTAGTATAAGAATCTTTTATACTGACAATGTATACCAATTAAACTCATAATAATATACTACATAATGTCCAAATGCCTATTTATGATATTAAATTTTCATACGCCACGTGTTTTTAGTTAGCATAGCTACACCGACTATACTATGTGAAGTATTGCTAGTCTATGTCTGGTTCATATAGCATATAGTTCCAGAAGGTCCAATCCAATGCATTTCATTTGAGAACATAATTAGAATTTCTTTTTTTTCAAAAGTTTTATTTGCCTTTGTAATATGTAGGGGATTGATGAAAAATTTGAGTATTATAATAGGCAAATTAAAGTATGACATATGTTTTAAAATGTTTATAATCATTGGTCAATTTTATTACGTATTAAATTTAGTCTTTATTATGTATTAAAAATAATAATTCGTAATCACACAATTATTTACATTTAATCCTTTTTTATTATAATTAATATTTTCAATGACTATATTCATTAGGCACTATATAGGATCTTTGGTTCCTACTAGAGCATTCTTTTCTCTACTTTTTTCTTGAATTTCTCTATAGTTCTCGTCTTTATCTTGCTAGTTCTATAGTCTCACTTTACTTGAGAGATTCTTGTTATATTCTGATAAACTTGTGAGATTACTTAGATAAGTCCTCTAAAACAGTGTCCAGCATGTCTTAGAAAGATAATCTCTACACCTTTATACCGGAGTTCCCAACAATTATAATTTAGAAAGTTGAGAAGCATTTTTATTATTGTTAGTAACAATTGCTACTAAACATCATGCAATGAATTGTTGGAAAAGGTTTAAAGTGGGGGTGGGGAGGCATTAAATGAGAGAGAGGTGCAAAGGGAAGTGTCTTCAAATGATGCACGTACCACTAAGTTGTGATGGCACATGGTGTGGTGTGCACCATCCTTTATCTTTGACGTACGAGTGGGCCTTGTGAAATGTCTGAGTCTGTCTGTACTAACAATACATGAATAGATGCTGTAAAAATGTGTTTACCAACGTTCTACTTTTCTATTCACACCTCCCATAAATTCAAATTACCAACATGCCTTTGTCTCTCTTTTTAGACGAGAAAATTTCGAAAAATAATTTCAATGGAATGGAATGGAAAATTACCAACATCCTATGTTTCTATTCACACCTCCATTACTTATTTCCAATCCTCATAAACTTGTGCTTAGCCTTTGAATTCAAAATCTTTTATGCTGATATTCATGATCCAATTTTATACTTATCTGACATGACTGAACCAAGACTTTTTAGTACTCACACTCCATTTTCTATGTTACCCAAGTCGATTCAAGAATCTAATGCTAAGATAATTTATATTTGTAGAAATCCTTTTGGCAAATTCATTTCGTCATGGATTTATTTTAATAAAATTAAGTCAGCGTTTGTACCAGCATTAAAATTGGAGGAAGCTTTTGAAATGTATTGCATATTTGTTAGGTTATTGGAAGGTGAGCATAGTTACTGTTAGTTTGGTAACAGTTTTTTTAGTATTTTAGTATTTAAAAACTAAAATATTTGTTTGAGTAGTTTTTTTTTTTAAAAACAGTTCTTGTTTTTTAGTTTTAAAACTAAAATAAGAGTAGTTTTGTTTTTCAGTTTTTTTTTTTTTTTTTTTTGAAAACTCAAAATACAATCAGTTGTTTTTTTGTTTTTTATTAATGAAATTTTAATAAATATGAACAATTTTTTCCATTTTTATATCTTCAAAAAATTTTCAAATAATACTTACTAAACAAGTTTTTTTTTTATCTTCCTCAAAACAGTTTTTAAAAACTATTCTTGAAAACTCTTTTTAAAAAAAACAACCAAACCAATCAAGTATGAGGATCTTAAAGAGGATGTCAATTTTTATGTGAAAACCTTGCAGCATTTTTGGATTGTCCTTTCCCTCAAGAGGAAGAAACTAATGGAGGGATTCAAAGCATAGTGAAGCTATGTAGCTTTGAGAAAATGAAGAATTTGGACGTCAACAAATATGAAATGTTAGATAAAATGATTGACAACAAGGACTTCTTTCGAAAGGGTGAAGCAGGGGATTGGGTAAATTACTTTTCCCCTTCTATGACCGAAAAATTATCCAAAACCATTAAAGAAAAATTTAGGCCCCGCCCCGTTCTGAGTTTCTAGTTTTTGGTTTTGAAATGTATTTTGAAAACAGAAACCTATTCAGCAAAAATGATTCTGTTTTGGTTTTTTACTCATTTTCGAAACAATTTTCACTCAATTTTAAAAACAATAAAATTTGGTTTTTAGATTTTTGTTTCTGTTTTTATTGAAGAATTTGGACGTCAACAAATATGAAATGTTAGATAAAATGATTGACAACAAGGACTTCTTTCGAAAGGGTGAAGTAGGGGATTGGGTAAATTACTTTTCCCCTTCTATGACCGAAAAATTATCCAAAACCATTAAAGAAAAATTTAGGCCCCGCCCCGTTCTGAGTTTCTAGTTTTTGGTTTTGAAATGTATTTTGAAAACAGAAACCTATTCAGCAAAAATGATTCTGTTTTGGTTTTTTACTCATTTTCGAAACAATTTTCACTCAATTTTAAAAACAATAAAATTTGGTTTTTAGATTTCTGTTTCTGTTTTTATTTAAGTTCATTACTTGATGTTATTGTCATCATTGACCATCACCTCTGACCAAAAGTCACCAACTGCCACTCTAATGGTCATCGGTCATCACCTCTGATCGGCGGTTACCACCCCTGACTAGCAGTCACCGATCGTCACCTCCGATTGACAGTCACTGATCCCCACCTCCAACCGGCTGTCACCAACAGCCACCTCCAACTGGCGGTCACCAACCGATACCTCTGATCACTGGCTACTACCTCCCATCGGTGGTCACCAGCCGCCACCTCCAACCGATGATCACTGGCTGCCACCTGCGACCAATGGTCACCGGCCGCCACCCCTGATTGGCGATCACCGGCCACACCTCCGACCAACGATCACTGGCCACCACCTCCAACCGACAGTCACTGACCGCCATCTCCGACCAACGGTCACCGACCGCCACCTCCGACCGGCAGTCACTGGTAGCCACCTCTGACCGACAGTCACTGATTGCCACCTTCGATTGGCTGTCACCTCTGACCGGCGGTCATCGGTCGTTACCTCCGACCAGCAGTCATCGGTTGTTACCTCCGACTGGCGGTCATCGACCGTCACCTCCGACCAACAGTCACCGACGGCTACCTCCGACCAACAGTCACCAGCCGCTACCTCCGACCGGGGCTCAGCAACCACACCTTCGATTAGCGATCGCCAATGACTGACTGTAACCTTCAACGACTATCTCGATCACTACCTTCAACTAGTGTTTTGGTTAAGATTTGAAATTAATGTTTTAAATTTGGAAACAAAAACAATGTTGTTTTTAAAATTTTAAAAACTTAAAACTAAAAGTAATTTTTGTTTTTAAAAATTTTAAAACTACAAACCAAAAACCACCCCAAACGAGATATTAGTGAATCAGGTCTATCTTTTAGAATGTAATCTTAAAACTACTAAATGGTAAGTGGCCACACAACAACCACATATGTAGTTGTAATTTATGACAACAATGTTATTGTGGCTTTCCCTTTTGCTAAACAAAGAGGCATAAGTTGCAAGAATGCAACTGCATATCTTATAAGTTGTTAGCATATCCAAAATCACTTGTATGGAATTTTTTTTAAGTTTCAAGACATGCATATACTTACACGCACGCGTTATGTATACTCTAATCAATTTTTAGTTAGAATGTGTTATCATTCTACAATAATAATTTTGGATAAAATAACCAATTATTCATTTGTTAAATTAAAATTAATTTAAAAACATTCTGGTAAATAATTATTTCTCTGATTTTTTTTCTCTTCTATAATTTATTATCATCACTTTTTTTCTCTCTCATTTTTTCATGATCATTAATCTTTTAAACATTTTTCTCTCCTCTTTTATCAATTTAGAATATTAATAATTTAACATAATTATTAATAATAATTATATCTAATATTAATAGGATTTAATTTATACATACTTTATAAATTATAGTTTACGTATTTATAATGATATGAAATTTAATTTTATAAAATTCAACATAAGTTTATATTTAGTTGAAAATTTAGTTTTCTAATTGAAAATAAACTAATAAGAAATATTATTTGAAAGTTTGATTTAAAATAAATTGTAAATTTCAATTACGCAAGAAATTTATAAAGTACATTTAATTTGTATAAATTTAAATAATATAATTTATTTTAAATATGATTGATTCATATTCTAATTAAGAATTAACTTTTTAATTAGATTTAAATTATTATTTTAATAAAAATAAAAAATAGTTAATGAAAAATGAATTGATTAGTTTCCTTTGCATTATATATTAAAATGATTATAAATTAATGTATATTTAACGTAAAAATAGGTAAACTAATAAATTAACACATATAAAAATGAATCTTAAAAAAATGTATGTTAAAATTATTAATTCACATAGGATGATAACGCAGAAGCACTATGTTGATAAGAGGGAAGGAAATTCACAAATGTCAATTAAAGGCTGTAAACGTTATTGTTTAGGTTCACAATTTTCAAGGGTTCTATCTTATTTTCCAAACAATCAAATATTAATTATCAATTCCAAAGAGATTTATTAATTCAAAGTTATAGAATATTATATTGTTGTTGAAAACAGATTTGGCAATACATAATTGTCAACGTGTATTTATAACAAAGAAGAATTACAAGTATGTAAAGTTAAAGAAAAAGAGAATTGAACAAAGGATTTATACTAGTTTAACCAATCACTTGACCTATATTTAATGTTAGTTTGACAATCCGTTTCAAATCTTTTTCACTATAATTTAGAGGAACAAACATTATGCACACACAAAGCCTATAACTATAACATTCTCTTTAACCCTACAGGAGAAATACCTTGTAAAACCCTATCACAATAATCACTAGAAAACCCTATTTTAGAATTCACTAAAAAACCCTATTCTAAAATTCAAAGTACCTTGTAAAACCCTATCACATGAATTTCCTCAAAAATCCTATTCCAGAAAAAGGCTAAAACTACTTGTGAAAACCTATCATAAGAAATAACTAGAAAACACTATTCCAAAATTCAACACACCTTGTGAATCCCTTTCAAAAGGATTTATTGGAAAATCCTATTCTAGATGATCAATACAATGTAAGTTGTTAAGAGATAGAATGATCACCCCTGCATTATGTAAATTGTAGAGAATAAATATTATATCACAAGAGATATCCAAACAGTATTTTGGATCAAGGTTGCTCAATAATATTTTACAAATTGAGTCATGGAGCAAACTCTATTTGATTAGTTGTATATTTTGATTGGACTGACAAGGGTAAAGGGATTTTCTAAAGAATTAGGTTTGTCTCTTAAGGTCGTAAGAATGTTGTAAAAGTTAAGAATAATATTTCCAAAATGTGTGATAACTTAATATAATTTTTGAAATAGGTTGCTTTTAAATAGAGAAAAATCATATCATGACCCATTTAATCGATTACATAAGTAATCAATTAATTCAATCAATAAATCCTATATAAGTACATTTTCCATTTGGTAATAGAATATTATAGGTTTTAGTAATCAATTAAATCGACAAATTAAGATTCATCATGACTCAGTTTTAGGCACATGATAATCAATTGTTGAGTCTAGTAATTAATTAAATTAGTTTCAAGCACAAGATAACAAGAAGTTATAAATAAAAGTGTACAAATTTTAATGATATATATTTAAAAATTTATTATATAATTACTAAAATTGACATACAAAATGTACAAGGAGAGGAATAGGATTAGTGGTTACATACTCATCCTCGTACCCAATTTGAAGAATTAGATAATACATGTACTTGTACATAGTCTAAATGAAGAATACTTGTCAAAAGCAAGATATGTTCATGGGACTACCTATAAATACAAGTATTATTATCATCCTTACATGAAGTAACTTGTAGCACCATTTATGAATTTTTTATTTTTTATATTTACAGTACATAGACTTTTAAGTGGCTTATACATTATTAAGTGAATTTTACTATGATCCTAGCAAATCTTTCAAAGGGTTGATTTTCTGACAAAGCAATTAAAATAAAATAAAAGTTGTGATTGTGAATTTTTTAGAAAACTTAGGATTATGAATGTCAAGGATTGCAATTGTGGAAGACTCTTAACCTTTTTCCTAATTTCAATTCAAAACAAACCCTAAATCCTAATCTATAAGTTACTAAACATGATTGACCCTTAACGATTAGTATTCCCTTAATTATTCAATTAACTTATGTTGATCCTTGTTATAGAGAAGAACTTTAGATTTAAATTAAGAGATAAGTCGAAGGTTTTCGCAAACAATTGATTATACACTTTATATAAAATCCAATTATTATTGAGTTTCATCAAGAGAGAGAGATTGGTCCTACGAATTCAATCAACTAATTTTAGATTGGTTATTTCTAATAATTGATACTTAATTATTCAATCTAAAAAGTTGATAGAGTGCATTGAAGACATAGAGAATAAAAACTTATACAAAAATTAACCCTCTAAGCCTTGTTACTTCTTCCCAAGCCTCAAAGCTATAATGACTTAAAACCCTCTTAAAAGTGTAATTCGAAAAGTAAAAATGATATATGCACTACAAAAAAAAGGACTTGTACCTATGGAGAAAAACTATCACTAAAAGTTAAAAAAGTGTAGGTAAAGGTGTATAGGACTTTGACCTACAAGGCCGTGAACCGTCAACTTTAAGGGGTGGTACAGGGATGAATAATAATCTATCACTGTAGGTTTTACCTACATATGTATTTTTACCTACTGTCACATATAAACTATCACTATAAGTAATACCTACAATTTACAATATGCGTAGGTAAAAGTCATTAATTTATACCTATGACTTGCAACTGTAGGTAAAAGTATTAATTTATACTTATGATCCTTAAGTGTAGGTAAATATCATAAATTTATACTTACAAATAAAGGTTGTAGGTAAAAATCATTTGCTTGTATCTACTAAATCAAATTGTAGGTAAAAGTCATAATAAAAAATCTTATATCTATCCAATCAAACTGTAGGTAAAAATCAATAACCTAAACCTACAATAATTATCATTATTATTATTATTATTATTATTATTATTATTATTATTATTATTATTATTATGTAACGCGATGTGAAATTAAATACCTATATCTTATTTTCAAACATGATATTGAATCTTTTCAAACATGATATTGAATCCTTTCAATCATTTAACGGCCACATTTTTCTGTTAAGGAAAAGCTGAACATGAACCAAGAAGAATCATAACACATAAATGTCAATGAGAAGAGAAATATTCAATCGTGTAATCCCACTCCATGCCCACAAATTTAGGCAATGATAGTTGAAAGTGATAAACTAAAATATACTTTTATGTTGCATGACACATTGACACCAATCTCAATCAAAGTCGGTATTGTTTGTTGTGAAGGTATATAAAAGGATCATAAATTTTTTTGCATTTGACCCAAGGCAAGATCATGCCAAGCATCCACATTAACTCTTTGCATCTCCTAATCTGAGCAATAAGGAAAGAAAATAGTGTTAGATTAGCAATTATGATAACTAGAAATAATCCTTCAATTTCCAACAAAAACAATTAGTAGTTACTTCAACTCTTAAAGGATCAAATCTTGTTAGTATAAGAAAAAGAGAATAACATGCTTCATTTTCAAGACACTTCAACTTCAATTATAATAATAGTCTAGAATTTGGATACAACTTGATAACTCAAAACCAGATTCGTTCAAGATTATCTTCAACAACAACATCAAATCACAGTAAAGCTGATCAAATTAAGTCATTGCTTACCAAAATTATAGTTGAGATTTGAGAATCACACAATTATAAGTTTTAACCTAAAAAAGCAACACCCAACAAATAATGTTCTGTTGATTTGAATTTCTATTAGGAGAACATTGGATGCAATTCTTATACCAAACCAAAGCACATATATGTTTCACAATTGTTCTACAAGCAAATAAAGCATTAGAAATCTTTTTAATTGGGATATTTTATTTCTATCATTGCTACGTAAAAAATCAAAACCAAGAAAATGGAAAAGTCAAAATATCCCTTACACTTGAATCTAGCTCTATGATTGTCCCTCTATATAGATGACAATAATTACTTATTCTTCTATAGTTCATGAGTTTCCAACTATAATTCCACCAAGAGTCTAAAAGTTAGTTAAAAAGAAAACGGTTAGTAATTCCACATTGCACACCAAGAGTCCTTAGTATCATCTATCCTAGCAACCAGTGTTGGGGGTTGTGAAAGTACTTTGATCAGAGTCTTCAATTTCCAAACTAGGAATCACAAATCTATCCGTGTCTACAACAAAATGGCACATATATTCCTAAAAAAACCATTACAACTTCAAAAAATTCAAAGTTTTAAGAATCTCTAATTAACGAGTAAAATTCTAAAAACAGTCACAACATTGTTCATTTTCACAATAAATAAACAACACAATAAATTGACAAACTCAAATGCATTTATGCGCACAAGTATCCACGTAAACATGTAACAACATATCTGTAGCAACACTAATATACTGGTATGACTCAAAACCAAACTAAATACATACTAATTTACTAAAGATCAAACAAGCCTAAAAATTGAATAAGTTAGATATCAAATTAAGTCAGAATTATATGCAACAGGAAATTTCCCTAAAAAAACTAGATAATATGACAAATCCACAAGAACAGAGAATTAATTAATAACCAATCCAATTGTCAGAAGTTTTGCTTTCAGATTCAAATGAGATCCACTAATCCATCAATTTAAAATCAAAAGTTAACTGCTTGATATCATAAAAAAAAATGAAAAAATCAACTCACCTTTAGTTGTGATTATTAGTAGTTTCATTATTTTTACTCATAGAATCATTAGAAGCATTCGTAGGTACCTAAATGAAAAAATAAGTGTCATTATAAAAATATTGTATTTTTTGAATTTTGAATAAGTTTAATTATAAGAATTCATATACCTCTTGATCTATAGCTTCTAAGACTTGATTAATTTGTGGATCCTCGGCAAATCGCACTTTAAGGACCGCAACAAGATTTCCTAACAAATTCTCCAATTTTTGAATTCTATCATCTACATAAGAACTTTGAGATGAACTAGCTTGAAGTGGAAGTTTTCTAAGACAACGCACATTTCCTCTTTTTTCGGGTCCTTTAACTTTAGAATATATATCATGTTTCCAGTCTATAGAATCTTGGGTAGCTTGTGAGTTTTCTGAACTTTCTCCTTCTACCATTTTCTTTTTTAGTTCATCCTACATTAATACAACTTATAAAGTGTTACCATCAATAATAATAATAATAATAATAATATATTAAGTGAAAAAACTAAGGAAAAAATTGATTATAAATTGATAAGTTGTAGAAGTGAAAAAATCATAAATTACAGCAGCAGCCTTTTCTGTGACAATGCTTCCATCTTTTCGAGTTCGAGTATCAATGTAAATTTGTGCTCGAGAAGGTCGCACTCCTTTAGCCTTTGTTGTCTAGCATTAGTTTCAAAAGCATCACCATATTATACGTATTCATCATTTTCAAAAAATACTACAAAAAGACATGATAATGAAAAAATGACAAACCATCTCATGAATCAATCTTGGAAGATTTTTAGTTCCCATGCAATGCAAGTCCTCATATTTTGAGCGATTTCTTTTGTTGATGTTGCTAATTTTCTATAACCAACAAATATAAAAACTAAGAAGTGAAAATAAGAAAATCATACATTATTGTTGTCAACAAACCAAAGGTTAATAACATTATATATATCCTGTCCTGCCTCAGAACACCAATGATTTACCAATTTCTGATATTGAGAAGGATTAACCCTTGGATCAGGGATGTGAGCAGCCATTTCTTCTTCAGTCTTACTCTCATCATAACCTTTTGATTTAAAATCATATTTAAATTGCCTCCACTTCATACTCATGTTGTAGATCAATAATTGTTTTGCTTGTTCAATCAATTCAGGAACAAATTGAAACTTACTCTATTATCATTAACGAAAAAATAACACTATTCTATTAGATATATTACAAAGCATATTATTTAAAAGAAGTAAAATGAAGTAAAACTTATAAAAAATTATACTAGACCTGAATCAATTCAATCATGTCATTAGTATAGTTGTCAGGCATGTCTTTCCAGCTAGTATAATTGATAGGAGCACATTGGTGTCTTCTTACCAAGCTCCTAATTGCATTCAGTAGAGTTTTTCCTTCCCAACCCATAGGATTACCCAAAGTATCTACTTCAACAAGTATGAATTCTCCATCTGGCATGTCCCATACATCTAACATATGTGTATAACCACGAGTCCTCTTTTCACCTACGTCATTCATGAATATATTATTTATCAAATATATGTAAAGCAAAGTATGAGAGTGAACATGACTTTCCTCTAGTATTTGTTGCTCTAATTTTGAATGGTGCTTAAGTTAATAAAAAGTCAAACAGAATATGAAACAAATAAAGTTAATAAAATCTTTATACCTCCACCAAATTGTGTATTTTCTTCAACTATAAACTGGTTATTTCTATTGACTTCACTAGAGCTTTCAACTGATTTCTCTTTTGCTTGCGATTCACCATTATTCTTAATAGTACTCAACTTTTTGCGCTTCCCCATAATACTTGCTACCAATAAAAACTATGCCTCTAACTAGAAATTGAGAGACAATAGTATTATTTTTTTATGGATAGAATTTAAAAATTGCAGTAGAAAATAAGAGGAAGAACTAGGACTAATAGAGAAAATGAACAATAGATAAAAGAAATATTGCATAAACATATAACAACTAGATTGATATAATAACGGATAAAAGAAATGATTCATAACCATGATGGTTATCAAAGTTTATGCAAGGACAAAAAATAGATAGAATTTTAGAAATGAAATTCTCAAACCTTATTAGACAAATGATAAAGAGAATACGTAGCTATTAAAAGAAGTGAAAACAAATCAAAATAAGTCTTCTTCATTCTTATCATCTTCATTGTAATTATCATCTTTTTCAATTGGTAAAATGTTCTCCATAGCAATGGTAACTTCAATAATATCATCATTGTCATCAACTTCTGGTCTAATTAGATCATGATCATGTATCTCTTGTAAGACTTGCTCATTTCCTTGATCTATGTCATTGGAATGTTCATCACCCAAATCATATACATCTCTGATTTTAGCATGCACAACATCAAGCCAACCATTTTGACTTTTATTCTCCATGTAGAATGCTTTCTTAGCTTGAGATGCAAAAACAAATGGGTCATCACATACGTCATTTCCTGTATGTTGCAAATAATTGAAATTTACTAATGTCATCCCAAAATTGTCAATTTTGCAACCCCTATTTATATCAACCCAATCACACTTGAAAAGTACAACCTTATATCTTCCTGAATAATCCAATTGAATTATATCTATTAATGCACCATAATAGTTTATTACCCCTTGTTTGGGATGCTTATCTCTTGCACTAGCATAACTTCTTGTCTTAACAGTTACAAAAATGCCACTATTTTGAGTCTTTAACCACCTTTCACGCTTCTTTGTATGAAACCTCACTCCATTAACAATATATCCACTGTATCTTCTTACTATTTCTAGTGGACCACGTGCTAACCACTTGATATCATCTGTCACCAGAGCACTACCTTGCTCTTCCAATCGAACAACCTATCACCATTATATTTCAAATGGTTACAAACTTTCAATAGATGTAAAATTTAAATTATTGATGATTCACAACACTTACTCGTTCATGAAACCAATCAGGAAATGTTTGACTATGAATTTTATCAACTTCATATGGAGTTAGCCGACGATTTCGTCTCTTGATAAGATTAATGTGTTCTCTATATAAAATGATTAAAAAGATTAAGCATTAGAATTAATGAAAAGCCACTAAAAAATTTCAATACCTAAATTTAAGCATGAAAAAATTGTATTACTCTTGAAAGAATCAATATTATTGCTATTAAAAAGCACATATCTATGTGCTTGTAGCAATGTCTTCTTATCAAGAGAAATTCGACAAACTCTTTTTCTCTTCTTCACATTGAATCCAACTTGTCTCTTTCTCCCCAATGGTCTACATCTTGGATTTAAAACACTAGTATTTTTTGCAAAATAGGAATCATCATTTCTAATAGATCGACTAAAATGAGTTTCCACCCCAGATAGATATCGTGAACAAAAAATCAAGCATTCATGAGCTAAATATCCCTCTGCTATAGATCCTTCTGGATGTGCTCGATTACGAACAAAGGACTTTAGAGTCAAAAGGAACCTAAAGAAAAGAAGTGACAGAATAAGATAATAGCATTGTACTTAATAACTCTATAATGCTATTAAATGACAAAAATATTAATACCTTTCAATAGGGTACATCCATCGGTAATGCACAGGACCTGCAACTCTTGCCTCATATGCCAAATGAATTAACAAATGTACCATTACGGTGAAAAAAGATAGAGGGAAAATCTTTTCTAATTGGCATAACGTTTGAGCTATTTCATGCTTCAAGTGCTCCAAATAGCATTCATTAAGCACCTTGCCACACAACTCTTTAAAGAAATGACAAAGATTGGATAAAGCTAAGATCACTTTCTCAGGCAAACAACCTTTCATAGCTATAGGAAGAAACTCTTGCATTAAAAGATGACAATCATAACTTTTGAGACTAATATTTTTTGTTCCTTCACATGCACACATCTTGAAATATTAGACAAATATTCATTTGGAACTTTTATTTTTTTTAGCACTTCCAAAAAAGTTTTTTCTCCTTTGAAGTCATTTGGTAACAAGCTCTCGGAAAATATTGTCTACCTTTCCTTGGATGTATCTTTGGATGTAATTGACTTCTTATGTTCATGTCTACAAGGTCATAACGTGCCTTATCATTATCCTTTGACTTTTTTTCTACATGCAACAATGTTCCAATAATGTTATCACAAACATTTTTCTCAATATGCATCACATCTAGATTATGGCGAATAACATTACGTGACCAATAAGCCAATGTGAACAAAATACTCTTATTTTTCCATGGTGATCGTTGCCCAATTCCATGATCTTTCATTTGTCTCAAAACAAAATCTCCAGTAGGTAGACGAGGTAGAGCTCTAAACTCTTGGGTTCCATCAAAATCTACTTTATTGTATCTCCATTTATGATCAGACTCTAACCAACGACGATGACACATATAACAAAACTTTCTACCATAACGTAACCACTTTGAAGGAGTCTCAAAACCACAATATGGACAAGCAAATTGACCTTTAGTACTCCAGCCAGACTTTTGCGTATGCAGAAAAATCATTAATAGTCCACATAATTGCAGCATGCATTTGGAATGATTCTTTTTTACATGCATCAAATGTTTTTATCCCAACTTCCCATAATTCTCTTCATTCTTCCACAAGAGGTTGCATGTAAACATCAAGGTTATTACCTGGGCCTTTTGGACCAGGAATAAGTAATGAAAGTATAAAATTAGGTTGTTTCATGCACATCCAAAGAGGAAGATTATATGGGATCAAGATAACAGGCCAAGTGCTATGGGGAATTTTCATAGTTCTGAAGGGATTAAAACCATCAGAAGCCAAACCAAGTCGAATGTTATGAGGGTCACAAGAAAACTCAGGATATTGACGATCAAAATCTTTCCAAGCAAATGAATCAGCAGGATGCCTTAAAACTCCATCTTTAGTTCGACCATCATTATGCCATGTCATAAAAGAAGCTCTTTTTGATGATTGAAAAAGCCTTTGTAGTCGAGGTATAAGAGGAAACCAACGTAGAATCTTTGCAGGTATCTTTTTTTTACATTCAACATCATCAAAGTTACATTTCCATCTTGAGAAATTGCATTTAGGACAACTTTCAGCATTAGCCAAATGCTTCCTATACAATATGCACTCGTTCGGACAAACATGAATTTTTTCATATGATAGACCCAACCCAGAAATAATCCTCTTTGTATCATAAAGTGATTTGGGCAAAGAATTTTGTTCTGGTAAAGCATCACTTAACAACTCTAACAACATTGAAAAACTTTTGTATCTCCACCCATTTAGACACTTTAAGTGATACAAATGTACAAGGAATGACAATTTTGTAAACTTCTTACAATTCGGATAAAGCTTTTGCTCTCCCTCCCTTAATAGTTGATAGAACTTCTCTGAACTATTACTCTTTTCGGGCTGTTGAACATTTTCTTCATTCCTAAATACTCCAAAATCTTCATCCTCTATGTTTATATTTGTATCATCTTTCTCATTAATTTCATGCATTACAAATGCATCATGAATCAATGTATCCATATCATGATCAATCTCCCCTTCTACTTGAGATGTGCACAAAGAACTAGAAGAGTCAAGTTGTTCACCATGAAAGATCCAGGTAACATATCCTTTTAGAAACCCATTACTAATTATGTGTTCAAAAACATCCATCCGAGAGCGCCACTTACAATTGACACATTTGATACAAGGGCATAGAATTTTTCCATCCTTGGATGATTTTTTAAATGCAAACTCAAGAAAATTAAGAGCCCCTCTAACATACTTCTCTTTGTTATGAGAGTTATCATGAATCCAACTCTTATCCATTTTATACAATAAACTGAAAAAATTAAATGAAATATCCATAATATATTAATACTTTATACACAATTTAATGAATTTATATGCATTCAGTCAATTATCCTTTATCAATTCAAGGAAGTAAAACAAGTTCAATATCATATTTTTTTAAATATGAATTCAATAAAATAGATACAAATTAAAATTATTTTTACTAATTTGAGAATGACTAATAAATTCATAACAAATCACATGCAATAAAATAAATAAATTAGGGATTATAAAGAAACCTGGAGCTGAAGAACTCAAGAGTATCAAGAAGCTAAGCAAACACCAGCTTATACAATGTCGACAACCAAAGATTCTGATCTGAAAAGAACAATTGAAAAATTAAAAATTAAAAAAAAATAGTTTGATTTCTATTATGAATTTAATAAAAACTAAAAATGTTATCTACAAGATCTGAAATATGTGTAATTAAATGAAATGAAATAAAAATATAAAAAATTATTTGTCTATACTTTTCTCATTAGTTTGTTTTATTTTTTAAGATAACCTTCCAAGAGGTGTGTATTTTAACCTTCTGTTATGATAATCAAGCAAAATGTTGCTCAAAGTAACTCTATTTTACAATTGTTCTTTTACTTTATGATTTATTTATATTTTTTTCGAATCCAGAACAACCTGTATGCATGATTACTAGTTTGCGTGCCAAGTAAGAGTTCATTTACCAATTTCATGGTCCTTGCTTTAGTCTTCTCAATCCTATTTTCGATGGGAGAGGCATGTGTGTGCAAATGGAAATGCTTGATAATTTATTTCCCTAATATATCTTATCTGATGGGCATATGGTTTTAGATTTTCATTTCCTCTGTAAGTGGTTTATCCTTAAGCAATGTCTATATAGATGAATTGGTATGATAGATTGAGGATTTTAAATTTAAAGTCATTGAAAATATGATATTATGGGAAAATGCTAATGGAAATCTTGCTTTAGATTTAGTTTGTTGTGGATATGGACGTATGGTTGTGTACTTGTGTCACAAAAAATGCATAGGATTTAGCAATAACATGAGTTACGTATTGATAATGGTTTGTACCAAAAAGAGAAAGAAAGGAATTCATTGTAGATGCATGTCGATAATGTCATGATTATTCATTTGAATTGTATTCCTTGCATATAAAGTCAATGTAGATAAAGTTACTAGATTTTGTGAGTTTCTTTTGATTATAAGCTTTTAGTTTTCATCATGTCATCATAAGCATAAATTCTTTGAGGTAATTTTAGTTTCGATTGTATCACCATGGCCTGTAATTAGACCAGTAGGACATTGTGAAGGATGATTTGGTGAGGGCTTTCTCCGGATTCTTTTCTAATATTTAGTTAGATAATAAGTTATATCGTGTACATTCATGAATCTTGTGCTCAAGTTATCATTTTTTCTATGCATCTTAGTCTGTAGTTCATTATAATAAAGAATAAAAGAATTATTAGTTTATTATTCCTTGCACCAAAAAATAAAGACCCACAACTCCTACTATATTCATTCCTTAGTCCAAGCCTATATTATGTTTTAGCATCTGATCTTTTACTATGAAAAACTTAGGGAAGCATTTTGAAGAGCTTCTATGAAACTTATTTAGGCTTATGAACATGACTCTTGACTCTTACGAGCCTTTTTCAGCTTATTTCAATAAGTTTTATGATAAAATTTATGTCACTTGCACTTGTGTAATAAGAGCCTATTAAATAAGTACATACTTAAGATGTTCACCTAAAAATTTAATAATATTTTAAAATATTTTTAATAGGTTTTAGTAACATTTTTATTAACTATTATACAAAAATATTATTAAAAATCCCATATATGTCGTGGTAATTTATGTTTGGCTATTTCTAATGAAATAAAATTTGTGGTTATAAGGCTTGTAATATTTGTGGTTATAAGGCTTGTAATATTTTACCTTCAAAATAAGGTGTAGGTAAAAATGTTTATAGCTTTTACCTACGGGTAGCTTCATGTGTCATAATATGATTAGAGATTTACCTACACTAATATGCGTAAGTAAATTTTTTTTTTTGTTTTACCTATACTAAATCATATATGTAGGTAAAAATGTCTGTAGGTATAGGTCACTTTTTTTGTAGTGATGATATTATATTATATAGTATATTTATACTATTAATAAAGGAAATTCTCCCTTTTGATGTCCACTTTTTCAAATGCCTATTTTACCCTTATACCTATTTAAAAATTAAAGAATAAACTATTTTATCATAGAAGAGATTCAAACCCACAACCTCTCCCTCGCCAAAAATGTGAACTTTGCCACTAAATTATCAACTTTATAACCTTAAGAATAAAATTAATTTAAAACATTTATATTCAACATACTTAATTGCCTTAGTATCTATAATCTATATGTATAATTAATAATCTATAATATTATATTTATACAATATTTTATATATTATATTATGTCTATACTATTAATAAAGGGAATACCCCATTTTGATGTTCACTTTTCAAAATATTTATTCCACCTTTATACCTATGATATTATATTATATGTGTAATGTATAGTAATGCATTACACGTATGTATTCTATTGCATATATATATATGTACATAGATCACAGATTACGAATATATTATAGTATATCATACTATGCTAAATATATGTACATATGCATATGATATAATATTATGTATGTAAATATATATATATATATATATATATATATATATATATATATATATATATATATATATATATATATGCATATAAGTATACCTATACATGTGTGCATATGCGTACATGTATTATGTATATGCACACCAGAGTAAAATTCACTTTAGCCCATGCTACACAATTCTAGGGTTATAGAATTGTTGTTGTCTATACTAGAAAAAAGCAACACTTTCATAAGTATAGATTATAATATGCATTTTATTTGACTTCTTTCAATTATTTTTTCAAAAATGTTGCTTATTTCTGTAATGCAACGGGTGCTAAAATGTTGACACCTATATGTTATGATTATTTAACTATTTATAATTTAAACCACACTTCTTTTGTTGTCTATAGAAATAAAATTACAACAATTACAAAACTTTGAGGTAAAGTAAAAATTTGAACTAGAAAAACTCCAAAAGACAAAGACACAAAAAATTGGTGAACCTGCTATTCTTCTTTTCATAGCGCCAAAATGAAAAAAGGTAAGAGAAATCATCAAATCAAACCCCAAAAAATATATAAATCTTTAGAGAAACTCTCAAACTTCATACAACCCTAAAGCCTTCAATGAAACCCTTTATTCTCCTCACAACAATCCTCATTGCATTCATCGTGCCACCATAGGTGATATCACCGCACCATCTACAATAGCAATCACTGCTTTCTCACTCGAACCCTCACTACGACACCATCCCCAACTGCATCACCATGCCATCCACAATAGCTAACCCTAAACCACCACCGTATTTTCTTCTTCACACTGGCGAGATTTTTCTATTACCTTTAAATTTCCACAAGTTCAACTCGAACTCTATCTCCACATAATTACTCTTTCCATCTTTTGTCATTTCTGAATCAAAACCATAAACTCTCTTTCAGAGGTGTTGTGAAGCTTGAGGACCTGCTCGTCAAGGATACGTGGTTGGATACTCTCCTTGCTAAACTCTAAAAACCCTATGCCCTCACTCTCTCCAAATTCTTTTGACTGATTTGCTTTATTTTTAATCCTCAATCATAAGGGTTACTCCAATAGACATGGAGGTCACCGCTAGAATAGCACCATCTAAGAGCAATGTGGCTCTGGCTCTTGCGTTGCCTTCGATTCTAGGTTTGACTGTTGTTCTTTTTACTACAATGCAATCTATGATTTTGAAGAACATGGTGGAAAGTCTCTATTATTGGTCCCAAGGGGGAATCTAGAAGGGAGTTGAATAGTTTCCCTAAAATAATTCAAACTTTTTCTATTCAAAAATAATATCAGAGTTTTCAAAAATAATCCCTTCAAAAAATTTTTAAAATCTACCTTATAGTTTTCAAAAATAGGTTTTCAAGAATGAGGTTGAGACAAGGTCAAGATTCAACTCTTTCAATGTTTTTGGCAATAAGCTTATGTATAACAATTTCTCCAATGATGGTTCACAATTGCACTTGTTGAAAACACAATATGAATTGCAATAACAGACTTATTAACCACCAAAGGCATGGGTAAAGAAAGAATACAATCAAGCTTCAATCACACAATTCTTATTTCATCAACCTAATCTCAATTACAGAATAATGATATTAAAAATCACCAATCTTGTTGCAATAAAATCACTATTAAAGGTGCAGCTTCAAAAACTCACTCAAAGAACCATCAAGAATTCAATATAATCAATATTAAAGAGTATAACGAAAAAGAGATTTTTCATAGTGATTTATACTGGTTTGGTCAACCTGACCTACATCCAGTTTATAAACTTAGCTTTCTGCTAATCTGCTTTCCACTAAAATCTCATAAATGCACACCACATGTACAGATTTTAATCCTGGAAAGATTTAAACCACACACAAAAAGAAGTTTCATCTTGCACCCCACAAAAGTTTACTAAACCGTGACACTCTACCACTCACAATACCCCGTTGTAAGATTTCACAACAATCTCAAGAACACCTCAAGAGATTGTCCAAGACTTGTGCAAAAAACACCAAGTTAAGGGTATAGAACAATATCATCTGATCTTGTGATGAATACCCAACAAGAAAGTTCAAATTTCACAATAATCTCTTCCTTAGATCATGTAATTCTTGAATCTTCAAATCATCAAAAAATGGGTTTCATTCTTGGAGAAAAATGGGTAAATCAGTTAGCAATAGCAAGCATTCAATGGATCTTTGGTTTGTATTCCAAAAACTATTGTTTTAAAAATGCCTTTATATGAGTTTTGCAACAAGGTAATTGATTACCTACTTGATTACCTGCTATCCTGCTTCAAAACTGGTTTAGAATGCATGGTCTTTGAAATAATCAATTACTATTTTCAGGTAATCAATTACTTCCAAGAGCAGTAATATAAGTACTAAAAAATCTCGAAGGGTAATCGATTACCATAACAATGTAATCGATTACCTTACCACAAAATTCAGTTTTGATGATTTTTCAGCACTGCCTAGCCTATGCAATCTATCCCTAAGCTATTCAAACACATTTTCATGCATATCTAAACACACAATACAAATATCACATCTATCAAATGTAACCAAAATACCAAAAGGGATTGCTGACTTCTTTAAGCTTTCCAAAAAGTTTCTTCAAGCTTTCCAAACCTTCAATTCCAACATGTATGTGCCAACCTTCATGGTTTGGTACCTTATGACTAGTGTTGCATTGGATGCTCTATATCAGAAGGTACGAGTGTGTTATTATGAGGGAAGTGTTTGGTTTGTTTCATTTTGATGATTGAAATTGGAGGATGATCTGATCATGTTGTGTTCTTTTTTTTTTATTAGGTGAAACTGAAGGGTGTGACTATGACGACTATTTTGGCTAAGGCTGCAGCAATGGCACTTGTTCAGCACCCCATTGTCAATGCCAGTTGCAAAGATATGAATTTTGTGTACAATAGTAGCATCAATGTTGCGGTTGTTGTGGCAATCAATGGTGGTTTGATCACCCCTATTCTCTAGGATGCGGATAAGGTATATGGCTTCTCATCATGATTCATAGTCATCTTATGATTCTTCTCTAATTTTGTCTGTTGTATACAATGAGAATTTGATGTTGTACCTAGTTCAATAATATTGTGTGATTCGTGTAACTACCTCACTTAGTCGGATTGATATATACTATTGTAATCTGTATACAAGAAGAATTAACAGATTGAGTTCTAAAATTATGAAATTTAAGTTTTGGAATTTGATCAATAATCTGAAATTTGAGTAAAAGATTTATGATGAAAGATATGGAAAGTTTATTTGTAACTGTAACTAAATCTTCCAGTTTTTATATAATATAACAAAATAGCTAAGAAACTATTATTTTAATTTACTGGAAGGAGAGTTTATTCCTTTCATAAATATTTTATCAAATAGAGATAGAGAACAAATTAACTAAAAAGCATAAATTGTTATAATACTGGTGGTTGTTAATGATTTTTTTTTTTTTTTGTTTAATTTGATTTGTTATCTTTTTGGTTCTGACAGTTGGACTTGTATCTGCTTCCCAAAATTGGAAGGAGCTAGTGGAAAAAGCACATGCAAAGCACTTGCAACCTCATGAATATAATCCAGGTTTCTTTAGAATTGTGATTGTTGTTGTTGGCAACTTTCTTTTTCCTTTGGAACTTGAGTGTTATAATTTTAACCAAAATTCAATTGTGCAAGCTACTAGGAACTTTTACACTTTCCAATTTGGGTATGTTTGGAGTTGATAGGTTTGATGCCATACTTCCCTTAATTCTGGCTGATTATTGGTTTATTTTCAATCCTCAGTATGATTTGGAGTTGATAGGTTTGATGTCATACTTCCCTTATGTTCTGTTTAACCATTTCACTACTTTGATTTTCTGATTTTGTTTGGTTTAAGCTTTTCGTTAACTTATTTTTTTAAACTGGTGTTACATAGTATTAAATCAAAGGTTTTGATTTTAAATTTTGAATATATGATTGGTTTACATGTTGGTTTAAAGGAAAACTTTGTGATTTATAATATTTCTACCTGACTTGTTTTTCAGAGAATACTTGTTGGGAGTGTGATGGTCTAGACTAGAAAATATTGTGTAATAGAATACAGTTTGAATTCAATCTTAGACAAAGTGGCAGGAAAGGTTTTTACACGTATATATTATATTGATCACTTTTAATAGATTTTATTAGACAAAATTCTACGTCCTACTTTGAGTAAATGTTAATATAGTCAAATTAAATATAGTTGCATGCATGGCATAGTAATATCTGTGATATAGTCACTAGATATATAGATCAGTCTATGATAGATGATATATTTGGTGGTTCTCATCTATCAGTTTGAGCCAATATTACATAAACCTTGACACATGTTAAAATTGTGTTTACCATTAAAACCCTTTTGTTATCTTATTTTCAAGGTTGGTTTTAACATTTTTTTTTATGATTGTTCTGCTACAAAATTAACACACAGATTTAACGTGTTGGCTGGATTATTACACCTTAACTTGACATAATATATGTTCTTGTTTTTAACATAGCAGAAGTATTTCTTTATTTAATTTTATGACATAAGTTTCTAGTTTATAATTGTTTTGATATTTAATATTGTAAGTTATTGATGGATTGTCAATCACGATATTGCATTTAGCAATTGAATAGCAAGGACACAATTTATAGGATAGCTATCTATTCCCATGTAGATTTAAGGATAGTTATAGGATATAGTATTACATAAAAGTATAGTTTCTAATCTGTAAAGTTGAGAAATGAACGTGGCAACTCTTTTCTACACATCATTTCTTTAACTGAATTTAGTGTGTATTTAGAACTCAACAATTGAACACAACTTTCAGTTGTTAATATTATAATCCATCTCCTATCTCTTCTCCTTCTAATCACTTATTATTTGTCTTTTTATACTTAGTATTTTCTAGAATGGCATACTATCTACAAGAAGTTGTAACCAGGGAACGTGGACATGTATTTGTCACTTTTAATCACTGCTGCATTGGGATCCATTCTCTTCGCTGAGCAAGTTTTTACAGGAAGGTATATATTCAATGTTCAATTAATATATTACTTGTTTGATTTCGTGTTTGTAGTCTCAAATTGCTTGGACATGGATAATGGCTCCACATTTTATTTGATTTGTCACAAAATCAAACATACACAAGAATTTAACAATGATATAGTGACACTGTTTTATACTTTCATTCAATCAATTATGTTATTATAAAGTTGTTGAATCTCTATCTATGCCAAAAATTAAATGTGCCAATTTTGTTGTGTTTTGTTTATTTACAGTGTGATTGGAGCTATTATCATTGTGAGTGGACTTTACATTGTGGAATGGGGAAAAAGCAAAGACAATCTGAACGAAACGGATGCAGAAAAAAGTGAGGGCAAGAGTTGCTAATTACGGATGGTACAAAATCAGGATCAGGATCAGACAATTTTGACAACATTGAGATCAATGTTTCAACTAGGACAGGGAAGAATGCGCTTCCATCAGCACATAGGTCCCTTAATTAGTACTCTACCACAACAGATTTTCCTAATAATTAAAATTATGATATAAAAAGTTTTTGTGCTATGTAAAAATCTTTTGCCATTGCCTGCCATAGTGGGCAGTGGCTACGATTTGTTATTACCCTTGTCTTGTTTTGGAGGCATCAATGTTTTGGAGGCATCAATGTTTTGGTGGTTTCAATACTAGCTCTTTCTCTTCACTTGGTGTATTTTTTTTAATATTTTTTTTAAAATAAAAAAGATTGAGTTTAATTGGTATACATTGTTATTGTAAAGATTTTTACACTAACATTTAATCACAACCCTTTATTTATGGTAGATTTATCTACTTTTCTCATTACTACTTTAAAAGTCACATAAATTAAAAATCATGATTAAATGTTAGTGTAAAAATCTTTTACACTGACAGTGTATATCAATTAAACTCAAAAATATTTATGGTACTTAATTATCTAAGTTGTTCAATATTTTACTTAAAAGAAAAAAATGTTGATTAATATTTTCACGTTGAAAAAATATGTTGCCTAAAATAAATGAAACAATAACATAATAATATAGACAATAGTTATATAAATAATTTTTAAATATTTAAGCAACACCTACATTAATATTTCCTAAAAGCATAATCAACATTTTACAACGTATATAATGTTTACTATGTCATATTACCAAACATGACAAATATAATGTCTTCTATAGCATATAAAATATATATACCCATCCCTCCTCATATATAAATTATATATGTTAACCAATCTTGCAATATATATCATATGTATAAACACATATATAGCACCATATAATATACGTGCAATATATGTATACATATATAGCACCCATATCCGTATATGTGTATCATAGGCGTTGAAGTGTGGACGGAAGCGAGTTGTGTCAGGGCATAGGCAGGGACGACGTGGATTAGGAATCATCATCTAATGCTTTATACCCGAAGCAGCGTGTTCTCATTTCAAAGACTGGGAATCATTCTACACTTCTTGATAATTTTCGTATTGGTGACCGAGCAGAACCTTCGAAGGTTTGGAACGCTATGAAAGAAATCGGTGTTGTTAGGGTCGAAGAAGATAGGCATATTGAGGAACTGAACCAGATGGATAAAAGAGATAACCCTTAAAAAGAAGGTAGGGAAGCCATGAATTTTTAAAAGATTTAAATGAAGATTTTCTAGCTAAATGTGATGAGATTTTGTGAAAGACTTAAAAGAAGGAGAATTTGGAAAGCTTTGAAGTTTATATTTGTTTTCTTTAGGAAACTAAATGTGTTAAAATTGATGGATGGGAGGTATCAAAGGTCTAAGGGAACAAGGAGTGTGAGTGGTGGTTCCTACCGTCTACTGGATGGTGGATTGGTAATAATTTGGAGGAAAATGATATGAATGTCGAAGATAATAACTTTTCATTTTGTGTGACATTTCATTAATTTAGGAATTAATATAACATGTAATTAATTATATTTGATAATTGCGTAATAATGGAGTATTTAATTTTTCTGTTGGGAGTTATGATTTTGAACAGTCACCTAATTCTATAAATAGGGGTTGAATTGTACTCAAAAGACAATCATTGAATTAGTGAAATTATAATTGGTTTTTTACCCTTTTGTGAGAGATGGATTTTTCTTTAGAACTTATCAAGGAATTCTTCCTTGTGGTGTTCTATAAATCACCATCATTGTGGTGTCATATAACTTATCTTTCATCCTTGGAAGTGGCATCGTCTATCCCTTTGTTAAACCATTTTCATCCTTTTTATTTTCTTGTTTACCTAATTCTCCTTTTTTGTTAACTTATTGCCTTTCAAACTAGATAGATCCGCCAAACGAATTCAACCCCTCTGGATTTATATAAAAAAGGGTTGTTTGAGGTACTCTGGCAAATTCAAGGAAAAGGTTTTTTAGGTTTGGGGGTCAAAGCATCTCAGTCGCTTTCGATTTGTTGTTTGTTCAATGTTTATGCTCTTTGCTCGCTAGCTGGTAAGAGGAAGATATGGGTTGATTTGGTGATGACCAAGAGGGGTTTTCTTCATGCTCGATGGTGTATAGGTGGAGATTTTAACGTTGTGCTAAATTCTCAATTCTTCAATATGTCCATGATGCCATTTTGATGGGGGAAGCAGACTTCCAAACTATGTGGACTTTGAAGGTGATTCTTAGAGGTTTTGAGATAACATTCGGGCTGAAGGTAAATTTTCATAAGAGTCACTTTTATGATCTTAATGTTGATCCGTTGTTTAAGGTAAACCAAGTGGAAAACTACTAATAATTCAACATAAAACAAGAAGCATATAAAGAGTAAATTGAGCAAATATTTAAGAACAACAAAGATATTACTATGCTTGAACTAAAAACATAAAAGACTTAAGAGACTCAATAAGACGTTCACCTCTTAGGAGCCCAATTCAAAATGTTTTTTAAGGCTTTTTGTAAAAATTTTAAGAGGCTAAAACCTAAGAAATTTAAATGAGACAAAATAGGAAACTAATATGACTAGTATTTGACAAAACACAAGATTAAGAAAAAAATAACACACCTAAAAATAGAGCAAAAATTTCAGCAAGAGACTCAAAACAAAAGACGCAACAAAGTGGCCAAAGTTGATCACCACAATGGTGTGGAAAAATCCTCAACCATGTGGGTTTAATGGTCACAACTTCTTAGGCACACTTTAACATAAAAAACAAAGGAAAACTAAGCAACTTGAACATGGAAATAAGATGCAAAGAAAGGGATAAATAAAATTGCATCAAATTAAATGGAACATATGCGCATAGATAGGAAACAAAAGTGCATATAATAGCAAGAATAAAAAGCTATACTACTAGACAATAAAGGAAATAAAGATGACAAAAAATGAAGGAATTTAAAATAAAGAGATCAAAGAGATAAACAACAAAGAAAAAAAATTTGAGAAAGAACATGACCTTTAGAAAGTGGCTCTAGATACCACTTGATGTGATCATTGATGACCACTTGCCCAAAAGGATCCTTTCTAAGGTCACTTAAAAGGAAAATGGATTTATAAAGAGGAAAGGAATAGGGTGAGGTGCCACAACACTAGGTTTGATAAGCCAAAGGGGAGAAGCCACAAGGGAAGAGTTCCTTGATAACTCTTAGAAGCTCTCACAAAGGAGAAAGGGGGACACTCAAGGTAAGAACCTCACGACCAAATGGTCTCTAGGATTTAATTCAAGTTTAAAAAATACAAGTGAAGGGAGGAGCTCATATTTATAAAGGTGGCTAACCTCTTGAACAAGATAACCTAAAAAAGAAGGGTTAGGATTAAAAGGAGAGATTTAAGAGAGGAGGATTGAGAAACAATCCCCTCCTTAGATCATTAAACTTGGTGCCCAAGTTTCTCAAACCAGGGGCCAAAATTCCTTCTTATTAGCTTAGGGGGTTTATGTAGGAAAAGAGGGGTGTAGATATCAAGGCTACCCCTTATTTCCTTCATAAAGACCCAAAAAGCTAAATCCACCATCTAAATGTCTAAGACACCTCCTAACATAAAAATGGACTAAATACATGTCCCAAATTAAATTCCTAATGCTCCTCAAAATTAAAATAAAGGAAAATTATATTTTATTAACTAAAGACCCTAGCCTAATATCTTCACTGTCCACAGGAGGTGAAGTCTTCCTTTGTCTGCAAGGGCTAGGTCTTCTTCAATCCTTTCTAGCCATGGACCTAGTGACAGGTCCTTGGCTAGGCATGGTCACATCAGGTTGTCTCTTAAATTGTTTTGTTAGCTCTCCACCATTTAAATTTTTGGGGGTTCCGGTGAGGGTGAACCCTAGGACATCAACAGTATGTGACCTGGTAAAAGAACAATTTCAAAATAGGCTCTCTGGGTGGAAGAGAAAGAATATGTATTTCACTGGTTGCCTGGTAATGTTAATTTTTGTCCCATCTAGTTTATCGTTGTATTTCTTTTATTTTTACAAGGCTCCGAGGAAGGTGGTGAATATGCTAACTAGGTTGCAACATAATTTTTTTATGAGGAGGGAATGATGAAGTAAAATTGCATGGGTGAGATGGGAGAAAATGTGTAGGCCTAAAAGTTAAAGGGGTTTAAGAGTGAAATGTTTGACGAATTTCAACTTAAGCTTGCTCGCTTGACAGATTACGGATTATGGATTACGGATCACGGATTGCAAATCATAGATTATAGGTTATGGATTATGATCACGGATTATGAATCAAAAATTACTTATCATGGATTACGAATCACACATTATGGATCATGGATCAAGGATTACAAATTTCATATACATATTACAAGTTATGGATTGTGAATTATGGATCATGGATTACAAATTGCGGATAATGGATCACAGATCCCAGATCACGATCACAAATTATGAATTATGAATTATGGATTATGGATTACGGATTACAGGTTACGGATTAAGAATTACAAAGTACGGGTTACAAATTACAGATCATGGATCACATATTATGGATTATATAGATTACAAGTTACAGATCTCAATCACGAATTACAGATTATGGATAACAGAATATGGATTACAGATCATAATCATGGATTACGGAGCACGGATCATGAATCACATATTACATATTACAAATAATGAATTACATATCACATATAATAAATCACAAATTATGGATTGTAGATTAGGAATCATGGATCACAAGTTACGGATTACGGATTATGAATCATAGATAGGGATAATAAATTACAAATTGCAGATTACAAATTGCAGATCACGTATCACAAATTATGGATCATGATGACATATTATTTGCTACAAATTACGAATTATAAATTACGGATTTTGAATCATAAATTATGGATCATAGATTACAAATTATAGATCACGATTCACGAATTATGGCTTACGGATCACTCGTCATAGATCACAGTTTACGAATTATAGATTGCGGATTAGGATTGCAATTCAAAAATTACAGATTATGGATTGCGAATTATGGAATACAGATCACTGATCCCGGACCACGATCATTAATTATAGGTTAGGATTGCGAATGATGAATTACAGATTATGTATCACAGATTATAGATAATGGATCATAAATTATAGATTACGAATTATGGGTCACAGATCATGGATTACATATCACAGGGTATGATCATGGATTATAGATCATGAATTGTGAAATACAAACTTCTAACTATGGATAACATATCATTGATTCTGGATTGCGAACTACGAATTTTGGATTACGAATCATGGATCACAAATCACATATTACAGATCCGAATTATGGATTAGGGATTACGAATTGTGGATTAAGAATTATGATTCATGGATTATGAATTACAAATAATGGATTACGTATCACGAATAACATATCACTTATTACGGATTATGGATTGCAGATTACGGATCATGATCACAGGTTACAGATTGTAGATTACTAATTATGGATAATGGATCATGGATCATGGATCATGGATCAGGGATCATAGATCACAAATCACAAATTATCGATTACAGAATCCATATCATAAATTACGGATCACAAATCACGATCACGGATTATGGCTTACGGATTGTAGATTGTAGATTACAAATTACTGATCAAAGATTATGGATCGTAGATTAGAGATTACGGATCATGGATAATGAAGTACAAATCACTAATTATAGATTATGGATCACAAATCATGCTTTACGGATCATAGATCACATATTACGGATTATGAATTACAAATTACGGATCATGGATAGTTGGTTCCGCATCATGATCATAAATTATGGGTTACAGATTGCAGATTATGAATTATGGATTATGTATCACAGATCATGGATCACATATTACATATGATGGATCATAGATTATAGATTACGAATTATGGATCATGAATCATGAGTTACAAATCACATATTACGGATTAACCTTGTTGATTACAACTTACAAATCAAGAATTATGGATTGCTGATTATGGATCAAGAATCACAAATTACGGATTGCAGATTATAAATTAAGGATTATGAGTTGCAGTTTACAAATTATGAATTACAAATTATGGATTGCAGATCACATATTACAGAATATGGATCACTCATTACAAATCATGAATCACATATTATGGATTACCAATTGTGGATTGCGTATTACGGGTCACAGATGACTAATAAATTGTGGATCATGGATTACAGATCACTAATTATGGATTACAAATATCAGATTATACATCACTTATCACAAGATATGGATTATGGGTCACAAATTATAGATCACACATTACTGACCGCGGATCACTGATGTAGATCAAATATCACAGATCAAGATCACGGATTATGGGTTACGAATTGAGGGTTATGAATTACGAATTACAGAGCACGGATCATGTATCACATATTATGAGTTACGAATCAGGGATCACAGATTACAAATTAGGATTACGAATCACAAATTTTCTAAAATAGGGATTATGGATCACGAATCAAAGATTATAGATTACATATTATGGATCTTGGAACATGGAGCACAAATCATAGATTATGGAATATGGATTACGGATCACAGATTATGACTTACATATTATGGATCTCGAAACACAAAGCACACATTATGGATCATGGATTATGAAATATGATTACGAAAATCATAGATCACAGATCAAATATTATGGATCACAAATTTTTTTATCATGAATTACACATCATGGATCGCAAATCACAGATCACGGTCACATATTATGGGTTGCAGAATGCATATTACGAATTATGAATTATTTATCATGGTTTAGAGCTTACGAATCATAAATTATAGATTTCAGATTACAGTTCATGGATTACGGATTATGGATCATAATCATGGATTATGGAGCATGTATCACAAATCAAAAATCATGGATTACAGATTATAGATTATAGATGACGAATCAGGGACAACGTATCATAGAATACGGGTTACATATTACAGATTACAGATCACGGATCACAGATTATGGATTAGCCATTGTGGATTAGGTATTATGGGTCACAGATCATTAACAAATATGGATCACAGATTATGGATCACTAATTATGGATTACAGATATCAAATTATAGATCACTTATCACAAGATATGGATTATGGGGCATGGATCACACATTACGGATTGCAGATTACTGATTACGGATCACTAATCGTAGAACACAAATCACAGATCATGATCATGAATTATGGGTTATAGATTGTGGATTATGAATCACAGATTACGAAGCATGGATCACGGATCATGTATCACATATTACGAATTATGGATCACAAATTACAAATTTCCAAATTATGGATTACAGATCACGAATAAAAGATTATTGTTACGTATTACAAATCTTGGAACATGGGGCACATATCATAGATTATGGAATACAGATTACGGATTATAGAATACAGATTACGGATTATGTATTATAGATCACAAATAATGGCTTAAGTATTATGGATCTCAGAACATAGAACAAAATTACAGGTCGGAGATTAAGGATCATAAATTTTTTATCACGGATCGTGGATTAGATATCATGCATCGTAGATAACAGATCACGATCACATATTATGGGTTATGGAATATGGATTACGAATTATGAATTATTAATAATGGTTTAGAGATTACAGATCATAAATTACAGATTTCGGATTATGGGTCATGAATCAAGAATTATCGATCATCAAATTATGGTTTACGGATTTTGAATTACGGATTACAAATTTTGGGTTACATATCACAGATGACATATTATGAGTTACGGAATGTGGATTATGAATTATTAATCATGGTTTAGAGATTACAGATGACAAATTACAGATTTCAAATTATGGGTCATGAATCATGGATTACGGATCATAATCACAAATTACGTAGCATGGATCATGAATAAAAATCACAAATTACGGATTATGACTTACAAATGATGAATCAGAGATAACATATCACAGATTACGGGTTGTGTATTACAGATTCGGGATAATGGATCACGATTATGGATTGAGAATAACGAATTAAGGATCATAGATTAGGAATAATAGATCAGAGATTACCGATTGTAGATTACAGATCATGGAATACAAATTATGGATCACAGATCACAATCATGGATTATGAATTACGTATCACAGATTGCAAATCATGAATTACAGATTACGGTCACTGATTATAATTAAAAATTATGGATCATAGATTGCAGATCATGAATTATGAATTGTGGATCACAGATTGCAGAATACAAATTATCGATCATAGATTACAAATTGCTAATTATGGTCATGGATCACATCACACATTATGACTTACGAATACGAAATCACCAATTATGGATCATGGATGACGAACTACGGATCACATATCACATATTATTGATTGCGAATTATGATTCATAGATTACGCAATACAGATTGTGGATTACATATTATGGATCACAAATCGTGGATCATGATCACAAATTATAGAACAGGAATCACAAATCGTATATGAAAAATTATGGGTCACGGATCATGGATCATGATTACAGATCACATATATAGGTGTGGAATACGAATCACATTAATAGATTACGGATCACAAATTATGAATCATGGGTTACAAATTGCTAATTACAGTCATGGATCACAATCACAAATTATGACTTATGAATACGAATGACAAATTATGGATCATGGATGATGAACTACGGATCACATATCACGTATTATTGATTGCGAATTATGATTCACATATTACGCATTACAGATTGTGGATTACATATTATGGATCACAAATCATGGATCACGATCACAGATTATAGATTACCGATTACCGATTATGGATTATGAATGACGGACTATGGATCATGAATCACAGATTATGGAACAAGAATCACATATCGTATATTACAAATTATGGGTCGCAGATCATGGATCACGATTACGGATCACATATATACGAATACAGAATACGAATCACGTTTATAGATTATGGATAACAAATCACAAATCATAAAATCGTGGATTATAGATTGCTAATTACGATCATGGATCACAATCACATATTACAACTTGTGAATATGAATCACAAATTATGGATCATGGATGACGAACTACCAATCATAGATCACATATTATTAATTGAAAATTATGATTCACAGATTACGTATTACATATTGTCGATTATGTATTATGGATCACAAATCATGGATCACGATCATAAATTATGGTTTACCAATTGCGGATTACAAATTACGAGTTATGGATCACAAATCAGAGATTATGGAATAGGAATCACGGATCGTAGATTACAAATTATGGGTCACGGATCATGGATCACAATTATATATCACACATATAGGAATACAAAATATTAATCAAGTTTATAGATTATGGATCACATATCACAAATTACAGGTCGCAGATTACGGATTGCAAATTATGGATCACAGATCACATATTATAGATTACATGTAACAAATTATAGATTATGGATTACGAATACAGATTATAAATCACAAATTACGAATTAAGGGTCACAGATCACTGATTACGGATTTCAAATTACGAATTGTGGGTCATAGATCACATATTACAATCCGGTTTTATGAGTTATAGATTGTGGAATACGAATTATGAATTACATATCATAGAACACAAATTATGGATTGTGTATTACGAATCTCGGATCACAAATTACAAACTATGGACCACAGAGTACGAATAATGAATTATGGATCACATATTACAGATTACAAATTACGAATTATGAATTATGGATCACAAATTATGGATTACGTATCGGAACATGGAGTAGGGATCACAGGTTATGGATCTTGGATAACAGAATATGAATTATGAATTAAGATCACGATTCACGAACTACGAATCATGACTTAAAGATATAGACCACAAATTAAGAATCACGGATTATGGATCATAGATTACAGATTAAAGATTACCAATTACAACTTATGGATTACGGATCATGAATCATGGATTACGTATAATGGATCTTAGAAAATGGAGCACAAATCACGGAATATGGATCATATATTATGAAATATGAATTACGGTTACGGATTACAGGTCATGGATCATATCACAGATTACATATAAAGATTACGGATCACAGATTATGGATTGCAAATCCATTATTTGTGTTATGTAATTTTTTATTTGTTATCCGTAATCTGTGATCTGTAACCACTTTGTGTTCTTGAGATTCATTATACATAATCAGTGATCCTCAATCCATAATCTGTAATTCATATTACATAATCTATGATTTTTAATTTGTAATGTCTGACCTATAACTTATGATATGTATGTGATCCATGATCCGTCATCTCTAATTTATGATCTGTGATTTGTGATCTATAATCACTTTTTGTTCTGATTTTCATTATACGTAATCAGTGATCCTCAATCCATACTCTGTAACTCGTAATACATAATCTATGATTCGTAATTTGTAATCCCTGACCTATAATTTATGATCTGTATGTGATCCATGATCCATAATCTTTAATTTGTGATCCGTGATTCATGATTTGTAATCCGTAATCTGTGATCCATAATCTATATTTTTTAATTCGTAGTCTGTGATCCATGCTCCGTGTTTTGAGATCCATAATACATAATACTAATCCATAATTAGTGATCCGTGATTAGAAATTCAGAATTTGTAATCTGTAATTCGTAATCTATGATCAATGATCTGTAATACACAGTCCATAATTTGTGTTTAGTGATTCGTAATTCATAATCGGTGATCATAATCTGTGATTTGTGATTCTTGATTCATGATACGTAATCCCTAATCTTGATCTATGATCTATAATCCATAATTCATAATTTGTAATCCATAATTCGTGATCCATAATCCATGATCCATGACCCGTAATTCATAATCTGAAATCCGTAATCAATGATTTGTGACTCTTAATGATCTATAATTTGCAATCCATATCCTGTGTACCGTAATTCAATATCCATAATTTGTAATTTGTAATTTGCAATCCGTAATCTATGATAGATAATTTGTAATTCGTGATCCATAATTCGTAATCAAGATCCATAATCCGCAATCTGTAATTCACAATTTGTAATTTTTTATATGTGATCTGTAATTTGTGATTTTTCATCCATAATCTGCAATCTGTAATCGTGAGTTGTATTGCATATTCCTTAATCTGTGATTTGTAATTTGTGATCCATGATTTGTGATCCGTGACCCACAATCCGTAATCTGTGATCAATGATGTTGATCTGTAATTTGTGATCTGTGATCCATAATGCGTGATTCATGATCCATAGCCCGTAATTTGTAATCCGCAATTTGCAACCCATGATCCTTGATCTTGATCCACGACCCGTTATCTATAATATGTAATCTGGAATCTGTAATCTATGAATCATAACTCATAATCTACAATCTGGAATCATTAATATGTGATCTGTGATCCGTAATTTTTTACCATAATTTGTCATTCATGATTTGTAATCCGTGATCCATAGTTTGTAATTTGTGACCATAACTTGTGATTCATGATTTGTAATTTGTAATCCATAATCTGAGATCATGATCCATGATTTGTAATCCTCACTCATGTTTCGTGACCTATAATTTGTAATCCATAATCTATGAACTGTGATCCATAATCCATGATCTGTAATCTATAATTCGCAAGTCATAATCTATAATTTGTAATTCATAATGTGTGATCCATGATCCGCAATCTGTAATTCGCAATCCATAATCCATAATTCACAATCCATGATCTGTAATCCGTAATTTGTGACCTGTGATTCGTAATTAGTGATCCATGATCCGTAAATAGTGGTTTATGATCCTAATCTGTGATATGTGATTCGTGACATGTAATCTACAATCCTTAGTATGTAAGTTGTGATCCTAATCCATGATCTGTTATTTGTGATCCGTAATTCGTAATCCATAACCCAAAATTTGTTATCTTGATCTATGATCCATGATCCGTCATCTGTAATCTGTGAACCGTTATTCGTAATATGTGATCCACGATCTGTGATTCATAATTCGTAATTCATAATCTACAATCATAACCATAATTCGTAATCCACAATCTGTAATCCATGATTCGTGATTTGCGATCCTTTATCCATAATCTATAATCTGTGATCTATGATCCATAGATTTGTGATCCGTAATCCCTAATATGTAATATGTAATTTGTAGTATGAAATTGTAATCCGCGATTCATAGTCCGTGATCTGTGAGCCTTGATTCGTGATTCTAATCCGTAATATATGATCCATAATCCATAATTCATAATTTTTGATTTGTAACTCATAATCCGTGATTGTGATCCATGATCTATAATCCGTAATCCACAACCATAATTCATGATCATGATCCGTAATTCATAATTTGTGATTTGTAATCTGTAACTGCACATGTATATTCACATTTCTCTTTTGATATATTATAATTATTTTATAATTTTAATTTAATATATTTTTAATAAATTAATTAAGAAAAATAGTAGTAGACCGTAACAAATTATCAATAATTAAAATTAAAAATTTTAGTAAAACATCATTTATCAATTAAAATTCAAAATTTTAATGAATTATTCATAAAAAAAAAATTCTACCGCTATGGTTATAAATATTCTTGACAATATTTATGTAAGGACTTTAAAAATTTACTAAAAATAATGTGATATTTTTAATAAAGAACTTAATTGTTTGCTAAATGATATTCAAAAGAACTATTGATATATATATATATATATATATATATATATTATTTACTGTAGTGGTTTTTTTTTTAATTTGGAAAAGTTAAATTTTCAAATCCTCATGAAAATGCTTTTGATAAAAAAATCTAATTAAAAAATTTCTACAGACACTCTATACCTAAAACATTTTTTTAAAAAAAATAGATATCAAATAGAAAAAATAAACTTTTAATATAATATTTTTAAAGAGGTAATATTTTTATCAAACTTTCTTATAATTTCATCCTATGTATAGCAAATAACTTCTGAACAAATGAGGTGTGTATAGATATCATTTCCCATTTGAATCTACTTTCATGGTATATAATTATATATAACAAATGAGTTTCGTTACATTACATGATCATTGATCAAAATCGCATAAGTTCTCTAAAAAATAGGTGTAACATCCAAACAATTTGAAAATGACAAGAAGAGACTTTTAATGTAATTGATTTTGAACGGCGAAAAAAATCAAAGGATCATGCACTTGACATTTAATCACAATCTTTCATTTATAATAAGTTTATATTTAGAAAGGGAGAGGTTGTGGGTTCGAGTCCTTTCTCTGACAAAGTCATTTATTTTTTAATTTCAAATAAGTATAAGCGTAAAATATGTATTTTGAAAAGTGAACATCAAAATTCTTTTTATTAATAGTATAGATAATATATAATATAAAATATAATATTATTGATTATATATGTGATTATAGATATTAAGACAATTAAGTATATTGGATATCAACATATATTATCACAAATCTTACATATACGTTGATAATCTGACATATTTCTATCATGTTAACATAAAGAAAAATACTAAACTAAAATTATTTTACATAAAAATGCAAACACACATGCGTGACAAGATGATTAATTTTATTCAAACTCTATTCTCTACCTATTTTCTTAAATTCAGTGCAAATCTTATAATCTTAAGAGCAAAATTCTTTTAAAACATTTATATCCAATATATTCAATTATCCTATTATAAAAAATATAAATGTTTTAAAGTTATTTTGTTCATAACTCTAATATGGCTTCATTAAAATTTGTATGCTAGCAAATACAATAATTATAAAAGTTAACGTTTGTATCATAGCTTGAAAACCATAATAAAATGTTAACCTTCATAATTTTATACATCTTGTTCTTAATCCATCCGGGTGACATTTATTAGTGATGTTTGCATATGCATAGATTGGGTGTTTGGACTGATAAGTAACATTTAGGTTGTGAATGTATTGTTTCCTTGGATATGTTATAATGGAAATGAACCCATTACATATCGTTATGTGCAACATATGATAACTAGCATATCCGACATGATGTTACAAATAACCTAACGATTATAAACCACATGCATATGGATATACATGTAAAATTACGAATGTGCATCACTGTGTACATCACCGTAATACTATGGTGAGTATATCTATAATACATGTACGCATAAGCAATATACCTATGTCGTGATATAAATAGTGTTAGTGCATATGGTATATGCATATACTTTATTATATAGTATTAATGTGATGATACATAACATATATGAATATGCGTATACATAATAGTGCATAACAGTAATATACATGATATACTGATTATAGTCATGCATATATAAGTACTATGCTCCGTATATACATATATTAGTGCATACAGTATGATCTAGTACACTATTATATGCATATCATATTAGTACATAAATTATAGATAGTGTTCCACATATGTATATGCATATGCGTATGTAATAATGTACGTATAACACTATGCATTTAAGAATATATTAAATAGTCATACATATTATGCACATAGTGGATGTGTACATATACTATAGTGGATATCATTGTGGTGCATACTGTATTATAGCATACATATATGATATAATACCATATCAATATACTATATGTGCATATATTATGTCCATATGAATATCAAAGGATATAATATTATGATGCACATGTATCACGCACTATATACGTGATATTGTATGTATGCGTATCCGTAAGGTATGGTGTATACATGTATTATCCATAAAAAATATGTAATATGTATGCACTATATCCCTCTACCAATAGATATATGCACCACAATGATATGCATATAAATATGCACTATGATACTATAGTAGGGCATACAGTATGGTGCATATGTATTATCTATATATACATATGCAATATATTATGTATATATGCCTATTTTGTTATAAGAAGAATTCAAATGTGCAACCTCTTCCTTCCACAACGATATGCATGTACTTGTCATCCACATCCATAAAGTCCAATAGCGTATATTTAGGGTTCAGTATGTAGAGTTTCATATTCACGTTTGGTTACATATTAGTTAGAATAGCAAGTTTGATTATCATTTCCCTATTGGTTTGTTATCAATATATCCATATATTTACTTAAAACCTACATTTTACTTATGTATAACAATAAAAAATCATACTAATATAACATTAAAGATATAACAAATTAATTATAAAATATTTCTTAAAGATTTATAGGATTACACATAATTCTATGATTTTTTACCATAGTATTGTTATATAATATTGTAAGTTTATTAAAAATTATTCTATAAATAGCTCAATTTTTTCTTAAAAATTATATTTTTATTTTATTAAATTTAGATAAAATATACTATTTTCTTATTATTCTATAATATATTATTTATTATAGATTATATTAAATAATATTTTGGTAATATTTTTACTTAAAATTATATATTTACATAGGTGGGAAATTAGTACTATACTAGTAATTCCCATCCCTGCAAAATTTTTCCTTTTCAAATTCGTTCACTATGATCCAATTTCCGGATAATTATTTGTCACACAATAATATTTTTGCAAGTATCTATAAATTCTGAGTACTTTTTTTCATCACTATTTGGTTAATCGATTGTTTATCTAGGTTAAGAAAACACATTATAAAAAAAAAATGTAACAGTAATTTTTAACATTACGTTCAACGTGAAAGTAACTATTTTTCCTAAAATACCCATAATTGTATTAACTTTCAAAATAGTATGCTTCACCAATCAACCTTTTCATTACTTGTATAAATAGACTTGTTATATGCCAGATTCTCACAAATCATCAATATCGAAGTAATTATAACATCACATTATGTTGAGCAATTTTGCGAAGAAATAGACTGAAGTAATGACCATTAGAGTAAATAAGAAGCCAAGATAAACTATATAGGGACAAATCAAATATATAAACGATAGGAAATATTGTTTATCGAATAACGGAACTTAGCCAAAAGCTTGGTGTATTATATACTTTTTTAATTGATTGAAAACAATTTTATAAAATAGTGTTTAAAATTAAATTCGTTGAGTAATGTTTTCTTAAAATAGTTTTTTAAAACAATTTTTTTTTTAATTTTTAAAAACTAAAAAATAGGAATAATTATAAATAGTTTTGTTTTCAGTTTTCTGTTTTTGTTTTGAAAACTCAAAATATAATGAAAATCTGTTTTTTTACTTTTTCATTAATAAAATTTTGGAAATATAAACAAGTTGCTTTTATTTTTCTATCTTTAAAATAGTTTTCAAATAACACTTATCAAACAATTTTTTTTCTTTTCTTCCCAAAACAATTTTTGAAAAAATTTCTGAAAACTCTTTTTAGAAACTAAAAAACAAAACCAAATCAATCAAACTCTAATTTTCCCCAAAATTCTTTAAGAAAACAGTTTTCATGTATATATATTTCCAAGTTTCGATCATTAATGGAAGAGAGACAACATGAACGAAGACAAATTAACTAAGAATTATTTGAAGATCTGCATTAGTTAGCACTAAAAATGTAAATATTGTAAAGGGATTTAATTAAATACATAAAATAAACTCAAGCACACAAAAATCTTAAGACAAAACCATAACGTCAAAAACACATATCTCGATATTATTCATGCTCTTGTTTTTAAGTTTTTGTCTCCAAGGAAACCACTACTTTAGAAGTCTTTTCCCCCCCAAATTAACTTTAATTTACTCTAAAATTTATTACAAACATGTCAAGTGGGTCTTGTAAAGTTGTAATAAATATCAATATACACATTAAAGCAAAATATTACCATATATTTTTTAAAACTTCACATACTTTGACGTTTCACTTTGTAGTAATTCCAAATTAGAAAGCATGCAAGCGAGAGGTAAATATTATTTTAGCATATCATAGAAACACAAACAAATATAGCAGCTATTTTAAGATAAAAGGTTAAAAGAAATGACGATTATCACAAATCTTAAATACAAATTGATTCCAAATGATAATAATCGAGGTAGCCATATTATTTTTGAGATTTTTTCTCCCCACATATTTTCGTTCATCCATGAGCATGGTTATTTAGCTACTTATTATATATAATAACCATGTCTAGATGCTAGTAGATATTACTATTAAGTTCGTACAAACGTAAGACCTGATCCACTTAACTTTTCTTCCATGATTTTGGATAATTTTTCAACCATGGAAGGGGAGAGATAATTTACCCAATCTCCGATTTCAGCCTTTCGAAAGAAGTATTTATTCTCAAGTATTCTGCCTTTGCCCATTGTTCCGGATTTATTTACCTTTAATTCTTTCATCTTCTCAAAGCTACACAAGTTGATTATATTTTCAAGCACTCCATTATTTTCCTCCTCTTCACTGAAAGGACAATCCAAGAACTCAGCTATTTTTTTCACATTAAAATTAATATCTTCTTTAAGGTCCTCGTACTTTAAGAACAAAATTTTGTTTGGCCTAGCAATGCTCTCTTGCCAATAACCAAGTATATGGTTCCAAGATGGACCAAACCCAATTATCCCGTTGCAGTACCTTTCAAAAGCTTCTTCTAGAGGTAATGTAGGCAAAAATTTTGGCATAATTTTGTTGACAAAAACCCAAGTGGATATAAAGGTGTCAAATAGGTTTCTACAAATATAAATTATTTTGCAATTAGTCTCTTTAATTGATTTGGCCAATGAAGTGAACGGAACATGAGTACCAAAAAGTCTTGGCTCAGTTATTTTGGATAGGTCATGAATTTGGCTATTAATTTCATCATAAATGACAAATTCAAATGGTGGCACAAGTTCATGGGGATTGAAAATAAGTAATGGATGGTTCTCTATGGAAGGAAAATGTTGGCGATTGATAATGGCATAGGCAAGGGCCTTCAACCAAGTGGTGCCGGATTTTGGAACACTAGCAATAATAACATCATTGTCTTTTGCTTGGAAGTGATTCTGAAAAGTGTTTATGGCTTGGATTTCACTTGATGAATACCAAAAGCCTTGGAATAAAAAGAGATAAGGTGTTATCCAACCCTTCTCTCTAGGAAGAGAGAGAATCAACTCCTTACAATCTATTAGGTTTAATTTCTTTTCCTCACTTACCTCTTGCTCATCCATTGATTGCTTTTTTGTTAAATTTGTGAGATTGGTTGGAGCGATTGGAAAATGGAAACTATCTATATAGTAGCGATTGGCGTGATAATTTAGTTCACAACTAGAGGAGATATTCGTTTAATAATAAATCATATAATTTATTATTTTCAATAAATTTCAACAAATCATATTTAAAAGATTGCATTGAGAGTATGTTAATAGCATTACTCATATCCATAAAAATTAAACACAAGTACAGAAATTTACATGTATTTTATTTAAACAATTGAGTTAGATGTCTTTACAACTATAACTACAATGTCCACTAGTAAATATATTTCGAAAGGATTAGGAAATTATTGAAATATATATATATATATATATATATATATATATATATATATATATATAAACAAAAAAAATTCAACAACAAAATATTTTTCCTTATATTTTTGGAAACAAAAAGAGAAGAATTCATACCAAATTGCCAAAAAGCAATATAACTTATAATTTTTTCAAAAAAAATCATTTAAACATTTTTTTTAAATTATAAACTATGGAATCGTCCATTTCAATATATAAAAAATAACTGGTTTAAAACTATAGTAAAAAATGACATTTAATAATTTTTTTCATACATGTGAAAGGGGTAGAAATGAATGTTTGTTTATTAAAATTGTAAAGGAATGTTTAAAACCATTTAATTTTGTTTTGGATTTTTTCAGGCATTGTCTACAACAGAATACAATCTCGGTTATGATAAACTTGAATGAATAGTAAATATGATTCTATCAAAAAACATTTGAATCATAATTTGTCTATTTATGAAAGGTTAGTGATGTCAGGTGCCAAGAAAAAAAAAATAGTGATCTCTTGCTAAATCCAACTTTCGTTGGTCTAATTTAAAAGCTTTCAAGTATTTAAATATTTAATAAAAATATTTCTTTGGCTGGCAATGCAAATTGTTTTCCAAGACACCACATATATATGACCTTTACCTAATTGAAAGGTTGTCTTCAAAAGGGGAAAGGAAAATGAAAATAAAAAAATGGGAGAGGAGTGTTAAAAACGACAACAGATTCTTCGATATGGACGTGGTGATGTATTATCAATGTTACATTTATTGCTCATTTTTTTTCTCCATGACACATACTTGAATGTTGTTTTTTAAGAAATTACATATTTCAGAGAACATTTTTTAAGATTTTTTTTTCTCATATAGTTAATCTTACGTACACAAGCTCAAAATTAAAGGTTGTTTTGGAGGAAAAGAAAGTTTTGTCTGCTTGTCATCACAAGTTAGTTACAGTTGATTTCCAATAAGTAAAACTAAAATCTTTTGTTGTGAAAATAATATTTATTGAAAAAATAGACTTATAAAAATTTAATAAATAATTTCAACATTGTTATTTAAATTAGTTAAAATAAATTATGATAGTTATAGCTTTTTTTTTTTAGAATGTTAGTTATAGTTAACATTATGTTCATATAATTGTAATAGATATAAAATATTTTAAATAAGTTATCGGATTAAAACCTTGTTGTCATGGTTTTAAATTGCTGGATCCACAATTGTTGAGGTTACGACCATTACTACTATTGTGATGGAGATTGCGGCTGGCTGTTGTGGCATGAAATTATTAGTAAAATAAAATTTTATGATTATTCTAATATTGTTATATATTTTTTACTTGAAAGATAGGGTATAACTTTTTATTTATTTATATTTAGTATTCCAACAACTCATATGGTCATACCATTTCATTATCCACACAAAAAAATTAAAATAGAATATTATAATTTAATTTTTTTTAACAAAATTAAAATAGAATAAAATAATGTTAAGGTTTCCTTGCAGCTCCATTTTGATTCCGTTGTTGTCTTTCGGAGAATGCCTTGCAGTATTTTATGTGATTTAGAATTACACCATGATTGCGAGTTCATGTGGTTGTATCATTAAAATCACAATATCGTGTACCGCAATTTAAAACTATGCTTGTTAGGAATAAGAATGATTAAGTCTTTTTATTAATTTTTTTATAAAAGATAAAAAGGTTGTTAAATCTGATAATATTTTTGCTTAAGCATTATTTTAGTCTCTAATAATTTTGTTTTTGGTGTCTGTTAATTTTTTCTTTGTGTTTCTTCTCAATTATTTTCTTTTTATATTTGGTCTCTAAATCTAATTAGGAAGCAATTAAAAAAATTTTTAAAAACTGTTTATATTATACTTTACGGACAAAAATAAAATATAAAATTTATTAGGAACCAAACATAAAATGGTTATTTGAAACCAAACTTAAATTCACTAATTTATTAGGAAACAAATACATGTTTAAAAAAACCAATATTTTTTTATCAATTGCTAAATTATTGATAAAAATTTTATAATAAAGCTACTCTAAAATTTGATTAAAGTATTAAAATATAAATTTATTCAACGTATCCTTTAACATAGTTGATATAAAATAAAATTAATAGTTTTAATTTAATAATATAAAATTTGATTTTGACCCCTATTGAAATATTTTTTTAATTCCTTTTCAATTTTATTTTTTAAAAATAGTCATTGCTATTTAAAAACATGTTAAACAATGATGTGATTTACTACAAGAAAATAACCTATTACATGGAGTAGACCATCGCTATTAATCCCTCACAAATTACACTTGTGAGGGATTAGCGATGACATAGCAAGAACATATTTTGCTGCTAAATCCAAGTAGCTAATTAGCGAGAGAATAGTACCTCGCTAATCTGTGACCTTACTTGTCACTTATCCGCCGCTACATCCCTTGCCAATTTTGATTGGGTGTTTCTAACTATCCCTTGCTAATTAGTGATTACAATTCGTAGCAATACCCTCACTAATTCTTCACAATTATTTCCTCGCAATTTTATACTTAGTCATTTGTAAATATATCTCTAGCAAATACTACTCTATTTTCTTGCTACATATATCTAAATATTTTTTACTATTTCTAGCTAATCAGTAGCAATTTTCTAACAAAATGCTCCTAATTAATTGGTAGTAAATTTCTAGCAAAATATCTCTAGCTATTTGATAGTAAATTCCTAGCAAAATATGCTTAGCTATTGTATAGCAAATTCCCAGCAAAAGATTACTAGTTATTCCATAGCAAATGTCTCGCGAAACCTCTATAGCTATTTTGTAGCAAATGCCTAGCAAGTTATCGCTAACTAGTTCATAGCAAATGCCTCGTAAAAGATTATTAACTATTTTGTAGCAAATTTCTAGCAAATTATCCCCAACTAGTTCGTAGCAAATGCCTCGTGAAACATGCTTGACTATTTTGTAGCAAATCCTAGCAAATTATCTCTAGTTAGTCTATAGCAAATGCCTTGCAGAACATCTGTAACTATTTTCCAGCAAATTCCTAGCAAGATATCAGTAGCCATTTCATAAGAAATTTCTTGCAAAAGCACAGTATCTATTTTGTAAAATGCATCCTATTTTGTAACAAATTGATATTTTGCATTGTCTAGCATAAAATAATAAATATACAAATTAAATTAATCAACTTTCAAAGATAATGACATTACTAAATATCAATCTAAAATTAAAAAGTTTCCAAACTTCTAAAGTATCAATATAAAATACTTCCCACAATATCAAGGTAAAACTTAATACATAATTAAAAAATAAACAATATCTTTTTTCTTAATTCTTCCCCGATTTTTTAACTGATAGTAATCTTTCTTTCTTTAAAATTTGCAATTGTAATTGCATTTGTTCTTACATTTGTTGTTGCAAGAGAGCTTACATTTCTGTTTGTGCCTTCATTTGGGCCTGCATTTCTGCTTGCATTTGTGCTTGCATATCTGCCTGTGCCTTCAATTGTGACTCCATTTGTGCCTGTAGTTGTGTTTGTAGTTGTGTTTGCATCTACTCTTGAATTTTGAGACATTTTTGTGGCTAATGTTGTAGTGATCTTTCTCTCATAAGTGTAGTAGGATTTGCATTTGTAGAAGAAGGACCTTCAACTATTGAAGATGAACCTTGTGTTGTAATGCTAAGATCCAAACTTTGTCCAATGTCATGTACTCTACCTTTCTTATTTGAACCAGTCGTCTTTAGCAAGACATCAAAGTCAACAACATGATGGTTTGTTGTGTCTTCCCCATACTGTTCTACCATGGAATTTTCATAAAATTCCTACAATAAATCAATAATTTAGCTAGATTTTATACATACATAAAGTTTTATATTTTACATTTAAAGTAATAGACACACTTATAATGAAATCTTTTGCTTTGTTAGAGAGATATTGACCATCTTTTCTTTTATGAACTTTGTTGTAAAGTTCACCATAAGATATAGGGCGTTTATATTCTTCTTCCTGTGAAACAACATGAAATTTAAGATACATAAAAAATAAGCACATTTAATAATGATTAAAAAAATTGTTGATTAGCATATTAAATGTCAAATATTTAACAAGTTTTAATTGTTTTGTGGCGATGGAAGAAAATCAAGAAATATGTGTATTGGGATTTGACAGTGGGTTTCAGGCAGAAAAGATAAGTGATAAAGTTAAATAGAGAGTTAATAGATAAAGAGTGAGTTTGGAGAGATGAAAACGCAAGATTGGAGAGATGACTGCTATTCATAATTTAGGGATTTGAGAGAAAAGAAAGTTTTGTAGGATTTGCGATTTTAAAGCAAAGGTAAAGTAGGATATTTTTGGGGGGAAATTGAAAAAGAAAATTCACCCAAAACTCTATGCCTTTTTTTTTATTTCAAACTTTTTAATGTTAATTAAATATTAATGTAAATATAAATATATGTATATATAATATTGAGAAAACTAATAAATATATTAATAATATATTTTTGCTAGACAAGTCTCGCTCAAGCAAGAATAACCTTGCTTGAGTGAGAATGACATTGAAACAACATTCTTCTCTGGACAATCCTCAACAATCAAATTTAATACTAGATTCAACACTTTTAGTAAAGCATCATTGGAAATCCTCAATAATCAAAGTTGTTATTCAATTCACCACTCCTAATAAAACATCAAAATGAAATAGATAATAGACCCACTTAGATAGATATGTTAGAAATATAATTATGAGATAAAAACATAGATTACTATTTCAAAAATCTGAATATTTTCTTCTACAAAAAAAAATTGCATTATGAGTTCAAAGTATCTAAAGCATCAACTTAATTTCAATTAAGATATCATAAAAAATTCAAAAGCTGCTAAAATAAAAAACAAGAATAAGCATAAAAAGCATGAACTTGTCATGTCATATTTGAGGAAGTCATTCAGTGAAATTTTATTTTAATTTCAATAGTGTCAAACATTAATATCATTTTTTTCAAGTGTTGTCCAAAGCTTCTCGACCGTCGAGTGTGCACCATAGCATTAGGTTTGGAAGCTCTATTGTTCTTACGTTGCAATTGACTTCTTTTTCCAATCTTTGTCGCCTATATGTCTACTAATCCATTCCAAATCTCGCTGCTTATTCCTCTTGGTTTGAAACCTTTAAGTCTTGAATATTATTTGAATTTGCCGCTTCTTTTGCCTTTTTTCTTGCCTTTGTTAGAGAGTTAAAGTATTTATCCATGTATGTCAAATTTCAAACTTTCCTTGTCATACTTTGCTCATCATTAGATGCAAAACGATATTTATTCTATGCCAACATAAATAAAGTAAATTTGTTAATATATGTATGAATATTATGTTATATAATTTTAAAAAGATAATTTCTTACCATAAAATCATTAAATAAGATTTGTTTCATGTTCGCATAATAACTTTTCTAATTTTTTGCTGGATTAGATATCCTCATAAGTATGTTCAATATAATATCTCGAGTCACAGAATTTGGAACAAACCTCCTCCTACAATTTAAAATACTCTTATTATAAATTACAAATTAGTAATACAAAGTTGAATGAAAGATGGAGTTTAATTTTACTTATGGGTTGCATAGATGTAGTTGAATCAAACTAGTAATAACTTTTCTAATTTTAGTAACTTGTTGCATAGATATAACAAGTCTCCAATCAACTTGATCATTATGTGAATCCACACTTGAAGGGTCCTCAGTGGGATGTGGGTTATCAAATGTTGGGCAACATATAATTGGTGACCATCAATTGGGGTAGTTGCTTCTAATGGCGATGGTCCATAGGTAGCACCTAAGACAAATACATTGAAGCAAAAAATCAGCATATATTGTATTCAAATAAATAATTTTTAATAACTAAAAAATCATTCAACAAGTACATGTGTTAAACATTGAGAGTGAAAAGAGGGATCTAGTTTCGGAGAATCCACAAGAGATGATGCTAGTTGTCGTGTAGTAAAGGTGGGACTAAGTCGGCCTCATCCTCTTCCTCGTGGAGGCATTTTTGAGTTTTTGTTTATAAAAATACAATGAATTAATAATCTTATATAAAATACTAAAAGCTAGAAAGTACAAATAAAAGAAATTTTGGCATTAGTACCATTAAGATAAAAATGAAAATAATTCAATCATAACCACTCCTCATCTAAATTATCTAAGTTATTATTGGAATCATTTAATCTTTCATCTGCATCATCTAACTCCTTATCTTCATCTATAAGCTCATTTTCATCTGTAAACTCGTCTTCATCTATGAGCTCATCTTCCTCGATATCTTCATTGTTATTAATGAATTCATCATTTTTTACATTGTCCACTAGAAAATTTATATAATTTCAGTTTATGTCTTCCATTGGAGCATTTGCATCAAACAGTTGCATCTCCTCATCATCTATAAGAACATTGTGGATTCCTGTTGATCCATCATCTTGAAAATAATCATTACCATCTTGTTCATTTGAAAAATCATTTTCATTATTTAATGTCTTAGCCATAAAATTTTTTGTTCTAACCTTACAAGTTGCCCACCAATCACCATTATTTCTACCCCTAGTTAATGGGTATCTTGTATAATACACTTATTGTGCCTGTTCAGCTAATACAAATGACTCACTTGATCGAAGCTTTAATTTATTGTTAATACCAACAACACATATGTGTTGTCGACTTTAATACCATGAAAAGGGTCAAACCGGTGACAACATAAAATTATAACTTTATTTTGATAACCAAGATATGACAATTCCAATATCTCTTCAACAATGCCATAATAGTCCAAGTCATTTTCACCATATATATTTCCTCGAACACATATCCCACTATTCATGGTGGATTTATTAGCTCCGTAATTCTTAGTATAGAATCTATATCTATTAACTATTATGCTATTATAAGAAGTCATAACCTTCAATGTACCATAACTTATCTTTTGAATCATTCACATCACTCTCATATTATGGCAATGATGATAGTAATGATCACGATGGTGATGATGATGATGAAAATGAACATGATGACAACGACGACAGTGATGATGACGACGATGACAGTGATGATGACGAAAATGATGATGAGGACGGTGATGACGATGATAATGATGTTGATAATGACAATGATGAAGACGATGATGAGTATGATGATGATGACAATGTTGATGATGATGATGATGATAGTGATAATCATGATGACGACGATGGTAGTAATGATGATGACGACGATAATAATGATGATGATAATGATGATGATGGTGATGATGATGATGCTGGTCATGATAATGGTGATAACGGTGATGAAAATGATGATGATGATGATGGTGAAGATGATGATAGTAATGATGATGACAATGAAGAGGTTGATGACGGTGGTGATGATGATGATGATAATGATGATGATTGTGATGATGATGATGTTGGTGATGATGATGATGATGACGACGACAATGATGGTGATGATGATGACAACGATTACGATGATGACGACGAAGACGATGATGATGATGATGACGTTGATGATGATGATGGTGATCATGATGATGATGATCATGACGGCGACAATGATAATGACGATGATGATGATATTGATGATGGTGATGATGATGATGGTGATGATGATGATGGTGATGATAGTCATGATGATGGCGATAATGATGATGAGGATGATGATAAGTATGATGGTGATGTTTATGGTGGTGATGATGATGGTGATGATAGTCATGATGATGGCGATAATGATGATGATGATGGTGATGTTTATGGTGGTGATGATGATGGTGATGATAGTCATGATGATGGCGATAATGATGATGATGATGGTGATAAGTATGATGGTGATGTTTATGGTGGTGATGATGATGATGACGAGGAATATGATGACGATGATGATTATGATGGTGATGTTTATGGTGGTGATGATGATGATGACGAGGAATATGATGACGATGATGATTATGATGGTGATGATGACGATGATGATGATGATGTTGACGACGATGGTGATGATGAGTATGATGATGATGATGAGAATATTGATGATAATGATAATGATGTTGATGATGATGTTGATCATGTTGATGATGATCTTGGTCGTAATGGTGATGATAATGATGTTGTTGCTGCCGATGATGATGCTAACAATGGTGATGATTACGAAGATGATGAGAGTTATGATGGTGATAATGATGACTATGATGGTGATGATGACAACAATGGTAATAACGATGACGATGATGATGGTGGTGATGATAATGACGGTAAAGATGATGGTAATGATAATGACAATAGTAAAGGTGATGGTGATGATTTTGAAGACGAAGACGACGACGACAACTGTGGTTATGATGATGACAAAGATGGCATTGTGATGATGATGATATATGATGATGATGATGACAATGATGATGATGATAGTGATGATGATAATGTTGATGACAATAATGATGAAGATGACGATGATGATGAGAACAACGATGGTGATGAAGGAATATTTCATAGCTAATTTATTTAAATATATGGTGAAGGAATTTTGAGAAAATATTCCTTAGCTAAAATATTTTGAAATATGCAAGGGAATTACAAGGAAGTATTCCTTAGCTAAAATATTTTGAAATATGATAAAAGAATTGCGAGGAAATATTCCTTAGTTAATTTATTTTGAAATATGATGAGGGAATGGCAAGAAAATATTTCTTAGCTAATTTATTTTGAAATGTTGTGAGGGCATCGTGAGACAAATATTCGTTAGCTAATTTATTTTTAAATATGGCGAGAGAATTGTGAGAAAATATTTCGTAGCTAATTTACTTTGAAATGTGGTGAGGGAATCGTGAAACAAATTGTCCTCGCTAAGAAATTATATATAGTTTGCGAGGGTATTGCTAGGGAGATTTCTTTCCTTGGCAATGCCACTCTAATTAGCGACGGAAATATTTTCTTTCTAAAATCCCTCACATTTTAGCAAATTTCTTGTAGTGTAATGAAAATATGGAATTTCATGTTATCACATCCCTTGAGACTAATAAGTGTTGACTAACTATGTTCAATAATTGTCATGTATACTTTCATCTATTATTAATTGTAAAAAAAAGATTTTAAGTTATTCTTGCCTAATTACCTTCATCTTTATCTTCTCAAATCCAAATTCTCAAAATAGAGTCGACAATATCTTAAAACATAAGTTTTTCGGTTAATTATAATTTTTATTTTTATTTTGCTTTAATTATTCTTTTTGCTCTATTACAAAATCGATTTTAATATTTGTTTAGATCACATTTTTATTTAATAATAAATCACAATCAGGGGTTCGATAATTGAATTTTTAGTCGACTATTATTATTGTATAAGATAACTTTGTTCTTAAACGAATTTCAAATGCATAAGTTATTGTTGACACGTGGTTCTCGATGGAACAGCGAAAAATTAGTTTATGAAAATCAGAGGAATCGCCACCAATATTTATTTTAGGAAAATATTGAAAAAACCTTTTAAGAGGGTTGGTCTACGAAACCAAATTTTGGGTTCAGGAGTCTATTACGCGTAGGAAAGGTATTAGCACCCTATGACGCCCGTCTTAAAGATGATTGCCTCTAATTAAATGTGAAAAACTAGATAACTTTAAAAATATTTATTTCACCCTTAAAATAGTTGAAATATAACAAATACTTTTTATTTTATTTTTGCTTTTAACATTTTAATGATAAAATTATTATTGAAAAATTTATTTTTATAAAATATTATTAATATTTTAATTTTTTTTAATTGACTTTTTTTATTTTTATTTTTCGGGGGCTCGAAAGGAGTAAGTTCCTGCTCCTATGTGTCTCCATGTGTAATAGAAAATCAGAGTACACGTAGTTCTCGATAACTGTTTGTTTATTAGTTTTTTTTTTATTTTAGCAATTAATTTTTATTTTTGGGTTTATTTTAAAATGTTATTACCGTAACCAAATTAGAAGTGCATCCAAAGTGGTTAGGATAATTATTTAGCATAGCCGTTAAATCAGAAGTGCATCCGAAGTGACAATTATTTGTTTTAAATGATTTAATATCATGATAATAATTACACTAACCAAGGTTTTATAAAAGAAACCAAATTAGAAGTGCATCTAAAGTGGTTATTTTAGTTTTCATAATAATCAAATTAGAAGTGCATCTAAAGTGACCATTATTACATTTTTCTTAAATATATAAATGACGTAATAATATTTATTACAACTAAAAAATTGATAAAAGATCAAATTAGAAGTGCATCTAATGTGGTTCTTTTAGTTTTCGTGATGGTCAAATTAGAAGTGCATCTAAAGTGACCATCATTAAATTTTCCTTAAATAATTATAACCACTAAAGGTTTTATAACATTAAGTTGGAAAAACATGTAAAATAGTTATCATAAATTTTATTTTTAAATTAATATTATTAACATTATTATTATTGTTAGATTTAATTTTATTAGTTACTATTTCGAATATTCGTAACAACATGTTAACTAGAAAAACATAAATAAAATAAAAATGATAGAATAAATAAAATAAAAAAACTTACAATTTATACTCACAAAAGGCTAAAAATAATGCATTTTCAGCTTAAAATGAAGGAAATATATTTAGTAAAAGCAGCGGTGCAAACAGTAAACGGAGGTGAAAACAGCAAAATGGATTATGATGTAAAATTGGTGCGAACAGTAAAATAGGGAGGTGCGGATAGTAGCCATTTATTATTAGTTTGCAATGCAAACAGCAGGAAATGGAGGTGTGGATAACAGTTTGACCGTTTGACTAATGGGGAGTGCGAATAGCCGTTTTACGGGAGTAAACTTAGTAAAGTATGATTTTTTTCATAAAAAAAAAGAAACAAAAAAAGGTTAAATCATGGGGACGTGTGCTGCGTCCCATTTTCGCTAAAGTCTGCACACACGACTTTTTCAAACCTTTTGAAGAAATAAAAGACAGAGATAGCATGAAGAAGAAAAAAGAACTGAGTTCCTTCCAGCAGTGCTATTTCCGGCGCCACTCCATGGAAATCAATTCCGGTGGTAGTTAAAAAGTAAGTAATTTTCTATTTTATTTTGATTATTTTTTTATTTGATTTTAAAAAGAGTAATGTAGATTAATACCTCTTTAATCTTTAAAAACTCTTCCTTTTGTTCTTTACCTTTCCCTTTTCTCCTCTTCTTTTAGATTATTTCTTCTCCAATGAAAAAGTAATTTTTCTTGAAAAAAAATTTCTTTCGAAAAGAAAAAGTTTCCTTCTTTTGATTTAAGTGTCCCTTTTTATAGAGTTAGTTTGAAATCGTTTTACTCACAAAAATTTAATTTTTATCTCCAAATTTTGTGGGATTATGTTAGTGATGTAGCTGAGTCAAAAAACATCGATTTAGAGAACTTAGACATGTTGATCACTCTCCTTTCATTTTTATCCTCTAATTTCTGTAGTTTTTGTTGTTATTAGTTTATTTTTGCATGAAAATTTCTATCTTGAGCTCTCTAACATGGATGTGTATTCTGAATTTTACTATGTATGTTTATAGAAATAACATTTTGTTTTTTTCTGGATTTATTATTTTTTTTATTTAAAAAAAATGGTGCGTACATATGTTTTTCAAAATGTTAAAGTTTTTTTTCATTTAATAACATATTTAAATTACAACTAAAATCATTTTAAGCATCTTAATATATGAATTTAGCTTAGACCATCAAATTCTTTTGATTAATTATTTTAACCTGTTTTATGGCTCTTCTTTAAGCCTGCACCGAGTTGTGGGGTCTGGCAAGTCCGAATACGATCTGATACAATTTGATTTGCATAAAATCATAAATTCTTTTGTCTATCCCGTGGTGAATTAAAAGGAATTGTTTAAATTTTTTCGAACTGGCTTAACTAATAATTAAGACGTGCAACGTGAATTATTAACAGCTTAGTTGAATCTCTAATAAGGTCTTTCCATGTGAAAGAAACAAAAAAGAAGACTTTAAATATTTTAACTAATGAGTTTGTGTAAATAAATAAATAAAAAAAAAAGCATCTCTAATAAGCCCTTTCGCATTCTGGATTTATTATTTTTTTATTTATTTATTTTTATTATTTTTAAAAATGTTGCGTACAGTTATTCTCCATCGATCTAAGAAGTAATGTTTATATCTATATTTTTTCAGCATTAGAAAATGTCAAAGACTCTCAGAAGAGACCTGCATGAAACTCAAATTTTAACCTTATAAAATAGTTTGTTCTTGTATTCTTCTTAATCCTTTAAGTTTAAGTTTAAGTTTGTTTTTTTTTTGGTGTATTTCAAGTTTAAAATGTATTTTTTAGTCATTGATATTTAAAAATAAATTATTTTATTCCTCCAAATTTAAAAATGATTTTTTTACTACTTAAATGTTAAAAATAATATTTTTTAGTTCCAAATATATTTTAGACCCTTCAATTAGAATTGTTTTTTGTTTAGACCATTAAGTTTAAAAATGACTTTTCCATGCCTCGAATTTAGAAATAAATCTTTAGTTCTCAAATTTGAAAATATTTTTGAATCTTTAAAATTTAAAATTAATATTTGAAGTCCCTTAAATTGAAAAATAGTTTTAAGTCCTTTAAATTTAAAAATAGTTTATCATTAAATTGAAAAATAATATAACAGGACAGTTTATATTTAGAAGTCTAAAATAATTTAATTTTGAATTTGATGGACTTAAATATCTATTAAAAAATTTAGGATTAAAAAGTATTTCTTAAATGAGTTTAATTGGTATACACAATCAGTATAAAGATTTTTAAACTGACAATCACTCACAACCTTTCATTCAGAGTAAATTTGTTGACTTTACTCGTTACTACTTTAAAAGTCACATAAATGAAAAGTCATGATTGAATGTCAGTGTAAAAATTTTTTACACTATTAGTGTATACCAATTAAACTCTTCTTAAATTTGAAAGACCAAAAGATGTTTAATTATTTTAATTTAAAATAATAAATTTCATGCAATATTTTTGAATATTTGGAGCTTGGTGGACTCGCTTGACGGAGCTACTAAACTGTGTGCTCAAGCATGTAAGACATAACATAATATTAGAGGAATAAAAATCCTCTGTTGTAATTTCGTGTCTCATTTCCTTTCTCAATCGATCAATAAATGTCATGTCATTTAATGAGTTAGGTAAGATATAAAAAAATTATAAAAAAATTCATTAAATAACATGATATTTGTTGTTTAATTGAGAAAGAAAATGAGACACAAATTAAGGATAAAGGATTTCCATCCATATGAGACACAAAAATTATAAAAAAAATTCGTTAAATAAAATAACATGTCGTGTCTCAAATTTAATTTTCTTACTCTATAGCCTATGAGGATTAATCAATGGTTAATTAAATCATATAGTACTACTTAATCAAGATCAATTACACTTAGTAACTTATTTACTCCCAAATTTATTTTATTTAATCATTCTGCTCTTTCATAAAATCAACCTTAAGATTTTCTTGAATAGCAAGAGAATTTCAGTTAATATAGAATAACAATCAATCATTTGGGTTCAATATCTAAACTTTTAGTAATCTGTTATTACTATATATGATACACTTGTCCAAAAACACATTCCTAATTAATGTTTGATACAATATTCTTTCTCTAATGAAATCCTTACACAATAGTTGATAAACCTTTTTTATGCTTGCATTTTATGCATGCATTTATACCGAAAGTGTCTTCTTCTTGCTTTATTTTATTAAATTTTAGATTAATTATGTTGGTCCCATTTAGGAATCTAAAAGGTGGTTGAATATATTAATTTTAAAAAAATATTTTCAAAAAAATATTTTAATCTAATTTGTAAGTATTCTTTCAAATTAATGACCACCCTTCAGTGAATCAGAATCTTTTCAAATAGTTAATATATGCAACATATATATAGATTGTGAAAAACTATTGAAAGAACATGCGATTTTGGTATCTGCAAAATATTAATAATAGTATGACAGATCACATAGATTTACAATGTTAATAAGAGTAAAGGAATGAACAAATGTCAATGTAAGGTTTTAGGGTTTCGAATTGGTGTAGTCGCAAAGTCCACATGTAGGAAGAAGGGGGTGAGAGAGGTTGTAGGTTTAAATCCCTCCACTAACAAAAAACTAACATATTAGCAACTAACATTTCAATTATAAGAAAATGTAGGGCTTTATGTTATAATTCAAATTAACAAATTTTACAAGAGATATACGAAAACAACTATTTAAATCAATATAAGTATAATAGAAAGGAGAAAACCATAAACCTAGAATTTATACCAGTTCAGCCAAATCTGTGGCCTACGTCCAATATTAGTTTGACAACTTGAGTCAAATCCTTTTTTTATAGCAACATGAAATTTTATAAAATAAGCATTCAACTTTATTTATTGGCTTATTAAAATTTGATACTTTTATTAGCTGACATATGATGGGAGTGAATTATTATTATTATTATTATTATTATTATTATTTATTATTATTATTATTATTATTATTACTTCATTATAATAAGAGCCGGTTAAAAAAGTTAGGTCAGTTGGGTCTGACTCACAGGAGTTAGTAATTAGGAGTTAGGAGAGTGGTCCTGGCATTTAACTCATTAATACACAAACTTTAACCCTAAATGTGAAACATAGGAGACGACTATAGAGGAGAACTCAGAGAGAGGTGATCTTCGCTAAGGACCTTAAAGAATCAGTCTTACCTTCTACATTCTTCATCTCTCAAAGGTAAGAAAGAGTGAGATTAACTTACACATAGACATATATATAAGAAATAAGATAGTGGAGAAAAATTCTAAGCCTCGCTATGGATTACTTTTTTTGTGTTTTATGCAATTGAGACTTGTTCATTTGTTTCCTATGAATGAATATTATAGATGATTAAATGATAGTTAGGTGTTATGTGTTTGACGTTTTCTTTCACTAAAAGGATTGATGACTAAATTGATTATTATTATTGCAATTGTAGAGTGTGATGATGATTAAATATTAGAGATAGAAAAGTAAAATGGTTTAAGGATTTGAAGTTAGAATTATATTTTAAGAACCTTACATAAAATTTTCGTATGAACATACCTCAGTGTTTCTGTCATATCTTTTTGTGTGGTTAATCAAATCGAGTTCCATGTATTGTTTTTGAAATTAGACATTTGAGACTCTAGTTTAGGTTCAAGAATCATGTAAAGATATTAAGAATAGACCAAATTATGTAAGTTAGAAGTTGAGTCTCCAATCCAGTATATTGTTTCGTGTATTATTTTTGTTATATCTTTCTATGTGGTTAATCAAATTGAGTTTCTGTTATATCTTTCTGTGTTTAGTCTTTAAACGTGCTAATTAATATTTTATTAATAAATATGTGTTAACCTTAAACAATTATAACACTGAGTTTATTTGTTGGTTAGTTAGTAACCGAAATTGACTAAACACACTACCAAAGTTTCAATGCACAATTACGTATCTTATGCTTTGAGTCTGTAAACATTATTAGAACCCAGCCATTCTAATCAGAGTTTCTAAATTAATCTTTGTTTAGTTGTTTTGTTTATTTTCTTCAGATTGGGATTATGTAACTTGTCACATTGTCATGGCTCAAATACACATGGGTTTATTAATTTATTGGTTAGTCAGCCACAGAAATTGACGAAGTGTACGAAAATAGCTTAAATATTTCATGCAATGTCCAAAACAAGGACATAAATAAAACCACGAAATCTGAATCGATATCTTATATTAGATTCTGCAATCATCAGAGTCTCTTATTTTTGTTTATTTAGCTGAAATGTTTTTCTCTTTATTTTCATTTCTGAGTTTATTTATATTGATTAGTTAGCCACTGAAATTTATTTATTTTGTTGATGACGTACACTTAATTGCTATATTTAATTATTCATTGAAGCAAGTAAAGCAAGGATGTTAATAAAAGAAAGAAATATGGATGCATAACTTATAATTTGATATTCTTAAAAACATTTTCTGAGACATTTCGGTTGTAGAGAAGACTCCAACCTTGAACAAAAACCGATTTTAGATTACGGTAAATGCTATAAATTGTAAACAACGTTACTAAATTAGTTTTCTACCTTTTTAACAGATCCACAATCAAAAACCAATATATAAATATATATATATATATATATATATATATTCATTTTCACAGTTCTTCATTAATTTTATCTCTCCTAATTATCCTTAAAGATCCAAAATCAGCTATGATTGGTGCCCTGGTTTATCCACAAATATTTGAAGTTCAATCTCTTTTAAGTGTAATATACGGTGTTTTTTATATTTTGTGCTAGTTTTACTTTGATTTAATTATCTATATCGTTTATTTTTATAAGTTTGTGTCTTTCAATTATATATGTTCTTGGCATATTACATTAATTACACTGAAGTAAACAACACTTTCAACTAGGAATGACAAGAAGTTGGGACAAGCAGGACCCGCTAGAAAAACTCATAATCCGTTATCCGTTAAAAATCCATCGGGTACCTGCGAATTTTTTTATTACTCCCAAGTATCTATGGTACCCATAGATATTTTTAAAAAAAATAATTTTTTTTAAAATTAAACAGTTTTTATAAAAAGTTTTATCAAATAAATCATTTATTTTTTGAAAAATCTAAAAATAAAATTATACTAGTTTCTACAAGATTAATTAGATCTAAAAGTATATTAATATAATATATTATCAGAAAATATTTAATACAAATAAAATAAAATCTTTATTTTATATTATTGGTACTTTTATAATAAATAATTTTATTAACTATGAAGTTTTCATAAAAAAATAAGATTGATATCAATGAATTTTGATAATTAATATTTTAATTTGATTTATTTTTCAAAAATATTCTTTTTAACTTATATATCTATATATTATTTTAGTTTAACAAATAGCGGGTACCTGCGGGTACAGGTACTATGATACCTGTACTCGTGCCCGGTAAGTAGCAGGTAGAAAAAAACCGGTACCTACAAGTGGCAGGTACTCATTTATACTATATGTGTGAATATTTTTGCAGGTTTTATCCACCAGTATTCGTAGGTGCAGAATTTTTAACCATCCCTACCTCCAACAGGTTACCGTATTGGTTAATAATAAGTGACATGACGTTTACAATTTCTAAGCGGTACTTAATACGTAATAACTAATATATGTGATGTTCTGCTTTTAAATTAATATTTGTTTACAATAATTAAATTAAGTTGTTAAATTTTAAAAAATAATTAGAATAAAAATTGTAAAAAATTTGGTGGTTTGTAAAAATTTATTGGAACAAAACTTGTAAAAAAATATATAAAATACTTATGATATTACCAATATTTGAATCTTCAATCGTTTGATAAGGAATACAATTCATCCTTACTTTTACCCATTAACATACCCATTAATATACGATAGTTTGTTTCATATCAAAAGATAAAACCATTAAAGCTAAAGTTTTAAGTCCACCAATAAAAAGTTAATATTACTAGTTTTTATGAAATAAATAGTTTCCTTTGTTTGAAAAAAATGTCTCTTGACAAAAAAGTTTAATATATAACAATCTGATGTAAGGATTTTTTTTTTTTTAAATTTTTCATGTAATATATGTTCATATTTTAAATACTTAATATAAGAAAAATTTCTGCTATAAACAAAAGAAACAAATAAAAATATATAAAAATATCTTATTTTGCTTCAGGCTCAACAAATCTCAAAACTGAACCTGACATTATAAGTACTATAGAATAAATAATAGATATTAATTAAGTATTTTTAAAGAATAGGTATTGAAATAACATTATCTTATTTGTTGCACATGCAATAAATGTAGGAATTACGACACTGAGAAAAAGACAGTGAATGTGGTTAATGAAAGTGAAAGCGATCGACACAGAGCTTTCTTCATTCTGTTTTGTGTGCGCATATATATTATTTCATTTATATTTATACTATTAATAAAAATGTGAGCCTACAATATTTATTTTTTAAAATATTTTTTTTTATTTTTATATTTATTTAAAAATTAAAAAATAAACTATTTATAATAAAAAAATCCAATCCCACAACTTATTTTAAAACATTCATATTCAACATACATAATTGTTTTAATATCTATAATCTATTATATATATATATATATATATATATATTATCTATATTTATACTATTAATAAAGAGAATATCTCCTTTTGATTTTTACTTTTCAAAACACCTATTTTACAGTTATACTTATTTGAAAATTAAAAAATAAAGTACTTTGGTACTAGACCAAAACCCTAAACTCACAACTTTTCCCTTCTCAAATGTAAACTTTGTTACTAGACCAATCTTATAATCTTAAAAAAAAAATTACTTTAAAACATTCATATCCAACATAGATAATTGTTCTCTACTATCTATAATCTACAATATACACACACACACACACACATATATATATATATATATATATATATATATATATATATATATTATGTATACTATTAATAAAGGGAATACTCCCTTTTAATATTCACTTTTCAAAATAACTATTCTACCTTTATACCTATTTGAAGATTAAAAGATAAAGTACTTCATCATAGTAGGGACTCAAGCCCACAACTTCTCTCTTCTTAAACGTAAACTTTGTCACTAGACCAACCTTATAACCTTAAGAAAAAATTACTTTAAAACAGTTATATCCAACATAGATAATTGTCCTACTATCTATAATTTATAATATATATATATATATATATATATATATATATATATAATTTATACTATTAATAAAAGGGAATACCCACTTTTGATGTTCACTTTTCAAAATACATATTTGAAAATTAAAAAATAAACTACTTTGTCATAAGAGAGACTTGAACCCACAACCTTTCTATTTTCAAACGTAAACTTTGCCACTAAATCAATTTTATAACCTTAAGAAAAAAAATTAATATAATTTTAAAATTGTTATATATATTAAAATAGAAATACGAATACATAGACGCGACTATACTTATATTTTTGCTGATTTTAATAATAGTCATAAGATTATGTACAGTTAATTATAATAATAATGATAAATTGTAATTATCGAGGATAAACTTTTTATAATTTAATTTTTCTTTTTATTTATTAGTGAAATTCAGTGCGCTTTCAAGACTGAATTGTATGAAAAATAATAATTTACTAATTTAAATATAAGTAACTTATAATTACATCTAATTTAGTGAGAATTTATGAGGCAGATACTCCCAGCAAGAGACATTTGCCTATGTTTCCAACCTTCCAATTTCTTCTCCAATTTACTGATTATCAACTCCCAATTAGTAACTTTTCTGGGGCAAGTTTCGACAAGAATGCCTAAAAAGGGAAGTTCAATACTTTACAATTCAACTTTACTGCAAATTTCTCCACTTCTAACTTTAATAACCCTATACCACAAAAACAACTTTTGTGATAATTTATCTTTAGCCCAAAGGCTAACTTAAGAATTTTCCCTAAGAATAGTATATCATCAACATATTGAATAATTGACCTAGGGACATTGTTGTTGCTAACAAGATACGACATATACAATCCTTTTGGAAAAACTTCTTGCATCAAACCCGCCAAACCTTTGACAAGAATTGTGAACAAAAGTGGTGCTAGAAGGTCTTCTTGTCTAAGACCTTTCTTGAGGATGAACTCTTTCTTTAGGGACCCATTGACCAGGATAGAAATCTTGCTAGAGGATAGAACTTCTGACACCTATTGAATCCATCTATTACAGAAGCCAAGTCTAGATAGCATACACTTGAGGAAATCCCATGACACCGAGTTGTAAGCTTTTTCATAATCTAGTTTGAAAACTATGCATTTTTTCTTGTTGCATTAAGCCTCATCTAGAGCTTTATTAACAATTAGCATGTTGTGTAGCAATTTCTTGCCACTAATAAATGTAGATTGGGCTTGGTCAATAATAGATGGTAGTAACTTGCTGAGTCTCCTAGTGATGGCTCCACCTTCTCCATGGTGTCACCAACTCTTCTCCAAGATGAAATGTTGAAATGGATCTTCTTCAAGGGCTGAAATAGGTGTGAAAAATGGAGCTTATGATGGGTGAAAGTGGTTCTTGAAAAATGGAGACAAAAGAATGGTGTTTTGGGTGGTGGTGGTTGGATGATGTCTCTTTGGCTAGCTCACTTCACTTGGAGAGGGTGAAGGCCAATCCTAGGGAGGCCCAAGCTCCTTCTAAGGTAGAGAGGAGAGGAAGGGGGCCAAGAGATCCCTAAATGACTAAGGAAGAGGAATGATTAGGAAAAATCTCTCAAATATCCAATATATCCAAAAGTGACTACATGTAGTCTAACCTAGGGTATTTAAAGATAGGGTGGGAGGCCTCTAGGCCATTTGCACGAAAATTTGAGAGCTAAATGCCTCTCAAATGAACCCTAAATGGACCTCAAATGAAATGTAGGTCCCTCTCCCTAAATGACTAAAATACCCTTGTTTCTAGAAAATGAAAGAAATGGACTTTTGACTTCACAAGTCAAGGTTTAAGTCCCAAAATAAATCCTAAACTAATTTGCCCCATAATACAAAAGCTAAATAAAAATACACAATGAAATCCTAGGTGATTAAGGTTCCCCAAAATACAAGGGGAAAATAAGGAAAGCAAGCAAAACACTAGGTAGATGCACCAAAGTCCATACATGTGATCATCAATGCTCTTGGTGCAGTATGACCTTCCTCTTCTTCTATTCTTCTTGCCATAGACCTTGTGGTGGGTCCTATTTGATGCCCCAAGGATGGTCCTCCATCATGCCTTCCTTCTTGAAAAGGATTTGACCTCAAATCTTCAAGCTCATCCATGTCATTAGCTCCTAGGAAAGGTGTAAGATCACAAACATTAAAAGAGGAGCTAACTCCATAATCGGAGGGAAGGTCTAGGATGTAGGCATTATCATTAATTTTCTTAAGAACTTGGAAAGGACCATCTCCCTTAGGACTTAGTTTAGGCTTCCTTTGAGTAGGGAATCTATCCTTCCTCAAGTGAAGCCAAACCCAATCCCCAACTTCAAAGGTTACCTTTTTCCTTCCTTTGTTGTTGTACTTGGCATATTTTTTAGTTTGATTTTCAATTTGACTCTTGACCTTTTCATGATATTTCTTTATAAAGTCAGCCCTAGAGACTCCCTCTTTGTGATACAAGGAAGTAGTATTAGGGAGTGGAAGCAAATCCAAAGGAGTAAAAGGATTAAAGCTATATACAACCTCAAAAGGGGACAAACTAGTAGTCTTGTAGACCACCCTATTGTAGGCAAACTCTATGTGGGGAAGGCATTCATCCCAAGTTTTCTTATTCCCTTTTAAAATTGCCCTTAACAATGTGGATAGGTACCTATTCACTACCTCAGTGTGCCCATCCGTTTGTGGGTGGCAAGTAGTAGAATAGACAAGCTTTGTTACTAGTTTTTTCCAAAGAATTTTCCAAAAATGATTTAGAAACTTAGCATCCCTATCGGAAACAACAGTCTTGGGTAGACCATGCAAACGAACCACTTCCTTAAAGAAAAGCTTAGCAATATAGCTAGCATCATCCACTTTGTGGCATGGTATAAAATGAGCCATCTTGCTAAAATGATCCACAACCACAAAGATAGAATCAAATCCCCTTTGAGTCCTTGGAAGACCAAGTACAAAATCCATACTAATATCAACCCAAGGGGTGCTAGCTATAGGGAGAGGAGTGTAGAGTCCATGAGGCATCACTCTTGATTTTGCTTGAAGACAAGTGATACACTTGGAGCAATGCCGTTGAACATCCACTCTCATGTGAGGCCAATAAAATTTAGATTTTAGAAGACTAAGGGTTTTATCAACCCCAAAATGGCCCATGAGTCCTCCTTCATGACTTTCCTTTACCAAAATTTTTCTAATGGATCCTTGAGGTATGCAAAGTGTTCCCATTCTAAAAAGGTACCCCTCAAGGATGTAGAACCCATCAAAAGGCTTTTGGAGGCATTTGGTGAAAGTGGATTGGAAATCTTGATCCACTTCATACAACTCCTTTATATTATCAAATCCAAGAATTTGGGAACCCAAAGAAAAGAGCAAGGAGTGCCTTCTAGACAAGGCATCTGCCACCACATTACACTTTCCCTTCTTGTATTTGATAATGTAAGGGAATTGCTCAAGATATTCAACCCACTTAGCATGTCTTTTATTTAACTTGCCTTGCCCTCTAATGTACTTAAGTGACTCATGATCAACATGTATGATGAATTCCCTAGTCATTAAGTAATGCTCCCAAACTTGGGATGGCTCTAATAAGGGCATAAAGCTCCTTGTCATAGGTGGGATAATTCAAGGTGGCCCCATGAAGTTTTTCACTAAAGTAAGCAATGGGGTGGCCCCCTTGAAGTAAAACAACACCTATTCCAAGACCGGATGCATCACATTCTAGCTCAAAGGTTTGTTCAAAATTTGGAAGGGCTAGAATGGGTGCATTGGTGAGATTTTCCTTAAGCACATTAAAAGCTTTTCCTTGAGCTTCACCCCAAATGAAAGGTACATCCTTCTTAATAAGCTCATTAAGAGGGGATGCAAGTGTGGAGAAGTCTTTCACAAATCTTCTATAAAAACTTGCTAAACCATGAAAACTTCTAATATCTCTAACACTTTTTGGGGTAGGCCAATCTTGGATAACCTTGATTTTCTCAGGGTCAACTTTCACTCCTTCTTTGCTAACTATGAAACCTAAGAAATTTATATTTTGCTTGCAAAAGGTACATTTCTCCAAGTTGGCATAGAGGTAGTTGTCCCTAAGAATCTTTAAAACCTCACTTAGATGGCCAAGATGCTCATCTAAGGACTTGCTATAGATCAAGATGTCATCAAAATAGACGACCACAAACTTCCCTATGCAATTCCTAAGTACATGATTCATTAGACGCATGAAAGTGCTAGGGGCATTGGTGAGACCAAATGGCATCACTAACCACTCATACAAACCAAACTTGGTCTTAAAAGCAGTTTTCAACTCATCACCCTTTTTAATCCTTATTTGGTGATAACCACTATTAAGATCAATCTTGGAAAATATAATGACCCTGTGTAACTCATCCAACATGTCATCTAGCCTAGGTATTGGGTGCCTATACTTTATAGTGATGTTATTAATAGCTCTACAATCAGTACACATCCTTCATTTTCCATCTTTCTAAGGCACTAAAAGAACAGGAACAACAAAAGGGCTAAGGCTCTTTTGAACCCAACCCTTCTTCAACAAATCTTGAACTTGAGTTTTTATTTCTTTGGTCTCTTGGGGGTTAGTCCTATAGGCGGGCCTATTTGGAAGGCTTGCCCCCGAGATGAGGTCAATTTGATGTTCTATCCCTCTTAAAGGTGGAAGTCGACTTGGAACCTCTTGAGGAAATACATCATCAAATTCTTTTAAAAGATTGTGGACCTCTTGAGGTAGAGACTCAAGTTCATGATTAGTGGCAATGAGTGTCTCTTTGAAGTATAGAAGGTATAAAGGTTGTTCAAGCAAGAGTGTTTTCTTGATATCATTCCTAAGTGATAAATGACTCTTATGAACAACATCTTTAGAGGAGACACCTTCCTCTAAACTTGATACCTTTTCTTCCTTTACTTTGGCCTTAGAAAGACCCTTTTTATCTTTTTTTTTATTTTTTCTTTCTTTCTTTTTGGTCTTCTTCTTTCCTAGCTTTCATTTTGAGTTGGTCCTCACACACTTGAGAAGGTGTTAGAGGGCACAACACAAATTTCTTGCCTAAGTGTTGCAAAACTTATTTTATTGGTAAGGCCATCATGCATGGTTTTCTTATCAAATTTCCAAGGCCTTCCAAGCAACACATGACTAGCTTCCAAAGGCACAACATCACATAAAACTTCATCTTTGTATTTGCCAATGGAAATTGGTACAAGTGCTTGTTGGTTAACCATAATACCTCCATCCTCATGAATCCATTGCAATTGATAAGGTCTAGGATGTGGTTTTGTGTATAAGGCTAGCTTTTCTACCAATCTAGTACTACAACAATTACAACTAGACCCACTATCCACAATAAGAGAACAAGTGCTTTCTAAAATTTTGCATCTTGTATGAAACAAGTTCTCTCTTTGTGATTGGTCAATCTCACTAGTTTGGTTGTTAAGAAGCCTCCTTACCATAAGTAAGTCTCCATCACAAGGTAAGGTCTCTTCCATGGAATCCACGGCTTCATCTTCACTACTTGAAGTAGAAGAAGAAGAAGTAGCTTGATCAAGGCTATTAAAGTGATCTTGGCCTCTTAAAATCATTGTTTTCTTTGTGGGGCATTGAGAAGCAATGTTACCCCTTCCAAGACACTTAAAGCACTTGATTTCACTTGACTTAGACTCCTTAGAAGGTACTTTAGAAGAATATGCTTTTTCTTTTTCTTTATCTTTTTCTTTTTCATCTTCTTTGGAGAAAGGTTTGGAAGAGGGACCCTCCTTCTTAAAATTCTTGGCATAAGATGGAGTGAAGTCTTTCTTGAAACTTTTTCTTTTAAGTTGGTGCTCCACTCTTGAACAAAGTTGAACAAGTTCATTAAAATCTCTATATGGCAAAAGTTTAACTTTGTCTCTTATTTCAAGATTAAGGCCACTTTGGAACCTTGAGATGGTGGTCCTCTCTTCTTCCCTTATACCCGCCCTCATCATGAGTAACTCCATTTGTTGCCTATATTCTTCTACACTTAATGACCCTTGTTTCAACCTTTGAAGCTTACCATAAGCTCACGGTCATAGTATGGAGGAATATGCCTCCTTCTCAAGGCACTACGGAGTTCATTCCAATATTGAATTGGGGGCTCATGATTCACTCTTTTTTCTCTTTCTAAAGAAGTCCACCAATACATGGCATGCCCTTGGAAGCTAAGGGTTTCCAAAGAAACCTTCCTCTCTTCACTTACCCCATGGCAAGCAAAAAGTTGTTCAACCTTCATTTCCCAATCCAAATATGCATCAACATTGTCCTTTCCAAAAAATGAAGGGAGGTTGACATTAGGTTCCTTATTGGAGGATTCTCTTTGCTTATGTGTTCTTGGGGGCCTTTGATAATAATCATTATTGTGATGACTACTATAAAGGCTAACACTTAGGGTTTTGGTATGATGATGATCACTATCCTCACTTTCACTCATAGAAACCCTTACCCCTTTGCCTTTTTGCGACCTAGATGGTTGAACTCTATGTTTTGAACCACTAGTTCAACCCCCGAAAGTAACTTAGCAAGCATTTCTCTAATTTCCTCATTTTGTTTATCATGTTCTCTCTCCTTCTTCTTAAATTCTTCCTCTTTTTTTGCACTTTCTTCTTATTTTCTTCTTATATACTCCCTAAGTTCTCTAAGTTCATCTCTTAGGCTAGCATTACTAGGGTGTGAGTTTTGACCATGGACACTTGAATGATCACTCATCTTTGATCTAGGAAATATTTTCACAAAAGGTTTTCTTGAAAAGATTTTTTACAAAGAGTGAGTGATAAAGGTTTTCACAAAGAGATTTTTGTGCTAGACTTTTACTTGGAGTGGTTAGAATTGCACTCTAAAAGGGAGGTGGACTAGAAGGAGTCACTTAATAACCAAGCCTCTTAGTAGTGGGAAACTTATCAACCTTTGCCCCTTTGTAAGCCTTACAAAAACAAATTTTGACACTACAAGTGTTTGATGTGCAACGGACCCCTAATAAGCACTTAGAAGCCTTCTAAACGAACATACGACAACCTAGAGCATACAACTACAACAAAGTAAGTAAGGAAAGTAACAAAGGCATACACTAGTCGAAATTCCTAAGGTGGAAACAATCCCACCACTAAAACGAATTACACCTAAGCTATCACAAATCAAATGAGAGTTTAAAGTGTCCAAATTACAACCCAAATGAACAAGAAAGGACCAAGTACAAATGGCCCCAATAAAAACAACAACAAAGAGCAAAATAAAGAAGAAAAATTTGTACAAAATTAAACAAGAATAAAAATAGAAAGATACTAGGCGCAAATTTAAAATAAAAAAAGCAAGAAACAAAATTGAAATTCTTCAAGCTTCCAACTCGGTGTTCCTTCACAAGTAACAAACTTGTTAGTCCTCTCTTTATAGTGTTTGCACTCCCACTATTTGGTGATTCTCTCCAAATCACTTTGGGACTTATGGAAACTTCCTCCAACTCAATCTCCCAAGATTCACAAGGTGAACCCAAGGTGGTTCACCTACACCAAGCAAAGAAGCCAACCAAGAGAAAGAGAACCAAGAGGCCAAGAAATAAAAACTAAAAAAGGAAAATTAAGAAGGCTAAACTCAAGAGATTAATTATGAGACAAGACTCAAAGAATGTGAAGAAAGACAAGCAAAAATTAAGGCACACAAGAAAGTTAAGCACTCAAAAGGAACTTAGAATGACTCTAGATTAGAATTTAAGTGTTTAATGTTCCTTATCCTTAAAATTTCATGTCCAATGTCCAAAATCCAGCCAAGGTTTTGGTCATAAAATGGGTCCAATGATAGTTCAAAATAGTCCAATATGGTCAAAGTTCAAGTCCAAAGTCCAAGGGTAAAATGTTTCACAAGGTAGCAACAATTCCTTTTAATTTTTTTTTAACTTTCACTTCTTTTCACTCAAAATGTGTCCCACCAAGGAGGATCAGATTTGATTCTTTTTTTAACCTTATGTGTTGCATGGATTTTACACTTGTGGTGTGTTAAAAGTGGGTACAAAAAGGTGGTAAATAAAAGTTGCTATTTTGGTGCAAGAAAGACATCTTTTTGGGAAGTGTTTCTTGTCTTTTTCTCTCTTGTTTAGGTGCAGTTTTTTTCAGTTTTTTCAGAATATATTCAGCCATATGACACTTTGTTCGACTTAGGATCATGCAATAATGACAAGGAATGATGTAGTCATGCAAAAGGAAGGCTAGCCAAAAATGTGTAAGGCATTAATTACACACATAAGTCAAATAAGACATGGAGCATGCAAGAGTCAATTTTTACATAAAAATATGAGTCTCCTAAGGCTCACAAAAGATTTGGCCAGCCAAGAATGTGAAATAAAAAGCACCAGATTTTTTTTCAAAGTTTCATGCATCTTGTGAGAGAAATATGCATATATTTGACTAGTTTTTGAAAAATAAGGAGGGAAACTTCAAACATGACACAACAAGGATTCAAACAAGATTAAAATGATGTTCATAGCATGTTCATCACAAAAAAAAATGCACCCATGGAAAAACAAAGGAAAGCTCTAAAAGAACAACATTTTAAGAAAAACTCAAAGAACAATAAGAAGGCTCATGAATGATGATGAACCACAAAAAAAAAAGAGACAACTTTTAAACACAATATTTAGGCAAAATACTCCAGATAAAGGAGAAGACATAAACATGACAAGAAACATATTTTTTAAGACAAAGAAAAAAAAAGAATGGAGAAGAGCACTAGTTACCCTTGAAGACCACCTTAGCTCTTGATACCACATGATGGCTCCACCTTCTCCATGGTGTCACCAACTCTTCTCCAAGATGAAATGTTCAAATGGATCTTCTTCAAGGGCTGAAATAGGTTTGAAAAATGGAGCTTATGATGGGTGAAAGTAGTTCATGAAAAATGGAGACAAAAGAATGGTGTTTTGGGTGGTGGTGGTTGGGTGGTGTCTCTTTGGCTAGCTCACTTCACTTGGAGAGGGTGAAGGCCAATCCTAGGGAGGTTCAAGCTCCTTCTAAGGTAGAGAGGAGAGGAAGGGGACCAAGAGATCCCCAAATGACTAAGGAAGAGGAATGATGAGGAAAACTCTCTCAAATATCCAATATATCCAAAAGTGACTACATGTAGTCTAACCTAGGGTATTTAAAGAAAGGGTGGGAGGCCTCTAGGCCATTTGCACGAAAATTTGAGAGCTAAATTCCTCTTAAATAAACACTTAATGGACTTCAAATGAAATGTAGGTCCCTCCCCTAGATGACTAAAATACCCTTGTGTCTAGAAAATGAAACAAATGGACTTTTGACCTCACAAGTCAAGGTTTAAGTCCCAAAATAAATCCTAAACTAATTTGCCCCATAATACAAAGGCTAAATAAAAATACACAATGAAATCCTAAGTGATTAAGGTTCCACAAAATACAAGGGGAAAATAAGGAAAACAAGCAAAACACTAGGTAGATGCACCAAAGTCCACACATGTGATCATCAATGCTCTTGGTGTAGTATGACCTTCCTCTTCTTCTATTCTTCTTGCCATGGACCTTTTGATAGGTCCTATTTGATGCCCCAAGGATGGTCCTCCATCAGCATCCACCATGTTGATGAAAAATAAAGATGCCCTTGGATGGACTATTCATAACATCAAGGGTATTGACTAACAACGAGCATCCTTGGGAATTATAAAACAAATAAATTTGACACATTTAAAACACACCAGCAAGGGAAGCATTGGGCAAACAGTCATGGCCTTAGAAACATGTCACCTTAGTAAACCACATCTTACCCGTTAATTTCGGGATGTTAAACAAGCACTTAACAGGAGGCAATCTGTCACTTTATGTCCTTTTTTTATCTTTCTTTTTTTAGTTAATTTTAACTTAAATTTTCTTTTATTTTTGTTTTTACACAACACATTGGTGCTCCATGTTAGCACAACCACACTGCAATCTTAAAAAATCAAGCACGACCATGCTCCATGTTAGCACAATCGTCCTGCGATCTCCAAAATCTGAGGACAACGTGCTTCATCTTAGCATGGCCATGCTGCGATAAAAAAATCCAAGCATGTCCATGCTCCTTATTAGCATAACCATTCCACTTGAATTTTGGTTATTGTCTAGAATTTTTTAAAAGCATGGTCGTGCTCCCTTATGGCACCACCACGTTGTTCAAAAAGTCACATGTTTTTCTGTTTGCTTATTTTTTATGCTTACCCACTAACACGACCATGCTGCCCAAATAGCACTGATGTGTTTCCTTATTTTAAAAGCATGGGTGTTTTCTTCTTTCATCTCCCATTCGTTTGCCAAACTTCTCTCATGAGCATTTTTCTCTCCCTTTAGCCTTCCTTTTCGAGTCTTTCTTACTCAACTCTAATGGGTATTTTTATTTTACATTAGTTTAGGTTTTAATTTTGTTCTTTTTTTGGTTTAGTTACATTTTTCCTTTCTTTAATTTTAATGTTGTTACAGTTGTGCTCCTTGATAGCATAACCGTGCTTAAGAGCATCTACTGGTTCTTCTATTGCACTAATTAGCGTGGTCATGCTTTTAGTTAGCACGATCGTGCTTGTTTCTCGATTTTTGAGTTCTCACCCCTTAATCTTGTTTTCTTTTTTTTCCACAATGGCAACCTTCTTGTATTACAGATATGGAGTGTGACTCATCCTCAATAGCTCCCAATAGGACCCGATGCACTAGGAACACCACCTCACATGATCTAATGCCTGTTCTACGACTATTGTGCCTCTAACTGTCTCAAATGTTATAATTGTCTGGCCATGTTCCAGATACATCCTACATGCCGCTTGGACAAGGAGACTCTCAACGTGGTTGGGATTCTAGAGGATGTTCAATGCTACATCAACAATTTAGGATGGGAGGTTTTGTAAATATTAACGAGCTTAGATTTTGTTAGCTACCCTTGAATTCATGGCATCAGCTAAGGAGTGGGAACATGAACAAGAGGACAGAAAACCTCCTCTAGAGTACATGATCTCTTTTTATTTGATGGGGAGGACTCACACCATGACCCTGGCTAAATTTAATGTTCTCTTGGGGTTTGAGACCGAGGTCTCCATTTGTACTAAGGCATATTGGAAGGAACTAAGGCACCTCCTGTGACCTTGTGGGAAGGAGTTTTGTGGAAACATCTTAATGGCTTTAATGACTATGACCTTCGTGCACCAAAGGCCAGCAAAATCAAAAACCCAGTTTTGTACATCATGCACCACTGTATTTTTGGTTCTATTCATGCTTGCTACCAAAGCCCTAACACAATGATGTCTCGTGACCCATTTCTAGAAGGGTTAATAGACGTTGGTGCAATGCTAGTCTTATGTTTTTGCGTATTACTATGATTATGGAAAGTGGCTATCTAGAGGCCATCTAATGGGTGGCTCATCTATCACCCACGTGGCTTGACACTGTGTTTTGAGGGCTTGCTGACAGCCCTAAGGTTATTCCCATGGACCTCATTGGGTTGACCACACAAGTGCGCATCTGCGTGTTGAGACACTAAGGACATGGTTATGCCCTTGTACACGCACCCCCTTTGAACCAGCTAGGAGAAGAAGAGGATTAGCATTAACCACATATGGAGGATTAGCCTCAGCAAGAGGACCTAGCTGCAAATTATCAACAACCGCTAGTTTGAGCTTTTGATATGGAGCTGTTAGTCCAGTGGCTAGATTCTTTTGAGGCTCGATTTGATTAGCACCAAGCCTAAGTGACCAACCTATCTTGATGCTTAGGATTCTCGCTTCAAATAGCACCACTAGTATGTCACAGACAGCTTCACATGTACTCTAGTCGCCCTCCAACAGCTCCAGGGTTACTTCCATGGGAATTATCCTCTTTAACCTTGAGGACCATTATAGGGTTTTCTTTCATTTTCTTAGTTTATTATTTTCCTTTTATTTTGTTTCATTTCATTTTTTTAAGCATTGGGAACATTGCTAGCTTTATGTGTAGGGAGGGAATCCAAGGCTTATATTAAAAAAATATAATAATAATAATAGTGATATTTTCTCCTCACAATGGATATAGATGTGCTTGGAATATTTTTACCACTACCTTTTAGCTAATAATAAACATTCTTATGAAGAAAAAAAACTTATTTATAATTAAGAGTTTTTTTATAAAAAAGCTAAGTAATTAGCATAACTTAAAATTTAGTTTTTTCTATCATATTAACCACAAAGAGTGAGGTTTGAGCCATAACAGGATCACATTATAAACAACCTCTTGATTTTTATTTTTAAAGTGTAAATATCTCTAAGCTTGGTGACCTTTGACTATTGTGTTTAAGTTTGTGTCTTATGAATCTACTTCTCTGCTTGTTAATTTTTAGGGTATTTCGTAGGTCTTCCTTCAAGCATTACCTAATTGAACATAATTGTCCTTAGTTGTTCATGTTGAGCTTATAAAAGTATTTATTTATCACTCAATTTCATCTTACATATATTTAATGTGTGACTCATTATTATCACCATGGAGCAACCTCTAAAAAGGAAAATTAATGAACAAAGTGAAAGGAAATTTAAAGATGACCTCACATAGGAGGAAAACTAATTCTCTTTTAAACAAAAAGATATATACATAAAAACAAGGGAGAAAAGAAAAAAAAAAAGAGAAAACGAGGAAAGAGAGTAAGAAGAGTATATATTAAAATCTAGGATTATTGAAAAGTTCTAAAAATAGGGAGGTTGTTCCTTAGAAATCTTAGGGTCCTTAAGAATTTAGGTATAATTTCTTCTAATATTTTTTTAAACCTTTGCATTTGCCCTTTCCTTTTGTTTTCCACACCTAACATGATCACCCTGAACCCATTACATCCTTGTACAACCTCATAATTACTTGTTTTAGGTGAATTTATTTGACATGAACTAATATATAATTGTCCTGAATAACCTTGCTTAGATTGATCTTTGAGTGCTAAAATTCTCCTATCCCTAAACACTCGAGTTTGGTGAGATGAGCAACTTCTTTTGGTAATTAACTACATTTTCTTTGACTCAAGTGTCTAATTGTGGTTTCTATGAGAAGACTTATTTTTGAAAAAAATGATCTAATGAATGTTTTGTTTAGCTAAATTAAATTACTTGAGGGTAAGTAATGTCCAAGTGTAGGGAGGTTGATAAACCAATTTTTTTCCCATATTTTATCATGTTTAATATCTATTTTTAAGGAAAGAATTTCATATTTATTGGCAAAATTCACTTTTGTAGTGTTTATTCTCACTTTATACAGGTACTTCAAATAATAGGAAGAAACAAAAGGAAAAATTGGGCATTTTCAGAGCAATTATTGAAAATCCATGTTAGCACGATCATTTTCCATTTCAACACGACTGTGCTAAGTCAACACAACCCAAAAGTTAGCCAAAAGAAGTGCAACCATGCTTAGCACAGCCATGTTGAGATCTGTAAACTACAAGCATGATCATGCTTAAAAGCAACATGGATGTGTCGTGATTGGAATTCCTCAAGCACAGTCGTGCTTACCAGCAGCACGGACGTGCTACTTAGGCCTCGAGAAAGACACTAAAAAATCTCAAACCCTTCTTATAAATACCAGAAAATGAGAAAGAAAAAAGGGTTCGCTTTGACTAGGAAGATGTGTAAGATTTGTGACCTAAGAGGCGAAGAAAGGGTTCGCTTTGGGATTGAGGCAATTTAGAGTGATCCACACAGTAATTGTTTATCTACTTTTATGTGCTCTATAATTATTAAGATGTTTGGCTCTGCGTTACCCATGTTTGGCTAAAACCCTTTTTCTAGGATTGTAGTGTAACCTTTTGTAATTCCTCCTTTCACTTTGCATGATTATTCAATGTCATTTAATGATTAATTTATTTCTCTATTTTATCAGCTACATTTTAATTGTTTAAATAGTCGTGTGATCATTAATGTTTGAACAATCGATCAGAGAAGTAAGTAGGTTATTGTTTTGATATAATTAACCAAATTTATCGAGCAAACCTCCATTTGGGTAAAAAGAAACTGATCTTAGTTTGAAACTTTACATGAGAAAACTGGATAACAAATTAGAATTATAGTGTGGTGTGAATGACCAAATGCACCACGATAACTTAGTGATTTATTGGTAATCATTGAATGACAAAGAATGAGATTGCTTAGTAAATAAGAGTAAGAACATTGCAGTGAAAACCACAACCCTAGACCTTAATCCATTGAATTCTATAACTATTTTCTCTCTTATTTTGTGTATTATTCTAAATCTGAATCGTTGTGACTCACATACTGAATCATCATTTCATTTAATTGTTCTTTTATCTTTAAATTGAATTAATTGAGAACTAGATATGGTCATTTGGGTATGATATATGGACTTAGATCCATTGTTACTACTGCGTAAGGTACGTTTTTCCTTAAGTGGTCATATTTTATGCATCAGTGTCCTTGGTCAACCATCGACCTATCTATTAAACCTCAACAACTATACTTTAACTAAGTATCGTCAACTCCCGTAATTGCCATTCTCCAAATCTTATCTAAATCTCCCCCTGATCCGTATCTTCAACCACCTCATTCTATTTGAATATCAATAGTTTCTTCATTATATCCATCATTAGTTTCCATATAACCAACTTTGAAGGGTTAACCCCAATCTAAAGGCCCAAGTACTTGACCGATATGGACCCTATGTTGTAGTTTAATAAAGTGGATGCCCTATCCAGATTTGCCTCATTCATATTCATCCGTATAACCTGACTTTTGTGAAAATTGACCTTAATCCCTGACACAAGTTCAAAATTCAAAGTGTCATCCAATCCATTTCTACTAGGAACAAAGTGTCATCCACAAATTGTAAGTGAGACACAAATGCTTCCCTTTCAATATTATACCCTTTTCAAAGCCTCCTTTTTACTATTTCTAACACCAATTTGCTTAACCTTCCTTGCGATAAGAAACAAAAAAAGTGAAAGTGGGTCCCTTGTATGACATTATTGCAGAGTATACACCGACTTTGTTAATAACTAATCTTTGTCGGAAAAACTGGTTGGTGACCTTTTGATGTGATCTTTGATGATCATGTGCCCAAAGGATCCTTTCTAAGGTCACTTGGAAGGGAAATGGATTTATGGAGAGGAAAGGAATGGGGTGAGGTGCCACAAATACTAGGTTTGATAAGCCAAAGGGGAAAGGCCACAAGGGAGGGGTCCCTTGATAACTCTTAGAAGCTCTCACAAAGGAGAAGGGGGGACACTCAAAGGTAAGAACCTCACAACCAATATGGTCTCTAGGATTAAATTCAATTGTAAAAAATACAAGTGAGGGAAGGAGCTCCTATTTATAGAGGTAGCTAACCTCTTGAACAAGATAACCTAAAAAAAGAAGGGCTAGGATTAAAACGAGAGATCTAAGGGAGGAGGATTGAGAAACAATCCCCTCCTTAGATCATCAAACTTGGTGCCCAAGTTTCTCAAACCAAGGGCCAAGATTCCTTCTTATTAGCTTAGGGGGTTTATGTAGAAAAATAGGGGTGTAGATATCAAGGCTACCCCCTATTTCCTTCATAAAGACCCAAAAAGTTAAATTCACCCTCTAAATTCCTAAGACACCTCCTAAAATAAAAAAATGGACTAAATACATGTCCCAAATTAAATTCCTAATGCTTCTCAAAATTAAAATAAAGGAAAAGTACATTTTATTAAGTAACGTTCCTAGCCTAATAATATCTTCACTCTCCATAGGAGGTGAAGTCTTCCTTTGTCTGCAAAGGCTAGGTCTTCTTCAATCCTTCTAGCCATGACCCTAGTGATAGGTCCTTGGCTAGGCATGGTCACATCACCTTTAGTGGGATATTTTCTCCCATCACTCAAAATAATAACTTGTTGGTTTTAAATTTAAATTATATATATTATGATTGAATTCTAATAGTGTAAATAAAGTAATGTTAGGTGTGATGAGGAGAGTTGGTGAAATTTTGAAGCGTTTGTTACTTGAGCTATTTAAAATTATCAAACCCTAGTTATATTGATTTGATGGAAGAATTATTCATCAGATAATACACATATACTCAACAATAATGATCGTGCATGATTTACTAGTAGAAAAAATAGATATTAAATGGCAGAATATATAATGGATTGTGCAATTTTACCTCTAAACAAGTACCAATATCATATTTGCATGTGTAACCTTAAAACCATGATATTTCAAACAAAACTTGTTTCAAATTTTCATGCTTTAACTTGGCAGATATTTTGTTATTAGACAAAGCTTTAATTTGATATGTAAATGACCAGAATCCCGGTTATAACTCTTATAGCGCCATACATACATACATATACATATACATATACATATATATATATATATATATATATATATATATATATATATATATATATATATATATGATATTAGCTTCATATACTCTTTTACTCTTTTAGTTAAAAGAGAAAAGAAAAATCAATTTTTTAGCATAAGTTCAACAGATGACCAATTTTAAGAACATCCTCATCATCTTTTTAACTATTACAAAGAATTAATAATAAAATGTTAAGTGTGTTTTTTATCCTCTGACAATATCTATCCAAATTAATTTTATCCTTTTAAAAATTATTTCAGGGATTACCCTTGTGTTTGTAAGCTTATCCTTGTATTTATATTGTGTATTTTGTACTATTTCAGGGATTATCCTTTTAAAAAATTAATAATTAAAATATATATATATATATATATATATATATATATATATATATATATATAATTATTGTTAATTTCTGTGTGATGATGCACATACATTTTTCAAAGGAGATTTAGACTTAAAGATAAACAAAAAGAAAAATATATTGTTTACAGGTAAATTGTCATTAAGAAACCAACTATTCTAATAATAATGTCGATCACTGAATATTGCGGGTATACCCCTTAGTTTGGTTGAATAGAAGAACTAAGGAGTGTTACGCCTATGGAAGTTGAGGCTTGTGCCTTTATTTCATGCATTACATTCAGTCTCTAATTTACAACTTGGTAAAGTTATTTTCAAATCAGATTGGAAAGGCATAATGATGCATTCAGAGCAAGGAATGTCACAGGAAATGAAGCTAGTTGAATATTGAAGAATTGTGCACAAAAACATCTCATGTACAAAATTGTTGTACCCAATTTCACACTTTCAGATCAATTCTAAGAACTTTACCAATATCAATGTTATGTTACGTGCGGTAGTAGACATTCAGTAATAATTGTAGGTCAGTGACATACATGGATTGCGAATTGTGCTTTACTTAATTACTTTTAGGAGGTTATTGGCAAGAAACGTTGAGAAATTGTTTTACTCTGATGCATATTAATAAAATTGTTTTGGGCTATGAAAAGAACACAGTTTAAGAACTATCTTAAAATTTTTCACACAACAAAAAATTACGTGTTTCTTACCATAGCATTCATTACTAAAAAGTTAACAAGTCATCACTAAATATATTTAGTGATAATATTTTGATTGATCACTTCCTTTCTCTCTCTCTCTTCTCTCTCATCTCTCTCTTTAAGATTTTTCACACTACAAAAAAACATACGTTTTTTCTTACTATAACATTTTTCACTAAAAGTTTAACAAGTCTTCATTAAATATATTTAGTGACAATATTTTGATTGGTCACCCCCTCTCTCTCTCCCTCTTTAAGATTTTTCACATAAAAAAAAAAAAAAACGTTTTTCTTATAATAGCATTTATCAGTCAGTCAAACTGTAAGAAGTTGTCACCAAATATATTTAGTGACAATATTTTGATTGGCCACCTCATACCTCTCTCTCTATCTTTAAGATTTTTAACACTACAAAAAAAAAAATGTTTTTCTTACAATAGCATTCTTTAGTAATACTTTAACAAGTTGTCACCAAATATATTTAGTGACAATATTTGATTGGCCACCTCATGCCTCTCTCTCTCTATCTTTAAGATTTTTCACACTACAAAAAAAAAAAACGTTTTTCTTACAATAGCATTCTTTAGTAATACTTTAACAAGTTGTCACTAAATATATTTAGTGACAATATTTTAATTGATCACCCCTCCCTCTCTCTCTCTTTAAGACTTTTCACAGTAAAAAAAAAAAAACGTTTTTCTTACAATAGCATTCATCATTAAAAGTGTAACAACTTGCAATTAATATATTTAGTGACAATATTTTGATTGGTCACCCTCTCTCTCTCCTCTTTCCATCTCCCTTCCCTCTCTCTTGAAGATTTTTCACACTACAAAAAATACATTTTTTTACGGTAGCATTCATGACTAAAAGTTTAACAAGTTGTCACTAAATATATTTAGCAACCTTATTTTGATTGTCATCCCCCTCTCTCATTGAAATTCATATTCTCTCTCACAATAAATACATTCACATTTGTATTAAAATTCATATTTTAATAATTGTTAAATGTGTCCTTGGGCACACGTTTGAAAAATGGTATACAATAAGTTTATAATTGTATATTTCATTAAATATTTTAATATTTAAACTTTGTTTTATAATTTTTTTTATTTATTATTCTTTATATGGTTTTCAAATTAAATATAATTAATAACTTAATATATAATTTATTTAATAATAAACAACCAAATTTAAATTACAAGAATAATATAATGATTTTACCTGCAGATATATCTAAACCTAAAAACACCTAACGGAGATGAGTGAGAGAATTAAATGTTTATACCCATTTTTTTTATACTCACACCCAAACCTGCATCGTACTTTTTGGGGAGAGGGACGGCGATAACAATCTTGCACTTACCTTATTGTCATCCCTATATAAATCTACTTTTTTTTTTAGAAAAATAATTATACATTGTCAATATAAATTTTTACACTTGCATTTAATCATAATACTTTATATATGGTAAGTTTATTGACTTTATCTATTAATACTCTAAAAGTTATATAAATTAAGAGTTGTGATTGAAAATTGATACTCTTTTATATTGTGGGTATAGAAATTAAACGAAAAAGAGAAAAAGACTTGGGCACTATCATTGTAATTAATGACATCTAATTACAATTATTGATTTATGGTAAATTTGGTGATTTTATCCATAAATATTTTAAAAGTCATTTAAATGAAAATTTGTGATTAAACATCAAAATCAAACTTTTACATAATAAATGTATAATAATTAAACTGTTATAAAAAATACTAATTAATAATATCAAGTATCAGGTTAATATCTACATATTAAATATCATTAATATAAGAAACTAAATTATTTGTTAAATATAATTAAATTATTTATCAATGACTCCAAACTATTCAAACATCCATAAATTAATAATGATATTTATTACATATCATATGTTTATTAAATTTCAATAAATTAACTTTCAAGAAATATAAAATAAATAAAAATAAATTATATAGTTTTTTAAATATATGACACACCGAAGGTAGATATATTATAATTTATATTAATGATTTATTTTAAAAAAATATATTAATAAATTTAATAAAATGAACCAATTCAATCGAACCCAACTTAATTTTCTTCTCTGGTACAAATGATTTCCAAGGTCAAATTCAAAACAAATTTCATCACGAAAATCCTTACCTATCATTTCTAGAAAATATAATATTCAATCTCATTTAATCAATTAATTTCATTAATAGTTTTACACTAACAGTTAGTCGTAACTCTTTATTTATATAACTTTTAAAATATTAATTGATAAAACACTGTATTTTTATCATATATAAATACATACATAAGGAGCATTTGCAGCATATCAACACCTGAAAAAAGAAAAAAAGGCTAAAAGAAAAACATGACTGCATACATTTCCAAAGGCTTTGCCTCTGTTGTTGTTCTGCTAGGTTCCCTAGTCCTTTCCCTGAATCTCCCAGGAACTTTTGTGTTGGTTGCAAGTTCACCAACTTCAGGATTCTCAGATAATGATCTATTAGAATTTTCCCTGAATTTAGAATACTTAGAAGCTGAGTTTTTCTTGTTTGGGTCATTGGGCTATGGATTGGACGTAGCTGCTCCTAACCTTACCGGGGGAGGTCCCCCTCCTATTGGTGGCAAATTGGTTCAACTAGATAGCCTTGCTAAGGATGTGTTCCAGCAATTTGCATTTCAGGAAGTTGGACACTTGAGGTTTTATATTTTGTTCTCTTTATCTTTTTCATTACAATTATTTTAGGCAAAGAGTGGAGAATCAAGATATATTTATGAATTAATTGTTATGTGTTAATTGCAGAGCCATAAAGAGCGCAGTGGGAGGATTCCCTAGGCCGTTGTTGGATATAAGCAAAGCATCTATTGGCAAACTAATGGACAGCGCATTTGGGAAACCTTTAAGTCCACCCTTCGATCCCTATGCTAATTCACTCAATTTTATACTTGCAGCCTATGTCATTCCTTATGTTGGCCTTACTGGTTATGTTGGTGCCAATCCACAGCTCCAAAATGCTAATTCGAAGAAGGTAATTCATTCTATCTTCCTTACATTCTGAACGCTCCATGCATGTGACCTATGAAGCATAGACACTTATTATTTGAAGTGTTTATGTATCGAACACGTTTCAGACACTATACTCTCCAACACATGTTAAATACTTCTAACTAGGTGTTAAATGAAAAAATTATTATTTTTTACTTAAAAATTTAAATTCACAGTTATATACAATTTAGATACCTAAATTGATATCTCAACAATGATGAATATAAATTGATATTATCAAAAAATAATGTTGAACCTATCTTTTAGCTTTATCATCACAGAAAATTGATTTAAATTGGTGAATATATTACCACTTTAATTAATTTTTTATGTTATTTATATTTTATTTCAGTAGAATCTCATTATATATATGTATATACGTTGTGTTTTTGTATCTTACATTTTAGACATTAGTCATGTCAGTGTGGTCATGTTATGTTTGTATTTGGTGAGTGTTTAAGGTTTAGGTTTACATAGTGTGTGACATTTAAATATAACGAGCAATGAGTAATGACAATGTGCATGCAAATGTTTCATGTAGCTTGTTGCGGGGCTTCTGGGAGTAGAGTCTGGGCAAGATGCAATTCTGCGAGCATTGTTGTACGAAAGGAAAGAGCAAACGGTGCAACCCTACGGAGTGACCGTGGCAGAGTTCACAGATCGCATTTCAAAGCTTAGGAACAAGCTAGGAAACGCAGGTTTGAAAGACGAAGGTATTGTAGTTGAAAGAGAGCTGGGTGCTGAGGGCAGAGTTAGAGGGAACATGCTTGCTGGTGACAAGGACTCATTGGCCTATTCTAGGACTCCTCAAGAAATACTGAGGATAGTATATGGAGGAGGTAATGAACGTCAACCTGGTGGCTTCTTTCCTAAGGGAGCAAGCGGTCGCATAGCTAAATCTTAATTATAAACCCCATAAAGCAGATTACCCTCTCTTTTTCTACAATATATACTTTTCTTAACGTATTTATGCTTACCCTATGGCTATACCTAGGGATGTTCATGTACTAGATTTGAGGTAAAATGAAATTTTATCCAGTCAAATTTAATCGGATTGGACCTAATTTGAAAAAAAAAAAATAGTGATGTCATCCACGAATTACAATTTTTACATTTATTATGTTTTTTTATAAAACATAATAAATAAAATAGAAAACATAAAAGTTTATAAACAAAATATTAAGATATATATTTTTTTCAAAATAATATATTACTAAAATTACATATAAAAGTAGTCTATAAATGATAAAATGTAAATTTCAAAAAGCTAAAAACAATAAGATTTAGTGTTCGTTTGACAACTATTTTATAAAATGGTTATCAATATTTTAGTATTTAAAATCTAAAAATTTCGTTTGGTTGCTGATGTTTTAAAATAGTTTCTGAAACCAGTTTTGGATTTTTAGTTTTTAAAAACTAAAAAATAGGAACAACTATAAGTACTTTTACTATTTAGTTTTCTATTTTTGTTTTGAAAACTCAAAATACGACGAGAATATGTTATTTTTTACTTTTTATTAATGAAATTTCAGTAAATATAAACATGTATTTTTTTTATTTTTACATCCTCAAAAATAGTTTTCAAATAACACTAAATAAACAAGTGTTTTTTTTATTTTCTTCTAAAAAAGAATTTTTGAAAACTATTATTTAAAAATCTTTTCAAAAACTAAAAACAAAAATCAAATCAATCAAGTCCTAAATAACTTGCAATCTTCATTACTGCACTACTTAATGCATTCTTTATACAACTTTAAATCTTTTATCTATAAATAATATTTTAACTTTAAATTTTATTATCAATTTCTATTTACATCCTTGTTTAATATACATATATATAATATTTTAACTAAATTTGCTCTGTTTTTCTTCATTATAGATTTCCATATCGTTTCGGTCTAAGGACAAGCAAACGTTTCAAATTTTTCCCTAAATAATAAAATAGAAAGATCGACTATACAAAACTAAAATGCCCCACAAGAAAAATAAGTATGCCAATACTCCAAAAGCCCTCCCCAACGCCCACCATAATTTTTAATGGTTGATGGATGATCATTCATCATAATTATTTAATAAATAATAAGCTAAATAATTATTTAACTATCTAAACTCTAATAAATAATAAGTTTTATACAAATATTAATTATATAGGAAATAAGTTAACTTACTCACAAAGCAATATTATAAATAATTGGAGCATCTTTAATAGCCAATTTTGGATTAAAAATATTTTACCAAAATGAGCTATTGAAGTTGAAGACTTGATTTCCGTGATGGAGATCTATCTCGTACAACATCACTAAAAAAAGACGCATTCCAAGAAATACATATTTTTTACTCAATTTTCCATCAAATTTGAGTAAAAAATATTTTAAAATCACATAGTTTGATCTTCTATTTAAGAAAAAAGTAGGCTAAATCTTGAAAGTGATGTGACATTATGGGGTTCACAAAAAAAATAGGATAAGTTAACAAAAACGTGGGATAAGATCACAAAGTTTTGATATTTTATTGGATATGTTCTTAGATTTTAAGAGAAAATAAATAGTGAAGATTAAGAGTAAATATGTTATGCTTACTTTTAAAATAAATGAATCTCTTATTATATATATAATATGAGTTTAATTAGTATACATTAATAGTGTAAAGGAGTTTTACAACGACATTTAATCATAATTCTTCATTTATATGACTTACTTTTAAAATATTAATCGGTAAAGTTAACAAACATACCATAAATCAAGGGATTATGATCGAATGTCAGTTTAAAACTTTTTACACAAATAGCGCATACTAATTAAATTTTTTTTCTCTTTATATATATATATATATATATAGGGGACATATCTAGTGAGAAAGCAAAGCTATTGAGATTTGAGAGAGAAAAAATATCCTAAAAATCTCAACCATTAAGAGATGAGAGAGAAAAAAGAGTGTTAGATAATAAATGTTGGAAGAGAGAGAATGAGTGATTAATCTCAACCATTAACTTTTATTTCAATGACTATGATTTTGTTTTCTCATTCTCATATAAATTTGGTTTTCTCACTAGATATGTCTCATATATATATATATATATATATATATATATATATATATATATATATATATATATATATATATATATATGTGTGTGTGTGTGTGTGTGTGTGTGTGTGTGTGTGTGTGTGTGTATGTGTGTGTATGTATGTATGTATGTATGTATAGGGGACATGTCATGTGAGAAAAGTGTTTATTCTGAGAGATGAAAGAAATAGATAATAAGCCTAAAATTAAAAATAATGACATAAATTAAAATAACTCACTTAAATATGTCATATACCTCTTTCACCGTACCTTAACATCACCTCTCTCACCACCACCACTGCACCACCACTGTCACCTATCACCACCATCGACGGTCACCACTGCCATTGTTGCCACCACCATTACCACCAAAGATGGTAGTGGTGATGGTGACAGTAGGGTGGTGGTTACGGTGGTAACTGCGACAGTGATAGTGGTGGTGGTGGTGGTGAACATCAATAATGACTGACAACGATGGTGGTGATGGTTAATATCTATTATATATATTGCACAATCCATTTAATATCTATTCTTTCTACTAGTAAATCACATAATGCACGACAATTTTTGTTGAGTATATGTGTATTATATTGGAGGAACCCCTGAAATCGGATCTATTCCTAGACTGAACATTCCTATAAGGTTAGCCAACTCCCGCCACAACCAGGTATCTCAACTCGGGTAGAGCCAGTTATCCCTAAAGCGAAAAGTCCAAACTACCCTTTTAAGGTGAAATCTAAATCCTAATGACATAAATCAAGCCCAATAAAGTTAAACACTATAAATAATATAAGACAAGTACAAGTTTGATGATTTATTATTATATTTCTTTTGTTCTGAATTATTGTACTTTTGAAAGCATGGTCAACTCCTTTCTGACTTGAGTGTTAAAGTGCTTTTGCAGGTACCCACTTATACCGGCTTACAGTAGCTATTAGAGAATAGACTTGGAGTGTTGGAGGAACACTCGGTGATGATACAATCCCAGCTAGCATGCATCATGGCTAGGAGGATTCAAGGAAGGCATGGCATGGATGAAAGCTCATTGAAGATTTGAAGGCATAGTCTTCATTGTTTTTAACTTGTAAATATTTTATTTTAATTCGCTAAATAGAAGTGTATTTTTATTTTCCTTAAGGCCATGTATTTACGACCAACTTTATTTAGTTTAGAAGGTATAGGTGTCTTTAGATATTTTAAAGGGATAGGCTTAGAGTGAAATCCTTTTTAGGCATGTTGGGCTCACTTATTTTCACTTGTTTGGATAAGCTATTTGCACCCCTTGAGATTAGTATTAGGTGCCACTTTTTGGCCTAAAGACTTGCTTAATTAGTCTTAATCGTAATTAAGCCCAAGTCTCAAATTGCATAAAAAAGTGTGGCCAAGCTCTCCCATTGGGCTATATATACTCATCCCCCCTGATTGTAAACTCACCTTTGAATTGAATGAAATTAGTCTTTTTTTAAGCTTATTCATAGTAGAAGTTATTAGGGATCTTCTCTCTTGAAGAACTTATTCCTAGTTGGTTTTTATCAAGGTTCCTTCCCTTGTGAAAAACCTAAAACATTTTGGCTTATCTCTCTTTGAGAGTGATGCCCCACTTTTTGATTTCTTTCCTCCTCCATTAATCCATTTCTTAGGAGCTTTAGAGCCTCTTGGAGGAAGATCAAGGGGAGCAAAAGTTGTTTTGCATTAGGTGAAATCAAGAAGACTTTGTCAATGTGTGCAGGAACAGTTGGCGCTCACTGTGGAGTCGTGTAAAAAATATCTTATAGCCTCGAAAACAAGATTGAGTAGGCAGAGAGATGGTTCAGATAAGGAGCAACATTGAAACCTCATGTGATCCTTCGCGTGAGGACCCAGCCCCAAAAGTAGGGAGGGAAGTTGTGTTGCTAAAAGCCTTCTAATAAATGTAGAAAGATATGGATAGACTCAGGCAGGAGAAAGAACAGTTGCTGGGAGAGGTCAATGAAATAAAGAGAGGAAGAGAGGGGAAACTACCTCATAGAACCTAGGATCCACCAGGCCTTCGCAACGGACCCAAAAAATGAAACCCCAATCCGTTAAGGTTGTCTTGGATGGGAGACCCCAGTCTGCTAAGATCATTTCAGGAGGAGGAAAGTCCACCCAATAGTGTCGCCCTTTCACTCCAAGTATTATGGAGACTCATTTATCAGACAACTAGAAACACCTTACCTTGGACTATAAGGGGGACACTGACCCAAAGCAATATCTCGATGCATTCTTTACACATATCCAACTTTACACCATAGATGATGTTGTGTGTGTAATTTATTTCCAACATGCTTGGTCAACTAGGCTTTGAGGTGGTCCACCAATCTCCCTACCAAGTAGATATCAACATTTGAAGAACTTTCATCTAAGTTCATAATGAAGTTCACCCCAAGCGTCCCTAGCAACTAATGTCTCTGGTACTGATGGGTTATCAACAAGGAAAGAAAGAGCCTCTTCGCGATTGCATGGATTGCTTTGAAAGAACTATTGTGTAGATCAAGGATTTGAACCCGACAATTGCCATACACTAGTTAATCATTGCCTTATAGTTGGGCAAATTCTATGGTAGCTTGTGTTTGGATTCAGCCCGGACGTTGAAAAAGATGGGTGCACGAGCCACAACTTATATGGAGGTGCAAGATATGGAAGAATATCGTGATAGGCTTATGTTAGGGTTTAGCAAAGAAGGATGCAGATAAAAATGATCAGGAGGTTGAGCGAGAGACTTAAGGGAGAGAATGTTTTGCTCTAAGTATGCCCACTACACTCCACTCAATGTGAGCAAAGCCAAGGTGTTGGAGCAAGCCCTGACCATTAAGTTGTTATCGATCCCCAAAAAGGAAAATACCTCATCTGGTGTGGACAAAGTGAAAGAGTTTCGGTACCACAGGAATCATGGTCATTCAACTGAGGAATGATAACCTTACAAGAAAAAAATAAAGATTTGACAAAAGTGGGTCATTTGAAAGATTTCATTCTGGAAGACTTTAAGCCAACCCAGGGTTAGAGGAGAAGCCTGAACCAGGGAGGTAAGAGAAGCTCAGGACTGGGGATTATAAAAAGCTCGAACAACAGTAGCAAGAGAAGAGATAACGACAGAGTATATCAGAGGGATGATAGGAGAAGGAATCATAGTAAATCCCAAAAGAGGCCAACTAAGGCTAGTAGGGGTAATCGTTGAAATAAAGGAGCAAAAAGGGTGATTAACACCATCTTAGGAGGATTTGTAGGAGGAGTAATACTTCTTCAGCATGAAAAAGGCATCTCTGCCATGTTCGAATAGTCAATGTGATTTTGCCAATCCGGTGGCCCTGACATGCCAGATACAACATTTACTAACCAGGACTTCAAGGCCACAAACCCAGTACAGATGATCCCATGGTGAAAAGTGTTGAGATAGCTAACTACATTGTTAGAAAGACGCTAATGGACCAAGGAAGCTCAACCAACATCTTGTACCAAAAAACATTTAAGCAACCAGAGATCCCAGAGGAAGAGTTGATGCCCTATGATCAACCACTGGTAGGTTTTCAATGCAGAGAGTAGGCTCTAAGGGATACATTGATTTATTCACAAAGTTTGGGCCGGAAGGGGAAAGAGAATGAATTATTAAAGTCATGTACATTTCTGTTCATGTCAACACTTCCTACAACATTCTACTAGGCCGACCTTCAATGAACATGTTGGGGGCCACTGTATCAACCCCCTACTTGGATATGAAGTTTCCATTTACTAAAGGAAGGTTAGTCACAGTGCATGTCAATCAGCGCACAACCCGAGAATGCTACATGGCAAGCTTGAAAGTCACTCTGCTAATTGAAACTAGAGAGTCCCAAGTAAACTTAGTGGATATCAGGGGTGTAAAAATTGAAGATATGATGGATTTGGATCCCAGGGTCAATACTAGCTATCATGTTGAGCCCATCATGGTGACCAAGCCACTTAAAATCAGTTCCCAGCCAGGACAAAGCATAAACATTGGTTATCATCTACCTTTGGAAGTAAGGGAGATGATGGTGATAGAGGTGCAGCAAAATTCATATGTTTTCGCATGTCAGCAGCTGACATGGCGGGGATAGTACATAGAAGAAAAGAATGAGAAGTGACAAGAGTAAGGCTATGAAAAAATTGATTCCAAGTTGCTCCGGGTTTGTTTATCAGGGATATTTATTACTCTACCTAGTTTTCCAATGTAGTGATGGTGAAAAAGGTGAATGGGAAATGGAGAATCTGCAACGACTTCACAGACTTGGAAAAAGCTTGCCCAAAGGATTTTTTTTTACCTCTCTAACACAGATAAGCTAGTGGATGGTGTGACGGGACACCAATTGTTGAGCTTTTTAGATGCCTACTTAGGGTATAATCAGATATAGATGCATTCAGTGGATCAAAGTAAAACAACTTTTATTACTAACGAGGCTAACTTTTGCTACCTGGTTATGCCTTTTGGGCTAAAAAATGTCAAGGCTACCTATCAGGGCCTCATGGATAAACTTTTTCTTCCCCTGATTGGCCAATGCTTGAAGGTGTATGTTGATGATATGGTGGTTAAATTTGAAACCCCGAAAGGTCATGCAAAACATTTGAGAGAAGTGTTCGCTTTGATCAGACGACACTAGATGAGGTTGCATTCGGAGAAGTGCGTATATTGAGTGCAAGATGGAAAATTCTTGGATTCATATTGACCAATAGGGAAAATGAAACTAATTTGGATAAATGTCAGGCAATATTGGACATGAAATCCCTAGGCAATCCCAAGGAAGTACAGCAATTGCCCAAAGCTACTAGACCTACATCCAAATTGGCCCTTTCTATTTTGAAATCACCTTCCAAGTTATGGATATCAAGTCAGCATATAGTTGTTTGTTGGGTAGGCCATGGATCCATTTGTTTGGAGAATTTCCTTTTACTCTGATCAGAAGCTAAAGTTTGTGGTAGATGACAAACTAGTAATTATTTCAGGTGAAGAGGATATATTAGTGAGTATCCTTTCCCCTGCTCACAATATTGAGGCAGCTAAAGAAGCCCTTGAAACCTCCTTTCAATCTCTAGAGATAATCAGTACTGCTTGATGCAATCTTGGATTGCTCCTCCTAGGATCTTTCTTCTAGAGGTTCCTTGAGATGAAGAAGATGAAGTTAGAGAAGGTAGAGATGGTAGTAGAGGTGCCACTCTTAGTAGAGATAAGTCTTGGTTTGTAGAAGTTTATCACAAGGTAAGGAACCCTTGGTAAAAGCCATTGAAGCACTCTCAGAGCTAGAGAGAACAGACACTCACAAAGATCTCACACACAGTGTATATTCATAAAATGATAAAAAATTTCTTACATGTAGTACGTGAGTTCTATTTATAGAATAGGGAAGGGGTTTAGACGTCCAACTCTAGTTAAGGCTTAGGAAAATGAAAGTTCGAAACAAGCCCCTAAAGTTATGGATCTATGTTCCCTCTAGATTCAAATTTGAATTAGTGAGGGCCACGTAGACTTCCTCCAAATTCAAATTTGAATTCAAATAAGCCACCTACGAGAGAGAGAAGCATGTGGTGCCTAAATGGGGGAACAAGGGGGTCCCACTTGTCTCTCATAGACATGTGTATGTTCAGAAAATGTGGAAATCAAACAAGGGGTGTGGGAATTAAACAATCAACATGTCCTCTTGCTCTAAAAAGCCCATCTTCTACCATACACCCTACACAAATAACTAATAACACCCATGCTAATAAAATAAGGGCATATAAGGGGGATTGGCCGAGATACAAAGGCATAAAAAATTGCTAATAACACACACTAAAATACTATACAAACTACACTAAAATATTTACACAATTTTAAGACTATAGCCCTAATGGTCTTCATGAAGCTCCTCCTAGCCAAGGAACTTCCTAGGTGGGATTGGACTACTGCTTGTGTGGAGTCTCTGCCAAAAAGTCTGCAACTTTTGAGAGCAATATTGATGGCATTAAGAATCATGTTAAGTAAGGGATATCAACTAGGTCATGAACTAGGGAAAATCCAAGAAGGCATTGTGAAGATATTCGAGCTGCTCGAGAAAAAAAATTGTTGTAGACTAAGGTTTAAGTCCACTAAAGTTGACAAGAAAAGAATGACAGAAGAGAAGAAAGAGATGAGGTTGGCTTAGTTGAAGAATAGAGAGCCAAAGACTAAAAGGATTCCCATTTGTGACCTCTATCAAAACTTCAGAAGTAGAGGATTGGTTTATCAAGTGGCTATGGCTAAAGAGGAACATGATGTTAATGATCACACCGACCTAGTGTACCTATGTGGTCTATTGGTTCATCCTGTGGTTTTTAATTCACTTTCAAAGTAATTGTAATGCAATATTTATGATTATGCCCATATTTTAGTATCATTTTTTTTGTTAAGATGGGCTTGCATGTTAATGTTTTGGTATCTGAATCTAATGAAATGCATTTTATGACAATTTCTAGTTATCTCATGTGTTTCATGTTCCCTTTTCTTTTCAATCTTAATATTTCCTTATTTTCTCCATTTATTCCTTGTTAAACCCTAATTGTAGATCTGAAAATGATCATTCTAAAAGTGACAATACTAGTATCCCTTGCTACAATTTTGATCATCCTATCTATCAAGCTAATGGGGAGAATGATGATTTGGAAACTCCCCCCGAGTTGAGGTGGTTAGTAGATCACAAGGATCGAATAATTCAACCCCATGAATAGGAAATTGAATTGGTTAATTTGGTAAGTGAAAGTGATAAAAAAGAAATTAAAATTGGTGCTAGCATAAAAGGAAAGAACAAGACAAGATGCTTAAATTTCTAGCTGACTATGTTGACATTTTTCTATGGACGTATCAAGATACGCCTGGAAAAACTCCCATTGAAGCTAGAGTATCCTCAAGTCAAGCAAAAGTTAAGGTTAATAAAGTCAAATGTATCTTTGAAGATCAAAGAGGAGGTTAAGAAACAATTTGATGCTATTTTTCTTACAATAGTTAAATACCCTTATAGTGGGTTGCCAACGTAGTGTCAATCCCAAAGAAAGATGGAAAAGTTAGAATATGTGTTGATTACAAAGATATGAGTAGATCTAGTTCTAAAGATGATTTTCCTCTACCCCATATAGATGTATTGGTAAATAACACTACTCAACACTCTTTCTTTTCGTTCACGGATGGATTCTCTAAATACAATCAAATCAAAATGGCGCTCGAAGACAATGAAAATACCACTTTCATCACACATTGGGGAACCTTTTGCTACAAGGTTATGTCATTTGGTTTGAAAAATAGAGGGGCAACATATCAGAGGGCGATGGTGACCCTATGCCAAGACATGATGCATAAAGAGATTAAGGTATATGTAGATGCCATGATTGCTAAGTCAAGAACAGAAGAATAGCATATTGTCAATTTTCAAAAGTTGTTTGATGACCTAAGGGAGTATAAGCTCTGATTGAATCCTGCTAAGAGCACTTCTAATGAGAAGTCTGGTAAGTTGCTAGGGTTTGTGGTTAGCAAGAGAGGTATAGAAGTCGATCCTAACAAGGTAGAGCAATCTTGGAGATGCTAGTGCCAAGTACAGAAAAGGAAATATGTGGATTCCTGGGGAGATTGAATTACATTGTTAGGTTCATATCCCAATTGACTAGTACTTGTAACCCAATCATCAAATTTCTATGCAAAAATTAAACAATGGTGTAGAATGAGGACTGCCAAAAAGCCTTTGAAAGGATAAAGAAATACTTGCAAGAACCTTCAGTCTTAATACAACCATTACTATGAAGAAAGACCTCTCATTATGTACTTAACGGTGCTCGAGGAATCTATGGGTTATGTGTTAGGGAAATATGACGAATTTGGAAGAAAGGAACATGTTATTCACTATTTAAGCAAGAAGTTCACAAATTGTAAAATTAGATAGTCTCTGTTGGAGCGAACATGTTTGCCCTCTGGCTTGGGTTGCTTATAGGCTGAGGCAATATATGTTATGTCATACCACTTGGTTGGTTTCCAAAATGGATCCAATTATGTATATATTTGAGAAGCCTGCTCTTACCAACCGAATTGCTCAGTGACAAGCTTTACTATCAGAATATTATATCCTTTATGTCACTCAAAAAGCTATCAAAGGAAGTGCCTTAACCAAACACTTGGCTCCTCATCCCATTGAAGATTATCAATCGATGCAATGTGAATTCCCAGATGAGGACATAATGGAATTATTTGAAGAAAAATCTTACAATGGGGAAAAGTGGACACTGATGTTTGATGTTGCTTCAAATGCATTGGGACATCAAATTGGAGGAGTTTTAATTTCTCCTAAAAACTAATTTATCCCGTTCACTGCAAAATTGGGTTTTGATTGCATGAATAATATGGTAGAATATGAAGCATGTGTAATGAGAGTCTTAGTTGCCCTCGAGTCCAATGTTAGAATTTTAGAGATATATGGAGACTCAAATCTAATTGTTCATAAGCTCAGAGGAGAATGGGAGACTCAGATGCAAAATTGATCTTATACCACTCTTACATAAAGGGACTTATGGAGCAGTTTGATGAAATCACTCTCCATTATATCCCCAGAAAGATAACCAATTGGCTGATACTTTAGTTACTTTGTCCTCAATGTTCAAGATAATTCAAGAAGTAGATGTGCCACTTATAAGAATAGAAAGTTGAGAGCAATCGGCTTACTGTCAAGCAATAGAAGAAGAAAGGGATGGAAAGCCATGGTTCCATGATATCAAGAAATATGTGAAAGATAGAGAGTAACCTCCTGATGCTTCTGAAAATAACAAAAGAACCTTGAGAATGAATGGCCATGAGACTTTTTTTGAATGGTGATGTGCTTTATTAAAGAAACAACGACATGGTGTAGCTTAGGTGCGTTGATGCAACTGAAGCCAACAAAATAATGGATGAAGTTCATGAAGATTCATTTGGAACACATGCCAATGCAAATATAATGGCAAAGAAGATTTTAAAAGTTGGCTATTATTGGTCAACCATGGAGGCTGATTGTTGGAGCCATGTAACGAAATGTCATAAATGTCAAACGTATGCTAACAATATCCATGTGCCAGCAACATTTTTTAATGTTCTGGCTACACCGTGGCCATTTTCAATATGGGGAATTGATGTTATTGGATTGATTGAACCCAAGGTTTCGAATAGGCATCATTTCATCCTTGTCACCATTGATTATTTCACCAAGTGGGTTGAAGCAGCATCATACGCTAGTGTAACCAGAAATGTAGTGGTTAAATTCATCAAAAGAGATCTAATTTGTCAGTACGGATTTCCAAGTCACATCATTATTGACAATGGGACCAATTTGAATAACAAAATGATGAAAGAATTTTGCGATGATTTCAAGATTCAACATCACAATTCTTCTTTATATCGTCCCAAGATGAATGGAGCTATAGAAATAGAAAATAAGAATATCAAGAAGATTGTACAAAAGATGGTGGTGACTTATAAGGATTGGCATGATAGGCTCCCATTCGCATTACATGGTTATCGTACCCTTAAACGCACTTCAATCGGAGCAACCCCCTATTCTTTAGTGTACGGGATGGAAGTTGTGTCACCTATTGAAGTTGAAATCCCTTCACTAAGAGTGTTGGCAGAAACAAAGCTTGGAGAGGCTAAATGGATTCAAGCTCACTATGACAAGTTGAACCTCATTGAAGAAAACAAATTAATCGCCTTGTGTCATGGTCAATGTTTTATACTTCGGACCCCTTGTCTAGCTTTTTACATTTCAAACCCTTGCCCAATGTTTTGTATGTTTCAGATCCCCATATCCAATGATGCATCCCTCCCCAAGGCAAGTTTGAAGAATCCTTAATGAAGAGAATGCTTCCAAGATCATTGCTCATAGAGGTTCCAAGGTTGAAGAAATGAAGGTGGAAGACTAGAAAATGGAGGAGAAGTAGGCGTCACTCTTGTTGAAGGAGATAAGCTAAAGGATGAAGCTAGCCACAAGGGAAGGAACCCTTGATAATAGCATGAAGAACTCTCACTAAGGAGAGAACATGAACACTCTCAAGAACAAAAGAGCTCTCAATTTAGAGAAGTATAATTTTCATTCAAAATGAGTGTTAAAATCTACATGAAGGAGGGAATGCTGTATTATAGAGCAAAGCATGAATCATGGATTTAGGAACCTCAAGTTGAACGTCCAACATGCTTAATTAAGGGTTAGTTAGCTTAATTTAGTGTTAATTTAGCATGTGCTCAATTAACACTAATTTAATCCAACTAAAGATCCAAACATGGCCCTAAAAAAATGGATCTATGTTCCCTCTAGTTTGAATTTGAATTTTGGAGGGAAATGACATGGCACTTCCAAAATTCAAATTCAAATAAGAAGCAACAAGAATCAGCCATGTAGGAGAGAGAAAGTACATGTGGAGTAAAACAAGGGGACAAGGGTGCCCACGTGTCTCATACATGCTTCATGTGTTGGTTAGAAGGGTGTGAAGAGGAATTAGGGGTGTGAAAATTAATAACCACACGTCCAAATCCTCTTGGAGAGCCCAAACTAATTAACACACTCCACAAGGAGACTAATTACATCTCCTAAAGAAAATAGAACCTATAGGCCAAAATACAAGGCCGAAAATTAAACTAGCTACACCCCTATAATCCTAATGACATAAGGGTGCTTATACAAGCCTAAAAATGGTCAAATTAATACAATTAAATGGAAAATTTCCTAAAATAAGCTCCTTGAAGCTTCATCCAAGTCATGCTCCTTTCTTATTGGTCCTAGCTCAAGCCCATGCTAGGCGTGCATGCATCACATCCTCTCCTTTGAGGAGGATTTGACCTCAAATCCTGTGGTCTTTCTTCCTCTTTTTCCAATCCTGCAAAAGCACCCTCATAGGAATGAGTATATGATTATGTACACAAATGTTAAGGGTAGGAGGTCTATAGGGAGACCTCATAGACTTGGGGTGGCGGGGGTATGCACTAAGGTTTAAAAAATGTTTGTTGTGCTTCTGCGCCCACACAACAATTCCCCAAGTGACTCCAAGTTCACTAAAGGCTAATCTCATTCGAGGAGTAAATGAGACAAGCTTAGGTTTCTTGGATCACTCATCCAAGAAAGCCAAGTAGGCTTTATGTTGTTGTTCACCCCACAAGATGATGATAGGCCTAGAGGTGGACCTTTCTTTCAAGGTCTCTTTGAGTGGGCCTTGAGATTGGCTATGGATAGAAAATATTCGTAGGCCAATCTCTTTGATGTGAATGCCGAAGACAATGACTTTTCATTTTTTGTAACGTTTCATTAATTTAGGAATTAATGTAACATGCAATTAATCATGTGTGATAATTGCGTGATAATAGAGTATTTAATTTTTCTTTTGGGAGTTACGATTTTGAACAGCCACCTAATTCTATAAATAGGGGTTGAATTGTACTCAAAAAAAAAAAAAAACCATTGAATTAGTGAAATTATATTTGGGTTTTACCCTTTTGTGAGAGATGAATTTCTCTTTAGAACTTATCAAGGAATTTTTCCTTGTGGCGTTCTCTTAGACTTATCAAGGGTAAATCACCACCCTTGTGGCGTCATATGACTTATCTTCCATCCTTGGAAGTGGCGTCATCTATCTTTTCGTTAAACCATTTTCATCCTTTCCATTTTCTTGTTTACCCAATTCTCATTGTTTTGTTAACTTATTACCTTCCAACCTAGATAGATCCGCAAAACGAATCCAACCCCTCTGGATTTATATCAGTTGGTATCAGAGCTTCGGCTCTAGGTTTGAAACTATGGTGAATATTTTTTATACAAGGTGTTTAATCGAAGGTCATTTGTGTTTATTTGCAGTTGATGGAGGAAGCTGTAGCAACGTCGTGAGCGAAAGATTGGTGAATAAACTCAACTTATCGACGAGTCTTCATCCTAGACAAACTAAGTTTAAATTCACTGTTGGAAAATTCGTGGATGAAGTGACATGCGATATTGCTCCCATGGACTCATGTCATTTTCTTTTAGGGAGATCTTGGCTAAAGGATAAAAAGATTAATCTTGAAAAATTTTCAGTTTCTTTGGTGCATGAAGGACGCAAGCTTAATTTGAAATTTCTGTCACCAAGCCAAGTTTGTGATGATCAACTTAAGTTGAAGGAGAAAATAGAAAAAGAGAGAGAAGAAAAGAGAAAAATAGAAAAAGAAAAGAGTGAAGAAGAAGAGAGAGAAAAGGAAAGAGAAAGACAGAAAAAGAACTATAAAACTTTAACTGCTATTGATTTTTCTTCTTCTCTTGATATTATAACTGCACAGGATCATGAGTATACAACGCACAAATGGTCATGGGTAAGGAAGAAAAATATTGATATCACTCCTAGAGCGTCATTGTACATCGAGTCCACTGTTGAAATTCAAACTCATGAGAAAAATTTTCAAGTCTGGGTCTGGGCACCAAAAAGGAGAAATTATTTGATGCATGATTTTTTACAAGTTGTATTTGATCCTGGAGGTTGTTTTGTTCGTTATAAGTGAATAAAATTTGTAGGAAAATAAAGTCATAGATTCGGGGACGAATCTTTTCGAAGAAGGAGGGAATGATGTGAATGCCGAAGACAATGACTTTTCATTTTTTGTAACGTTTCATTAATTTAGGAATTAATGTAACATGCAATTAATCATGTGTGATAATTGCGTGATAATAGAGTATTTAATTTTTCTTTTGGGAGTTACGATTTTGAACAGCCACCTAATTCTATAAATAGGGGTTGAATTGTACTCAAAAAAAAAAAAAAAACCATTGAATTAGTGAAATTATATTTGGGTTTTACCCTTTTGTGAGAGATGAATTTCTCTTTAGAACTTATCAAGGAATTTTTCCTTGTGGCGTTCTCTTAGACTTATCAAGGGTAAATCACCACCCTTGTGGCGTCATATGACTTATCTTCCATCCTTGGAAGTGGCGTCATCTATCTTTTCGTTAAACCATTTTCATCCTTTCCATTTTCTTGTTTACCCAATTCTCATTGTTTTGTTAACTTATTACCTTCCAACCTAGATAGATCCGCAAAACGAATCCAACCCCTCTGGATTTATATCACCCCACAAGATGATGATAGGCCTAGAGGTGGACCTTTCTTTCAAGGTCTCTTTGAGTGGGCCTTGAGATTGGCTATGGATAGAAAATATTCGTAGGCCAATCTCTTGACCAAACTTGGCCATATCCACAAATGGGTCTTGAGTTTGTGTTTCATTGTGCTCAAAAGTTATGGGCATAATCTCATTTCCTACTTGCAACATGGGAAGGTTGTTTTCAATTAGATTTTCCTTGGATGGCAAAGATAAATATCCTTGAAGAACAACTTCCTTTTCTTTCAAGTGTTGAACTTGAGGTTCTTGTTTGAGTTTTATGAATAAATGTTCAAGTTCAACACTTGGTGAATTTTCTTCTTTATGTGCAACTAGAGGTTGTGGAAAGATTTTTCAAATGATTGAGACACAACTTCCACTTGCACTTGTCCTAAGAGAAAAGTTTCTTTAATAAGATCCTCCTTAGGACTTAAGGAGTAATCTTCTTGAAGACCTTCTTCTCTCTCACTTTTGATCAAGTTTTGAACTTGAGGATTTGATTTGAACCTTAAGGATGTAGGCTCAAGTTCAACACTTGGTGAAGTGTCAAGTTGGACTTCACATTCACCTTTCTCCATCAAGACCTTTTCCAAGCATTGGACTTCACAATTTTGTTTCTCAAAAGGTAAAGATATAAGTCCAACACTTGTTAAAGTGTTTGATGAAAAATCATATTCAAGGTGCATTTGAGATTGTGAGTCAATGTGCTCAAAAGATTTTTGCACAATCTCAAATTCCACTTGTGTTTTAATGGATTGGTTAGAAGATTGACCTAAACTAGAGTTCAAAACTAGATCTTAACTAGGCTTACTCTTCTCACCAATCTCTTTTCCTAATTTTATATTTTTAGAATTTTCAAGGGTGTGTGTGTGTTTTCTATCTCCTTTCTCCTCTTCTCTCCTTTTCTTCTCTCTTTCCCTCTTGAGTTTTCTTTCTCTTTCTTTTTCCTTTTTTTCTCTTTTTATTTCTCTTTCCAATTTTATCAAACTCTTTTCTAAACGCTCCCAACTTTCTTCTTTTTCCTTTCTCCATTTTTTATCTTTTTCTTCTCATATCTTATCTCTTTCCCACTTTTCTCTTTCCCATTTTTCTTCTCTCTCTTTTCTCTCTTTTTCATAATTTTCTCTCCTCTCTTTTTCCTCTCTTTCTCTTCTTTCTTTTTCCTCTCTTTCTTTTCTTTCTATTCTTTCTTTCCTATATCTCTCTTTTATTTCTCTTTCTCTACACTCTTTTCTTTCTTTTTCTATTCTCTCATAGGGGTAGGAAAAAGGAGTGTAAAATAAGGGAGAACTTGGGTCATGGTAAGCACTAGGAGGAGGTTTGTACCAAGAATAGAACTCACTCATCTCACCCTTTTTTTTGCTTCTCAACTAAAACACCACCTAGAAAACGCAAGAGCATATACCACTAACCTACACGAATTCCTACAAGTGCAAGAGCCTTTGGAACTCCATACACTCCTCTAAAAAATGCATGTAAAAAAGATAAGGTAAACTAAGGCAAAAAACTAAAAAAGAAAAGGGATCTAACGTGCTCCTAAAGGTGTGGAAGATGGTGTACCACTTCCTCCTTCACACCTTAATTAGCAAGAGACTAAGCTAAATACTTAAGAATAATAGCCGTTTACAAACCAAGGAAAAGAAAATACAATTAAGAATTATCAATTAAGGAATAAAACTAAAAACAATTCTTCAAGTGTCTCCCAAGCAATCTCTCCCAAGGTGTTTCACTCTTTGTCCATGCTCTTTATTTTGTTCAAGTCCTTTTAGCTATTTCAACTCTTCCTTAAGAGGCTACCCTTGTGGAAGGCTTCCTTACTCAAGGCTTACCTACACAAAAGTGGCACCAAACCAAGGCAAGAACCAAAAAGAAGGACAAGAAAAAGTAAAGCAAGAAAAGTATAATTTGAATGGTAAACTATCCAAATGGAAAGATTGATGAAGACATGACTCAAAGAATTCAAAGAAGACAAACTAAAAATAAAGGTAGAAAGAAGGCTAAGCACACAAAGGAAATCCTAGAAAAGTTCTAGATAAGGATAAGGACTAACAATGCAAAATGACACAAATAATTCTCAAAAATTGCACCAATACAAATATGAATGGCTGAATGTTTTAGGTAATGTTTCCAAGAAATTACAACAATATTCAGTCCTCTTTTTCAATTAAAAGAATTTTCTATTAGGTACACCAATTTTTTCTATGTATTGTTTTTTACTTCTTTGTTTTAGCACTTTTTTATTTTTGTTCTTGCTTTTCAAATTGTCTTTCGAATTCTTCTCTTTTTTTTTTTTTAAATTTCTTTTGGCTGCACCTAATTATTTTTTTTTTTCAGATTTGGTTTGCAAATTTAATGAGGAATAAAGAGCTACTAATCACTTGAAATTTTTCAGCAAGCAAGGCCACACAATTTCCAAACCAAAGATGCAATCTAAGAAAATTTTGGTAACTCAAAGTGCAGTAACATTTGAAGTGTTTTAAGGTATGCTTAGGAGTGCTTGATTTGTGCATGAACTAACTTGTTTTGCACAAGATTTTGTTCAATAACATTCAGTCAAAACAGCTCCACACACCAAACAAGACTCACTTCAAACAAGCACATTAAAAGCTACTAAAAAAACTCAACAACACACTAAAATTTAGAAGATGAAATTGAGCTATAAATTTTTTTAAGAATTTTATTTAGGAAACATGCTTGAACTAAAAGCATGTGACACTTCTTAACAGACTTAAACAAGAGAGAAAACCTCTCTTAGAAGCTCAATTTCAAGAAGCTTACACAACACTTTTTCAAGACTCAAAACAACACAAAAAATTAGTAAAACCTAAGGAATTTTAAATTGACAAATTAAGGACTAAACAAGACTAATCTAATGACATAACAAGCAGATTATAAAACTGAAAATTAACACCTAAAAATAGAACCAAAACAGAGCAAAAAACTGAACTAGTCTTGATGCAAAACTAGCCAAGGATGTGACCACAATGCTGTGGTTTTTGCCACAGCCATGTGGATTTATTCAACAACTCCTCTTTGGCTCCAAGCTTAGGCAATCAAGGACTAAAACAAGCACAAATTGAACTGCGCAAAACTCTCAAAACAAAACTGGAAATAGAGAATTAAAACTGCACAAAAAACACCACATGAAAAGCTAGTTTCAATCCAAAACACTAACCACACATGTGTGGTTCCATCCAAAAAATTATGGAATCACTATTTAGTGTTTCTTAGGATTGATCCAAGCATGAACAACACAAGAGACATCAAGAATATGCAGCGGAAAAAATCAGATCTAAAACAAAATTATGATTCAATGAAAGAACACAAAAATTGAATCAAAATTTTTAGAAGATGTAGCACAAAACTTGTGCCTAGAATTTTTTTGAAATTTTAGAAGCAAAAATTGAAAACACAACTTCAAGACAATACACATCAAGACAAGTAAATGAAAATTAACAAACAACACGGATGGACTGAAATTAAAATAGAATTGGAGTAGAAGAGAAGATGACAATGCAAAAAATGAACCGAAAATTTAAGCAAGATAGGATATAACAAGAACCTCTATCAGAGCCTAAGATCTGATACCACTTGATGCATCCCTCCCCAAGGCAAGTTTGAAGAATCCTTAATGAAGAGAATGCTCCCAAGATCCTTGCTCATAGAGGTTCCAAGGTTGAAGAAATGGAGGTGGAAGACTAGAAAATGGAGGAGAAGTAGGCATCACTCTTGTTGAAGGAGATAAGCTAAAGGATGAAGCTAGCGTCAAGGGAAGGAACCCTTATAATAGCATGAAGAACTCTCACTAAGGATAGAACATGAACACTCTCAAGAACAAAAGAGCTCTCAATTTAGAGAAGTATAATTTTCATTCAAAATAAGTGTTAAAATCTACATGAAGGAGGGAATGCTCTATTTATAGAGCAAAGCATGAACCATGGGTTCAGGAACCTCAATTTGAACGTCCAACATGCTTAATTAAGGGTTAGTTAGCTTAATTTAGTGTTAATTTAGCATGTGCTCAATTAACACTAATTTAATCCAACTAAAGATCCAAACATGGCCCTAAAAAAATGGATCTATGTTCCCTCTAGTTTGAATTTGAATTTTGGAGGGAAATGACATGGCACTTCCAAAATTCAAATTCAAATAAGAAGCAACAAGAATCAGCCATGTAGGAGAGAGAAAGCACATGTGGAGTAAAACAAGGGGACAAGGGGGCTCACGTGTCTCATACATGTTTCATGTGTTGGTTAGAAGAGTGTGAAGAGGAATTACGGGTGTGGAAATTAATAACCACACGTCCAAATCCTCTTGGACAACTCAAACTAATTAACACACTCCACAAGGAGACTAATTACACCTCCTAAAGAAAATAGAACCTATAGGCCAAAATACAAGGCCGAAAATTAAACTAGCTACACCCCTATAATCCTAATGACATAAGGGTGCTTATACAAGCCTAAAAATGGTCAAATTAATACAATTAAATGGAACATTTCCTAAAATAAGCTCCTTGAAGCTTCATCCAAGTCATGCTCCTTTCTTATTGGTCCTAGCTTAAGCCCATGCTAGGCATGCATGCATCATTCAATCTTTATGTTTTGAATCTCTATGTCCATCATTTTTATGTTTCGAATCCATGTGTCCAATGTTTTACATTTTGGATCCTTGTGTCCAATATTTTTATGTTGTTTTGGATTCCTATGTCAAATGTTTTTTATACTTCAAAGCTCAATGTTTAATGTTTTTTACATTTTGGATCCCCGTGTCCAATATTTTGTATGTTTCGGATTCCCATGTCCAATCTTTATGTTTCAAATCTCTATGTCCATAATTTTTGTTTCAGATCTCCGTGTTTGATGTTTCACATTTTGGACCCCTATGTCCAATATTTTCCATCTTGTTTTGGATTTCTATGTTAAATGTTTTTACATTTTTGACCCTGTGTCCAATGTTTTTAACATTTTGGAGCCTCTTGTCCAATGCTTTTGCATTTCATACCCTTGTGTCCAATGTTTTTATACTTCAGACCCCTGTGTCCAATATTTTTTATGTTTTGGATCCTGTGTCCAATATTTTATGTTACGAATATCTATATCCATCATTTTTATGTTTTGGATCAACGTGTCCAATGTTACACATTTTGAATCCCTGTGTCCAAAGTTTTCATATTTTGGATTCCGATGTCCTTTGCTATTATATTTTGGATCCTCGTATCCACTATTTTAGATTATCTTGATAGCTGATTGGTATTTTTCAAGTCTTTATGTCCAATGGTGTACTTTAGGATCCACGCATCCATAATTTAGTCTCATCATACCTACCCTTTTGTGTTTTAGATCTTCACTTCTACTATTCGTATCTCGAACAAAATTGGGATTCAACATATTTACTTATCTTTTACTATGGTAATATGAAAATTAAAATTATTCATATTATTTAGTAAAATCTAAATAAAGAGGGGCAAATGTCAATACCCAATTTTTTCCAACCATCCTATAATTTCTTTTCTAGTATTGAGAATATTTACAATTAATAGTATATACTTCTCATAATGACAATTCTAATTTTTAGGTTACAAATATAACAAACATAATCAATCATAAACAAATCACCAACAAAATAATCAACCCAATGAATTTTAGAAAACAAAATAAGAAAAAATAAATAAATAACGGCAAACATAAAATAGAGAAGAAAATAAAAAGAAGAAGAAAGAATTTTGCACTTATCACTAGGTACCTCTCCTCCCTTACCCATGAGCCATCTGCAAGTTGGCCACTCCTCTTCTCTTACACCTTAGCCACATGTGAGAAAGCATCAAAGAGGGTTAGAACTTTTTCAGCTTTTAGTCACCCTTTCCAAGTAGCCTTTACAGGCAGCCACCAACAAAGCTTACTTAATCATGATTTGAAAGATTTTGTTTCCCAAAGCACAAATTTGTAATGATTAAGAGCTTAAAAATGCAGGTTATTAAAGGGGGTTTTGAATCAAAGAAAAAGGGTTCGCTCAGGTAGAGATACAAGTTTCAAAGAACACAAAAGAATTGTAGAGAGAATCAGAGTAAGGGCAAACAGAAGACACACACAACAGGTACTCTCTCATATTCCCTCCTCTACTCCCAATTATGTTTTAAACTCGGTAAAAGATAGGAAATAGAAAAGGGGAAAATCGCTTACCACCGTCGTGGAGACGACACTAGAATCAACATCTAGTGGCAACGTCGTCGGAACCGCACGTGACCCTTATCTTCCCTTCTTCTCGCGCCGGACCTCCATTTTTATTTTTCTCCTTCTCACCCTGCACCTTGACTTTCAATTAAGGACTTAAAATCCCAGCCCCTTTGTTAAGTCATGAGGCACATAAGTGCCTTCTATTTTTATTTTATTTTTCTTCTCTTTTTTTTTTCCTTTCAGTGAGAATTGGGCCTAGCCCATCATCTTTCTTTTTTTTCTTTTTGCTACTTCTTGTCCTCTCTTTTCTTCTTTAGATTTATTTTTAATTAGCCTTTTCTTTTATTTTCTTCTTTTTTTCTTTTATTAAATATTTATATTGTGATATAGGAAGTGAATATTAATGATTAAATCTAGTTCTTGTTAAAATAATAATAATAATATTTTATTTATATATCTATTTCATAAAAAAGAAAATTCATAAAATTTGTCTTATGTAAATATTTGGATTTATCTATTTATAGATTCATGTGATGTTGACAATATAAAATATGACAATTTTGTAGACTAAAAATCTATGTTAATTAATTTTAGTTATAATAAAGTTCTTCTGTAATTATAATTTATAATAAAAATCTTAACTTTTTTTTACCAAGTTTTATTTATAATATTTCTTTAATAGAGATAAAATAATTAAATAATTAGATGTGACATCTTTTTAATCTTGTGATTTTAAGGCATAATTTGTGACAATATTTTGTCTTAAATCTCATCTCTAAAATATGAAATTTATATAAATTATGATAATGTGGTGTACTTAAAATCTCCATTAATTAATTCTAACTATAATAAAATTCTTCCATAAGTATAATTTATAATAAAAATATTAACTTTCTTATTACTATTTTTATATGTAATATTTCTTTAATAGAGATAAAAGGATTAAATACATGTGACATCTTTTTAATCTTGTGATCTTGAGTTAAAGTTGAGATAATTTTTTGTCTTAAATCTCATCTCTAAAAAATTAAATTTATATAAATTATGATAATTTTGTGTACTTAAAATTCTCCATTTGTTAATTCTAGCTACAATATAATCCTTCTATAAGTATAATTTACGATCTTAACTTCATTGTTACCATTTTATTTGTAATATTTCTTTAATAGAGATAAAATGATTAACTAGATGTGATATTTTTTTAACCTTGAGATTTTAAGGCATAAGTTGCAACAACTTTTTATCTTAAGTCTCATCTCTAAAAAATAAATTACTAGTCAAAATTATATTTTTGAAAAACAAAAATAATCTAAAAAGATAAAAATGTTCTAATAGATTGACTTGGGTGTATATGTCTGTCAATTTTAAATAGGATGTATGAACTGTGACAGTTAAGAAATTCTAAGCTTAATAAAGTAAATTAAAAAATAACAACACATACATACTTTAAAAGAATTACGCAAACTCTGAATTTTCGTTACATCTGTAGATACGTAAGAATAAGGGATCACTCCTGTCTGGCTAAATAACTTAATAATAATAATAACCTCTTTTCTAAATTACGGTTACATATAGTAATAAAAAAAATAAAAATAAAAAGTTTTTAATAAGTAATATTTTTCTAATAATAATAATAAGGGTCATAATAAAAGTCTTATATTAGTTTTTTAGTTATTTAGGATAAGATAAATATTTTAAAAGATAAAGAATTTGTTTAATTAATAAGAGAGAATCGTATTTATAATGAACATTACAAGGTATTAATATCTTCCTTAGATGTAATTGACTCCCAAACTCTAAATTTGGTTTCATCAACCATTCTTCATTTTTAAGGTTTTTCCAATATTTTTCTGAAATAAATATTGGTGATAACTACTCTATTTTTTAAATTATTTTTTTCCGTCCCATCAAGACTCATGTGTCGACATATATATAATTCTTTTATCAATCAATATATATTACTAACACTATAATATTAATTTTTATAGCCTTTCACCTGCCCTCCTCATTTCAACTTTTTTTGTTTTTTAAGTTGTAACCTACATTGGTCTAAACCACTGTAATCATCGCTTTAAGAAAACATGATCCATACCTAAGGCTTGAATATGAAATCGTAAAATAACTCTCTCTTTGTCAATTGACTTAGGTATTCAGTAGTCAATTAGACATTTATAATTAAGATGATATTAATTATTTTTTAGTAGACTATATTTATGTCACCGAAAACCTTTCATATAATAGTAAATGATACTACTCCATCACTGAATTATGAAGACAATAAATACAAAAATATGTATAATACAAAGTAAAATATAATAATCTTAATTATATTTATGTAATATTAATCTAGTGAACACATAAGACAAAAAACAAAAGCAAGTTAAGAGTTATAGGGATGGTGTAATAACAAAGTCTACATGTAGAAAGATTGAGAGACAGAAATTATGGAATGAAATCTCACTATTAACAAAATTAATACATTAACAATTAATATTTGACTTACACAAAACGCATCTCCATTACAAAATATAATTACTTTAACATTTTAGTTTTCTTTACATTACAGTTGTTTTAACAATTCAAGACTACATTTCATCTTTTTTTTTTTCTGTTTATACTCTTATTTATATTTCCTAATCTATTAAATTTTATAAGTACCAAATTCAATGGTTAAATGTACCACTTATCAATAAGAATATTGGTGGTTCCAACAACATAAAATCCGCTGAATGGGTATATATTTTGGTTTATAAATACATTAATTAATGTTTTCCTAAAGAACCTCCATTAATCTTAAAAAACTATAGCATTGGAACGGAGGGAGTATAATATAATTCCACAAAACAAGGAAGACGAGTACATGTTAGTCAAATTTTGAAACTCTCCTTATAATTTATTAAAAATCAATAATTTTAGGACGGTTTCATGTAAGAGTTTCACTACTTGTCATTAAATGATTCCCACTCTTAAAATTGATGGTAATTTTTAATAAATTTTAACCCGTAATAAGAAGAGTTTTAGAAATTAAGAGTTTCTAAATTTATAAAAACTAAATATAGTTTTAAAATTTATACAAACTTAAACTAGTTTTTGTTTTAAGATTTTAAAATTTTAAAAACAACATTGTTTTCCTTTCCAAATTTAAAACATTGTTTTCAAATTTTCACCAAACTATAATCATTCCTTCTTAAAGATCGAAAATAAACAGTCGATGTGGTAGGTGAAGGTTGGAGGTGCAGTCAATAACTGTCAATCAAAGATTGCAGCCATTGACCTCTCGTCAAATGTTACAACCAGTGACCACCAGTCAAAGGAGGTGACCATCATTGTCGATTAGAGGTGGTGGCTAGTGATGACAATTGGAGGTGGTGGTCAGTTGCTGATAATCGGAGGTGGCAGCCGATGACCGTCAGTTGAAGGTAGTGGCCAGTAACCGTATGTTAGAGGAAGCGATCGGTGGCAGTTTGTGACTGCTAGTCGGAGGTGACAGTCGGCGACTGTCGATCAGAGATGGCAACTAATGACTGCCAGTCAAAGGTGGTGGTCAATGGCGACAAGTGATAAACTTATAAAAATAGAAACTAAAATCGGAAAACCAAATTTTCAGCAGATTGACCTATGTGGGTCCTTTTTAGAAATAATTACCTAAATGGGTATGTTTTAAAAAACAATTACCAAAGCGGGTCTATTTTGTGGTTTGACTTGGTCAAACCGCAATTTGCAATTGTAGTTTTAGTGTCGCGTTAACTATGTGCTAACATGGCATCCAAGGGGGCAAAAATGTATGAACAAATTGTAGGTGGGACTTGCGACTTTGACCAGTCAACCACAAAACTGTAACTGTGAGTTGCGGTTTGACTGATGTTGAACTAGCGCCTTATCTTTGTCCAATGATTACAGACCAGCACGCAATCCCACTCACACAAAACACAACTCCCTGTTACGGTTTTATCATTTTATATTTTTTTTTCGCTCACCTACTTTGCCCAATGCATGTCTAGCACAGATCTTTACACACGTAAAACCACAAATCGCAGTTGCTGAGCATTGATCAACACCTTCCTCTTTCCCAATGGTTAATGAAGGCGTAGATTTCCAACGCATTAAAATCGCAACTGGGAGTTGTTTTTTTTTTTTTGGTGTCTAGGTACATAAATTACGGATACGAATTGTGATTTAGATTCCCTCATATATATGCCTTTGTAGTAGATTGTAAACAGTAGCATACTAATACGTGGGCAAGAGGAAGGTGTTGGTCAACGCCCATGTAAACTGCAACTGCGATTTGTGGTTTTACGTGTGTAAAGATCTGTGCTAATTTTTTTTGTTTTATTTTCACTTTATTTTGTCATTTACTAATTTGTTTTTATATTAATAATTATTATGTATTTTTTGCAATAATATTATTTTTGTTATTTCGCGTAAAAAAATTTATGATTGTTGTGAAATAAAATTTTGTAGGTACATTTATCAATATTATGGTTGCTCCAATTATCACATTTATTTATAGTAATGGAAGAATGTAAAAGGGAGATGAAAGTGTTATTTTTTAAGGGAGTAAAAGGGAAATGGGAATTAGTCATGCTATCAGTTTTACTGCATTAAAGAAGAAGATTCAACACAAGTTAAAAATGCAATCAAATGAAGTTATATCATCTTTAACTTGTAGTTTTTTATTTTCTAGAACAAATGTGTCACTACAAATTGTTGATGATGAATACATAGAAATTATGCTTAACACCTTTGAACAGTAAAATGATGTTTAGGTAATAGAATTGTATGTTGAAAAATCATTTGTTGGTACTAGTTCAGGTACTCCAGTAAACACTTGAGTAATTAATTCTGACATAGTTGAAGTAGATGATGATCATGTTATTATTGATTCATGTGGTGAGGAAACATTTGAAGAGGAAAATGATGTTCCAATTTATGATAATTCATTTGATATTAACGATGATAAAAGTCGTAATATTTAGCCATTGTTAGTAAGAAATCTCCAATAAGGTATGTTTAACAATAAATATTATTTTGTTAAGAATATCAATTTTAATTTGTTGATAAGAAGAGGCACCTTGGAGAGATGCAACTCATTTATACACACATTAATTGGATGCATCCTAATCAAGAAGATATTTTGGGTTAGCAGTTGCATAAGTCATAGAATGTTGGAGATGTGTTGTAAAAAGGTCTAGAGTTTGAGATCAAAGAAGATCTAAAAAATGCATTGATACAATATTCAATGAGAACACATCAAACATATCATGTTGTGGAGTCAAAGAGTTCAAAATACATTATCAAATGTCTCAACTATCAAGATGGGTACATGTTCTATATGAGGGCAATTTTGTCTCGAAATACAGTAAATTAGACGTTACTCAATAGGGTGGAGATCATGTATGTTTAAATCCGACACTACCACAAGACCATAAAAATTAAACTCAAATTTTATTAATAACTTTATATTAGGTTTGGTTACTTGTCCATATATAAGGCTAAATTTTACCTGACTAAATTATGATTGCTAATTATGTTACTGATTTTTTTAGGAATGGTTGTTTCAAACTAGTCTTTAAGAATTAAACTGATTCAAGAGAGAATTTCCCGTCAATATGAATACAAAATATCATACAAGAAAGCAAAATAAAAGCAATTGTATGTATTTATGGGGACTAGGATGAATCGTTCGCAACTATTCCTATATTTCTTAAAGTCATTCAAAACAAATTGCTAGGTTTTTTCTATCAAATTTTCCATGATGATATTGTTGTTAGCAATTGAGATTGCCTTCAATACCAATAGTTTCAAAGAGTATGTTGGATATTCAAGGAATGTATTGATGCCTTTAACTACTACAAGTGATTGACATAGGTTGATGGAAGAAATTTATATGGAAAGTATCATGGAAAATTATTAATCATAACAACACAAGATAGAAATAGCAATGTCATACCTCTTGCTTTTGCTGTGGTTGAATGTGAAAATTCATTGTCGCGGTCTTAGTTCCTATCCACATACAACTGCATCTGTCACAAAAACAAGGAATATATCTAATTTATGACTAACATGCTGGGATTAAGTCTACTATGCAAAATGAGGCATTAGGATGGCAACCACCATACGCTTATCGTAAGTATTGCATACGCCATATTGCCAGCAATTTCAACACCCGATTTAAACATATGGCACAAAAAAAATGTTGATAAAATTAGGTATGTTTTCTTTTTAAAACACGACTCATGCGTTTTGAAAATTATGTATATTATTAGAAAATGACAAATTGTTTTTTTAGCTTAGACTCCATGCAAACATATATTTGATCAAAATTTTGAAAACTTTTGTGAAGAAAGTACGGAAGAAGTTAGTTGGATAAAAGACATATGGAAGAAAAAATGGAGTATGACATACAATACAAAAGGCTACAGGTATGGGCACATGACAACTAATTTGTCTGAGTGCGTTAACAATGTTTTGAAGGATTGTAGGAATATGCCCATCAGTGCATTAGTAAGATCAACGTATAGTAAATGTCTTGCATATTTTGTCGAAAGATGACCCAAGCTAGGTTCCAATTACAAGCTGGAAAGGTCTATTGTGCGAAGTTATTTCAGGCATTGTGTAAAAACCAACAGGATGCATGTATAGTCCGTCAATACAATATCAAAACCACTAGATTTGAGGTGGAAGATGTTTTTAATCCAGTGAATCAACGTAGAGGACAAAAGTGGGTAGCTAGCTTAAACGACAAATACTACCAATGTGGGCGATTTCAAGCTTTCCATTACCCTTATTCACATGTAATAGTTGTATGCGGTGCAGTTAATTTAGACTATTATCAATTTGTTGATCTAGTATACACCAACTACTTCACCATGTGTGCATAGTCGGGTTAATGGTTTCCTCTTAGGAATGACGACTTGATACCTAATAATGAAGAAAGTTGGACTCTTATCTAAAACTATTCCGTTGTTCATGGAAAAGGACATCCAAAAGTCAACTTGGATAAGAAATAAAATGGATTTCATTAAATCAGAAATACAAAGAAAAAATAAATGTGGTTAATATGGACAAGAAGGTTATAATCAGAGAAATTTTCCTTTACACGCTTATGTAGGATGCTCTCAACCAACTAATGTTGATTTGTAGTTACCTTAAATCAATATGTGTCTTTCTCTGTGTGTTTCGAAATTAGACAAAAAAATAAATGTTGATGTTTGCTTAGTTAACTTTAATTTTTAAATTCAGTTAAAAATGATGATGGATTAAATATAGTTTCTTACGTTCAATTTTTAAATATAGCTAAAAATGTTCATGGTTTAAATTCAGTTGAAAAAATAAATTTACGTTATAGTTAAATTTACTTTTTTAAATTTTTATTTTTTAAATTTACTTTTTTTACTTTTTGCGTTTTCAAATATTTTAAAATTATTTTTTGAAATCTTTTTAAAGTTACTTTTTTTAAAATTTTACGTTACAGTTAAACTTGCTTTTCAAACTTAGTTTTTAAATTTTGACATCTTAAATTTACTTACTTTTTAAATTTTTAATTCTAAAACTTATTTTTTTATGTTTCCTTTTTTAAACTTACTTTTTAAAATTTTTTTAAACTTAGTTTTTTTTTAAAATTTTACGTCACAGTTAAAATTTCATTTTTGAACTTACTTTTTAAAATTTTTAAATTCTGATTTTTTTAAGTTTACTTATCTTTTCAAATTTTTAATTTTTTTTTAAAACTTAACTTTTTACGTTTCCTTTTTTAAACTTAATTTTTTTTAATTTTAAAATTTTTACCTTTTAAATTTATTTATCTTTTTAAATTTTTCATTTAAAACTTAACTTTTTACGTTTTCTTTTTTAAACTTAGTTTTTAAAATTTTTAAATTTACTAATGTTTTTAAATTTTTACTTTTAAAACTTAATTTTTAGGTTTTCTTTTTTAAACTTACTTTTTTAAATTTTTTAGTTTTTAAATTTACTTTTTACGTTTTTAAATTTGTTAACTTATTTTTTGAAATTTTTTAAACATACTTTTTTAAAATTTTACATTACAGTAAACTTACTTTTTAATTTTTTTTAAATTGACTAACTTTTTAAGTTTACTTATTTTTAAAATTTAGAAAATTTTAGTTGTTAAATATACTTTTTTTTAAATGTTACGTTTCCTTTTTTAAACTTACTTTTTTAAATTTTGACTTAGTATTTTTTAATCAATATTAAATATAATTTATAAATTAAACATAAAATAAAATATTTAGTGAAAACAAAATAATATTTCATTTATTGTTATTATCATCATTTACATTTTGTCGTGTATATGGATCATAAAATCCACTTAATCCTAAACCAGTAGTGTCATATGGAGAATCCCAACGTATATCAAATTGTGATCCGCCCATACCTCTCGTTGTTGCTGGTTGTTGGTCTGGTGGTATATCTAGTATACGTAGTGATCCAAATATTTCTTCAAACATATGGCTTTGTGGCATGCCAACATTGTACTGTGTATGAGTCTAGTGCAATGGTCCCTTGTGTGTCTGTTGAGATGAATAATAATAAGTAGCAGACATATTTCCACTGAACTGTGTGGGTGTATAATAAATGTCTTCTTGACTTTCAGGAAAATTAGGAACAGAAAAAACTTGTGGTTGAATCGTGTCCCTCCGTCGAATGAGACCATGACTCTCATGGTGACTTTGGAATTTCAAATTCTAGTACATCTACCGCAAGCATACTTTCAGGTGCTGGTACTACTGCTCTCGTAATTCGATATGCATCTTCCAATAAGACTATAATTTTATCAACATATGGGACAAGATCGTCCACTGACCATTTGTTTCTTCCTTCTGGAGATACCAATATACGATAATGTCTATCCAACTTCACCCTACAATAAAAAAACATTATAATTTTTAGACATTTATAAATACCACAAATATTAAAAAAATAAATAGATAAAGTAGTATACAAAATTTTACCAACAATGACGCTCGTGCATTTCTTAGGCCAATAAACATTTTTGTTTTGGCACAATACCAAACCATATACTCAAAGTTGAATGTGAGGTCTACAACTTGAGTTCCTATTTCTTCGACTCAAAATTGGTGACTATTGTTCCAAAATGTAATTGCAAGTTGCAACAATAGAAGGCAATGTTTTGCACTTTTTCCTCACATAGTCAATCCATGCAGTTTTTTGGGCTGCAAAGGAGGACGTGCTATGGGCTGCCTCATCCCAAACTACCACATCACTCTATCTGGTTGATGTCCTTCACAAACATTAAAGCAAATTAACAGCACAATGTACTTCCACACATCGATCCTTCTATGCATACCAGTGGTAATAGTGCCATAACTTCGTTTGGGCATGACATCCAAACTAGTTGCATGACATAAGAAGTAGTTCATAATATAAACAAATTAAAAATTAATAACATATATTTTCTTACATCCTTTTGCTTCATCGTATCAAGTAGTCGACGATGATGTTTTAAATTATCACTAGCACTAATGTGTTTGTTTCCTCGTCATAGCCACCTACAAAATTAAACAATTCAATTAAATAACTAATTAATGAATAATGTTATTAAATATAACTTCATTTGTAAAGCATAAAAGAATTACCTTTACTCGACAGGTTTGTTGGGTTTGTATGGGGGCGACAAACTTAGTGCAATTTTAGGGAATCTCTCTCATGCCCATATTTTTATTAATAGGCATAAACCACTAATTGACTTTATTTTATAATTTGTCGTGATACACAATTCTCTATGTAAAAAACCAAGTACAGCAGCATCCTATGCATATCCACTGCACTCACTAAAGTCTTGCAACAATAACAGATATCTTAAAGAGACTTTACTACTTGACTTATTGACAAAGAGGGCACTAGCAATAAATCGTAAAATTAATGCCCTAGTATATCTTTGTAGGTTTTCGGCATTGCCTTCAAAGTTACCGATGTCCCAAATTTATGAGTTAGCCAACTAACTTGAATAGAACTACTGTCAATTTCATTCTCACTGGTGAAACTCTAGGTAGTTCTTGACATAGTTGAACCTAATTAACATTGGTTGAAACTATGACAGGAGTTCCAATGACACGCAAACCTAACAAGATCACAACATCTTGAAGGGTAATAGTGCATTCTCCACATCCCATGTGGAAAGTGTAAGTTTCAAGTCTCCACCTCTCAACAAATGTATTTATTAGACTAACATTAATTCGTAGAAAACTCATCTGAGCAACGGTGTAGAACTCTGTTTGACGTAAATTTCCTACAATTTATGGAGGAATTGACTCTTTTCCATTATATGTGGGAACTACATGTCTAATTAAGATTTTTCGATCATCTTCATTCCACATATGTTGTGAAATGTGTTGATTTTGCATGTACAACACGTCATTTTCCACAAGTACATAGTGAACACTATCAATGGAAGGACGAGAAGAAGAAGATGTCATGGTAACAATGATGACTAATATGAAATTTTAAATTTAGAAAAAAAAATTATATCAAAATATTATACAAGGAAACAAAATAATATGGAATCAAAATTTTATTTTCTTCAAATAAAACCCCAATGCCTGAATATTTGGAAAGAAAATCACAACTTTTACTTAATTCCCCGATATTTGGAAACATTCCTGATTGTGACTTTTGAAGTGCTATCTGGGTCCAATTTATAGATGGAAATAGGTCACATAAACTGCAAGTCTGATCTGCGGTTTATGTGTGCAATAACTTGTAGTTAATATACTATAATGGAAGTCTATTCAATATCCACACAAACTGTAACTCTCATATGCGATTTCATGTTCCTTGAAATCTGCACTGCTCGTATCTGTTGGTTATTAGTAATGGTTGGGTAATATTCACATAAACCGCAAGTCTCATATGTGGTTTTTATGTCCTTAGAAATCTGCACTCCTTCATATTTGTTGGTTATTAAAAGTGGATGGGTAATGTCCACTTAAACTGCAAGTCACAGTTGCAGTTTTACATGGGTAAAAATTTGTGCCAAACATGCATTGGGAAAATAGGTGAGCGAAAAAAAAATTATAAAAGTGTAACAAGGAGTTGTGGTTTGTGTGAGTGAGATTGTCTGCTAGTCTGTAACCACTGGACAAAGATGGGGCGCCAGTCGAAGACCAATCAAACCGCAACTCGCAGTTGGGATTTTGTGGTTGACCGGTCAAAATCGCAAGTCCTACTTATAGTTTGTTCGTGCATTTTTGTCCCCTTGATGCCACATAGGCACAGAGTTGACGTGAAACTAAAATTTCAATTGCGAATTGCAATTTGATCAAGTCAAACCACAAAACAGATCCACTCTAGTAATTTTTTTTAAAATAGACTGATTTAGATAATTATTTTTAAAAAATGACTCACTTAGATCAATCAGCCCCAAATTTTATAGTATTTTAAATTAATAAAAACTATTTAAAAAATAACTAAAAATTCAAATCAAAACTATTTTTTGTCAAACACATCTCTATTTTTAAAATACATTTCAAAACAAAAAAGCAAAACTTAAACCCAGCCTGAACGAACCTGTCATAACGTCGTTACCAAGTAAGTAAAGAAGTCATATATTAATTTTACATAAACTTCAACACACGTCATTACCAATTAATATTCAGATAATGAATTAGGTAGCCATAACGAGGTCCTCGACATTGCTAACAAATCTATTTATCCTTGAAAAGGAAAAATCACAGTACCACTTGTTGCAAACAACACCTAGATGCAAGATTCTTATTTTGAAGTGCATAAATGATCTCTATATCAGGTTATCACTATATATATATATATATATATATATATATATAGTTATCAACATTACCAATACACTTAAAATGATAAGCCTGATCCTCTTAACTTTTCTTCCATAATTTGAGATAATTTTGCAGCCATTTTAGGAGAAAGATAGTTTACCCAATCTCCTATTTCAGCCTTTCGAAATAAGTACCCTCGATGAAAGTTTCTGCCAAATGTTCCAGATTTATTTACCTCCAACTCTTTCATCTTCTCAAAACTGCATAGTTCCATTATGCTTTTAACAACCCCACTATTTTCTTCTTCTTGAGTGAAAGGACATCCTAAGAACTTTGCTATTCTTTTCACATTAAAATTAATATCTTTCTTAAGATCCTCATACTTCAAGAATAAAATCTTACTAGGTCTAGCTATACTCTCTTTCCAATAACCCAACATTTGGTTCCAAGTTGGGCCAAATCCAATTATCCCCTTGCAATACATATCAAAAGCTTCCTCTAGTGCTAATTCAGGTAAATATTCTGGCTTAATTTTGTTGAGGAAAATCCAACTAGATACAAAAGTGTCAAGTGGATTCCTACATATATAAATTATTCTACTATTGGACTCCTTAATTGAGTTGGATAGTGAAGGAAATGGAATATGTGTACCAAAAAGTCTTGGCTCAGTCATGTTGGATAGGTTTGGAAATTGGCTAGGGGCATTGCCATAAACTGTGTATTCTAAGAAAGGCACAAGCTCATGGGGATTGGAAGTAAGTAAAGGATGTGATATTGATATGGCGAAACGATGGCGATTAACAATGGCAAAGGAAAGGGCTTTCAACCAAGTGGTGCCAGATTTGGGAATGGTGGCCACAATAACATCACTATCTTTAGCTTGAAAGTGCTTCTGAAAAGTGATTATTGCTTGGATTTCCCTTGCTTGGCACCAAAATCCTTGAAATAGATAGAGATAACGTGTTCTCCAACCTTTCTCCCTTGGAAGAGAGAGAATGAACTCCTTACATTCTTCACTTAGTTTGTCTTCTTCTTCTATTGTGATTTCCTCCCCTTTCTCAGATTCATTTTTTTCGGTTAACTGCGTGACATTTGTTTGAGCCATTAGAGTGCTAATGGTGGATCGCTTGTATTGATTGGCATGCGAATTTTGATAGCCAAGACAAGTTATTTATAGTACCATTTAGTGGTATAAGAAGAATAAAAGAATGTGATAGTTATTTGGTAGGTATAGTATGTTTAAACTTAAAAGTGATAGATACCGTATTAACGTTGGCATAAATAGAAGCGATTTGAGTTTCTTAAGGAGAGAAATATAATCCACTGTGTGTGCTTAAGATCGCTTCAATGATATTAATGTAATTAATAATATTAATCGATGTTATGGGTGATGATTACTTAATATTGATACATAGTTACCAGAACAAATATATATATAAAAGTTTAATACAAAATAATATTTTGTTGATGGTAGATTATATTAAACAATTAGAAAATTTTCTTTGAGAAACCAACATAAAAATGAAATATGATTATTAAAATAAAACTATGATATATTTATCTCATTTATTGTAAACACAAACTTGTCCTACCTTTTGTGGGATCGATAATGAAGTTAAGAAAAGTGAAACCTATTTCGTTGTCATGCTGATATTTCTATTTAAGTATCTTATGAAATATTTTTGGATAAAACATTGAATCTTAAATGACAACATAAATGTAAACTAAATAATATATATATATATATATTCAAATTTATTAAATCATCTACTAAATTAGTGTGATAATCTTAATGAAATTATATATCAATTTTTTATATTTTTTTAAAATATTATTGGCATCAATTAGTCATATCTCAAGTAGCAATGACTAACACCTCTAGGACCTAAACCCACATAAGGTTACTACTACTTCTCCTTCTCAAACGTGGTTTACTACATTTTCAAAGTGGAATATTTAGGATTCGAGTTCTGGACCACTTAAGTTAAATAACACAAGTTGCTATTGCATTTGTCAACTCATGTTTAGGATGGTATATTTTGAGTATGAGTAGGTTTGGACCTGCAAAAAATATGCGACTATGGAGAGGAATATGTGTACTATAATACTTAACTTGTCCATACCTTTCATACACACACATGTATATATATATATATATATATATATATATATATATATATATATATATATATATATATATATATATATATATATAATTATATTATAATATTACATATTATAATTTTGAGAGAAATATTGCTTGTATTTTACACAAATTTATTAAAATAAAAATTCAATTGTAAAGAAAAATTGAGTTATTTATAAGATAATTCTTAGGGATGATAAATTTCGAGTATGAGATAATGATATATAGGTACCCAGCAGGGAGATTTGATCAAAATTGATATCCACTTCGATATGGAGCTAAGTATTGATATATTTTTGAAATGTGTGTATGATGATAACTATTATAGATACATATCCAAACCCTATCTATTGTTATTCATACTAATACAAGTTAACCTACCCACCAATAAAATGAGTTATTTATTATAGTTTTTATAAAATATAAACATCTCGTGTGCTGAAAAAAATGTGACATATATCGATAAAAATGACCAAATATATAATAACTATCTCATTTAAAAGATTATATATATATACACACTTGATATATAAGAAACTCTTCTTCTAAACATAAACTAACACCTAAAGTTATAAAAAAATAACTAATTTTGTTTCAGGCTCAACAAATTTGTAAACTGACCCTGATGATATTGTAAGTCGAATCATGTGATAGCTAGGAAGAGATATAGATATACTAGGTGCAAAATTATATGAAATCGTGATAATGATAACGATTAAATAGATTATACGTAGAGAAAAAAAATTTTGTACTATTAAAAATATTTGACACTAATATTCAATCGTAATTGTTTATGTATATAATTTTTAAAATATTAATTAATAAATTTATGATTAATAAAGTCAACATACTTAATTATATAAGAAGGATTAGGATATATATTTAAATAATAGGTGTTATCTTATTTGTTGCACGTGCAAAACATGCAGGAAATTACGACACTGAGAAATCACAGTTAATTATTGAGATATATTGTTTTATAATTTTAATTTTATTTATGAAATTCAATACCTAATATATATATATAGAGGACAATTCAAGTGAAAAGAAGAGTTATGTGAGAAATGAAAAAATATAATAATAATCATAGGATTTCAATAAACGATTCAGATTTAGTTATTAATTAAACAAATTCACATAGTTCATTAATATATACACACTTGTATGTTTTGCATGTAGTTCATTAATCTATTTTTTAAATCATAATTAATAATTTTTTTTATAAGTCAAATATTATTGTTAGTTTTTTGTAGTGGTTAGGATTAAACTCAACATTTTCTCACCTCTCTTTCTTAACTAATTGAATCATCTTATATCTCTTGAATAATTAGTAATTATGAATTAAAAAATAAATTTGATATTAAAATATTAAACTCCTATTTATTATTATTATTAGAGAAAATTACATTAAAATTATAATACTATTAAAGTTTAGTGTAATTATACATGTATCTTCTAAGTTTTTAACTATTACATTTGTATCTTTGAACAGATGTTGGTGTTGTTGTAATGTTTTCAAACATGTGCTAGTGTAATATTTTTACACTTAAAATAATATTAATGTAGAAAAAAAAGTAAAATTATATATAGTTTAAAAAAATTTAAGGAGTGTTATTATAACTTTTTTTCCTAGGAGAATTATAAGGTTGGTATGGCAATAAAGTAGAGAGATGGTGGAGGGACAAATCTTGAATTTGAATCCCCACTAACAAAATTAACACACTAATATTTGCCTATAATTTTTTTTTCATAGATGGCGAATAGGGGTGAACACCTGTTGGGTTTAAGCAAATCTAAGACCTAACCTAATTATAAAACATTGGGTTGGGTCGAGTTGGGTTAATTGTGTTACAGTTTTAAAAAATATTTTTATAAAACTCTTTTTTGAAACAAATAGATTATCGTTTTGTTAGCTATTTTAGGATATTTTAGAAAAAAAAGACTATATAATTGTTTTAAAATAAAAATAAACAATAAATTATATTTGCAAATTATATATTAAAATTAATATACAACTAAATTTTTAAACAATAATAACTAAATAAACATTTTTTCAAAATAAAAGTAAATACAATTCGTCAAAGCTAATCAACTCATACAAATAAATACAAACTACACAATTTGTCCAAACTAACAAAAACATAATATGAAAAAAAAACTTATAATAACAAAACACATAATTTTAAATAATAATAAAATATAATAATTTAATATTATGGTTGCGTTGTGTTGGGTCTCGAGTTTAACTTACTGAATTAAGTTAATTTGGATTGAGTCAAATTTCACCTAATCATAAAAAAATAAAAATCAACTCAATTTGTTTAGATTGGACTGGGTGTTCGTGTCACAACTTAAAGAGTAGCTTAATGGTGAACGGCACTTCGTGTCAACGTGTTTGCATACTAGTCAAAATTCTATTCGACCAAACGTTAAAATTTTCTTCGAACATATTAGAGGTTTGAATGTTACGAGAAATTAATCCCTTTTACTAGATTCGATACTAATCGGTAAAAAAAAAGTTTAATATTCATAAATATATTAAAATTCAATTTTAACATTTAAAAATTGTTATTTTGATATTATAAATATAATTTTAATAAAAAATATTCATAAATATATTAAAATTCAATTTTAATATTTAAAAATTGTTATTTTGATATTATAAATATAATTTTAATAAAAAAATATTCATAAATATATTAAAATTCAATTTTAATATTTAAAAATTTTTATTTTGATATTATAAATATAATTTTAATCAAAAAATATAATCCTTTCCATTATTTATTAATATTAATTCTTTATAATTGTTTATACATATAATAAATGAGATACATGATACATTTAATTTTTCACTCTTTTTAAAATCCAATAAATTGTTATAACTCACTCGTTATTCTATTTTATTTTATTTTTCTAATTTTTATCATATCTTTGACATATTCATCATTTTACTTTTATAACACTCAGTATTTCACCTTCTTTTCATTTATTTCTTTTAAAATACCAATTAGTAAAGTCAACAAACTAACCAATCATAAATGAAGAGTTGTGATTGAACCTTAGTGTAGCACTGACAATCAATCATAACTTTTTATTCATGTAACTTTTAAAGTGTCAATTAATAAAGTCAATAAACTAACTATGAATAAAGAGTTGTGTGATTAAACGTCGGTGTAAAATTCTTTACTCTCACATTGTATACCAATTAAACTGTTAGTTTAATCTAGACATTTTACATTGATAATTAAAAATATATATAAGACAACATGTTTAGACGCATATATAATGTCATCAATAAAATCATTATTGAAACAATGATTAAGTTTTTTTAAATATAAAATATCCACTATTCTTAGTAACAATGACAAACATGAAATCATCGAAAAATCTCCAACATGTTTAGACGCATATATAATGTCATCAATAAAATTATTATTGAAACAATGATTAAGTTTTTTTAAATATAAAATATCCACTATTCTTAGTAACAATGACAAACATGAAATCATCGAAAAATCTCCCCAGATCATGAGCAAAGAATCATCGAAAAATCTCCCCAGATCATGAGCAAAGATATGGCTTACGAACCACTGATCTGTAGCAGATAAAGAAAAGAAACAACTTGCGCGGGTCACCAACTACCATATTTATGCTCCCACCTACCAAATGTAACGAAGTCTTCAAACCAAAAAAACGTGTGATATAGTTTGTTTGGTGGGGTTTACATCAATTTTATAAAATTCGAACTAAATCAAACTAATTTTTTAAGGTTTGATTTGATCAAGCATTGCAGTTTAAAATTTTTATTATTAAATATTAAAAAATACATTGAAACATATTATTTTTAAAATTGTATAAAGTTTATTTACTCCTAAGAGAATTATGTAAAAATAGCAATTATTAAAGTTAAAGTATAACAATCAATTCATTCAAGCATTATATTTTATTAGTTATCGTCAAATTGTATCCAAAGAAATAAATTTAGTTTAAATATTTATTCATCACCTGATGCATATTAATTAAAAATCCTAGTTAATTAAAGATAAGTAAAAAAATATAAAAATTTAAAAGATAATGAGTAATTATGAGTGTGTTTGGTTTGTCATTTTAGTTGAAAAGATAGCTGAAATGATAGCGAAAGTGATTTCAGCTCTGTTTTGAGAGCGAAAATCTAAGTGCTTTTTATGAGCAACTAGCTTTTTCAAAAAAGTTACTTAAGTAGCTTTTCCAAAAGATCTCCTGTTTTTAGCTATTAGCTGATTTTATTTTTACATATTTATTCTTCCATTAATTAATATATGGTCCTCTATTAAGTCTCTCATCATATTATACAACATTTTCTTCTTCATTAATGCAATTATAGTAATTTATAATATAAATATATATTATAAAAAATTATAATTTAAATATGTAATTTAAAATTCATATATTTAATTATAGAAATTAAAATTTAAATATTTATTATACTAACTTATTATTTAAATATGTAATTACATAAATTTATAATTTAAATATATAATTTATTTATATCATTAAAATATGTTATAATTATTTTAAATACTTCATTGTTGATCTAATGATTAACGATGTTCTTATTTATCATTTTACAACTTTCAGCTAATTGATTACCTAATTTTATCAAACATTTACAATTAGTTTTTCTTCTAGTTTTGTCAACACCCCTATATATGTGTTTTTGCAAATAAACGGTTTGGTTTGGTATGGTTTTAATATCTTAAACCACAAATCGAACCGAACTGCATAATTTAAAAAATTAAAATAATCAAGTCACTTCAAGCTAAAGCGATTTTTTGCAATTTTTAATTTTTATGGTTTCGATTTTTAATTCATTTTTGTTAGATTTTGAATACCCATTTCTAAAAGTTCCCAAGTTTAGATTAACGGAAAAGATATTTTTTATCACAAAATTTGGATTGAAAAAAATTATGTGACTTTTGGATCACATGATCCATATTAAAAAAGTCTTGCTGAGTTTCTGTGGTAAAGCACCTTTGTCAATAATTCAAATTCAGTACATGTCTTTCTTAGAAGGAACAAATGACCAATAAACATTAGACAACTAAGCTCAAATGGATAATGTACCAGAATCATACTAGATCGTTAGACGGGAAGAAATTGTTAAATTATATTAATGATTAACATTGGTTCATGTAATTTAAAGTATAACTTTGATGTAAAGATTCTAATGTGATGATTATTAGAATATAAGGTATTAAAGTTATTGTGATTATTTTAGAGTTATTAAAATTAATCCCTTTCTTCTCACTTCAAAAGGGCATTTTGGTATTTTATTAAGGTTAATTAAAATATCATAAAAAGAAAAAGGTTTTGATTACGGTGGAGAGTTATGTTTTCTGAAACGAAAAAAGAGAAAAGTATCGTTCTCTGAAAAGGCTCGTTCTCTGAAAAGGCAAAAGAGAAACAGTAACTTTGACAAGAGCAAAACCATCTTTGAAATTTCTATATCATCAAGAAAGCATTAAAGAGGAGTAAGAGGAGAGAGAACAATTGACAGGAACAAACAAGAAGAATTATACAATGGATCCAGGTAAGTTCTCCTTTACTGTGTATGTGGGAATTGTGAGTATCATGAAAATTCAAGATCCTGTGTGTTGTTTTCATTTAATTGAAAAATCAAAGATTTGCTAACAAGTGGTATCAGAGCCTGGTTCTGAATTTTATGATTCTCCATGAATGGTAATTTCCCCAATTTTTAAAACCCTAATTTTTGAATTATAAAATTTAGGGATTTTAATTTTTCAGATGTTTAATTAATTTTATTGGCATGAAAGAAAATTAAAGGCCGTAGGGTTTCATGATTTCAATTGGTTTATTGATGAAAGAAAATTCGATTCACTGTAATGTGAATCTCGGAAGTCACAAACCTTTTATTTTTATTGTTGCAGTATTGTTGTCACAGTAAAGCAATTTTACTGTTCTGTGTTAATTTTTAACATTGTTGTGCATTAAATGGATATTATATGAATTTGAAAGAAGGAAATTCAATTAAGTTGAATTTCGGAGAGTGATTAGTCATTGATATAAGGATGTTATGGATTACCCAAAGGTGAACCATTGTTTATAATTGATGGCATTAAAGTGAGACATTTCATGTACTTAGTATATGTTTGTATATCCAAAGATAGCATACATATAGACTTAAGTATGATTGATTGTTATTAAAGTATATATGAAATTTGTCAGTTTAAGGATCACCCAAAGGTGAACTTAAATGAATGACTTAATTGACTACCTATCAGTTTAAGTGTCGCCCAAAGGTAAACTTAAATGTATGACTAGTGTAGTAATTTTGTTTGAATCCATGAATTTTAATCAAAGCATTAATGTATGACTTTGTGTATTATTTCCAGCTTACATGAATTTAGCAGGTTTGAGCAACAATGTCATCAAGTTTAATGGGCTAAATTATGCCGACTGGTCAGAACAAATCCAGTTCCAACTGGGTGTTCTAGACTTGGATATGGCTATTATGATGGATGAAATGCCCGCAGCCATTACAGAGACCAGTACAAGTGATGAAAAGTCTCTTTATGAGGCTTGGCATAGGTCTAACAGGTTGTCATTAAACTTGATGCGCATGTCTATGGCAGAAAACGTAAAGCCTTCCATGCCCAAAATAGAAAACGCAAAGGAATTCATGAAAATGATCAAGGAGTATTCACAATCAGACATAACTGACAAGTATATTATGGGAACTCTTATGAGTGAGCTGACTACCAAAAAGTTTGACTGGTCACAGCCCATACATGAACATGTAACAGGAATGGCTAATATAGCAGCAAGATTGAAGTAAATGGGAATGGAGGTGAATGAGTCTTTTCTAGTACAGTTCATCATGAACTCTCTTCCTCCTGAATTTGGCCAGTTCCAAGTGAACTATAACACTATAAAAGATAAGTGGAACTTTCAAGAAATCAAAGCCATGTTGGTACAAGAGGAAGGGAGATTAAAGAAAATGAGAGATCATTCTATCCATCTCACAACTCATGAAGGTGCTAGCTTCAGTAAAGTTAAATCAGGAAAGAAGAACAAGAAGGACAAAGCCTCAAGAAGGACCAGAAATGTTTCTTTTGCAAGAAAGTAGGTCACTTCAAGAAAGATTGTCCGAAAAGAAAATCTTGGTTCGAAAAGAAAGGTACTTTTTATGTTTCTTTAAGTTTTGAAGCAAATATTATTGAAGTGCCTAATAATACCTGGTGGTTGGATTCTGGAGCTACAACTCATGTTTCTAATATTATGCAGGGATTCCTTTCTATCCAGCCCATAAAAGGAACTGAAAAGTATTTATATATGGGGAACAAAATGAAGGCACGAATAGAAGGAATTGGGACTTACAGATTGATTCTAGACACTGGTTATTGTCTGAATCTTGAAAAGTGTCTCTTTGTTCCTGGTTGTGCTAGAAATTTAATTTCTGTTGCAAAGTTGGATTATTTAGGTTTTAACTTTAGGATTGAAAATGGTATTTTCCATTTGTATAAACTTTCGTACTATTATGGTTCTGGTACATTATTGGATGGTTTATATCTTGGAGTGGTGAAAAATATTTTATCTCCTTTATTGATGATTTCTCATGTTATTGTTATATATATCTATTGCATGAAAAATCTCAATCAGTGAACGCCCTTGAGGTGTTCATAAATGAGGTGTAAAGACAATTAGATAGAAAAGTACAAGTGGTGAGATCTGATAGAGGTAGTGAATATTATGGTAAAACTGATGAGAGTGGACAATGTCCAGGTCCATTTGCAAAGTATCTTGAAAGTCGGGGTATATGTGCACAATATACAATGCCCGGTACACCACAACAAAATGGTGTAGCAGAAAGGCGGAATCGTACTTTTATGGATATGGTTAGGAGTATGTTAAGTCATAGTAATATTCCTTTATCTTTGTGGATGTATTCATTAAAGACTGCTGTATATCTGGTTAACAGGGTTCCTAGCAAAGCAGTTTCTAAAACTCCTTATGAACTATGGACTGGAAGGAAGCCCAGTTTAAGACATCTTCATGTTTGGGGATGTTCGGCAGAGGTAAGGTTATATAATCCACATGAAAAGAAACTTGATGCAAGAACCATTAGTGGTTACTTCATCGGTTATCCTGAAAAGTCAAAGGGATATAGATTTTATTGCCCTAACCATAGTACAAGAATAGTTGAGTCTGGAAATGCTTGGTTCATTGAAAATGGTCAATTTAGTGGGAGTGAGGAATCACGAATAGTGGACATTCAAGAGCATACTGATAGTGTCTCTACATCTAATGTCTCTTCTGAAGTTGTTATCCCTCTTGTTGTATCACAGTCACACAACAAGCAGAGACAACAAGTTAATGTTCCAATCCCACAAAATAAACATATAAATGTTGAGCCAATTGACAATGAGCAAGTCACAAATGAGCAACTCATAAATGAGCAATTGATAGAGGAACCACAAGAAGCAGCATTGAGAAGGTCTGTAAGGCAGAAAAGACTTGCTATTTCGAATGATTATGTCGTTTACTCTGTTGAACATGAATGTGACTTGAGCATTGATGAGGATCCAGTCTCTTTCAGACAAGCCATGGAAAGTAACAATTCGGTGAATTGGTTGAATGCTATGAAAGAAGAATTGAAATCAATGGACGACAATAAAGTATGGGATCTAGTTGAATTGCCTAACGGTTCAAAAAGAGTCGGTTGTAAATGGGTCTTTAAGACTAAACATGACTCAAAAGGCAATATTGAAAGGTATAAAGCTAGATTAGTCGCCAAAGGTTTCACTCAAAAGGATGGCATTGACTACAAAGAGACCTTCTCTCCTGTTTCTAAGAAGGACTCTTTGAGAATTGTTTTGGCTTTGGTGGCTCATTATGATTTAGAGCTTCACCAAATGGATGTAAAGACCGTTTTTCTGAATGGTGACTTAGAAGAGGAAGTTTATATGGACCAACCAGAAGGTTTCACAATATCAGGAAAAGAAAATTTGGTGTGTAAATTAAAGAAATCAATATATGGACTAAAACAAGCTTCCCGACAATGGTATCTAAAATTTAATGATACCATAACTTCGTATGGTTTTGTGGAGAACACTGTTGATCGGTGTATATACATAAAGGTCAGTGGGAGTAAGTTTGTTATTTTGGTTCTATATGTTGATGATATTCTTCTTGCTGCTAATGATATTGCTATGTTACATGATGTAAAGAAGTTTCTCTCTAACAACTTTGAAATGAAAGATATGAATGAGGCATCTTATGTGATAGGAATAGAAATATTTCGTGATAGATCACAAGGATTGTTAAGTTTGTCTCAAAAAGGTTATATTAACAAAGTGTTAGAGAGATTCAGAATGGAAAAATGTTCTCCTGGAATAGTTCCAATTCAAAAAGGGGACAAATTTAGTCAAATGCAATGTCCCAAGAATGATTTGGAACGAAAGGCCATGGAGTCAATTCCTTATGTGTCAGTGGTTGGGAGTTTGATGTATGCTCAAACTTGCACTCGGCCAGATATCAGTTTTGCTGTTGGAATGTTAGGCCGATATCAAAGTAATCCTGGAATGGATCACTGGAAAGCTGCGAAGAAAGTTCTTAGGTACTTACAAGGTACCAAAGAATACATGCTCACTTACAGAAAGTCAGATCATCTTGAAGTGATTGGCTACTCGGATTCAGACTATGCTGGATGTGTGGATTCAAGAAAATCCACATTTGGGTATGTCTATCTTTTGGCTGGAGGAGCAATTTCTTGGAAAAGTGCAAAACAATCAGTCATTGCTACTTCCACCATGGAGGCTGAATTCGTGGCATGCTTTGAGGCCACGGTTCATGCTTTGTGGTTGCGGAACTTTGTATCGAGGCTTGGTATTATTGACAGTATTGCTAGGCCGATAAGGATTTATTGTGATAATTCCGCAGCCGTCTTCTTCTCTAAAAATGACAAGTACTCAAAGGGTGCTAAACACATGGATTTAAAATACTTGTCGGTCAAAGAAGAAGTGCAGAAACATAGAGTGTTGATTGAGCATATTGGTACGAATTTGATGATAGCAGATCCGTTAACTAAAGGACTACCGCCCAAAACTTTTATTGGCCATGTTGAAAGTATGGGCATTATGGATAAGTCAATATTAACATGATGATGTTATCTATCTATATGGATATGTATAGTTATATGCTTGTACTGTCATGACACTTGTGAATTCAATTGAAGTTATGTTTCTCTTTATTATATTGTTATCCACATTAAGTTATATACATGTATTATTGATTGTGGTAACATGATAAGTCTCCTTAAGAGACATGAAAGTTGTAAGATTGATTAAAAGTTATGTTAAATTGTTTTGATTATGTGGTACATGGAAGGAATCTTGTCGATCATGACTTTTGCCCGCCATGATCCGATCATTTCAATTCATATAAGGATGATGACTTGATAATTCTAATGAATGGTGCGCACTTAAAGTTTATTGTTAGATCTTCAAGTCATCACATGAACCAAGTGGGAGAATGTTAAATTATATTAATGATTAACATTGGTTCATGTAATTTAAAGTATAACTTTGATGTAAAGATTCTAATGTGATGATTATTAGAATATAAGGTATTAAAGTTATTGGGATTATTTTAGAGTTATTAAAATTAATCCCTCTCTTCTCACTTCAAAAGGGCATTTTGGTATTTTATTAAGGTTAATTAAAATATCATAAAAAGAAAAAGGTTTTGATTACGGTGGAGAGTTATGTTTTCTGAAACGAAAAAAGAGAAAAGTATCGTTCTCTGAAAAGGCTCGTTCTCTGAAAAGGCAAAAGAGAAACAGTAACTTTGACAAGAGCAAAATCATATTTGAAATTTCTATATCATCAAGAAAGCATTAAAGAGGAGTAAGAGGAGAGAGAACAATTGACAGGAACAAACAAGAAGAATTATACAATGGATCCAGGTAAGTTCTCTTTTACTGTGTATGTGGGAATTGTGAGTATCATGAAAATTTAAGATCCTGTGTGTTGTTTTCATTTAATTGAAAAATCAAAGATTTGCTAACAGAAATTTGCCAACATTATTTCTATTATAAATTTATAGTCAAATAAAAATATTAAATTCAGATCATGTGATTTGAAAAGTTGCTTTATCGTTTTCAATCCAGATATCATGTGATTCGAAAGCCACATAATTTTTGTCAATCCACATTATGTGATCCGGAAGTTGCATAATTTGTTTTCCATCAATATTATGTGATACAAAAGTTTCTTTTATAATGGTCCATACAATTTATCGGAAACATTTAGGAATTCTTCGAATGGAAATCTGCTTCATTTTAAAAAATTCTCCAAATCAATATTGAAAAATTCAAACCCATCCTCGAACACCAGATTTGGAGCATAGTTATTTAGGAAAAACAAAAGGAAATGAGGGTGTTTGGAGAGCAGGTGCAGTGGGATAGGGGTTGAGTGAAACTTGACTTATGTTAAAATGTAGTAAGAGCAATTTGAAATTTTTGAAAATTAAATTAAATTGGATATGTGGGAGAAAAAAAATATGATAGATGAAAAAAAAATCCCGCTTGTTATTATATATATACACCTAACATATATTTCTCTGTTTTTTAATCATGAAAAATATTTTTTTTTTTATTTTCGTTACGTCAAATTTCTTCAATTTTCTTTTATTACATGGATTCTATTTAGGTGAAAAATAATACACCAATTCCTTCTGTGACTAAAAATATAATAAAGACGAAAAAACTTTTGATCATATTTTACCCGATTGAAATTTTCAAAATGACAGGGTAAATTCAAGAATTCAATCATTGAAATTGAATAAAAAAAAAAAGTAAACAATTTAATTAGATTGGTTGGATGGTACGAAAAAATAGAGTACTAACTCCTATTTCTTATTTTGTATTAAATTAACTGATAAACTTGCTTTGTTATCTAACATTTATTTTTTATTTCAATACTTTTTAAAAAAATATATATTTTATAATTAGTTGGGTATCCTTATATTTTTTAATAATTTTTTTTTCATACAAAAAATAATATATGTACTTTAGTCTATTAATTTCATTTTAGTAATTTCCTTATGTATATTATTCTATAGTGTTAGGTTGTGTTGTACGTGTTTATGATTTATATGAATCAGTTACAGATAAAGAATTTTAAGGTTTAAATACAATTTATGCTCTAATTTTTTTTAAATTTTAGATGTTGTGTTCCTAGAGTTTAAAATTGTAACATTGTATAATCCTGACATTGTGTTTCAAATTTTAAAAATATGTGAATTGGATACATCTCTGTGAGTTGTTGATTGTTAACTCTGAGTGTATTATCTGCCATGTGTAAGAAATTAGGTGACATGACAAACAATTATAGGTTATAAAAGGGTTAAGTTAATAATTTAGAGCATAATAAAATAGAATTATGGCTTAATAAAAGGGTTAACTAAATCCAAAAAATTAACTCAACAATTTTATTAAGTAATGATTTTCTGTCAAGTCACCTAGTTTCTAATTTCTTTCATCAACATTTAGATTGAACTGTTAACATCAACTTTCAAAGAACGAGTATCAATCGCACATTTTTAAAATGTGGAAGTATAATGTTACAATTTTAAACTTTAGAGTACAGTGCCTAAATTAGAAAAATATGAGGACATTAAATCTATTTAAGCCAAAATTTAAATAGTACGGACACAATGCAAATTTTAAAAATATAATTATAAAAATAAAAAATTTATGTATGTACATTAGCAACCAAAGAAAATAAAAGAGAAAAGTGAACCAATATCAGAAATGAATGCAATAGTGAACTCAAAGGTAAAAAAATAATAATTTAATTAATAAAAACTTGTCTAATAAATTTATAATATTAAATTATATTTTAATTTTTTTAAAATAAAAATTGTAACCAGTGAAATAAAGAAATTTTTAAATTATCTCTTTAATTGGAATTAAGTAAAAATTGTAACTAAAAAAAAATAAAATGAACAAATGACGATATTTACTTAAAAATAATTAAGAAAACCAAATATATATTATGTAAAATATTTAAATTAAGGGTTTAATTAATATGCATTGTCAGTATAAAAATAAAAATTTTTACACTAACATTAAATCACAACCTTATATTAATAGTAAGTTTGTTGATTTTACCAATCAATACTTTAAAATTGATATAAATAGAGAACTATGATTAACATTAGTATAACATTTTTTAAGTGTATACTAATTAATCTCTTAAATTAATTATTTTTAACAATTTTTATGTGAATTCAAAAGACAATAAATTCGCATTTTGTAATGTTCTTTTAATCTAGAAATTAAATGTAACATGGAATTAATCATGATGATCGCATGATAATGAATTATTTAATTATTCTTTTAGTAGTTATGATTTTGAATAACCATCTAGCTATAAATAGGATATAAATTGTACTTAAAGGGACCTTTGAATAAGTGAAATCATAATTAGATTTTTTGTCCTTTGTGTGAGAGATAAATTTCTCTTAAGAACTTATAAAAGAATTCCTCTTTGTGGTGTTTTGTTAGACTTATCAAGGGTAAATCACTACCTTATCTTGTGGCATCATATGATTTATCTTTCATCCTTCGAAGTGACATCATATATCCATTTATTAAACTATTTTCATCATCTCCCTTAATCAAACTATTTTCATCATTTTTATTTTTTTGTTTGCCAAATTCTCTTTTTTTTTGTTAATTTATTACCTTCCAACCTAGATAGACCTACAAAATAAATCTAACCCCTTTGGATTCACATTAGTTGTGTTAGAGCTTCGGCTCTAAGTTTGGAACTATGTTGAATTCACAAGGTGTTTAATAGAAGATCATTTGTGTTTATTTGCAGTGATGGAGAAAGTTGTAGCAATGTGGTGAGTGAAAGATTGGTGAATAAACACAATTTACCAATGAGTCTAAGTTCAGATTTACTATTGAAAAATACATGGATGAAGTGACATGCAATATTACTCCAATAGACTCGTGTCATTTCCATTTAGGGAGGCCTTGGATGCAGGAAGAAAAGTTTAATCCTCAAAGACTTTCAGTTTCTTTGGTGGATGAAGAACTCAAGCTTAATTTAAAATTTCTTATACTAAGCCAAGCTTGTGAGGATAAACATAAATAGAAACAGAGAGAGAAGAAAAAGAGAATATAAGAAAAAGAAGAGAGTGAAGAGATAAGAGAGAAAAAAGAAAGAGAAAGAGAAAAAGAATGATAAAGTTTCATCTGCCAATTATTTTTCTTCTTCTATTGATTTTTTATTACATAGAATCATGAATATTCAACCCACAAATTGCCATGTGTGAGAAAAAAAGATGTAGATATCACTTTTAGAGGATCATTTTACACCGAGTCCACTGTTGAAGTTCAAATACATGAAAAAAATTTGTAAAAAGTACTCTTGATTCTAATGTTTGGGTTTGGACACCAAAAAGGAAAACTTGTATGATGCATGAATGTTTACTAGTTGTATCTAATGTTGGAGGTTGGTTTTGTTCGTTTTAAATTATAAGTAAATAAAATTAATTAGTAGGAAAATAAAGTTTTACATTCAATGATGAATCATATGTGATAATTGCAATTAATCATATGATTGCAGGATATGAATTCAAAAGACAATGACTTTTATTAATCATATGTGATAATGGCACGATAATGAAATATTTAATTCTTCTTTTATTAGTCATGATTTTGAACTCATAATTATATAAATAGAGGCTTAGTTGTATCCAAAGGAACAATTGGATCAGTTAAATTATAATTAGGTTTTTTCTTGTGTGTTTGAGAGATGAAATTCTCTTAAGAACTTATCAAGAAATTCTTCCTTGTAACATTTTGTTAGACTTGTGAAGGGTAAATCACTACCTTTGTGACGTCATATGATTTATCTTTCATCCTTGGAAGAAACATCATCTATTCCTTTATCAAACCATTTTCATTATTTCCATTTTCTTGTTACCCAATTGTCATTTTTTTTAAGTTATTACCTTTCAAACTATATTGATGCGTAAAACGAATCCAACCCTTTTGGATTCACATAATTTTGGCAATAAAATCAATATTTTTTATTCATAATTACTTGAAAAAATGTTTTTAAATGAAACTTATATCTACTGATTTTTTTTTTAAATTATAACTACCAAAATCATATAACTATCAAAATTTACTTTTTTAATTTTTAAAATTATAAATACGTATCTATAAATCTACCACTACTGAAAAGTTAAAAAAAAAACTGTAACTATACCCTATGCAATTTGTTTTAAAAAGTTATCTATAATATATGAGTGTGAATACAAAGTTTAAAGTTTTTTGTTTCAAAACCAAGTAGATAAAAGAACAACAAATTAGATGAACATGCCTTTCTTTTTTTTTTTTAAATAAAACTGATATAATGATATGTACGATGGTGTTTTATTGTGTTTTTAAATTCTAATATATATATATATATATATATATATATATATATATATATATATATATATTATATTATATCCGTAAATTAGTGTGGAGTATTAGAAATGGTAAATTTCTAATATGAAATATTCATTGATTTTATGTATGACTATTCTTCACAAAATAACTTTCACCTATAGTTAGGTTTCACTCCATGCAATAACTTTTTTTTATTTACAAAACTCGAACTTGAGACGTTACTTTAGGAGACCAAATTTAATATAACCAATTACTTAATCATTAATGATAGTTTATTAATTTAATTTTAAATGTATGTCAAAGAATTTAAAATTAACAATCTCCTTATTTCTTTTTTTTTTCCTTCGTTCTTAAATCTCCCATTTTCAGCCAACAAATTTTATATTCCCTTTATGGTTATATATTTATTATTTTTATTTTATAAAAATTAGAATATATATATATATTTGTGTGAAGATGAAAATATTGATTAAATGAAATTACTGATTTAGTTCCGTTATTAATTATTGGATACCTTACTTATTTAAAAATTAATTTAATTTCTTAATTTTCAAAACAATTACAAAATCACCTGTTTTTTAAGTCAAACATTAAAAAAAATTGATGTTCATTGTAAAATCTCTAGTGGTAACGATGGCACGAGGGTGGAAAGTGAGCAATTAATCAAAAGAGGCGACTACGAATACGGAGTGTGTCCCCAACAAGAGAGAAACATGAATGAAATTAACACATAGGAATGAATAACATGTAAGGGTGTTAAAAATCAAATAAAAAACAATTGGAAATAAAAAAATCGAATCTAAAAAATTGAAAATTGAAAAGAAACAGATTTAGTTTTTATAATTATCAAATTGTACGGTTTGCAGTTTTTGACATGTTAAAATTATACCAAAATTGTTTACTAGGGACGAACCTACTTGGAAAATTGTGGGGGTACTTGCCCCAATAATCTTTTATTTTATTTTTAATAACATATACACAATATAATTTATTTTCATTTTGATTTGTAACTACTTAATTTTTAACAAAGTAGACTTTGGTAATTATGATTTTAGTAACTATATTTTTTATTTAAAAATATTTTTTTGGTAGTTATAATTTATTTAAAAATAAATATTTTTTGTAGTTATTATTAAAAAATATTTATTTTGCGACTAAAATTGTTAAAAAACTTAATTTAGTTATTTCACATGATATAGGTTTGAATTCACTATGAGATAAATTTAATCATTTATGTTATAAAAATTAAAAATATTTTATATTTTAACAGCTAAAAATTAATTCAGTTATTTCACGTAATATTGATTGAATTCACTAATTAAGATAAATTTAACCATTTACTCAATAATAATTAAAAATATATTTTGTTTTAATAGTTAGGAAAATATTTACTTAAAAATAGTTGAAAAGATAAGTTGATGTTTTATTTTATTTGTTATAATTTTTATTTAATGTCAACTTTGCACTCACCACAGCTAATTTTATTTTGCTTTTTTTCATCTTCAATCAAATATTGATTCAATTTATTTTATTTTCTTTGGTTGATTCTAATTCTTCTTTTTTGGTAGTTCACAAAAAAATACTCTTTTTCTTGGTAGTTCACAAAAAAACTCATCTTTGTCAATTTTATGTATATATTTTGTCCTCACTACTTAAAATTTCTGGATATGTCATAGCCGCTTACTCTTATTATTTTAGTAAATTTGTGAGAAAATATGTATAATTGCTTATTACTTTCAAAGTTTTTATGATTTTAACTTAATATTTAAGTAGATTTGTTAATTAATGTATATTAGTTGATGAATTAATATTTTAACATGATTATTTATTTTAACTTCATTAGATGCATTTTAACAACAAGTAATATAGAATGTTTAAATAGATTTGCTGTTTGTACTTTAATAGTTACTTACTATCTTTATAATTTTGTTGAAAACAAGTAATTTTTTATATAATTTTAAAAATAATAATTTTGAATGTACTTTTTAAAACTTAACACTAGAATGTTTAAATTGCAAAACCAAACAAAATCAAACTATAAACGATTGATTTGATTTGATTCACATCTTATAATTAACTTGAATCAAATCAAATTATATAATTTATTTTTTATTTAGTTCAGACTACTTTTAAAACTACAATCATACTAAATAAGATTTGCAAACACTCTAAAAATACATCTATGAGGTTATACAATTGATGATGAATAAAATAAATAAATTATAATATTTATATCAATAAAAATTATTTATTTATTTTTTATTTAAGAATATTATAATTAAAGGTGTTTCACTTCTAACAATATTATACAAGTAAACTTATAGAAAATCCTTAACGAAGAATGTAGTTAAAACACACGTAAAACATATTTTAGATCCTTAAAAATTTGTGAAATATTAAATATGTTTTTCAAATATTTTTCATATTTATTTGGTCATTCTAATCTTAAAATACATTTTTTTGTCCTTCTCTCGTTATTTTTGGAGACATAAAAATTATTTAGATAAAATTTAAAAGATTAAAAAATTATATATTTTAAAAATAAAAGATCAAAATAATACAAATTTTTTGAGAAGATATATTCATGTATAAAAAATTTTCTAAAACATATTTTACCCTAAAAACAAACATGTTAGAAAATTTGTATTACAACCACGTTTCTTTACGTCCTCAAAAACCAAATTTAACGATTACTTGAATATGATTTCATGGATGAACTGATTTTTATTTTCTTTTTATAAACTAAGGTTTATTTATTAATATATTAATTTTTGTTAGGAAAAACTCGCGAATTTTTATTTATCGAAGGAAAATGAATTGGTTTTATACAACTAACTACTAGCATAAATTAATGAGTTGCACCTACCACACAAACCTAAAATAATAAAAACACGTTGTACGAATTAGGTCTAGGAAAGCACCGACTCTTCCTGGTCTCAAATATTTCAGATATGTATTACATTAATAAATAACTTCTGATATGTTAAATTAACTTTACTTATTATCATTTTTACAAATTATATTTTTCAATAGGGAAATTGGTTTATGCACTCGACTTAAAGAGAACTTTTTAAAAGGAACTTTAAAAAATTTGAATCTTCTATCTTATTTGCTAACTTACCAGAGTGGATATCCGTTACTTGTCTCAGGTGCAGATGGCAACATCGGTTCGAATCCGATACCGAGAAAGAGATTTTTTCTTTTTTTTCGGTATGCCGCTCCGCCAGCATGGAGTGCCATGCACGAACGGAGCAAAAACTAAGCAAGGAAAATTATTCGTTGGGAGAAATTCTTTGATTGCATATTGAATATAGGTCCATGTCTTTCTTATTCTACTAGCTAGGACAAAATTCTCATATGTTATAATTTGACAACTGCGAGATTTTAAGAAAATAATGTTCATAAAGCACATAAAATAATGTGGATGTTAATCACTTTCTATACCGTTAGTATAACATTTTTTTAATTATTTAACCTTATTAAAAATGGTTTGATTTTTAGTATGACTATGAGTGGTAAAAAGTGTATTTTAGTTTATTTTTTATATTCATTATTCAATGGCACATGATTGCAATAATATAATTTTCATCTTACATATATATATTTTAGCAAATATTATAGTAAATTATTTTCAACTATATTTTAACTGTCTACAAAGAAATAGATAATTCAATGTCATGCATATGATCAAATTTTACAACTAAAAATGCGGTTTAAATTTTGAACGTAATGATTAATATTTTTATGGTTAGTGACTACCAAAACTTTTTTCGTTTCATATTGAAAATTTATTTATGATAATTTATAAATCATGTATAATTTTTCCCAAGTTTACTTACGAATAAATATTCTAAAAATTAAACCTTAAATATATATATATATATATATATATATATATATATATATATATATATATATATATATATATATATATATATATATATATATATATATATAGTAGGTTGTAATTTTGTGGCAACGAGAATTTGGAGACTGCAGCTCCAATCTATAGCAACATTTGGACATATTTAAAGCAAGAGATAAAAATTACTCAAGTTTTACGAGTTTAATTTGGATGTCAACTTTATAGAAAATTTGACTAGTAAGAAATATTCTTGTATTTTAAGGTGAACTTTTCTGTGTAGATGATGTATGATAACAATCTCTTCAACGTTCATTGGTTAAGGATCAAAGCTTATTGTAAAGAAGCTTCTTTCTCCTTTTATGAGTTCATTTCAAATATAGGTTATTGCCTCTTCCTTCTTGGTATTGGGTAGTGGTCTAATAGCATTGTACTCTGTATTTGCTATTACCTTTATGGTGGGGTTCTTAGAATTGTTTTTTAACTTTATCAAAAGTGTTGTTTGGTAGATGTCTAATTATGATGTCTTGTGATAAAGATATCCACAGGCTGGTGGATAAAACTTTGCTTTTTGTTAAAAAAAAATAAATATGAATTTGGGAGAGTCAGTGATCATGAGACACAATCAAAACCAAGTAATAACCATGTTACCAAACTTTCACTTGGTAATTACTAACACTTTTTAATTATGATAAATAATTTCACAATTCTACATTAATGTACAACTTGTTATTAAATTATTCAAACTTATTAAAATTGGTGAATTATTACGGTGAGTATGAATTTTTTCTATTTTAATTCAATATCATAGTGCATTTTTCATATTCTCATCCTTCATCATTAAAGTATAACAATTGTATAATATAGTTTAAGAAGTGTAATTTAGAACAATATATAACTAATTGTAAAAACTTGTAATTTTTAATATCGTATTTATTTATTTAATAAATTCTTAATCAAGATCAAACTCATGAAAATGGACAATTTTTACATCTTTAAAAATTCAATCCCCAACATTCCTATTATTTTATGACTGGTGTTTAATTGACCACTCATTTACTAATGACATTTCTTTTTTGTGAACTTAAACACCCAGGTTAGTATGGTAGTTATTATTGTATAATTAGAAGAAGGAATAATTAAAGATGGTTTGGTGAAACTACTTAAAATTATCCTTGTAATGGATTTCATCATTCTTGAAACAGAAAAAGATAACTACCCTACATTTTTATGAAAGTGGATTAAATACATTTCAATCCCTATCTAGTAAATACATTTCAACTTTATTTAGCAAAAGGACAAAGTTAATTACAATCATATGCATCTTTGCCGGACATCACAACTAAGTACTTGTTTCCTATGTTGCCATTAACTATACATATTATTCTCTGTACAAGGCATGATCACAAACACTTTGAAATAATAGTAGATTGATATTAATCAATTATCTTTTATTATTATCTGGTAATTTAAAATATGGTGATAATTATAATTTATCATATCTTATAATATATTTATGATTATTTGAATGAGATTATAGTAAGATTGACTCTGTAATGGGTTAAGTTTATTATAAAAAGTCCATTTGAGGGATCCCTGCCTACCCTGTGAATTATAAATTTGTCATCCCATTAAGCAAATTACTACACACATTCTCTAAAATAATACCCTAGAAAGTAGGTAGTAAAACTCTCAAGAGTTCTTGTTGAACTTATATCTCTACAATAATCATTCATAGATGTTCCTAAAGATCAAGAAGTCTAATTCAATATATATGAAGTACACAGATTCTCTTTCCTCTATCTTTTATATTTATTCTCTATACATACTGTAATCTTGTATCTATTGATTTAAGGAGTTTTTTTTTTATTTTCATCAATTGGTACCAGAGCCAAATTAGATACATATTATGGTTGTTTTCCTATTAGAGAATTAAATTTGAATTGAAGTTTTTTGTGTTATTAGTGAAATTTTATAATATAGTTCACTATTATCTCTTGCACAAAAAAAAATTGAGGCTTTACGCTACTTGTTATTGTTAAATAACATATTAAAGTTTCATTCAATTACTCTTACATGGGTAAATTATGTATTGAAACTTCTCTTTTAAGTGCTACATTTTAAAACCTAGTTTTCTTTTGAATTCAATTATTGGGTAAATTATTTTTTAAAATTACTTAAGGGTTTTGCTTTCTATGTTTGACCGATATGAATCATTTGTGTGGGCAACATAAGATGATTTATGATAAATTTAGTTTGGGAAGTGCTAATGAGATTGACTGCACTCATTTTTTTATACCCATATTTTTTGAGATTGTTTGGTCAAGTGAGAACCTTGTTGTTTTGATACAATTCTGAATGATGATTTGTGTGTTAAATTCACTCTCAGAAGCATTCAATGAGGTTGCTCATTCTTTATATTCTTATTTTCACAAATACCATATTTATTTAATATTTTAATATTATTGGTATTTTTTAGTATAAAAAAATTGATTAATTCAAGATTAAATTAAAAATTTCTTACTATTATAATCTTGAATTTTAGACCTATTTTCATTGTGATAATTCTTTACAGTACTTGTATTCTCCAATTATACTGTGTTCTCTTTAAAATTGAATTATTATTTACAAATTAATTTTAGGTTATTCTATTAATTATGGACAATCTTAATTGTCTTTCTCTTATGCGCATAATTTTCTTTATTAATTTGCATTATTATAACTCGCCTATTGTGGGTATAGTAATGTGAATTTTGTATTTTGTTCATATAATATATATGATTCAAATTATGCAAATTTATTGGACAATATGCATAATTTATTTTTTCATTTACATAATTGCAATTTCACTTATCGTGGATGCATTTATGTAAATATTGTGATATAATTATTTTTTATTGCATTGATGATAATTATACTCTATCGATATATTGTTGTTAATGTAATTTGATGTTGTATAATGTATTTCTCTTTACTTATGTTAATGATTTTGTGATACCCTATCAGTAATAGGATTTTATTGATATAAGTATAGTGCATTGTAATTTCCTTAGAGATTCTCTTTTAACTGAACTTTTAGAATTACATAATATTTCGCTATTGTTGTAATGTTCAATTTATTTCCCTAATTTTATCATGTTTAGTTATATTTATATGGAAACAAAATTTATAATATCATTTTCCTTTTGTTCCATAATGACTTATAACCTTTAATTAAACATTTTTCCTTCTAAAAGAAATTGTTGCACTTTTTTTCTTGTGGTGCAAATTATATATATATATATATATATATATATATATATATATATATTACTATTACTATTATATAAGTAGTGGACTTACCCTATCGGTATGACATTACTGGACATAAATTCTAGTATGATAAAGAAATAATTGAATTTTATTTAGCCCTCTGGGTATGTTTTTACTATGTCAACTATTTTTTTTTCTATTTATCAAGTGGAAGGATTTTGTATATTATAAAATAAATTGTCTTGATATAATATTTTTACCTTAAATTTCCAATTAATCATACATGTGCCAAAACAAATTTTCTTGATAAAATTATTTTTGTCTTATCATATTATATGTGATCACGTTGTTGGGATCTATATTAAGGATTTTGTATTGATCTCTTGTAGAATACTTTCTTGTATAGCAAACTCTATTGATATGCAATATTAGTACGAATTCTTGTAAGGACAATATAGAAATCTCAAATTTGAAGAGATTAATTTCTCCATACCATATTTTATAATATTGTTAATGGTATTCTTGTAAAAGTTATATGCTTTATTTTGGGATATATAAATAAACCTATGTCCATTATAAATTGTGACGAGAGTTAGAAACTATTTATTATTATATCCTTAATATTTGTAAGAATAAGTCTTATATTCTTCTGTTGCGTGTAATCATATTTTATTCTCAAGTGTGTGTAGATATTGTTTATTGTAGCACTTGATTCTTTTTTATGATTATTTGAGAACTTGCTTATGATCTCATATTCTACGTAAAATTATCAAGAGATTCCTTTTTTCACTCATGTAATTATTTTTTCAAGATCCTCATAGGGGTCAATATTTTTTAAAGGATTGATTAATATGTGGTTAATTATGAAAATTTTATGAGAATTATTTATTCTTATGGATGAATTTGTAGGTTTCATATTCTTGTTTTCTTTAACCACTTCTCTCATTAATTATTTGTTATTCTACTACTTTATAATTTATTAAGTAGAAAAAAATAGTGAATTTTGATTCACTTTTACTATTATCTGATAAAGTCATTATCCCATTATCACTACAACTTTTAATACTAGTGTACTGTAATGATAATCCTAATATTTTTTAGTATATTAAGGATTAGTGGGAGTATATATAATCCTGTATTATCTCTTGAGACTTATATTTTTTTTTCATATATTCATGTGCAAATTTAACTATGATATGACATATTCTATAGTACTTCTCTATTTATTTTTGTCCTATTTTTATTGAGATACATAAAGTCCATTGTATCTTTGTAGATATCTTTAACATATGTTAATGTCATTCTATTGGGTATTGCAAATGAATCTTTTTGGCATACAATTATGCATTGTGTATCTCGTTTACCCAAATTTCATATTTTAATTGATAAAAATTTTATAAGTATATAATTTTGTATTATGTCTTGAGAGTATATTTTACAAGTATATTTGTATTGTTATATATTATTGTGCACATTTAATTATGATATGACATACTCTATAGGACTTGACTATTTATTTTTTTCCTATTTTAATTGAGATACATAAAATTCATTGTATCTTAATAAACATCTTTAATGGATGTTAAGAGCATTTTGTTGGACATTGCACATTAATCCTTTTGGCATGAAATTATGAATTGTACATTTCTTTTACCCAAAATTTCACATTTTGTTTGGTCAAAATTATATAAGTATATTGTAGATACAATACTCTTATTAATTATGATTTTCTACTTTGTAAAAGTGTTTATTATGATAGTACTCCTATCAAGTACAATTTTGCACTATTGAAGTACTTATGAATTTTTTGTTTGGACCAATTATGTAAGTGTTTGCTCAATTGACATTTTGTGGCCACAATAATTTGAGTGCCATTTTATATAAACTAGGTGTCTATGTGATCCTAGTAGGGAATTTATGAATTTCCTACTTGTCTTCTAATTCATACATAGTCACTTATTTTCTGAAACTCAGATTAGTTGAATGTCAAATATTATAGAGCATCTATGTAACCTATACGTAATTACATTTGTTGTTGGGCTATGATGAATACTTAGATGCATGTGAATTATGCTTTCTCCCCTTTATAATTTTCAGACCCAAGTAAAAATTATATTAATAGAACATTTTTTTATTCACTGATTTAACTTTAGAGTTTTATAACTTATATGGTTTGGTTAAGTTTTGCTGTCTTAGATCAGTCAGAGTCTGAAAACTCTCTTATGAGATATGTGTGAAGTAATATAATTTTAGTAACATATCTCTTAGCATTTTTTTGAATGTTTGGGACCATGTAGTATAATTTTATTGAACAACATTATTCTATATACTTTATGAGAAATATATGTTAATGTGCATGATATATATCTCTATTGGATATTATTTTGTAGCTCAAATTTCTCATTGTTTAATATAAGATTTGTCAATAATTATCATTCTAGCTTAATAATTTGTCTTTGTATTATTGACTAATTGATGCATGCCCCCCAAGCAAGGGCCCTATCACAAGGGCCATGGCTAGAAGAATAAAAGAGGACATGGCTAGAATAGATGGAGGAAGACCTCACCTCTATATGTCCATCAAGATGTGCAAACCATGACTTACTATTAGCTTGGGCGGATTTCTTTATGCTTTTATTATTTGTAATTTTTCATTTATTTTACTTAGAGGAGCCTAGGATTTTATTTTGGACATGTATTAATCCATTTAATTTTCTAGGAGGTGTCTTAGTAATAAGAAGGGGTAAGATTAGCTCTTAGGCCTTTATTTAGGAAATAAGGGGGTAGTTTGATAACTATACCATATTTTCCTAAATAAAACCCAAAACTAATAAAGGAGTAATTTTGCCCCTTGGATGAGGTAGCTTGGGCACCAATTCTCATCTAAAGGAGGGGATTGATTGGACTTTGGGCTTCAATCCTCTTCTCTATAATGACTCTTTTTAATCCTAGCCTTTCCTTTCCTTCTTGACTTGTCCAAGAGGTTAGCTCACTCTATAAAAAGGTGCTCCTTCACACTCTTGTATTTTTTACACTTTGATCAATAGAATTTTTCCTTTGGCTGAATTCTTTCTTAGTGTCCCCTACCTTCTCTTTTGAGAGTTCCCTTGGCTTTTATCAAGGATTCCATCTCTTGTGGCAAGCCAACCTTCCTTAGGCTTATCTCCCTTGAGTGGCGCCTAAACACTTCATCCCTTACCTCGCCATACACCATTTCACTAAATACTTTAAACCTCTAGAAAAGATTAAGGGTATGCATCATTTGGTATCTAGAGCATCGGTTCTAGAGGTCAAAATTTCTTTTTCTCTATCTTTTTAATTTGGCGTATTCTTATATATTGTTTACTTCATTTCCGCAAATTTATTATTGTCTTCCCTTGTTGTTTATTTCTTTCATTTCATGTCTTGAAGTTAATATTAGTAGTTTCTTAATTTTCCTCATTCTATTTGCTATTGTCTTTATTGTTGATGCAATTTTATTTTGTTCTTTTCATTGCATCTTTTGCTGCACTTTAAGTGTTCTTGCCCTTAGTATAGATTTATTTTATGTTTGATGTGATGAGGTTAGGTGCCTAAACAAAAGAGGTAGTGTAAGTCCACATAAATGTGCATTTTGCACAACCTTATGGCTCTCCTTTTGGGCTAATCCTTGGTACATTTCTTGCTAAAATTTTTGCTCACTTTATAGGTTTATTTTTACTTTTATAATCTCTAAGTTTTGTCAAAAAATGGTCATGTTAGTTTCCTTTCATGTCGTATAAACTTCCTTAGGTTTAACCTCTTCTTATTTTACAAAAAGCCTTATAAGACATCTTTGGATTGAGCTTCTAAAAGGTGATCCTCTTGTTTGTGTTCTCATGTGTTTATGCTTTTAATTCAAGCATTCTGGTTTCTAAATATTCTTACATAATTGTTCAATTCAATTCTTTGTATTCTTTCTTGTTTGCGCATGCTTTTGGTAGTTTCCTTCTTGGTTTTGCTTTCACTATTGGTTATTCTTCTGAGTACAATTGTTTGGGAAAATTGTGAGTTGAACTTGGGAAACCAAATCACTCATTTAAAAGCCTTAAAGTACTCCTAAAATACCATTAGTTCAGTGGCAATTGGGGCTACTAAAATTTGTTGTTTCTTTCATTTTAATGTTCACTAGTTGCATTTGTTTACAATTTTGGTGGCTTGTTCCGTTTACCTTTAGCTCAAGCGATTATAATATTGTTGTTCCTCATTAATTTTGCTTTCGATTAAGCTAGGTACAACAACATTAAGTTTAAAAAAAAATAAAATGATAAAACAAACCAAAGAAGTTGAAGTTCAAAAACAAAAAGGGAGGAAAAGAATTCCAAAGAAAGAAAAAAAAATTATTATGAAAAAAAACTTGTGTACCTATTTGATTAAGACACTTTGAGGACTTAAAATTACTTGTAAGAGCTTGAGAACTTTCTTAAAAAAATTCGGCCACTATAATTTTAAAGTTAGTGCAATTTGTGAAATTTTGAAGTCTTGTTTAGTTTGTTTTCATTTAACTCTAGTGCCTTTCTTAGGTATTCCTTTGTGTGCTTTCTTTATTGTTTACCTTTAATTGTTGCTTGTCTCCTTTTTTCAAATTCTTTCTAGTCTTGTCAAATTAATCTTACCAATTGGTTAGTGTCTTTTGTTGTGTTTATCTTTTTATTGCTTTTAAGTTTCTATTTTACATATCCCTTGCTACTTTCTTTGGTTTATTTGGTTTGTGTAATAGTGCTACTTTCTAATAATCTTCAAGAAAGAACTTCCCACAAGGGTAGCATACTTTGGAAACTTGAACTAAGAGCTTAAGGGACCAACTCAAAGGGGCAAACACTAGCCATGAGCTTTAGATCACATTTGGAGACCAAAGGACTTGAAGACTTTAAATTTTGCGTTTTTAATTTGGTTGTAATTAATTCTTCCTTTAGAATTGGGAGTTTGAGTGCCCTTAAGGCCCTCCCTTTTTTTATTTTAATAATTGATTTTAATTTCTTTTAGCTTTAGTTTCTCGAAAATTAGGTGAAGAAGGAAGAATTGGTACACTTCTTTCAACACCTTAGGAGCACGTTTTTAGATCCCTTACCTTTTTAAATTTTTTTTTGCCTTTCAAGTCTTTCTTTAATTTTTTGTCAAAACGCTTAGAAGGCTAAAGAGTTCTAAAGACTCATCAAAGCCATTTTAGGTGAAGAAACATACAAAAGGGAGGAGTGCTTTGTGAAAAGTTTTTTACCACCTTATTCCTCTTAGAAATTCAAGTATAATGGCATCATACACCCACTCTAGTGCTCATAGTTATTCATCAAACAAGAGTGTAAACCAAAGAAATATTTCTAAAGATTACACTCTAGAAAACTTAAACATGGACTTTAGGGAGTGGATGGCAAATGAACAAGAGAGAAGAGAAGAAAAAAGGAGAGAAAAAAAGGCCAAGGAGAAAAGAAAAATAAAAGAAAAAGAGGAAGAAAAGAGAGAAAAAAGAGAGAAGGAAGAGAGAAGAATAAGAGAAAGGAGAGAAGATGAAGAAAGGAGAGAACGAAAAGAAAGAGAAAGAAAAAAAGAGAAAGAAGAAGAAAAAAGAAAGCATGGGAATGGTGAGAATTACAAAATGAAAGGGATAGTCTTAGGTTCCCCATCTAGACATACCCATAGGAGTGAAAGTGAGAAAGAATACTACAATCATCCTAGGAGAAACTCCCATTCATCCATGCATAATAATGGGGCCCCTCCAAAGGAGCCCAAAATTGATCTTCCCCCATTTCATGGGAGGAAAGATATGGAAGCCTACCTAGATTGGGAAATCAAGGTAGAAAAACTCTTCACTTGCCATGAGGTAAGAGAAGAAAGAAAGGTTCCAATGGCAACCCTTAGCTTCCAAGGGCATGCCATGCATTGGTGGGTTGGGTTAACCAATGAGAGAATCCGCATCAATATGCCTTCCATAAGATATTGGAATGATCTTAGAAGTGCTCTAAGAAGAAGGCATATTCCCTCTTGGTATGAAAGAGATCTTTTGGAATGACTCCAAAGACTAAGGCAAACCAACCTTAATATAGAAGAGTATAGACAAAAGATGGAACTTCTTATCTTGAGGGAGGGTATCATTGAGGAACCCAAGGCCACTATGACAAGGTTTTTGTGTGGGTTGAGCCCCGAAATTTGTGATAAGGTGGATCTCTTTTCATACAATTCCCTTGATGAGTTAGTCCAACTTTGCATCAAGGTGGAAAACCAACTTAGAAGGAAAACTTTTAAAAAGGATAACCCACCTTATGTAAAGAGGGACCAACCTAAGGGAAACTCTTTCAAGAGTTAACCCAAAGAGGAACATCCCAAGCACTTCAAAGAGCATAAAACATCACATGTAGAGAGAAAAACCCCTACTACTGACTCCATGAGAAGGTTAGTAGTATCAAATGCTTTAAATGTCTTGGGAGAGGCCACATTGCCTCTCAATGCCCTACTAAGAGAAACATCATCATGAGGGCCCAAGATGTTTATAGTAGTGAGTCTAGCTCACACTCTTCTAGTGAGAGCGAATGAGAAGGGGTTCATGCATACCAATCTGATTGTGAGGAAACCGCTTATTAATGTGAAGGAGACCTCTTGATGATAAGAAGGCTTCTTGGAAGCCAACCTTTGAAAGTGTCCTCATCTCAAAGGGAGAACATATTCCACACTTGCTGTAAGGTGAATGAAAAAATATGTTCTCTCATTGTAGATATTGGGTCATGCTGCAATTGCTATAGCTCAAGGTTGGTGGAAAAGCTAGCCTTGACCCCACTTCCCCACCCTAAGCCTTACAAGCTTCAATGGCTCAATGAGCAAGGGGAAATGGAGGTCAATGAGCAAGTCAAAGTTCCAATTTCCATTGGGTCTTATAAAGATGAGATCCTGTGCGACATAGTCCCAATGGAAGCTAGCCATATCTTGCTACGAAGACCACGTCAATTTGATAAGAAAGCCATACACCATGGTCATTCCAATAACATCATCCTCACTCATAAGGATAAGTGCATTAAGTTGTATCCTCTAACACCTTCACCAGTGGCAGAGGACCAATTCATCATGAAACATAAGAGAGATGAGGAGAAAAAAAAAGAGCAAAGCTGTGCCCCTAAAGCTTGAAAAGGGTAAAGAGGTTGAGTTGGAAGTTGGTGCCCCTTCCAAGAAAGTCATTAGTAAAGGGAGTTTATTTGCGACAAAATTGGATTTAAAGGAAGCCCCCTTAACTAACAGACCTTTCTATCTCCTCCTTTGCAAAAAGGCATCCCTCATTTTCTCCCCCTCCACTTCTTTTCCTTCTAGTTCTAGCACTGCCATAGAACTTGGACATGAGAACCTACCTCAAGAGGTTCAAGAGCTTTTAAAGTAGTTTGGTGATATATTCCCTAATGAAGTTCCCAACGGAATTCCTCCAATTAAGGGTATAGAACACCAAATAAACTTGGTACCTGGGGCTAGCTTGCCTAATAGGTCTGCTTATAGGACTAATCTCAAGGAGACCAAGGAGATTGAGTCTTAAGTCCAATAACTATTGGAGAAGGGTTGGGTTCAAGAGAGCCTAAGCCCTTATGTTGTGCCAATCTTGTTGGTGTCCAAGAAGAATAGCCAATAGAGGATGTTCATTGATTGTCGAGCAATCAATAACATCACCATCAAATATACGCACCCTATCCCTAGGCTTGATGACATGCTTGATGAATTGCATGAGGCCCAATTATTTTCAAAAATTGATCTTAAGAGTGGTTATCCCAATTATTTTTGTGTAGAGAGTGTGGTATTTTTAGGTTTTGTAGTCAATAAAGATAGGGTTCATGTGGACCCCGACAAAATCAAAGCCATTTAAGAATGGCCCACCCCAAAAAGTACGACTAAGATCAAGAGCTTTCATGGTCTCGCGAGTTTTTATAGGCGCTTTGTGCCTAATTTCTCCACACTTTTCTCACCAATCAATGATTTGGTGAAGAAGGAAGTTCCTTTCCTTTGGGGTGCTAAACAACAAAAATTCTTCGAGCTTATTAAGGAAAAAATCACCCATGCCCCTGTTCTAGCTCTTCCTAACTTTTCAAAAACTTTTGAGCTAGAGTGTGATGCATCAGGTGTTGGAATAGGTGCTGTGTTATTGCAAGGCGGCCACCCCGTGGCTTATTTTAGTAAAATACTAAATGATGATGCCCTCAATTACCCCACCTATGACAAAGAGTTTTACTCCTTAATAAGGGCCCTTCAAACTTGGGAACATTACCTTATTCCCAAGGAGTTTGTCATTCATAGTGACCATGAGTCACTAAAATATTTGAAGGGTCAAGGTAAGCTCAACAAGAGGTATGCAAAGTAGGTTGAGTTTTTGGAAACTTTTCCCTATATAATCAAATACAATAAAGGGAAGCACAATGTAGTGGCCGATGCCTTATCTAGAAGACATACACTTCTTGCCACTTTGAGCTCCCAAATCTTAGGATTTGATTATATTAAGCACAATGTCAGTGAGGGCTACTTATTTAAAGAAAGTAAACTTTGTGTACCCCAAGGATCTCTTAGAAAATTGCTTGTGAGAGAGAGCCATGGGGGTGGGCTCACGGGGCATTTTAGAATAAACAAAACTTTGCTCATTTTAAAAGAAAAATTCCATTGGCCCCATATGAAAAAAGATGTCCACAGACATTGCTCTAGATGCATAGCTTGTTTACAAGCTAAATCTAAAGTAATGCCTCATGGACTTTACACACCCTTACCGGCTCCCTCCGCTCCTTGGGTAAACATAAGCATGAATTTCATCCTTGGACTTCCTAGAACCCAAAGGGGAGCCGAATCTATCTTTGTGGTAGTGGATAGGTTTTCTAAAATGGCCTATTTCGTACCTTGCCACAAAATAGATGATGCGAGCAACATTACAAGACTTTTCTTCAAAGAAGTTGTCCTTCTGCATGTCATACCTCAATCCATAGTGTCTGATAGGGATGTTAAGTTCCTTAGCCACTTTTGGAAAACTTTGTGGGCTAGGCTGGGAACTAAACTCCTATTTTCTACCACATGTCATCCCCAAACTGATGGGTAAACTGAGGTAGCAAATAGATCCTTATCCATTATGCTAAGGGCACTTCTTAAGGGAAATCATAGGTCTTAGGATGAGTAACTTCCCCATATAGAGTTTGCATATGAAGGGTGGTCCAAACAACCACCAAGCACTCACCCTTTGAGATTGTTTATGGCTTCAACCCTCTTACACCTCTTGATATTTTTCCTTTACCTTTCCCTTCTTCTATTCAGAAAGAAGGATTAGCTAAAGCGGATTTTGTTAAAAAATTACATGAGAGTGTCAAAGCCAACATTGAACGACACTCTAAAGGGTATGCTGCTAAGGCTAATAGGGGAAGGAAAGAAATTATCTTCAATGAAGGGGATTGGGTATGGCTTCATTTGAGGAAGGATCGCTTCCCTACTCAAAGGAAGTCCAAGCTTAGCCCTCGAGGGGATGGTTCCTTTCAAGTCCTCAAGAGAGCGAACAATAATGCATACATTATAGATCTCCCTGAGGACTATGGCGTTAGTACTACTTTTAATGTGTGTGACTTAATTCCTTTTCTAGATACTGACAAAGAAGAGGAAGACCTATCAGATTTAAGGGCAAATCCTTCCCAAGGGGAAAGGGATGATGCATGCCCCCCAAGCAAGGGCCCTATCACAAGGGCCATGGCTAGAAGAATAGAAGAGAACATGGCTAGAATAGATGAAGGAAGACCTCACCTCTATATGTCCATCAAGATGTGCAAATCATGACTCACTATTAGCTTGGGCGGATTTCTTTATGCTTTCATATTTGTAATTTTTCATTTATTTTACTTAAAGGAGCCTAGGATTTTATTTTGGACATGTATTAGTCATTTAATTTTCTAGGAGGTGTCTTAGTAATAAAAAGGAGCAAGATTAGCTCTTGGGCCTTTATTTAGGAAATAAGGGGGTAGTTTGATAACTACACCCTCTTTTCCTAAATAAAACCCAAAACTAATAAAGGAGTAATCTTGGCTGTTGGATGAGGTAGCTTGGGCACCAATTCTCATCTAAAGGAGGGGATTGATTGGACTTTGAGCTTCAATCCTCCTCTCTTGGATGACTCCTTTTAATCCTAGCCCTTTCTTTCCTTCTTGAATTGTCCAAGAGGTTAGCTCCCTCTATAAAAAGGTGCTCATTCACACTCTTGTATTTTTTACACTTTGATCAATAGAAATTTTGCTTTGGCTGAATTCTTTCTTAGTGTCCCCTAACTTCTCTTTTGAGAGTCCCCTTAGCTTTTATTAAGGGTTCCATCTCTTATGGCAAGCCAACCTTCCTTAGGCTTATCTCCCTTGAGTGACACCTAAACACTTCATCCCTTACCTCTTCATACACCATTTCACTAAATACTTTAAACATCTAGAAAAGATCAAGGGTATGCATCACTAATACCATCCAAGTGGTAGAAAGTTGAAAATAATAGTGGATTGATATTAATCAATTATCTTTTATTATTATCTAGCAATCTAAGATATAGTGATAATCATATCTTATAATATCTTTAAGATTATTTGAATGAGATTATAGTAAGATTGACTCTGTAATGGGTTGAGTTAATCATAAAAATCCTATTTGAGGGATCTCTACCTACCCTAGGAGATTATAAATTTGTCATCTCATTAAACAAATTACAACACACATTCTCTAAAATAATCCCTTAGAAAGTAGGTAGTAAAACCCTCAAGAGTTCTTGTTGAACTTATATTTCTACAATAATCATTCACATAGTTTCTGTTCATAAAGATCAAGAAGTCCAATTTAATATATATGCGGTACACATATTCTCCTTCCTCTATATTTTATATTTATTCTTTATACATACTATAATCTTGTATCTAGTGATTTAAGGATTTTTTTTTATTTCCATTACAAACAGCTAGCATATAGTTTTAAGAATACATTTTAAATGATATAGTAGACCCAATAAATTTTTCTTCAATTATTTTAGATATTTGTTTTATTATAGAAGGAGAAAAGTAATTTACCCAATTTCCCATTTCTGCCTTTCGAAATAAGTATTTTTTTCTGATTCACGGCTATTATCCCGGATTTATTCACTTCCAAACCCTTCATATTCTCAAAGCTATGCATATATCTATTATTTTTTCAACGACTCCTTCACAGGTAGAAGTTGAAGAAAAATATTTAGTACTCGGTCACATTATTCATATAACATATTAACACTAACAGATATGCATTGAACAAACAAAGCTTTGATATTTTTGGTAAGAAAAACCTTTTAAGTTCTAATAGGCAATTAAAAATTCATTTATGGGTTGTTAGACACTTTTTTATGGGTCTCTAGTGCAAATTGAATTACAAACTCATCCTATGTACCCCGTAACATCTCATTTATTGAGAAATGAAATATTAATAAAATTATGTAATTTATATTGATAGACTTAAATTAATTTAATATTTATATTTATTAGAATAAATTAAGAATTGATTTTATAAAATAAATAAAATAAATGTAGGTGTAAATAATAAGATGGTTTAAAGGTTAAGTTTGAGTCTAGTGGTAGAAATTTCCATCTAACTATTAACCTAGTGTAATTTAGAGGGGTTCATGGATTGTGCTTCAATTTTATGTTTCTGACTATCGAGGTTTGAAAGAAAGTTGCAAAGGAACATTGTCAAGGAAGATTGAGGAGCATTGTATTTGGAAACATGAGGACACATTCTTCTCAGCCAAGATCATCATTCCAAGTAATAGAGTGAAAAATTATCTCACATGTGGCATGCGTAGGGAAAGTAGGTAGTGAAGTGATCCATAAGTTTTATATATGTCATTGAAAGATTATGAATACCAGTAATGAGTGTCGATAACATGTTTTGTGCATGACTGTGGGAAATATATTGTTCTATTTGATTGAAGTTTTGTATTTAAATAATGAAATGTTATGCTAAATTGGAATTTAGGTGAAACCTATAAAAGTTCTGACAATTGTCTCAGTTGCTTTTATTTGATGTGATCACTCTAAAGTGCTACGACCTCTCCACCATTGGTCTAATGTAATGTCTGTATTAATTATTTTTGTTGGATTGTTGCTTGTGTTGATATATTTTGTATTGTAAGGGGAAGTGATATTAACTTATACGTGTGCATATATATAAGAAATAGGGTAGAGGGAGAACCCTAAGCCTCCCTAGGGATTAAAGGTTCATATGTTCTATGCCACTGATTTGTTTGTTTGTTTCAACAAATGCTATTGATTATTAAACGATGAAAAATTTTAATTATATGACTGATTAATGTGATAATTGAGGGACTGCTCTGTTCTTGAACTGCCATATGTATGAGATTAGATGCTAAGTGTTTGGGGATTTTCTTCCATTGAGGATATTGATGACAAAATTAATGATTACCAATGCAATTGCAGGGTGTGATGATAAAAAACAAAAGAGATAGAGAAGTAAAATATTTTAATTGTTTAAGTTTTGTAGTCTAGGAGTAAACATTGTACAGATGAAATGTTTAAACAATTGTAATGATATTTGTTTTTAGAATGATTGATTCTAAAATATATGCTAAAAATTTTATATTTTTAATTTAAATTTTATTAATCTATATAATTTTATTTTAGTTATACTGGTCTATCTAAATTTACATTTACAGGTGGATTTAGATTAAAAATAGAGAGAATATTTGAACAAATAGACATTCAACATTGGGTGTGCTCTTAACTAACATTATATTTTTAAAATAAATTGCAGTTTTCATTAGATAACTGATGTTACCATATGTTGGACATATAAAATTTTAACTGCAGTTTTAACAACGGTTGGAATATAACCGTTGTTGGTTTTTACTTTTAACAACAGTTTCAGAAAACTGTGTTTGTATGTCTTGTATAGACAAACATACAACATCGATGCTTAATGTCTTGTAGAACCAATGGTTAATTTCATTTTTATAGTAGTGAAGAATGACCATAATTAATAACACAAACACCAAGAATAGAAGGGAAGTTTCACAATTGCCATAATAAGATATTTTATAATTTTTTTAACACTTTTAGAGCATTGTGCTGAATAAAAAAGTTTATCATTCCATTATCATGATGAGGTCTGCATATTATCCTTAGTGAATCATAATTTTAAATGTGAAGTTATGGTTATTGAATGCTTATTGCACTACTACAAAAACTAGCTTTTAAAACACTCTCTTAAACCGTTTATTTTATTTTCGTTTTAGAAATTAGATGCGGTGGTTAACTCCGCTCATCTTCAGAATTTTCTTTTTTTAAAACGAATATATTTAATGATTCATCACCAGCATCTTCTTTCTTCGACACCTCTATTGGTAAATGATTCATTGACTCATTACACACATGTTTAACGTTTACTGATTAGGGTTTCATTTGTTCTCCTTTTAGCACAAGATGATCCGAACTGTGGGTATCCGCATGGAGTTTCTTGCTAGTGTGAGTGGAGAGGATGAGGAACGTGAGTGTGAATGTGGGATTGGAGATTTTGAGTGTGAATGTGAGTGTAAGGGAAGAGAGGATGAAGAACATGAGTGTGAGTGTGGGATTGGGAATTTTGGGTGAGTTTGAGTGAAGAAAGGATGAAGAACGAGTGTGGGTGTGGGATTGTGGATTTTGAGTTAAGTGTGAGTGTGCCGAACTGTAGTTGCTATGCTGGTACAGTGTGCCCAAAAACCTGAAAATTGTGTTTGTGGATTGTTTTACAAAATCATGTTAAGTTTGTAACAGTTTAGTTATTCAATGTTTGATTGGAAATTATCTCATTTATTGTGTGCTTGTTTGGTGTGCTTGTTTGGTGTGCTTATGTGCTTATTAATAGTGCTTTTGTCTACGAGAAATTGAAGATACGTGCATCTATTATCTTCCTATGCATAATTAAAAATTTTGGTTTACAAAACAGAACATGACTAAGCTTTTAAATGTGAAATCTATCACAAATATTTTTTTGAGATTCTAAATGCCATATTTTTCTTTCTTTCCTTTTTATTTTGTATCTTAAATCCTAATTTCGTTTAATTTCTTGCATTAAAAAAAATATCAACTGAATTGATTGAAGGCAGTTTGTTTTGTGAAATGAGTATATTCTGAAATTATTTTCATTTGATTTAAACACTTAATTTAATAAGAGCAAAATGTGCCTTGAAAATTATATATTTATTGTTGTGGATAGAACTTAATGTTGTGATAACATGCTATAGTTATGTAGGGGTTCAGTATGTAAAACAGGTAATTTCGCTGGTGAACAAAAGATCTTACAGAATTTGAGGTGTTCGTAACACCATATTACTCTGTCGTATAACTTTGTCTCTTTTAGGGCACAATTGATGTGATCTTTGATGATTACTTGTTTAAAAAATTCTTTCTAAAGTCAATTGGAAGGGAAATGAATTTATGGAGAGGAAAGAAATGAGGTGAGACACCACAAACATTAGGTTTGATAAGCCAAAGGGGAGAGGCCACAAGGGAGGAGTCCTTTGTTAGAAACTCTCACAAAGAAGGGAGGGACAGTCAAAGGTAAGAACCTCACAACCAATATGGTCTCTAGAATTAAATTCCTAATGCTCCTCAAAATTAAAATAAAGGAAAATTATATTTTATTAATTAAAGTCCCTAGCCTAATATCTTCACTCTCCACAGGAAGTAAAATCTTCCTTTGCCTGCAAGGGTTAAGTCTTCTTCAATCCTTCTAACCAAGACCTTAGTGATAGGTTATTGGTTAGATATGGTCACATCAACAATCTTATCCCATTCCTTCCCATGTCAGCTATTCAAACACCCACATTATGAAATATAGACATAGGCCTTTTCACTTCTTACAAGTTTTTCATTGTTGATGCATATAACTTTTAGTATGAAATATAGGGTAAGTGAGTGTGATTTGTTCTCCGTGTCCATGCTTAAATTTTGCTTCTACACTTCTCTCATGATTATTATTGTTATTATAAAACTCTTTACATACTTTTATTTTTTTATAAAAAGAATAACAATTTCATGTATTATCATCTTTTATTGTTTTAGTTTTGGATTTATAATTTTATAGTTTTATATTAAATACTATACTTATAAAATGAACTTTTTTTATTCATAATATGGCTTCAACGGCATCAGCATTGATTCCTACTGTTCAAATCCATGTTAACAATTCATTTTTACGTGTGTGGTTCTTGACCTTGATTCCTTCTCGAGTCCCTTCCCTTTTTACTCTGAAAAAGTCCACTTTTTCTTCCCATGCTTCATGTTTCAACAAATATATTTACTATTTATATTTTATTAATTGAGTCAAAAGCATTTTAATGAGTGAGATTCAAGTTTCTTTAATATATACATTTCATTCTTTAAGTTTCTTTTATAAAAATTGTAATCATATAGCTTAAACAATTTAATATATTTAACATTTGTTATTTAATGCTTAATGATATTAAGGATACATCATTAATAATTTACCCAATAATAGTTAGTAACATTGAAAATAGACTGCAACTTTTTAAGAACTTACTTAAACAGTGTCACTTGAATTCTTGTCAAATATAAAAGTTAATCTTACAATTATGTTTATAGAATAACTGATAAATAAAAAAATGTTGAATATTATATTTCTTAATTAAAATTAATATCTTCAAAAGTTTACAATAAGAGTGATGAATAACAATCTGATTTTTCCAGTTCTCCACCAGTCAAGTTTTAACGAAGCTTCTAGTTCTATAGAAATTCAACCTTAGTCACCATTAATATATATTGTTTTCACTTTCTAATTTCCTATGTGAGACCGAAAATATTATAACTCAATAATTAAACTACAATTTTATTCAGTGTAGTTAAAGTGAAGGATACAAATAGTGCAGAAGTAAGTAATATATGAAGCAATTAAAAGAAGTCATTTTGGGGCTCAAAACTCCTATTATCAAGAATATGGAGGTAATTAACTTGTGTTTTATTTTTCTTAATAGCTGAATGGACTGCAAAAATTATTATTTAAAGTTTATTTTCATTGTACGTCATGTTTATACTACTATTAGCCATGCACTTACAATTTTTCTTAACCCATTGTTACATTAATATAATGGATTAAATTAAAATATGAAAATAAACACATTTCACATGCTCTGCATAATCAGTCGTCGTGGTTTTTTTTTTTTTTTTTTTTTTGCATATTTTGGATTTAGTCGTGCTTGCTCCATTGGAGGATGCAAATATTTAATTCTTTCATATTTGTTTTGCTGATTAAATTGTAAGTATTGTTTCATTTAAAGAGAGAAATATTACTCGCATATGTGTAGAAAGCTTTCATATTTTTTAAGGACGACAAGGAACAATTCTAATTTGTCAAATATAAAGTATGAAGTGAGTGAGGGTCATAGATATTGTTTTCTATTCTGTTTCAACGTAATATAAATATCTCTAAGTTAATAGAAAGCTTTTGGGGAAAAGGTAAAAATATATAGACTTTTGGCTTCTCCAAGCATGTTAATTGCAACCGTAATTAGTCTAGTAAAGATATTAAATTCAAAATTACATTTGAAATTTTACAGTATTTCATTTTAAAATGTGCGAATTCAATTTTCTACATGTTTGCTTCCTAAAAAAATAAAAAAGAAACTCACATACATGTAATTTGTAAATATTCCATGATCTTCATTTAACCAGACATCATGATAGTCATCTAGCTAAATTGTTAGAAAAGGGGCGGTTTAATTCTAGAAAAAAAAATGACAAAGCATAAATGACTAAAAATAAAAATATAGAAACAAAAAATCAAAGCAATGAAACGCGCATACAACTTATACTTATGATCATAATTAGATTTTTAATTTTTAAAGGAGTATGATCATTTTTAATTCTACCATTTTTTTAAATCGTTAACATTTAAATAAACAATTAAATTCATGAAATTGAACTTTTTGAATTAATAAAATTATATAGAATTAGCCACAAAATCCTTAGAAGAAAGAAGGATGCACTGTCGATCACTGGTGGAACATATGTAACCTATGTACACGCCATGCTTAGATTTTGTTTAGAAGAAAAATATACTTTATTCTTATAATATAATTATTATATTTTCTTGTAGCTCATTTTTGTTTCACTTCATCACATCATCTATTTTCCTTTACAATTCTTTTTATTATCCTCCTTTCTCTCTTTCATTATAAAAGAAATGGGATAAAAATATAATTTTGTTTAGAAAAACATTGAATTATATATAAACGAAACATTTTATCCTGATCCAAAGTGGTACGCCACAATATAGAAACCCAATAGAATTTGGGTCATAAACTTATGAGTTTTAGTTTGATCTTTTATTATCACGTGCCTATCCAAAAACTAATAAAATTAGATAACTTTTTATCACTCCCAAGATTGCTAATCCCACATAAAAACGAAAAACAGCCCAAGTACTTATATTTGATTTTAAAAAAAGCGTGAATGGTTTCTAGAAGTTACACTGTTGAGGCATATTGGTAAAAACGAAAAACAGCCTAAGTACTTACATTGATAAAAATATAATTTAATTATTAATATTTTAAGTTTATAAACATCTTATTTCATTAAATTAAATGTGTAGAAGTGGATGGAAAAACACTCGTATCCACAAGAAATAAATATGAATTTTATCTCCAAGTTCCTATTGTTTTATCATTTCTTGTTATGAATCAAGAAGTTTCTAATTTGGTTTGATTTATTTAAAAAAACATTATATGACTCCTATGTTATTAGCTTATAAAAAACATTGTGGTTTTGTTCTCAATAACATCTGTTGTTTGTGTAGCATTAATATTTCTGGTTGCTGTCACTCTTTTTGGTGATTATGATGATGGTCTTGTAAACATTACAAGATAAACCACTAATATCATTGTGTCTAGGTATGTTCACTTTCTCCTTTTCAATTGAAAATCTAGCATCTTACATGTATATATATGTAATTAATCTTTTTCAATTAAATAAATAATTGTTACAAAATTGTCTTGTAAGTTTTGAAACAACTAAATTAATAATAATAAATCTTTTTGAAATTCAAGAGTATCTAAAAAACGATTGAAGTATAGCAAGTGCTTTCCATTCTCATGCAATTACTTGAAAACTGACTTTTAAGCTTTGTTCACAAAATCCAAAGCTTTGTGGAACAAACAAAACAATAACTTCTTTCTTTAACTTTGAGTTTATTTGCCTTTTTCTATTCGTAGTCTTTATTAGTAATGATGGATTAAATTGTTGTAATGAATTTTTGTAAGTAATATATAATTGTCCAATTGGATGTTTTGATAAGATTTATTTTTTTATACTTGATTAATATCTAAAGGTTAAAAAAAGTGAAGATTTCTTGCATGTTCAGATTAGTGAAATGTATCAAAATAGAGGAAGAATGGAGCGAAGTTGGATCTATGCAAGTTGTATTAGTGATGAGTATGAGAACGGGGTTGAAGAATTTCTTACTTTTGCTAAAAAACATCAACCTGATGCTCAAAAGTATTGTTGTCCCTATGTCAAGTGTTTGAATGTGTGAAGACACATACTTTTTGAGATAAAAAACCATATTTTTGAAAATGGAATCAATAAGAATTATATAACATGGATATGACATGGTGAGTACGTAGACATTCCTATTGATCAAGCAAATGAACCAACAGACAATCGAGTAGAGGAAATGATTCGTGATGTAGGACATGAGTTTTCCAACAAAGACATTTGTATGATAGCTTGAAAGGTGACTTAGAGTCACCTTTATATCTAGGTTGCATTAAATTCTCATGTTTGACAACAATGTTAAAATTGGTCAATGTTAAGGTTAGAAATGGATGGAGTGATAAAAGTTTCACTGAATTGCTTCAGTTGTTGAAGGATATATTTCTAGAAGGTAACACATTGCCAGATCGTAATTATGAGGCCAAGAAGATACTATGTCCTATGGGTATGAAATACAAGAAAATACACGTTTGCCCTAATGATTGTATATAGTACAAAAAAGAGTCAAAGATGGTGATATTAGTAATGATGAGAGCACAAATATGGGTTCCCCGACAAAGGTGTTGTGGTATCTTCCAATAATTCCACGGTTCAAGGGATTGTTTGCTAATGCAGAAGATGCAAAGAACCTTACATGGCATGCAACTATGAGAAAAATTATGGTCAACTTTGACATCCTGTTGATTCACCTCAATGGAAAAAGATTGATACTTTGTTTTCAAATTTTGGGAATGAAGCAAGAAACTTACGACTTGCACTTGCGATAGATGGAATGAATTCGTTTGGTAACCTATCTATTAATCACAGTTCATGGCATGTTTTGATGTCAATTTACAATCTTCCTCCATGGTTATGCATAAAGCGAAAACATGTCATGTTGTGTATGATGATTTCAGGTATGAGGCAGCCTGGAAATGACATTGATGTGTATCTAAGTCCGTTGATTGAACACTTGAAAATTTTGTGGAAGGAAGGGATTGATGTGTTTGATGGATACCACCAACAAACATTTAGGATGCATGCAATGTTATTTTGTACCATTAATGACTTTCCAGTATATGGAAACTTGAGTGGTTACAATGTTAAAGGCCACTATGCATGCCTAATATGTGAAGAAGGTACAAGTCACATACAACTAAAACATGGAGGAAAGATTGCTTATACCAAGCATTGAAAATTTTTTCAATCTTTTCACCCGTACCGTAGATTGAAAAAAGCTTTTAATGGATGCCAAAAGGATGGAATTGCACAAAAGCCCTTAATTGGTGAGCATGTCTATGAAAAAGTGAAGGGCATTAATACTATTTTTTAGGAAAAATGAAAAGAAGGTTATTTACAAAAACATATGGAAGAAAAAACCCATATTTTTTAACTAAAGTATTGGTTTTATTTAGATGTTAGACATTGTATAGATGTTATACATGTGGAGAAGAATGTCTGTGATACTCTAATCGGCACACTTCTTAACATTAAAGGAAAAACAGAGGATGGTGTGAAAGCTCGTCCAGATCTTGTTGAGTTGGGTATAAGTCCACAGTTACATCTGAAGTCTATAGGTAAGCGGACTTATTTGCCCCCTGCATGTCATACTTTATCAAGCAAAGAGAAAACAAGTTTTTTTGAATGTTTGAAGGGGTTAAAGTTCCATAAGGACACTCTTCAAATATTAAGAGTCTTCTCTCAATGAAAGATTTGAAATTAGTTGCTTAAAGTGTCATGATTGTCATGTGTTGATGTAACAACTTCTACCTGCTGCTATATGAGACATCTTGCCAAAAAATGTGAGACATGCCACAACTTGTTTGTGTTTGTTCTTTAATGCTATATGTAGCAAAGTGATTGATCCTTCGAAGTTGGATGATTTAGAAAATGATAGTCATCTAGCTAAATGTGAGACATGACATAACTCGTTTGTTATATTGTGCCAATTGAAAATGTATTTTCCTCCTTCATATTTTGATATCATGGTTCACTTAGTTGTGCATTTAGTAAGGGAGATTAGATTGTGCAGTCTTGTTTATTTAAGATGGATGTACCCAATTGAGCGATGCATGAAAATCTTGAAAGGGTATACAAAAAAGTTTATATCATCATGAAGCATCTATTTTTTAGAGGTACATTGCAAAAGAAGCTATTGAGTTTTGTATAGATTATAAATCACAAACACAACCAATAAGGCTTCCCAAATCATGTACCAAGGGAAAATGTCAAGGTATACGAGGGTAAAAGTTAAATACAAGGGTCAAGATGAAGTAATGCAAGGACATTTGTATGTATTGAATAACACGGAAAAGGTTATCCCTTATCTGCATGATCGCATAACACTTGTAAAAAGAAATAACTCTCAAAAGAGTGAGAAATGGGTTTTAAATGAGTATAACAAAACCTTCTTATAGTGGTTTAAAGAAGAAGTTTCCCATGATAAAAAATGCTTCTAATACATTAAAATGGCTAGCACACAGACCTAAATTTAATGTCATAACATGGGTTAGATATGATATAAATAACTTTTCATTTTACACAAAGGCACAAAATGACAAGAGTACAGTGCAAAATAGTGGAGTTACTCTTACAGCTGAGTCAATGCACTTTTCTAGTTCTAAAGATAAAAATCCTATTAGAGCATCAATTAGTTACTTTGGAGTCATTGAAGATATTTGAGAGGTTGATTATGTTGAACTTAAAGTCCCTATTTTTAAGTGCAAGTGGATTGATAGTAATGTTGGAGTTAAAATCGATGAACATAGATGCTTTTCATGAAAATCAAGATCCAATAGATGATGTTTTTGAGTGTCTTTCTTTCTCAACTCAAATGCTAACTACCATGGTAGAAGAAGATGAAATAGAAAATATACAATGATCATGATGAAGGAATATGGGAAAACATTGTTATATAACTACATCATATATATGTAACGTCAACTATTTAATTTAAGTATAATCTCATTACTTTTATTTCATGTTTGTAATTTATATTTAATTAAATTTACCTTTGTTAATTTTATCTTGTGTAAATAGGAACATGGATATTAGACCTGCATCCCTTCGACATAACTCTACTCCTTCACAATCTACATCGAGGAATACTAGAGGAGCTACATGATGTACATAGTTGACCATGCAATGCATTGTAGGAAAAAAATTCGTATGTTATTGATCCTGTCACTAGGAAACCAATGAGAAAGCATCAGAGTACATTATCTACTTATATTGGGATTGTTGCTCGGGACAAGGTTTCCATTTTGTATGCAAAATGGCATGATGTACCTAAGGACATTAAAGACATGGTTTGGAAGGATGTATTGGTATTTTCTTGTAACACTCTTAGTTATGCTATATTAATTGTTTAACTATATTAATATCAATCAATAATCATTTAACATGACTTTGTGATATAAGCTCATATTGATATTCCAAATACAAAAGTAATGAAAAAATCAGTACTTACATCTATTTGCAACCGATGGAGGTCCCACAAGTGTTGTTTGACTAAAATTGCACTAGATGAAAATGGGGAGAAAGAGAAAGATGAAGATCCTTGTAAAACTTATAATATAGATTTGCAAGTATGGGAAAAATTTAAGAAGATTTGAAATGATCTATCTTGGGTGGTAACCTATGGTTATAATTTTTTAAATAGTCTATACTTAATTGATTGAAATTAATTGTCTTTTTTTATTTCTAGATTATAAGACCAAAGGCTAAAGAAACGCAGAAAATGAACACCACCTCGCACATTATGTCTCGTGGGGGTTATGCCTTAGTAGAAGAAAAGCTCATGGGGGAGAAGTTGAAGAAATGCAAGGAAGAAGCAATGCATTCTGGTGTAAAAGTAACGGTGGATCCTCCATCGCCTCCTCCTCGACACGAAAAGTAGAAAAGGGCCCATACAAGAAAAACAGACAGCATGTCTGAGGCATCAACGACAATTGCTGATAAGATTATAAGTTTTTCATTACAATGAAATTGTAAATAATGCAATAATAAAATTTATTTTATCATTAATTGTGTTTGATTTATTTTATGATATGTTTGAGGAGAAATGAAAAGAAGGTACTTTTGTTCCCAGAGGTCGTGATGATATACTCACTACAGCCATTGGTAAACTAGAGCACCCTGGTCATGTTAGGGCTGTTGGTAGTGGGGTGAGTCTTTGGCAGTACTTTGGATCATCAATGCGCTACTCCACCACATTATCATCAATGAAACCAGATGACTTGTAACAACTTACACAAAAGATAACAGAAGAGGTGATAGAATGACTTATAAATAAGTTCAGTCCTGTGTTGTAGTCCTTTAATTCTTAATCCCAACAACCTCTTATAGTTGAAGTTTATGTGATTCCTCCCACCCGTATCAGTATAAAAGGGAGTTGTGTTATTGTTACTTTGACTGATCACTTAACGGAAAAGGACCATGTTGCTACTGCAATTGATCACTCAGAGGACATGGATGTTGTTGCTTCAGCCACTGACCACTCAGGCGAGATAGATTCCATTGTTACTACCTCATATACCTCAAATACTTCTGACCAATGTGGTTTATACATTCAAGAGGATCTTATTCGGTTAGTAGCAATTGGGAAAGTATATAAACAAAGTTCCACTATACATTGCCAACTTTTATCTAATGATTTGATGAAGGTGACAATTGAAGAGGTATTAGATTCTGTTGCTCTAGTCCCTAAGCCCACTGAAGAAGTTCAATTACTGGGAAAAGTCATTAGTGGTTTTATTGCTTGGCCCAAAGATTTGGTGAAACCTTTGTCAACTATGGGAATTCATTTGCTTATGCTTTTATGTATTAAAGATTAACATTACGAAAATAGTTTGTTCACTACTAGTCTATCATATTGATATTTAGGATATTAAACAATCAAGGAGCATCTTCCAGTTATTGGCACAACAAAATCAAAACTAGTACAACCTATGAAAAATCCAATTGTGAATTATTAAAATTTACACCAGCGCTACAAGTGAAGCCATTGAAGGTTCAATGTGATAAAAATGTATTTGGTGTTCATAGTGATGTGCCACTTTACATAAACCATGCTGATGTTTTTGAAATATATGGTGGATGCATATGGCTCAACATATCCATTATACAATTGTGGATCTTGTAAGTACACATTATTTTTAATTGGATTCCATAATTACATGTTTTGAATTAGTATTGATATTTTATAACATGTTAGGTTTTATAATAAATTATCCATGGATGCAAGAAAAGATAAAGTATATGGATTTCTTGAACCATTGAGCATACAAAAGGCAAGCAATAAATGTGAAGAAATGACATAGTATATTTTAAAACATTTGAATCATTAAAAAAAACACATTTTCTTGGCACTATATTATAATGACTAAGTATCACTTAATAGCAACTCTTGTTTGTATGTGCGTGTGTTTTATTTTTTAATTCTAATTTATTTTCATCAACATAGACATCATTGGCAACTGGTAGTACTTGTGCCTAAGGAGAATGTTGCAATATGGTTATGCTCTGTAGGGAGACCGCCAGAAAATGACATAAAAGCAACTGGTAAATAGTTAATATTTAATTTGTAATGCATTTACTTTGTTGTTTGTCATATAAGTATTTTTTACATAATTCATTTTTGTTTGTAATATAGTGTTTATAAAGGGTTTCAAATGTTGAGTGGAAAGCACAATAGTAAGCTAAAGACACCTAAATAGATTAAGCCTAAAGTAAGTAATTTACAATCTTGGAATTTCTAAATTAACCATGTTATAAAACTATAATTATCATTAGTTATTCATTTTTAGTTTAATCGACAAAGCGGAGGTTAAGAGTGAGGATATTATGTCATGCATTGGATGTCTACTATCATTCAAGTAGGTATTCAAATGAATTGGGAGAAGGTAATAATTTGCATTGTTTTTATTTATATGACTATTACAATAATCCTCTAGCTCTTTACTTTTTGAACATATGGTTGTTGTTGTTGGCCATATGACGGTTTTGGTCTTAACAAACCACACATAGAATTTGTTAGTTAAGAATATTGAAAATAAAATTTATTTCCTCTCTTAAGTGGAAATATTGACAACCAAGCAGATATTCAACCAAGTTTACATTGTTTTTATTCATACGACTATTACAATAATCCTCTAGTTCCTTACTTTTTGAACATATGCTTGTTCTTGTTTCTCATATGACGGTTTTGATTTTAACAAACCATACATAGAATTAGTTAGCTAAGAATATTGGAAATCAAATGTATTTCTTCTCTTAGTTAGAAATATTAACAACTAAGTGGGTATTCAACTAAGTTTACATTGTTTTCATTCATATGACTATTACAATAATCATCTAGTTCCTTACTTTTTGAACATATGATTGTTGTTGTTGCTCATATGATAGTTTTGGTCTTAACAAATCATACATAGATGAAAAGCATCGTAATTCTTTTAGGTAGAAATATTGACAACCAAGTTTATAAATATAACAATTTATTTTTCTTTGTAGTGTAACTTATTTGAAATAGCATGACATTTGATGATGTTTTAATTCTCTTTAAATAGCACACCTTGTTCAAACACACACACACACATATATATATATATATATATATAAACTAACTTACTAACATAATATTTTTCTTGCATTTGTTGTAGGTATTTAATGACACTAAAGTACTATCTACAAAGACGATTGAAGGGATTCGCACAATGTGGACTACATATTTTGCAAATATTATAAGTAGTCTAGGATTACTTTGAAATAGGTTTTAGAATAGTTTGACTTGTTTGTGTTGTAATATTTTTTGACTATTTTGTGATTAGAATATTTTGGCCCTTTTATTATTAGAAAATTTTGATCCTATTATGCTTAGAACATTTTGGTTTTTTTGTGAACATTTTAGTTTATGTATATAGAGATGTATATATGTCTGAACAAGGTGTTCAATTTCAATATATGATTGTTGTTTATTTATTCATGTTAAATTCATTTAATGTAATTTATTGAAAGTTCCGACATAGGTATGTAATTATATGTTGGATAAGTATATAATTATAATTTACAAGTTTTTTGGGATATGCAATATAAATACAAAATTTATTTAATAAAAAAAATCAAAATTTTTAATCGGTTATTTTAAAATAGTCATTTAAATTTTAAAAACTTTTTAAAAATTGGGTTCAAAAACAATTTCTTTTTGTAAATAAACGTTCTTAAAATCTGGTTTTTAAAATGGATTTTGTAAAGGTTATTTGGATTCATATAAGTCTTGAGATGTATGTAACATAGATGTGTAAAATACCAGATGAGTATGGGGATGATGCATAAAAGGGGAAGATGCATCATGAGTTTGAAAGAGAAAATGCTTTACAATTTTACCACAATATTTCGTAACAGTCCATAAATGTGTGGGATAAACCTAAAAGCGACCATAATACAAAAAATGCATAAGTTGTTTTAATAACATCATATATATATATATATATATATATATATATATATATATATATATATATATATAAAGTGATATGTAATTGGGTGGTATTGAATTAAATGTTTTGGTTATATATAAATTATTTTGTTTTAAGAATAATAAAATGTATTCCTTTAGTAATTTTGAATTATTTATTCTCTCTTTGGCAATAGAGATGCACGTGGTTAGAGAAACTACTGAAATTATAAGTTTGTTATTAGAATTTGTTAGTAACTATAATTATATAGAAGAAAACATGATTGAGATGTTAGAATTATCATGTCTTAGCCAAAACTAGGACTAAGTATAAATAATGGATATATGCATGTATAGAAAGTTTGTGAATGGTGAATGTGTCATTATATGCTTATATGTGGATGACATGTTAATCTTTGGTAAATGTAATGGTATAGTTACGAAGAATAAATAATTTTTGGAATCTAAATTTAATATGAAAAACATGGGTGAAGCAACTGTACGTAATTTTAAGAGTGAAAATCATAAGGAAAAAAAATAGTACATTACTATCACAAGAACATTATTTAGGAAAACTTCTTAAGAAGTTTGACTACTATGGCTATAAGCAAGGTAATACTTGCTATGATGCTAATTCTCAATTAAAGAAGGATAGAGGATAACTAGTTTCTCAAACTCAATATGCCTAAATCATTGGAAGCTAATTGCCTTTAATGAATTTCTTGAGACTTGACATTACTTATGTAGTATATTGAATAGATACACTCAATCTAAATAAGGAGCATTGGGAAACACTAGCTAGACTCGTGAGCTATTTGAGAAGTACCATGAACTATGGTATTGAATATAGTGGATTTCCCTAAAAGGGTATAATAATGTGAACTAGATATCTAATTTAGATGAGACAAAATCCAATAGTGGTTATCTGTTTACACTTGGAGGTGACATTGTTACATGGAGATCAATTAGACAAACCATTCTTGGTAGATCAATAATGGAGTTAGAGTTTGTTGCTTTAGAAATGGTTGGTAGTAAGGTTGAGTGTTGAAAAGCTTCTTAGCTAAAATTCCTATAGGAAAGAAACTAACACCTTTAGTGTCTAGGCATTATGGTTAGACATTGATACCCATGCCTACTTCACCGTAGCTACCATGATCTTAGATGTCCCCACTGGAATTAAAGCTTTAGTTGGATAGATACCATGTGAGGAGGGTTCGATACAATACAAAACACCCACATAGAATAGGCAAGTCTGGTAATAACCCAGTAGGCCTCTAGTGCGGGGTCTTTACTTATTGGCATACTATACTAAACGATCGGCCGCTATGGTGCCTAAGGTTAGGAGGACTTCTCCACGAATGGCCTATTGTATCATTGCTACTAGTCAGTCTGGTCCATTCTACTATCACCTCTGTTTGAAAAATAAAACATTCAACAAAAAGAATAGAAATGTACAAATAAGACATAATATTATAAAGCAACTACTAAAGTATGGAACAATTTTTGTAGATTGCAAGAAGTCAAGAATGGATTCGGTCGACATGAACCTCTAGGGAAGAAGGATTCTTTTGAAACATTGAGAGGAATATGACTTAAGCCACTTGAAAATAAACAATGATTGTAACCCAACTTTTGTGATTGGAGATCCCATAAAGAAGATTCATATGGATAAAAGCAAGTCATTTGTTAGTTCTTCTAGCATTAAAATTGATACAAATCGATATGCTTTTTAGTCTCTTCTTAAAGATGTGATAAATTGTTAGATGCTGGATTAATGTAGTTAAACTCTATTGTTAAATTGCATGAGATATCTTAGCACCTTATAAATTTTTAATACACTAAAAGTATTTTGTTATATAATAAAATATTTAATAATTAATTTTTAATGTATTAAATATACAAATATAAAAAAACAAAATAATAAAAAACATAAAAATAGAATACTCCTAAAGAAATAAAATAATAAAAGATGATAAATAAAATATTAAAAGATAATAAATAAAATAAGATAAATAATGAAAATTAAAAAAATAACATATAAATAAAATAAAGAATAAAATAATATTTTTTAATATACACTAAATTATTTTGTCATACAATAAAATATTTAATATATTGAATGAATAAATAAATACTAAAAACTAACAAAAATAATATAATGTTAAAAAATAAAATAATAAAATATAATAAACTAAACAACATATAAATAAAAGAAAGAAGTTAGGAAAGATAAAGAATAACAGAAAGATAACAAAGAGAAAGAAATGATAAAAAGTATAAATGATAAAAATAATACTTTTTTTTTAAGGAAATTGAGTTCGCTTATGCTGCTTGATCAAAAGATAAAAATATGAAAATATAAATATAAAAGTGTAAATGATGATAATTAAAATAACATAAAAATGAAAATAGAAAATAAAAATATCATGAAGAAAATAAAGAATAAAAATTAAGAAAGATAACAAAATTGAAAAGAGAAAACATATAACAAAAAGATAAAAAATAAAATGAAAAATTAAAAAGCATAGAAATAAAAATATAAAAAAATGTAACAATATAATTAATAACATAAAAATGCTAATTAATTTTTTATAAGGAGAAGAATATTATTAATAAATGTTATAAATGTTAATTAATACATAAATGTTATAAATGATAAAAATGTTATAAAAATTGTAAAATATAATTTGTAACATTTATTAATTAACATCTATATGTTATAAATGTTAATATATGTTATTTTAATTAACATTTATATAATAATCAAAATAATATGAAAATGAAAATAAAATAACATATAAAAAAAGAAATTAAGAAAGATAAAAAAAATTGAAAGACTAAAAATATAACAAAAAAGACATGTGTCAATTTATGAGGAAAGGTAAATTTATACTAGATTAGATATTATAAAAAGATAAAAAGAAACACTTGTCAAAATTTTATTTTATCATATAACCAAATATTTAATGATTAATTTTAATATTAAATATATAAATTTAAAAATAAGTATAAAATTTATATTTTATTAATTAATATCTGTATGTTATATCTTTTGTCTTTGATTAGTGACTAAAAGTCATGTCCCTCAACCCATCGAGTCATATACTAATCTCACTAACGATGCATCTAAAGGAATATTTCTTAACATACACTAAAATTATTTTATCATATCAAATATTTTATAATTAATTTTTAATATGTTAGATATAAAAATATAAATAATAAAAAATAACATAATCTTAAAGAAATAAAATAATAAAAGATATAAATTTAATTTAAAATTAAAATGGACAAAGGAGTAATTTTAATAAAATAATAAAGTATTTTGTTTTATATTAAATTCCTATAAAAGTATAACATTATTTGATATTTATATATATGCACATATATTTATGTAAATATAAATTAATATTAAAAAATATTAAATAAGCAAAAAAATAAGTGTTGTTTTTCTTTTCCAATTTCCTTCCAAAACCTCATTATTTACTCCCCCGCCCCCGCATACCCCAAAATTCTGTAGACTTTACTTTTCTTCCAATTTCCTAACGAGCATAGAGAAAAAAGAGGGTTTGGATTTTGGTTGTGGCACAGCAAAGTTTTGAGCATGTTTCTTACTCACGGTTTGTTTCTCTTTATTCTTGTTACTATTATTTTTACTTTTCCTTATTGTTGATGGTGTTTTTGGGCTATTTTTTGCCTTTTTGAAATCACTATTTTTGTTATTGATAAAAGCCTTTTTGTTTTTTTCCTGGAATAGCGTGGTTGTAGGAACCGCTACATTGGTGGTCAAAGTTGCTGTCTCGACCAGCAAGACATTGAAAACTATATTGAGGTTGGCATTATCACTTTGACTTCAATATTATTAATATACTTTGTTCTTTGCACACAGTATTTATTGTTCTTTCCTTCAAAAATGTGTTAATGGCCAAATAATCCTAAAACTACAACTGTAACTAGAATTTTTAAAGAAAAAATAATGGAGTGAAAACTTGGTATTCTATTGAAGAATTTAATGATTCTCAAGCTCTACTTTTGAAGCAAAATTAGCTCAACCCCTTTCAACAACTTGACAGACACTTTTACTAAGAAAGAAAAAGTATATTTTTATACTCTATTAATAGGTACTAGTAATAGAAGAACACTACTACAAAAAGCTTTATTTGTAACAGACTTTTGTGAAGGAATGTAATCCCTCATAATGTATGATAATTTTTGTGACGGATTCATAAAATTGTAATGGAGACTAATTTAAGTTGTTTTGTGACACATTTTGTAATGAATCAATTCTCTCTCTAAATAATCCATCACAGATGGCGTCACTAAATTTATAAATTCACTTTTATCATAATATTTTGAGAAGGATATTCTCACCAATTTTTGGGTCGCAAATGCCGTCATAAATACATATAAAATTCTTTGTGATGGTATTTTGAAAAGGATTATATTCCATTACAAATTCTTCATCACAAATAATGTCACAGAATTAAATAATATATTTGTATAAGTTTTTGTGACGGATATTTATTTCTCACAAAAATAAATTTTCTAATTACTTTTTGAAATGCAATACAGCATGAAAACGTCTTCATAAATCTTTTAGTCACACCCGTTGTGATATATTTAATTTAAAATGTTTTAGAAATAATTAATTAAATGGTTAACTATTTATGTAATAATTAATTATTATAATAATTATTTATGAACATTCATTTTTTAAGAGAACAAAAAATAATAATCATAATAAATTTAGAAGATATTTATTAATTCTGTGACTTTTTTAAAATATAATTATTAAAGTAACTCTAACGTTAGTTGCTTAGAAGAATTTATCAAGTTCTTAACTTACTTTAAATGACTCATATATCATATTAGAATGTTTATAAACATTTACTAGGTATACAATATTGATTTTACATGATTTATTAATTTTTTTATAATACATTCATTTTTTGTGAATTTCAAATTAATTTAATTTATTTTATCATTTTCATGTATATAGTTTTGTATACTTTTATTTATTATTAACATACTAATTTATTGTCAATCTAAAATTAACATAATGTTTTTTATATTTATCGTATTAAATAAATATCAAAATCAATATTAATTTAGGATTAATAAAAATACCATTATATCATTAATTTTCTTTCATTGAAAAAAATTATAAGTAAATAAGTTGAAATAGTTTTTAAGTATAGTGACATATTAATTCTGTTAATAGTTAGAATTAATTTTTTTTGAATAATTGTTACTCCATATTATTATTTCTCATTCAAAATGTTTCACCGAACCAATAGTTGAAAACAAAGATAAATAACTTACGAACCTACTTGTTAAAAATAAATCAAATCCAATGTTTAACGAATTATGCAGAAGTTCTAAATGAAGTTTGTCACTAGTGTAAGATTCTAAAAGTATAGTTCGTACGCTAACTTTATTATGTCTTAATCTAGACATTATTTCCACCATACAACCGTTGGAAATAGATATTAAAGTATTATGGACCTACTATAAAAAAATAAGCTAAATCTAGTGATTAAGAAATTCTGTAAAGGCTCCAGATGAATTTTGTCACTAATTTAAGATCCTAAAAATATAGTTCTTTAATTTTATTATCTCTAGCTTTAGACATTATTTTCATTATCCAACCATTGAAAATAAATATTAATGTTTTGTAAATCGATTGTCTAAAATTAAACAAATGTAATAGTTAACAAAATCTGTAAAAACTACAAACGAAATTTATAAGTAGTGTAAGATCGTAAAAAAATAATTCCTACTCTAACTTTATTACCTCTCAGTCCAAAAATTATTACGATGATCCAACCGTGAAAAATAAATACTAATGTGCTATATACCAATACCAAAAAATAAGCCAAATTTAACGGTTAACCAATTTTGTAGAGGCTTTAGAAGAAATTTGTCACTAGTGTAAGATTCTAAAAATACAGTTCTTCCTTTAATTTTTTTATCTCTCACCCCAAATACTATTTTCAAGATACAACCGCTAAAATAAATATTAATATATTCTGAACTAATTGTCCAAAAATAAATCAAATCTAACGATTAAATAATTTTGTAAAGGCTCTAGACGAAGTTTGTCATTAGTGTAAAGATCCTAAAAATACAATTCTCACTCTTACTTTATTAGCTCTCAATTTAGACATTCTTTTGACAATCAAACTATTGCAAATAAAGATTAATATTGTACGAATCTATTGTATAAAAATAAATCACATCCAACAGTCAACAAATTTTTTAGAGACTCCTTATAAAGTCTAACATTGGTGAAAGATCCTAAAAATATAATTTTTACTTTGACTTTATTATCTCTCACGCTAAAATTTATTACCACCATCCAACAGTTGAAAATAAATAGTAATGTGTTATGAACCTAATGCCAAAAAATAAGTCAAATCTAATGGTTAACGAATTTTGTACTGCAACAAAAGAAATCTGCCACTAATGTAAGATTGTAAAAAGAAACCCTAAACTTTATTAACTCTCACCCTAAACACTATTTCTATGATCCAACCATTAAAAATAAACATATATCATGAACCAACTATCTGAAAATAAATCAAATTAGCGGTTAAAAAATTCTGAAAGGCTCTAGACGAAGTTTGCCACTAGTGTAAGATCCTAAAAATATAATTTTTACTCTTACTTTGAAAAAGTTGGAGGGAAAAATGTGCGCATGTTTTTTATAGTTTTAAAATTAACATTTCTAAATAATTAATTAAACTTTTGAAAAAGTTGGAGGCCAAAAGGTGCATAAAAAAAATTGAGGAACACTGGTGGTAATTTAACCAATTTAATTTATGATATTGAAATATAGTAATTAAAAAAATAAGAGAATTGTATTTTCTTTATTTTTTATAGTTAAATATAGTAATTAGTTAAAAAATAAATATTATATCAATATCGTCTAAATATTACTTCAATCAAATATAAAATATAAAATGATTTCCAACTCTAAAATATTGGTAAAAAAATTGGCTAACTTTAATTTTAACCTAAAATTTATCTTTTCCTCTTAAATTTTTCATTTCCCTTCAAAGACATATAAAAATAATACTTTGATGGTCTAAAATAACTAAGATTTCACATTTAAAAACTAAGAAAAATAAAAGAGGGACTTTTCTCCACACATTTTTCTCACTCTCGCATTCGCAAAAGTGGAGCTCTATCTACGGCCGCTGCCCACAGCTGAAGACGCCTCTGCCACCGCCAAGTGAAGAAGACCCTTTCGCCCTCCCTTTCCCTCTCTACTTCACCAACGCCATCTGCTTCACCTTTTTCTTCTCTGGCACCTTAATGTTAACAACTTAGAGCTTTTGCTTTTCTTGAAACTTTCTCCAGGACAAGTTGGGTGTCTTGGCAGTGGTGTTTGCCCCGTGGCAACGGTGGACTTCCTTGGAGGTGCAGAGGCGGAGCATCGGTGACGGTGGAGGAGACGACGGAGTTCAATGTGTTGATAGAGGAGGTGTCGAGCAATGCCCGAATTAGGGTTTTTAAGGCAATGCAGTTGAAGATGCAAAAAAGCAACTAGAAGAAGTTGACACCAAGGTTAAAATTATTTAGTGCCTCCATCCTTGAGTTTTCTTCTACTTCAGTACAATGTAATTTCATTTAATTTTTTTGGCATTTCAAATTAATTTGTAATGACAAAAAATGAGTTCTTAGTTCTTAAAATTGCTCAGCATAAGATGTTATCTCTTTGATAAATCTACCAATTCTTATAAGCTAGCTAAATCGTGTAATCTTTATTCTATATCTTGATAAATTCTTCTTCTTTTTCACTACTTGACATGAATTTTATGTCGTATTCTTTCAATTAATTGGTACTTCCTCTACCATGCCAAGAATGTCAACAAGAATTTACTGAAAATTGTCATTTGCAACAACTATAGGAATTTGTTGGTTAGCTTTATCTTGGTATGCAACTTTAAATTTATTTTTCTCAAATGATTGAATTATATTATGTGTCTTTGTTTTTATAACAACCAACCAACTTTGTTGTCCTTTAGGGAATGAGGTAAAGTACACTTGTTGTGCTTGTTGAGCTAGCATAAAAGGATAATAATTATGATATCTTTTAGATTTTTTAATTTCAACATTTCCATAATTATCTATCCTTGTCCCATTAAAACTAGAATCAAACCATTCATATTTAAATAAAATCAACTTTTTGTTAGGCCAACCAGTGTATTCCACTTCAATAATGCAAATTAATGTTCCATAGTAATCATTTTGCATAGTATTAGATTGTCCCCTTGGCACACACATGGTGGTTTGTTGTACTCATCCCTTCATTTTGAGATTTTGTCACAAATTTATACCCATTGATAGCATAGTTAGGCCATTTATGGACATTTCTAATGGGATCATGCCAAACTCCTCAAAAGCACATAATTTATCACGTTGTTAGGGTCAATTACCTACATTAGACGAAGTGTTATTATCTAAAATTAAATAAAGTAATTAACTTATACAAACCATAGTCTATTTTCAAACATAATGCTCTTAAAGAAGCTGACAACATAGAATAGTTTTGATAACCATCCAATAAATGAGCTTGTGGAGCCCTCAACATTTGAAAGAATTGTTGTGTCTTTGCATTTGGATCATCCATAATTATTGCTTCATTTTCATTATCATTTTGCTCAAGATGGGTCCCAATTCCTGGTCTAGCAGCATCCATCACCATCTGCTCATAGTTATTAAGTATTTCTCTTTTACCATAATAACCATAGTAAGATTGATCTGCAACCATGGGAGGAATTGGTGGAATTGGCTCACCATGGTTTATCCAACTATAATAATTACTCATGAAGCCTTTCTTGCATAAATGCACTTTCACTACATCAGGTATTTCATATTTTCTACACTTGCAACCTTTACAAGGACACCTAATCTTGCCTTGTCCAATATTACTTGCATCATGTTCCAAAGAAAAATTGCAAAATTCATCAATCACAACAAGAAATTGTGTAGTGATAGTTCAATTAGAATCCACAAGTTACGTATCCATTTTCTATTTTCAGGAATGTCCATTTCTGATGCATTATCCACACAACAATACATAAACAAGGTACTTAATAACCATAAATACGACAAGTGAAATATCCTTAACTTTTTATAAACAAACAAGACATTGTTCACCAATAGCATTATATTAAATGAAATATCCTTACTTCTTATAGACAAATAAAAGGAAGCAAAGCAAGTTAAATATATAAAGCACACACAACTAATCTATAATAATTTCCCATAAAAGAAAATAGTTACCTTCTCAGCCACAAGTTATTTTTCTTTATTTTGAGAAATTATGATTTTACGATACTCCAAACCTAATCAATATTAAATGCAAGTATAAGTATCTAAGAATAAAGTACATGTGTGAAGATAAAAGTAATAAATATTATTAAAATTATTAACTTTGTTTGATTTTCAAAAAGAAAATAATATTTTCATGATAAAAAATTTTGATAAATGGGCATTAAGAGAAATAATCTTTGTATGATTAAGAGAAAAATAAATTTGAAATTAGTAAAACACACTGTAATAATTTTCATATATTTTTATTCAACGTTTTTTAAATCTCTTATCTATTTCTTTTTTAACAAACAAAAACATTTTCTTTATATTTTATTTTCATTTATTTTTACTCTTATTTCTATTTTTTTATTTTATTCTTTATCATGAATCAATAATGTAAATAAATTATATATTAAATTATTAATTATATTTTAATTTAAAAAATATGTAACAAGAAATTTTAAAAAGTTTAAAAATTAATTGTTTTATAATTTATGATTCTCATGTTCGCTAATTCGTACACATGATTCCACCATTTTATAATTTATGCCTAAAATTGTTCATACTTATTTCTTTGCTTTTCATATATAATTGTATATTAAATTTTTAGTACCAAATAGAAAAATATTTTTCGTATAAAAGCATTAAAATGAACTTGGATATTATGATTAAGTATCTAGTATAAAATGGTCCATTTGAAGCCGAAGTTTATATTGTCAAGACGTATAACTTCTTTTATTTTGTCTACATTTATTTGGCCTACATTTAAATTTTATACTCAATAAATATTATCTTCAAATAGAGTTACAGAATTAAGTTAGTGGAAAACGAGAAGAACAAAATGTAACTAAATTTTTTATACTTTATGAGAGACACACATGTCTCTATATGAGACACTTTAAGTTTCTGTATGAGAAAGCCACATAAACTTGTTTAATTAACAACTAAATCTAAATCGTTTATCGAAATCTTATGGTTATTATTATGTTTTCTCATTTCCCACTATAATCCTTTTTCTCACTTGAGTTATCCTCATATATATATATATATATATATATATATATATATATATATATATATATATATATATAAATAAAAGTAAGGTATTTTCTATAAGAGTAAGAGAAACAAATCTCAACCATTAAAATAAAAAGTAATGGTTGTGATCAAATCATACACATTCATTCTCTCTCTTCTAGAATTTATCATTAGTCACTTTTTTTCTCTCCTCTCTCAATTGTTGAAATTTTTTGAATATTCTTATCTCTCCTCTCTTAAACACAAGATTAGGCAACTTAAACAACAAAAGTCAGTCTTTAAAAAAAAAAAATAAAAAATGAAATGAAGATAATTTAAAACCTATGTTTTTGTCTTGGAATATTTGATTGCCCGGCTTTTTCATAAGTTCCAAACTTCAACATCCACTGTGTCATTATTACAAACAATAATGGTGATAAAAAATTTAAATTATTCATTTTAAATTTTTAAATATTGTTTAAAAAATATATTATTTTACTTTTAAAATTTATTTAAATTTTTAAGATATTATTTATAAATTAAATATTTGCTTTTTTATTATTATCTTTCTGCTTTTTGCTTAAGTACTTTCTTTTATTGTTTTAATATTTTTATAGAGAAAAAGTTCAATGTATTTTTGTCCTACCATGGAGGAGTTGTAGAGAAACAAATAAATCATCCGCAAAATTGAGTTTCTACTTTATTGGTCAGAACGAGAGCGGTAAATAATAGTGTTTCTTGTCGTCTAATCTCACTTAATCTATATATATATAGAGAGGCTTCTTAAAATATTTTTTTATTCTTATTAATTTTTTGACAAGTCTATTATTTTATTTTTTTGTCTTTTAATTACTTTTTGTTAGTTTTTGTTTTTGTCTTTCAATTTTATTTTTTAATTACATTTTTTTGTTATTTATTTTGGTTTATATTTTAATTTTTCATAATTAATTTTTAATTATTATCATTCTTATATTTTTTATATCTACTATATTATTTTATTTTTAATTTTTTATATTTTTATTATTTTCATATTATATATTTTTATTTTTTATATTTTTTTTATATTTTAATTTTTCTATATTATTTAATTTTTAATTTTTATCATTATTACCATTTTATTATTTCATATTTTATCTATATTTTTTATTTTTAATTTATTATATTTTATTGTTTTTTCAGATTATTTTTTTATATTTTTATGTTTCTATATTTTATATTTCTATATTTTTTTATCTTATTTTATTTTTTATTTAAGTTTTTATAAGAAAATTATGCCTTTGAAAATTTAAATTAAATATTAAGCATTACATATTGTTTACAATTTTTTAATCAAAATCTTGTCTCGTAGATATTATGTAACTTATAAGTTGAACATTACTAATATATTATTTTCTCAATTTAAATTTTTTTACTGAAATGTCTTCGTGTATGATCAATAAAGCTTTACTCTCTGGGTACCTTATTAAAATTTTATCCTAATTTAAAATTTTCTTATAAAGCTTTTAGTATTCTATTAATATAATCTCTTAATATTTAATGCTTAATAATGTAATATATAGCTACAGGTAGGTTTGTGAAGTTTGTGAGATTAAGGTTTTGACTTTGAAGGTGTATTTTTATTCTTTTATTACTGGTACCTGTTGACACAATATATACATATACTTTTATCTTTCTTACCAAAAATCTTTGTCAAGTTGTCGAAAGGGTTGAGCTGATTTTGCTTCAAAAGCAGACCTTTGAGAATCATAAAGTTATTCAACAGCATACCCACTTTGCACTCCATTATTTATCCTTTAAATAATTAAAGAGAAACAAACCGTGAGTGAGAAACATGCTGATGTGATCTTTGATGATCACGTGCCCAAAAGATCATTTCTAAGGTCACTTGGAAGGGAAATGGATTTATGGAGAGGAAAGGAATGGGGTGAGGCACCACAAATACTAGGTTTGATAAGCCAAAGGGGAGAAGCCACAAGGGAGGGGTCCCTTGATAACTCTTAGAAGCTCTCCCAAAGGAAAAAGGGGGATACTCAAAGGTAAGAACTTCACAACCAATATGGTCTCTAGGATTAAATTCAAGTGTAAAAAATACAAGTGAGGGAAGGAGCTCCTATTTATAGAGGTAGCTAACCTCTTGAACAAGATAACCTAAAAAAGAAGAGCTAGGATTAAAAGGAGAGATCTAAGGGAGGAGGATTGAGAAATAATTCCCTCCTTAGATCATCAAACTTGGTGCCCAAGTTTCTCAAACCAAGGGCCAAAATTCCTTCTTATTAGCTTAGGGGGTTTATGTAGGAAAAGAGGGGTGTAGATATCAAGGCTACCCCTTATTTCCTTCATAAAGACCCAAAAAGCTAAATCCACCCTCTAAATTCCTAAGACACCTCCTAAAAATAAAAAATGGACTAAATACATGTCCCAAATTAAATTCTTAATTCTCCTCAAAATTAAAATAAAGGAAAATTACATTTTATTAACTAAAGTCCCTAGCCTAATATCTTTACTCTCCACAGGAGGTGTGAAGTCTTCCTTTGTCTGCAAGGGCTAGGTCTTCTTCAATCCTTTTAGCCATGACCCTAGTGATAGGTCCTTGGCTAGGCATGGTCACATCATCTCCTCCCCTTGGAGAGGATTTGACCTGAAATCCATGGGGTCTTCGTCATTTTCAGCACCTATAAATAGAGACAAATTAGAAACATTAAAACTGGTGCTTACCCCATAATCCTCAGACAGATATAAAACATAGGCATTATTACCGATCCGCTCAAGGATTTGGAAAGGTCCATCTCCTCTAGGGCTAATTTTGGACTTCCTTTGAGAAGAAAATCTATCCTTTCTCAAGTGAAGCCATAGCCAGTCGCCCTTTTCAAAGATGACCTCTTTCCTCCCCCTATTGGTGAAAGTAGCATCTCTCAAGGATTGGCACTCTATGTTAGCTTTAACCCTCTCATGTAATTGTTTTACAAAAATGGCTTTTGCCTCTCCTTTTTTATGCACAGCAACAAAAAGAGGAAGAGGTAAAAGATCTAGAGGAGTACGAGGATTAAAGCCATAGACCACCTCAAGTGGAGAATGTTTGGTGGTTCTATGAACCACTCAGTTATAAGCAAATTCAATGTAGGGAAGGTACTCATCCCAAGACTTATGGTTGCCTTTAAAGAGAGCCCTCAGCATAGTGGATAAAGATCTATTCACCACTTCTGTTTGCCCATCAGTTTGAGGGTGACAGGTAATGGAAAAAAGAAGTTTAGTTCCCAGCTTAGCCCAAAGAGTTTTCCAAAAATGGCTAAGGAACTTCACATCCCTACCTGACACTATTGAAAAGGGTATACCATACAATCGGACAACCTCTTTAAAGAAAAGTCTTGCGATGTTGCTCGCATCATCCACTTTGTTGCAGGGAATAAAATGGGTCATTTTTGAAAATCGGTCCACCACTACAAATATGGAGTCTGCACCTCGTTGGGTTCTTGGGAGCCCAATGATGAAATCCATGCTAATATCCTCCCAAGGTGCAGAAGGAGCAGGTAAAGGTGTGTATAGTCCATGAGGCATTGCTTTAGACTTTGCTTGCAAGCAAGCTATACATTTAGAGCAATGTTTATGGACATCTCTACGCATATGGGGCCAAAAGAATTTCTCTTGTAAAAGCATGAGGGTTTTTGAAATCCCAAAATGCCCCATGAGCCCACCTTTATGGCTCTCTTTTGTAAGTAAGTTCCTAATTGATCCTTGGGGTATACAAAGCTTACTCCCTTTGTAAAGATACCCCTCACTGATGAAGTACCCATCATGGGTCTTTAATGTGAATGCAGATGCAAAGGTAGCAAATATGGGGCCAAAATCCTTGTCAGAAGGATACATAGCCTGAATGTCATCAAATCCCAAGATTTTACACTCAAGGATGAATAAAGGGCATGACGCCTAGAAAGAGCATCAGCCACCACATTTTGTTTTCCTTTCTTGTACTTGATGACATAAGGGAAGGATTCAAGATATTCCACCCACGTTGCATGCCTTTTTTTCAATTTACCTTGACCCTTCAAATATTTTAGTGACTCATGGTCACTATGAATGACAAACTCTTTGGGAGCAAGGTAATGCTCCCAAGTTTGAAGGGCGCTAATTAGAGCATAAAACTCCTTATCATAGGTAGGGTAGTTGAGGGGGGCACCATTGAGTTTTTCACTGAAATACACAATGGGGTGCCTTCCTTGCAACAAGACAGCCCCTACACCTACACCATAGGCACCACATTCAAGTTCAAATGTTTTAGAAAAGTCAGGTAATGCCAAGACTGGTGCATGGGTCAGTTTATGCTTAATTAGCTAGAAGGATTTCTCTTGTTTCTCACCCCAAAGGAAAGGAACTTCCTTTTTCACCAAATCATTTATTGGTGCGAAGAGCGTGGAGAAATTAGGCACAAAGCACCTATAAAATCCAGCGAGACCATGAAAGCTTTTGATCTTTGTCACACTCTTTGGGGTGGGCCATTCTTGAATAGCTTTTTTCTTTTCGGGGTCAACATGGACCCCTTTTGTGCTAACTACAAAACCTAAGAAAACTACACTATCTACACAAAAGGTGCATTTTTCTAAGTTACCAAAAAGATGATCACTCCTAAGAAGAGAAAAAACATGCCTTAGATGTCCTAAATGATCATCTAGGTTCCTAGAGTAAACTAAAATGTCATCAAAGTAAACTACACAAAATTTACCAAGGTAATCCCTTAGTACATGATTCATTAAGTGCATGAATGTGCTTGGGGCATTAGTTAGCCCAAAAGGCATAACCAACCACTCATAAAGACCAAATTTAATCTTAAAAGCAGTTTTCCACTCATCACCCTCTTTGATCCTTATTTGGTGGTAACCACTTCTAAGATCTATTTTTGAAAATATTTTTTCCCCATGCAATTCATCTAACATGTCATCAAGATGGGGGATTGGGTGCCTATATTTGATGGTGATGTTGTTGATTGCACAACAATCAACACATATCCTCCATTGGTCATTCTTCTTGGGCACCAACAAGACTGGCACAGCACAAGGGCTTAGGCTCTTTTGAACCCAACCCTTCTCCAACAGCTCATTCACTTGAGACTCAATCTCTTGGGTCTCCATGGGGTTGGTCCTATAGGCAGGTCTATTAGGTAGACTTGCGCCAGGCACCAAATCAATTTGATGTTCTATAACCTTAATGGGAGGAAGTCCTTTCGAAACCTCATTAGGGAATATATCATCAAATTCTTTTAAAATATCTTGAACCCCTTGAGGAAGGTGCTCATGTGCATGGGCTGTGGCAGTGCTCTCAGCAGAAGAATGCAAAATGGGAGAAGGATTTTATGCCTCTTTGCAAAAGAGGAGATAAAAGGGCTTGTTAGTCAAAGGAGCTTCTTTTAAATCATGTTTAGTAGCAAATAGGCTCCTTTTACTAATATTCCCTTTCGAAGGGGCATCACCTTCCGATTTTCTCTCTTCACCCTTTTCAAGCTTTAAGGGTGAAGGTTGCTGTGCTTTTTTTTGTTGTTGTTTTTTCGTCAACTCTTTTCTTTTTCATCGCAAATTGATCCTCAGCCACTTGAGAAGGTGACAAAGGATACAATTTAAAGTGTTTTTCATTATGGGTGAGAATTATTTGGTTGGAGTGACCATGGTGAATAGCTTTCTTGTCAAATTGTCATGGTCTCCCCAACAGGATATGACCAGCCTCCATAGGAACTATATCACAAAGAATCTCATCATTATAAGATCTATGGAAATTGGAACCATAACTTGTTCATTGACTACCATCTCCCCTTGCTCATTGAGCCATTGAAATTTGTAAGGTTTGGGATGGGGCATGGTAGTCAAGGCTAGCCTTTCAACCAACCTAGAGCTACAACAATTACAACAAGAGCCACTATCAACAAGGAGAGAACATACTTTGTCATTTACTTTACATCTTGTATGGAAGATATTCTCTCTTTGTGACTGGCCAAGCTCTAGAGGTTGGCTTCCAAGAAGCCTTTGAACCATAAGGAGGTCCCCCTCATAAGGAAAAACTTCCCCATACTCTTGTTCAAAAGTATGTACCCCTTCTTCCTCACTCTCACTAGAGGAGGAAGATGAGCTATTCTCACTACAAATGTCTTGCCCCCTCATGATCATGGTTTTCTTGTTAGGGCATTGAGAGGCAATATGGCCTCTCCCAAGACATTTGAAGCATCTGATACTACTTTGCCTCTCAGTAGGCTTAGTAGTAGGGGGTTTTCTCTCTACATGAGGTGCTTTTGTATCTTGAAAATGCTTGGATTCCTCTTTGGGAAAACCCTTGAAAGAGTTTCCCTTAAGTTGGTCTCTCTTTGAGTAAAAGGGAGAATCTTTTTTAAAGCTTTTTCTCTTGAATTGATTCTTAGCTCTTACACAAAGTTCTAACAACTCATCAAGGTTTGAGTATGAAAGAAGCTCTACCTTATCTCTAATGTCAGAGCTTAATCCACACAAAAACCTAGCAAGGGTGGCATTGGGTTCCTCAATGATATTGGCCCTTAGTATGAGAAGCTCCATCTTTTGTCTATACTCCTCAATACTTAGGTTATGTTGCCTAAGTCTTTGGAGCCTATCCAAAAGATCCCTCTCATAATATGAAGGAATGTGCCTTCTTCGCAAACAAGTTTTTAAATCATTCTAGTAGCGAATGTCAGACATTTGTTTACAGGCCCTATCCTTGACTAACCCATCCCACCAATGCAAAGCAGAACCTTGAAAACTAAGGGAGGCCAAAGATACTTTCCTTTCTTCCCTTATTTCATAGCATTGGAAGAGTTGTTCCACTTTGACTTCCCAATCTAGGTAAGTCTCAACATCTTCCCTACCATAAAAATGGGATAGTCTATCTTTGGCTCCCTAGCATGATTTGTGTTCTCTTGAGGAGAATTATGATTGTATGATGAATGAGAGTGATGCTTATGTTGATTTCTATAGTATTCTTCTTCGCTAGACCTAAAATTCCTAGATGGGGATCTTATGAGAATTCCTTTCTTTTTTCGATCACTCTCCCTCCCATCTTTCCTCTTACTCTCTTCTCCTCTCCTTCTTTCTTCTTCCTTTTTTTCTCTTTTTCTTTCTAGTTCTTTCCTTCTTCTCCTTTCTTCATCCTCTCTTCTCTCTCTTTGCCTTCTCTCTTCTCGCTCTTTTTTCTCTTTTCTCATTTCCAACATCTCTTTTTTTCACTCTTCCTTCTCTTTTTGTTTTTCCTTTTCTTTTATTTCTTTTTTTCTCTCTTTTTCTTCTCTCTTTTCTTTTTCTTTAGCCATCCATTCCCTAAATTCTAAGTTAAGGTTTTCAAGAGTGTCTCCCTTAAAAGGTTTTCTTTGGTTGACACTCTTACTTGATGAATAACTATGTGCACTAGAATGTGTGTGGGAAGTCATGGTGATTGGATGCTAAAAACTAAAGGTTAGGCCAAAAACTTTTTTTTTTTCAAGCAACACTCCTCCCTTTTTGTTTTTCTTACCTAAGGTGGCTTGATGAGCCTTTGTAACTCTTAGCCTCTACAAGTTTTTAAAAATAAAATAAAATAAAATAAAAGTGCAAGAATGTAAACGAGAAAGGGATCTAATCGTGCTCCTAAGGTGTTGAAGGAAGTGTACCACTTCTTCCTTCTTCACCTAATTAACGAGGAACTAAGCTAAAATTAACCAAAATTATTACAAACCAAGGAAGGGCCTTAAGGGCACTCAAACTCCCAATCTATAATTAAGTATACACAATACAAAGAATAAAAAAAATAAAACAAAGTCTTCACTCCAAGCTTTTTGGTGTTTGTCTCCTTTTGATCAAGCCCCTTTGAGTTGCATCAACTCACCCCAAGAATGCTACCCTTGTTTCCTCTTGTTTGGACTTGCCAAAATTTTATATATGGAGCCTTTCCCAACCTTTCCTTACCAAGGCCGAATACAACACAAGACAACAAACAAAGGTGAATAACAAAACAAGGTTAAAAAATCCAAGTGGATAGATTAAACAATAACAAACTCAAAGAAGTAAAGAAGACAAGCAAGAAAACATAAGGCTCACAAAGGAAGGTAGCACACAAATAAATTTCCTCGATTAGCTCTAAGAGTAGAGATGAAAAAAGACTCAAACAAAAAAATGAAACCAATAGTTGCACACTTAATAAAATTTAAGTGACCAAAAACCAAAAAGCTTATTCAAGTAATTTTTTTTAATCACAATTGGTTCCTCATATCAAATGTTTCTACTATTAGGTACACAACTTCAAATTTGTCTTTCTTTTGAGTTCTTTATCTTTTTTTTTTTTTTTTAACTTGAACTTTTTCTATTTTTTTTTAAACTTTTTCTAATCATTTTGCTGCACCTAATAGCTTGTTGAATTGAAATTTTAATGAGGATGCTTGAAATAATAACGCTTGAGTGAATAAGCACAAAGTAAGGTCACACAATTTTCAAGCAATGCATGCAACTAAAGACAAAACAACTTAGTAGTTCCAAATACCACTGAACTAATGGTGCTTAAGGAATGATTTAAGGCTGATTTTGAAGTAAATTGATTGCTCAAATTACTAACACAATTCAACCAAGCTAAAATTCCATAAAGAGGCACCAATAGTGAAGGTAAATCAAGTGGAAAGCTACTAATAATTCAACATAAAACAAGAAACATATAAAGATTGAATTGAGCAAATATTTAAGAACAACAAAGAGATTAATAACCCTAATAAGGGCCCAATCACAAGGGTCATGGCTAGGAGGATAAAGAAGGACTTGGCAAGTGAAGAAGGAGGAAGGCCTCAACTCTTGTTCAAAGTGGAGATTGCCATAGCCCTCCAATGTAGCTAGTTTAATTGTTTAGGACATAGTCTTGCTAGTTTAGGGTTTCATTTGTTTTGGCTGTGTGTTTTGGCCTTTCTTTCCTTTTGTGTTGTAAATAGGAGGTTCATTTAGTGCCTAAAATGTGTGAGTTGATTAGCTGGACTTTAGGAGGATTTTTGGACATGTGGCTCTACAAAGAACACCCAAAAAATAATCTTGACACCCCTTTAACCAACTAAGAGACATATGGGTCCTCTTTGTTTCCTCTAAATGGCGCCTAACTCTCTCTCTCTCCACATGTAGCTTTTATATTATAACCCAATGTTTCAAATTTAAGACACGTTATGTGGTTTAGCATATAACAATACTGAGTAGGGGTGAACATGGATCAAGATTAATGTGAATATATTCGTAAATTCAAACCAATCCAATTAAATATGTTAACCAAATCTTTTTTCTCTTTTTCTCTCCAACTCTTTTCTCTCTTTTTTCCTTTTCCTCTTTTTCTTTTTTCTCTTTTTTTCTTCTTTCTTCCCTCTCTTTTTCTCTTTCTTCTCTTTCTCTTTTCTCTCTTTTTCGTTTTACTTTCCTCTTTTTTTCTCCTCTCCTTCTCTCTTCTCTTTTATTTCTTTCTTTCTTTTCATTCTCTTTCTCTTCATGCCTTTTCTCTTCTCTTTCTTCCCTCTCTTTTCTTTCCTTTTTTTTCTACTCTTCACTCTCTAAATTCACTAGCAAACCTATCCATTGTGGTGAAATTAGGAGATCCTTCTTAATTAATACTCATATTACTAGTGTGTGGGCTCATTCTGAAAGTGATTTTGGTGGGGAAGAACCTAAGACTTACATTCTCACTCTTTTTGTTGTTTTCTCCCTAAGTGAAATGTTTAAGAGTCTTTGAAACTCAAAAACACTTCAAACTAAAATGTGAAAACAACTAAAGAAAATTAAAGGCAAAGAATAGGGAACTAAGGAAGTGCACCTAAGGTGGAAGGATGGGGTACCAATTCCTTCCTCCACCTAAGCAAGAAACTAAAAGCTAGTACAATCAAAATATGTGACCCTTATGGACATTCAACACCTCTATTAAAATGACCTTTGTAAAAATTACACCTAATTAATAAAAAACAAAGAAACCTTAAAGTTGATGTTTGTTGAAGCTTCCTACTCCAAGTGTTTGTCCTATCTAATGATTCCCTCAAACTTTTGCTCCTGTTCTTGAAAGAGCTCATCCTTGGCTTTGTTTTCACGATGCTACCTTTGTGGAAAACGTGATTCAACTTCTCTTTTTCCCTTCAACAAAGTGGTGCACCCAAGAGAGACCAAGAAAGTACAATACAAGCAAATAAACCAAGAAAAGCTCAAAGAAGGAAGGTAAACATCCAAGTGGATAGATTTTATTTAGACAAACTCAAAGAATAAGGAAGCAAGACAAGCAATCGAATAAGGGGTTAAAAAGAAAGTTAAGACAACAAAAAGGAAACCTAGAATGACAATAGAATAGATTTTGGAGTGCACTAATTATTATGTTTTTACTCTTTTTACTTATTTTTATTACGTTTTACTAACTTTTTTTATGTATTTTCTTTTGTTTTGTTTTCTCTTTTTTTTTTTTTAAATTGATTTTGCTACACCTCTTACATAATGAAAAAGCAAATATAACAAGGCGTCTAGGAAGAGTATTTGCTTAAACCAATAACAAAGAAAAAAGGCCACAAAAATTGAATTAAAAATGCAAATTAGAGAAGAAAAAATAACTTGAAATAGACTTAGCAGAATTTAGGTGATCAATTTTGGGCTCAAAACTTTGGGCATAGCTATTGTGGCAAGCTTGTTTGTGCAAGGAAATGGCCAATATAACATGCCCAAAAATACAACCCAACTAATCACAATTCAACCAAGCAAAACTATAAAAATTTCAAGCTACTTCTTCTACTCAACAACAGGAAATGACTTAGGAAGAAATTCAGCAATATTTTTTGAAGAATTTTATAGAAACATGTTATGATCTAAAACATGTAGAACACTTGGACATGAACCCACAAGAGGATACTCCTCTTGGATGCTCAATTCCTCAAGAAGACACACTCTTTATGGTGAAAAATTAAAAGCATAACTAGAAAGTTATTGTGACAAGAAAATGACTAAAACATGACAATCTAAATGAAAAAACAACAAGAATAAAAACTGAAAAGTAAAGGTGCAAATGAAGCTAAAACTTACGCTCAAGACAAGGTAACAACATGCCGAAATAAAAAAAAATAAAGAACAAGGTAAGAACAAAGTTGCGAATCGAAGAGTCTAGACCACCTTAGGTGGCTTCTTTCACAAAGATTGTGAAATCATTACAAAGATCCTCTTAGAAAATTCACAAGAAAACAAGCAAATAAATGGAAGGCAAGAAATAAAGGAACCTAAAGCATACAATTATTCAAGGAAAAGGAACAATAATTGAACCATAAAGAAGAAAATTGAAAGGAAATTAAATGACAAGAATTTAAAACTACAAAGTACTACTACCAACACATAAAAAGGAAATTAAAATGACAATAAAGGAAGGTAGAAAAATTTGACATAAGAACAGCAAGAACACTAAGAGAACAACAACAAAATGCTGGAAAAAATTAAGAGATTTAGAATAGAAAAGAACCTCTTGGAGTTGGTTTTTGATACCACTTGATGCAAACCAAGTTTGCACTCCCTTGATCTTTCTCGTTAAGGTTCCAAGCTTCCAAGAAATGGAGGATGGAGGGGGAAAGAAGTTGATGCATGCCTCCCTTGATCTTTTTCTAGAGGTTTTCTTCTTTGGTGAAATGGTTTATGGAAAGGTAAGAAGTGAGGTTGTTTTAGGCGCCACTTAAAGTAAGATAAGCCTAAGAGGGAAAGTTTGCCACAAGGGATGAAACCCTTGATAAAAACCTAAGGAATTCTCAAAGAGAGAAGGGTGGACACTAAGAATTTTGGCCAGTAGTCCTCAGGGAGATCTAATATGTATGCATTGTTGTTCACTCTCTTGAGGACTTGAAAGGGACCATCTCCTCGGGGGCTAAGCTTGGACTTCCTTTGAGTAGGGAAGCGAACCTTCCTCAAATGAAGCCATACCCAATCCCCTTCATTGAAGATAATTTCTTTCCTACCCCTATTGGCTTTACTAGCATACTCCTTTGAATGATGTTCAATGTTGGCCTTTACCCTTTCCTGTAAATTTTAACAAAATTCGCTCTTACTATTCCTTCTTTGTGAACATAAGAAGGGAATGGTAAAGGCAAGATATCAAGAGGAGTGAGGGGGTTGAAGCCATAAACAACTTCAAAGGGAGAATGCTTGGTGGTCCTTTGAACCACCCGGTTGTATGCAAACTCAATATGGGGTAGGTATTCATCCCAAGACTTGTGATTTCCTTGAAGAAGTGTCCTAAGCATAGTAGATAGAGATCTATTTACTACCTCAGTCTGCCCATCAGTTTGGGGGTGACATGTGGTAGAAAATAAGAGTTTAGTTCCTAGCCTTGCCCACAATGTTTTCCAAAAGTGGCTAAGGAACTTCACATCTCTATCAGAGACTATGGATTGGGGAATTCCATGTAAACGGACAACTTCTTTAAAGAAAAGTCTCATGATGTTGCTCGCATCATCTATCTTGTGGCATGGTATAAAGTGAGCCATTTTTGAAAATCTATCTACCACCACAAAGATAGAGTCTGCACCTCGTTGGGTTCGAGGCAGGTCAAGGATGAAATCCATACTAATATCCAACCAAGGTGCAGAAGGAGTAGGTAAGAGTGTGTACAATCCATGAGCCATTGTCTTAGACTTAGCTTGCAAGCAAGCAATGCATCTACGATAATGTCTATAGACGTCTTTCTTCATATGGGGCCAAAATAATTTTTCTTGTAAAAGCAGAAGAGTTTTGTTAATTCCAAAATGCCCCATGAGCCCACCCTCATGGCTCTCTTTTGTCAACAGATTTTTCATAGATCCTTGGGGTACACAAAGTCTGCTACCTTTGAAAAGGTACCCCTCACTCAGAAAGAACCCATTTTGGGTTTTACATGCAAATGTAGAGGCAACATAAATGGATCCAAAATCCTTATCAGAAAGATACATTTCTCTAATATTATCAAATCCTAGAATCTTTACACTTAAGATGGTGTAAAGGGTATGTCTACGAGACAAAGCATCAGCCACCACATTATGTTTTCCTTTCTTGTATTTGATGATATAAGGGAAAGTCTCAAGAAATTCTACCCATTTAGCATGCCTTTTATTAAGCTTGCCTTGACCCTTCAAATACTTAAGTGACTCATGGTCACTATGAATGATGAACTCCTTGGGTACAAGATAATGTTCCCAAGTTTGAAGGGCCCTTATCAAAGAGTAAAACTCTTTATCATAGGTGGGGTAGTTTAAGGCGGCTCCATTTAGTTTTTCACTAAAATAAGCCACGAGATGACCACCTTGTAACAACACAGCTTCCACACCGATTCCCGATGCATCACACTCTAGCTCAAAAGTTTTAGAAAAGTCAGGAAGAGCTAAAACTGGTGCATGGGTTAGTTTCTCTTTGATAAGTTCAAAGGCTTTTTGTTGTTTTTCACCCCAAAGGAAAGGAGTATCCTTCTTCACCAAATCATTTATTGGTGAGAAAAGTGTGGAGAAGTTAGGCACAAAGCGCCTGTAAAAGCTCGTGAGACCATGAAAACTCTTGATCTCAGTCACACTTTTTGGGGTGGGCCATTCTTGGATGGCTTTGATTTTGTCGGGGTCCACTTGAACCCCATTTTTATTAACTATAAAACCTAAGAACACCACACTCTCCACACAAAAATTACATTTTTCAAGATTTCCATAGAGTTGGTGTGACCTAAGAATGCAAAAGACGCGCCTAAGATGGCCTACATGTTCATCTAGGCTCTTGCTATACACTAAGATGTCATCAACATAAACTACACAAAATTTTCCTAAGCAATCCCTAAGGACATGATTCATAAGCCTCATGAAGGTGCTTGGGGTATTGGTAAGCCTAAAGGGCATTACCAACCACTCATAAAGCCCAAACTTGGTCTTAAAAGTGGTTTTCCACTCATCACCTTCCTTGATGCGGATTTGGTGATAACCACTCTTAAGATCAATTTTCGAAAATAATTGGGCCCCATGCAATTCATCAAGCATGTCATCAAGCCTAGGGATAGGGTACCTATATTTGATGGTGATGTTATTGATTGCTTGACAATCAATGCACATCCTCTATTGGCCATTCTTCTTAGGCACCAACAAAACTGGCACAGCACAAGGGCTTAGGCTCTCTTGAACCCAACCCTTCTTCAATAGTTCTTGGACTTGAGATTCAATCTCCTTGGTCTCCATGGGATTAGTCCTATAAGCAGGCCTATTAGGCAGGCTATCCCCACGTACCAAGTCTATTTAGTGTTCTATACCCCTAATTGGAGGAAGTTCTTTGGGAACTTCATTAGGGAATATATCATCAAACTCCGTTAAAAGCTCTTGAACCTCTTGAGGTAGGTTCTCATGTCCAAGTTCTATGGCAGTGCTAGAACTAGAAGGGAAAAAAGTGGAGGGGGAAGAAATGGGGGATGCCTCTTTGCAAAGGAGGAGATAGAAAGGTCTGTTAGTTAAGGGGGCTTCCTTTAAATCCAACTTTGTTGCAAATAAACTCCTTTTACTAATGACTTTCTTGGAAGGGGCACCAACTTCCAACTCAACCTCCTTACCCCTTTCAAGCTTTAGGGGTAAAGCTTTGCTTTTTTTTTTTCCTCATCTCTCTTATGTTTCATGATGAGTTGGTCCTCCGCCACTTGTGAAGGTGTTATAGGACACAACTTAATGTGCTTATCCTTATGAGTGAGGATGATGTTATTGGAATGACCATGGTGTATGGCTTTCTTATCAAATTTCCATGGTCTTCCTAGCAAGATATGGCCAGCTTCCATCGGGACTATGTCACACAGGATCTCATCTTTATAAGACCCAAAGGAAATTGGAACCTTGACTTGCTCATTGACCTCCATTTCCCCTTGCTCATTGAGCCATTGAAGCTTGTAAGGCTTAGGGTGGGGAAGCGGGGTCAAGGCTAGCTTTTCCACCAACCTTGAGCTACAACAATTGCAGCATGACCCACTATCCACAATGAGAGAACATATTTTGTCATTTACCTTACAGCGAGTGTGGAATATGTTCTCCCTTTGAGATGAGGACACTTTCAAAGGTTGGCTTCCAAGAAGCCTTCTTATCATTAAGAGGTCTCCCTCACATGCATAAGCAGTTTCATCACAATCAGATTGGTATGCATGAACCCCTTCTCCTTCGCTCTCACTAGAGGAGTGTTTTCCTTAGGTTGGTGCCTCTTTACATAAGGTAGGTTATCCTTTTTAAAAGTTTTCCTTCTAAGTTGATTTTCCACCTTGATGCAAAGTTGAACTAACTCATCAAGGAAATTTTATGAGAAGAGCTCCACCTTATCACGAATTTTGGGGCTTAACCCACACAAAAACCTTGCCATAGTGGCCTTGGGTTCCTCAATGATACCCGCCCTCAAGATAAGAAGTTCCATCTTTTGTCTATACTCTTCTATACTAAGGTTGGTTTCCCTTAGCCTTTGGAGTCTATCCAAAAGATCTCTTTCATACTAAGAGGGAATATGCCTTCTTCTTAGAGCACTTCTAAGATCATTCCAATATCTTATGGAAGACATATTGGTGCAGATTCTCTCATTGGTTAACCCAACCCACCAATGCATGGCATGCCCTTGGAAGCTAAGGGTTGCCATTGGAACCTTTCTTTCTTCTCTTACCTCATGGCAAGTGAAGAGTTGTTCTACCTTGATTTCCTAATCAAGGTAGGCTTCCACATCTTCCCTTCCATGAAATGGAGGGAGATCAATTTTGGGCTCCCTTGGAGGGGCCCCATTATTATGCATGGATGAATGGGAGTTTCTCCTAGGATGATTGTAGTATTCTTCCTCACTTTCACTCCTATGGGTATGTCTAGATGGGGAACCTAAGACTATCCCTTTCATTTTGTAATTCTCACCATTCCCATGCTTTCTTTTTTCTTCTTCTTTCTCTTTTCTTCTTTCTCTTTCTTTTCTTTCTCTCCTTTCTCTTATTCTTCTCTCTTCCTTCTCTCTTTTTTCTCTCCTTTCTTCCTCTTTTTCTTTTATTTTTCTTTTCTCCTTGGACTCTTTTTCTCTCCTTTTTTCTTCTCTTCTCTCTTGTTCTTTTGCCATCCACTCCCTAAAGTCCATGTTTAAGTTTTCTAAAGTGTAATCTTTAGAAATATTTCTTTGGTTTACACTCTTGTTTGATGAATAACTATGAGCACTAGAGTGGGTATGTGATGTCATTGTGCTTGAATTTCTAAGAGGAAAAAGGTGGCTAAAAAATTTTCACAAACAAACACTCCTCTCTTTTTTGTGTTTTCTTGCCTAAAATGGCTTGATGAGTCTTTGGAACTTTTTAGCCTTCTAAGTGCTTTGAATAAGAAAAATAAAGCAAGAATTTTAAAGAAAAAATTCAAAAGAGAAGGGATCTAAATCGAGCTCCTAAGGTGTTGAAGGAAGTGTACCACTTCTTCCTTCTTCACCTAATTTTCGAGAAACTAAAAAATTAACTAAATCTTATTACAACCAAAGGGAGGGCCTTAAGGGCACTCAAACTCCCAACTACAAAATTAATACACCCAAATTAAAGAAAAAGTAAAGTCTTCAAAAAATGATTCTCCAAATGCTCCCTCAAATCAAAGTCTTCACTCCTAGGTGTGTTTCCTTTTCAGGTGATCCCTTAGGCTCTTAGTCCAACCTTTCAAAATATGCTACCCTTGTGGTAAGCTCCTTTTTCAAGCTTTCTCCCAAAAGTGACACTAACACACAAACCAAAGAAACCAAAAGTAGCAAGGGGAGGTGCGAATAGAAACTCAAAAAGCAATAAAAGATAACACAATCAAAAGGACACTTAACCAAATGGTAAGAGTATATAAGACAAACTAGAAAGATGATTTAAAACACAAGCAACAACTAAAAGGTAAACAAAAGAAAGAGAGCACACAATGGAATACCTAAGAATGACACTAGATTAAAGAGTAGAAAGACACAAATATCAAGTTCTAGTGTACCAAAAGTAATAAAATTTCTTTTAAGGTTCCAAGTTCAAAGTTGAAGCACTTGCTAATTTTAGGTTAGGTACATCAAATGAATTTTTCAAACTTTCTTTTCTTTTGTTTGTTCCTTTTTTTTTTTTTTTGAATCCTTCGTTGTTGTTTTTTTTTGTATTTTATTTTAGACTTTGTTCTCTTGTTTTTTTTTCTTGAATATTTACTAGATGCACCTAAATTGATTGTCAATTTAGTGCTTAATAACAAAGAGTTATGCGCTTGGAACAATAAAGAAAATTAAAAGCAACAATTGAGGTACCACTAGAAATGACTTCAAAATGCAAAGTAGCTATAGATGTGTTAATGGTTTAGTAGTTTGGTGTGCCACTGGACTCAAGCTTTGTTAAGTTTTTTAGTAATTTGTTGAACACAAATACCAAACTTATAGCTTAAGTGAAAGAACCCATAAACAAGAACTACCTTTACCACACAAATGAGCTACTAATTATACGTATAAGGAAAATAAAGACAAAGGGAATTGAGCAACTATTTTGGATTATTTTTTTTTTAAGAATATGCTTGAAACTAAAAACACATGAACCTCTAAAGAGACTTAGACATGAGGTATGACCCTCTATGTTGCTCAATTTAAGAAGTTTCAAAAGCTTGTTTGTAAAAACAAAAGAGGCTAAACTTAAAAGGAATTAATAGACAAAATGGGAAACTATAAACATGACTTATAGACAACTACAGAAGAGTATAAAAGTGAAAAATAAAAGCTAAAAATAAGGCAAAAACAAGGCAACTAAGTGCAAGGAAACACAAGAATTTGGTCTAAATTTCTTGACCACAAGGTTGTGGAATTCACCACAACGGCATGGATTTTTAGCAAGAAATTCTCAAAACCAAAATTCAAGCAAGAAAGCACCAAACTCAAAGCTTAAGCGGAAATTAATGTATATGGGAGAAACGTAGATGCAAAGAAAAGAACAATATAAATTGCATCAAGAAAAACATAAATGGCGCAAATAAACTATAACTCAAAACAATAAACTCAAGACATAAATGGAAATGATAAACAACAATGGAAAGCTAGAAAAAATTGCGGAAATTAAAGATAAAATAAAATAGGAAAACGGAAAGAAAAAATAAATGAGGTAGGAAGAGAGTTTAGACCTCTAGAACCAAATGCTCTAGATACCAAATGATGCATGCGTCCCTTGATCTTTTTCTAGAGGTTTTCTTCTTTGGTGAAATGGTTTATGGAAAGGTAAGAAGTGAGGTGGTTTTAGGCGCCACTTAAGGTAAGATAAGCCTAAGAAGGAAAGTTTGCCACAAGGGATGGAACCCTTGATAAAAACCTAAGGAATTCTCAAAGAGAGAAGGGTGGACACTAAGAATTTTGGCCAACTCAAGGTTTTTCCATTCAATAAAGTGTAAAAAATACAAAAGTGTGAAGGAGCACCTTTTTATAGAGGGAGTTAACCTCTTGGACAAGTCAAGAAGGAAAAGAAGGGCTAGGATTAAAAGGAGTCATCCAAGGGAGGAGGATTAAAGCCCAAAGTCCAATCAATCCCCTCCTTTAGATGAGAATTGGTGCCCAAGCTACCTCATCCAAGGGCCAAGATTACTCCTTTATTAGTTTTGGGTTTTATTTAGGAAAAGAGGGTGTAGTTATCAAACTACCCCTTATTTCCTAAATAAAGGCCCAAAAGCTAATCTTACCCCTTCTTATTACTAAGACACCTCCTAGAAAATTAAATGGACTAATACATGTCCAAAATAAAATCCTAGGTTCTTAAAATAAAAATTACAAGTAAATAAGTCATGACTTGCATAACTTGATGGTCATATGGAGGTGAGATCTTCCTCCTTCTACTCTAGCCATGTCTTCTTCTATTCTCCTAGTCATGGCCCTAGTGATAGGGCCTTTGCTTGGGGAGAATGCATCAAAAGTGGAGGAGGGGTGTCACTCTTAGAAAGAGATAAGCCAAAACAAGGGAAGGAGCCCTTAATAAAAATCAATTAAGAAGACGTTCCTTAAGGGAGGAGTTCCTCAAGACCTTTTACTAGTGAATGTGCTCAAAAGAGACTATTCTCTATTTAATTCAAAGGTAAGAATTACATAGAATGAAGGGTCCTATTTATAGGAAGTAGGAGGCTAGGATTAGGGAGCTAAACAAGGACATCTAAGCCCAAGTCCAATACCCAATCTAGTTTAGTCTAACTAGCTAAGATTCCTTATCCTAAAAAGGTGTCTATAATCAAGGAAAGTGGGTCCTTCTGTTTGTCATATTTTGTGTGTCAGAAAAAGAGGTGTAAAAATGAGTTAGGAGGTGCGGAAATGATCCACACTTCCAAAGTTGGGCTGCACCTCTTTCTACTACACTCCACATAGGTACCACTTAGTTTTTACAAGGAAAATGACCAAAATACAAGTCATTAATTGAAGGATATCTCACGCCCCTAATTATTAAGGTGATTAAAAATATTTACAAACTAAATACAATGAAGACAAAGGTTTTAATTTTTCAATCAAGCCCCATCTATGTCATGCCTTCTTCTCATCCTTCTAACCATGATGCATGCTAGATGGGATTACATCTATTTTATAACAATTTATATTGTTCTATTCTACATCTCATAGAATTTATCACAAAAATGAAAAAAATCTCTTACAATTTCAATATATAATTCCAATTTAGATACAAGCCAAGTTTTAGAAACTACTAACTATTCATCCTTTTGCATTGCAAAAATATTCTCGATGAAATAAGGATATAGAAAACAAATTAATAGTTTCTGGCAATTTTAGTTAAAACCAACGTTAGATTGAGTGAAACTGATTCGAATTTCTTAAACAAAATACGTATTTGATGGGTGTTGTACACACTCATTTTAATATATACACACGTATAGTGTTTTATGAAGTTAATAAAAATAGATACAGTTGAGTATATTAAAAATATATTATATTCTTATTTGAGTATTATTTATGGTGTTGATAATATTTTCTTATATAAAAATATGTAAAATAATCATAAAGGGCATCCGAAACTGAATAGAAGTGAAATAAAGAGCTGTTGTAACATAATTCGTTAAAATTATTGTAGCTACGGTGATGTGATGAAGATTACTAAAAGAAGCCATACATATAGAAAGAGTTATATATACCAATTCTGAAAACAATTTTAAACATCATTTTCAACCGCCATTTTGCTACGTGCACGGAAGTTAGTAGTAGAGTTATTCTACTAAACTTGACTCAATAAAATTATTAGTTGTAGCTATGGTGATGATATATATATATAGAAGAAACCGGACATATTTATAACAGGTGTAGTTTATACCGTTCCTGGAAGTGGTTTTTGTCATATATCATTGTCTTTGATGCAAGAACGACAAGATATACTAAATAAACATACTAACTTAAATATTCCATTGTTGTCAATTAAGAAATAAAGCATCAAAGCAAGATGTATATATTTTATTAAGAAAACCATACCAGAATTCAGATCAATGCCAAGAATATCTAAGCAGATGAGATTTCCTATATTTATTTACTTTGTCTTACGTATATCTCACATTTTTTATTTAAAAAATTTAAATTCATTTTTGTTCTTTTGAAAACACGTCATGTTCAGTTTCATGTTGATTGTCTTTATATGGTGTGACTGGTTATTTAGTAGTTACCTGGAGGTTACTTTATTGGGTGATTATGAGTTGATTACTTGGTGATTATTGTGAGATTGATTATGAGGAGGTCATCAACCATTCTTTCCTAATTAGGTCGGTTTTCTGACATATCATTCCACCAGATCTCTAGGTTGTTTTTTTTTTCAGGTTTTGTACTTGTCTTGGTGACTGCCTCTTAGGGGCTCGCGAGATGTCTTGACAGTTGTTAAGAGGTCAGACAGGTGTGGTCATGTTTCTCAAGTTGTATTTCTCAAGTCATGTTTCTCAAGTTGTCAATAGCTTCTGTCCAGCACATAAGCCCCTTAGCCTTAAGCTCTATAAGAGTTAAAAGGTTGGATAATGAACTTGGATAGTGTGGATTGTTCTTTTAGACAATGTCAAACAAACTAAAGGAGGTTCACCTTGATGCAAGTGGCGCGAGAAGTGATGCGATGTATAACGAGGATTGACTTCTAGTTAGTTTGTATCAATCACCTTTTGTAATGAACATTTTACTACTGTAATGATGCTTTGACTATTAATGAAAAAGTTGCATGTTTCCGATTGTGTGACGATATGCAATGAAATGCATGTTAGCATTGGGACATCAATTATTCTTGGTCGACCTACAATATAACTCAAGTTTACATTAGGGTTTGTTTAAGATATATAATGTAACTCTTGGTTTGCAGCCATCCATTGAATCCTTTCAAAAAGGCTACCACAAACATGTTTTAGTGAGGGTCAACAACCTATATCTCTTTCTTTTTCTTCTCTTCTTCTCTCTTCCCTTTCCAATCTCTCTTGTCTTTTCTCTCTCTCTTCTCTTCTCTTTCTCTCTTTAGTATCTCTATTAATACAATGTTTTGAGCTGAGTGTGCATACGACTCAAACATTTTTTCCTATATTCAAGTCTCACATATAAAAATTGAATTATTACATCCATAGCTCACCACAACATTTCCCAAGTTTTAAATATTTTCTCACACATTTTCTTATAAGTCTCTATGACCCTTGTAGAGTATAATCGTGATATCTTGGGTTTTATTAATCCTATGACATTGTTTCTTATCTAGTTTGAAAGATATGAAATTTATCTATAACTATTATGTTGACCTCAAAAGCCAAATCAAACACCCATTATGTCAAAACTTCAAGGAAACATGAATCTATAGCTTAATTATGGCAACTCGACCTTAAGTCACTAATCTAATCATAACTTGAGTTCTAGGTATCTTTTTGTAGGTGAAACCAACAATATTAGTTAGTTAACATTTAGGACTGCGACTTTCATGAAGACCATTTTCTCAAATTTTATCTTTTCCTATTGCTTTTCTCATCTGAAGATTATGAACACTAACAGTAAAACATGCACTACAATTTTTCCATTTTTTCTCTCTCCTATGGTTTCCTTTATCCTCTAAAATACACTCTAAATCATCAAATTCAAATTAAATCCTTCTTTATCTCCAAATAATTCAATAGTTATAACTAATCACAATGAACCACAAAAGGGAATTACTCCAACAGTTCAATAAATTAATGGAAACAACCACTCCTACTATGTTCAAGACACTATTTCTAAGATATAAAAATGGAAAACTTCAATGTCAACATAATCATTACATATATATAGTCTATTTATCCAATAATTCATAATTCTATGAACCAGCACACCAAATACAATGATAAACTGACACACCAAACAATGATGAATCAATGATAACCCCATTACCAACTAACGCAATTGTTATAACTAATCACAAAGAACGACAAAAAGGCAGCACTCCAAGAGTTCAATAAATGAATACATACAACCATTATTGAGTTCAGGGACATTGTTGTAACTTTGTTGTAAATTGTGATATTTTAAACTTTTAAAATTAAAAAATATGTAATACTTTCGATTATTATAAAAAAATTATATAATTTTTAGCATAATATATTATAATTTGGTAAATATTATAATTTTTTAATAATTTGGTAAATATTATAATTTTTAATTATTTTAAAAAATATATATGTATGTTGTGGGTAACAAACCGATCCGTTAATTCAACGAATTTTGTAAGTAAGATATAAACTCTTACAAAAATTTATTTATTTTAATAAATTAGATTTATCCAAAACATTTAAAAGGTAGATTAATTTAAAAGAACAGGGTAAACCTATTTACCCACCTAGGTACAAGTAGCTTGATACACACCTGCTCTCTATTAAGTATTAGCAACCGGTAAATGAACAAACATACCCATATATATTAATTTGTGGGTATCCCTTAGAGATATTCATATTGTACTCATTGTGGGATTTTACCCACCACAGTTGTATCCATTGTGAGTCTTTTTTATGTATTTTAAAAATTTAATAATTCAGCTAATGCAAATAATAAATTTTCTTATAATATTATTTAATTTAAAATTATATGCATCATTAATTTTCATTTAAATTTATTTTCAATTTATTATATATAAAATATTTTAATATATCCGGTATAATGCCATAATATTATGTAGTTCTTTAAAAAAAAAAGGTGGTAATTACATTTATTTTATTGTTCCATTCAAGAAAGGCAACGTTAAACACCCTTTTTGTTTTTTCTTCTTTTTTAATAAAGTTCTTCTTTTGTTGGCATCTAAAAACTAGAAATTCAATTTGGTTGCAGACTCCAAGACCATGAATGCGTCTCAAATAATACTGTGTAGTATTTGAGACTCTCCTTCTTGTAAATTTAAGGTTGGGTTGATTTAGTTTTGTTATTTAACTTTTAAAAAAAGTTTTTAAGAATCTTTTTTAAAAATTATTTTAAAAACAAATTTATTTATTAATTATTATTTTAAATTATTTTAAAAATATAAAAATAAAAAAATTTGTTTGTTTTATTAAAATTTTATTAATAAAAAGTAAAAAAACAATTTATTCTAATTATATTTTGAATTTTCAAAATCAAAATAGAAAACTAAAAAGTAAAACTATATTTAATTATTCTTATTTTTTAGTTTTTAAAATTTAAAAAACCAGAACTATTTTTTAAAATTATCTTTAAAAATACTATCTAAATAAACTTTTTAGTGTTTAAATATTAAAATGCTTAAAAAACAAACACTCGATTTTTGTTAGTGGAAAATATGTTGTCTTTTTTGCTTTAGTTTTTTATTTTTTATTTTCTAAAAAAAATCTAGAAACTAGAAATCAATTTCTTTTACGTACGTGCAATATTTATTGGCACATGACTTTCTGATATACATGCATCTTTCCAGCTTGTGACGCAGACTAAAATAGATGTACTTTCAATAATTTCCCTCCAATTTATGCATTCTTTTGTACTGCATTTAACATTTATAGGTTTTTTTGTTTTTATAATTTATGAAATATATAAATTTACTTAGGTAATTCTGCTCGAGTGTTATGTGATTATAGATGATAAATTTTTTCTTTGAAAATTTAATGTGGTTAGATATCCAAAACTTAAATTTAAAATTACAAATATTAAACTTAAACAATCCCGTGTTAATTAATTTACAAAGCCCTATAATTTTAAGTTAATATTTGTAATACTTGAAAAATGAAAGCATATATATTTATTCCATATATTGCAACAAAAATGTAAGAAAAAAGCATGAGGATGAGTTCTTAAGAAATTATAACTTTGGATTGTTGAGAAGAAGAGAGAAGCAAGAGAACATTTTCAGACGTAAATTAATATGAGACTTTTCAAACAACTTTTAGTGTCATCGATCAAGTAACTTTTCCCTTGTTTTCTTTTATATTAACAAATTAGCATGGTATAAATGTCAGAAAAAATTAATGCTGTGAAAATTAAGATCTAGCATGGGATAAAGAGAGAAAACAAACATCATATATTAAGAGGTTTAAATAAATATTTTGTTTGAAAAGTTTTAAAAATAATTTTTGGTATTTGAAATTTAAAAATATTTTTTTAATTTCTAAAAATTAATTTATTTTTTATATTAATATTATCCGATAATAAATAAGAAAGCTGATACTAATAAATAAATAATTTAAATTGATACACAGACCAAAGGAAAAAGCCTTTACTCATTAAAACTAACACATGTTCCAAAATTTGTATATATGGCTCTTATTATGTGTGGCTTCTTTCAGTAATATTAGCATATGCATCATAGTAGGTCAGTAGCTATAACATATAATATATTTTAATGAATATGTACTACAACAAAGCAACTTTTATTTCTCTTTCATTCAATCTTTGTATTTTGATCTACCCTTTCAGTGAGAGTTTAATTTTATTGAAACTCTCTTTAATTTTCAAAAAAATAAGTTTACAGAAAATTAAATCTTTATATTATTATTTCTTTTATTTTTTCAGTTCTATTTATTTGTATTCTTGAACATTTCATTGGTTCCATTGAGGGTGTGCTTCTTATTTCCACCTTATTTAATTTTTTGTTCCTGCTGTAAAAAATTAAATACGATTAACTTGAACTCAAATTGTTTAAAGTTTTTGTAAGAAAGGTGTTACTGTGTATTTTTTAATTTTAAGATTCTTATACAATGTTAATTTTAAGATGCCATGAAATATGCCATATTTGGTCACTAGTACGTAAAAAAAATAATTATAAATCAATTAAAAATACTTTTTAGATCTAGATTGCAAGGGTTGACAAAATTATTTTTCTGTGTATATATTTGAGTAGAAAGTAAAACATGTTAAATCAACTAAATTAATAACTTTTCTCTTATCTTTCTAAAATAGTAATTTTTTTGCTCTCCACTTTTCCTAAATAAAGGCTAAAACTAACACATTTTCCATATAAATTGTTTTTGAATGGTAACAACTAAGAGAACATCTTAACTATTAAGGCCACCTAATTTCATTATTTTATTATAGAAATCTCACAATTGTTATATTTAATTGTTATAATAAATTTGTCTCCAAAAATATATTAAATAATCTTCATATTTTAACTTTGATGTTTGTCATATATGATTTTTCTTTTATAATTTTTATATGTAACTTCAGAAACATTATGAATTTTTTAAACACCTTTAACAACATTTTTTATTTTTTAATAAAATATTTGAAAATGTATCGTAGGTAGGTAAGAAGTCTAGAAATTTTTAAATAGTGATTTCTTTTTAATTAAAAGATAAATTTTCTTCTGTAACATTTGTATTTAAAGCGTTTTGATGCTCTCTGCAATGTGATTCAATAATTTTTTTCCACCTATTTAATGATAAATAGTTGTTTAATGATACCACACAATTACAATGCTCTAAATATGTTTAATTTTTCTTTATTTGGAGGATAAGATAATAATTAATTAAATTATTATTTTTATTTTAATTAAAAGCTAAAATTAAGTTTAAATCCCTAAAACTCAATTCTACTTTCCTTATATTTACTTTCCTTTTCCCTAAAAACTCTTATCACTTTCACTTGGTTTCTTTTTAGAATTTGTTGATCTAAATTTTGTTTTATTTTTTTCCCGTTCTTTACTAATGTAAAAACCTTGTAATTTTAGATATTAATTAAAGTTTAATTAGTATACACTGACAGTGTAAATTACACTGGCATTCAATCATATATCTTCATTCATATGACTTTTAAAGTATTAATTGGTAAAGTCAATAATTTACCATAAATTCAAGATTGTGATTGGATGTTGGTTAGGCGGCTGCTACTAGTAACTCACATTGATTGCACTCAGGAGCCAAGGTTACCACAAGATTTTGAAAAAAAAAAAAAGGAAAAATGGAAAATTGCAGAGTTCATTCATACCTAGCATAAACCCTAAAAGGATAATAAATACTAGGTAGGTAACAAAACAACAATGGGCCACACAAGGGTACAATTTAACTGATAAAAAAACTTAACAAAAAAATATTAAAAGACATCCAAAAAAAACTCAGATATAATCTAAAGTCAATTGGGCCTTCTTGTTTTTCTTTTTGCACCCTTTGGACCCGTAGAGCTTGCAACAATACCTCCCACAACACAAGACACTTTGTCCTCAAAGTGTGATACAGGGTTGGCTAAAATAAGAGGGGTGGGGATTGTTGATGTGGCATCATATTTGGATGGTGGGATTTAAGGGGATGTGTGTGAGTTATTGGGGTATGTGAAGTGAGGGGCAAGGGCTAGATGGGGAATTGTGGAGAGTTAATAAGAGGGTTGGACCATTGAGTAAGGGATGATTGTGATTGAGGCTGGGGAAAAGTGCATGACAGCTAGGGGGCACGTGTTTGTTGGGCTCAAAGACAAGGATAACTGGTGCCTAGGAGGAGTTAAGGTGAGGAGTTTCACGGGAGACAGTGGTTGTCAAAGACTCAAACGACTTCAGTAGACTTCTTGATCACTAATCATGATCAGTCATTTTTACTCTCACGGCTAAAAATTGATATGAATGTCGAAGGCAATGACTTTTCATTTTTTGCAACGTTTCATTAATTTAGGAATTAATGTAACATGCAATTAATCATATGTGATAATTGCATGATAATGGAGTATTTAATTTTTCTTTTGAAAGTTATGATTTTGAACAACCACTAGTTCTATAAATAGGGGATGAAGTGTACTCAAAAGGCAACCATTAAATTAGTGAAATTATAATTGGGTTTTTACGCTTTTGTGAGAGATGAATTTCTCTTTAAAACTTATCAATGAATTTTTCCTTGTGGTGTTCTACTAGACTTATCAAGGGTAAATCACCACCTTTATGGCATCATATGACTTATCTTCCATCTATGGAAGTGACATCATCTATCCCTTCGTTAAACCATTTTCATCCTTTCCATTTTCTTGTTTACCTAATTCTCATTTTTTTTTTGTTAACATATTACCTTCCAACCTAGATAGATCCGCAAAACAAATCCAACCCTGTAGATTTACATCATAAGGCAATTTGAACAGCTGGATCTAGAGGTTGGGAGTGTCAGCTGAAACATTTGCGTGAGAATGTGAGGGTAAAACAGGGGAGATGAAGGGGTGGGAAGTGTTGGAGGGGGTTGTGGTGGGGGAGGGCAGTGGCGGAGCCAGCAAGAGGTGCAGCAGCGATGACAACAGCAGGCTATGAAAGGCACAAAGAAAGGAAACATGGACATGTCATAAATGAGCGACTTTGAAGGAAAGGCGTAGCTGGTAAACGAATTTGCCGGTGCGAAGGAGAATCTGAAAAGGCCAAAAATATTGGCGACCCAGTTTCATCGATGAACGACCCGCGACAAAAAACTAACAGTAAGGATGAAGTTTCAACAAAACCCAGTTTTCTACCTAAGAAACCTTGTCTTGACTCTTTGTATTAGCTTGATTGGCCATTCGTTAACAAGTTTTCCGTAAGTTTGCTTTGATTTGAACTAAGATCTCGTGGTGTTCCTGTATGTGGTCTATCATGAAGGGAAATGGTGTTGTGCAAGGAGCAAGGTCCAGGAGGCACAATGGTGGCAATCCGTAGAGAGCCTGAAACATAATCATTTGGATGGCAGAATGGTGGGTGGTGTTGTACCACAGTTCGGCCAAATGGAGAATACGGAACAAATGTCAGGGTTGTTCACTAAAAAAGCATCGAAGGTATGTTTCCAAACTCTTTTTCAGAACTTTTGTTTGTCCATAAAATTTGGGATGACAAGAACTGCTATATTTCAGGGTGATGCCATGAAGTTTGAATAACTCCTTCCAAAAGGAGCTCACGAAGATAGGGTCTCTCTCAGATACAATGGATGCGGGAAAGCCATGTAGACGGTAGATTTTGACCATGAACTTGTTAGTTAGAGCTTCGACGGTGTATTTGGAGGGCAATGGTAAGAAGTGGGTGTATTTGGTTAAGTATTCGGAAATAACCAAAATGGTGGTGTGTCTAAAAGAGATGGGAAGGTGGGTGATGAAATCCATGGTGAGTTCTTCCCAAACTTGATGAGGGGTCAGCAGGGGCTGCAATAAACCTTGTTTCTTGGCTGGTAAATATTTACTCTGTTGGAAAATGATGCAGTTTTAGATGAAGTGTTTGGCATCCTTATACATCTTGGGCCAGTTGAAGGAAGCTGCAATATGAGCCAAGGTAGGCTTCAAGCCGGAGTGACCACCAGGAGGTGTGGCATGGAACTCATGCGAAACAGTGGACTTTAAATTCAAAGCTTCAAGTATGAATAATCTTTTCTTGAAATAAAGTAAGCCATTTAGAATTGAAAATTGAGTTTGCATCTCCTCATCTAAATTAACTTTCTTGAACAATTCTTTACCCTCTGGATGTGAGGTGTAAAAGTGTTGCAATTTCTGAAATAAGGAGGAAATGGGTGAAGAGATAGTGGCAAATATGGGAAACTCATTCGAGAATTGGCATGAAAGAGCATCAACTACCACGTTTGAACAACCAGGTTTGTAAAAAATATCAAAATCAAAACCTTGAAGTTTTGCTGTCCATTTCTATTATTCAATTGTCTAGATAGTCTGTGTGAGAAAAGGCTTGAGACTTTTCTGATTTGTATCAATGTGAAAAAGATGACCAAGTAAATACTGATACCACTTTTTGATAGATTTCTTTATGGTGTACATCTCCCGAACATACACTGATGAAGCATTCATTCTGGGGCACATTTTCTTTGTAAAAAAAGGAACGGGATGACCCTGTTGAACCAAGCCTATGCCAATTGCAATGGAGGATGCATTAGTCTCCTCAATGAACAATTCAAAATATTTTGGTAGAGCTAAGACAGGTAGTGTAGTCATTTGTTCTTTCATTTTTGTAAATGCCCTAGTGGCCTCTATACTCCAACTGGAAGTAGTAAAATTGAGAATGCCAGTTAGAGGAGCGGCGAGAGTAGTATTGTGACGCATGAAATATCGATAAAAATCGGTGAGTCCTAAAACCCCACAGAGGGACGTGTGTGAACGTGGTTGCAACCAATCTAGCATAGCTTGCACCTTTTCCTTATCAGTAGCCATAGTAGTGTTAGAAATAACTTGTCCTAGATATTGCATTGGTGGGATGGGTTAGTTAAGGATAGGGCCCGTAAAAAAATGTCTGACATTCGTTACTGGAATGATTTAAAAACTTGTTTACGAAGAAGGCATATTCCTTCATATTATGAGAGGGATTTGGATAGACTCCAAAGACTTAGGCAACATAACCTAAGTATTGAGGAGTATAGACAAAAGATGGAGCTTCTCATACTAAGGGTGAGAGGCAAAGTAGTATCAAATGCTTCAAATGTCTTAGGAGAGGCCACATTGCCTCTCAATGCCCCAACAAGAAAACCATGATCATGAGAGGACAAGACATTTGTAGTGAGAATAGCTCATCTTCCTCCTCTAGTGAGAGTGAGGAAGAAGGGGAACATACTTTTGAACAAGAGTGTGAGGAAGCTTTTCCTTATGAGGGATACCTCCTTATGGTTCAAAGGCTTCTTGGAAGCCAACCTCTAGAGCTTGGCCAGTCACAAAGAGAGAACATATTCCATGCAAGATGTAAAGTAAATGACAAAGTATTTCCTCTCCTTATTGATTAAGGCTTCTGCTATAACTGTTGTAGCTCTAGGTTGGTTGAAAAGCTAGCCTTGATTACCATGCCCCATCCCAAACCTTACAAATTGCAATGACTCAATGAGCAAGGGGAGATGGTAGTCAATGAACAAGTTATGGTTCCAATTTCCATAGGATCTTATAATGATGAGATTCTTTATCACATAGTTCCTATGGAGGCTGGCCATATCCTATTGGGGAGACCATGGCAATTTGACAAGAAAGCCATTCACCATGGTCACTCCAGCCAAATAATCCTCACACATAATGAAAAGCGCTTCAAATCGTATCCTTTGTCACCTTCTCAAGTGGTTGAGGATCAATTTGTGATGAAAAAGAAAAGAGTTGAGGAAAAACAAAAACAAAAAAAAACACAACAAGCTTCACCCTTAAAGCTTGAAAAGGGTAAAGAGAGAGAGTCGGAAGGTGATGCCCCTTCCCAAGGAAATATTAGTAAAAAGAGCCTATTTGTTACTAAACGTGATTTAAAAGAAGCTCCTTTGACTAACAAGCCCTTTTATCTCCTCTTTTGCAAAGAGGCATCAAATCCTTCTCCCATTGTGCATTCTTCTGCTGAGAACACTGCCACAGCCCATGCACATGAGCACCTTCCTCAAGGGGTTCAAGATATTTTAAAAGAATTTGATGATATATTTCCTAATGAGGTTTTGAAAGGACTTCCTCCTATTAGGGGTATAGAACATCAAATTGATTTGGTGTCTGGCACAAGTCTACCTAATAGACCTACCTATAGGACCAACCCCATGGAAACCCAAGAGATTGAGTCTCAAGTGAATGAGCTATTGGAGAAGGGCTGGGTTCAAAAGAGCCTAAGCCCTTGTGTTGTGCTAGTCTTGTTAGTGCCCAAGAAGAATGACCAATGGAGGATGTGTGTTGATTGTCGTGCAATCAACAACATCACCATCAAATATAGGCACCGAATCCCTCGTCTTGATGACATGTTGGATGAATTGCATGGGGCAAAAATATTTTCAAAAATAGATCTTAGAAGTGGTTACCACCAAATAAGGATCAAAGAGAGGGATGAGTGGAAAACTGCTTTTAAGACTAAATTTGGTCTTTATGAGTGGTTGGTTATGTCCTTTGGTCTAACCAATGCCCCAAGTACATTCATGCACTTAATGAATCATGTACTAAGGGATTACCTTGGTAAATTTTTTGTCGTTTACTTTGATGACATTTTAGTTTACTCTAGGAACCTAGATGATCATTTAGGACATCTAAGGCATGTTTTTCCCTTCTTAGGAGTAATCGTCTTTTTGGTAACATAGAAAAATGCACCTTTTGTGTAGATAGTATAGTTTTCTTAAGTTTTGTAGTTAGCAGAAAAAGGGTCCATGTTGACCCCGAAAAAATAAAAGCAATTCAAGAATGGCCCACCCCAAAGAGTGTGACAGAGATCAAAAGCTTTCATGGTCTCGCTGGATTTTATAGGCGCTTTGTGCCTAATTTCTCCATGCTCTTCGCACCAATAAATGATTTGGTGAAAAAGGAAGTTCCTTTCTTTTGGGGTGAGAAACAAGAGAAAGCCTTCCAGCTAATTAAGCATAAACTAACGCATGCACCAGTCTTGGCATTACCTGACTTTTCTAAAACATTTGAACTTGAATGTCATGCCTCTGGTGTAGGAGTGGGAGTTGTCTTGTTGCAAGGAGGGCACCCCATTGTGTATTTCAGTGAAAAACTCAATGGTACCCCCCTCAACTACCCCACCTATGATAAGGAGTTTTATGCTCTAATTAGGGCTCTTCAAACTTAGGAGCATGACCATGCTCCCAAGGAGTTTGTCATTCATAGTGACCACGAGTCATTAAAATATTTGAGGGGTCAAGGTAAATTGAACAAAAGGCATGCAACATGGGTGGAATATCTTGAAACCTTCCCTTATGTCATCAACTACAAGAAAGGAAAACAAAATGTGGTGGTTGATGCTCTTTCTAGGCGTCATGCCCTTTATTCATCCTTGAGTGCAAAAATCGTGGGATTGGATGACATTCGGGATATGTATCCTTTTGACAAGGATTTTGACCCCATTTTTGCTGCCTCTGCATCTGCATTCGCATTAATGGCCCATGATGGGTACTTCATCAGTGAGGGGTATCTCTACAAAGGGAGTAAGCTTTGTATACCCCAAGGATCAATTAGGAACTTACTCACAAAAAAAGAGCCATAAAGGTGGGCTCATGGGGCATTTTAGGATTTCAAAACCCCCTCCTACTTTTACAAGAGAAATTCTTTTGGCCCCATATGTATAGAGATGTCCATAAACATTGCTCTAGATGTATAGCTTGCTTGCAAGCAAAGTCTAAAGCAATGCCTCATGGACTATACACACCTTTACCTACTCCTTCTGCACCTTGGGAGGATATTAGCATGGATTTCATCCTAGGGCTCCCAAGAACCCAACGAGGTGCAGACTCCATATTTGTGGTGGTGGACCAATTTTCAAAAATGGCCCATTTTATTCCCTGCCACAAAGTGGATGATGCGAGCAACATCGCAAGAATTTTCTTTAAAGAGGTTATCTGATTGCATGGCATACCATATTCAATAGTGTCAGATAGGGATGTGAAGTTCCTTAGCCATTTTTGGAAAACTCTTTGGGCTAAGCTAGGAACTAAACTTCTTTTTTCCACTACCTGTCACCCTCAAAATGATGGGCAAACAGAAGTGGTGAATAGATCTTTATCCATTATACTGAGGGCTCTCCTTAAAGGCAACCATAAGTTCTGGGATGACCACCTTCCCCACATTGAATTTGCTTATAACCGGGTGGTTCATAGAACCACCAAGCATTCTCCATTTGAGGTGGCCTATGGCTTTCATCCTCGTACTCCTCTAGATCTTTTACCTCTTTCTCTTTCTGTTGTTGTGCATAAAGAAGGAGAGGCAAAAGTCATTTTTGTAAAACAATTACATGAGAGGGTTAAAGCTAACATAGAGCGTCAATCCTTGAGCGATGCTTCTTTCGCCAATAGGGGGAGGAAAGAGGTCATCTTTGAAAAGGGTGACTAGGTATGGCTTCACTTGAGAAAGGATAGATTTCCCTCTCAAAGGAAGTCCAAACTTAGCCCTAGAGGAGATGGACCTTTCCAAATCCTTGAGCGGATCAGTAATAATGCCTATGTTTTAGATCTACCTAAGGATTATGGGGTAAGCACCAGTTTTAATGTTTCTGATTTGTCTCCATTTGTAGGTGTTGAAAAGGATGAAGACCCCATGGATTTGAGGTCAAATCCTCTCCAAGGGGGAAGAGATGATGTGACCATGCCTAGCCAAGGACCTATCACTAGGGCCATGGCTAGAAGGATTGAAGAAGACCTAGCCCTTGCAGACAAAGGAAGACTTCACCTCCTGTGGAGAGTGAAGATATTAGGCTAGGGACTTTAGTTAATAAAATGTAATTTTCCTTTATTTTAATTTTGAAGAGCATTAGGAATTTAATTTGGGACATGTATTTAGTCCATTTTTATTTTAGGAGGTATCTTAGGAATTTAGAGGGTGGATTTAGCTTTTTGGGTCTTTATAAAGGAAATAAGGGGTAGCCTTGATATCTACACCCCTCTTTTCCTACATAAACCCCCTAAGCTAATGAGAAGGAATCTTGGCCCTTAGTTTGAGAAACTTGGGCACCAAGTTTGATGATCTAAGGAGGGAATTATTTCTCAATCCTCCTCCTTTAGATCTCTCCTTTTAATCCTAGTCCTTCTTTTTTAGGTTATCTTGTTCAAGAAGTTAGCTACCTCTACAAATAGGAGCTCCTCCTCTCACTTGTATTTTTTACACTTGAATTTAATCCTAGAGACCATATTGGCCGTGAGGTTCTTACCTTTGAGTGTCCCCCCTGCTCCTTTGTGAGAGCTTCTAAGAGTTATCAAGGGACCCTTCCCTTGTGGTCTCTCTCCTTTGGCTTATAAAACCTAGTGTTTGTGGCACCTCACCCCATTCCTTTCCTCTCTATAAAAACACTTCCCTTCCAAGTATCCTTAGAAAAGATCCTTTGGGGAAGTGATCATCAAAGATCACATCAAGTATCCCAAAGGTTCAAATCCTTCCTTAATTGGCTTTTTTGACTCCGACTTTGTAGGTTGCAAGTTAGTCAGGAAAAACACAAGTGGAACTTGTCGTTTATTTTGGGAATAGTCTACTATCTTGGACAAGTAAAAAGTAAGCTCGTGTGGCCTTATCTACTATTGAAGCTAAATACATAGCTACTGGAAGTTGTTGTGCCCAATCCTTATGGCTGAGGCAACAACTTGAAGACTTTGGCATCACAATTTGCTCCAAAGCGTCCTGCACAAGGCTCTCCAGCCAAAACTAGAGAATACTTTCATGAGTGGTTCTCATTTCAAGAGCAATATGACCGTTTCAACCAAATCTATGCGAGTAGGGAAGTGATCTCTCCAAAGGTATTCATCTTTTCTTGGCTCACTAAGAATGGTTCAGTTTTCATGATGACCTAGAGTTCCAAGGGTTGTCAAAGTTTTCTCAACTCAAAGGGGAGTTTTACCCCGATCTGATTAGGATTTTCTACTCTAACTTGAAGCAAGATGATTATGGAAATTTAATTTTTGAGGTAAAGATGAAGAAGATTGTACTGACTAATGAGATGTTTCTGACTATTGGTGGGGTTGCCAATACTGTAATCAGTGCAAGTATGGATGACCTCAAAGAGAAATAGGTCAATTATAGAAAAATGGAAGTTTTAAAATCAATGTTCGTCAAACCTGATTACTGGGAATGAGGCAGAAGTAGGAGAAAGGATTTGAAGAAAAAGATAGTGTTTAATATCACGGGAATGAAAGTTGATGATAGACTGCTGCACTACTCTATTGCTTGGATACTGGCTGCCTCTGGGAGTAATCATGCTCAGATCTTGGAGGATAATCTTGATGCGTGCTATCAAGAATAGTATCAAGGTCAATTGAGTGGATGTCATTAAGTGTAACATGCTGAAGACTCATTGTCTGGATGAGTACAAATGTCCATATGCAGTCTTTATCTCAAAAGCCTTCGATAAGTTTAGTGTGGACACCTCAAATGAAGCAACAAATTTACTAGGGATGTTCACTTTGTTAAGGATCATGCATTGAAGATGATGAAGTTGATTAAGACTGATGAGGGTTGGCTGACAAAGGAAGAGTTGCAAGTTGAAGATGAAGATGAGTTTGTGGAACCAAAGGTGTTGACTCCTTTTGAGGAGATGATTTTAAAGCAACTGGAGGAATTGCAGACTTCACTGGAGAGAGAGTTTTGGGAGATAAAAGACTCCTTGGAATCGATCTCAGAGATACTAGATTTGTTGAATGTCCTTTTCCCTGGACCATAGGATCAAAACTTGTCTGTGCATCTTCATCTTAGGATTAAACATCTTAGGACTTGCATTATTTGTATATTGCCTTTAGTTTATTTTTTTACATTTGTTTTAATGTTTACTAGTTTTCTCAGCCTTTTCTTGTTTATTGTTTAATGACAAAATTCAGAATTTGTGACTTTATCATGATTAAGCTCTGCTCTTGTATTGATCGTGCTTCATTGTAATATGATTTACCTTATCAATGAAAGCTTAATTCTTGGTTCTAAATATGTGTTCTAGCTGATTTTTTCATTAATTCACTATCTGCAAATTGAATTTTAATTTGAGCTAACTTGAACCCTGTTTGATAAGGATCAGAGGTAGATACATATCCTATCTTTGCAGGATCGTGGAAGTTCAATTTTTGCAGTTTTTCTTTTGGTTTATTGGCTCGTTATGCAGCAATTTTCTGCATAATTTTGTAGAATTCTCAACATTTAGCCCTCCTAGCTATTTCTTTTTCCCTAACATATCAATTTTTTTATATACATCTTGTCTTTTTAACCTTTTTGTTTGAAGTACCAAAAGGGGGAGAAGACTTGTTGAAGATATGGTGAAGCCATAAGGAGAAGACTTGGTGAAGTCTTTGCTACAATTTTCTCAAGTATAATCAAAACTTGATTCAAGAGCAAAGAGAAAAGGTATTAGATGGTACTAGAAGAATGAAGCTCAGCTCAAGAATGGTTTGGCTCATCAAAACTAAAAAGGGGGAAATTGTTGGAACCAAAGGAACTACATTGAAGTTTGATGAAGTTTTGGTTTTGCTTTTCTCTATTTGTGATGTGATCTTTGATGATCACGTGCCCAAAGGATCCTTTCTAAAGTCACTTGGAAGGGAAATGGATTTATGGAGAGGAAAGGAATGGGGTGAGGCGCCACAAATACTAGGTTTGATAAGCCAAAGGGGAGAGGCCACAAGGGAGGGGTCCCTTGATAACTCTTAGAAGCTCTCACAAAGGAGAAAGGGGGACACTCAAAGGTAAGAACCTCAACCAATATGGTCTCTAGGATTAAATTCAAGTGTAAAAAATACAAGTGAGGGAGGAGCTCCTATTTATAGAGGTAGCTAACCTCTTGAACAAGATAACCTAAAAAAGAAGGGCTAGGATTAAAAGGAGAGATCTAAGGGAGGAGAATTGAGAAACAATTCCCTCCTTAGATCATCAAACTTGGTGCCCAAGTTTCTCAAACCAAGGGCCAAGATTCCTTCTTATTAGCTTAGGGGGTTTATGTAGAAAAGAGGGGTGTAGATATCAAGGCTACCCCTTATTTCCTTCATAAAGACCCAAAAACCTAAATCCACCCTCTAAATTCCTAAGACACCTCCTAAAAATAAAAAATGGACTAAATACATGTCCCAAATTAAATTCTTAATGCTCCTCAAAATTAAAATAGAGAAAAATTACATTTTATTAACTAAAGTCCCTAGCCTAATATCTTCACTCTCCATAGGAGGTGAAGTCTTCCTTTGTCTGCAAGGGCTAGGTCTTCTTCAATCCTTCTAGCCATGGCCCTAGTGATAGGTCCTTGGCTAGGCATGGTCACATCAATTTGCTTTTTCTCTTAAATCAATTTTATGGTAATTAATGCGTTTATACGTGTGGTGCTTGTATTGTGTGTTTTAGATAGGCTTGAAAATGTGTTTGGAATGGTTTTGGATAGATTACATAGGCTAGGTTGTGCTGAAAAAACTTCAAAAATAGATTTTTAGGAAAGGTAATCGATTACCTAAAAATAGTAATCAATTACCTTGTGAGAATTTTTGAGAACAGGAATTGATGCTCTCTATGGTAATCGATTACTTGATTTCAGTAATCGATTACTCCCGAGAACAAGGACTTTTGATCAATTGTTTGCGGGATATCAGGTGTAGCAAACTCTTGTGGGGTGCAAAAGGAAGCCTTTCTTTTGTGGTTTAAATCTTTCCGAGATTAAAATCTGTATGTGTGATGTGCATGTACTAAGATTTTAGTGGAAAATAGATTAGTGAAAGGCTAAGTCTATAAACTGGATGTAGGTCAGTTGGATCGAATCAGTATAAATCATCGTGCAAATTATTTCTTCCTTATACTCTTTAATTTTAGTCTTTATTGAATTCTTGGAGAACTAACAACTAGGTTTTTGTAGTTGTGTTTGATTTACTAGAATTTCTTGCTGCGGATCATATTCTTGCTATACGTTTACTTCATTTTAAATTTGGGTTTTAACCTATATTTTGTGGGTTTGATTTTTGTTCTTTCTAATTTTTCCTTTTGTTCTTGAATTACTTTAAATATTATTCTTTTTAAGTTTCTCTTCTATTTTATTTGAAATCATCATTGGAGGAATTGAATTAATTGGTGTTTTGCCTTAAGGGTTGAATTCTTGAAAACCCATTTTTGTAAAAGAAGGTAGATTTTGAAAATTTCAAAAAGGGGCTATTTTTGAAAATATTTTGATATTGTTGAATACAAATCTTTGAAAAATAATTTGTTGAATCTATTCAACCCCCGTTCTAGATTTCCCCCTAGGACAAACAATGTACATCCGAATTATTTTAATAGTCATGACCATTGATATTTGAAAAATTGATCTATAAAGTAAATAGGTTATTACTCTGATAGGATTGACTAAATTTATCTGACAAACCTCCAATTGGGCAAAAAGAAACTGATCATAATTTAAAAGCTTGCATGACTAAACTGGATAACAAGTTAAGATTATAGTTCATTGTGAATAACCAAATGCATCACAACAATTTGGTACTTTATTGGTGAACAATGAATAACAAAGAATGAGATTACTTAGTAAATAGGAGGTAAGAACGTTGTAGTGAAAATCACCCCTAGGTCTTAATTTTTGAAACTCATTACTCTCTTTCTATTTGCATAGTACTCTGAGTCTGAACCATCGAACATACATACTAAATCATTGTTTCTTTTAAATCACTCTCTTATCTTCAGAATTAAATTATTTGAGAACTAAATATGGTCCTTTGGGTATGATATTTAGGCTTAGGTCCACTACTACTACTGTGTAGGATACACTTGCCCTAAGTGGTTATATTTTATGCATCAGTCAGCATAATAATGACTAAAAAAAATCATATTGTACAAAATATTTTTTTATAAGGAAAACTTTTATTAATATGATAGACAAAAATAAAATATGTGAATTTATCAAAACTATAAGAAAAATAGTACATGAATCTAAAAAAAAAAACAGATTATAGAGAACTTTACAGTAAGTCGACATAACAGAGAGGGTTCATTACTCATTTTGCATAGAATTGGAAACGAGTTTACTTGTACGACATCAATCCTAATAATGCAGTTCCACAACTTGAACAATTTCTTGTATATCTACCAAGTGTGATTTGAAGACCACAACAGTCATTACCTTCCAAAGTTGGCAAATCCCTACAAATCATGAAAAAGACCATAACTTCTTATAGGCCTTTAGACCTTCAACCAAACCCCTTAATTGGTAATAATGATTCCTAACCTCTGTTGAAAATGCTGTAGAGATCCCCTGCCAGCTCCTGATAGGGTGCATACACGAGATGAGACAATGCAATTAAACAAGTGGTGAAGTCCTATTTCTTTGGTCCTACCACACAAACCACATAACCTCTCACCTTGGCATATGATTCGTCTCCTCAGTAAATTCCATATAGTTGGCAACTTGTCCATATCCAACTGCCATGAAAACCAAGAACTAAACTTTTGTTGACACTCCTTTCTTTAGCACCATCTTTATAAAAAGGTTGAGGTTGTTGTTGTGAGTTCCTTCAACACCCTGTACATAGAAAACACTGAATATTGACCAAAACCATCTGCTACCCACATCCACCTATAAGAAATAACCTATGGTACCTTAACCCTTTCAAGACTCTTTTTCAGACCCTCCACCAATTTCTTCTCCCAGGCAAATAACTGACGCCTTCGCATCCTCTTCCACCCTACCGTTGAACCTCATATATCTAAAACCAACACAGAATGATTCTTTGCTAATTTATACAATTGAGGATAGGCATCACATAACTTCTAATTGCCTAACCACCGATCCTTCCAAAACAATACCTCACAGTTATCCCTGAGTCCAGGCATAAGGTTACCAGACCACCATCCCTCTTGCCACCATCAATCTTGGTCAATATAAATTAAATCCATCCACCTCTAGAGTAGTATCTACCACCTTCTGCTCAACATGCTATCTAATTCAACTTTCAATCTGCACTTCCATTTCCCCAATAAATATAAATTAAATGCATGAATATCTCTCAACCCCAAACCACCACGTTCTTATTCCTACATACGTTATCCACGACACTCAATTTATCTTCATATTCCCCCTAGAATCCCCATCCCCCATAGAAAATTTTTGAAAAGAGATTCAATGTGAGAAATGATACTTCTAGAGCTTTTAAGAAAGAAAGTAAATAGATTGATAGTGCTTACAATATGGATTTAAGCAAGACCAACCTCCTAGCTGATGAAATGTGTTTACTTTCCCCCCGATGCTAACATATTTTTCACTATTGTACAAAATATATAGACAATCTCATACATAATAAAAATAAATAAAACTACCATACATGACCTTCTTAAATTTTCAAGTTGAAACTAGTTCGCTTAAAGAAACAATTTCCAATTTAAAGTTATGTAGATGGATTTTCTATAATATATTTATTTAATCTATTATAACTTTACTTACATGAATCCATACCCTCTTAAGATAGATTTAATTCTTTATTTTGCAGGCATAAATTGGTATGAGATTTTGTTCGGATTTCTAATAAGCATAATGAAATACCAAAATATCTACGATACATTACATTAGACAATCAAGAAGGTGTAAAGAATGATAGAAATAAAAAAAACCCTTGAATCAATAGATACAAGATCATAGTATGTATAGAGAATTAAATATAAAAGATAGAGGAAAGAGAATTTGTATACCTCATATATATTGAATTGAAGTTCATTGCTACTCTGTATATGATTATTATTGTGTAAGTTCAATAAGAACTCTTAAGGGTTTTACTACCTACTTTCTATGGGATTATTTTAGAGAATGTGTGTGGTAATTTGCTTAATGGGATGACAAATTTATAATCCCCCAAGGTAGGCAAAGACCTCTCAAATGAGCTTTTAATGATTGACTTAACCCATTATAGAGTCAATTTTATTATAATCACATTCAAATAATCATAAAGATATGATAAGATATGATTATCACCATATCTTAAATTGCCAGATAATGATAAAAGATAATTGATTAACACCAATCCACTATTATTTTCAACATTCTCCCACTTGGATGGTATTAATCAATAATAAAAGGACAAATCATTAAGCTGGAATGACAATTATAGACAAATCTTATATTAAACAACAATATGAGAAATTTGAGCTACAAAATAATAACCGATAGAGATATATATCATGCACGTTAACAAATATTTCTTATAAAGTATATAGAATAATTTAGTTCAATAAAATGATACTACATGGTCCCAAGCATCCAAAAATGCTAAGAGATATGTTACTAAAATAATATTACTTCACACATATCTCATAAGAGAGTTTTCAGACTCCTATTGATCTAAGACATCAAAACTTAACAAAACCATGAGTTATAAAACTCCAAAGTTAAGTATTTGATCAGTGAATAAAGGCAAGACAACATAATTCACATGCATCTAAGTACTCATCATAGTCCAACAACAAATGTAATTACATATAGGCTACATAAACGCTCTATAATATTTGACATTCAATTAATCCGAGTTTCACAAAATGAGTGACTATGTGAGAATCTGAAGACAAGTAGGAAATCTATAAATTCCCTACTAGGACCACATAGACACCTAGTTTATATAAAATGACACTCAGATTATTGTGGCCACAAAATGTCAATTGAGCAAACACTCAGATAATTTGTCCAAACAAAAAAAATTCATAAGTACTTCAATAGTGCAAATTGTACTCAATAGGAGTATTATCATAATAAGCACTTTTACAAAGTAGAAAATTATATTCGATAGGAGTATTGCATCTACAATATACTTATAGAATTTTGACCAAACAAAATATGAAATTTTGGGTAAAATAAATGCACAATACTTAATTCCATACCAAAATAATTAATGTGCAATGCCCAACAAAATGCTCTTAACATCCATTAAAGATGTCTATTAAGATATAATGAATTTTATGTATCTCAATTAAAATAGGACAAAAGTAAATAGTCAAGTCCTATAGAGTATGTCATATCATAATTAAATGTGCACAAAAATATATGACAACACAAATAGATAAGTCCCAAGACATAATACAAAATTATATACTTGTAAAATTTTAATCAATTAAAATATGAAATATGGGTAAAAGAGATACACAATGCATAATTTTATGCCAAAAATATTAATGTGTAGTACCCAGCAGAATGACATTAACATCTGTTAAAGATGTTTACAAAGATACAACGGATTTTATGTACTCAATAAAAAATAGGACAAAAATAAATAGAGAAGTCCTATAGAATATATCATATCAGTATTAAATATGCACATGAATATATGACAATAAAAATATATAAGTCTCGAGAGATAATACAAGATTATATATACTCCCATTAATCCTTAATATACCAAAAAAATATTAGGATTATCATTAGGGTACACTAGTATTAAAAGTTCTAGTTATAGTGAGATGATGAATTTATAAGATAATAATAAAAGTGAGTTAAAATTCACTATTTTTCTACTTAAGGAATTAGAAAGTAGTAGAATAACAAATGATTAATGAGAGAAGTGGTTAAAAAAAAACAAGAATATGAAACCTACAAATTCATCCATAAGAATAAACAATTCTCACAAATTGTTTCATAATTAACCACATATTAATCAATCCTTTAAAAAATATTGATCCTTATAAGGATTTTGAAAAAGTAATTACATTAGTGAAAAAAGGTATCTCTTGGTAATTTTACGTAGAATATGAGATCATAAGCAAATTCTCAAGTAATCATAAAAAAATCAAGTGTTACAGTAACCAATATCCACAGGCACTTGAGAATAAAATATGATTACACACAACAGAAGAATTTGAGACCTATTATTACAAATATTAAGAATATAATAATAAATAGTCTCTAACTCTCATCACAATTTATAATGGACACATGTTTATTTATATATCCCAAAATAAAGCATCTAGCTTCTACAAGAATACCATCAACAATATTATAAAATATGGTATGGAGAAATTAATCTCTTCAAATTTGGGATTTCTATATTGTCCTTACAAGAATTGCATACTAATATTGCATATGAATAAAGAGTTTAGTATACAAGAAAATATTCTACAAGAGATCAATACAAAATCCTCAATATAGATCCCAACAACGTGATCACAAATAATGTGATAAGAAAAAATAATTTTATCAAAAAAATTTGTTTTTGCACATATATGATTAATTGGGCATTTAAGGTGAAATTCTTATACTAAGATAATTTATTTTATAAGATATTAATTAAAATTCAAATATAAAAATCCTTCCACTTGTTAAAGAAAATAAATAGTTGACATAAAAAAAGAATACCCAGAGGGCTAAATAAAATTCAACTATTTCTTTATCACACTAGAATTATGTCAAGTAATGTCATACCGATAGGGTAAGTCCACTACCTACATAATAGTAATATATATATATATATAGAAAATTTGCACCACAAAAAATGCAACATTTTTTTTAAGGAAAAATGTCCAATTAAAGGTTATAAGTCATTATGGAACAAAAGAAAAAATGACAGTAAAGTTTTGGTTTCATATAAATATAACTGAATATTATGAAAATAAGGAAATAAGTTGAACATTAAAATAATAGTGAAGCATTATGTAATTCTAAAAGATTATTTAAAAGAGAATCCTTAAGGAAATTACAATGCACTATGACTTATATCAATAAAATCCTAATACCGATAGGGTATAAAAAAATCATTAACATAAGCAAAGAAAAGTACATTGTACAACACCAAATTACATTAATAATAATACACCGATAGGGTATAATATTCATCAATGTAATAAAAAAATAATTATATCACAAAATTCACATAAATGCATCCATAATAGGTGAAATTACAATTATGTAAATGAAAAAAGAAATTATGCATATTGTCCAATAAATTTGCATAATTTTAATCATATATATTATATGACCAAAATACAAAATTCAAATTACTATACCCATGATAGACGAGTAATAATAATGCAAATTAATAAAGAAAATTTGCGCATAAGAGAAAGACAATTAAGATTGTGCATAATTAATAAAATGACCTAAAATTAATTTATAAATGATAATTCAATATTAAAGAGAGTACAATATAATTGGAAAATAAAAATACTATAAAGAATTATCACAATGAAAATAGGTCAAAAATTAAAGATTATAAAAATAAAAAAAAAATTAATTTAATCTTGAATTAATAAAAAAAATTATACTAAAAAATACTAATAATATTAAAATATTAAATAAATATGGTATTTGTGAAAAAATAAGAATACAAAAAATGAGCAACCCCATTCAATGCTTCTGAGAGTGAGTTTATCATATAAAAATGATAAGATTCTCACTTGACCAAATAATCACAGAAATATGGGTATAAAAATGAGTCTATGCAACCCATTTAACACTTCCCAAAGTAAAGTTAACACAAATCATCTTATGTTGCCTACACAGATGACTCATATTGGTCAAACATAAAAACATAAAAAGAAAAGTAATTTTGAAAATAATTTACCCAGTAATTGAATTCAAAATAAAACTAGGTTTTAATGGGGTAGCACTTAAAGAGAAGTTTCAATATATAATTTACTCATGAACCCATTTAACACTTCTCAAAAGTAAAGTTAACACAAATCATCTTATGTTGCCTACACAGATGACTTATATTGGTCAAACATAAAAACATAAAAAGAAAAGTAATTTTGAAAATAATTTACCCAGTAATTGAATTCAAAATAAAACTAGGTTTTAATGGGGTAGCACTTAAAGAGAAGTTTCAATATATAATTTACTCATGTAAGAGTAAGAGAATGAAACTTTAATATATTATTTTAACAATAATAAGTAGCATAAACCCTCAATTTTTGTTTTTTTGTGCAAAAGATAATAGTGAACTATATTATAAAGTTTCACTAATAACACAAAAGAAAATTCAATTCAAATTTAATTCTCTAATAGAAAACAATCATATGTATCTAATTTAGCTCTGATACCAATTGATGGAAATAAAAAAAAAAAACCCTTGAATCAATAGATACAAGATCATAGTATGTATAGAGAATTAAATATAAAAGATAGAAGAAAGAGAATTTATGTGCCTCATATATATTGAATTGAAGTTCATTGCTACTCTCTATATGATTATTATCGTAGAGGTATAAGTTCAATAAGGACTCTTGAGGATTTTACTACCTACTTTACCTACTTTCTAGGGGATTATTTTAGAGAATGTGTGATAATTTGCTTAATAGGATGACAAATTTATAATCCCCCACGGTAGGCAGAGATCCCTCAAATGGATTTTTTATGATTGACGCAACTGATCACAGAGTCAATCTTACTATAATCCCATTCAAATAATCATAAAGATATTATAAGATATGATAATATATGATTAACACTATATCTTAAATTTCCAAATAATGATAAAAGATAATTGATTAACACCAATCCACTATTATTTTCAACAAAAAATACTTGTATCCATGAAACTTGATAAGGTAAAAGACAACTAATTAAACTCAAACAATCACGATTAATTGATTTTATGATTTTCCTCAGCCAAATCGCACGCGTTCTCTCGTTTCATAGGGAAGAGGAAAAGATGTTTTTGATTTGGGGAATTAGGGACCATAATTAATGTTAATAAATTGCTTTTTCATCTATATTTTTTTCATGTTTAATGTCTATGTGTAAGAAAAAAAAATATATTTGTTAGAAAAATTCATTTTTCTAATTTTTATTCTCAATTTAGTAAGGTATTTAAAAAATAGGAAGATAACACAAAAATAGACTTTTTTGAAGTAATTGTTGAAGATGGTGTGTTGATCCATTGTATCTTTGTCCATTTAATATTAGTTTCTCCCTCTTCATCTTTTGTGTACGAGTTAGAGTACCTATATAAATAGTTTCAGCTTAATAAATTTATTTTCTTACAGATATTAAATGGGAAATGTTGAATGTTAAGAATTGGTCTTTGTATCAAACATATGAAAGGTTATTTTCTTCTAATTTTTTACGCATATATATATTAATTATTTTATTTAACATTTATTTGATGAAAAAAAACTCAACAGTAGATTTCATAATTCGTGTTATTCATGCGATTTATCTACTAAATACTAAATAGCAAAGCCGACACAAATAATTTAATAATTTAAATTGATAGAGACCCAAAGGAAAAGGAGCCTTTCCTTATTAAAAATAACACAAGTTCCATATAATAGTTTTGGAGGAAACAACTAAGACAATGCCTTAACAACTTATTTTGCAAAAAGAAAAGTCACAATCATTTCTATCTAACACTAAGCCAACAAGTTTAAGCTCAGTTCTTGGGTGAAACCACTTAATTATAATTTAGTAGTTTTAATATTGTATTTTAAATGATAAACCTGATCCACTTAATTTCTGTTCAATAACTTTGGATAATTTTTCTACCATAGAGGGAGAAAAGTAATTTATCCAATCTCCTATTTCAGCCTTCCGAAAAAAGTGCTTATTATCAATGATTTTGAAATGGCTGCCAAATTTATTAACATCCAAATCCTTCATCTTCTCAAAGCTACATAGCTTGATTATGCTTTCCATCACACCATTGCTTTCCTCTTCCTCACTGAAAGGACATCCTAAGAATTCTGCAATTCTTTTCACCTGAAAATTGATATCCTCTTTGAGATCCTCGTACTTTAAGAACAAAACTTTATTGGGGTTGGTTTTGCTCTCCTGCCAATAACTTAGCATATGACTCCACCAAGGACCAAAGTAAACTATACCCTTGCAAAACATTTCAAAAGCTTCCTCTAGTGTTAATGAAGCAGAAGATGCTGAGTTAGCTTTAGAAGAGAAAGTCCATGCTGAAACAAAAGTATCAAAAGGGTTTCTACATATATAAATTATCCTACTACTGGATTCCATGATTGATTTGGGTAATGAAGGATATGGAATGTGAGTAGCAACAACTCTTGGCTCAGTCATCTGGGAAAGGTGACCAATTTGATCATAGATATCAGCATCCATGGTAAGTTCAGGGGAAGGCACAAGTGCATGAGGAATGGAAGTGAGTAATGGGTGATTTTCTACGGACGCAAAATGTTGGCGCTTTACAATGGCAAAAGTAAGTGCTTTCAACCAGGTAGTTCCTGATTTTGGAAAACTTGCAACAAAAACATCATCCTCTTTAGTTTGAAAGAATTTTTGAAAATTGAATACCCCTTGAATATAATTTGATGGACACCAAAAATCTTGAAATAAATAAAAATAGGGAGCTGCACCCCAACCCCTTTCTTTGGGAAGAGACATAATCACATTCTCTTCTCCATTTCCTTGTTGCGCACCTACTGAAGCCATTGGAGTAACTAGAATACCTTTGGTGATTTAGCTACTACAATTGAATGAGAATTTAGCTTAGAATGGGATAGGTTTTATAACATCAACATGTGGTCCAAATTCAATAAAATATTTAATTTTGTCCATGTGGCAGTGGAACATTTTTGTGTAATGTCCCAACCCTTAGTGCGCGTTATTGTTTGTATTATTTTGTTAGTCATTTTTTTCTAAATTAGGAAATAAATCCTATTAATATAATTATTAGTTTGGATTCAAATTTTCACGCATTTTTGTAAAAAACTAAATCTAGATGAGAATATATATGTAGAGGATGACTTTATACAATCATTATTACCTAAATTGATCCAAGAAACCACTAACAACATCAGCATCCACATGCTTCTGATCCACACTACACTATAGTGTTCTCCCTTTGGTCTCACACTCAAGGAAAAGTTAAAGAAAAAACTCTTTTGTAAATGAAAGAGACGGGAGTGTAATGGAGGACGGGTGGACGGAGGTAAGGAGAAGAAACGGAGGCATTGGAGGAGGGAAGTTAATCACTGATGTAGGGAAAAGAGACGGGAGTGTAACCTCTATTTTTTTCACTCACTTTCCGGATGAATACATGGCAAAGGATCAATAAGATAATTAATTTTGTGCATTGGCAGTTGAACATTTTTTGTTTGACTTGACGATATGCCAAATTGCCAACAATTATTGTGCCTTTTTGTTTATGTTAGTTGGGTTGTTGTTCTTTTATGGTAGGTATTTTTTTTAAAAAAATAAAAAAAATTCAAGTATCAAAATCAAGATATTAATAAAAATTAGGTATTAAAACCAAAATAATTTTATTTTTAGGTATAAAAATTATTTAATATTAGAAAAAAATTGATTATCATTACATCACACATTCTTTGTCATAGTATGCTCACCTCATTTGATCTCCTTATCTTGAAAGTTTTAACTATTATCGCTGAATACAACATTAACAACGAAGTTATTCTTAGAAGTTTGTTGAATTGTGAAATGAGTTCATCTAAATAATTATTTTTTAAATAATTAATGGACTAAATGAAGTCCCTTTGTTTTTTAAATGTACTAATATAACCTTATTAAAAAAATCCTTAAATATATGTTTTAAATTAAATTTTTTGCTTTATCTTGAGTTTTGAATTATTTTATTTTGGATTCTTAATTTTTTTATATAGCACTTTAAATTATTTTAAAATACTTTAAAAAGTATTTTAGATAGTACTTTAGGAGCTCAAAACAAAATAAAAAAATTATTAGAAACTAAAGACAAAGTAACAATTTTATAAGAAACTCACTAGTATATTAGGAATCGAAAATATATTTAAATCTTAAAAGAATGTGTGATACAATCCTAATGATAATTAACTTTTTTAAGCATAAATAATTTTTTGGTAGTTATAAAATAAAATTATTTTGATTTTGATATCTACGATTTATCTTATAATTGGAACTGTGTTTACAAGTGTGAAAAAATTATGGTAAAAATGGATGAAAGAAACCACTAGGTTTAAAAAAAAAATAAAACTTATGCAAGGTTTTTTAAACCAATGCTATATCCACTTATACAATGTTTATTTGAAAAACTGTTGTATCCATTTATACAATACTTATATGAAGAAGCGCTATATCCAGTTATTCAACATTTATCTGAATAAGCGCTATATCTACTTGTACAATGTTTATATAGAGAAGCGTTATATCTACGTGTACAATGTTTATCTGAAGAAGCGTTATATGCACTTATACAACATGTAGCTAAATCGCTATATCTACTTATACAGTTGTATAGTCATAAAGAAAGAAGGAAAATAAATGACCTAAATACCCTCAGAGTAGGGAGGTAAAAAGGATTTTGGATTTTGGCATGGCAAAAACTAAAATATGAAATAAGACACCAAAAACACCTCTTAAGATATCAAGATTGCAACAATTTTAAATTTGCAACATAAACTGAAAGCACTAACGGAAAGGAAAATACAGGAGATTTCAGATTTCAGCATGACCGAAAAACTGAAATGTGAAACGACACAATTCAAAGTAGGAAATAGTATCAACACTACAAGGGATTTCGGCCTCACTGAAAACCTTATGCCCATAATAAACTAATTAACCAAATTAATTAGAGATGGATTAGCATAATTACTTATTAACGTTACTCCCAATAAAGCTAAGCAAAATAAACAAGACACCTGCTAGATAAAGACAAAACACGATGAATAAAAGTAATATATGAAGTTAAACAGATAATAACCACCAGGTAAAAGACATGTTTTTGCTATAAATACTGGATATGAGGTACGTGTCACACATTCATTCCTAGAGAATTTATTACTCTTAACTTCCCGTACTTCACACACTTGCTGACTTGAGCATTGAAGTCCTCTTTTGTAGGTTCTCCCTCATTGAAGGAAGAATGACATTTCAAAGAGTTCTCCGTGAATAGTACTCAGGTACTTTTCGATAGGAACATTTTGGTGCCCATAGTGGGGCCTGAAGTAAAACTAGATCTGACAAATAAGACTGTGAAGATATGGCTATCACTAGGAGCCATAGAGTTGTGCCCCACAACTAACCCCAGAATAATGAAGATACACCTCGGCAGCCAAAGGTTGTAGATTCGAATAGCATAACCGAAATCCTCAGGTTACTAAGAGAAGAAATTGCAGAACTTCAGCGTGAGAAGACGAGATAAGTAGAAAGAAGAAGCAAGGAGAATCTCACAAGGGTGAGTTAGCTGTCCCATCATGTAATGGCCAGTCTATGGGACACTCTGTGGAGCCATCCCATAGCTAGCCTACCGGCCCAACCTCCTCGGAACCTCAAAAAGGAATTCCCACTCAATTTCAAACCATACCTTCCTTCATGCCTCCCTCAGCACCTGTTGTTCCCACCCCAGTACAAACCATCCCACCTTATGCCCCATGCATGGCGGAATGTTAGAAGCTTAGCCACATCACCCTTTCTGATGTGACCATACCTATTCAAGGACCTATCACTAGGGCCATGGCTAGAAGGATTGAAGAAGACCTAGCCCTTGCAGACAAAGGAAGACTTCACCTCCTATGGAGAGTGAAGATATTAGGCTAGGGACTTTAGTTAATAAATTCTAATTTTCCTTTATTTTAATTTTGAGGAGCATTCAGAATTTAATTTGGGACATGTATTTAGTCCATTTTTTATTTTTAGGAGGTGTCTTAGGAATTTAGAGGGTGGATTTAGCTTTTTGGGTCTTTATGAAGGAAATAAGGGGTAGCCTTGATATCTACACCTTCTTTTCCTACATAAACCCCCTAAGCTAATAAGAAGGAATCTTGGCCCTTGGTTTGAGAAACTTGGGCACCAAGTTTGATGATCTAAGGAGGGAATTGTTTCTCAATCCTCCTCCCTTAGATATCTCCTTTTAATCATAGCCCTTCTTTTTTAGGTTATCTTGTTCAAGAGGTTAGCTACCTCTATAAATAGGAGCTCCTCCCTCACTTGTATTTTTTACACTTGAATTTAATCCTAGAGACCATATTGGTTGAGGTTCTTACCTTTGAGTGTCCCCCTTTCTCCTTTGTGACAACTTCTACGAGTTATCAAGGGACCCCTCCCTTGTGGCCTCTTCCCTTTGGCTTATCAAACCTAGTATTTGTGGCGCCTCACCCCATTCCTTTCCTCTCCATAAATCCATTTCCCTTCCAAGTGGCCTTAGAAAGGATCCTTTGAGCACGTGATCCTCAAAGATGACATCAAGTGGTATCAGAGCCACTTTCTAAAGGTCACGTTCTTTCGCAATTTTTTTTTTGCTTTGTTGTTTATCTCTTTGATCTCTTTATTTTAAAGTTCTTCATTTTTTGTCATCTCTATTTCCTTTATTGTATAGATTTTTATTCTTGCTATTATATACGCTTTTGTTTTGTATCTACGCGTCTATGTTCCATTTAATTTGATGCGATTTTATTTGCCCCTTTCTTTGCATCTTATTTTCGTGTTCAAGTTACTTAATTTTCCCTTGGTTTTTTATGTTAAAGTGTGCCTAAGAAGTTGTGACGATTAAACCCACATGGTTGAGGATTTTTCCACACCATTGTGGTGATCAACTTTGGCCACTTTGTTGTGCCTTTTGTTTTGAGTCTCTTGCTGAAATTTTTGCTTTATTTTTAGGTGTGTTATTTTTTCTTAATCTTGTGTTTTGTCAAATGCTAGTCATGTTAGTTTCCTATTTTGTCTCATTTAAATTCCATAGGTTTTAGCCTCTTAAAATTTTTACCAAAAAGCCTTCAAAAACATTTTGAATTGAGCTCCTACGAGGTGAACCTCTTGATGAGTCTCTTAAGTCTTTATGCTTTTAGTTCAAGCATATTATTCTCTTTGTTGTTCTTAAATATTTGCTCAATTCAATCTTTATATGTTTCTTGTTTTATGTTGAATTATTAGTAGCTTTCCACTTGGTTTACCTTCACTATTGGTGCCTCTTTATGGAATTTTAGCTTGGGTGAATTGTGTTAGTAATTTGAGCAATCAATTTACTTCAAAATCAGCCCTAAATCATTCCTTAAGCACCATTAGTTCAGTGGTATTTGGAACTACTAAGTTGTTTTGCCTTTAGTTGCATGCATTGCTTGAAAATTGTGTGACCTTACTTTGTGCTTATTCACTCAAGTGTTATTATTTCAAGCATCCTCATTAAAATTTCAATTCAACAAGCTATTAGGTGCAGCAAAATGATTAGAAAAAGTTAAAAAAAATAGAAAAAGTTCAAGTTAAAAAAAAAAAAGAAGATAAAGAACTCAAAAGAAAGACAAATTTGAAGTTGTGTACCTAATAGTAGAAACATTTGATATGAGGAACCAATTGTGATTCAAAAAAAAAATTACTTGAGTAAACTTTTTAGTTTTTGGTCACTTAAATTTTATTAAGTGTGCAACTATTGGTTTCATTTTTTTTGTTTGAGTGTTTTTTCATCTCTACTCTTAGAGCTAATCTAGGAAAGTTATTTGTGTGCTACCTCCTTTTGTGAGCCTTATGTTTTCTTGCTTGTCTTCTTTACTTCTTTGAGTTTGTCATTGTTTAATCTATCCACTTGGATTTGTGAACCTTGTTTTGTTATTCACCTTTGTTTGTTGTCTTGTGTTGTATTCGGCCTTGGTAAGGAAAGGTTGGGAAAGGTTCCATATATAAAATTTTGGCAAGTCCAAACAAGAGGAAACAAGGGTAGCATTCTTGAGGTGGGTTGATGCAACTCAAAGGGGCTTGATCAAAAGGAGACAAACACCAAAAAAGCTTGGAGTGAAGACTTTGTTTTATTTTTTTTTTATTCTTTGTATTGTGTATACTTAATTTTAGATTGGGAGTTTGAGTGCCCTTAAGGCCCTCCCTTGGTTTGTAATAATTTTGGTTAATTTTAGCGTAGTTCCTCGTTAATTAGGTGAAGAAGGGAGAAGTGGTACACTTCCTTCAACACCTTAGGAGCACGATTAGAGCCCTTTTTCTTTTACATTCTTGCACTTTTATTTTATTTTATGTTATTTTGAAAAAATGTGTAGAGGCTAAGAGTTCCAAAGACTCATCAAGCCATCTTAGGTGAGAAAAAAAAAAGAGAGGAGTGTTGCTTGAAAAAAAAAAAGTTTTTGGCCTACCCTTTAATTTTTAGCATCCAAGCACCATGACTTCCCACACACATTATAGTGCACATAGTTTTTCATCAAGTAAGAGTGTCAACCAAAGAAAACCTTTTAAGGGAGACACTCTTGAAAACCTTAACTTAGAATTTAGGGAATGGATGGCTAAAGAACAAGAAAGGAGAGAAGAAAAACAGAGAAAAAAAGAAATAAAAGAAAAGGAAAAACAAAAAGAGAAGGAAGAGTTAAAAAAAGAGATGTTGGAAATGAGAAAAGAGAAAAAAGAGTGAGAAGAGAGAAGGCAAAGAGAGGATGAAGAAAGGAGAAGAAGGAAAAAACTAGAAAGAAAAAGAGAAAAAGAGGAAGAAGAGAGAAGGAGAGGAGAAGAGAGTAAGAGGAGAGATGGGAGGGAAAGTGATAAAAAAAATAAAGGAATTCTCATAAGATCCCCATCTAGGCATTTTAGCTCTAGTGAAGAAGAATACTATAGAAATCAACATAAGCATCACTCTCATTCATCATATAATCATCATTCTCCTCAAGAGAACATAAATCATGCTAGGGAACCAAAGGTAGACCTACCCCATTTTCATGGTAGGGAAGATGTTGAGACTTACCTAGATTGGGAAGTCAAAGTGGAACAACTCTTTCGATGCTATGAAATTAGGGAAGAAAGGAAAGTACCTTTGGCATCCCTTAGTTTTCAAGGTTCTGCTTTGCATTGGTGGGATGGGTTAGTCAAGGATAAGGCCCGTAAACAAATGCCTGACATTCGCTACTGGAATGATTTAAAAACTTGTTTGCGAAGAAGGCACATTCCTTCATATTATGAGAGAGATCTTTTGGATAGGCTCCAAAGACTTGGGCAACATAACCTAAGTATTGAGGAGTATAGACAAAAGATGGAGCTTCTCATACTAAGGGCCAATATCATTGAGGAACCCAATGCCACCCTTGCTAGGTTTTTGTGTGGATTAAGCTCTGACATTAGAGATAAGGTAGAGCTTCTTTCATACTCAAACCTTGATGAGTTGGTAGAACTTTGTGTAAGAGTTGAGAATCAACTCAAGAGAAAAAGTTTTAAAAAAGATTCTCCCTCTTACTCAAAGAGAGACCAACTTAAGGGAAACTCTTTCAAGGGTTTTCCCAAAGAGGAACCCAAGCATTTTCAAGATACAAAAGCACCTCATGTAGAGAGAAAAACCCCTACTACTAAGCCTACTGAGAGGCAAAGTAGTATCAAATGCTTCAAATGTCTTGGGAGAGACCACATTGCCTCTCAATGCCCTAACAAGAAAACCATGATCATGAGGGGACAAGACATTTGTAGTGAGAATAACTCATCTTCCTCCTCTAGTTAGAGTGAGGAAGAAGGGGGGCATACTTTTGAACAAGAGTGTAAGGAAGCTTTTCCTTATGAGGGGGACCTCCTTATGGTTCAAAGGCTTCTTGGAAGCCAACCTCTAGAGATTGGCCAGTCACAAAGAGAGAACATCTTCCATACAAGATGTAAAGTAAATGACAAAGTATGTTCTCTCCTTGTTGATAGTGGCTCCTATTGTAGCTCTAGGTTGGTTGAAAAACTAGCCTTGACTACCATGCCCCATCCCAAACCTTACAAATTGCAATGGCTCAATGAGCAAGGGGAGATGGTAGTCAATGAACAAGTTATGGTTCCAATTTCCATAGGATCTTATAATGATGAGATTCTTTGTGACATAGTTCCTATGGAGGCTGGTCATATCCTGTTGGGGAGACCATGGCAATTTGACAAAAAAGCTATTCACCATGGTCACTCCAACCGAATAATTCTCACCCATAATGAAAAGCGCTTCAAATTGTATTCTTTGTCACCTTCTCAAGTGGTTGAGGATCAATTTGCGATGAAAAAGAAAAGAGTTGAAGAAAAACAAAAACACAAAAAAGCACAACAAGCTTTACCCTTAAAGCTTGAAAAGGGTAAAGAGAGAGAGTCGGAAGGTGATGCCCCTTCGAAAGGGAATATTAGTAAAAGGAGCCTATTTGCTACTAAACGTGATTTAAAAGAAGCTCCTTTGACTAACAAGCCCTTTTATCTTCTCTTTTGCAAAGAAGCATCAAATCCTTCTCCCATTTTGCATTCTTCTGCTGAGAGCACTGCCACAGCCCATGCACATGAGCACCTTCCTCAAGGGGTTCAAGATATTTTAAAAGAATTTGATGACATATTCCCTAATGAGGTTCTGAAAGGACTTCCTCCCATTAGGGGTATAGAACATCAAATTGATTTGGTGCCTGGAGCAAGTCTACCTAATAGACCTGCCTATAGGACCAACCCCATGGAGACCCAAGAGATTGAGTCTCAAGTGAATGAGCTGTTGGAGAAGGGTTGGGTTCAAAAGAGCCTAAGCCCTTGTGCTGTGCCAGTCTTGTTGGTGCTCAAGAAGAATAGCCAATGGAGGATGTGTGTTGATTGTCGTGCAATCAATAACATCACCATCAAATATAGGCACCCAATCCCCCGTCTTGATGACATGTTGGATGAATTGCATAGGGCAAAAATATTTTCAAAAATAGATCTTAGAAGTGGTTACCACCAAATAAGGATCAAAGAGGGTGATGAGTGGAAAACTGCTTTTAAGACTAAATTTAGTCTTTATGAGTGGTTGGTTATGCCTTTTGGGCTAACTAATGCCCCAAGCATATTCATGCGCTTAATGAATCATGTACTGAGGGATTGCCTTGGTAAATTTTGTGTAGTTTACTTTGATGACATTTTAGTTTACTCTAGGAACCTAGATGATCATTTAGGACATCTAAGGCATGTTTTTTCTCTTCTTAGGAGTAATCATCTTTTTGGTAACTTAGAAAAATGCACCTTTTGTGTAGATAGTGTAGTTTTCCTAGGTTTCGTAGTTAGCACAAAAGGGGTCCATGTTGACCCCGAAAAGATAAAAGCTATTAAACAATGGCCCACCCCAAAGAGTATGACAGAGATCAAAAACTTTCATGGTCTCGCTGGATTTTATAGGCGCTTTGTGCCTAATTTCTCCATGCTCTTCGCACCAATAAATGATTTGGTGAAAAAGGAAGTTCCTTTCCTTTGGGGTGAGAAACAAGAGAAAGCCTTTCAGCTAATTAAGCATAAACTGACCCATGCACCAGTCTTGGCATTACCTGACTTTTCTAAAACATTTGAACTTGAATGTGATGCCTCTGGTGTAGGTGTAGGGGCTGTCTTGTTGCAAGGAGGGCACCCCATTGCGTATTTCAGTGAAAAACTCAATGGTCCCCCCTCAACTACCCCACCTATGATAAGGAGTTTTATGCTCTAATTAGGGCCCTTGAAACTTGGGAGCATTACCTTGATCCCAAGGAGTTTGTCATTCATAGTGACCATGAGTCACTAAAATATTTGAGGGGTCAAGGTAAATTGAACAAAATGCATGCAATGTGGGTGGAATATCTTGAATCCTTCCCTTATGTCATCAAGTACAAGAAAGGAAAACAAAATGTGGTGGCTGATGCTCTTTCTAGGCGTCATGCCCTTTATTCATCCTTGAGTACAAAAATCTTGGGATTTGATGACATTCGGGCTATGTATCCGTCTAACAAGGATTTTGGCCCCATATTTGCTACCTCTGCATCTGCATTCGCATTAAAGGCCCATGATGGGTACTTCATCAGTGAGAGGTATCTTTACAAAGGGAGTAAGCTTTATATACCCCAAGGATCAATTAGGAACTTACTTACAAAAGAGATCCATGAAGGTGGGCTCATGGGGCATTTTGGGATTTCCAAAACCCTCATGCTTTTACAAGAGAAATTCTTTTGGCCCCATATGCGTAGAGATTCCATAGACATTGCTCTAAATGTATAGCTTGCTTGCAAGCAAAGTCTAAAGCAATGCCTCATGGACTATACACACCTTTGCCTGCTCCTTCTGCACCTTGGGAGGGATATTAGCATGGATTTCATCCTTGGGCTCCCAAGAACCCAACGAGGTGCAGACTCCATATTTATGGTGGTGGACCGATTTTCAAAAATGGCCCATTTTATTCCCTGCAACAAAGTGGATGATGCGAGCAACATCGCAAGACTTTTTTTTTTAAAGAGGTTGTCCGATTGCATGGTATACCCTCTTCAATAGTGTCAGATAGGGATGTGAAGTTCCTTAGCCATTTTTGGAAAACTCTTTGGGCTAAGCTGGGAACTAAACTTATTTTTTCCACTACCTGTCACCCTCAAACTGATGGGCAAACAGAAGTGGTGAATAGATCTTTGTCCACTATGCTGAAGGCTCTCCTTAAAGGCAACCATAAGTCTTGGGATGAGTACCTTCCCCACATTGAATTTGCTTATAACTGGGTGGTCCATAGAACCACCAAGCATTCTCCATTTGAGGTGGTCTATGGCTTTAATCCTCGTACTCCTCTAGATCTTTTACCTCTTCCTCTTTCTGTTGCTGTGCATAAAGAAGGAAAGGCAAAAGCCATTTTTGTAAAACAATTACATGAGAGGGTTAAAGCTAACATAGAGCGCCAATCCTTGAGAGATGCTACTTTCACGAATAGGGGGAGGAAAGAGGTCATCTTTGAAAAGGGCGACTGGGTATGGCTTCACTTAAGAAAGGATAGATTTCCTTCTCAAAGGAAGTCCAAACTTAGCCCTAAAGGAGATGGACCTTTCCAAATCCTTGAGCGGATCAGTAATAATGCCTATGTTTTAGATCTGCCTGGGGATTATGGGGTAAGCACCAGTTTTAATGTTTCTGATTTGTCTCCATTTGTAGGTGCTGAAAATGACGAAGACCCCATAGATTTGAGGTCAAATCCTCTTCAAGGGAAAGGAGATGATGTGACCATACCTAGCCAAGGACTATCACTAGGGCCATGGCTAGAAGGATTAAAGAAGACCTAGCCCTTGCAGACAAAGGAAGACTTCACCTCCTATGGAGAGTGAAGATATTAGGCTAGGGACTTTAGTTAATAAAATCTAATTTTCCTTTATTTTAATTTTGAGGAGCATTAAGAATTTAATTTGGGACATGTATTTAGTCCATTTTTTATTTTTAGGAGGTGTCTTAGGAATTTAGAGGGTGGATTTAGCTTTTTGGGTCTTTATGAAGGAAATAAGGGGTAGCCTTGATATCTACACCTTCTTTTCCTACATAAACCCCCTAAGCTAATAAGAAGGAATCTTGGCCCTTGGTTTGAGAAACTTGGGCACCAAGTTTGATGATCTAAGGAGGGAATTGTTTCTCAATCCTCCTCCCTTAGATATCTTCTTTTAATCATAGCCCTTCTTTTTTAGGTTATCTTGTTCAAGAGGTTAGCTACCTCTATAAATAGGAGCTCATCCCTCACTTGCATTTTTTACACTTGAATTTAATCGTAGAGACCATATTGGTTGAGGTCCTTACCTTTGAGTGTCCCCCTTTCTCCTTTGTGAGAGCTTCTAAGAGTTATCAAGGGACCCCTCCCTTGTGGCCTCTCCCCTTTGGCTTATCAAACCTAGTATTTGTGGCGCCTCACCCCATTCCTTTCCTCTCCATAAATCCATTTCCCTTCCAAGTGACCTTAGAAAGGATCCTTTGAGCACGTGATCATCAAAGATCACATCACTTTCACACCTGAAATCATGGATGTCCCTTTGCCAGAAAGATGGAAGCATGTTGCTTTGGAAAAATACGACAGATTGATGGACCCAAATGCCCATATGGTTGCTTTCATGACAGAAGTAGGAATGTACACCAAGGATCAAGCAGCCCTGTGCAAAATCTTTCCTATGTCACTCAAAAGACAGGCTCCGAGTTGGTTTATCCAGCTCCCATCGAATTCCATCAATAACTTCCAAACACTATCTATGAGATTCAGAACCTAATTTGCTACATGTCGGCCACACATATTCACATCTGTAACTTTGGCCACTATTCGGCAGGAAAAGAACAAGCTTCTCTGAGACTTTATAGATAAATTTGGTTGAGCTACCTTAACCATAAAAAATCTGCCACCTAAAGCAATCTCGGAAATAAGAAGGATCTGTATTTAGACAGACCTCCAAGAAGACCGAGATATACTCAGTACACCATTCTCCAAGAAGACTGAGATATATTCAGTGCACCCTTCTCAACACCACCAGGGCTAGAGTCTTAGAACAAGTATTAGTAGTCGAATTGCTGACCATGCTGAAAAGGGCGCATATGCCTAGAAGGGTCAATACTAGCAAGCATTGCAGGTATCACAAAAACAAAGGACACTCAACAGAAGAATGCAAAACCTTAAGAGACAAAATTGAAGACCTAATTAAACAAGGACATCTGAAAGATTTCATCCACAAGGCCAATGATCACCCCCAACAAGCAAAACAAAGTTATTATCGAAGGGATTATTCTTAGCCCAACAATCGTAGTAACTATCATTCATGAACAAACAGACATAGGAGTCACAATCGTAGTAAGTCAAGATAAAGAAGAGAAGAAAATTGTAGCAAAGACAAAAAAGACATCAACAAAATTTTTGGAGGTTTTGTAGGAAGAGGATCTACCTCATCGCAAGGAAAAGGCATGCTCAGACCGTTAGGTCTATCAATTCGGTTGCTCCTCATGCTCAACCAAGGATGCCAAAAATCACTTTCATGGATAAAGACTTCCAAGCTGTAGACCCTGAACAGGATGATCCCATGGTAATTAGTATAGAGATTGCCAACTACAGTGTTTGAAAAACATTAGTATATCAAGGTAGTTCAGTAGATGTGTTACATTGGGGAACGTTTAAGGAACTTGAGTTGTCTGAAGATCAATTGATTACCTACAATGAACCTCTTATAGGGTTCTCTGGGGAGAAAGTATCCATAAGAGGATGTATCGACTTGTATACTAAGTTCGACAACAGAAAAGAATCTAGCAGTGTCCGAATTTGATACATAGTCATTCATGCTACCACCTCCTATAACATCCTATTAGGACGACCCTTGCTAAAAAACTTGGAACTATAGTGTCCACCCCCACTTAGCCATAAAATTCCCTTTAGAAGAAAATAAGATAATAACCATCTATGTAGACAGCAGGCTGCTAGGGAATGTTATTTGTCTAGTATAAGATGACAAACATATGAGAGATAGTTAGATTCAAAATAATGTTAATGCATCTGCATTCGAAGAAGAGTCTAATCTAGACTTAGATCCTCGAGGAGAGGAAGTTGAAAGGGCCGAGCCCACCAAGAAGGTGAAACCTTTTCAACTTGGGAGAAAACTCGAGCAGACAATGTTTGTGGGCTCTTCGACCCAAGAAAGCTTGAAAAAGAAAATAATTGAAGTTGACAAGAACAAAGTTGAATTATTTGCATGGTTCGCAATAGACATGTCAGGAATTGATTTGGAGTTCCTATGCTATCGGCTGGGTATATGCAAGGAAGTTGGGCTTGTGGCACAAAAGAGAAGGAAAATGGGAGAAGAAAGAGCATAAGCCACTAAAGAAGAGGTTGCTAAACTCATCAAGACCAATTTCATTCAAGAAGTCCGCTATACCATGTGGTTGGCGAATGCGGTTATGGTTCGGAAGCAGAATGTTAAGTGGTGAATGTGTACTGATTATACAGATTTGAACAAAGCGTGTCTGAAAGACAATTACCCTCTCCCAAGCATAGACAAGCTCATGGACGGAGCAGCTGGCCATCGTTTCCTAAACTTTTTAAATGCATAGTCAGGCTATAAGCAAATCCGAATGCATCCATAAGATGAAGTCAAAACAACATTCATTATCGAGTTAACCAATTATTGCTATAAAGTGATGCCTTTCGGCCTAAAAAATGCAAAGGCCACATACCAAAGATTGATGGATAAAGTCTTTCATAGACAGATAGGAAAAAATCTAGGGGTCTATGTTGACAACATTGTGGTTAAGTTAGAGGAACCAGACAATCATGTCAAGGACCTCCAAGAAATGTTTTCTACAATTTGAAGAATTCAATGAGACTCAACCCTGAAAAATACATGTTCGATGTACAAGGCGGGAAGTATTTAGGTTTCATGCTAAGCAGTAGGTGCATAAAACCCAATCCAGAAAAATGCCAAGTGATATTAAACATGAAGAGTCCAAACAATTTAAAAGAAACACAAAGATTGATGGGAAGGTTAGTATCACTTGTGAGGTTCCTCCCACGAACCGCTGAAAGAGAAAAACCAATAATCACACTCTTCAAGAAGAGCAAAAATTTTAGATGGACAAATGAGTGTGAGGAAGCTTTCACCACATTGACGAAGTCCATTGCGTCCCCCCTATTTTGATCAAACCAAACCCAGACAAACCATTGATTTTATACCTTTTGGTCTCAAAAGAAGCCATCAGTGTAGTTATAGTACAAAGACACGACCGAAGGGCAGCAATCAGTCTATTACATAAGCTGAATGCTCCAAGATGTTGAGACCAGATATTAAATAGTAGAGAAAGCAACACTAGCATTAGTGAGTCCGACCCAAAGACTTCGACATTATTTCCAAAGCCACACATTGGTAGTAAGGACAAATGGTCCAATCGTTAAGGTGTTAAGAAGACCCGAGTTGGTAGGAAGAATGGTGACATGGTCTGTTGAATTGTCAAAATTCTACATCAAATGTGAACCAAGGGGACCAATCAAGAAACAATGCTTCGTAGACTACCTCAACAAATTGCATCTAGTACCAACCACTCACCCCTTCCATTGGACACTGCATGTGGATAGATCTTCCAATAATGGGGGAAGTAGGGTAGGCATTATATTGGAAGGACCCAATGACATTACCATAGACCAATCTCTAATATTTGGCTTTAAGGCCTGCAACAACCAGGTTGAATATGAGGTGCTGCTGGCAGGACTCAAACTAGTCGAAGACATGGGGGTAACACGAATCAAATGCCTTACTGATTCCAAAATCGTGACAAAACAATTAAACGGTTCCTTTCAAGTCAATGACACAAGATTACAACAATACTAGCATGCATTTTCTAATGCAAAGACAAAGTTTGAATAAGTTGAAGTAATGCTTATACCAAGAGAACATAATATAAGGGCAGACTAACTGGTCAAACTAGCCAATTCCCGAAAATCAGGGCAATTGCGCACCTTCCTGCAACAAGAATTACCCATCCCCAATATCTCGGTATGTTTGATCTCTATAGAAGACTGGAATTGGCGCACCAAGATCTTAGAATTTCTACAAGAAGGAACGACCCCTACAGAGCCAGCCAAAGTCAAGAAGTTAAGGATGAAGGCATCACAGTTTCCCTAATTTTGGGGGAACTTTATAAAAGAGCTTTTTCAGTCTTCTTTTAAAATTCTTGAGTAATGAAGAAACAAATTATGTCCTTAGAGAAATACATCAAGGAATTTGTGGTTTTCATTCAGGGGCAAGATCAATGGCAAACTGAGTATTACGGGTTGGATATTATTGGCCTACATTAAAGGGAAACTGTGCCACATTTGTTAAAAAATGCATTTAGTGCCAAAAGCATGCAAATTTGATCCACTCCCAGCAGATGAGTTAAGGATAATCACAACTTCATGGCCTTTTTGCACCTAAGGCATGGATATTCTCAATCCTTTTCCCTTAACGCGAGGACAACGCAAATTTCTCCTAGTGGCTATTGACTATTTCACAAAATGGATAGAGGCTGAACCCTGGGCCACTATTTCGGCCCAAAATATACAGAAGTTTACATGGAAAAACATAGTGACACGTTTTGGCATTCCACACGCAATTATCACTGATAATGGTATCTAGTTTACAGATAAAAAGTTCAACACCTTCTTGTAAGGACTTGACATCAAGCACAAAGTCACTTCGATTGAATACCCTTAGACAAATGGGTAGGCCAAAACAACTAATAAAATAATTTTGAAATAATTTTGAAGAAACTCAAGAAATGACTTGACGAATCCAAGGGAGGATGGGCAGATCAAGTGCCTGAAGTCTTATGGGCATACCACTGCACTCCCCAGACATCTACGCAAGAGACTTCATTTCCTCACTGACCTTTGGAACAGATGTTATGCTACCAGTGGAGATAGGAGAACCCTGTCTCTAAAGAAGCCATTTTGATAAAGAAGCTAATGATGAAGTACTTCAGAATGACTTGGACTGCATTGAAGAACTAAGAAATCATGCTGTAATTATCGCAGAAGCTACCAAACAGTGAATGTCACGACCTTTTAACTCCAACATTAGACCAAGAACTTTTCTTCCAAGTGACCTAGTGTGGTGCGCAATTGGTAAGCAAGAAAGGAAAAGAATGAAGGAAAACTAGCTTCTAATTGGGACAAACCTTTTTGGGTTCATCAAGACCTAAAAAATAGAGCATATAAGTTAGAAGAATTATCAAGAAAACTGATTCTGAGAACTTAGAATTCAACACACCTCAAGATGTATTATAGTTAAATTGAGCTCGTACTTCTTTTGGGGCACTCTTTTCCTTACTCAGATTTTCATCCCAAAATGGGACCTTTTCCGAAAAGGTTTTTAATTAGGCCCCCACCCATTTATAGAAGAAGGATATTTTGACTCTACTTGTTTATCTACTATTTTACATGCAGAGAGTTTGGCTTGCTTAAAGCCTGATAGATTACATTTTTGGAAAAAGGTCGTACTCTACAAAAAACTTTGACTCAATTAAAGACTACAAGAGTACCTTCCTGAAAATCTCCATTTTTGGTAAAGGAAGTACCTTCCTCAAAATTCTGAAAAACAAAACAAGGCAAATTAAACATCGGTACCCTCTGAACTATACAGTTTGGCTTAGGCTATACTTAATAAAAACAAAAGCTATTCAACTACACTTTATCGCAGTAAAAAAATTAAAGTAAATTGAGAAGAAAAGTTGGCAATTCGGCTACATGTTATCACAATAAACCTTGTATATTGATTTTCAAATGGAGTTACAAAAAGCCACCATTTACATTTTTCTAATAATAACAAAAAAAAGCAAAATATAAGAAGTTCCCTAGGAGGCAGCCTCGTCATCTTCTTCTTTGCTCTGGCCTCCTACCCTCCGACTTCATCTATATAGGCAGTCTCCTCCACCTACGTATATACTTTGGCTTCACCATCCGGAAGGACTTCATCATCTACATCGTCGAGATGCTTGGATTCGCTTCCGAAAATTTCATGATTTTCGGAAAATTGGAAGCCTTCTAGAATGCTGCAAAAGAAGTGTGCTTGATGCACAGCCTGCCGAAAACCTGTGACATGCTCTACCACAACATCTTCCTTCGCCTGTTTTTGAAACTTCTCATGCCCAGCAATAGCCTTCTCCAAAGCCTGCCTTTAGTCTTCATCGCTTTTCTCACTTTGTGTTGCTAGAGCCCTTGGTGCAATCCTCCCTAGCAAGGTCCCCCCACAAGGGCCATGGCTAGGAGGATTGAGGAGGACATGGATAGAGGAGAAGAAGGAAGACCTCACCTTCTTTTGGACATCAAGATTAGGCCATAATCTTCATTTTTTTGCCTTGTATTTGGCGCCACATAATTCATGAATTTGGAGGTGTATTTAGTATTTCTTTTGGCCTTGTATTTTTGCTTTTATTACCATTTTAGTAGAAGGGAGGTGTAACTAGTCTTTTATAGAGAGTGTGTGCATTAGTGGGCTTTTTGGGACCATGTGGACGTGTGGTTTTGATAACCACACCCCTCTAGCTTATCCCACACCCTCCTTAGTCACACATGAAGCATGAGAGACAAGTGGGACCCCCCTTGTTGCCTAGTTATGCCAATCACACCCTCTCTCCTACATGACCCTTTTTGTTACTTCATGTTTGAATTTGAATTTTGGAGGGAGATGACATGGCACTCCTCAAATTCAAATTCAAATTTGGAGGGAACATAGATCTTTGATCTTAGGGCCTTATTTGGATCTTGTTGAATTAATTAAGTATTAACAAGTCATGTGCTCAATTAAAACCTAATTAAATCAACCATCTTCCCCCTAATCACCCTTGAGTTGGACATCCAACTAAAGGCCCATTGTCTAAGCTCCCTCTTCTATAAATAAGCACTTCTTCATCTTGTAGCATTTTTACACTCGAATTTTGAATAAACTTGAGAGTTCTACATTTTTTAGTGTCATGTTCCTTTTCCATTAGAGAGAACCTTCAATGACTTTCATCAAGAGCTCCTTCCTTTTTGGCAAGTCTTCCCAAGGCTTATCCTCCTAAGGTGGTGCCTCCAACCTTCATCTTCTAACCTTTCATCCTTCATCTTCTTCCTTGGAGCAACCTTTGGAAGATCTTTGACTTAGCATCATGAGGATTGCACCAGCTCTTAGGCTTTGAATTTCATTTTGAGCCTCATCGAGTGCCTAATCCTTCTCGGCCAAAGCTTTGCAATGCTGAGCATCTTTGGTTGCCAAGACCTCATCCAGAGTCTCTTGGGAGGTTCCAGCTCCCTCAATTTGTCCAAAATACCTAAGAAGCTATCTTCGAACTTCCTTTAGCACTTGTTGGCGGCACCAACTCATCACCAAACATATATTTTCCTAGCGCTTGTGTCTGCGCTAGGAATTCGCAATAGTTCTGCCATTTTAAGTTCAGCTTCATCTCTTTTAGATCTTTTCATCCTTTTTGTGAAATAGAGTCCCTGAGTTTGCTTCTTTAAGCAATCGGATTAAGACCTTTATAGAAGAATGTCTGAGAAAGAAGGATCGTGTTGATGGTAGAAGTCCTTGGAGTTTGGTCTTTAGCTTTGGACTTCTTTGATTTGCTGGCGGATGACTTATTTTCTCTTTTTCTCTTAACCCTTCTCCTCTTCTTCTGCCTTCTCCTTCCCCTTTTGTTTTTGTTTTCTCTTCTCAAAATCAGAAATAGGGGGCAACGTGTTGATTGGAGTAGGTCATGGCGAGGGGTTCTCCTCGATTTAGATTTTCGGGATGGTGGTTTCAGCCGAAAGGTCTTGGCTTTTGTGCAACTTGCGGTAGCCAACTGCTTTGCCACCAACTTTCATCATGATCTCTGCACCAACATATAAAACACAACATTAAGTCTCATTTCAGCAATACATAATCAAAATTGTTTCATAAAAAAATTACGCTCACGCTCGAGATCAGTAAAAGGACTTATTGATGCATATAAATGCAACAATGCCGCCATTCGAAGAAGGTGGGGAAACAAATCTAGAAAAATGGCATTGGCCTTCTCTTCATCGGTAAGCAAATCATTAGGGAAGTTCGTATACCTTTTCGGCACAGACTCCAATAGAAAGGAAACAAACGACCCCTTTGTTGGTTGTAAAAAAGGTTTCGACCAGCCTTGGTATTTATCATGATTTTCAAGTACCTGGATTTAAACCTCTTGAATGAGGTAGTGTAAGAAAAAAAAGAGGGTTGTCGGCCTTGCGGAAAAGAGAAACCCACTTGCATTTCTCATGAGGACGAGTAGTAATAAAATGATGAAGGAAAAAGCTAGGAGCAGCCTTGGTATGGGTAAACAAACACAGCTCGGAGCTCTTGGATGTAACCCCAAGCGTTCGGATGTAGTTGACTAGGGACACAATTCAACATCCTAAGTATCCCTATAATAAAGTCATCAAAGGGGAGCCTAACATGGAAAACTGAAAACATACAATCGTAAACATAGAAAAAATCCCTCTTATCCTCTATGGATCGAATGTGGGTTTGGAACAGAAAAATCCTTATAACACTGAACAAGAAAGGAAAATTCCTCACAATCTTCAAAATAATAGACTTGGACTTTGTTTACAAAGTCACTAAGAATCTGCCTATTGGAGTATTGTGATGAAAAAACCCATACTTCCTCGTCTACCCATTGGTATGAAGAAATTAGAATTGAGGGGTAATCCTTTTTTTCGTTACCCTTGAACTTGCGTTTCATAGCTACTTTAGCTAGAATGTTGGCCTTCTAGTGAATGAAGTAGAGATTTTAGCCCTGAGGGCCCAACATCATCCGCCTGCAACTCTAGGCAAGTTATAGACTCGCCATTACTTCTTGAGGCTGAAGAACAGATTTTGACAGATCTAGAAGGACCAACTTTAATGGAAGGAATTTCGGAATCAGGAGAAGAGGAAGACATTTGGTTGAAATATAAAAAGAATATTGGGCGTACTTGACTCTGAAGTAGGGAGGCCGAGGAGGGAAAACTGAGAGAGATTTCGGCACAAGAAGGGAACAGAAATGACAAAGTGTATCTGAACTTATCACCTCTCCTTCCTTATATAGAAACACGTCTTCGAAATTCCCCATCTCATCACCATCATTGATCTTGTCTAGATCAACGATGCATAACACATGACTGTTCACTTCTTCTTTTCCACTACAGTATTGCAATCAACGTTTTCGTTTCGTTTCCTCAGTATCACTTGGTGGGAAAAATTCTAAAACCCTAAATTGAGTTGACTCATACTTAGGTATTTTGGCCCCAGTGCACTAATCAGAAATGTATAGGCTGCTCCTCAAAAGACTTCACCTTCGCACTTCACACTTTGACTAAGCTTGGGGGCAAGTGTATAATCATAAGGAAAGAAGGAAAATAAAATAACCTAAATACCCTCAGAGTAGGAAGGCAAAAAGGATTTCTGATTTCAGCATGGCCGAAAACCGAAATACGAAATAAGACACCAAAAGCACTTTTGAAGATATAAAGATTGCAACAATTTCGGATTTGCAACATAAACTGAAAGCACCAACGAAAAGGACAATAAAAGAGACTTCAGATTTTGGCATGGTCAAAAATCGAAATGTGAAACCGCACAATTCAAAGTAAGAAGTAGTGTCAACACTACAAGGGATTTTAACCTCACTGAAAACCTGATGCCATAATAAACTAATTAACCAAATTAATTAGAGATGGATTAGCATAATTACTTATTGACGTTAGTCCCAATAAAGCTAAACAAAATAAACAAGATACCTACTGGATAAAGACAAAGCATGATGAATAAAAGTAATATATGAAACTAAACAGGTAATAACCATTAGGTAAAAGACATGTCTTTGCTATAAATATTGGATATGAGGTATGTGTCACACATTCATTCCCAGAGAATTTATTACTCTTGACTTCCCATATGTCACACACTTGTTGACTTGAGCATTGGAGTCTTCTTTTGCAGGTTCTCTCCCATTGAAGGAAGAAGGACATTTCGAAGAGTACTCAGATACTTTTTGGTAGGAAGAACAACGTTTATCTGCAAAAACGCTATATCTATTTATTCAACGTTTTTTTTTTGTAGAAGTCTTATATCTACTTACGAAGTGTTTTTAAAAATACACTATATGAACTTATATTTTACCTGCTTATACAACGCTGCAAAAACGTCATATAAGCTAAAAAAAACATTATAAAAGAACAAATTTGGCGTAGTGACTTTCTTGGTCATATATATAAAATTTAATGTAAAATATAGTTAGAAACATAAAATAGACATTGAAATATTTATAAATTTAATTTAAATTTAAAATATTATTGGTGGAGCTTGAAATATAATCATGTTTAGATACCTTTCACCTCGATAATTCTGCGCAAAACAACCTTATCATTGGATATGCTTTGATACTATGTAACAAATAGTACATGCTTGAATCAACCACCAAAACTAGCTCAAGGTGAAAATATTGCCCGATTCTTTCTAAGGAATATTTGCCCAATTCTAATTTCTAATTCTAATCAATGAGAGATACTTAACACACCTCTCACAGATAGGATTATACATACATATTGTGAAGAATTATATAATTGAATAAGTGTAATTCAGTTCCAAAAGCTAACTCGAGATGAAAGGATTACCTCCATTGTTCTGCATTTTATCTGATATTTGCATGTCCTCTATAGCACAAATTAGTTTCCAAACAAGTATAGGAGTATTAATGAGAAAGTATAGGATAACTGAAAAGAATATTACATGTACAACAATAAAACTAACACGTGATTGTCTAAAATATTTTATATTCATGGGTTATACCTATTAAACTGTATTTAGCCTAAAATAACTTTAGTAAAGAGTTGATTGTCAAATTAATTTTATGTTGGTTCACTTGATTGACGGTCCCAGACGTCTACCCTAGTAAATTAATTGTGTATCTAACATTTAATTACGATTAAATGCTTTTGCAGTAGATAAGTTCATCATCACATTGACATTAAAGAAAGAAAATGACTTTCAATTTGGTTGTGGAAACGGCCAATTTTTATATTTTTGTGAAGTTTTCTTATTATAATTTTAAGAGTAAATAATTAATTTAGTCATTAAGAATGAATTTAAGAGAGGTAATATAATTTTTTATTTTTAAATAGACTTATGAATGTATGCATCTATGCTACAACTCTAATGTGGACTCCGTCATTGACTAGCCACAATAACGGCTACATGAATTTAACAAAAAGTTATTTTTTGGAAGGAAATGCATTTCTCACGATTGCACATTTTGTTGTTAAAGCATTTGTGACAAACATTTTACTATTTGTGTACTAATTAAATAAAATTCCTATATTTAATATAACAGTGTAAGTTAAATAAATTTTCAAAAATTAAAATTAAAGAAAACAAGTAATCCATAAAATTAATGAGGGAACAAATATATAAAAAACAAAACATCCAGTAAAATCTCTAAGAAGTACAAAAACATATTTAATCTTTCTAAAGTAAAAGTCAACATCTCTATGATCAAATGTAATCCTATTCTTTTTTGTATTGAGAATTAGTTGGAGAATAATTAGGCATATTAGTTTGTTGTGCACCTCCTTTGTTAGTACCTAAAATTTCATGTAAGACATATTTAGAAATATAAATTAGACATTGAAATATTTATAAAATTAATTTAAATTGAAAATATTACCATTGAAGCTTGAATTATAGTCATGTTAAGAAACCTTTTAGCTTGTGAAAAAAAGTCATAATTTAATATGCTTGGATACCATATCAACAATAGAAAAGGCTTGAATCAACGCCAATAATTCGCTCAAGGGAGAAATATTGTTTGAGTCTTGCAAGGAATATTTGGCCAAATTTCTAATTTATAATTCTAATAAGTGAGATATACCTTAACATACCTCTCACACCTAGGATTGACATATATAGTGTGAAGAATTCTATAATTAACCTAATGTTATAACAGCATATACATTGATATCATATTATAATTGAATAAGTGTAATCCAACTCCAAAAACTAACTTGAGAGGGAAGGATTGCCCAAGTCTAATAGGATTATACTAGTCATGTTCTTAGTTAATGTTTGAATCTAAAAAAAATAGTTGCTTGGAAACTAAATTGGGTTATAGAGGGCATGCAGATCAGATAAAATGTAGAACAATGCAATAGGTTGCAGGAAATGGCAGCAAAGACAGCTTTAGAACTATTCAAATTATGAATGGGTCAAAGGGATTGCTTCATGCTAGGGATTTTGAAACCATAAAACTACTGATGAAAAATTAGGAAATCACATTACACCCATACAAAAACATGCTTGACAACAAAGATAGGTACGAGGAATAGGTTTTAGTCGTTAGTTCACAGCTGTGAGGCTATAAACGCTGTAAATACCCATGATTTCTAATGGACAACGGGCATGACATTTGTGAAGCGAACTCAGACTGCAATTCGATATATATAGGAGCTGAAGGCTGCAAATATATAACCATGTCACAATTGTGACAAATAAGTATATATGAGTGATTACGCCTTTTCAATGAATTTTATCATGGAATGCTTTTATTTATAGGTATAAGTTACAATTAAAGTTGTTTTATTCATATTTGTTTTAAAAAAATCCAATTTGCTTCTTACACACCAGCTTACTCTGCAAACCATCTTTCACACCTGCTTCTTACAAAGTTGCGTCTAATCCTATGCTATGGTCATTAATCTCCTCTACACAGTCAATATTCCACTTGAGGGAGAGGCCAAAAGTTTAAGGGAGCATCATAATGTTACTTTTTTGGTTCCTACATTCTCCTACTTGATCAGTTTGGTACAATGTTTATAAATGAGTCAATCATGATAGATAGTGAGACTCTAGTTTCAGCTGCGGAACTCTATAGACTAACTGACATGAATATTACACAGCACAACACATAGCAGTGAGTTAATCCATTCGCGATAATCAACTTAAATTATCTTAAAAACCTAGTCTTTATCCTTAGTTATAAGTAAACATGTGAATTTTCAAAAGGAAGAGCTAAGCAAGCTCATTGAGAACCCTCCAATCAATTGACCAATTAGCGAATTGGTCCCAAAACAGTAAACAGCATAATAAACTAAAGTCCACTTGACCTAAAAGTAAGCTCACTACAGTTCAAAAACAGCACAAGTAGAAGAAACATATGTGAGTGTTAAGATCCTTTCGGTCTAACATAATAATGTATACCAAAAAAGTTAGTTATATGAGCTCAAACCAGGAGCTAAGATGATAAAATAAGAAAATCAAAGCCATCATTGGGCACATGATGAGTCTATCAATGAAGGAACATGGTCATACCACGTGAAGGTGCATAATGAAGAAAAGTGTATCATGCACAGTCTTCAAACTGAAAAGAATAACACTTCATAAAAAACATACAAAGTCATAAATCTAGTCAATCAACTGGGTTTACATAAACAAACTACACTGCCTCACATTATGCCACACATCATGCCAAATAAATTGGTTGTGGAATTGAAATCACCCCCCAGTTTTTTATGGCGCAAAAATTGAACTCCCAACACTGCTCGTTTCCTACAAAAGAAGATTGAATAAACAGAAGGTTGAAGCACAGGACCTGCTTTTCGTGGGTTTAGCAAGTAATTAAAATAAGAAGACCTATCTCATAGGGAAAATTGAGAACAACTTTTAAAAATCACAACAAAACAAAAGAAATTATATATTGTTAGAGTACCAAATTATAAATAGTTGGTTGCAAAGCAAGTCCAATAAAAGAACTTAAAATAATACAAATCAAAGAAATGAAAGAGTAGAAAAAGGGGGGATAACATGTAGGTTTTGACGGGACGGAGAAAAAATAATTTGAAAATTATAGAGTTGTCATTGATATTTGTTAATCAAAACATTGAAAAAAAAACTTTTAAAAAGAAAGTAGTGTACGAAACCAAATTTGACTTTGGAGGCCTGTTACAATAGGAAATATATTAGCATCCTACAATATTTGTCTTAAGGATGATTACCTCTAATTAAATGTACATAATTAAATAATTTTAAATATATTAATTTCAACCTTAAAACAAGGATACTACTTTTATTTTATTAATGATTTTAACATTTTAACAAGAAAAATATTATTAAAAAATTTCTTTTTCATAAAAAGATGATTAATATTTTCCTTTTTTAACTAACTTAGTTTACTTTTATTTTTCATGGTTCGACAGAAGTCGACTCCTGCTCTTACGTATCTCCATATGTCATAGAGTGTTAGAGTTTTTGTAGTTCTTGAAATGATTTGAGTATTAAAGACTTTTGATATTGAAGACTTTGATTGATTTCTTTCTTTTAATATTGTTTGTTCATTTCAGAATATATTTTTATAATGACCAAATTAGAAGTGTATTCAAAGTAACTATTACTAACTTTTAAAATTTCGTAATAGTCAAATTAAAAATACATATAAAGTGATTAAATTTTAACTACTATTATTATTATGAGGAACAAAATTTTGACTAACACTTTATTTTAGATATGAGATATTGTCACAATTTATATCTGAAAAATTTCAAAATATAAATATGTTATATCTAACTAATTTTAATAAATTATATCTATCTAATTTAAATAGTAACAAAGAAACTTAAGATTTCATTTTTATAATAAATTATTTTTAGAAAGAATATTTACATTTAATAATATTTATTTTTCAAGTTTTAATATAAATAAATAATATAAACAACATAATTAATAAAAAAATAAAAGAAAAGGAAGAGGTCACTACAGAAAAAGAATAAGAGAAAGAAAAATAAAAATAAAATTTCACATGTTAAGTGGAAAAATACAGAATAAGTAAAAGAAGAAAGAAATAAAAAAGAAAAAGAAATGAACAAGGATCTCCACGTGTGTTAGCCATAGAAAACACGAGAGAACAATTCTCTCCCCCTTTCAAGCGGTTAAATCCCTGAAGTGAAAACCAAGAAGCCAAAGAAGGAGAGTGGCAGTAACAGCAGGGCTGTGGTGATGCCAACAAGAGAAGAGGAATGCTCGGTCCATACACGGAAGACAAGCTACCGCTGACAGTGGCTCGGACACGATGAAGGTTGCATAAGGTGGTGATTGCAGATTGAGGGAATGATGTGCAATGGCTTCCCGCAATTAATAGTACTGATTTTGCAAAGTTTCTAGGTTGCATGTGATGGAGGTGAGGATTCGAACAAGAGGGGGTTCCGGTAGTTCCAATGAAGTTGTCGGCTATGGGCTCTAACGAAGACTTGGTGAAGGGTCTCAATGGTGGTTCAACACCAACGGTTTGAGGGTTTTTAATCGGAGAGATAAACGTTGACTTGTAGTGTCTCATGGTTTTAAGATTGACTCAGTAATGGTTTCTATTGGGATAAAGGAACTCACTTTTTGTGTTGTCGGAGGTTTTGAGTGTTTTCAAAATGAGTTTGATCCAAATAGCATGTGAAACAAGTTCATAGCTTTAGTCGTTTTTAGGATGATTTTGATTCTATTTGGACTTGGAATTCTATGTCATTTTGCTTGTTTATTGAGTCTGTAGCAGATTGTTGGTTGTGAGGTTAATAGGCGTTGATTGAACAAGTTTGGTTTTACTATAGGCCTTTACTAATTGTATTAGTGACTTCTTTAGGTTGATGATTTGATTGTCAAATGTTTTGGAAATCTAAGATAGTGTTTGTGAAACCTAAATAAGTATATTCACATTCCAAATTAGCATTTTCACATGATTACAAATGATAGCATATTCATTCACAAATTGAGATTACAAAAGATGGAAATGGTTGAGATTTTATACGATAAAAAAGAAGTTAAAAGCAAACATCAAAACACTATTACACAGTTACATTATGCAAACCAATGCCTTTATCCGTACATGACCTCAGATACTTCTCCTTGGGGTCCTTTTCTTCAATTTTATTAGTGTCCATCCTTTCTCCTTTCTATTCCAAAACACTTATACTTATATCCTTTGTTATCAAATTGCTATTAGAGCTGATGGCGAATCTGGCAAATAATCTCCACCTGCCTCGACTAACAAAAGGAACGAATTATGACAATTGGAGTATCCAAATGAAAGCTCTTCTAGGATCTCAAGAAGCTTGGGAGGTGGTCCAAGATGGTTTCCAAGAACCAGAAACTATTGTAGGATATTTAGCACCCCAAACCAAAACTTTGAAAGAGTCGCGGTTAAAAGATAAGGCGGCTTTATACATGTTGTATCGAGCTATTGATGAGTCAATCTTTGAGAAGATTGCTGGTGCATCTACTTCAAAGGAGGCATGGGACATCTTGCAAAAGGTGTTCAAGGGCGTTGACCGAGTTAAACAAGTGCGTCTTCAAACTCTAAGAGGTGAATTGGAGGCCATGAGGATGAAGGAGTCAGAATACATTACTCGTGTGCAAACAGTAGCTAATCAACTCAAAAGCAATGGAGAAGCTCTCACAGATGCAAGGGTTGTGGAGAAAATTCTTCGGTCATTGACTAATGACTTTGAAAATGTTGTATGTGCAATTGAAGAGTCAAGGAATCTAGAAGAGATGACCATTGATGATCTCGTAGGTTTGCTTGAAGCACATGAACAATGAAAGAAGAAAAAGAAACAAGGAGTATTGAAGGAAACCTTACAAACAAATATGACCGTCAAGGAAGACAAGGTTATGTATGTGCAACATAACCGAGGAAGAGGATGTGGACGTGGAAGTCACAGTTTTGATCGTAACCGAGGTCGTGGTCATGGAGATATGAATCAAGAGAGAGGACAAATGAATCAACAAAACTGACATGGACGAGGCCGCGGTTGTGGAAGAGGTGGTCGTTCAAATCGTCCAAATGTTGAATGTTACAATTGCGGAAAATATGGACATTATGCAAAGGATTGCTACTCCGAGAAGAAGGTGGAGGAAAATGTGAGTTTAGTTGAGGAAGATGAAGCAAAAGATAATGGCATTCTAATGATGACCCATGGACGCACCACTTTGGATAACGACATGGTGTGGTATCTGGATACATGTGCTAGCAATCATATGTGTGGGCACAAACACCTCTTTGTTGATATACAAGAAATAGAAGATGGACATGTGTCTTTTGGAGATTCAACAAAGGTTCCAGTCAAAGGCCGAGGAAGAATATGTTTTTTCCAGAAAAATGGAAAAGAAGGTACTATGGAAGATGTCTATTATGTACCTGATTTGAAAAGTAGTATTCTTAGTATAGGGAAATTATTGGAGAAAGGATGTTCGGTTTTTATGAAAGACCTGATGTTGCACTTGAAGGACAAAAATGGTGGAGTGCTCGCACATGTGGAAATGACAAAGAATCGAATGTTCAAACTCAACTTGAAGAATATAAAACAGAAGTGTTTACAAATATACATGGTTAAAAGAGTTACATTATGACAAAGCATGGTTGTGCCATTTACGGTTTGGACACTTACATTATGAGAGTTAAAAGAGTTAGTGAAGAAGATAAATGGGTTACCAGACATAGACTACATCAAGAAATTCTATGAAGGTTGTATACTTGGCAAGCATACAAGGACAACTTTTCAAAAGAAGGCAGAATATGGTGCAAGGAGACCCCTTGATTTGATACACACAGACATATGTGGCCCAATCACTCCAAAGTCTTTCAGTGAGAAAAAATATTTGATTACCTTCATTGACGACTAGGAAAACTTGGGTTTATTTTTTGAAAGAAAAATCAGAAGCATTTGAGGTGTTCAAAAAATTCAAGGCAATGGCGGGGAAAAAACCAACCTTTACATCAAGGCTTTGTGGTCAGACAGAGATGGAGAATACATGTCAACTACTTTCATGAATTATTGTGAGGAACAAGGTATAAAAAGATTCTTGACAGCACCATATTCACCTCAGCAAAATGGTGTTGCAGAAAGAAAAAATTGAACAATCCTTTATCTGGTTCGATCAATGTTGAAAAGCAAAAATGTATCGAAGAAATTTTGGGCAGAAGCAGTACAATGTGTTGTGTATGTACAAAACTGATGTCCACATACAAAATTGGAGAGTCAAACTCCGCAAGAAGCCTGGAGCGGTTATAAACCATCTGTTTACATCTTAAAGTGTTTGGTAGTGTGGCCTACAAGCATGTACCAGATCAAAGATTCCAAACTTGATGATAAGAGTAAGAAATATGTGTTCATTGGGTATGACGAGAAGACGAAGGCTTTCAAGTTATTTGATCCAATTGACAAAAAGGTGATTGTGAGTCAAGATGTACAAGTGAATGAAGAAAGCTTGTGGGACTAGAAAAATCAAAAGGAGGCAAACCAAGGAGAGTCATTAAGTGTTATGCCAATAAACACTCAATGAGTTCTCAAGATCAGGATGAAGAAGAAGAGATGCATTCATCCAGGATGCGGAGCCTACAAGATATATATGACTCAACTGAAGAAGTACATCTAATTTGTTTACTAGCAGATTCAGAGAACATTACCTTTGAGGAAGCAGTAAGAGATAAGAAGTGGAGAGCTGCAATGAATGAAGACATAAAAGCAATTGAAAGAAATGAAACTTAGAGTTTGGTGGAGTTGCCAAAAGGATATAAACCCATAGGTGTAAGATGGGTATACAAGAAGGAGATGAATGTTCAAGGTGAGATTGAAAGATACAAGGCACGTTTAGTTGCAAAAGGTTACAAACAGAAGGCAGGAATTGATTATGATGAAGTGTTTGCTCTAGTTGTAAGAATGGAGACAATTCGACTTCTTTTATCCTTGGCTGCACAACTTAAGTGGCCAATCTATCAAATGGATGTGAAATCTTCATTTTTAAATGGAGTCCTTGAAGAAGAAGTCTATATAGAACAACTGCCTAGGTACATGAAATGTGAAAAAGAAGACAAAGTGTTAAAGCTGAAGAAAGCACTTTATGGGTTAAAGAAAACACCCCGAGCATGGAACACCAGAATAGATACTTACTTCAAGAAGAACAAATTCTTACAATGTCCTTACGAGCATGCTTTGTATGTAAAGAAAGAATAAGGTAATTTACTTATTGTTGCTCTTTATGTTGATGATCTTATTTTCATGGGGAATAATGATAAAATGGTTAAAGACTTTAAAGATGCAATGATGCGGGAATTTGAGATGACAGATTTAGGATTGATGAAGTATTTTCTTGGTCTAGAAATTAGACAAGGAAATTTTGGAATTTTTGTGTCACAAGAAGCATATGCGAAGGATATTTTGAAGAAAAGAAAGATGGAAAATTGCAATCCAATAGCAACACCAATGGAGCTCGGTATGAAACTCTCTAGATTTGAGGGAGGAGACCAAATGAATGCAAGTGAATATCGTAGTTTAGTGGGGAGTTTACGGTATCTCACATGTACAAGACCTGATATTGCTTATAGTGTTGGTATAGTGAGTCGATACATGGAGGATCGAAGACACTCTCACCTCAAAACTATTAAAAGAATTCTTCAATACATTCGAGGAACAGAATCACTTGGGCTACTCTACTCAAAGACAAATGATTTCAAGTTGGCAGGATACTCTGATAGTGATTGGTGTGGAGATATAGATGACTATAAAAGTATAGCAAGATATATGTTTTACATTGGGAATACAGCATTCACATGGCTGTAAAAAAAGCAGTCAATAGTGACTTTGTCAACATGTGAGGCAGAATATGTGGCAGCATCTTGGTGTCTGTGTCACATAATTTGGTTAAGAAATTTACTTGGTGAGTTAAATTTACAACAACATGAGGCAACTGAAATACGAGTTGACAACAAATCAGCCATTGAGTAGGCAAAGAATCCTGTTTATCATGAGAGGAGTAAGCATATTGATGCTCGTTTTCATTTTATTAGGGATCATGTGAAGAATGGAGAAGTAAAAATGGTGCATGTTGCTAGTCATGAACAAGTAGCAGACATTCTTACAAAGCCTCTGCCAACTGTTCTATTTGAAAATATGAAGATGATGATTGGAATGAAGGATAAAAAAGATTTGAGTTTAAGGGAGGAATTTGTTGAGCATTAAACTCAAATAAACGATTGATTAAATGGAGAATATTAATCAGCAGAAATTTGAAAGGCTGAGAGTCACTATTTTTAATTTGTTTAAATGTCATTTATAGTATTTATATATTGTTATTAATGATATACACAGTCAAGGAATTTGAACAGTGTATTCTGATATTATATAATGATATTGTATTCTCTGTTTTTATTAGAGAGGAAGAAATTCATTAGAAAAGAAAGATATTATTAGTGTCCATCCTTTCTCCTTTCTCTTCCAAAACACTTATACTTATATCCTCTGTTATCAATATCCTCTTCACTGTTTCTTTTCACTCTCTGTATCTTTATTGGACCCCCTTTTTTTGTGATTCACTCCCCCTTTAACAATGTTCCTCTTTTTCTGTTTATAGAGTCTTGTATAACCTTCCTTCATGGTGAAGAAAGAGATCTTGAGTTAAGTACAGTTGGAGGGTGATGGACAAAGGTAGGCACTAATGATGACAACTCAAATTAGTCTGCAACAAACCAGGTTGAAATTGGAAGTGACAGTGGAGTAGAGAGCAAGTACCTCTTATTTTGATATTTTTAATTTTCTTTCTTTTTTAATTATGTTAATTGTGTAATTTTTTTAACTTTCATTGTATCTCTCTCTTTTTCTTTTTATTAATGTATTTTTTTTTCATTTTCAGTTTTACTCCTCTGTTCTTTTTTGATGAATATGATATTCAAAGACTTGTGTCAAAATCAGTTTATGTTTTTTTTTTTTTACTTTTTTAATTTCTACTTAGACCCCTAATTATTCTAAACACACTCCTTTTATCATTCGGGGTTAGTCTTTCCTATTTACACTTCCTAACGTGCTAAATACACCTATTTCTTTTTTGCCCACCGAATTTAACACAAACTCTTATGATTTCGGTTGTTTTTTCTCTTCCTTTCTTTTTTCTCTCTTTTTTTATATTATGAATTGAGTTATAAAAACTTTATTTTAGACACAAAATAAATGTCCAAAAATGACAAAAGTCAGGACAAAATTGAGTGTCTACAAGGCAAACTAGATAGCATAGGAAGGTCTTCATAGAATCGTACAACACAAGAGAAAGAACTCAATGAAGCTTTCCAAATCTCTAATTGCAAATAGCAATGACCATGAGGGCTATGTGAAACCTAGCTTTGAAAATGGTGCAAATTAATGAGCGAATGGAAGAGACAATGAGCGAGATTTTGAAGGTGTGAAGAAGTTTTGGGTTCCAGAGTGCAAGCAACAATGACGGTTACAGGATGGCAAAGACAAAAGAATTGTTAGAGTTTGCAACTATGAAATGATGGGTCAAGAGAAAGAAAGCTTTGGGAAAGAGGAAGAAGGATGTAGAGTAGGTAGGGATTGCATCACTTGTGGAGAGGAACAAAATTGCTTTGTGTTGTGTCTTGAGAGTGTGAGGGGTGAGGGTGAGTGTCTTGATTAGCTAAGTGTTCGATTAAGTTGAAAATTGATGATGGAAAAATAATAACGAGGGTATAAAAGTAAAGCCTTGGTCTCATTTAGGATAATTTTTTTTAAGAACCTAACTTTTCTTGAATAATTGAATATATTTATTATTTATTATAAAAAAATTAATATAATTGATATAAATAAAAAACATTGGTAACTTAAACTAAAAGATGTGAAAATATGTATAGTTTTTCTTTGAATATTGATAACTTACTATAAATAAATAATATATATATAGTAATTATAAAGTATCACAAAAGTTTAAAAACATTTGTGAACTGTATATAAAATATAGTAATTGCATATTTAATTTTAATATGATTTTAATATTTCCAATAATTAAATTAATAAAATAAATAAATATATATTTAAATCTGCAAATGACTTTCCTACCAATTTTAAAATCTAAAAGAAATTACCTACGGAATCTTATGTAAGGTGGAAAAATCCGTAAACATTTATTGCAGAGATTTTCAAATCAATAGGAATATTTTCAACAAAGTATCTTTTGTATAAAAATTTAAAGTATTTTTTGATAAAAAAATTGTAAAAGTTTCCTGCAGATTATTTTTCGTAGAAAAAATGACAAAAAATAACATTATTCTAATATTGTCCTCGGAATGAAACAAGTTTGTGGATATGTAAGGTTAGAAGATAGTGTTGTGTTGTCAAGAGTTGTTTAGGGTGAGAACAAAAAGCGATGACGATAAGATGAGTTTGGGTGAAAATAGAGAAGAGAACATAATAGTTAGGGTTAATGAAAAAATATGAGAAATATATATATATGTGTGTCTGTGTGAAAAAAAAGATGATAAATATATATGTGTGTGAACAAAGATGAGAAATATACGTGTATGTATGAGTGTGCATATGCTTGTGCGTAGGTGTAGGTGTCATTAATTTGTGTGTTTCGCATATGCCGAACTAAATGACTGTAATAGAAATAATTCCTATGAACCAAATGTTAGGAGCTGAACCAGAGAGATCCAACTCTATCCTGACTTTCAGGGTAATGTCTCCAAAATTAAAAGAATATACCAAAAACATTTAGCAGTTTATTTAACTGAATTTATTGAATGAACCCTATATTTGGAAGAGATTTCTCATTTGAAAATGAATGATATTATTAAATTAAATTTTCTGCAAAAAATTATATTAAATAATGTTAATATTTTTTATAAGAAAATGATCTTAATGGCTTGACATTTATATTAATATTAGTATTATATATGTTATTAATATGATTATATAATATATTTATAATTTATTATATGTATTTACTTTTAATAAAAGAATGTTTTAGACACGCATGTTAAATTCTTATAAGAAAATCCTCTTTCCTGATAACTTTTCTCTCTAACTTTTATTAGTTTTTTACTTTTATCACTTATAAGATAAAAAATTTATAAATGTCTATTTTATATAAAAATAGCTATCCTTTTTACACTTAATCTCAATAGAAATTCAAGAAAACATTTTGTATAAACCAATTTTATTATAAAAATCCAAAAATATTTTATAAATAGGCTTGGCTTGAAAAGAGTGATAGATTTGTCTAGTTATGTCGGGGGGGGGGGGGGGGGGGGGGACATGAAGAGATTGGATCTCTTTGGACCAAGCATGGAGCAAGGGAAAACAAATTCTTGATAAGCAAATATATACATGTTCTCTGGTAGGAACCGCTCAGTGGATTTTCCCTAGAAACAAGTGCATATTGAAAAGTAATTTCGTTGAGCGAAATTTGATTCGTTCAGTGAAATTAGCTTCCTTCACTATTAAGAATTCGCTTTTGCTGAGTAAAGGATATTTCGCTTAGCGAAACTTCTTTTGCTAAGGGAGTGTAAAATAAGACTGAATCATGTTGAAATTCGCTAGGCTAAGCTTCCATCATTTAGCGAATTTAATTTGACACCCAAATTTGCTTAGGGAAAGTATCTTTGCTTAGTGATGGTATACAAACTCAAGCTATAAAAAAGGGATCAAGGTTCAAGAGAAAAACAGCTTGGTATAGAATTGAATAGAGATCAATTGGAGAGTGCAGAGACGAAGAGAAAGCTTTATTCTTGGAAAGGAGGGGGTCAATCCATTTTTTATCTTTAATGGTAAGAGATGATGGCTCTCATTGACATGGGTAGCTAATTTTTCCATTGAATATAATCTATCAAATTCTTTGTAATCCTTTCAATTTATATATATGTTTTTTCTTATCTCATGTTAGTGATTTGATTCTATTCTTAATGCTTTGGACATACTGACCACTTTTCTGATGATTTATGATTGAGACTTTGGTTCGAAAACATTTTCTAAATCTAACATGAATAAATTCAACTAATAACTCTAAATTCTAGGAATGACTTTGAATTAGTTGGTTGGTTAAATTATTTATCTTAATGCAAGGTTTTTAGTATAGTAGTATTAGTACTCAAGAAATCGAGATTGAACTATGATCCTTAGGATTTTCTTGTTTGAGGAATCAACTTTGAATGGCTTATTAAATCCATTAACATTGAGTAATTGAAGGCATGTATTGAAAATCTAAGGATTGCATAGAAGTCAGATAGGTGAAATTTAATTCCAACATCTATTCTCATTAATCTCTATTTAACTTTTACCTCTGCTCATTTTTATTTTATTTTCTTTTAGTCATTTTTTCAACATAAAATGCATACACCCATATTCATAAGTTTTAATAAGGATAATTGAAATTCTATATTATCTTCCAAGTTCCTGACTAGACAACTTGATATATTTCTTAAATACTATATATTGGGTGACTATAGTCAAATAGAGAATTTGTAACGGTATTCTATATATCCTAATTTTATGATATTTTTTCTTAATTTAAACCTGTTATTAATTACAAGGAAATAATTTATTTTCTAAATTTATATTTTTTACAAATAATTTCTTTTCTTCAATTATTTATTTAACAAAGTAAAATAAAATCATAAACGAAACCATATATATATATATATATATATATATATATATTCATAAGTCATATTTGCAATATTACATATTTCTAGTATATATATATAAGAAGATTTTATTTATGTGCGGTTCTCTCCTTTACCTATATTTTTTTATACAATATTTACATGGCCGGTGAAAAAATATTTAACAAGAGATTTGTATAGTTAGTCGGTGGAAGATAAATGGTAACCGCTACAGGTCTCTCAATCACTATTAGTCCATCTAGCTCATGGTAAAACATCAAAGTTGATACACCAGTTCCCCTAAATGTGACTGAATTCTCAATTACATTGGTGATTCAATTTGTGTTTGGAAAAATAGTCGAAATGACTGTGATAAAAGGGGTTGGGGCGTTGGGTGGATTCATCCTTTAAATTTGCAAATTCCATTTTTATAAGAGACAAGAAAATAAAGGAGTGAGTACAAATGTCATCAAAATAATTTAAATGATAACAATTTAAATTTTAAACACAAAAATATTATATATATATATATATATATATAATCTATATATATAGATATATGTATCATATTAGTTTATAATAATTTATTCATATATAAATATATATATATATATATATATTTATAGAGAAATTTGAATTACTTTTTATAGTAACTAGTCAGGATATATGAGTTTCTTTACCATGATTTTTTAAAGAATACAAGGATATTTCACCTTAAATATTTACTCATTTAAATCCCCAAAGTCAAACCTCTAACTACAAATTAATTCAAATATTTATTTAAGTTTTAAAAAATTTTAAAAATTTTTAATTATATTTTTTTATATTTATATATAAGAAAAAAAACCATTACATTTAAAATAAAATGGTTAATTAATAGTTAAAAAAACTAATTTAAAAAATCAAATAAGATTATGTACATAAAATCAAACAATTATAATTAAAAGTAACACAAAATACTAAAAAAGTCAAAGTGGAAGACAACTTACTAAATAAATATTACTGAAAGTAATATAAAATAATAAATAAAATGATTTTAGTGAAACATCACTAATTACTTATAACTAAAAGTAACACAAAATAATAAATAAAGCGAGATTGAGGACACCTGGCTAAATAGTTACAACTAAAAGTAACAAAAAATAATAAATAAAGTGAGATTAGAGACATCTCACTAAATAGTTATAACTAAAAGTAACATAAAATTATAAATAAATAAATAAAGTGAGATTAGGAGACATCTCACTAAATAGTTATAATTAAAAGTAATATAAAATAATAAATAAAGTGAGATTAACATAAAATAATAAATAAAGTGAAATTAGGGACATCTCACTAAATAGTTATAATTAAAAGTAACATAAAATAAACAAGTATAATATTTAAAAGTGATAAATGTCTTCTCCCTCTTACCTTAGTAATTGGAATAATACAAGAGTTTGAATTTTCTTCTCCGAATACACACATTATCACTAACCACTTCTAATTTTCTTCTCAAAATCTCTTTCTGACCCTTCATCTTACGCTACTCTTATTTATAGTCTCATGATGAAGTACTCAACTATTTTTTTTTCCTTGCCATCATTACATAGTATAAGTTTAATTTTTTAGTTACTTATAAATATCTTTAGTTACATAGAGATAATTTCATTCAATTTTATCATTTATATATATATATATATATATATATATATATATATATATATTTTGACTCAGCATAACTTTTTTTAACCTTGACATACCTATTTTTTTTTTCAGCTTAATTTTATTTTTAACGTGTTTAAGAATAATATAAGACATATAAAATTTATAACATATATATATAATATTTAATAATCATATTATATATACATATATATATATATATATATATATATTTTTTTTTGTTTTTTTGAAGAGTTTAATAATATATATATATATATATATATATATATTAAAATAAATTGTAAATTTATTTCTATTATTTTACTTATACCATATATTCTAAAAATATTTCAAATTAAATATTTATATTTAATATTATAATATTATATTAAGAGTTTAAAAATAAGATATTTGTTTGTTTTAAAATATTTTAGCTAATATTAAAATAACATAATTATTTTATAATTAGATATTTATTTAGAAAAATATAATTAAAATTTAGAATATTACAGAATTAGAATAAACATAGAGAATCAAAGGGAAAAAAATCTTTCTTTATGACAATTAACACATGTTTCATAAAACTGATTTTCAAAGGCAACAACTAAGACATACACATACCTATTTAGAAGAATGAGACTTAAGCCACTTGAAAATAGACAATAATGGTAGTTCCAATTTTGCGATTGGAGATCTCATAAAAAATGTTCATATGGATAATAATAAGTCATTTGTCAATTCTGGTAGCACTAAAATTGATATTAATCAATTTTTCTTTTTAGTCTCTTCCTATGATTTGAAAAAGTGTTAGATACTATATTAACGAGAGGTTAAACTTTTATAGTTAAACTTTATGATAGAGCTTAGGATTTTATAAAGTTTTTAATGAATTTCATATCTTTTATGGATGGTTTATGATTTGCATCATACACATGATAAAATTACCTATATGAGTGTCAAGTGAGATTGATTATATGAGATCTTGACAAATCTCTAGAGCACTCATGAATACCAGACAACAAAGTGAAAACAGCAAAAATTGTGCAAATTTTTTGTTCATATAGCATAGTTACACAACTACACTGTGTGACAAGTGTTGTTACTTTAGGTTTGATTCATATAGCATAGTTACACTAGGTCTGATGTAATACATCTCATCTGAGAACTAAGCTAGTGATTTCGTCTTTTCAAAAGTTACTTCTACTTTTGTAATACATGGGGAATTGTTGTGAACTTTAACATATATTATAAAGAGTCTAAGTGAACGCTAGAATGTTTTAACTGTTACGTCATTAAATTCAATTAAAATACAGTTGTCATATTAATCGTATTTAATGCAATTATCATGTTAATTATTTTTAATGCATTTTTATTGCTTGCAACAGCTATTTGTGGAGCTACAGAATTAATTCCATCATTCAAATTAAAAAATAATAAAGAAAAATGTTTAACAGCTTATTCAACTAAATTCATTGAATGAACCCTATTTTAAAAAGAGATTGTTTCATTTTGAAAAAATGATATTGTTATATTAAATTTCCTTTAAAAAATTATATTAAATAATTGTATATTCTTTTGTAAGCAAATAATCTTAATATCTAACATTTATTTTAATATTTTTATCATATATGTTATTATTATGATTATATAATATATTTATAATTTATTATAAGTATTTACTTTTAATAAAATAATTTTTGGATAGACGCATGTTAAATTCTCAAAAAAACTTCCTCTAAAATTTATCTTACCTCATAACTTTTCTCTCTAACTCTTTATTTTTTATCTTTTTTCATTTTGTAACTTACAAGACAAAAATCTCAACCACTAGTAAAAATATATTATTATTATTATTATTATTATTATTATTATTATTATTATTATTATTATTATTATTATTATTATTATTATTATTATTATTATTATTGCTATTGATAGAGACATGTCAATCTCTCATAAAATATCTACAGAACATGACAAGCCAACATGGTCCACTTATCTCTTAGTAGTTTTAAGATGAGATTTTAAAGGAAGGCCGGATCCACTAAATTTTTCTTCAATAATTTTGGATAACTTTTCTATCATAAAGGGAGAAAAGTAATTTACCCAATTTCCATTTAACCCTTCCGAAAAAAATACTTATTCTCTATGACAGGTTTTAGAATTTTACCGTGTGTTTCGATTTTTCCAGTTTTATTGACTTCCAAATTCTTCATATTCTCAAAAACGGCATATGTTGATTATGTTTTCCATACTCTTTTGCTTTTCCTTTTCTCAGTATTGACACGAGTACAATAAGATGAATTTGTAATAAATTGTAAATAAAGTACTAAATAAATTTTCCAAACTTGCAAGAATTTATAAGGAACAACAACAAAAATGTAATACTCATAACTTTCACAAAATAAGACATAAAAAATTTAATAGGGAAAAATCATCAAAGCAAGGGTAAAAACTACGGGTCGTTCAAACCAAATAAATAGCTCTATTATTATCAATAAAGAGTACAAAATAGTCTCAATCAAGTGTCATGATGAATGTCAACACCAACATCAAACAATAAAGTAATAAAACTTACAAATAGAGAACAAAAAAGATAAAAAATCCCAAAAACACTAAACTATGAAAACTAAAGATCGCCTAACTCATATCTCTTTGCAATGATTCGAACGATCAAAACCATATGTTCCGAACCTGCTATCCAAAAATCAGCCCGATCCAACGGTGGAGGCATCTCTAATGACGAATTTACGATTGCAGCTCTATGTAAAAACAGGAATAATTTCTCTCTTCTTTTCTCTCAAACAATTGGTGTATTTCTCTGACTAATGAACTTCTCTCTATCAGCTCCTCTTCAGAAGCACCTTCTCCACTTAGTTTAAATAAGACATCAAGTGGGTTTCTGAATTTAGGCATTTTCTCCACATAGGAAGAGAGTCCAATACCCAACAAATCTCCCCCTCATAACTATGTGGAGAGAACCGCCAAACCGACGATCTCACAACAGATTTCAAACTTTCCTCTAGTAGTTCTTTAGTCATCATATCAACACTATTATCATTAGTATGAACTTTAACCAACTCTAACAACTTAGCATTCAAAACATCACATATCCAATGATACCTTACATCAATATGTTTGGACTTGGAATGGAAAGTTGAATTCTTACCAAGATGGATTGCACTCTAATTGTCAATGAGTAATGGATAGTTATCTTGCACAAAACCAAGCTCCCGCAAGAATTTCTTCAACCATAGTAACTTTTTACGTGCTTTAGCAATTGCAATGAACTCCACCTCAGTAACAAACAAAGTCACACACTTTTGCAACTTAGATTGCCAAGCCACAACTACCCCTGCAAACTTAATCAAATGACCCATGTAGACCTTTTGGAATAACTGTCTCCACCCAAATATGAGTCTGAATAGCCCACCAAAATAGGCTTATCACCTCAAAAGCAAAGTTTCTTATCAATATTACAATGAAGATACCTCAAAATCCATTTCACATCTCTCTAATGCTTTCTACATGGTTTTGACAAAAACCTATTGACTGTACCAACAACATGAGCAATATCATGTCTCGTACACACCATTGCATACATCAACCTACCGATCGCAGATACATAAGGAACCATTTCCATGTCTAATTTTTCAGCTTCATTTGAAGGACTCTATTTAACACTCAGTTTAAAATGGCCACAAGAAGCCTTAGTTTTTCCTTCTATAATCTTTGCAACACCTTTTAATATAGTGTTCTTGTGACAACCACAAATTCTTTTTCTCTCTGTCATGAATGATTCTTATACTAAGAATCTACTTAGTAGCTCCCAAGTCTTTCATGACAAATGACTCGCCTAATTGTTTTTTCAACCTGTCAATCCTAAAAACATTTTTCCTAACAATAAGCATGTCATCAACATACAGTAATAGGATAATAAAGTCATCATAAAAAAACTTTATAACAAAGACACAATTATCAGAAGTAGTCTTCTTGTAGCCTTACTCGCAGATAAAAGACTCAAACTTCTTATACCACTACCTCATAGCTTGCTTTAAACTGTTTAGACTCTTTCTCAGTCTACATACATAGTCTTCCTTGCCTTTAACCTGAAAATCATCAATTAGTTCATATAGATCTCTTCCTTCAAATTGCCATGAAGGAAAGTAGTTTTCACATCCATTTGCTCTACCTCTAAATCAAGCGTAGTAGCCAAACTCAAAACTGCTCTAATGGATGACATTTTAACCACGGGTGAGAAAATCTCATTGAAATCAACACTGTCTTAATCCTCCATTAATCTAGCTTTATACCTTAGAGACACAAAATTACTCTCATGTTTCATCCTGAATATCCACCTATTTTCTAATTCCCTTTTACCCTTAGGCAATCTCACCAAATCATAAGTGTGATTATCATGCAAGGATTTCATCTCATTTTGCATTACATCTAGCCCTGTTACTTTTCTTCACTCTCAAAGCCTCTTCGAAACACTTAAGTTCTCCACTATCAGTCAAAATCACATATTCATCTGAACAATACCTAGTAGATGATAGTCTCTGTCTGTTAAACCTTCTGACTTGAACTTAAGAAAATTCAGGTGCATCATCACGATTCTCATCAGGTGACCTCTCATGCTCTTCCTGGTCATTATCAATAGGAAAATCTAATCCACCTCCAAGTTGTTGATCAAGACAAATATCTTGTTGTTCACCATGTTCAACATTATCTTCAACATTTTCCAGATTGTGAATAGGCGATCACATAGGATCAACATTTGTCAGATTTCTATATTTTTTGGGTGTAGTCTTCTCCACCTTATCAATGTCCTTAACAGTTTGATCTTTCATGAATTGTACATCACGACTTCTAACAAGCTTCTTCTCAACAAGATCATAAAACTTGTAGCCAAATTCATCCTCACCATAACTAATGAAGATGCATTTCTTTGTCTTCACATCCAACTTAGATCTTTTATCCCTTGGAATATGAACAAATACAACTGAAGACCGCAAATGATCATAGTTCACATTCTTCCTAAACCAAATTTTATTTGACATTTCAATGTACAGAATAACAGTAGGAGTGAAATTAATAACATGCACTGTCGTGTACAATGCCTCATCCCAAAAATGCCTAGGTAATTTAGCATCTAAGAGCATACATCTCACTCTATCAAGCAATGTCCTATTCATCCTCTCTAATAAACCATTAAGCTAAGGAGCCATTGGAATTCATTCAAGTGATCTAAATAGAAGAACTCTCTTTGTACTTCAAATTCATCAGACAATTCAACAAATACAATTTATTATTCCCTGATTTAGAAGCATACAAGGACTCAATCTTCTCCCACAATGTTCTCGCATGTGTCTCATTAGCAACGTGGTTATAAACATTGTCTTCTACAAATTGCTGAATAAAACCGCATACCTGGTGGTGTTAAAAATCCCAGTCTTCTTTAGACATAGAATTCAGATTCTGAGTAACAGAAACAAGAATATGTATTTTCTTCATAAATATCAAGTCTTTCATATTACCCTTCCTCAAGCAATAGTTAGTGTCACTCAAAGCAACCAATTTTGTATTTTCCTCCATCATTCAAGCAAGTCAAATAGTCCCTAAACAAAAACTAAAGAGCATTGATGCCCTTGTGATGGGGGCAATAAGATGGGTTTGTAACAAAATGTAAACAGAGTAGCGGAAATAAATTCCCCAAACTTGCAAGAACATATGAGGAGTAATAATAAAATTATAACGCTAGTCAATCATCACTCTTACAAAATAAGACACCAAGATTTTAACGTGGAAAACCTCTCAAAACAAGGGTACGGGTCATCCAAAATAAAGAAATAGCTTAACTACTATCAATAAAGAGTAAAAAAGAGTCTCAATCAAGTGTCATGTTCAATGTCAATACCAACATCAAACAATAAAGTAATAAAGGTTACAAATAGAGAACAAGGAAGATGAAAAACCCCAAAAACATTGCAACTATGCAAACTAAATATCTCCCAACTTAGACATCCTTTCCACAGTACGAACGATCAGAATAAAGAACCATATATTCCAAACCTTCGGTCCAAACATTTTCCAAATTTTTTTCAATTTTTTATTAAAATTTTAAACTAATTTTTAAGTATAAAAATTTTAAATACCATACATAGATATAGATAGTTTGATTCAATCTTTAGTATCACTATAATAATAATTTTTAAAATTAATATATTTTTAATAATATCATAATAATATAAATTTTTTAATAATTACATCCATTGGAGTATTGGTTTAGTGGAAAAAACCACATATGGATAGAAGGAAGGAGAGAGAGGTTGTGGGTTCATATCTTTCTATTAACAAAAACTAACAATTAACAACTAACATTTGTTTAACCTATAAAAAAATAATCTCATTCATAATTTTTTTTTTTACCAAAAAATTTTAATACACTTAAAATAGTTATCTTTGAATTTTAATTTTTTTTCAGACGTGAAAATATTTATAGGCAATACTAAAATTAGATATATCTCTAAAAAAAATAAAAAATTACATAAAAAATTATATCAAAATAAAATAACACATGAAAATATACCAATCAAATATTAATATTTTATAAACTTAAGAAAATTTAGATTTTATATTAAAAATAAAACTATAGTGATATTATTTTAAAAAAAATCATAATAATATCATTGTTATAGAAAATAAACTTTTTATAGTTTTTTAGTGTAAATGTTTTTGCTAAAATTTTAATTGTCCTTTATTCTTATAACAGTTTTACTAAAAATAGATAAAATATAAAGGTTATTTTGATGTGAAGAGTGATGTTATAATGTAATGGTAATCTATTCTTAAATTATATAAAATTGAAAACTATATTAAAATTAATTTCTTGTAAATATAATTGACCTATATAACTATATTAATTAACTATATAAATAAAAAAATATTTTCTTATTTTTATTTATGAAAATATATATAACTATATTATTTAACATACATAATTACAATTATTACATAAGAGTTATAAGGTTGGTCTAGTGATGATGTCTATATGTGAAAAGAAGGTGAGAGAGAAGTCTTAAATTTGAATTCCTCCACTAACAAAATTAACACATTAACAACTAACATTTCTTTATAAAAAAATTACAATTATTAATTACCCTATCGTTGTATATTATTTTGGTTAAAAAACATTGATATTATTAATATATTTAACATTATTAAATTAAATTTTATTCACATTAATTTTCTTAAAAATTTGAATGTAAATTAGAAATGTTTTTGGGATGGAAAAATACTCATATCCATGGATATATGTTCAAACCCGCCCTGATTTTGACGGGTATTACCCGCTTTGACTGGGTATAGTACGAGTATGGGTATATCACCCAATAAGTTGAACTATGTACGGATATAGGTATGGGTATGTGACAACCGTCCTGTACCCGAACTCATACCCACCCATTATAATTTTAATATTATATAATAAGTTTAAATTTATATATCTAATAAAAAATTTTAATTCTTAAACTTTAATTTATAATTTTTTGTTATTAATTATTCTTTATATGCTTTTTAAATTGAAATATAATTAATAACTTAATATATAATATATTTAATAATAAATAAGTAAATTTAAATTGTAAGAAATAATATAATGGATACCCACGAGTATATTCGAACCCGAAAATACCCGACGGAGATGAAAATGAGGATTAAAATTTTATATCCGCTTTATTTATATTTGAACCCGGCCCACATTTTGTGAGGGATGGAGACGGGGAGGGTCAAACCCGCACACGCCCCACCCGTTGTCATCCCTATGTTTTACATAAATAACTAAAATTCTTCTTAAGAAATATAAATAACTAAAAATACAATTAAATCGCGCTATAAAAATTCAGGAAATCTCATGCCGTATAAATATACGTTTATAACTTAAAAATAACAAATAATATTTCTTTTGTGAAAAATTCTTACCATATAAAGTAAATAATGTAATTATTAACTATATAAAATTAAATAATTACATCTTATACACATTATTCTGTTAATGAATGTAGTTAATATGTTATGTGATATGGATTAGATGAGTTATTTTGTTAAATGGAGTTATAAGGTTGAAATTATTAGTGGATATTCACATTTTTTAAATGCCGTAGATGTAGTAGGTATTTTCTTTTAAGAAAAATAATTTTGATACTTACAACTAAAATTATTCAAATATTTTACAAAATTGAAAACATAGATATCAACATAAAAATGAACGAATGAATTATTTATTTTATTTTATGACCTAACAAAATTATGTAAAAATTACTCTCTAAAATATAAACTTCAACCAAATTGCACTAAATACAAGTCCAAATAAAATTACATACCACAGAACATAAACATGACGAGTAAGGGTTGGTATATGGACTTGAATATACACATTGGTTCGGGACTCTCAAACTGGTGTGAGTTCTAGACACTTTTTATTTAAAAATAAGAATTGTACAAATAATTTGAGTCTGATAGATAAAATTCGTAAACTTTATGGACTAAATCTGAGAGTTCATGAGTTTGACAGTGACTCATTTAAGGCACACATATTTATTTTGATTATTAATTTATGCTAATATTATAATTTTTTTGTTGTAAATTGTGATATTTTAAACTTTTAAAATTAAAAATATATAATACTTTCAATTATTATAAAAAATTATATAATTTCTAGTATAATATATTATAATTTGATAAATATTATAATTTTTAAATTATTTTTAAAAATATATATGTATGTTGTGGGTCACAAACTGATCCGTTAATTCAACGAATTTTGTAAGTAAGATATAAACTCTTACAAAAATTTATTTATTTTAATAAACTAGATTTATCCAAAACATTTAAAAGGTAGATTAATTTAACCGAAAAGGGTAAACCTAGTTACCCACTTAGGTACAAGTAGCTTGATACACACCTGCTCTCTATTAAGTATTAACAACCGGTAAATGAACAAACATACCCATATATATTCATTTGTGGGTAACCCTTAGAGATATTCATATTGTACTCATTGTGGGATTTTACCCACCACAGTTGTATCCATTGTGAGTTCTTTTTATGTATTTTAAAAATTTAATGATTCAGCTAATGCAAATAATAAATTTTCTTATAATATTATTTAATTTAAAATTATATACATCGTTAATTTTCATTTAAATTTATTTTCAATTTATTATATATAAAATATTTTAATATATCCAGTATAATGCCATATTATTATGTAGTTCTTTAAAAAAAAAAAAGGTGGTAATTACATTTATTTTATTGTTCCATTCAAGAAAGGCAACGTTAAACACCCTTTTTATTTTTTTCTTCTTTTTTAAGAAAGTTCTTCTTTTGTTTGCATCTAAAAACTAGAAATTCAATTTGGTTGCAGACTCCAAGACCATGAATGCGTCTTAAATAATACTGTGTAGTATTTGAGACTCTCCTTCTAGGTCGGGTTGATTTAGTTTTGTTATTTAATTTTTAAAAAAAGTTTTAAAGATTATTTTTTAAAAATTATTAAAAAGAAATTTATTTATTAAGTATTATTTTAAATTATTTTAAAAATAAAAAAATTTGTTTATTTTATTAAAATTTTATTAATAAAAAAAAAACTTATTCTAATCATATTTTGAGCTTTCAAAATCAAAATAGAAAACTAAAAAGTAAAACTACTTTTAATTATTCTTATTTTTTAGTTTTTAAAATTTAAAAAATAAAAAATTATTTATTAAAATTATTTTTAAAAATACTATCTAAATAAATTTTTTAATTTTTAAATACTAAAATACTTAAAATTATTTTATAAAATTATTTTTAAACAAACACTCAATTTTTGTTGGTGGAAAATATGTTATCTTTTTTGCTTTAGTTTTTTATTTTTTATTTTCTAAAAAAAATCTAGAAACTAGAAATCAATTTCTTTAACGTACGTGCAATATTTATTGGCACATGACTTTCTGACATACATGCATCTTTCCAGCTTGTGACACAGACTAAAATAGATGTACTTTCAATAATTTCCCTCAAATTTATGCATTCTTTTGTACTGCATTTAACATTTATAGGTTTTTTTGTTTTTATAATTTATGAAATATATAAATTTACTTAGGTAATTCTGCTCGAGTGTTATGTGATTATAGATGATAAATTTTTTCTTTGAAAATTTAATGTGGTTAGATATCCAAAACTTAAATTTAAAATTACAAATATTAAACTTAAACAATCCCGTGTTAATTAATTTACAAAGCCCTATAATTTTAAGTTAATATTTGTAATACTTGAAAAATGAAAGCATATATATTTATTCCATATATTGCAACAAAAATGTAAGAAAAAAGCATGAGGATGAGTTCTTAAGAAATTATAACTTTGGATTGTTGAGAAGAAGAGAGAAGCAAGAGAACATTTTCAGACGTAAATTAATATGAGACTTTTCAAACAACTTTTAGTGTCATCGATCAAGTAACTTTTCCCTTGTTTTCTTTTATATTAACAAATTAGCATGGTATAAATGTCAGAAAAAATTAATGCTGTGAAAATTAAGATCTAGCATGGGATAAAGAGAGAAAACAAACATCATAAATTAAGAGGTTTAAATAAATATTTTGTTTGAAAAGTTTTAAAAATAATTTTTGGTCTTTGAAATTTAAAAATATTTTTTTAATTTCTAAAAATTTATTTCATTTTTATATTAATTTTATCCGACAATAAATAACAAAGCTGATACTAATAAATAAATAATTTAAATTGATACACAGACCAAAGGAAAAAGCCTTTACTCATTAAAACTAACACATGTTCCAAAATTTGTATATATGGCTCTTATTATGTGTGGCTTCCTTCAGTAATATTATTAGCACATGCATCTATAACATATAATATATTTTAATGAATATGTACTACAACAAAGCAACTTTTATTTCTCTTTCATTCAATCTTTGTATTTTGATCTACCCTTTCAGTGAGAGTTTAATTTTATTGAAACTCTCTTTAATTTTCAAAAAAATAAGTTTACAGAAAATTAAATCTTTATATTATTATTTTTATTATTTTTTCAGTTCTATTTATTTGTATTCTTGAACATTTCATTGGTTCCATTGAGGGTGTGCTTCTTATTTCCACCTTATTTAATTTTTTGTTCCTGCTGTAAAAAATTAAATACGATTAACTTGAACTCAAATTGTTTAAAGTTTTTGTAAGAAAGGTGTTACTGTGTATTTTTTAATTTTAAGATTCTTCTGCATTTTTTTTTCCCAGTATCTTTGTGGGTTATACACTGTTAATTTTAAGATGCCATGAAATATGCCACATTTGGTCACTAGTACGTAAAAAAATAAATTATAAATCAATTAAAAATACTCTTTAGATCTATATTGCAAGGGTTGACAAAATTATTTTTCTGAGTATATATTTAAGTAGAAAGTAAAACATGTTAAATAAACTAAATTAATAACTTTTGTCTTATCTTTCTAAAATAGTAATTTTTTGCTCTCCACTTTTCCTAAAGAAAGGCTAAAACTAACACATTTTCCATATAAATTGTTTTTGAATGGTAACAACTAAGAGAACATCTTAACTATTAAGGCCACCTAATTTCATTATTTTATTATAGAAATCTCACAATTGATATATTTAATTGTTATAATAAATTTGTCTCCAAAAATATATTAAATAATCTTAATATTTTAATTTTGATGTTTGTCATATATGATTTTTCTTTTATAATTTTTATATGTAACTTCAGAAACATTATGAATTTTTTAAACACCTTTAACAACATTTTTTATTTTTTAAGAAAATATTTGAAAATGTATCGTAGGTAGGTAAGAAGTCTAGAAATTTTTAAATAGTGATTTCTTTTTAATTAAAAGATAAATTTTCTTCTGTAACATTTGTATTTAAAGGGTTTTGATGCTCTCTGCAATGTGATTCAATAATTTTTTTCCACCTATTTAATGATAAATACTTGTTTAATGATACCACACAATTACAATTCTCTAAATATGTTTAATTTTTCTTTATTTGGAGGATAAGATAATAATTAAATTATTATTTTTATTTTAATTAAAAGCTAAAATTAAGTTTAAATCCCTAAAAATCAATTCTACTTTCCTTTTCCCTAAAAACTCTTCTCACTTTCACTTTGTTTCTTTTTAGAATTTGTTGATCTAAATTTTGTTTTATTTTTTTTCCCGTTCTTTACTAATGTAAAAACCTTGTAATTTTAGATATTAATTAAAGTTTAATTAGTATACACTGACAGTGTAAATTACACTAGCGTTCAATCATATATCTTCATTTATATGACTTTTAAAGTATTAATTGGTAAAGTCAACAATTTACCATAAATTTAAGATTGTGATTGGATGTTGGTTAGACGGCTGCTACTAGTAACTCACATTGATTGCACTCAGGAACCAAGGTTACCACAAGATTTTGAAAAAAAAAAAAGGAAAAATGGAAAACTGCAGAGTTCATTCATACCTAGCATAAACCCTAAAAGGATAATAAATACTAGGTAGGTAACAAAACAACAATGGGCCACACAAGGGTACAATTCAACTGATAAAAAGACTCAAACGACTTCAGCAGACTTCCTGGTCACTAATCATGATCAGTCATTTTTACTCTCACTGCTAAAAATTGATATGAATGCCGAAGGCAATGACTTTTCATTTTTTGCAACGTTTCATTAATTTAGGAATTAATATGACATGCAATTAATCATGTGTGATAATTGTATGATAATGGAGTATTTAATTTTTCTTTTGAAAGTTATGATTTTGAACAACCACTAGTTCTATAAATAGGGGATGGATTGTACTTAAAAGGCAACCATTGAATTAGTGAAATTATAATTAAGTTTTTACCCTTTTGTGAGAGATGAATTTCTCTTTAGAACCTATCAATGAATTCTTCCTTGTGGTGTTCTACTAGACTTATCAAGGGTAAATCACCACCTTTATGGCGTCATATGAATTATTTTCCATCCTTGGAAGTGGCGTCATCTATCCCTTCGTTAAACCATTTTCATCCTTTCCATTTTCTTGTTTACCCAATTCTCATTTTTTTGTTAACGTATTACCTTCCAACCTAGATAGATCCGCAAAACGAATCCAACCCCTCTAGATTTACATCATAAGGCAGTTTGAATAGCTGGATCTAGAGGGTTGGGAGTGTTAGTTGAAACATTTGGGTGAGAAGGTGAGGGTAAAATAGGGGAGATGAAGAGGTGAGAAGTGTTGGAGGGGGCTATGGTGGGGGAGGGCAATGGCAGAGCCGGGAAGGGATGTAGCAGCGACCAAGGTTATCAAAATCAAGAGTTTACGTAAACTCATGAGAGTATAGTAAACTCAACTCGTAAAATCGTAAGAGTTTGCTTCATTAAAAATATGACTATAAATCACATAAAAATTGAAAGTTTTCAATATATAATAATTTCAAATCCACATAATAAATTTAAATTACTCCAAATAAGTAGAAATTAAAGTTTAAACACTTAAAATGTCAAAACTTGTTTAGACATAAGAACAAATTATATTCAAAACACTCAAAATTAGAGTCAACATAGAAAAATATCACCTAAGAAGTTTGTTCACGAGTTTACTCCGATTTTATGAGTTTACTGCGATTTTACTGAGTTTACTCCGATTTTACCGAGTTTACTTCGAGTTTACTACTTTCTAATTTTACTGCGATTTAACTCACTGAGACTTGTAAACTCGTACGATTTTGTGAGTTAACTTGCGATTTTGATAACCATGGCAAAGACGGTAGCAGTGGGCTATGAAAGGCACGAAGAAAGGAAACATGGACCATGTGGTAAAGGAGCAACTCTAAAGGAAAGGTGTAGCTAGTAGACGACTTTGTCGGTGCGAAGGAGAATCTGAAAAGGCCTGAAATAACGGCGATCCAGTTTCATCGATGAACGACCCATGATAAAAAACTAATAGTAAGGACGAAGTTTCAGCCAAACTCAATCTTCTACCTAAAAAACCTTGTCTTAACGCTTTGTATTAACTTGATTGGGGATTCGTTAACAAGCTTTCCATAAGTTTTCTTTGATTTGAACTAAGATCTCGTTGTGTTCCTATATGTGGTCTATCATGGAAGTAAACGGTGTTGTGCAAGGAGCAAGGTCCAAAAGGCGCGATGGTGGCCATCCATAGAGAGCCTGAAACATAGTCATTTGGATGGCAGAATGGTGGGTGGTGTTGTACCACAGTTCGGCCAAATGGAGAATAAGGAACCAACATTAGGGTTGTTCACTAACAAAGCATTGAAGGTATGTTTCCAAACTCCTTTTCAGAACTTTTGTTTGCCTATAAAATTTGGGATGACAAGAACTTCTATATTTCAGGGTGGTGCCATGAAGTTTGAACAAATCCTTCCAGAAGGAGCTCACGAAGATGGGGTCTCTCTCGGAGACAATGGATGCGGGAAAGCCATGGAGACGGTAGATTTTGACCACGAACCTATTAGTTAGAGCTTCGACGGTGTATTTGGAGAGCAATGCTAAGAAGTGGGTGTATTTGGTTAAGTAGTCGCAAATAACCCAAATGGTGGTGTGTCCAAAAGAGATGGGAAGGTGGGTGATGAAATCCATGGTGAGTTCTTCCCAAACTTGATAAGGGGTGGGCAGGGGCTGCAATAAACCTTGTTTCTTACCTGGTAAATATTTACTCTGTTGGCGAATTGTGAAGGTTTATATGAAGTGTTTGGCATCCTTATACATCTTGGGCCAGTTGAAGGAAGCTGCAATATGAGCCAAGGTAGGCTTCAAGCCGGAGTGGCCAGCAGGAGGTGTGGCATGGAACTCATGCAAAATAGTGGACTTTAAATTGGAAGCTTCAAGTATGAATAATCTTTGCTTGAAATAAAGTAAGTCATTTAGAATTGAAAATTGAGTTTGCATCTCCTCATCTAAATTAACTTTCTTGAACAAATTCTTTACCCTTTGGATGTGAGGTGTAAAAGTGTTTCAATTTCTGAAATAAGGAGGGAATGGGTGAAGAGATAGTGGCGAATATGGGAAACTCATTCGAGAATTGGCATGAGAGGGCATCAACTACCACGTTTGAACGACCAGGTTTGTAAAAAAAATCAAAATCAAACCCTTGAAGGTTTTCTGTCCATTTCTGTTGTTCAATTATCTAGATAGTCTATGTGAGCAAAGTCTTGACACTTTTCTGATCTGTATAAATGTGAAAAAGATGACCCAATAAATACTGACACAACTTTTTGACAGATTTCTTTATGGTGTATATCTCCCGAACATACACTGATGAAGCACGCATTCTAGGGCACATTTTTTTGGTAAAAAATGCAACAGGATGACCTTGTTGAACCACGATTATGCCAATAGCAATAGAGGATGCATTAGTCTCCTCAATGAACAATTCAAAAATATTTTGGGAGAGCTAAGACAGACAGTGTAGTCATTTGTTCTTTCATTTTTGTAAATGCCCTAGTGGCTATGTACTCCAACTGAAAGTAGTAAAACTGAGAATGTCAGTGAGAGGAGCGGCGAGAGTAGCATTGTGACGCATGAAATGTCGATAAAAATCGGTGAGACCTAAAAACCCACGGAGGGACGTGTGTGAACGTGGTTGTAGCCAATCTAGCATAGCTTGCACCTTTTCCTTATTAGTAGCCATAGTAGTGTTAGAAATAACATGTCCTAGATATTGCACTGTTTTCACCCCAAAACAACACTTAGCAAAATTGGTTGCAAAATTATTAGAACGCAATAGAGCAAGAATAATAGCTAAGTGTGATAAATGAGATTTAAAATTAGAACGATAAATAAGGATGTCATCAACAACAACAAGTGTAAAATGGTGTAAATAGGGTCTTAATAAATCGTTCATGGCTGATTAGAAGGTAGAGGGAGCATTAGTTAACCGAAAAGCATAACTAAGAACTCACAGTGTCCATCTGAGGTGCGAAAAGCTATTTTGTGAGTGTCCATAGGAATAACATGAATCTAATGGTAACCTGAGCGTAAATAAATTTTTGTGAACATAGTAGTGTGGCCTAACACATTTAGTGGCTCCTCAATAGTGGGAACAGGAAAATTGATCTTTAATCATAACTGCGTTTAATGAGCGACAATCAGCACAGAAATGCCAATAACCTTGTTTCTTGTGAACCAATAAAACTGGGGATGAAAAATGATTGTTGCTTGGTTTGATGATCCCTTTGTTAAGCATGTTTTGGATTAGGTGGGTCATGGCAGACTTTTGTGTGTGTGGGTATCTATAGGGCTTAACATTGATAAGAAGGTGTTGGGCAGCATCGGTATGTGATGATCATGGGTACGGAGTGGGGCTAGGCCTTGGGGTTTTTGAAAGACTTCTTTATAGATGAGTAAAAGTGATTGTATAGGTGCGGCTAGGGTCTCAAAAAGGTGTTGATGGGGAGAGAAGGGTTCGGTTGGAATTGGTGGGGTGGGCGTGGGAAAGCAGAGTTCCATTGTTAATAAATGATGGGAGGCAATGAAGTTGTGTTCTAGTAGGTCACATAGTTGTGAGAGGGTGGAAAAAAGTGGGGCTAGATGGAGCATCTCATGTGAGGTTCATGGATTGATTTTGGTAAGTAAAGGACGGGCTGGGGATGGAAAAATCTGCCAAAATTGGGCCCAAAGAATGTAACCATTCGATTCCTAAGACAACATCGACACCTTCAATGGGGAGTAAATAAAAATCAATGGCAAAATATTCCTGTCTGGGCATAGTCCTTAACACTAAATATGATCACCATTTCCAACGATAACAGAGAAGGTAGTGATTGGAGAAATAGACAATTTGAGATGTTTTGCAATTCGAGGTTGAATGATGTAATTGGAGCTACCAGAATCAATAAGCACCGTGACTGATAGGGTAGAGATGGATCCTATAAATTTTAATGTTTAAGGGAAGGTAGCCTGTTAGGGCTTGAGGGGATAGCTGAAAATGGATATTTGGGTCAGGTGGGTTAGGAAGGTTATGGGGAAAAATCTGGTCAGACCCACTTTGGTCTTCAAAAGAATCATCTTCCACTAACAAGAGATAAAAACGAGATTTGTGACTACGAATAAATTTCTTGTCACAATGATAGCCAAGGCCTTTGGTACCACAGTCTTGAATGTAGCTAGTTGTTAAGTGTCTCACAGGTAAGGAAGAGGGGGTAGGGTGTGTTTGGGTTGGGGGGTAATGGGTTTGGAGGGTTGTGAAAGTTGAGGGGTAGTGGAAGGGTTGCTAGTTAAAGGAAAACATATGTGTTTAGGTTTGGAATCACAAAATTTTTCCTCTACCAATTTAGCAAACCCAATAGCCTGGGAGATGGAAGTGGGCTCAAGAATTACTAATTCTTGGTGAATATCAGGGATCAAGCCTGAAATAAAACAATTAAGAATAATCTTGTACTAGAGATCAACCACTTGATTACATATTTTTTCAAATTGGGCCTAGCATTCAGTGACTGACCCAAACTATTTGAGCTTAAAGAGTTTTGCTTGGTGGTTTTTGTAGGAGGAGGGTCCAAAACAAAGTTCAAGAGCCTCTGTTAAAGATTCCCATCAATAAATTTTGAGGTTTTGTTCATCCATTTGAACCAACTTAAATTTTAATTTTTCATGTAAAAACAAGCTAAGTGAAGAAGGTGATTGAGTGGAATCTCATACAAAGAAAAGTATTGATTAACCTGGATTAGCCAATCTAGAGGATCAGTCCCATCAAAGAAAGGTAGCTAGATTTTCGGATGGTGGGTTGTGTAAGGGTTTGGTGGTGGTAGGTTATGTTGGTGAGAGGGAGCCATAATCAAAGTAGGTGGGCTGAAGGTATGAGAGGCTAAAGGTGGGAGAGTGTCAATGATGGGAGGGTTAGGCATGAAAGAAGAATTGGTAAAAGGTCAATATTGAGGTATAATGGTAGTAGGAAATTGGAAGATGTCGTAGGAGTATTGAGAGGGTGGGTTGTAGTGGGAATGGTAAACGGTAAGGAAACATATAGGGTTGTGAAGGAATAAGTGGCGCAACAAGCTGTAGCTGGCTAATTTGAGGGGGGTTAGAGGTGAGCGATGATACTTGATTTTGGATGAGGGTAAGATCCTCATGCCGAGAATCCATATTAGCCTGTAGTTGCTGTTGTTTCTCCTCCTGGCTAGCAAATTGAGTTTGTAAACAGACATCTTGGGTAGTAATTTGGATCTAGAGTGAGTTAAGAAGCTCACGGATTGCTTTGAAGGGATCTTCACTCTCCTTGAAAGGGCAGGGCATTGTTCGAGAAGATGAAAACACCAAATAAGTTAGGCATCTACTACTAGTCACTCACATTGATTGCACTCAGGAACCAAGGTTACCAAAAGATTTTGAAAAAAAAAGAGTAAATAATGGAAAATTGCAGAGTTCATTCACATAACACAAACCCTAAAAGGATAATAAATACTAGCGAGGTAACATAACAACAATGGGCCACATAAGGGTTCAATTCAACTAATAAAAAAACTTAACAAAACAACATTAAAAGACGTCCAAAAAAAAACTCAGATATAATCTAAAAGCCAACCGGGGTTTCTTGTTTCTCTTTTTGCACCCTTTGGGCCCATAGAACTCGTAACAATGCTAGTGTAAACTCTTTACACTATGTTGCATACAAATTAAACTCAATTAATTAAATAAGGAAGAAACAAAACTTATTATATTTTATTAGAAATCAAAATAAAATCTCTTTATTAAGAGGGTTTCTCTCCCATGTGAATATTTGAACTAAGGTTCTCTAATTATAGTTTTTCTATCTATGTTCCTCATTGTGTGGTTTTTTTTAATAGTCAAATATTGAAAGAATTTTCTCAGTTATGACTCCCGGATTTTTAATTTTATTCTAATAAATATTATTTAAGAGAAAACATATCTTTAGAAGAGTTCAAAATTTTTTCTTCATACAAAATTTAAGTTGAAAATCTTAAATATAATTATTAGTGGGGATTAGGATAGAAAAAAGAGAAAGTATCCTACAAGGAAATCAGGCAAGATTTGATATTAATAAAAAACAAACTTCATTAACTGGTTAACCTAATTTTAATAAAAAAAATTAATTAAAGTAATAGGTAAAGTATTAATTTTAATAAAAACAATTTAATTAAGATAATTGGGTAAACAAAATATTTTTATATAGTTTATTACTCTTTAAATATTAAATGCAGATTATATAAATAATAAGATAATTAAATGTAAGTTTTAATTTGATTTAAGTATTCTTTAAATTTTTAGAAAATATTATAGATGCATTTTATGATAATTAGTATACATTATTTTATATTAGTAACTAATATGATAATTATGTATGATAATCACATTAAGTACATAATAAATAATCATACAAAACTTTAATATGAGACTTTGCTTAAAAGGAACGAATTTAATTAATTTTCACTCGGACTAAGAATTTTTAGTTTTAGATATATGCGTGGTGTTTTTTGTGTTTTTTTTTTTTAGAATGATCAACAAAGAAAAAAAAACAGAATGTGAATATAATTAATTTTTAGTTATTTCAAGAGGCTCTAGATCGTCAAAATCCATCTTTGTGTATCAATAACAAGTATACATGATGAAATTAAATTAGAGGATTTCAGATTTTTATTGACTTACTTTGTCCACTCCAATGATAGAACATATAGATAAACAATTATAATTATTGGAGAAACCTATCATCAGTTATCACGTCATTTTTATATTTTAGATACTATCATTGTTTTGTGTAATCCTATGAAAAAAGGGAATAAAATCACATAAATATTTTGTTATATATGTGTTGTTAGAGCCAATAGCAAAACCTTATGGGAGGATTTTGTCCGAGTGTGTGAAAGTAAAGAAGTGGTAATGCAAAGTATATTTGTTATATTATACCAATTTCACTTTTGTATCACATAAATACTATAATTGGTTTCTCTGACACCTTAATTAAGTATCTTTGACCCATACAATTTGTTAACACGTGAAAGTGGACCCTACGAATATATGGGAAGATGATTCGGGTCATCTGTAAAGATATATGTTACTTCAATGATTGACTACTTTAATCACATCTTTTATTATTCCATTGTACGAAGCTAGGAAACGTTAATCATCTCTTTCTTATTTTTTTGTTACATGCATTATTGGCACGTGACTTTTTTTCTGTTTGTTTGTCCTCTCTCTTATGGTTTGTTTTATTTGTTTTAATAATTTTTCCCCAATTTATGTATTCTTTTATACTATGGGTATATTTGGTAAAACTAACTGAAAAACTAGTTGAAAGTTGAAAAGTTAGTTAAAAGTTAACTACAAACTAGCTGAAACTTGAAATTATAAATATTTGGTAAAATTAGTTTATCACTTGAACTTTTGCACATGAATCTATTTGGTAAAGTTAGCTGCAAGCTGACTAACAGTTGTAAAATGACAAATAAGGAAAAACAGTCTAGAAAATCTTTTAAACCCATTAATTCAGTTTCTACCACTAGACTACTTGAACTTTTGTACATAGATTTATTTGGTCCTTCTAGAATTGTAAGTCTAGGTGGAAACTTATATGGGTTGGTTATAATTGATGACTATTCTAGATTCATATGAGTAGTTTTCTTATCTGTCAAGAATAATGCATTTCATGTTTTTCTTAAATTTGCCAAAAGGATCCAAAATGAAAAAGATTTGAAATTTAAGTCCCTCGGAAGTGACAATGGTAGTGAATTTAAGAATGAGGAGTTTGAGAAATTTTGTGAAGAGCATGACATTGATCACAACTTTTCTGCTTCCAGAATACCACAACAGAATGGGGTGGGGGAAAGGAAGAATAGATCTCTTATTGAATTAGCTAGATCAATGCTCAATGAGAATTCTATGCCTAAGTACTTTTGGGCTGATGCCGTGAGCACTGCATGTTATGTTTTTAACAGAATTTTGATCCGTCCTCTTATGAAATTAACACCATATGAATTGTTCAAGGGTAGAAAACCAATATCTCTCATCTGAGGGTATTTGGATGTAAATGTTTTGTTTTGAACAATAAGGATAATCTTGGCAAGTTTGATGCAAAAGCGGATGAAGCAGTATTTTTAGAATATTCTACATGTAATAAAACATATAGAGTATTTAATAAAAGATCCTTGAGTGTTGAAGAAAAGTTGATGTTGTATTTGATGAATCTAACCCCCAGAAAAAGGGAATTTCTTTAGCAGATAATGATAATGCAAGTACAACTGATATTCCTCCTAAAAAGTCAAATAACACCATCAACTTGGAGGAAAAAGAAGTCTCTAATGAAGTTGAAACTTAACCTCTACCCAAAGAATGGAGGACACCCAGAGATCTCTCCCTTGACAAGATACTTGGTGATATTGAGAAGGGAGTTACTACTAGACATTCTCTAAATCTTTTCTGTGAACATATGACTTTTGTTTCTCAAATTGAACCATCTTGTGTGGAAGATGCTTTAAATCAATTTTAAAAGAAATGATGTTTGGGAACTAGTGCCATATAGGAGTTGCATGAATGTCATTGGAACTAAATGGGTGTTTAGAAAAAAACTAGATGAAATAAGAACCATAGCCAAAAATAAGGCTAGATTAGTAGCTAAGGGCTATTATCAACAAGAAGGTATAGAATTTGGTGAAACATATGCTCTAGTAGCTAGATTAGAAGCTGTTAGGCTTCTTCTTGCTTTTGCATGTGTGTTTGACTTTAAGCTATATCAAATTGATGTGAAAAGTGCCTTTTTGAATGGTTTCCTTGATGAAGAAGTGTTTGTTTCACAACCTCCTGGTTTTGTAGATCATAGGTTTCCTCACCACGTGTATAAGCTTAAGAAAGCTCTTTATGGTCTTAAGCAAGCTCTAAGGAAATGATATGAAATGTTAAGTAAATTTCTCTTGTCTCAGAACTTTGAAAGAGGAAAGGTAGACAAAACTTTATTCATTATGAGATCTTCTAAAGATATTATGTTGGTTCAGGTATATGTAGATGATATTATATTTGGTTCCACTAACACATCTCTCTGTGAGGGCTTTGTTTCCAAAATGCAGGGGGAGTTTGATATGTCTATGATGGGGGGCAACTGAATTTCTTCTTAGGCTTGCAAGTCAAGCAAATGAGAAAGGAATCTTCCTTCACCAAACCAAATATACTAAGGAGCTACTCAAGAATTTTGATATGGAAGAATGCAAAGTCTCTAACATTCCAATGGGAACCAACTACTATCTAGATGTTGACTTGAAAAGACATCTAGTAGAAGTGTCCAAATACAAAAGAATGATAGGTTCACTGCTTATTTAATTGCTAGTAGACCTGACATTATGTTCAGTGTTTATCTGTGTGCTAGGTATAAGGTTACACCAAAAGAATCACACATGACAGCAGTAAAAAGGATCATGAAGTACCTGAAAGGAACTCTTGATGTGGGATTGTGGTATCCCAAAGGTTCAAATCCTTCCTTAAATGGCTTTTTTGACTCCGACTTTGTATGTTGCAAGTTAGACAGGAAAAGCACAAGTGGAACTTGTCCTTTATTTGGGAATAGTCTAGTATCTTGGACAAGCAAAAAGCAAGCCTGTGTCTCCTTATCTACTGTTGAAGTTGAACACATAGCTACTGGAAGTTGTTGTGCCCAATTCTTATGGCTAAGGCAACAACTTGAAGACTTTGGCATCACAATTTGCTCCAAAGCGTCCTGCACAAGGCTCTCCAGCCAAAACTAGAGGATACTTTCATGAGTGGTTCTCATCTCAAGAGCAACAGGACCACTTAAACCAAAGCTATGCAAGTAGGGAAGTGATCTCTCTAAAGGTATTCATCTTTTCTTGGGTCACTGAGAATGGGTTCAGTTTTCATGATGACCTAGAGTTCCAAGGGTTGTCAAAGTTTTCTCAACTCAAAGGGAAGTTTTACCCCAATCTGGTTAGGATTTTCTACTCTAACTTGAAGCGGGATGATTATGATTACTGGGAATCAAGCAGAAATAGGAGAAGGGATTCAAAGAAAAAGATAGTGTTTAATACCGCGTGAATGAAAGTTGATGATAGACTGTTGCACCACTTCATTGCCTGGATACTGGCTGCTAGTGGGAGCAATCATGCTTAGATCTTAGAGGAAGACATGATCTTGATGTGTGCTATCAAGAACAGTATCAAGGTCAATTGAGTGGATGTCATTAAGTGCAACATGCTAAAGACTCATCGTCTGGATGAGTACAAATGTCCATATGCAGTCTTTATCTCAAAAGCCTTGGATAAGTTTGGTGTGGACACCTCAAATTAAGCAACAAATTTACTAGGGATGCTCACTTTGTTAAGGACCGTGCATTGAAGATGATGAATTTGATTAAGACTGATGAGGGTTGGCTAACAAAGGAAGAGTTGCAAGCTGAAGATGAAGATGAGTTTGTCGAACCAAAGGTGTTGACTCCTTTTGAGGAGATGATTTTAAAGCAACTGGGGGAATTGCAGACTTCACTGGAGAGAGTTTTGGGAGATAAAAGACTATTGGAATCTATCTCAGAGAGACTAGATTTGTTGGATGTCTCTTTCCCTGGACCATAGGCAGGATTTGTCTGTGCGTCTTCATCTTAGGATTAGGCATCTTAGGACTTGCATTGTTTGTATATTGCCTTTAGTTTATCTTTTTTACATTTGTTTTTATGTTTACTAGTTTTCTCAGCCTTTTCATGTTTACTGTTTAATTTTAGAATTTGTGACTTTATCATGATTAAGCTCTGCTCTTGTATTGATTGTGCTTCATTGTAATATGATTTACCTCATCAATGAAAGCTTAATTCTTGGTTCTAAATCTATGTTCTGGTTGATTTCTTTATTAATTCACTATCTGCAAATTGAATTTTAATTTGAGCTAGCTTGAACCTTGTTTGATAAGGAACAGAGGTAGATACATATCCTATCTTTGCAGGATCGTGGAAGTTCAATTTTTGCAGTTTTTCTTTTGGTTTATTGGCTCATTATGTAGCAATTTTCTGCATAATTCTATAGAATTCTCAACATTTAGCCCTCCTAGCTATTTCTTTTTCCGTAACATATCAATTGTTTTTATATGCATCTTGTCTTTTTAACCTTTTTGTTTGAAGTGCCAAAAGGGAGAAAAGACTTGTAGAAGATATGGTGAAGCCATAAGGAGAAGACTTAGTGAAGTCTTTGCTACAATTTTCTCAAGTATAATCAAAACTTGATTCAAGAGCAAAGAGAAAAGGTACTAGATGGTACTAGGAGAATGAAGCTCAGCTTAAGAGTGGTTTGGTTCATGAAAACCAAAAAGGGGGAGATTGTTGGAACCAAAGGAACTACATTGAAGTTTAATAAAGTTTTGGTTTTGTTTTCTCTCTTTGGTTTTGTTCTTAAATCAATTTTATGGTACCAAATGCGTTTATACGTGTGGTATTTGTATTTTGTATTTTAGATAGGCTTGAGAATGTGTTTGGAATGGTCTTGGATAGATTACATAGGCTGGATTGTGCTGGAAAAACTTCAAAAATTGATTTTTAGGAAAAGTAATCGATTACCTAAAATTAGTAATCAATTACCTTGTGAGAATTTTTGAGAACAGGAATTGATGCTCTCTGTAGTAATTGATTACCTGATTTCAGTAATCGATTACTCTCAAGAACAAGCACTTTTGATTAGTTTTGTACGAGAGACCAGGTAATCAAGTGGGTAATCAATTACTCTGCATAAATACTGATATAAAAGCATTTTGAAAAAGATTTTACAACTTTTGATCAGTCCAATTAAGTGCTTGCTTCTGTCGTATGATTTCTAAGAATTCTCTCCAAGATTCATACCTATTTTTTGTGTTTTGAAAGTGCTTCAATTTCAAGATTCAAGGAAGAGACTCTATTGAGTTTTAATCTTTTCGTTTGGGTATTCTTCACATTAGGTGATATTATTTGTACCCTTATTTGTGTTTTTGCACAAGGTTACCAATCTCTTGAGGTGTTCTTGAGATTGTGGGAAATCTTGTAGCGGGATGTTACAAGTGAGGCATTGTGAGTGGCGGTGTATAATGGTGTAGCAAACTCTTATGGGGTGCAAGAGAAAGCCTTTCTTTTGTGGTTTAAATCTTTCTGAGATTAAAATCTGTATGTGTGATGTGCATGTACTAAGATTTTGGTGGAAAATAGATTAGTGAAAGGCTAAGTCTGTAAACTGTATGTAGGTCAGTTGGACCGAACCAATATAAATCACCATGCAAATTCTCTCTTCCTTATACTCTTTAATTTTAGTCTTTATTGAATTCTTGGAGCACTAACAACTGGGTTTTTGCAGCTATGTTTGATTTATTAGAATTTCTTGCTGCAGATCATATTCATGCTATACATATACTTGATTTTAAATTTGGGTTTTGACCCATATTTTGTGGGTTTGATTTTTGTTCTTTCTAATCTTTCCTTTTGTTCTTGAATTACTTTAAATATAATTCTTGTTAAGTTTCTCTTCTACTTCATTTGAAATCATCATTGGAGGAATTGAATTAATTGGTGTTTTGCCTTAAGGGTTGAATTCTTGAAAACCCATTTTTTTGTAAAAGAAGGTAGATTTTGAAAATTTCAAAAAAGGGTCATTTTTTAAAATACCCTGATAATGTTGAATAGAAATGGTGCATGCCTCCCTTTATCTTTTTCCTTGAGGTTCCAAGCACCATGAAATGGATGATGGAGAAGAAAGAAAATGGAGGTGGGGCGCCACTCTCAAAGAGAGATAAGCCAAAGTGTTTAGGTTTGCCACAAGGGAAGGAACCCTTGATAAAAACCAACTAGGAAGAGGTTCCTCAAGAGAGAGGATCCTCAAGACCTTTTACTAAGAATGTGCTCACAAAAAGACTATTTTCATTCAACTTCAAAGGTGAAATTTTACAATAAGGGGGAATGAGTATATATAGCCCAATGGGAGAGCTTGGGCACACTTTTCTAGGCAATGTGGGACTTGGGCTTAATTAGGATTAAAACTAATTAACCCAAGTCTTAGGCCTTAAGTGAGGCACCTAAGTTCACCCCCTATGGGTGCAATTAGCATATCTTAATGTAAATGGGCTAGCCCAAAATTATGTCTTAACTTATGCACCCATTATAAGCTTACTCCTCCTTTTTAACTAAAGACACCTATACCTTATAAACTAAGAAGATGGCCGGAAATACATGGCCTTAAGGGAATTAAAAATACTTTCCTATTTATCTAATTAAAATAAAATATTTACAAGCTAAAAATAGCGAAGACTATGGCTTCAAATCTTCAATGAACTTTTGTCCATGCCATGCCTTCCTTGAGTCCTCCTAGCCATGATGCATGCTAGGTGAGATTGCATCATCTCCTCTCCCTTGGAGAGGATTTGACCTCAAATCCTGAGGTCTTTCTTCCGCTTTTTCAAAGTCTGCAAGAAAATAAGGAAACCAGTAAGTATATGCAGACAAGTGATTTTGGGGGAAGTGAGAGGTCTATAAGGAGGCCTTTTAAGAATGGGGTAGTGGAGGTTGGCACTAAAGTTTGAAAATATTTTAGTGTGCATGTGCCTCCACACAACAGCTCCCCATCCTCCTCCAATTGCACTGGATACTAGCCTCAAAGGTTTTGAAATAGTTGGCGAGACTAGTCTAAGTGGAATGGAGCACTCATCAAGTTGGATTTGAGGGTATGGATCAAGGTGCTCAAAAAACATAGGCACATCCTCAAATTCAACTTGTTCTTTTTGTAAGAGTTGGCAGGAAAATTTTTCTATGTAGAGAACCTCCTTTGAAGGCAAAGACGGATCTTCCTTAGACTCGGTCTTCCTACCAACAACCTTATTTTCATTTTTATCCCTTTCTCTTTTAAGCTTCATGATCCTTCTATCCTCCATAACCTCGGTAAGGGTAAGAGGAAGTAAGGTGATCTTTTTCCCTTTATGAGAGAGAGTGATTTTATTAGTGAGGCCATTGTGCAAAGTTTCCTTATCATGTTGCCATGGCCTTCCCAGCAACATGTGACTAGTTTCCATAGGGACTACATCACATAACACTTTGTCGTAATACTTCCCTATAAAGAAGCTAATCTCCACTTGCTCTCTTACTACTACACCATCTTCATAATTAAGTCCATGCAAAGAATAAGGTGAAGGATGACGAGTAGTAGCAAGTGATAGCTTTTCCACCACCCTCGTGCTACAAAAATTACAACATGATCCACCATCCACAATAAGACAACAAGTTTTGCCGAAAATTTTGCATCTTGTTTGAAAAACATTCTCTCTTTGTGTTTGGGTTTCCTTACAAGGATGGCTTCCAAGAAGTTGTTTCACTTTGAAGAGATCATCACATGAATGAATACCCTTTTCATTTGATGTTCCCTTTAAAGTCCTTTTTCTTTTGGGGTAAAACAAAGCAATATGCCCTTTTTCTAAACACTTAAAACATTTAGGACTTCGAAAACGAGTGCTCGAACTAGTGGTAGGGGTGTCACTTATACTCAAGGGTTTTCTCTCAATATGCTTTCTTTTGGATGACTCTCTTTTGGGTTTAATTATAGAAGGGTTTGTCTTTTTCTTAGGATGCCTCTTAGGGTTTTCCTTCTTACTAGAAGAAGCAAGAATGTCATGGATTATTTTAGACTCCTCTAAGTCTCTATAATGTGTGTAAATGTTACCACAAGAGCTCTTATAGGCATCTCTCTCTTTTTGTATCTTCATTTTTTCCCTTCTTTCAAACTTATTTTGTTCCTTTTCTCTCTTTTCCAATTCTTTCTTCTCTTTTTCTCTCCTTTCTCTTCTCTTTTTTCTCTCTAACTCTTTTCTTTTGTTTTCTTCTTTTTCTCTTTTCTCTTTTTCTCTTCTCTCTTCTCTTTCTTTTTCTCTTGCTTCTCTTTCTTTCTTTTCATTTTCCCTACTCTCTATTTGTCTCTCTTTTTCTCTTCTTTCTTTTCTTTCTTGTCTCTCCTTTTCTTTCTGTTCTTTCTCTCTTCTCTCCTCTCTATCTAGTTCCTCTTGTTCTATTTTCCTCATCTCTCTTTGTTTTCTCTCATTTTTCCAAAATTCCCTACGTTGTTTTTCTGCTATTTCCCAATCAATAGAGTATGGATATGTGGGCAAGGTTGGTTTATCACTCTTCTCATTCTTTTCTTTTATTCTATTCTCACATTCTTCTCCTTTATTTTCCCTAGTTTCATTACTACTCCTAACACTCCTAGAAGTGTGTGAAAACATGTCAAAGTGTAAGACCTAGGGAACTAATATGCAAAACACTCCTCTCTTTTTTGTTTTCTCCTAAAGTGTTAAGAGTCTTTGGAACTCTAACACTTTCTAAAACGTTGAAAGCAAATAAAGAAATTTAAAGCAAAGCTAAAGGATTCTAACGTGCTCCTAAGTATGAATAAGGGGTACCAATTCCTTATCCACACTAAAACGAGAAACTAAGGTTTATTACACACAAAAGAGGTGACCCTTATGGGCATCCAATACCTCTAATTAAAAGGTCTTTTAAAAATACACCCAAATTAAATAAAGAAAATTAAAAGTAGTTGAATGTAGCTCCTTTCTTCAAGTGCTCCTCACCAAGTGTATCACTCTAGTCTTGGCCTCCTTTTCAAGTCTCCTCTTCCTTGGTTTTAAATCAACACTTCCTAAGGATGCTACCCTTGTGAAAATTTGAACAATTTGGCTGCCTACCAAGAGAAAACAAGCGCCCAAGCAAGAGACCAAGGGAAGTAGAATTTGAAAGCAAAAAGCAATAAAAAGCACTTAACAAGAATAGGAACACATCCAAGTGGAAAGAATTTATTTGACAAACACAAAGAAAGCCAATAAGGACAAGCAAGAAATAAAAGGTGTAGAAAGAAAGTTGGCACACAAAAAAAAAATTCCTAGAATGGGCCTAAAATAGAATTGGACTTAAAACAAAAAAGACTCAACAAATTCAATGATTTGCACAATTGTAAAGCAAGGTGGCTAAATCATAGTCAAATAAATTCAAGCAAATTTCAATAAAATTTAACACTCCTTTGAATTTTTTAATAATTTTGAGGTGCACTAATTTTTATTTTATTTTTTTGTACTCTTTTTACTTGTTTTTAGCACTTTTTACTAACTCTTTTTTTTTTTTTTACTTATTTTACACTTTTGATTTCTTTTCTTCTTCTTTTTTTTTTTCTGAAACAATTTTGCTACACCTCTTAACACATTTTGTAGCAAATATAGTGAGGAGTCAAAGAATCATAAATGCTTGAACAAAGGATAGGAAATGGCCACCATAATTGATATACAAAAGTGCAAAATTAAGAAACAAAGCAACCTAATATGAAATAGTAATTTTAGGTGATAAAAAATAAATGGCACAAGGAGAGTTTTATGGAAGTTGAGGACAACTTGATTACTCAATAATCAGCCCAATCATACCCAACATGCCTCTCAAAGCCAATCAACAAAAATCACCACAAAAACTAGCACAAAATTAAGATACTAAAATTATTGAACAAGTGAATGAAATTTGGAAGAAATTGAGCATTAATTTTTTTGAAGATTTTTTTTTAAGAACATGCAAAGATCTAAATAGCATGTGAGACTCTAAGGACATGGGATCAAGAGTAAGCCTCTTTGATGCTCAATTTCCAATAGAGAAATAACACACTTTTATGGTAAAAATAAAAAGGCAAAACTATGTAGAATTAAGAGACAATAAAAGGGCTACAACATGACCAACTAAGACACAACTTGGAAGATTAAACTGAAATTAAATGACTCAAAATAACCAGAAATATATACCCAAAACAGAGAACAAAGGGCTGGAAAAACAGAAAAGTAGGTGCCAGAAAATAGAATTAAAAATTCAAATAAGAAGAACAATGTGCAACCAAAGATCAAGACCACAATGTGTGGCTTCCTTCACAAATTTTGTGAAGTCATTACAATGATATTCTTAGGATTTGCACAAGAATAAGGAAAAATAAAAAGCTGGGCAGAAAATTAAAGAAACAATCCTAAAGGAAACATATAAAGATTCAATGGAAAAGAACAAGATAAATTGAATCTAGAAAGCAATAAAAACTAGGAAATAAATTGCACAAAATGAAAATTACAAAAACATAAACTAACAAGACATAAAAGGAATTAAATGACAAGAATCAAAGGCTGGAAAAAATAAAGGAAAAACAAGAACTCTAAGAAGAAAAGCTGAAAAAAATTAAAGAAAATTAAGACTAGAAAAGAACCTCATGGAACCAGGCTCTGATACCAAATGATGCATGCCTCCCTTGATCTTTTTCCTTGAGGTTCCAAGCACCATGAAATGGATGATGGAGGGGAAAGAAAATAGAGGTGGGGCGCCACTCTCAAAGAGAGATAAGCCAAAGTGTTTAGGTTTACCACAAGGGAAGGAACCCTTGATAAAAACCAACTAGGAAGAGGTTCCTCAAGAGAGAGGATCCTCAAGATCTTTTACTAAGAATGTGCTCACAAAGAGACTATTTTCATTCAACTTCAAAGGTGAAATTTTACAATAAGGGGGAATGAGTATATATAGCCCAATGGGAGAGCTTGGGCACACTTTTCTAGGCAATGTGGGACTTGGGCTTAATTAGGATTAAAACTAATTAACCCAAGTCTTAGGCCTTAAGTGAGGCACCTAAGTTCACCCCCTATGGGTGCAATTAGCATATCTTAATGTGAATGGGCTAGCCCAAAATTATGTCTTAACTTATGCACCCATTATAAGCTTACTCCTCCTTTTTAACTAAAGACACCTATACCTTATAAACTAAGAAGATGGCCGGAAATACATGGCCTTAAGGGAATTAAAAATACTTTCCTATTTATCTAATTAAAATAAAATATTTACAAGCTAAAAATAGCGAAGACTATGGCTTCGAATCTTCAATGAGCTTTTGTCCATGCCATGCCTTCCTTGAGTCCTCCTAGCCATGATGCATGCTAGGTGAGATTGCATCAAGAAATCTTTGAAAAATAATTTGGTAAATCTATTCAACCCCCCTTCTAGATTCCCCCTAGGACCAACAATGTACATCTGAATTATTTTAACAGTTATGACCATTGATATTTGAACAATTGATCTGTGAAGTAAGTAGGTTATTAATCTGATAGGATTGACTCAATTTATCTGGCAAACCTCCAATTGTGCAAAAAGAAACTAATCATAATTTAAAATCTTGCATGACCAAACTAGATAACAAATTAGGATTATAGTTCATTGTGAATGACCAAACGCATCACAACAATTTGGTACTTTATGGGTGAACAATGAATAACAAAGAATGAGATTACTTATTAAATATGAGGTAAGAACATTGTACTAAAAATCACCCCTAGGTCTTAATTTTTTAAACTCATTACTCTCTTTCTATTTGCATAGTACTCTGAGTTTGAACCATCAAACACACATACTAAATCATTGTTTCTCTTAAATCACTCTCTTATCTTCATAATTAAATTATTTGAGAACTACATATGGTCCTTTGGGTATGATATTTGGGCTTAGGTCCATTACTACTACTGTGTAGGATACATTTTCCCTAAGTGGTCATATTTTATGCATCAGTCAATATAATAATGACTAAAATAAAAAAAAATCATATTGTACAAAATATTTTTTTATAAGGACCAAATTATAGAGAACTTTACAATAAGTCGACATAATAGAGAGGGTTTATTACTCATTTTGCATAAGAATTGGAAATGAGTTTACTTGTATGACACCAATCCTAATAATGTAGTTGTACAACTTGAACGATTTCTTGTATACCCACCAAGTGTGATTTGAAGACCACAACATTCGTTGCCTTCCAAAGTTGGAAAATCCCTGCAAACCACACAAAAGACCATATCTTCTGATGTGTCTTTATACCTTCAACCAAATCCCTTAATTGGTAATAATGATTCCTAATCTCTGTTGCCAGCTCCAGATGAGGTGCCATGTATGAGATGAGACAATGCAATTAAACAAGTGGTGAAGTCCTGTTTCTTCGGTCCTACCACACAAACGACACAACCTCTCACCTTGGCATATGATTCATCTGCTCAGTAGATTCCACATAGTTGGCAACTTGTTCATATCCAACTGCCATGAAAACCAAGAATTGAACTTTTGTTGACACTCCTTTCTTTACACCATCTTTATAAAAGGTTGAGGTTGTTTTTGTGAGTTCCCTGTCAACACTTTCTACATAGAAAACACCGAATATTGACCAAAACCATTCGCTACCCACATCCACCTAAAAGAAACAACCTATTGTACCTCAACCCCCTAAAGACTCTTTTTCAGACCCTCCACCAATTTCTCCTACTAGGCAAATAATTGACGCCTTCACATCCTCTTCCATCCTACCCTTGAACCTCGTATATCTAAAACTAACACAAAATTATTCTTTGCTAATTCATACAATTGAGGATAGGCATCACATAACTTCTAATTGCCTAACCACCTATCCTTCCAAAAGAATACCTCATAGTCATCCCTAAGTCCATGCATAGGGTTACCAGACCACCATCTCTCTTGCCACCATCAACCTTGGTCAATGGAAATTAAATCCATCCACCATCTAGAGTAGTATGTACCACCTTCTGCTTAACATGCTATCTAATTCAACTTTCAATCTGCACTTCCATTTCCCCAATAAAGATAAATTAAATGCATGAATATCTCTCAACCCCAAACCACCACGTTCTTATTCATACATATGTTATCCAGGACACTCAATTTATCTTCCTATTCCCCCTAGAATCCCCATCCCCTATAGAAAATTTTTGAAAAGAGATTCAATATGAGAAATGATACCTCTAGAGCTTTCAATAAAGAAAGGAAATACATCAATAGTGCTTACAATATGGATTTAAGCAAGACCAACCTCCTAGCTAATGAAATGTGTTTACTTTCCCCCCGATGCTATTGTACAAAATATATAGACAATCTCATACATAAAAAAAAAAAAACTACCATACCTGACCTCCTAAAATTTTTGACTTGAAACTAGTTCTCTTAAAGAAACAATTTCTAGTTTAAAGTTATGTAGATGGATTTTCTTCAATATATTTATTTAATCTATTATAACTTTACTTCCATGAATCCTTACCCTCTTAAGATAGATTTAGTTCTTTATTTTGCAGGCATAAATTGGTATGAGATTTTGTTCGGATTTCTAATAAACATCATGAAATTCCAAAATATCTATGGTACTTTACATTAGACAATCAAGAAGGTGTAAAGAATGATGTAAATAAAAAAACCCCTTGAATCAATAGATACAAGATCATAGTATGTATAGATAATTAAATATAAAAGATAGAGGAAAGAGAATTTATATACCTCATATATATTGAATTGAAGTTCATTGCTACTTTCTATATGATTATTATCGTAGATGTATAAGTTCAATAAGAACTCTTAAGGGTTTTACTACCTACTTTCTAGGGAATTAATGTGTGTGGTAATTTGCTTAATGGGATGACAAATTTATAATCCCAGGGTAGGCAGAGACCCCTTAAATGGGCTTTTTATGATTGACTTAACCCATCACAGAGTCAATTTTACTATAATCTCATTCAAATATTCATAAAGATATTATAAGATATGATAAGATATGATTATCACCATATCTTAAATTTCCAAATAATGATAAAACATAATTGATTAACACCAATCCAAAATTATTTCCAACATTCTCCCACTTGAATGGTATTAATCAATAATAAAAGGACAAATCATTAAGCTGGAATGACAATTATAAACAAATCTTATATTAAACAACAATATGAGAAATTTGAGCAAGAAAATAATAACCGATAGAAATATATATCATGCACATTAAAAAATATTTCTTATAGAGTATATAGAATAATGTAGTTCAATAAAATGATACTACATGGTCCCAAGCATCCAAAAATGCTAAGAGATATGTTACTAAAATAATATTACTTCACACTTATCTCATAAGAGAGTTTTCAGACTCCCACTGATCTAAGACATCAAAACTTATCAAAACCACGAGTTATAAAACTCCACAGTTAAGTATTTGATCAGTGAATAAAGGTGATAAAACATAATTCATATGCATCTAAGTACTCAATATAGCCCAACAACAAATGTAATTACACATAGGCTACATAAATGCTCTATAATATTTGGGATTCAACTAATCTGAGTTTCACAAAATGAGTGACTATGTAAGAATCCGAAGACAAGTAGGAAATCAATAAATTCCCTACTAGGACCACATAGACACTAGTTTATATAAAATGACACTTAGATTATTGTGGTCACAAAATGTCAATTGAGCAAACACTTAGATAATTTGTCCAAACAAAAAAAAATCATAAGTACTTCAATAGAGAAAAATTGTACTCAATAGGAGTACTATCATAATAAACACTTTTACAAAATAGAAAATCATACTCGATAGGAGTATTGCATCTACAATATACTTATAGAATTTTGACCAAACAAAATGTGAAATTTTGAGTAAAAGAAATGCACAATACTTAATTGCATACCAAAAGAATTAATGTGCAATGCCCAACAAAATGCTCTTAACATTCATTAAAGATGTCTATTAAGATACAATGAATTTTATGTATCTCAATTAAAATAGGACAAAAATAAATAGTCAAGTCCTATAAAGTATGTCATATCATAATTAAATGTGCAAACAAATATATGACAATACAAATAGATAAGTCTTGATACATAATACAAAATTATATACTTGTAAAATTTTCATCAATTAAAATATGAAATTTGGGTAAAAGAGATACACTATGCATAATTGTATGCCAAAAAGATTAATGTCCAGTACCTAGTAGAATGACAGTAACATCTATTAAAGATGTTTACAAAGATACAATGGATTTTCTGTACTCAATAAAACATAGGACAAAAATAAATAAAGAAGTCTTATAAAATATGTCATATCATAATTAAATATGCACACGAATATATGACATAAGTCTCGAGAGATAATATAAGATTATATATGCTCTCACTAATCCTTAATATACCAAAAAAAATTAGGATTATCATTAGGGTATACTAGTATTAAAAGTTCTAGTGATAGTGGGATGATGGCTTTATAAGATAATAATAAAAGTGAATTAAAATTCACTATTTTTCTACTTAAGGAATTAGAAAGTAGTAGAATAACAAATGATTAATGAGAGAAGTGGTTAAAAAAACAAGAATATGAAACCTACAAATTCATCCATAAGAATAAATAATTCTCACAAATGGTTTCATAATTAACCACATATTAATCAATCCTTTAAAAAGTATTGACTCTTATGAGGATTTTGAAAAAGTAATTACATGAGTGAGAAAAGGGATCTCTTGGTAATTTTACGTAGAATATGAGATCATAAGAATCTCAAGTAATCATAAAAAAATCAAGTGTTACAGTAAGCAATATCCACACACACTTGAAAATAAAATATGATTATATGCAGTGGGAGAATATCAGACCTATTATTACAAATATTAAGGATATAATAATAAATAGTCTCTAACTCTCATCACAATTTATATTGGACATATGTTTATTTATATATCCCAAAATAAAGCATCTGACTTCTACAAGAATACCATCAACAATATTATAAAATATGGTATTGAGAAATTAATCTCTTCAAATTTGGGATTCCTATATTGCTCTTACAAGAATTGCATACTAATATTGCATATCAATAGAGAGTTTGGTATACAAGAAAATATTCTACAAGAGACCAATACAAAATCCTCAATATAGATCCCAACAACACGATCACAAATAATGTGATAAGAAAAAATAATTTTATCAAGAAAATTTGTTTTTGCACATATATGATTAATTGGACATTTAAGGTTAAATTCATATACTGAGATAATTTATTTTATAAGATATTAATTAAAATTCTAATATAAAAAATCCTTCCACTTGTTAAAGAAAATAAATAGTTGACATCACAAAAAAATACCTAAAGAGCTAAATAAAATTCAACTATTTCTTTATCACGCTAGAATTATGTCAAGTAATGTGATACCGATAGGGTAAGTCCACTACCTACATAATAGTAATATATATATATATATATATATATATATATATATATATATATATATATATATATATATATATATATATATATATAAAATTTGCACCACAAAAAATGAAACATTTTTTTTAAGGAAAAATGTCCAATTAAAGGTTATAAGTCATTATGGAACAAAAGAAAAGATGACAATCTAAATTTTGGTTCCATATAAATTTAAATAAACATGATAAAAATAGGGAAACAAGCTAAACATTACAATAATAGCGAAACATTATGTAATTCTAAAAGTTTAGGTAAAAGAGAATCCCTAAGGAAATTACAATGCACTATAACTTATATAAATAAAATCCTAAAACCGATAGGGTATAAAAAAGTCATTAACATAAACAAAGAAAAATACATTATACAACACCAAATTACATTAATAACAATACACCGATAGAGTATAATTATCATCAATGCAATAAAAAAATAATTATATCACAAAATTCACATAAATGCATTCACAATAGGTGAAATTACAATTACGTAAATTAAAAAATAAATTATGCATATTGTCTAATAAATTTGAATAATTTTAATCATATATATGATATGACCAACATAGAAAATTCACATTACTATACCCATGATAGACGAGTAATAATAGTGCAAATTAATAAAGAAAATTATACGCATAAGAGAAGGACAATTAAGATTGTGCATAATTAATAAAATGATCTAAAATTAATTTATAAATGATAATTCAATATTAAAGAGAGTACAATAAAATTGGAGAATATAAATACTGTAAAGAATTATCACAATGAAAATAGGTCCAAAATTAAAGATTATAATAGTAAAAAAAAATTTAATTTAATCTTGAATTAATAAAAAAAAAGTTTATACTAAAAAATTCCAATAATATTAAAATATTAAATAAATATGATATTTGTGAAAAAATAAGAATACAAAAAATGACAAGATTCTCATTTGACCAAACAATCACAGAAATATTTGTAGGTGCTGAAAATGATGAAGAGCCCAGGGATTTGAGGTCAAATCCTCTCCAAGGGGGAAAAGATGATGTGACCATGCCTAGCCAAGGACCTATCACTAGGGCCATGGCTAGAAGGATGAAGAAGACCTAGCCCTTGCAGAAAAAGGAAGACTTCACCTCATGTGAAGAGTAAAGATATTAGGCTAGGGACTTTAGATAATAAAATGTAATTTTCCTTTATTTTAATTTTGAAGAGCATTAGGAATTTAATTTGGGACATGTATTTAGTCCATTTTTATTTTAGGAGGTATCTTAGGAATTTAGAGGGTGGATTTAGCTTTTTGGGTCTTTATGAAGGAAATAAGGGGTAGCCTTGATATCTATACCCTTCTTTTCCTACATAAACCCCCTAAGCTAATAAGAAGGAATCTTGGCCCTTAGTTTGAGAAATTTGGGCACCAAGTTTGATGATCTAAGGAGGGAATTTTTTCTCAATCCTCCTCCCTTAGATCTCTCCTTTTAATCCTAGCCGTTCTTTTTTAGGTTATCTTGTTCAAGAGGTTAGCTACCTCTACAAATAGGAGCTCCTCCCCTCACTTGTATTTTTTACACTTGAATTTAATCCTAGAGACCATATTGGCCGTGAGGTTCTTACCTTTGAGTGTCCCCCCTTCTCCTTTGTGAGAGCTTCTAAGAGTTATCAAGGGACCCTTCCCTTGTGGCCTCTCCCCTTTGGCTTATAAAACCTAGTGTTTGTGGTGCCTCACCCCATTCCTTTCCTCTCTATAAAAACATTTCCCTTCCAAGTAACCTTAGAAAGGATCCTTTGGGCAAGTGATCATCAAAGATCACATCAAGTATCCCAAAGGTTCAAATCGTTCCTTAATTGGCTTTTTTGACTCTGACTTTGTAGGTTGCAAGTTAGTCAGGAAAAACACAAGTGGAACTTGTCATTTATTTGGGAATAGTCTACTATCTTGGACAAGCAAACAGTAAGCTCGTGTGGCCTTATGTACTGTTGAAGCTGAATACATAGCTACTGGAAGTTGTTGTGCCCAATCCTTATGGCTGAGGCAAGAACTTGAAGACTTTAGCATCACAATTTGCTCCAAAGCATCCTGCACAAGGCTCTCCAGCCAAAACTAGAGAATACTTTCATGAGTGGTTCTCATCTCAAGAGCAATAGGATCATTTCAACCAAATCTATGCAAGTAGGGAAGTGATCTCTCCAAAGGTATTCATGTTTTCTTGGGTCACTGAGAATGGGTTCAGTTTTCATGATGACTTAGAGTTCCAAGGGTTGTCAAAGTTTTCTCAACTCAAAGGGGAGTTTTACCCCGATCTGATTAGGATTTTCTACTCTAACTTGAAGCAAGATGATTATGGAAATTTAATTTTTGAGGTAAAGAGGAAGAAGATTGTACTGACTAATGAGATGTTTCTGACTATTGGTGGGGTTGTCAATAATATAATTAGTGCAAGTATGGATGACCTAAAAAAGAAATAGATCAATTATAGAAAAATGGAAGTTTTTAAATCAATGCTGGTCAAACCTGATTACTGGGAATGAGGCAGAATTAGGAGAAGGGATTTGAAGAAAAAGATAGTGTTTAACACCGCGGGAATGAAAGTTGATGATAGACTGCTGCACTACTCTATTGCTTGGATACTGGCTGCTCGTGGGAGTAATCATGCTCAGATCTTGGAGGAAGACATGATCTTGATGCGTGCTATCAAGAATAGTATCAAGGTCAATTGAGTGGATGTCATTAAGTGTAACATGCTGAAGACTCATTGTCTGGATGAGTACAAATGTCCATATGCAGTCTTTATCTCAAAAGCCTTGGATAAGTTTGGTGTGGACACCTCAAATGAAGCAACAAATTTACTAGGGATGTTCACTTTGTTAAAGATCGTGCATTGAAGATGATGAAATTGATTAAGACTGATGAGGGTTGGCTGACAAAGGAAGAGTTGCAAGCTGAAGATGAAGATGAGTTTGTGGAACCAAAGGTGTTGACTCCTTTTGAGGAGATGATTTTAAAGCAACTTGTCTGTGCATCTTCATCTTAGGATTAAACATCTTAGGACTTGCATTGTTTGTATATTGCCTTTAGTTTATCTTTTTTACATTTGTTTTTATGTTTACTAGTTTTCTCAGCCTTTTCTTGTTTATTGTTTAATGACAGAATTCAGAATTTGTGACTTTATCATGATTAAGCTCTGCTCTTGTATTGATCGTGCTTCATTGTAATATGGTTTACCTTATCAATGAAAGCTTAATTCTTGGTTCTAAATATGTGTTCTGGCTGATTTTTTCATTAATTCACTATCTGCAAATTGAATTTTAATTTGAGCTAACTTGAACCTTGTTTGATAAGGAACAGAGGTAGATACATATCCTATCTTTGTAGGATCGTGGAAGTTCAATTTTTGCAGTTTTTCTTTTAGTTTATTGGCTCGTTATGCAGCAATTTTCTGCAAAATTCTGTAGAATTCTCAACATTTAGCCCTCCTAGCTATTTCTTTTTCCCTAACATATAAATTTTTTTTTATATACATTTTGTCTTTTTATCCTTTTTGTTTGAAGTGCCAAAAGGGGGAGAAGACTTATTGAAGATATGGTGAAGCCATAAGGAGAAGACTTAGTGAAGTCTTTGCTACAATTTTCTCAAGTATAATCAAAACTTGATTCAAGAGCAAAGAGAAAAGGTACTAGATGGTACTAGAAGAATGAAGCTCAACTCAAGAGTGGTTTGGCTCATCAAAACTAAAATGGGGGAAATTGTTGGAAAAAGGAACTACATTGAAGTTTGATGAAGTTTTGGTTTTGCTTTTCTCTATTTGTTTTTGCTCTTAAATCAATTTTATGGTACCAAATGTGTTTATACGTGTGGTGGTTGTATTGTGTGTTTTAGATAGGCTTGAGAATGTGTTTGGAATGGTTTTGGATAGATTACATAGGCTAGGTTGTGCTGAAAAAACTTCAAAAATGGATTTTTAGGAAAGGTAATCGATTACTTAAAAATAGTAATCAATTACCTTGTGAGAATTTTTGAGAATAGGAATTGATGCTCTCTGTGGTAATCGATTACTTGATTTCAGTAATCGATTACTCCAGAGAACATGGACTTTTGATAAATTTTGTGCGGGATATCAGGTAATCAAGTGGGTAATCAATTACCCTGCATAAAAATTGATATAAAAGCATTTTGAAAAAAGATTTTACAACTTTTGATCAGTCCAATTAAGTGCTTGCTTCTCCCATATGATTTCTAAGAATTGTCTCCAAGATTCATATCCATTTTTTATGTTTGAAAGTGCTTCAATTTCAAGATTCAAGGAAGAGACTCTATTGAGTTTTAATCTTTCCGTTTGGGTATTCTTCACATCAGATGATATTATTTGTACCCTTATTTGTGTTTTTGCACAAGGTTACCAATCTCTTGAGATATTCTTGAGATTGTGGGAAATCTTGCAGCGGGATGTTGCAAGTGAGGCATCATGAGTGGCGGGGTATAACGGTGTAGCAAACTCTTGTGGGGTGCAAAAGGAAGCCTTTCTTTTGTGGTTTAAATCTTTCCAAGATTAAAATCTGTATGTGTGATGTGCATGTACTAAGATTTTAGTGGAAAACAGATTAAAGAAAGGCTAAGTCTGTAAACTGGATGTAGGTCAGTTGGATTGAATCAGTATAAATCATCGTGCAAATTCTTTCTTCCTTATACTCTTTAATTTTAGTCTTTATTGAATTCTTGGAGCACTAACAACTAGGTTTTTGTAGTTGTGCTTGATTTATTAGAATTTCTTGTTGTGGATCATATTCTTGTGATACGTTTACTTCATTTTAAATTTGGGTTTTAACCTATATTTTGTGGTTTGATTTTTGTTCTTTCTAATCTTTCCTTTTTTTCTTGAATTACTTTAAATATTATTCTTTTTAAGTTTCTCTTCTATTTTATTTGAAATCATCATTGGAGGAATTAAATTAATTGGTGTTTTGCCTTAAGGGTTGAATTCTTGAAAACCTATTTTTGTAAAAGAAGGTAGATTTTGAAAATTTCAAAAAGGGGCTATTTTTGAAAATATTTTGATATTGTTGAATACAAATCTTTGAAAAATAATTTGGTGAATGTATTCAACCCCCGTTCTAGATTTCCCCCTAGGACAACAATGTACATCCGAATTATTTTAATAGTCATGACCATTGATATTTGAACAATTGATCTATAAAGTAAGTAGGTTATTACTCTGATAGGATAGACTAAATTTATCTGACAAACCTCGAATTGGGCAAAAAGAAACTGATCATAATTTAAAAGCTTGCATGAATAAACTGGATAACAAGTTAAGATTATAGTTCATTGTGAATAACCAAATGCATCACAACAATTTGGTACTTTATTGGTGAATAATGAATAACAAAGAATAAGATTACTTAGTAAATAGGAGGTAAGAACGTTGTAGTGAAAATCACCCCTAGGTCTTAATTTTTGAAACTCATTACTCTCTTTCTGTTTGCATAGTACTCTGAGTCTGAACCATCGAACACACATACTAAATCATTGTTTCTTTTAAATCACTCTCTTATCTTCAGAATTAAATTATTTGAGAACTAAATATGGTCCTTTGGGTATGATATTTAGGCTTAGGTCCACTACTACTACTGCGTAGGATACACTTGCCCTAAGTGGTTATATTTTATGCATCAGTCAGCATAATAATGACTAAAAAAAATCATATTGTACAAAATATTTTTTTATAAGGAAAAATTTTATTAATATGATAGACAAAAATAAAAGATGTGAATTTATCAAAACTATAAGAAAAATAGTACATGAATCCAAAAAAAAAAAACAGATTATAGAGAACTTTACAATAAGTCGACATAATAGAGAGGGTTTATTACTCATTTTGCATAAGAATTGGAAACGAGTTTACTTGTACGACATCAATCCTAATAATGCAGTTCCACAACTTGAACAATTTCTTGTATATCTACCAAGTGTGATTTGAAGACCACAACATTCATTACCTTCCAAAGTTGGCAAATCCCTACAAATCACAAAAAAGACCATACCTTCTTATGCGCCTTTAGACCTTCAACCAAACCCCTTAATTGGTAATAATGATTCCTAACCTCTGTTGAAAATGCTGTAGAGATCCCCTGCCAGCTCCAGATAGGGTGCATACACGAGATGAGACAATGCAATTAAACAAGTGGTGAAGTCCTATTTCTTCGGTGCTACCACACAAACCACACAACCTTTCACCTTGGCATATGATTCGTCTCCTCAGTAGATTTCATATAGTTGGAAACTTGTCCATATCCAACTGCCATGAAAACCAAGAACTAAACTTTTGTTGACACTCCTTTCTTTAGCACCATCTTTATAAAAATGTTGAGGTTGTTGTTGTGAGTTCTTCAACACGCTGTACATAGAAAACATCGAATACTAACCAAAACCATCTGCTACCCACATCCACCTATAAGAAACAACCTATTGTACCTTAACCCTTTCAAGACTCTTTTTCAGACCCTCCACCAATTTCTTCTCCCAGGCAAATAACTGACGCCTTCACATCCTCTTCCACCCTACCCTTGAACATCATATATCTAAAACCAACACAAAATGATTCTTTGCTAATTTATACAATTGAGAATAGGCATCACATAACTTCTAATTGCCTAACCACCGATCCTTCCAAAACAATACCTCACAGTTATCCCTGAGTCCAGGCATAAGGTTACCAGACCACTATCCCTCTTGCCACCATCAACCTTGGTCAATATAAATTAAATCCATCCACCCTCTAGAGTAGTATCTACCACCTTTTGCTCAACATGCTATCTAATTCAACTTTCAATCTGCACTTCCATTTCCCCAATAAAGATAAATTAAATGCATGAATATCTCTCAACCCTAAACCACCACGTTCTTATTCCTACATACGCTATCCACGACACTCAATTTATCTTCCTACTCCCCCTAGAATCCCCATCCCCCATAGAAAATTTTCGAAAAGAGATTCAATGTGAGAAATGATACTTCTAGAGCTTTTAAGAAAGAAAGAAAATAGATTGATAGTGCTTACAATATGGATTTAAGCAAGACCAACCTCCTAGCTGATGAAATGTGTTTACTTTCCCCCTGATGCTAACATCTTTTTCACTATTGTACAAAATATATAGACAATCTCATACATAATAAAAAATAAATAAAACTACCATACATGACCTTCTTAAATTTTCAAGTTGAAACTAGTTCGCTTAAATAAACAATTTCCAATTTAAAGTTATGTAGATGGATTTTCTACAATATATTTATTTAATCTGTTATAACTTTACTTACATGAATCCATACCCTCTTAAGATAGATTTAATTCTTTATTTTGCAGGCATAAATTGGTATGAGATTTTGTTTGAATTTCTAATAAACATAATGAAATACCAAAATATCTACGGTACATTACATTAGACAATCAAGAAGGTGTAAAGAATGATAGAAATAAAAAAAAACCTTGAATCAATAGATACAAGATCATAGTATTATAGAGAATTAAATATAAAAGATAGAGGAAAGAGAATTTGTATACCTCATATATATTGAATTGAAGTTCATTGCTACTCTGTATATGATTATTATTGTATAAGTTCAATAAGAACTCTTAAGGGTTTTACTACCTACTTTCTAGGGAATTAATGTGTGTGGTAATTTGCTTAATGGGATGGCAAATTTATAATCCCCCAGGGTAGGCAGAGACCCCTCAAATAGGCTTGTTATGATTGACTAACCCATCACAGAGTCAATTTTACTATAATCCCATTCAAATAATCATAAAGATATGATAAAATATGATTATCACCATATCTTAAAGTATATAGAATAATTTAGTTCAATAAAATGATACTACATGGTCCCAAGCATCCAAAAATGCTAAGAGATATGTTACTAAAATAATATTACTTCACACATATCTCATAAGAGAGTTTTCAGACTCCTATTGATCTAAGACATCAAAACATAACAAAACCATGAGTTATAAAACTCAAAAGTTAAGTATTTGATCATTGAATAAAGGCAATACATCATAATTCACATGCATCTAAGTACTCATCATAGTCCAACAACAAATGTAATTACATATAGGCTACATAAATGCTCTATAATATTTGACATTCAATTAATCCAAGTTTCACAAAATGAGTGACTATGTGAGAATCTGAAGACAAGTAGGAAATCTATAAATTCCTTACTAGGACCACATAGACACCTAGTTTATATAAAATGACACTCAGATTATTGTGACCACAAAATGTCAATTGAGCAAACACTCAGATAATTTGTCCAAACAAAAAAAAATCATAAGTACTTCAATAGTGCAAATTGTACTAATAGGAGTACTATCATAATAAGCATTTTTACAAAGTAGAAAATCATATTCGATAGGAGTATTGTATCTACAATATACTTATAGAATTTTGACCAAACAAAATGTGAAATTTTGGGTAAAATAAATGCACAACACTTAATTGCATACCAAAATAGTTAATGTGCAATGACCAACAAAATGCTCTTAACATCCATTAAAGATGCCTATTAAGATACAATGAATTTTATGTATCTCAATTAAAATAGGACAAAAATAAATAGTCAAGTTCTATAGAGTATGTCATATCATAATTAAATATGCACAAAAATATATGACTATACAAATAGATAAGTCTCAAGACATAATACAAAATTATATACTTGCAAAATTTTAATCAATTAAAATATGAAATTTGGGTAAAAGAGATACACAATGCATAATTTTATGCCAAAAATATTAATGTGCAGTACCCAGCAGAATGAGATTAACATTTGTTAAAGATGTTTACAAAGATACAATGGATTTTATGTACTCAATAAAAAATAGGACAAAAATAAATAGAGAAGTCCTATAGAATATGTCATATCATTATTAAATATGCACACAAATATATGACAATAAAAATATATAAGTCTCGAGAGATAATACAAGATTATATATACTCCCATTAATCCTTAATAAACCAAAAAAATATTAGGATTATCATTAGGGTACACTAGTATTAAAAGTTCTAGTGATAGTGGGATGATGAATTTATAAGATAATAATAAAAGTAAATTAAAATTCACTATTTTTCTACTTAAGGAATTAGAAAGTAGTAGAATAACAAATGATTAATGAGAGAAGTGGTTAAAAAAACAAGAATATGAAACCTACAAATTCATCCATAAGAATAAATAATTCTCACAAATGGTTTCATAATTAACCACATATTAATCAATCCTTTAAAAAATATTGATCCTTATGAGGATTTTGAAAAAGTAATTACATGAGTGAAAAAAGAGATTTCTTGGTAATTTTACGTAGAATATGAGACCATAAGCAAATTCTCAAGTAATCATAAAAAAATCAAGTGTTACAGTAACCAATATCCACACACACTTGAGAATAAAATGTGATTACACACAATGGAAGAATATGAGACCTATTATTACAAATATTAAGAATATAATAATAAATAATCTCTAACTCTCATCACAATTTATAATGGACACATGTTTATTTATATATCCCAAAATAAAGCATCTAGCTTCTACAAGAATACCATCAACAATATTATAAAATATGGTATGGAGAAATTAATCTCTTCAAATTTGGGATTTCTATATTGTCCTTACAAGAATTGCATACTAATATTGCATATCAATAAAGAGTTTAGTATACAAGAAAATATTCTACAAGAGACCAATACAAAATCCTCAATATAGATCCCAACAACGTGATCACAAATAATGTGATAAGAAAAAATAATTTTATCAAGAAAATTTGTTTTTGTGCATATATGATTAATTGGACATTTAAGGTGAAATTCTTATACTGAGATAATTTATTTTATATGATATTACTTAAAATTATAATATAAAAATCCTTTCACTTGTTAAAGAAAATAAATAGTTGACATAAAAAAAGAATACCCAGAGGGCTAAATAAAATTCAACTATTTCTTTATCACACTAGAATTATGTCAAGTAATGTCATACCGATAGGGTAAGTCCACTACCTACATAATAGTAATATATATATATATATATATATATATATATATATAGAAAATTTGCACCACAAAAAATGCAACATTTTTTTTAAGAAAAAATGTCCAATTAAAGGTTATAAGTCATTATGGAACAAAAGAAAAAATGACAGTAAAATTTTGGTTTCATATAAATATAACTAAACATTATGAAAATAAGGAAATTACAATAATAGTGAAGCATTATGTAATTCTAAAAGGTTAGTTAAAAGAGAATCCTTAAGGAAATTACAATGCACTATGACGTATATCAATAAAATCCTAATACTAATAGGGTATAAAAAAATCATTAACATAAGCAAAGAAAAGTACATTGTACAACACCAAATTACATTAATAATAATACACCGATAGGGTATAATTATAATCAATGTAATAAAAAAATAATTATATCACAAAATTCACATAAATGCATCCATAATAGGTGAAATTACAATTATGTAAATGAAAAAAGAAATTATGCATATTGTCCAATAAATTTGCATAATTTAATCATATATATTATATGACCAAAATAAAAAATTCAAAATTCAAATTACTATACCCATGATAGACGAGTAATAATAATGAAAATTAATAAAAAAAATTTGCCCATAAGAGAAAGACAGTTAAGATTGTGCATAATTAATAAAATGACCTAAAATTAATTTATAAATGATAATTCAATATTAAAGAGAGTACAATATAATTGGAGAATACAAATACTATAAAGAATTATCACAATGAAAATAGGTCTAAATTAAAGATTATAAAAATAAAAAAAAATTAATTTAATCTTGAATTAATAAAAAAATTATACTAAAAAAAACCAATAATATTAAAATATTAAATAAATATGGTATTTGTGAAAAAATAAGAATACAAAAAATGAGCAACCCTATTCAATGATTCTGAGAGTGAGTTTATCATATAAAAATGATAAGATTCTCACTTGACCAAATAATCACAGAAATATGGGTATGAAAATGAGTCCATGCAACCCATTTAACACTTCCCAAAGTAAAGTTAACACAAATCATCTTATGTTGCCTACACAGATGACTCATATTGGTCAAACATAAAAACATAAAAAGAAAAGTAATTTTGAAAATAATTTACCCAATAATTGAATTCAAAATAAAACTAGGTTTTAATGGGGTAGCACTTAAAGAGAAGTTTTAATATATAATTTACTCATGTAAGAGTAAGAGAATGAAACTTTAATATATTATTTTAACAATAATAAGTAGCATAAACCCTCAATTTTTTTTTTTTGTGCAAAAGATAATAGTGAACTATATTATAAAATTTCACTAATAACACAAAAGAAAATTCAATTCAAATTTATTTCTCTAATAGAAAACAACCATATGTATCTAATTTGGTTCTGATACCAATTGATGGAAATAAAAAACAAAAAATCTTGAATCAATAGATACAAGATCATAGTATGTATAGAGAATTAAATATAAAAGATAGAGGAAAGAGAATTTGTGTGCCTCATATATATTGAATTGAAATTCTTTGCTACTCTCTATATGATTATTATCGTAGAGATATAAATTCAATAAGAACTCTTGAGAATTTTACTACCTACTTTACCTAATTTCTAGGGGATTATTTTAGAGAATGTGTCATAATTTGCTTAATAGGATGACAAATTTATAATTCCCAAGGGTAAGCAGAGACTCCTCAAATGGACTTTTTATGATTGATTCAACTGATCACAGAGTCAATCTTACTCTAATCTCATTCAAATAATCATAAAGATATTATAAGATATGATAATATATGATCAACACTATATCTTAAATTTCCAAATAATGATAAAAGATAATTGATTAACACCAATCAACTATTATTTTCAACAAAGAATACTTGTATCCATGAAAGTTGATAAGGTAAAACACAACTAATTAAACTCAAACAATCACGATTAATTGATTTTATGATTTTCCTCAACCAAATCGCACGCGTTCTATCGTTTCATAGGGAAGAGGAAAAGATGTTTTTGATTTGGGGAATTAGGGACCATAATTAATGTTAATAAATTGATTTTTCATCTATATTTTTTTCATGTTTAATGTCTATGTGTAAGAAAAAAAAATATATTTGTTAGAAAAAATTATTTTTCTAATTTTTATTCTCAATTTAGTAAGGTATTTAAAAAATAGGAAGATAACAACACAAAAATAGACTTTTTTGAAGTAATTATTGAAGATGGTGTGTTGATCCATTGTATCTTTGTCCTTTTAATATTAGTTTCTCCCTCTTCATCTTTTGTGTATGAGTTAGAGTACCTATATAAATAGTTTGAGCTTAATAAATTTATTTTCTTACAGATATTAAATGGGAAATGTTGAATGTTAAGAATTGGTCTTTGTATCAAACATATGAAAGGTTATTTTCTTCTAATTTTTTACGCATATATATATTAATTATTTTATTTAACATTTATTTGATGAAAAAAAACTCAACAGTAGATTTCATAATTCGTGTTATTCATGCGATTTATCTACTAAATACTAAATAGCAAAGCCGACACAAATAATTTAATAATTTAAATTGATAGAGACCCAAAGGAAAAGGAGCCTTTCCTTATTAAAAATAACACAAGTTCCATATAATAGTTTTGGAGGAAACAACTAAGACAATGCCTTAACAACTTATTTTGCAAAAAGAAAAGTCACAATCATTTCTATCTAACACTAAGCCAACAAGTTTAAGCTCAGTTCTTGGGTGAAACCACTTAATTATAATTTAGTAGTTTTAATATTGTATTTTAAATGATAAACCTGATCCACTTAATTTCTGTTCAATAACTTTGGATAATTTTTCTACCATAGAGGGAGAAAAGTAATTTATCCAATCTCCTATTTCAGCCTTCCGAAAAAAGTGCTTATTATCAATGATTTTGAAATGGCTGCCAAATTTATTAACATCCAAATCCTTCATCTTCTCAAAGCTACATAGCTTGATTATGCTTTCCATCACACCATTGCTTTCCTCTTCCTCACTGAAAGGACATCCTAAGAATTCTGCAATTCTTTTCACCTGAAAATTGATATCCTCTTTGAGATCCTCGTACTTTAAGAACAAAACTTTATTGGGGTTGGTTTTGCTCTCCTGCCAATAACTTAGCATATGACTCCACCAAGGACCAAAGTAAACTATACCCTTGCAAAACATTTCAAAAGCTTCCTCTAGTGTTAATGAAGCAGAAGATGCTGAGTTAGCTTTAGAAGAGAAAGTCCATGCTGAAACAAAAGTATCAAAAGGGTTTCTACATATATAAATTATCCTACTACTGGATTCCATGATTGATTTGGGTAATGAAGGATATGGAATGTGAGTAGCAACAACTCTTGGCTCAGTCATCTGGGAAAGGTGACCAATTTGATCATAGATATCAGCATCCATGGTAAGTTCAGGGGAAGGCACAAGTGCATGAGGAATGGAAGTGAGTAATGGGTGATTTTCTACGGACGCAAAATGTTGGCGCTTTACAATGGCAAAAGTAAGTGCTTTCAACCAGGTAGTTCCTGATTTTGGAAAACTTGCAACAAAAACATCATCCTCTTTAGTTTGAAAGAATTTTTGAAAATTGAATACCCCTTGAATATAATTTGATGGACACCAAAAATCTTGAAATAAATAAAAATAGGGAGCTGCACCCCAACCCCTTTCTTTGGGAAGAGACATAATCACATTCTCTTCTCCATTTCCTTGTTGCGCACCTACTGAAGCCATTGGAGTAACTAGAATACCTTTGGTGATTTAGCTACTACAATTGAATGAGAATTTAGCTTAGAATGGGATAGGTTTTATAACATCAACATGTGGTCCAAATTCAATAAAATATTTAATTTTGTCCATGTGGCAGTGGAACATTTTTGTGTAATGTCCCAACCCTTAGTGCGCGTTATTGTTTGTATTATTTTGTTAGTCATTTTTTTCTAAATTAGGAAATAAATCCTATTAATATAATTATTAGTTTGGATTCAAATTTTCACGCATTTTTGTAAAAAACTAAATCTAGATGAGAATATATATGTAGAGGATGACTTTATACAATCATTATTACCTAAATTGATCCAAGAAACCACTAACAACATCAGCATCCACATACTTCTGATCCACACTACACTATAGTGTTCTCCCTTTGGTCTCACACTCAAGGAAAAGTTAAAGAAAAAACTCTTTTGTAAATGAAAGAGAAGGGAGTGTAATGGAGGACGGGTGGACGGAGGTAAGGAGAAGAAACGGAGGCATTGGAGGAGGGAAGTTAATCACTGATGTAGGGAAAAGAGACGGGAGTGTGACCTCTATTTTTTTCACTCACTTTCCGGATGAATACATGGCAAAGGATATGTGGGAGATATTCGGGAGATACACAAAAATTCATGATGTGGTAATTCCAACCAAGAGAAACAGTAAAGGCCAAAGGTTCGGCTTCGCCAGGTTTAGGGAGGTTGAGGATGTTAGAACGCTGGTGGTAAGGCTGGACAACATCTTCATTGGAAAAGAAAAGTTGTGGGTCAATCTCCCAAGGTATGACAAGCGAACGGAGCAGAATCAGACTAAGAGGAAACTCATGGAGGAGGAAACAGAACCAAAACGGTTATCCTATAGTGGCGACGCAAACGGGGCAATAGAGTGGGCATGATGGAAAGCTGGTAAAATCATTTGCTTCGGTTGCACGTGCTCTTGGGGGGCCAAAACATAATGATACGCGGAAAGAGACAGGTAAAAAGGAGACCGCAACAATAAAAATGGTATACACAGCACCAGCGGAGAATGTTATTCGGCTTCAGAGGGCCTATGTAGGTGAAGTGCGTAAAGGAGGGAATGCGTTCAGGACGAAGGTTTTTATAATGAACCATGGCATATACAATGTGCGCACAACTCCAATGGGGGCAAACAAGGTACTGCTGGAGAAGGAAGGGGGGGAGACACTCCAAGAGATTATGAAGGGAAGACAGCAGTGGTTTGATGAGTGGTTTGCTGGGATACAGAAGTGGGAGCCGGGAATGGTGGACACGGACAGGAGGGTAAAGGTGAACTGGTATGGGATCCCGTTACATGTTTGGGGAGATGATTTTTTCTCTACGTTGCTTGCACCATTTGGCAAGTTGTTGTACACGGAGGAAATTACTAAAAACAAAGAAAGATTCGATGTAGCAAAGATGGTGATGTCCAGAAAGGACATGAAAAGACTCGACGACATTGTCCGGGTGACCATTGATCGGTGGGATTTCGACATCAGGATAGAGGAGGTAGAAGAGGTGAATCAGACAAAACAAACTTTAGTACATACAACATACCGTTCGGAAATGAGTTCTTGTCAGGGGGAGGAGGAGTTTGACGAATCGGTTGAAGCAGAAAGAAGATTGGTCGAGCTGAAGCAAAAGATGCTATACAAAGGTAACTGGAAGGTGTGGGAGGAAGGGGACGGGGGAGCGCCGGACACCGGGGGTGCTGGTCGCCAGCAAGGAGGTGTCACGGCGGTTAACGAGATACACCGGTCCAGATCTAGAAGCAGAACTTCAGAGGTCGGGATGGGACGAATAGGGGCGGTCAGTGACTGTAGCAACAGTGGGCCACGACAGGATGGCCAGAACTGGCAGGAAGAAAGAGGGCAGGGGACAGTATCCCAGATCTCTCGCACTGGTTCAGGGTCCATTTTTAGCAAAAAGTCGAGAACTGGTGGCTTTGGCAGGGAACCTAGCTGCAGATGAGTGGAGTTTAAGGAAAGTAAAACAGAGAAAGCTGAGGAGAGGCAGGTGCAAAGCGGAAATGGTGGGGAAGAAGAAGATGAAAGTCTGTTTCAGGATATGGGGAACGCTTATCGAGACCCGGGGCATGCCTATCGACATCCGTTGATGGGACAGACTGCACGGAGTCAGATTGCGAGGGACGTGGCCCGAGGTCTGCGTGCAGAGTACCACGCATGACGACAGCGTGGAGAAGATCGGACCGTTGGAGAGGGTATGGGGCTGCGTGGCGCAAATTCAGCCGTTGAAGGAAGTGTGTTTCAGGACACGGGGCGCGCTTCTCGAGACCAGGGACGCGCGTATCAAGCCAGGTCGCCAGGACAGCCTGTGTTGCGTCAGTCTGCAACGCGTGAGGAACGAGGGCCACGTGCCGGCTGGCGGATCAGTGCATGTCAGGCCTGCGTGCAGAACATCTGACCGTTGGAGACGGGACTTGAAAGCGTGGCGCAAGTCCAGCCGTTGGAGATGGGTCGTGGTTCATGCTGGGCCGCGATGAGAATTTGAGTAATCCAGCTGGGGCGCAGTTCTCGTTGGGCCGGACGGAGGAGGCCCAATCTCCTGGAGTGTGCGGGGAAAAATCGGGGCCAACTTTGGGCCTGAGGGCGGAACCGGACTGGGCCCGACAACAGTGCGACCGAGGTTCTGAAATGGGCCTCATTACAGGGGGAGATCTGGGTCTGGTTACCACGGAAGGCATGGGCCAAGGCGGCGAACGTTCCGAAACTGCTTTTGGTCATGGAAGGAAGGGGGTTTTTACGAAGGAAAGTGATTATGGAATAAATGAATCGTTATCTACACTACCATACGATCACAAGAAATGGGTATTAGTAGGTGGAGAAGTAGTGTCTGGAGGTGAACAAGGGCATAGGAGGGAGGTCTCCATATGGAAGCAACTAAGGAGGAATAGTTTTGATGGAAACGAAATAATGACGAGAGGGCAACTGGAGGAGGCAAGTGAAGAACAGAAAAGACAGACCAATGACGAGGAAGAAGCGGAAAGAATATGGAAGGCAATGAAGGAAATCAGAATATCCGGGAACGAATCAGATAATATATTTATACAGGCATTAACGAAGATGGAAACAAGGGATAAAGAGGAGAAGGAAAGACGGGAATCGAGGAGGGATACGAATAACTAAATGAAGATTCTTTCTTTGAATATGAGGGGGTTCCGGGATCGGACCAAGAGAAGAAGGATAAGGAGATTGCTAAATGGTAATGAGATTGATATCTGCTTACTACAGGACAAAATGTAGGACGATAAATGACGGGGAAGTTAAGGAGCTTTGGGGGCCGACAGGGTGTGACTGGAGAATTTTACCGTCAATAGGACTTAGCGGAGGGTGTCTGACAATTTGGAAGAAGGATATGTTGGAGGTTGTCTGGGTAATACAAGGGCTGGGTTTCCTTGGAATTGGGTTCAGAGGAAAGAGTTCAATGGCAGTTAACTGTGTGGTTAATGTATACGCTCCATGCTCGATGCAAGGGAAAAGGAAACTATGGGATGATCTGATGATGACAAAACACGGATTTCCAGAGGTTAATTGGGTACTTGGAGGAGACTTTAATGCGGTGATGGATAGGAGTGAATTCATAGGGAGATCTAGTTCTCACTCTACGATTGAGATGTCTGACTTCAAATTCTTTATCCAATCAATGGGATTATTGGATATTTCAGTCATCAGGAAGGGAGCCACGTGGATAGCCCCAGATGGAGAGGCATCTAGTAGGTTGGATCGGTTTTTATTCTCCCCAGATTTGATGGAGGAGTGGGGAGTTATAGCTCAAAGAGTTGGTACTAGAGAATTTTCAGATCATAGTTGGATCTTAACAGAGGTGAATAAACAGAATTGGGGCCCTAAATCTTTCAAGTTCTTTGATCATTGGTTGCAGGAGCAAGGTTTCTTGGACTCTGTAAAAGAGTTCTGGTCATCTGACCAGGATCAACGATGGAGGATGTTTCAGCTGGCAAGTAAATTAAAAGGTTTGAAGATGAAGATTAAAGAGTGGAAAGAAGAAGATTGGAGTAAAGACGAGAAATTCCTGAGAGAGAAAGTATTACAACTGGAGATGGTGGACCAACAGTTAGGCCAAGGGGTTATCGGAAGTGGTCAGCAGAGACAAGGGATTTTATCAGAGTATTGGGTGAAGGCAAGGCAAATGGGACAGTCCATGTTACAAAAATCTCGGGTTAAGTGGACCCTAAATAGGGATAGCAATACAAACTACTTCCATAAATGTTTTAAGGAGAGATGCTATGCAAACTCCATTCTGGCAGTCAAAACAGATGCCGGTTGGGTAGAGGGAATTCAGAATATTCGGGAGCATATGTTTAATCATTTCAAAGGGCTCTTTGAGGAGGAGCAACAGACGAGACCAAAGATGGATGGGGTTGTCTTCAATCAGTTGGATGATCAACAGAGAGAATGGCTAGAGGAGCCTTTTTCAGCGGCTGAAATAAAGGAGGCGGTTTGGGCCTGTGAAGGAGGGAAAAGTCCGGGTCCCGATGAATTTGGTTTCCATTTCTATAAATCATGTTGGGGAATCATAGGGGCCGACGTTGTAAAGGCAGTGCAAGAATTTCACCAGTCAGGAGTGCTACCTAGAGGAGTGACATCATCCTTTCTTACTCTCATCCCTAAGGTGGCAAGGCCAGACAGGTTAGCTCAATATAGACCAATTTCTTTAATCTCTAGCATTCAAAAGATTGTTTCCAAATTGCTGTCTCTGAGAATGAAGAAAGTAATGGGGCATTTAATCTCTAAGTGCTAGTCAGCATTCTTGCCAGGCAGATCCATCCTGGATGGGGTACTGGTAGCAAATGAGATTGTTGATTGGGCTAAACGGAAAAGGAAACCATGTTACTTGTTTAAAGTGGATTTCCAGAAGGCGTATGACTCGGTAAATTGGGATTTTCTGGACTATATGTTGGCTAGGTTGGGGTTCGGATGCACTTGGAGGGAGTGGATGAGGAGTATTGTTAGGAATAGTCACATGTCAGTATTAGTCAATGGGAGCCCTACGGAGGAATTTAGGCCGGGGAGAGGCTTGAAGCAGGGAGATCCACTATCTCCGTTTTTGTTTCTAGTGGTAGCGGAAGCCTTAACAGGATTGTTCAGAACAGCTGTAGGGAGAGGGGTATTCAAAGAGCTCAGTATTGCTGATGAGGCAAAGTTCTCAGTATTGCAGTATGCAGATGATGTGATTATGATGGGAGAGGCTGATTTGCAATCTGTTTGGTATTTGAAGGTCATTCTTCGTGGTTTTGAGTTGACTTCGGGGCTAAAGGTGAACTACAGCAAAAGCAAATTCTTTGGGCTAAATGTAGACGATTCATTTACAAGAGCTGTTAGTAATCTCTTGAATTGTGTTGTGTCATCTCCGCCATTCAAATTTCTGGGAATTCCGGTTGGTGCGAATCCTAGAAAGACTGATATGTGGTTACCAGTCATTGAACAATACCAGAGGAAATTGGCAGTGTGGAGGGCAAAACATATGTCCTTCGCAGGAAGGTTAGTTATGATAAATTCAGTATTGTCTAGCCTTCCGCTGTATTTATTCTTGTTTTACAAGGTGCCCAAGAAAGTCTTAAAAGTTATGACAGGATTTCAGCGCGCATTTTTGTGGGGAGGGACAGACCAGCAGATCAAAATTGCGTGGGTTAGCTGGGAAAATGTCTGTCGGCCAAAGGAAGAGGGGGGGTTTGGGGGTAAAGTGCTTAGGGAATTTCAATCTAAGTTTACTGGCAAAGTGGAGGTGGAGATTATTATCAGATAAAAACGCTATATGGGCAAGTTTGTTGAAGGGCAGATACGGCCAGACATATAATCTCAATCAAAGACCGGAGAAACTATCTTCAGCATCACAGTGGTGGAGGGATGTATGGGCTATTAACGGACCGAATGCGCGGATACCAGGCTGGTTTGGGAATAATGTCAGCAGAATAGTAGGGAACGGCAACGATACCTTCTTTTGGGAGCAGAATTGGCTAGGAGATAGCCCACTCAATCTTAAGTTTCCCAGGTTATATGGACTAGCGGTAGATAAAGGCAACACTATTAGCGACAAAAAGGGACTATCAGGAGGGTGGATATGGGTCTGGAGAAGGCAGTTATTTGTATGGGAACAGGACCAGCTTAGTATTTTACAAAGTATGGTGCAGTCAGTGGTAACGGTGGAGCATAGGTCTGATAGATGGAGCTGGTCGTCTAGTCCAGATGGGGGTTTCATAGTGGCGGAGGTCTATTCGGTTTTGCGCTCTCAACAGTCCACACCCAGATTAATTGAGGTGGAAGCTAGAGATTTGAGACGAATGTGGAAAGATTGTCTGCCATCCAAGGTGATTGCTTTTTCAGGGAGATTATTGTTGGATAGATTACCAACCAGAGATAATCTCTTGAAGAGAGGTGTGGACATCCCAGGCCAGGATACACTGTGCGTCTTTTGTAACAGTGCTACTGAGGAAAGAAATAATTTATTCCTAACGTGTGTCAAGGCTCAATCAGTATGGAACAGTATTATTAGATGGCTAGGGATTCAAGGACCTATTCCGGGGGATTTGTATCAACTGTTCCTTTCGTCATCAGCATGGGTGGTTGGTAAGCGAAAGAAGAAGTGCAGGTATGTGTTCTAGCTTGCTGGGTGTTGGGGAATTTGGATCACTAGAAATCAGATTGTTTTTTATAACGTACCGAAGGATTCTGTTGACATTTTGATGCTCATAAAGACACTCTCGTGGAGATGACTTTCATATTCCATTGGTTTTAATAGGGGGTGTGTCTTTTCTGATTGGTATGCTAACCCTAGATTGTGTCTATTAAATATGAGATAGATGAATATGTCATGATATGTTCCATTAGCATATCGAGGACCTTGTAATCAGGTTGTATTTTAAGAAACAATTTGTTTCTCCTTTGTTTCTCCTAATAAATATATGCTTAGCTTTTAAAAAAAAAAGAAGGAAAAGTTAAAGCCTCTTTTTTTTTTTTTCTTTCTTATTTAGGAAATTTCTTCCTTTTTTTATCTTTAAATTAAGAATTTTCTGTTACGTGCATTATTGGCTCATGATTTTCTGACATGTATGCATGTTCCCGACTGTTTGTTTGGCATCTCTCTTAATGGATTTTTTGAAGCGCCTAAGAGTAGAATTGATGCATTTTGTAACATTGCATTCAACATATTTAATTCTTTTATATCCTCTTTTTTATATATATTACAAATATATTTCCCTAGAACCAATTATGTTCGAGACATTATTATGAATGACAAACTTTCCTTCTTGAACTCAAAACCACTAATATAATTAGCTTAAATAATCTCCTTTCAATTTATTCATATACACCCAATGATTCTTCTAATATTTTTAAGGTGATCGATTCTTCTAATGGTTTAGTGTTTTTAATACTTGATGAATAAATAGATATATTTTTTATTTTTTGTGGCAACAAAAATTTAAGAAAATTCAACGTGTCTATCAGGATGAGATTTAAGGTGTTAATTAATCATAGAGTAGATGTACTTAATGCACATTAAGTAATTAATTATATAACAAATAATTAACTGAAAAGTTGAGATGATTAGTCCTAATATTTATAAACATAATTTTAAAAGCAATAAAAATTGTTTCCAGTTAATGTTGCTAACAACTAATCCTTTAAAAGTATACGTTATTTACGGACGGAGCCAATACAAATCCTAAATAATGACTACTATAATCAATTAGTCTTAAAATAAAACAGGAACATGGCAATACAAAAATAATTACTACTAATCAATTAGTCGTAATATAAAACTGGAACATAATTAACAAAGAAAATTATCATTTTTGTTTAGATATTTTAGTTTGAAATAAAGTGAAATTTCATTAATTTATATATTAGTTACTTGATGTGGAATACCATCTTTATCTCCATTAATATAAAGCAATATATTAGTTACGTTAAATTTAATTTATATGTTTAGGTGCTAACTATTGTTTACCCCTTAAAGGATAGAACAATGAAGCAGTAATTGATTACTATTTATGTCCATCTCACGAATTTACATTTTTATAAAAATAAGTAAAAAAATATACTGAATTTATAGAGATAAATTTTTTAAATAAAGATCTTTTCTTATTCTAAATATTCATTTACATAATTAATGTATGTCCCAGCTGAACTATACCTGAGTATTGTTCCTAGCGAACTGTTGAAGATACCCTTTGTTTGCGATGGGGAAGAGCCTGCAAAAGATGACTAAAACGCTCAAGTATGAGAGTGTACAAATTATGGGGAATAGAGAGTGAAATAAAATTCAGTGAATCGATGTCAGACACATACCTCATTACTAGCTATTTATAGTAAAAATATTGATTCTTACTTGATGGGTATTACCTGTTTGAAGTCAGACATTACCTTTATTTGTTGTGCTTTGTCTTTATCCAACAGACAATTTGTTTATCTGGCTCAACTTTATTGGAAATAGCGCTAATAAGTAATTATGCTAATCAATTTGTAGTTAATCTAGTCAATTACATCACTATGGGTGCATGGATTTCAGTGTTGTATTTATTGGTATTACTTTTTGAGTAGTATAATCATATATTTCGGTTTTCGGTTATGCTAAAATCTGAAGTCCATTGGATCTTTATGATACATGCACACCTAGCATGGGCTTAAGCTAGGACTGATAAGAAAGGAGCATGACTTAGATGAAGCTTCAAGGAGCTTAGTTTAGGACATGTTAAATTTAATTGTATTCATTTAACCATTTTAGGCTTGTATAAGCACCCTTAAGTCATTAGGATTTTAAGGGTGTAGTTAGTTTTATTTCCAGCCTTGTATTTTGGCCAATAGGTTCTATATTTTTTAGGAGGTGTAATTAGTCTCTTTGTGGAGTGTGTTAATTAGTTGGGCTTTTCCTAGGAGCTTTTAGACGTGTGGTATTTATTTCCACACCCCTAATTGCTTTTAAAACCCTCTAACCAACACATGAAGCATGTAAGAGACATGTGGGTCCCCCTTACTCCCTTATTTCACTCCACATGTGCTTTCTCACTCCTACTCAGCTGATTCTTGTTGCTTATTATTTTAATTTGAATTTTGGAGGTGACATGTCATTTCCCTCCAAAATTAAAATTCAAACAAGAGAGAACATAGATCACCTTTTTTAGGGTCATGTTTGGATTTTAGTTAAATTAATTTAGTGTTGAGAAACCTCCAAATGAGGGATCCACCCCAAGCTATGGTTGAACAATCCTTGAGGTTGAGAATGCCACCTAGGATCTACTCTTAGAGGTTCTTGAGGTTGAAGAAATGGAGGTGGAAAACTAGGAAATGGAGGTGTGGTAGGCGCCATTTCTAGGTTGAAGAAGATAAGCCAATGATCATGAAGCTAGCCACAAGGGAATGAACCCTTGATAATAGCATGAAGGACTCTCACAAGAGTGAAGAGAACATGAACACTCTCTAAGAACAAAGAGCTCTCAAATTAGAGCAAGGTAATTTTTATTCAAATAAGTGTTTAAAAGCTACATGAAGGACTCTCACAAGAGTGGAGAGAACATGAACACTCTTTAAGAACAAAGAACTCTCAATTTAGAGAAAGGTAATTTTTATTCAAATGAGTGTTTAAAATCTACATGAAAGAGGGAATGATATATATATATATAGAGCAAGGCATGAATATATGAGCTTAGGCACTAACATGAACGTCCAACTCTTCTAATTAGGGAGGATTAGTTGGTTAATTTAGTATTAATTGAGCACATGTCAATTTAACATTAAATTAATTCAACTAAGATCCAAACATGGCCCTAAAAAAGGGGATCTTTGTTTCCTCTTGTTTGAATTTGAATTTTGGAAGGAAATGACATGACACCTCCAAAATTCAAATTAAAATAATAAGTAACAAGAATCAGCCAAGTAGGAGTGAGCAAGCACATATAGACTGAAACAAGGTGTTGGTCCCAATGGGAAATTTAGAAGGGGGGTTGAATAGATTAACCAAATTATTTTTCAAAAATTTCTATTCAACAGTATCAGAGTATTTTAAAAAACAACCCTTTTTTGAAATTTTCAAACTCTACCTTCTTTTACAAAAATGGGTTTCCAAGAATTCAACCCTTTAACCAAAACACCAATCAATTCAATTCCTTCAATTATGATTTCAACATAAAGTAGCTGAGAAACTTAGCAAGAATGTTTAATAAAATAGTTCAGAATCAAAAGAGAGGAGTAGAAAAAAAAAAACTCAAACCACCCAAAATATGGGTTAAAGACCAAAATTTAAGGTCAAGTAATTATATATCAAGAATTTGATCTGGAGCAAGAAATTGTAATGAATCAGATTTAACTATAAAAACCCAGATGTTACTGCTCCAAGAATTCAATAAATACTAAATTTAAAGAGTATAAGGAATAGAGAATTTGCACAGTGATTTATATTGGTTTGGTCCAACTGACCTACATCCAATTTACAGACTTAGCCTTCTACTAATCTGATTACCACTAAAATCTCAGTACGTGCACACCTCACATACATATTTTAATCCTGGAAAGATTTAAATCACAAAATAGGAGGCTTCCTCTTGCACACCACAAAAGGTTGCTATACCGTGACACTCTGTCACTTACAACACCTCACTTGCAACACCTCGCTGCAAGATTTTCCCACAATCTCAGGAACACCCCAAAAGATTGTAAACCTAGTGTAAAAACACAGGTAAGGTACAAAACAATATCAGCTGATGTGAAGAATACCCAAAAAGAAAAATTAGAACTCAATGGAGTCTCTTCCTTGAATTTTGAATTGGAATCACTTTCAAACTATAAAATATGGGTATGAATCTCAGAGAGAATTCTTAGAAATCGTATGTGAGAAGCAAACACTTGATTGGACTATTCAAAAGTTGTTAAATTTGTTTTCAAAATGCTTTTATATGAGTTTTTATGCAGGGTAATCGATTACCCACTTGATTACCTAATATCCTGCACAAAACTGGACCAAAGTGCTTGTTCTCGGGAGTAATCGATTACTGAAATCAGGTAATCAATTACCACAGAGACCATGAATTTCGGTGCTAAAAAATTCTTGTAGAGTAATCAATTACCATTTTTAGGTAATTGATTACCTTACCTATTTTTAAAGCTTTTCCAGCAGAACCCAACCCATGTAATCTATCCAAAACTATCCCAAACACAATCTCAAGCCTATCTAAAACACACAATACAAGTAGCACACCAATAAACGTGTTTGGTAACATAAAATTGATTTAAGAGCAAAAACAAAGAGAGAAAAGCAAAACCAAAACTGCAAAAGTCTTCAATGAGTCCCTTTGGTTCCAGCAATCTCCCCCTTTTTGGTTTTGATGAGCCAAACCACTCTTCAAGCCCATCTTAGGCTGAGCGTCATTCTTCTTGTACCATATCTCTTTTCTCTTGAATCAAAGCTTGAGAAATGTAGCAATAACGTCACCAAGTCTTCTCCCTATGACTTCACCATATCTTCTTCAAAGCTTATACAAGTTTTATACAAGTCTTCTCCCCCTCTTGGCACTTCAAACAAAAAGGTTAAATAGACTTTCATGTTAGGGATAAAGAGATAGTTGGGAAGGCAAGTTGCACAAGGAAGAAAAAAATTTTGTATAATAAACCAATAAACCAGAGAAAAAACTACAAAATTTGAACTTTCATGGACCTGCAAATATAGGATATGTAGCTACCTTTGTTCCTTATCAAACAGGGTTCAAGTTAGCTCAAATAAAATTCAATTTTGTAGGCAGTAAATTAATAAAGCAATCAACCAATACACAAATTCAGAACCAAGAATTAAGCTTTCATTAATGATATAAGTAATATTACATTGAATCACAGTCAACTAAGAGTACAAGCTTAATCAAGGTACCAACATAGATTCTGAATTCTAGAAATAAAAGAAAGTATACATGTAAAAGGCTGAGAGAAAATAAAGACAAATGCAAGGAATTTAGGATTTTAAACTCATAAATGAACAACTGGTACAGGTAATTGATTACTGCTTTTGGGTAATCGATTAACATGAGGTTTGGGATTGATTCTGAAAAATCCAGCCTCTGGGATAATCGATTATCTGTAGTGGTAATCGATTACTGCAGAACAAAAACCCTTGTACATGCAAATTATGCAATCCCATTCCATTCTATCAAAATGCAATGCTTCTAATGCATGAATAATCATCAAATGTCATCAATTTTCAACCAATTCATGCAATGACTTATAAGTCCATTCAGTCTATACAATTTATGCATTCTAGGATCAATCAAACATAATCATGAGCACTTACTATACCAAGCTCTCTTCTGAGCTTGTAAAACCCTTCCCTTGACAGTGGTTTTGTGAATATATCAGCTAGCTGGAACTCTATTTCTATATATTGGACTTCACAATCTCCTTTTTCAACATGATATCTCAAGAAGTGATGACGAATCTCTATATGCTTTGTCTTTGAGTGAAGTATAGGATTCTTCGTCAGATTTATTACACTTGTGTTGTCACACTTGAGAGGTATTTTGTTGATTGTGATGCCAAAGTCTTCAAGTTGTTGCCTCAGCCATAAGGATTGAGCAGAACAACTTTGATGCATGCACGCCTAGTATGGGCTTGAGCTAAGAGCAATAAGAAAAAAGTATGACTTGGATGAAGCTTCAAGGAGCTTAGTTTAGGACATATTCCATTTAATTGTGTTAATTTGACCATTTTTAGGCTTGTATAAGCACCATTAAGTCATTAGGATTTTAAGGGTGTAGTTAGTTTTATTTTCGGCCTTGTATATTGGCCTATAGGTTCTATTTTCTTTAGGAGGTGTAAACAGTCTCTTTGTGGAATGTGTTAATTATTTGGGCCTATCTAGAATGCATTTGGACGTGTGGTTATTAATTTCCACACCCCTAATTGCTTCTAAAACCCTTTTAACCAACACATGAAGCATGTAGGAGACATGTGGCCCCCTTGTCTCACTCCATATGTGTTTTGTCACTCCTACATGGCTGATTCTTATTCCTTATTATTTTAATTTGAATTTTGGAGGTGCCATGTCATTTCCCTCCAAAATTCAAATTCAAACTAGAGGGAACATAGATCCATATTTTTAGGGCTATGTTTGGATCTTTAGTTGGATTAAATTAGTGTTAATTGAGCACATGCTAAATTAACACTAAATTAAGCCAACTAAGCCTTGTTTAAGCATGTTGGACGTTCAATTTGAGGATCCTAAGCTCATGGTTTATGCTTTCCTTTATAAATAGAGCATTCCCTCTTTGATGTAATTTTTAACACTCATTTGAATGAAAATTACCTTTCTCTAAATTTGAGAGCTCTTTGTTCTTGGGACGTGTAATTAGTCTCTTTGTGGAGTGTGTTAATTAGTTTGGGCTGGTCCAAGAGAGTTTGGATGTCTAGGATCTTATTTCTACACCCCTAATTCCTCTTCACACCCTTCTAACCAACATACGAAGCATGTAGGAGACATGTTGGCCCCTTGTCCCCTTGGTTCACTCCACATGTGCTTTCTCACTCCTACTTGGCTGATTCTTGTTCCTTCTTATTTTAATTTGAATTTTGGAGGTGTCATATCATTTCCCTCCAAAATTCAAATTCAAACAAAAGGGAACATAGATCCATATTTTTAAGGCCATGTTTGGATCTTTAGTTGGATTAAATTAGTGTTAATTGAGCACATGCTAAATTAACACTAAATTAAGCCAACTAACCCTTGTTTAAGCATGTTGGATGTTCAAATTGAGGATCCTAAGCCAATGGTTCATACTTTGCTCTATAAATAGAGCATTCCCTCCTTCATGTTTTAGGGACATGTTTGGATCTTAGGTGAATTAATTTAGTGTTAAATTGACATGCACTCAATTTACACTAAATTAACCAACTAATCCTCCATAATTAGAGGAGTTGGACGTTCATGTTAGTGTAAGTCCCATAGGTCCATGTTAAGCTCTATATAAGGACCTTACCTCCTTTCGTGTAGCTTTTGATACTCATTTGAATTAAAATTACCTTTCTCTAAATTTGATTGCTCTTTGTTCTTAGAGAGTGTTCATGTTCTCTTTGTGAGAGTCCTTCATGCTATTATCAAGGGTTCCTTCCCTTGTGCCTAGCTTCACTCATGGCTTATCATCTACAAAGTAGAAATGGCGCTAATCTTCATCTCCATCTCCTAGTCTTCCACCTCCATTTCTTCAACTTGGAACCTCTATGAGCAAGGATCTTCAGAGCATTCCCTTCATCAAGGACTCTTCAATCTTGCCTTGGGGAGGGATGCATCATGATCATTGGGTCCCTCCAAAATAATGCTTGCCCCACTTCCTTCACTATTGGAAGATCTATCTACATACAATGTCCAATGGAATAAGTCAATGTTTGGTGCTGGGTGAAATGCATTGAGGAAATCGACCAGGCATTGGGCCTTAATTAGTCCTCTAGGCTCATATTTGATGTCAAACTCTGATAATTCTACTGAGCAAGCCTTCATTCTTCCTGCCATCAGGCCTTCTTAACACTTTAGAAATTGGGCAATTCATCTTTACTACCATTGTGTGACTTTGGAAGTAAGGCTAAAGTCTTTGGGATGAATTTATTAACGCCAATGCTATTTTTTCTACTATCTAGTATCTAGTCTCAACATATTGGAGTATTTAACTTATTTAATAGATTGGTTGTTGCCCTTCTTCCATGTCTTTCACTATAATTGTACTAATGGCTTCTTTAGAAACCGAAAGATATAGAATTAATGGCCTATCTGGATCTGGCTTTACCAAGATAGGTGGAGATTCAATGGATGTCATTAGGGTTACAAAAGCTTCCTCACACTCGTCTGTCCATCTGAAGTCTTTGTCTTTTTTAGTAGTGTGATTATTGGTTTCACCCTTTCAGCTGTTCGTGGAATAAACTTGGAAAGTGAAGCTAACCTACCCATTAATCTCTATGTTTCTTTTAAATTATTTGGGCTCCTTATGTGTAATATTGCCTAGCACTTGTCTCGATTGCTTCAATGCGTCTGCTACTTAGCTTGAAGCTGAGAAACTTTCCTCCTTGCACGCCTAAGATGCATTTCTCTGGATTCAACCTCATTGAATATCTCTAACTTTTAGAAAAAATGTTCTAGATGTCTTTTACATGGTTATTAGGTATTTCTGACTTGACCACTATGTCATCAATATAGACCTCTAAGTTTCTTCCAATATGCTTGCAGAAAACTATATCCATCAACCTTTGATAAGTGGTCCCTGCATTTTTAAGGTCGCAAGTCATCACTTTGTAACAATAGTTGGTTGATTCGGTGATGAATGATGCTTTGGTTTCATCTTCAGATTTGATTGTAACCCAAATATGCATAAAAAAAAATGCATACCAGCGATGGTCAGCTGCTCCGTCTACCAGCTTGTCTATGCTTGGAAGAGGGTAAGCATCATTTGGAAAAACTTTTGTTTAGATTCATGTAGTCCATGCACATACACCACTTACCATTTTGTTTTCGCACCGTGACTACATTAGCCAACCATGTGGTGTAACCAACTTCGTGAACAAAATTGGCAGTGATGAATTTGGCAACCTCCTTCCTAGCAACCTTTGTTCTCTCTTCTCCCATTGTTCTTCTCTTTTAGGCCATAGGTCGAGCTTCTTTGCATACACTTAATTGGTCGCACAAAACTTTTGGGTCAATTTCATGCATATCTACTGCAGACCATGTAAATAAGTTAGTGTTATGCCTGGCGACTTCGATAATTTCTTTCTTCAAGCTTCCTTGGGCCAAAGAGCCTACATATGTCACCTGGCCAGGTTTTCTTCCCAGTTGGAAAGGTTTAACTTTTTTAGTGGGTTCATCCTTTCTACTTCCTCACTTCGAGGATCTAGATCTAAGCTTGACTCCTCTTCAGGTGTTACTATATTCACATTATTAGAGTCTAACTTCCTCTCATATGTTTGTGATCTTAGACTAGCCAGGTAGCATTCTCTGGCAGCCCGTTGGTTTGCATGGATAGTAATTATCTTTCTTTCATCTGAAGGGAACTTCATGGCTAGGTGAGGAGTGTATACTTTGGCTCCCAACTTATTTAACGAAGGTCATCCGATTAAGATGTTGTGCAAGGTGGTAGGATGTATGACTATATATCGAATTCGGATGCTACGAGATTCTTTTCTAGTTCCGAACTTAGTATATAAGTCAATACAACCTCTTGTGGATACGTTCTCCCACAAAAATCCTATTAGCGGTTCATTATAAGGAATTAGTTGGTCTTTTGACAACCCAAGTTCCTTAAAAGTTCTCCAATATAGGACATCTGCCAAACTTCCTTGATCTATTAGCATCTTTCAGGAAATGTAGTTGGCAATCTCTACATTGATCACCATGGGATCGTCCTGTTCGGGATCAATAGCTTGAAAGTCTTCATCGGTGAAAGTGAGGCTCGACATTCTCGATCAAGCATATGGGGCAATCGAATTAACAGACTGAACTGTCTGCACATGCCTTTTTCTCACTGAAGAGGTGGATCCCCCTCTTGAAAATCCTTCAGTGATTGTGTTAATGACCTTCTTGTCATAATTCCAGTTTTTCTCTTTTCTTTCTCTTGACCTACTACGAATTCGATTTCTACGTCTATCATCCCTCAAATAATGATTATCTCGATATCATACGAACAAAATCCTTCATATGTCCCTGCTTTATTAGGTCTTCAATTTTGTCGTGCAGAGTTGTGCACTCCTCGGTTGAGTGACCCTTGGTTCTATGATAACTATAGTGCTTGCTGGTGTTGGCCCTTCTAGGCATGTGTACCTTTTCAGCATAATCAACAATTTGACTGCCATGGCTTGTTCTATAACTCGGGTTTTGGTAGTGTTGAGGTGGGGTTTATTGGGTGTATCTAATCTTCTCAGAGATCTATCCAAATACTGATCCTTCTTTTTACCGATATGGCCTTTTTCTTTATCTTTTTCTGAATTAATTGCTACTTCGATATGAGCTTTTCTATGAAAAGCAGTTAACTCTTCTACTTCAATGAAAGGCGTGGCTCTTCGTTGAAGTTCATACATGTATAATGGCGGGAAATGAATTGGGCTAGTAACAAATTATCCTGGTTGGAGATTACCAAGATGGTATGAAGTGCAACGTCGGGTGAAAGGTTATTGATAGTCCAAGAAGCTTGGTCGAATTGATCTATAAAGTCTCGTAAGGGCTCATTTTTCTTCAGCTTTAATAGTGGCCAAAGCTACATATATGAACATGTGTGACCGAGATGTGGCAATGAGTTCCAAATCGTATCGACAATGTGTGGAAATTGCTAATGGAATTCGGTGGGAGCTCGATAAACCAACTCAGAGCTTTCCTTTTACATAGGGGAGACTTTGCAAAAATATGCTTCTTCCCTAGTATACATCCTTACCTATGTCATGAAAGTGGTCAGATGGGTGTCTGGTTCCTTAGTTCCATCGTATTTTTCCACGGTAACATGCTTCCAACTTTCTGGTAATGGTACATCCATTATTTCAGATGTGAAAGGATGATGTGGCCAACTTTTAAAACTTCACCAATCCATGGTGCATAAGGCGGCATTGTTTGAACAGGGGTTAAAACAACTTGTGTTTGGGAAGGGGCGAAGGGTGGTATGTTTTGGAATGAAATGAGTATTTCTTTTTGGGATGCTTCTCTAGGGGGTTCTTGGGGAGTCGGTTGGGTCAAATGGCTAGGGACAGGTTGGCTGTGGGATGGTCAGCTAAGTATCCCATGGAGGGTCCACTATAAGATAGGGCAGTTGACTCACCCTTGTGGGATTCTCCTTGCTTCTTCCTTCTGTTAGTCTCGTCTTCTTGAAAATTGGAATTATAGAACTTAGCGTTTTGATGCCAAAGTTCCATAATTTCTTCTCTTAGTAACCTTAGGATTTTGGTTACGCTATTTAAATCTACAACCTTTGGTTGTTGAGGTCTGTCTTCATCATTCTGGTGTTGGTTGTGGGGTACAGCTGCATGACTTCTAGTGATAGCCATATCTTTTCAGTCTGGATTATGGAATCTGATTTTACTTCGAACCCCATGGTGGGCACCAAAATTTATGCAATCTCACATAGCATGCATCATGGCTAGGAGGACTCAAGGAAGGCATGGCATGGACGAAAGCTCATTGAAGATTCGAAGCCATAGTCTTCATTATTTTTAGCTTGTAAATATTTTATTTTAATTAGATAAATAGGAAAGTATTTTTAATTCCCTTAAGGCCATGTATTTCCGGCCATCTTCTTAGTTTATAAGGTATAGGTGTCTTTAGTTAAAAAGGAGGAGTAAGCTTATAATGGGTGCATAAGTTAAGACATGATTTTGGGTTAGCCCATTCACATTAAGGTATGCTAATTGCACCCATATGGGGTGAACTTAGGTGCCTCACTTAAGGCCTAAGACTTGGGTTAATTAGTTTTAATCCTAATTAAGCCCAAGTCCCACATTGCCTAGAAAAGTGTGCCCAAGCTCTCCCATTGGGCTATATATACTCATTCCCCCTCATTGTAAAATTTCACCTTTGAAGTTGAATGAAAATAGTCTCTTTGTGAGCACATTCTTAGTAAAAGGTCTTGAGGATCCTCTCTCTTGAGGAACCTCTTCCTAGTTGGTTTTTATCAAGGGTTCCTTCCCTTGTGGCAAACCTAAACACTTTGGCTTATCTCTCTTTGAGAGTGGCGCCCCACCTCCATTTTCTTTCCCCTCCATCATCCATTTCATGGTGCTTGGAACCTCAAGGAAAAAGATCAAGGGAGGCATGCATCATTTGGTATCAGAGCCAACTCCATGAGGTTCTTTTCTAGTCTTAATTTTCTTTAATTTTTTTCAGCTTTTCTTCTTAGAGTTCTTGCTTTTTCCTTTATTTTTTCCAGCCTTTGATTCTTGTCATTTAATTCCTTTTATGTCTTGTTAGTTTATGTTTTTGTAGTTTTCATTTTATGCAATTTATTTCCTAGTTTTTATTGCTTTCTAGATTCAATTTATCTTGTTCTTTTCCATTGAATCTTTATATGTTTCCTTTAGGATTGTTTCTTTAATTTTCTGCCCAGCTTTTTATTTTTTCCTTATTCTTGTGCAAATCCTAAGAAGATCATTGTAATGACTTCACAAAATTTGTGAAGAAAGCCACACATTGTGGTCTTGATCTTTGGATGCACGTTGTTCTTCTTATTTGAATTTTTAATTCTATTTTCCTGCACCTATTTTTCTATTTTTTCAGCCCTTTGTTCTCTGTTTTAGGCATATATTTCTGGTTATTTTGAGTCATTTAATTTCAGTTTTTAATCTTCCAAGTTGTGTCTTAGTTGGTCATGTTGTAGCCCTTTTATTGTCTCTTAATTCTACATAGTTTTGCCTTTTTATTGTTACCATAAAAGTGTGTTATTTCTCTATTGGAAATTGAGCATCAAAGAGGTTTACTCTTGATCCCATGTCCTTAGAGTCTCACATGCTATTTAGATAGATCTTAGCATGTTCTTAAAAAAAAAAATCTTCAAAAAAATTAATGCTCAATTTCTTCCAAATTTCATTCACTTGTTCAATAATTTTAGCATCTTAATTTTGTGCTAGTTTTTGTGGTGATTTTTGTTGATTGGCTTTGAGAGGCATGTTGGGTATCATTGGGCTGATTATTGAGTAATCAAGTTGTCCTCAACTTCCATAAAACTCTCCTTGTGCCATTTATTTTTTATCACCTAAAATTACTAGTTCATATTAGGTTGCTTTGTTTCTTAATTTTGCACTTTTGTATATCAATTATGGTGCCCATTTCCTATCCTTTGTTCAAGCATTTATGATTCTTTGACTCCTCACTATATTTGCTACAAAATGTGCTAAGAGGTGTAGCAAAATTGTTTCAAAAAAAAAGAAGAAGAAGAAAAGAAATCAAAAGTGTAAAATAAGTAAAAAAAAAAAGAGTTAGTAAAAAGTGCTAAAAACAAGTAAAAAGAGTACAAAAAAATAAAATAAAAATTAGTGCACCTCAAAATTATTAAAAAATTCAAAGGAGTGTTAAATTTTATTGAAATTTGCTTGAATTTATTTGACTATGATTTAGCCACCTTGCTTTACAATTGTGCAAATCATTGAATTTGTTGAGTCTTTTTTGTTTTAAGTCCAATTCTATTTTAGGCCCATTCTAGGAATTTTTTTTTGTGTGCCAACTTTCTTTCTACACCTTTTATTTCTTGCTTGTCCTTATTGGCTTTCTTTGTGTTTGTCAAATAAATTCTTTCCACTTGGATGTGTTCCTATTCTTGTTAAGTGCTTTTTATTGCTTTTTGCTTTCAAATTCTACTTCCCTTGGTCTCTTGCTTGGGCGCTTGTTTTCTCTTGGTAGGTAGCCAAATTGTTCAAATTTTCACAAGGGTAGCATCCTTAGGAAGTGTTGATTTAAAACCAAGGAAGAGGAGACTTGAAAAGGAGGCCAAGACTAGAGTGATACACTTGGTGAGGAGCACTTGAAGAAAGGAGCTACATTCAACTACTTTTAATTTTCTTTGTTTAATTTGGGTGTATTTTTAAAGGACATTTTAATTAGAGGTATTGGATGCCCATAAGGGTCACCTCTTTTTGTGTAATAAACCTTAGTTTCTCGTTTTAGTGTGGATAAGGAAGTGGTACCCCTTATTCATACTTAGGAGTACGTTAGAATCCTTTAGCTTTGCTTTAAATTTCTTTATTTGCTTTCAACGTTTTAGAAAGTGTTAGAGTTCCAAAGACTCTTAACACTTTAGGAGAAAACAAAAAAGAGAGGAGTGTTTTGCATATTAGTTCCCTAGGCCTTACACTTTGACATGTTTTCACACACGTCTAGGAGTGTTAGGAGTAGTAATGAAACTAGGGAAAATAAAGGAGAAGAATGTGAGAATAGAATAAAAGAAAAGAATGAGAAGAGTGATAAACCAACTTGCCCACATATCCATACTCTATTGATTGGGAAATAGTAGAAAAACAACGTAGGGAATTTTGGAAAAATGAGAGAAAACAAAGAGAGATGAGGAAAAGAGAACAAGAGGAACTAGATAGAGAGGAGAGGAGAGAGAAAGAACAAAAAGAAAAGGAGAGACAAGAAAGAAAGAGAGAAGAGAAAAAGAGAGACAAATAGAGAGTAGGGAAAATGAAAAGAAAGAAAGAGAAAAAGAGAAAAGAGAAAAAGAAGAAAACAAAAGAAAAGAGTTAGAGAGAAAAGAGAGAAGAGAAAGGAGAGAAAAAGAGAAGAAAGAATTGGAAAAGAGAGAAAAGGAACAAAATAAGTTAGAAAGAAGGGAAGAAATGAAGATACAAAAAGAGAGAGATGCCTATAAGAGCTCTTGTGATAACATTTACACACATTATAGAGACTTAGAGGAGCCTAAAATAACCCATGACATTCATGCTTCTTCTAGTAAGAAGGAAAACCTAAGAGGCATCCTAAGAAAAAGACAAACCCTTCTATAATTAAACCCAAAAGAGAGTCATCCAAAAGAAAGCATATAGAGAGAAAACCCTTGAGTATGAGTGACACCCCTACCACTAGTTTGAGCACTCGTTTTCGAAGTCCTAAATGTTTTAAGTGTTTAGAAAAAGGGCATATTGCTTTGTTTTGCCCCAAAATAAAAAGGACTTTAAAGGGAACATCAAATGAAAAGGGTACTCATTCATGTGATGATCTCTTCAAAGTGAAACAACTTCTTGGAAGCCATCCTTGTAAGGAAACCCAAACACAAAGAGAGAATGTTTTTCAAACAAGATGCAAAATTTTGTGCAAAACTTGTTCTCTTATTATGGATGGTGGATCATGTTGTAATTTTTGTAGCACGAGGGTGGTGGAAAAGCTATCACTTGCTACTACTCCTCATCCTTCACCTTATTCTTTGCATGGACTTAATTATGAAGATGGTGTAGTAGTAAGAGAGCAAGTGGAGATTAGCTTCTTCATAGGGAAGTATCACGTCAAAGTGTTATGTGATGTAGTCCCTATGGAAGCTAGTCACATGTTGCTGGGAAGGCCATGGCAACATGATAAGGAAACTTTGCACAATGGCCTCACTAATAAAATCACTCTTTCTTATAAAGGGAAAAACATCACCTTACTTCCTCTTACCCCTACCGAGGTTATGGAGGATAGAAGGATCATGAAGCTTAAGAGAGAAAGGGATAAAAATGAAAATAAGGTTGTTGGTAAGAAGACCGAGTCTAAGGAAGATCCGCCTTTGCCTTCAAAGGAGATTCTCTACATAGAAAAATTTTCCTGCCAACTCTTACAAAAAGAACAAGTTGAATTTGAGGATGTGCCTATGTTTTTTGAGCACCTTGATCCATACCCTCAAATCCAACATGATGAGTGCTCCATTCCACTTAGACTAGTCTCACCAACTATTTCAAAACCTTTGAGGCTAGTATCTAGTGCAATTGGAGGAGGATCGGGAGCTGTTGTGTGGAGGCACATGCACACTAAAATATTTTCAAACTTTAGTGCAACCTCCACTACCCCATTCTTAAGAGGCCTCCTTATAGACCTCTCACTTCCCCCAAAATCACTTGTCTGCATATACTTACTGCTTTCCTTATTTTCTTGCAGACTTTGAAAAAGCGGAAGAAAGATGATGCATGCCTCCCTTGATCTTTTTCTAGAGGTTTTCTTCTTTGGTGAAATGGTTTGTGGAGAGGTAAGAAGTGAGGTGGTTTTAGGCGCCACTTAAGGTAAGATAAGCCTAAGAGGGAAAGTTTGCCACAAGGGATGGAACCCTTGATAAAAACCTAAGGAATTCTCAAAGAGAGAAGGGTGGACACTAAGAGAATTTTGGCCAACTCAAGGTTTTTCCATTCAATCAAGTGTAAAAAATACAAGAGTGTGAAGGAGCACCTTTTTATAGAGGGAGCTAACCTCTTGGACAAGTCATGAAGGAAATGAAGGGCTAGGATTAAAAGGAGTCATCCAAGGGAGGAGGATTGAAGCCCAAAGTCCAATCAATACCCTCCTTTAGATGAGAATTGGTGCCCAAGCTACCTCATCCAAGGGCCAAGATTACTCCTTTATTAGTTTTGGGTTTTATTTAACAAAAGAGGGTGTAGTTATCAAACTACCCCCTTATTTCCTAAATAAAGGCCCAAAAGCTAATCTTACCCCTTCTTATTACTAAGACACCTCCTAGAAAATTAAATGGACTAATACATGTCCAAAATAAAATCCTAGGTTCCTAAAATAAAAATTACAAGTAAATAAGTCATGGCTTGCATAACTTGATGGTCATATGGAGGTGAGATCTTCCTCCCTCTACTCTAGCCATGTCTTCTTTTATTCTTCTAGCCATGGCCCTAGTGATAGGGCCTTTGCTTGGGGAGAATGCATCATCCCCTCCCCCTTGGGAAGGATTTGACCTCAAATCTGATAGGTCCTCCTCTTCTTCATCAGTACCTACAAAAGGGATCAAATCACAAACATTAAAGGTAGTACTGACACCATAGTCCTCAGGGAGATCTAATATGTATGCATTGTTGTTCACTCTCTTGAGGACTTGAAAGGGACCATCTCCTCGGGGGCTAAGCTTGGACTTCCTTTGAGTAGGGAAGCGATCCTTCCTCAAATGAAGCCATACCCAATCCCCTTCATTGAAGATAATTTCTTTCCTGCCCCTATTGGCTTTACTAGCATACTCCTTTGAATGATGTTCAATGTTGGCCTTTACCCTTTCATGTAATTTTTTAACAAAATCCGCTCTTACTATTCCTTCTTTGTGAACAGAAGAAGGGAAGGGTAAGGGCAAGATATCAAGAGGATTAAGGGGGTTGAAGCCATAAACAACTTCAAAGGGAGAATGCTTGGTGGTCCTTTGAACCACCCGGTTGTATGCAAACTCAATATGGGGTAGGTATTCATCCCAAGACTTGTGATTTCCTCGAAGAAGTGTCCTAAGCATAGTAGATAGAGATCTATTTACTACCTCAGTCTGCCCATCAGTTTGGGGGTGACATGTGGTAGAAAATAAGAGTTTAGTTCCTAGCCTTGCCCACAATGTTTTCCAAAAGTGGCTAAGGAACTTCACATCTCTATCAGAGACTATGGATTGGGGAATTCCATGTAAACGGACAACTTCTTTAAAGAAAAGTCTCGCAATGTTGCTCGCATCATCTATCTTGTGGCATGGTATAAAGTGAGCCATTTTTGAAAATCTATCTACCACTACAAAGATAGAGTCTGCACCTCGTTGGGTTCGAGGCAGGCCAAGGATGAAATCCATACTAATATCCAGCGAAGGTGCAGAAGGAGCAGGTAAGGGTGTGTACAATCCATGAGCCATTGTCTTAGACTTAGCTTACAAGCAAGCAATGCATCTACGATAATGTCTATAGACGTCTTTCTTCATATGGGGCCAAAAGAATTTTTCTTATAAAAGCAGAAGAGTTTTGTTAATTCCAAAATGCCCCATGAGCCCACCCTCATGGCTCTCTTTTGTCAACAGATTTCTCATAGATCCTTGGGATACACAAAGTCTGCTACCTTTGAAAAGGTACCCCTCACTCACAAAGAACCCATTTTGGGTTTTACATGCAAATGTAGAGGCAGCATAAATGGATCCAAAATCCTTATCAGAAAGATACATTTCTCTAATATTATCAAATCCAAGAATCTTTGCACTTAAGGTGGTGTAAAGGGTATGTCTACGAGACAAAGCATCAGCCACCATATTATGTTTTCCTTTCTTGTATTTGATGATATAAGGGAAAGTCTCAAGAAATTCTACCCATTTAGCATGCCTTTTATTAAGCTTGCCTTGACCCTTCAAATACTTAAGTGACTCATGGTCACTATGAATGATGAACTCCTTGGGTACAAGATAATGTTCCCAAGTTTGAAGGGCCCTTATCAAAGAGTAAAACTCTTTATCATAGGTGGGGTAGTTTAAGGCGGCTCCATTTAGTTTTTCACTAAAATAAGCCACGGGATGACCACCTTGTAACAACACAGCTCCCACACCCACTCCCGATGCATCACACTCTAGCTCAAAAGTTTTAGAAAAGTCAGGAAGAGCTAAAATTGGTGCATGGGTCAGTTTCTCTTTGATAAGTTCAAAGGCTTTTTGTTGTTTTTCACCCCAAAGGAAAGGAGTATCCTTCTTCACCAAATCATTGATTGGTGAGAAAAGTGTGGAGAAGTTAGGCACAAAGCGCCTGTAAAAGCTCGCGAGACCATGAAAACTCTTGATCTCAGTCACACTTTTTGGGGTGGGCCATTCTTGGATGGCTTTGATTTTGTCGGGGTCTACTTGAACCCCATTTTTATTAACTATAAAACCTAAGAACACCACACTCTCCACACAAAAATTACATTTTTCAAGATTTCCATAGAGTTGGTGTGACCTAAGAATGCAAAAGACGCGCCTAAGATGACCTACATGTTCATCTAGGCTCTTGCTATACACTAAGATGTCATCAAAATAAACAACACAAAATTTTCCTAAGAAATCCCTAAGGACATGATTCATAAGCCTCATGAAGGTGCTTGGGGCATTGGTAAGCCCAAAGGGCATTACCAACCACTCATACAACCCAAACTTGGTCTTAAAAGCGGTTTTCCACTCATCACCTTCCTTGATGCGGATTTGGTGATAACCACTCTTAAGATCAATTTTTGAAAATAATTGGGCCCCATGCAATTCATCAAGCATGTCATCAAGCCTAGGGATAGGGTGTCTATATTTGATGGTGATGTTATTGATTGCTCGACAATCAATGCACATCCTCCATTGGCCATTCTTCTTAGGCACCAACAAAACTGGCACAGCACAAGGGCTTAGGCTCTCTTGAACCCAACCCTTCTCCAATAGTTCTTGGACTTGAGATTCAATCTCCTTGGTCTCCATGGGATTAGTCCTAAAAGCAGGCCTATTAGGCAGGCTAGCCCCAGGTACCAAGTTTATTTGGTGTTCTATACCCCTAATTGGAGGAAGTCCTTTGGGAACTTCATTAGGGAATATATCACCAAACTCCTTTAAAAGCTCTTGAACCTCTTGAGGTAGGTTCTCAGGTCCAAATTCTATGGCAGTGCTAGAACTAGAAGGCAAAAAAGTGGAGGGGGAAGAAATGGGGGATGCCTCTTTGCAAAGGAGGAGATAGAAAGGTCTGTTAGTTAAGGGGGCTTCCTTTAATTCCAATTTTGTCGCAAATAAACTCCCTTTACTAATGACTTTCTTGGAAGGGGCACCAACTTCCAACTCAACCTCTTTACCCCTTTCAAGCTTTAGGGGTAAAGCTTTGCTTTTTTTTTTCTCCTCATCTCTCTTATGTTTCATGATGAGTTGGTCCTCCGCCACTTGTGAAGGTGTTAGAGGACACAACTTAATGCGCTTATCCTTATGAGTGAGGATGATGTTGTTGGAATGACCATGGTGTATGGCTTTCTTATCAAATTGCCATGGTCTTCCTAGCAAGATATGGCCAGCTTCCATTGGGACTATGTCACACAGGATCTCATCTTTATAAGACCCAATGGAAATTGGAACCTTGACTTGCTCATTGACTTCCATTTCCCCTTGCTCATTGAGCCATTGAAGCTTGTAAGGCTTAGGGTGGGGAAGTGGGGTCAAGGCTAGCTTTTCCACCAACCTTGAGCTACAACAATTGTAGCATGACCCACTATCCACAATGAGAGAACATATTTTGTCATTCACCTTACAGCGAGTGTGGAATATGTTCTCCCTTTGAGATGAGGACACTTTCAAAGGTTGGCTTCCAAGAAGTCTTCTTATCATTAAGAGGTCTCCCTCACATGCATAAGCGGTTTCATCACAATCAGATTGGTATGCATGAACCCCTTCTCCTTCGCTCTCACTAGAGGAGTGTGAGCTAGACTCACTACTATAAACATCTTGGGCCCTCATGATGATGTTTCTCTTAGTAGGGCATTGAGAGGCAATGTGGCCTCTCCCAAGACATTTAAAGCATTTGATACTACTAACTTTCTCGTGAGAGTTAGTAGTAGGGGTTTTTCTCTCTATATGTGATGTTTTATGCTCTTTGAAGTGCTTGGGATGTTCCTCTTTGGGGTAACTCTTGAAAGAGTTCCCCGTAGGTTGGTCCCTCTTTACATAAGGTGGGTTATCCTTTTTAAAAGTTTTCCTTCTAAGTTGATTTTCAACCTTGATGCAAAGTTGAACTAACTCATCAAGGGAATTGTATGAGAAGAGCTCCACCTTATCACGAATTTCGGGGCTCAACCCACACAAAAACTTTGCCATAGTGGCCTTGGGTTCCTCAATGATACCCGCCCTCAAGATAAGAAGTTCCATCTTTTGTCTATACTCTTCTATACTAAGGTTGGTTTGCCTTAGCCTTTGGAGTCTATCCAAAAGATCTCTTTCATACCAAGAGGGAATATGCCTTCTTCTTAGAGCACTTCTAAGATCATTCCAATATCTTATGGAAGGCATATTGGTGCGGATTCTCTCATTGGTTAACCCAACCCACCAATGCATGGCATGCCCTTGGAAGCAAAGGGTTGCCATTGGAACCTTTCTTTCTTCTCTTACCTCATGGCAAGTGAAGAGTTGTTCTACCTTGATTTCCCAATCAAGGTAGGCTTCCACATCTTCCCTCCCATGAAATGGGGGGAGATCAATTTTGGTGATATAAATCCAGAGGGGTTGGATTCGTTTTGCGGATCTATCTAGGTTGGAAGGTAATAAGTTAACAAAACAATGAGAATTGGGTAAACAAGAAAATGGAAAGGATGAAAATGGTTTAACGAAAAGATAGATGACGCCACTTCCAAGGATGGAAGATAAGTCATATGACGCCACAAGGGTGGTGATTTACCCTTGATAAGTCTAAGAGAACGCCACAAGGAAAAATTCCTTGATAAGTTCTAAAGAGAAATTCATCTCTCACAAAAGGGTAAAACCCAAATATAATTTCACTAATTCAATGGTTGTCCTTTGAGTACAATTCAACCCCTATTTATAGAACTAGGTGGCTGTTCAAAATCATAACTCCCAAAAGAAAAATTAAATACTCCATTATCACGCAATTATCACATATGATTAATTGCATGTTACATTAATTCCTAAATTAATGAAACGTTACAAAAATGAAAAGTCATTGTCTTCGGCATTCACATCATTCCCTCCTTCTTCGAAAAGATTTGTCCTCGAATCTATGACTTTATTTTCCTATCAATTTTATTCACTTATAATTGAAAATAAACAAAATCAACCTCCAGGATCAAATGTAACTTGTAAAAATTCATGCATCAAAGAAGTTTTCCTTTTTGGTTTCCAAACCCAAACATTGGAATCAAGAGGAATTCTTCTTTTAAAATAGACTTGTGCATTTTCTTCAGGAGTTTTAACCTCAACAATATACTGAATATACAATGACTCTGGAAAAGGGATATCCACGTTTTTCTTCCTCAAATATGGCAATTTGTGGGTTGTATTGTCATCGTCCTGTGCATTCAAAATACCAATAAAAGAAGAAAAATCATTAGCAGTTTTTATTTTAACGTTCTTTTTCTCTATTTCTCTTTCCTTTTCTCTCTCTTCCTCTTCACTCTTTTCTTTTTCTATTTTTCTCTTTTCTTCTCTTTCTTTTTCTATTTTCTCCTTCAACTTATGTTGATTATCACAAACTTCACTTGGTGTCAGAAATTTCAAATTAAGTTTGCGTCCTTCATGCACCAAAGAAACTGAAAGTCTTTCAGAATTTATCCTTTTACCCTGCAACCAAGGTTTCCCTAAAAGAAAATGACATGAGTCCATGGGAGCAATATCGCATGTCACTTCCTCCACATATTTTCCAATAGTGAATCTAAACTTAGTTTGCCTAGGATGAAGACTCGTTGGTAAGTTAAGTTTATTCACCAATCTTTCGCTCACGACGTTGTTACAACTTCCTCCATCAACTGCAAATAAACACAAATGACCTTCGATTAAACACCTTGTATAAAAAATATTCACCATAATTCCAAACCTAGAGCCGAAGCTCTGATACCAACTGATAGAAATCCAGAGGGGTTGGATTCGTTTTGCGGATCTATCTAGGTTGGAAGGTAATAAGTTAACAAAACAATGAGAATTGGGTAAACAAGAAAATGGAAAGGATGAAAATGGTTTAACGAAAAGATAGATGACGCCACTTCCAAGGATGGAAGATAAGTCATATGACGCCACAAGGGTGGTGATTTACCCTTGATAAGTCTAGGAGAACGCCACAAGGAAAAATTCCTTGATAAGTTCTAAAGAGAAATTCATCTCTCACAAAAGGGTAAAACCCAAATATAATTTCACTAATTCAATGGTTCTTCTTTGAGTACAATTCAACCCCTATTTATAGAACTAGGTGGCTGTTCAAAATCATAACTCCCAAAAGAAAAATTAAATACTCCATTATCACGCAATTATCACATATGATTAATTGCATGTTACATTAATTCCTAAATTAATGAAACGTTACAAAAATGAAAAGTCATTGTCTTCGGCATTCACATCATTTGGGCTCCCTTGGAGGGGCCTCATTATTATGCATGGATGAATGGGAGTTTCTCCTAGGATGATTGTAGTATTCTTCCTCACTTTCACTCCTATGGGTATGTCTAGATGGGGAACCTAAGACTATCCCTTTCATTTTGTAATTCTCACCATTCCCATGCTTTCTTTTTTCTTCTTCTTTCTCTTTTCTTCTTTCTCTTTCTTTTCTTTCTCTCCTTTCTTTATCTTCTCTCCTTTCTCTTATTCTTCTCTCTTCCTTCTCTCTTTTTTCTCTCTTTTCTTCCTCTCTTTCTTTTATTTTTCTTTTCTCCTTTGACTCTTTTTCTCTCCTTTTTTCTTCTCTTCTCTCTTGTTCTTTTGTCATCCACTCCCTAAAGTCCATGTTTAAGTTTTCTAGAGTGTAATCTTTAGAAATATTTCTTTGGTTTACACTATTGTTTGATGAATAACTATAAGCACTAGAGTGGGTGTGTGATGTCATTGTGCTTGAATTTCTAAGAGGAAAAAGGTGGCTAAAAAATTTTCACAAACAAACACTCCTCTCTTTTTGTGTTTTCTTGCCTAAAATGGCTTGATGAGTCTTTGGAACTCTTTAGCCTTCTAAGGGCTTTGAATAAGAAAAATAAAGCAAGAATTTTAAAGCAAAAATTCAAAAGAGAAGGGATCTAAAGAGCTCCTAAGGTGTTGAAGGAAGTGTACCACTTCTTCCTTCTTCACCTAATTTTCGAGAAACTAAAAAATTGATTAAATTTTATTACAACCAAAGGGAGGGCCTTAAGGGCACTCAAACTCCCAATTAAAAAATTAATACAACCAAATTAAAGAAAAAGTAAAGTCTTCAAAAAATGATTCTCCAAATGCTCCCTCAAATCAAAGTCTTCACGGCTAGGTGTATTTCCTTTTGAGGTGATCCCTTAGGCTCTTAGTCCAACCTTCCAAAATATGCTACCCTTGTGGTAAGCTCCTTTTTCAAGCTTTCTCCCAAAAGTGACACTAACACACAAACAAAAGAAACCAAAAGTAGCAACGGGAGGTGCGAATAGAAACTCAAAAAACAATAAAAGATAACACAATCAAAAGGACACTTAACCAAATGGTAAGAGTATATAAGACAAACTAGAAAGATGATTTAAAAGACAAGCAACAACTAAAAGGTAAACAAAAGAAAGAGAGCACACAATGGAATACCTAAGAATGGCACTAGATTAAAGAGTAGAAGAACACAAATATCAAGTTCTAGTGTACCAAAAGTAATAAAATTTCTTTTGAGGTTCCAAGTTCAAAGTTGAAGCACTTGCTAATTTTAGGTTAGGTACATCAAATGAATTCTTTTCAAACTTTCTTTTCTTTTGTTTGTTCTCTTTTTTTTTTTTTTTTTTGAATCCTTCGTTGTTTTTTTTTTGTATTTTATTTTAGACTTTGTTTTCTTGTTTTTTTTTTTTTTGAATATTTACTAGATGCACCTAAATTGATTGTGAATTTAGTGCTTGATAAAAAAGAGTTATGTGCTTGGAACAATAAAGAAAATTAAAAGCAACAATTTAGGTACTACTAGAAATGACTTCAAAATGCAAAGTAGCTATAGATGTGTTAATGGTTTAGTAGTTTGGTGTGCCACTGGACTCAAGCTTTGTTAAGATTTTAGTAATTTGTTGAACACAAATACCAAACTTATAGCTTAAGTGAAAACACCCACAAACAAGAACTACCTTTACCACACAAATGAGCTACAAATTATACGTATAAGGAAAATAAAGACAAAGGAAATTGAGCAACTATTTTGAATTTTTTTTTTTTAAGAATATGCTTGAAACTAAAAGCACATGAACTTCTAAAGGGACTTAGACATGAGGTATAACCCTCTATGTTGCTCAATTTAAGAAGTTTCAAATTTTTTTTTGTAAAAACAAAATAGGCTAAACTTAAAAGGAATTAATAGACAAAATGGGAAACTATAAACATGACTTATAGACAACTACACAAGAGTATAAAAGTGAAAAATAAAAGCTAAAAATAAAGCAAAAACAAGGCAACTAGGTGCAAGGAAACACAAGAATTTGGTCTAAATTTCTTGACCACAAGGTTGTGGAATTCACCACAACGGCATGGATTTTTAGCAAGAAATTCTCAAAACCAAAATTCAAGTAAGAAAGCACCCAACTCAAAGCTTAAGCGGAAATTAATGAATATGGGAGAGACGTAGATGCAAAGAAAAGAACAATATAAATTGCATCAAGCAAAAAATAAATGGTGCAAATAAACTATAACTCAAAACAATAAACTCAAGACATAAATGGAAATGATAAACAATAATGGAAAGCTAGAAAAAATTGCGGAAATTAAACATAAAATAAAATAGGAAAACGGAAAGAAAAAATAAATGAGATAGGAAGAGAGTTTAGACCTCTAGAACCAATGCTCTAGATACCAAATGATGCATGCCTCCCTTGATCTTTTTCTAGAGGTTTTCTTCTTTGGTGAAATGGTTTGTGGAGAGGTAAGAAGTGAGGTGGTTTTAGGCGCTACTTAAGGTAAGATAAGCCTAAGAGGGAAAGTTTGCCACAAGGGATGAAACCCTTGATAAAAACCTAAGGAATTCTCAAAGAGAGAAGGGTGGACACTAAGAGAATTTTGGCCAACTCAAGGTTTTTCCATTCAATCAAGTGTAAAAAATACAAGAGTGTGAATGAGCACCTTTTTATAGAGGGAGCTAACCTATTGGACAAGTCATGAAGGAAATGAAGGGCTAGGATTAAAAGGAGTCATCCAAGGGAGGAGGATTGAAGCCCAAAGTCCAATCAATACCCTCCTTTAGATGAGAATTGGTGCCCAAGCTACCTCATCCAAGGGCCAAGATTACTCCTTTATTAGTTTTGGGTTTTATTTAGCAAAAGAGGGTGTAGTTATCAAACTACCCCCTTATTTCCTAAATAAAGGCCCAAAATCTAATCTTACCCCTTCTTATTACTAAGACACCTCCTAGAAAATTAAATGGACTAATACATGTCCAAAATAAAATCCTAGGTTCCTAAAATAAAAATTACAAGTAAATAAGTCATGGCTTGCATAACTTGATGGTCATATGGAGGTGAGATCTTCCTCCCTCTACTCTAGCCATGTCTTCTTCTATTCTTCTAGCCATGGCCCTAGTGATAGGGCCCTTGCTTGGGGAGAATGCATCAAAAGACCTCAGGATTTGAGGTCAAATCCTCTCCAAGGGAGAGGAGATGATGCAATCTCACCTAGCATGCATCATGGCTAGGAGGACTCAAGGAAGGCATGGCATGGACGAAAGCTCATTGAAGATTCGAAGCCATAGTCTTCATTATTTTTAGCTTGTAAATATTTTATTTTAATTAGATAAATAGGAAAGTATTTTTAATTCCCTTAAGGCCATGTATTTCCGGCCATCTTCTTAGTTTATAAGGTATAGGTGTCTTTAGTTAAAAAGGAGGAGTAAGCTTATAATGGGTGCATAAGTTAAGACATGATTTTGGGCTAGCCCATTCACATTAAGGTATGCTAATTGCACCCATATGGGGTGAACTTAGGTGCCTCACTTAAGGCCTAAGACTTGGGTTAATTAGTTTTAATCCTAATTAAGCCCAAGTCCCACATTGCCTAGAAAAGTGTGCCCAAGCTCTCCCATTGGGCTATATATACTCATTCCCCCTCATTGTAAAATTTCACCTTTGAAGTTGAATGAAAATAGTCTCTTTGTGAGCACATTCTTAGTAAAAGGTCTTGAGGATCCTCTCTCTTGAGGAACCTCTTCCTAGTTGGTTTTTATCAAGGGTTCCTTCCCTTGTGGCAAACCTAAACACTTTGGCTTATCTCTCTTTGAGAGTGGCGCCCCACCTCCATTTTCTTTCCCCTCCATCATCCATTTCATGGTGCTTGGAACCTCAAGGAAAAAGATCAAGGGAGGCATGCATCATTTGTTCCTAGCGACGACTTAAGATACCGTTTGTCTGCGATAGGGTTATTGCATCACTTAGTATAGCATTAGGAATATTCCAGCTAGCTCATACAGTTTCTTCCACTTTTCTTTGCTACTGAAATTCTAAATGGAAGAAGACTCATGCTTACGGTTTCCTATATCCACCTTGTAGAAGTCCTCATAAGTCATAACAGTGAAATAACTGTAAAAGAGGACTTCAATGCTCAAGTAAGAAAGTGTACAGATTATGGGGAATAGAGAGTGAAATATAACTCAGTGAATCAATGTCATACATGTACCTCATAACCAGCTATTTATAGTAAAAATATGGATTCTTACTAGATGAGTATTACTTGTTTGAAGTCAGGCATTACCTTTATTTTCTGTGTTTTGTCTTTATCCAACAGATAATTTGTTTTTTTGGCTCAACTTTATTGGGAATAACGTTAATCAATAATTATACTAATCAATTTGTAGTTAATTTAGTCAATTAGATCATTATGGGTGCAGGGATTTTGGCAAGGCCAAAATTCGTTGTATTTATTCGTATTACTTTTTGAGTAGTATAATCACATATTTCGGTTTTTAGTTATGCTGAAATTCGAAGTCCATTGGATCTTAATGTTGTGAGTGTCTTGGTGTTTATTTCGGACTTCGATTGTGTTGAAATTCAAAGTCATTTTCCCCCCTAATCTGAGAATATTTAGGTCAGTTTGTTGTCCTTAATTCCTTATGACTATACAATGTACTTGCATAAATATGTCCGACACTAGGGTCCTTGCCAAGTTCTTCCGATGCCTTCATGTCTCCCAAGAATATGTGATGATGATCCTTGTTGGCACAAGTGAGATACTTACAATGACGCTCTGACGCTTAAGTCAGTGTTAGCTTAGCTTAGGTTGCTCTTTGTATGGGTGTAAGAGAAATACTGATATAATAATGAGAGTCAAATAAGAGTAAATGCTATCTTTTATACTATTTACCTTGGGTTTGGGCTTGCTTGTTAGGGTTTTGACTTGTCTAGAAGGTAATCTGGATACTTTGCGTGAAGTCAACGCCTTTCCACCGAAGTCTTGGTCATGGTTGAGTTTGTTGGGTACACCCTGACTTCTTGCCAACTTGTCCTTAATTTTACTAGGGAGGGTCTGATTTTGTCCGAAGGTTATCCAGTATGCATATTGAGTACATCCGTATAATTAACATACATAATTACATAAAAAATTAATTTACTTAATCACTACCATGTTCCTTGATAAAAACAATCACCACGACATCCCTTATCCAAGATTAATGTCAAAAATTAATTTTTAGATTGACAAATAATTATTTCTTAGAACTACTAAATGAGAAATGTTGAACGTTACAAATTGGTTTTATATAGAACATGCAAAGGGCTATTTTCTTCTAATTATTTTACATAAACATTTATTTTAACAAAATCAAAACCGTAGATTTCATGATTCGTGTTGCTCATGTGATTTATTATTAGTACTAAATGGAAAGACACAGATAAATAAATAATTTAAAGAGAGATCCAAAGGAATAAAGCCTTTGCTTATAAAATTTGGATTAAATATATTTTTAGCACCTATAAAATTATGTTTTCATTTCTAGTAGCTAAAACATTTAATTTTTATTTAGTATTCAACATTTTTTAAAGTTTCAAATTGGTACTTGCCATGAAATATTCCATTAACTATGTTGGTCTCAAAAAGGAATCTATAAGGGGATTGAATAGATTCAACAAAATATTTTCAAAATTTTCTATTCAAATCAATATGAAGAAATTTTCAAAATATACCTTGTAATTTTCAAAAATTTGTTTTCAGAAGAGGAATAGAACAAGGTCAAGATACAACCCTTTTACTGTAATTGACAATAAACTTGATGTATAGCAATTCCTTTAATAGTGATTTGCTATTGCAATTAGTGAAAATACAATATGAATTTGTAGCAATAAGTTTATCAAGCACAAAATGAATCGGTAGAGGAAGAATTGAATCAAGCATTAAAACCACACTTGTTGTTTCAATTTCCCAAACCCAATATCAAAATAAAGATATTGTTAGGAGCAATCTGTTATAAGAAATCAGCAGTAAATTGGTTCAGTTGCAAAAACCAACACAATGATTGTTCAAAAACTCAATAAAAATTAGAGTTAAGGAGTATAGGGAAGAGGGAAATTGCATAGTGATTTATACTAGTTCAGTCAACCTGACCTACATCTAGTTTTCAGACTTAGCTTTCTGCTAATCTGTTTTCCACTAAAATCTCAGTACATGCACACCACACATACAAATTTTAAATCCAGAAAGACTCAAACCACACATAAAAAGAGGTTTCCTCTTGCACCCCACAAGAGTTTGCTACAACGTGACACTTCGCTACTCATAACATCCTATTGCAAGATTTCACAACAATCATAAGAGCAGCTCAAGAGATTGTCAAAGGTTCTACAAAAGCACAGATAAAGGTATAGATCAATATCACCTGTAGTGATGAATACCTAGCAAGATAGATCAAACCTCAATATAGTATCTATCTTGAATCTTGAATTTCTTGTACCTACAAATCATAAAAAATGGGTATAGTTCTTAGAGAGAATTTGGGTATAACAGTTAAGAGCAACAGGCATTCAGTGGAGCCTTTGGAAGTTGTTAAAAACCAGTTTTGATAATGCTTTCATTTGAGTTTTAAAGCAAGGTAATTGATTACCTACTTAATTACTTGATATCTTGCTCAAAACTGGTCTAAAATGCATGATCTCTAGAATAATCAATTACTATTTTCAGGTTATCAATTACTCCCGAGAGAAGCAATCTCAATACCCAAAATTTCTCGAAGGGTAATCGACTACCATAATAAGGTATCGATCACCTTACCAGAATTTTCACTTTTGAAGATTTTTCAACACTTCCAGTCTGTGTAATGTATTTCTAAATTCCCCTACACATTATCATGCCTATCTAAACACACAATACAAGTACCAAACCTATCAAACATGTTTGGTACCATAAAATTTGTTAGAGTAAAACTAAAAAGTAAAACTCAAAACCAAAATATCAAAAGAGATACCTCATGCTTTCCAAGGCTTTTAGTTTCAACAATCTCCATCTTTTTAGTTTTGATGAGCCAAACACCACTCTTCTAGCATTTGCTTTTGAATCAAACACTTTCATTGGTCTTCAAGTAAGGCAATGAGGTTGAGTTCAGAATATTAGAAATTTCAAAATTATCAGAGCAAATTCCATAAATTCTATTACATTTCTCCATAAATTCCATTACATTTCTCCCCCTTTTGGCACTTAAAAAAAAAAGGTTAATAGAAATATACGGATGAGAAATCAGCTGAGAAGGCTATATTAAAACCAAAAAAATCTGCACTTTTATGCAGCATAATTCTGCATAATTCACCATTTTATACAGCAGATTTAGTTCCTAAGAGGTTGCAGAATTATGGCATCAAAACTTGCAAATTTTAGATTTACTTTCTAACCTTTGTTCCTAGTAAAAAATAGGGTACGTGTTAGCTTAAACAAAGTTAGTTTGTAGCCAATAAATTTTATAAATTTCACACCATATTCTCGGCAAATTCACACCAAATTGAGACCAAAGGTTAAGCATTCATTGATTTTTAAATTATATTACATTATGATCAACCAATTATAGAGCAGAGCTTAACCAAATTAACTAAACAAGTCCTAGTCCACTGAAATTAAGGAAACATAATGCAACAAGCTAAAATTAACATAGAGCTTGCAGAATGTAAATGATTAAATCCTATATGCCTAAGACCTAGAATGAAGGTGCACTGAAACATCCTAGTTTCCTAGGAAGGGAACATCTAACAAGTCCAACTTCTCAGATATTGATTTTGAGGAATCCTTTAACTCCATAAACTCTTTTTCATGCATTTGGTTCCACATCTTCTTCATCTACTCAAATGGAATTAGTGCCTTTGGTTCCACATCTTCTTCATCTTTAACAAGGATTTATTCTTTATTTACCCAACCTTCATAAGTTTTGACCAACTTCATCATCTTGAGTGCCCTATCCTTCACAAAATGGACATCTCTAGTCACTTCCATGGCCTCATTTGATGTGTCCACACCATATGTTTCAAGCACCTTAGAGATAAAGACAACATAGGGACACTTATATTCATCAAGCCTCTTGGTCTTCATCGTGGTGTCCTTTATCACATTCAACCAATTCACCTCAATGTTGTTCTTTATGGCACACAAGATGATCATATCTTCTTCCATTATCTGGGAATGGTTGTTTCCCCTGGCAGCCAAAATCCACACTATAGAATAATTAAGCAAACGGTCATCCACTTTCATATCACCAGTGTTGAAAACAATTTTCTTCTTTGAACTTGTTCTTGTTTCCTACTCTATGGTTTTTACCAACATGGAGTTGTAAACATCCAATTTCTTGTATGCAACATCATTTTTAATTAAATTATCAACACTCACATCAATGCCCTTATTGGAAATTCCACCAACAGTCATAAAGATTTCATTAGTAAGCACAATATTCTTTCTTTTAACCTTAGAAACCAAATGTCCAAAATTACCATACTTAAAATTAGAAAAGAACACCCTCACCAAATCAGGATAAAACTTGCCTTTCAACTGAACAAACTTAGATAGGCCTTGAAACTCTAAGTCATCATGAAAGTTAAAACCATTTTCAGTCAACCAGGAAAAGATAAAGACCTTAGGAGAATTTACCTCCTTTCCAGCATAGATTTTGAAGAATTCATCCTATTGCTCTTGATTAGAGAACCACCCATGAGCATAATCCCTAGCCTCAACCAGTGACCTTTGTGCAAGTCTCTTGGGAGTAGTGGGCTTCCTTGGAGTGAGCTTATGGTGAAACTCTCTTCCATTGGTTGTATGCTTCACTCGCTTACCCCTACTGCTTCCTTCTTCCATAAGTATTGAGTGGTGGAGTTTTGCAGAGATGGCTTAGGTCTTGAGGATGAGAGAAAAAAAACTACAAATGATCTTGAAAACCACGAATTGGAGTGGTTTCTTGAACCATAACAATCTTTTCACTTTTCACAAAGAGAAGCCCTTTTGGAATCAAGGAATGAGAGTATGGAATGAATGAAATGAACGCCCCTTTCCAATTTAAACTGAGGAGACTGTTTCAACGCAGGTAATCGATTACTGCTTTATGGTAATCGATTACGATGAGGCCTAGACTTGGTTCTAGAAAAACTAACCTCAGGAATAATCGATTACCACTGCAGGTAATCAATTACCACAATGCAATATGCTTATAAACATGATTTTTATGTAGTTTCATTCCAATCTAACATGATATTATGCTTCTAATGCATGAGCAACAATCAAATGCAAACAATTTCAACCAATTCATGTAGTGTCTCATGCAAAATCACTCAATTCATACAATTATGCATACAAAGTCAATCAAAATTAGTTAGAATCATAGTTCATGGTTGCTTACTATACCAAGCTCTCTTCTGAGCTTGTCGAATTTTTCTCTTGGTAGTGGTTTTGTAAATATGTTAGCTAGCTAGAACTCCGTTTCTATGAATTCGACTTTACAATCTCCTTTCTCTACATGATTTCTCAAGAAGTGATGACGAATCTCTATATGTTTTGTCTTTGAAATAAGTATAGGATTCTTTGTCATATTAATTCCACTTGCATTGTCACATTTGAGAGGTATTTTGTTGATTATGATGTTAAAGTCTTCAAGTTACTGCTTTAGCCATAAGGATTATGCACAATAACTTCCAGTAGCTATGTATTCTGCCTTAGCAATTAATAAAGCAACACATGCTTGCTTTTTGCTAGTCCAAGATACCAAACTATTACTAAATAGATGATAGGTTCCACTTGTGTTTTTCCTATCTAATTTGAAACCTGCAAAGTCTGAGTCAAAAAATCCAATTAATGAAGGGTTTGTACATTTGGGATACCACAATGCCCCATCACTTGTTCCTTTTAGGTACTTCATGATCCTTTTCACTGCAATTATGTGGATTCTTTTGGTGTAGCCTGATACTTGGCTAGCACATAGACAAACAGTTAACATAATGTTAGGCTTACTTACAATTAAATATAATAAGGAACCAATCATTCCCCTATATTTTGATATTTTAATAGGAATTCCTTTTAAGCCAGCATCTAGATAGTAGTTGGTTCCCATATGAATGTTGGAGACTTTGCACTCTTCCATGTTAGATTTCTTGAGCAGATCCTTTGTATACTTGGTTTGGTGAAAGAAGATCCCTTTCTCCATTTCCTTAACTTACAAACCTCAGAAAAAGTTCAGCTCTCCCACTATAGACATATCAAACTCTCCCTGCATTTTGGAAACAAAGGCCTCACAAAGGGAGTTGTTAGTTCAACCAAATATAATATTATATCTTTGGAAGATCTCATGATGAATATTGATGTGACCATGCCTAGCCAAGGACCTATCACTAGGGCCATGGCTAGAAGGATTGAAGAAGACCTAGCCCTTGCAGACAAAGGAAGACTTCACCTCCTATGGAGAATGAAGATATTAGGCTAGGGACTTTAGTTAATAAAATGTAATTTTCCTTTATTTTAATTTTGAGGAGCATTAAGAATTTAATTTGGGACATGTATTTAGTCCATTTTTTACTTTTAGGAGGTGTCTTAGGAATTTAGAGGGTGGATTTAGCTTTTTGGGTCTTTATGAAGGAAATAAGGGGTAGCCTTGATATCTACACCCCTCTTTTCCTACATAAACCCCCTAAGCTAATAAGAAGAAATCTTGGCCCTTGGTTTTAGAAACTTGGGCACCAAGTTTGATGATCTAAGAAGGGAATTGTTTCTCAATTCTCCTCCTTAGATCTCTCCTTTTAATCCTAGCCCTTCTTTTTTAGGTTATCTTGTTCAAGAGGTTAGCTACCTCTATAAATAGGAGCTTCTCCCTCACTTGTATTTTTTACACTTGAATTTAATCCTAGAGACCATATTGGTTGAGGTTCAAACCTTTGAATGTCCCTCTTTCTCCTTTGTGAGAGCTTCTAAGAGTTATCAAGGGACCCCTCCCTTGTGGCCTTTCCCCTTTGGCTTATCAAACCTAGTATTTGTGGCGCCTCACCCCATTCCTTTCCTCTCCATAAATCCATTTCCCTTCCAAGTGACCTTAGAAAGGATCCTTTGGGCACGTGATCATCAAAGATCACATCAAATAGGATTTTGTCTACCTTTCCTCTTTTAAAGTTTTGAGACAGAAGAAACTTATTAAACCTTTCATACCATTGCCTCAGACCTTGCTTAAGTCTATAAAGAGCTTTCTTAAGCTTGTAGACTTACTTAACCTTTCTTAACTATACATTGTCTGTTCCACAACTATAACTTTGATATAGACTCTTCCTAACCACTTCTCTTAGCAGTCTGGCTAATTTTTCAGCAACAATAATGAATAAGAAAGGGGTTAGTTGGTCTCCCTGTCTTAGACCTCTTGAGGTACTGAATTTAGTTGTTGGACTGCCATTAGCTAATACAGACACCTGGCTAACTATAAGCATTCTGATATCCATTTAATCCACTTTTCTACAAATCTCATTCGCTTGAGCATATATAGCAGAAAGTTCCAATTAACAGAGTCATACACCTTTTTGTAGTCCACCTTGAATATTAAACATTTTCTCCTTTCTCTATTTGCTTTGTCAATGGCTTCGTTCACTATCATAAGACTTTGCAATAGTCCTTTACCACCTAGGAAAGCACTTTGACGTTGGTCTATGACCCCATTCAAAACTTTTTGTAACCTCCTAGCTAACACATTAGCTAGGATCTTATATAGACTACTTATTAATGAGATTTGTTTGTACTGGCCAAACTCCTTACGGTCAGCCTTCTTTGGGACTCGCATGATGAATGATGAATTGAGTCTAGCTGGAAGCTTCCTGTTAGAGTGATATTCATGTATGTATCTTATAATGTTTATCTGAATCATCTCTAAGAATTTTTTTATGAAGTGGAAGTTGAACCCATCTGGTCTCGGGCTTTTGGAGCTTCCACATTCCTATACTGCCAACTTGATCTCCTCCATCAAGAAGGGTTGGATCAGTTGTTGACTCTGCTCCATAGTGATCATCTAGAATTGAACCCTTTCCAATAGTGGTTTATCCCAATGAGTTTCTTCAAACCTTTGTTGAAAGTATTCCTTTGTTTTCTGTTTTATTACCACTAGGTCTTCAAACCACTGACATTCACCCCGATCTTGGTTATGTTGTTTAATCTTCTCTTCCATTTTATCATGTTATGGAAGTATTTTGTATTATCGTTCCCCTCCCTGACCCACTTGGTTCTTGAGTTCTGCATCATCCTGGATTCCATCCTATTAGAGACTACCCAAAATTTTTGCTGCAATTGTTTTAGTAACTCCATTTCATCTATTGTAAGACACTTCATTTCTCCTTTCATCTAAATTTCATTAATCCGCTTGACAATAAGTTCTTGCTCTTTTCCAACATCCTTAAATGACTCCTCATTCCATCTACTCAAATGATCTTTAAGCCTTCTAAACTTTTCTTTCACCATGTAGGCTCCCCACCCATTGACTTCGAGACTTCTCCATACTTCTTGAATCATACTTGTGAAGGACGTATTTGAAAACAACAATCGAGGGTACGAACTGGCTTAGGTCCCCATTCTATAGCATCTGAGCTAAGAAAAATAAGGCAATGGTCTGAGATATCTGTATGCAGGACTTGCTAAGTAGAGTCAGGCGATCTCTAAAGCCATTGTTAGATAAAAGTATCCTATCAATACGACTCTTTGCTGTCCCGTTTGGTTTAAGCCAGTAAAACTTCTTCCGCTTCCCAGGGCATCTTCCACCTTCATATCTTCTTTAAACTTTGCTCACTCTTATTTCTCCTATGGCTCTTTGACATCTCCCTATACTTATCTTAACTGAATCTGATGGAGTTAAAGTCACCTAGTATACACCATAATTGGATAGAGCTTTGCTGTTTTAATTAATGTAGTTCATGCCAAATCCTCCTTTTTTTTGTTGCTATCACAAAGGGTCTAGATATTCACAATTAGCATCCCAAATCCTCCTTTTTTTTTGTTGCTATCACAAAGGATATAGATATTCACAATTAGCATCTCAAATCCTCCTTGCATTTGCCTTCCAACATAATGTAACACTACTTATAATATGGTTATTAAGAGTGAATGATATTTCACTCCATAGGCATAATAGCCCACCCCCTCTATTGACTGTAGGGCAATGCACCCACTGTACTTTAGAATCTCCCCACATTGTTTGACATGTTTTTTCTCAATATTTTCTCTTTGTTTCCTAGAGGCATACCAACTTGCTTTCCCCCACTTCCTTCCTTGATGCGTATATTTTCGTGCCTATCTCTCATCTCCATTTCAATTAATCTTTTCCCTATTACCTCCTCATCCTCCTAATACATTACCCCAAGTTTTTTCCTCAACTGAATGAGCTGGTTTGCTTTAGAGGATTCTCTTTTGAACTAGCATAGTCTATTGCAATTTATTATATTAGAGTCCAACAACTTATTATCAGGGATAGAGAAGCACTTACCCCAGAAGGTGGTTTTTTCCTCTTACTTTTTTTGTTTGTGAGATGCTTCGGTTGTCATCTTCGCCACTAGGTTCACCCTCGTTGAGAAATGATTGACCTCTCATTTGCAAGGCTGATAAAGCCTCTTCTCCAGGATGATTCTCTAAAATCAAGGCTTTTGTATTTCTATGATAAATGTGACTTCTCCAAATGCTGCAGACCTTCCACTGCAATACATCGTGACACACATGGGTCAAGATGAGGGGTCGTCCCCTCCGGCTGCAAGACGGGGTCAACCTGCCTTGGAAATTTTCGACCTCACCTATGTGAATGCATTCCACTTGATTCATGCCATCTGAATGGGAGTCCAGTGCAAGACACGTGATAAAGGAGTTAGACACATGACTCTCGCCTAGTTCCCATACACATTTGGTGCCCTTGATTTATGACTCTGATTGACCAGCCTAAGGATGCTTCTCCACCTTGGCATCACCTAAGGCTGGACTTGGTTCATTAGAAATGACGATCAGGGCAATGTCGTTTGCCCTTTGCACACTTTGTTCAATTTCTACTAGCCCTTCCTTATTTTTTAGCCCACTTACCCCACCCCCATATTGTTGTTGGTACCCTCCCCTGTAATATTTTGACTCTTACCCTCCCCTGTTGTATTGCAACACACCACTTTGGCCACTACTTTGTCGTTTTTGTCTAGAGGTCTAACCACACCTTTGCCTACCTCCTACTATGCTTGACATTGAGATATGATGGGTAGTCTGGGAAGGCTTTTTTAACCTTTTGTGCCTTGAGTCCTGGATTGCGTGTGATAGGTGACACCATGATTTCTTTTGCAAAGGTTTCCCCTAAATTTGAATTTGTTGGCCCCACAATGACTCACCAACGTTCTCGTCATTGTTGCTTTGAATGTCTTCCTCCTTTGAGACCTCAACCTCAATATCTTCCTTTTCTAATCCTAATAACCAATCGTTGCAGCCCTCATGACTTCCCACACTTGACCTTCCATTGAGTTCGCCATCTTCATCCTTCAACTAGCAAGCAAATTGATTAACCTGTATAACAACTTTTTCTCAATCAACCTTACTTGATAGATCCGACCATTAATTTAGACCTCCCTTTTCTTGCACATTTGCTTATGTTTAGGAATTTAGACTATAGTCTTGCATATTCTATATTCGCCATATTCATGGTTCTTATGTCCGCTTTCAAGAACTCACCACAGTAGCTATTATTTGGAAAAAAACATGTCTCTCCCCATGCGTCTACAAGAATTCCAGTACATCTAACTTAGGCTAGTCTATTGCGGCAAACAATACATGTGTTTCATTTGGTAACACGAGAGAATATGGATAGTACCCCTTGATCTTCATTCTCTTATAGTTCAACAAGTCTTTCCTTTAATAGATCTGTTATTAGTACCAATTTGTCTCCCATATAACACAAATTTACCAAATTATCGTTCTCTAGTGTAGCAACATTATGTTGTTTATCAAACATGGCTGGATCATTCAACCACCCCACTAGGTTGTCCTTAAGCCATTTTTTATCTGCCTCAGAGATGTTGATGACTTGCCCACACCATTATTCTTGTTTTTCTCCTTGGGTTTCCATTCCTTCTTCATACGTTGCTTACCCATCACAATGACCTCAACATATGACCACTTCCTCTTCCCTTCGCCCTGCATATCTACCTTGCTTCTCTTGTCTTCTCTATGCTTATTGAGTCCTCTGGCTGCCTCTTGTTGGATTAAGTCATTGCCCTTTTTTACAATCACCCCTTTGTACTTGGGAATATTGACCCTCATTTTTTGATTTCCGATAAATATGATATCCAGTTGCTTTTCTAGTACAGCTACATGATGTACATCCTAGAACTTCACAAACCCATATATGTCCCCCCCCGACGTCTCTCCTTTGGCTACGTAGATTTCCCAAACTCTTCCCTAATATTGGAACACCTTCCATAACTCCTAAATAGAATAAGAGTTTGGGAAACATGAGAAGAAATATGAGGTTACTCTTCCATTCACCCCCCTTCCAAATCTCAATCATGCACCTCCCCTGATTGTTTAGCCCAACTCCACTTAGTCTTCTTCCTATATTTTCATAATTAATTAGTGTGGTTTGATGACTATATAACACCAAAAAGGCTATGTCAAAGGACTAAAAACATACCAACGGTAAAGAGAAAAAGAGCAAGGAGTAATTAACCTTTTATACAATACCCATTGCCATGTGAGAACTTGTATAAGAAATCTCATTGTTAATGAATCTTTTTATTACCATATCGTGCAATCAGATGTATCAAATATCAAATTAGTTTTCTAGGAACGAGGTCACTTGAATATTGAGTTTATTTAGCTGAGTTTCTTTATAAACAATTCTAGATAAAAAAAATAAAAAAGTAAAATATAGAGCTTTTTATTTAATTACCAGTATCCTCTAAGCAAATAAAGAAAATCATACTAAAAAGAGGTTGAAATTTTCATAAGCAAATATATCCTTCTTAACTAACATTATGCACGTCCAGAACTCTTTTCTTTGAAAATTAAAAAGCTCGTCCAATTGTTAAGAAAGAAAATTTATAAAACAACTTGGATTAAAGCAGATAAAATCTACGACATAAAATTGCACATAAGTTTAAAACTGGACAACGTAAGGCTTGGCTATGTCCAGTTCTCATTTGAACTTGTAAAAAGTTCTAGTGATTAGAAATATGAGTATCTTTTCTTCAACTTTTGACTACAAGCATTCTCAATGTCACTTCTGACACTACTATTTAGAGTCTCTCTAAATTCAAGATTTCAAGTATTTTTTTTCCCTAAGTCACTCCTAACTAAAACAAGAAATTTGATTTGAAATAACACTTAAAGAGTAACATGAAGAGTCTAATTAGTACGCACAATTATCATTAAATCACAATTCTTCATTTATGATAAGTTTATTGATTTTACTAATTAATACTTTAAAAGTCATATAAATAAAGAGTTATAATAAGTAATTGTGTTTCTTTACAAATGTACAAGAAAGTTCTCATGAATATTAAACTTATCTTTTATTTATTTATTTATATATATATATACTTTGACTCAGTTGCAAGTATCTCGAGATGATTATTAGTCACAAAGAGACTGTGTGAGTGGAAAGCATTGCAGATGTTAAGTATATTTAGATTGAAGCTTGGAGAGCTTGTTTTCATTGAAGGAAGTTTTCTTTTTGTGTATCTGTTTTCTGAGACAAATGGGAATATCTAAACAAGATTGATTTTTAAAAGATAAGAAATTAAGACAAATAAGATTGATGGTGATTTTAATATACTAAATAATATTTTTTTAGTTTACATTAAATTAAAATCATATTTGGATTAAATTATAATTGATTTTTAATTTTAAATGGAAAACAAATTAATAGGCTCTTACTAAATTTGTGATGGTATAAATTTGAATTATTGGAGCATGATACCCCAGTATTATTTACCTCTTTTACCAAAGATGATTATACTATTTATAATTATTTTTATCAAATAAAAAATAATTACTATATTTTTCATATCTCCTAAAATATTGAATAAATCTACCTTGATTTTTTTAATACCATTTTAAAAAAAAATAGAAAAGATAATCATACCAAACAGTTGACATGTAGAATGTATATTAACGAATAATTGAGAGTGTTACTGAGGTTGAATTTCACTAATTTCCAATATGATGCATATGTTTAAAAAATCTTAAACCAAATATTTGATTAATTTCTACCACAAAAATAACTTGTATTCTTAAATAAATTCCTGCAACATAAGGATAAAAGCCTTCTAAGTTTGCTTTGAATTCCTTGACTCATAAAATTGAGACAATCTCATTTCTCACAAATACAAACTTAAAACTGAATAATAGACCTCCAACTCATTAGTTATTCTTATCGATAATTCTCATTTATTTCTCAAGTAAGGTAGACTGCTTGACAATCACATAATGATATAACTTACAATTTGGGTTAAACGTTTTTCTTAAAATGCAAAACAGATATTAGTTACATTTTTTTTTGTTCCATTCGAGGAAGGATACGTATGTTAAACACCTCTTTTTTTATTATTCTTCTTCTGTGATTTTTTAAAAGAAATCTCTTCATTAATTTGTATCTATAAGGAATTTACTGTTACATGCATTATTAGCACATGAGTTTCCGACATATATGTTTCCAGATGTTTGTGTGCCATCTGTCTTATTGTTTGTTTGCTTCAGTACTGTCCCCCAATATATGCATTCTTTTATACTGCATTTCACACGTTTAATTCTTTTTCTTTTTTTCTTTTTCTAATAGTTCTCAGGATCTGTTGTAACATTTCAAAGAATAAAAAGATATGTATACATTTTAAGGAGTTATAAGAAACATGGTTAAAAGAAATGTTCTTAAGTGTTATTTGACAACAATTTTATAAAACTGTTTTTTGTATTTTAGTATTTAAAAACTACAAAATTTGTTTGTGTAGTATTTTCTAAAAACAGTTTTCGAAAACAGTTTTTAGCGTTTTTAAAAACTAAAAACAGAAACATCTGAAAGTAGTTTTGATTTTCAGTTTTATATTTTTATTTTGAAAACTTAAAATACAATAAAAATATGTTGTTTTTTACTTTTCATTAATAAAATTTTAATAAATATGAACAAAATTTTCATTTTTATATCTTCAAAACAGTTTTTAAATAAAACTTATCAAACAAGTTTTTTTTCTTTTATTTCAAAAAATAATTTTTGAAAAATATTCTTGAAAAACTCTTTTTAAAAATTAAAAAACAAAATCAAATCAATCAAACTCTAATACTTTCTCCGATGAGTGAGAAATTAATGCTGGAAGAAGAGTATACTGCATAATATAGAAAAACTGAAACAAAATGGAAAAAAAAAATACTCTCACGTCGTGAATCATTATCATCTTATAATTAAAGTTATTATTTGAAACTAGCTGGTTCTTGAAGAAACAATTTCAAATTTAGACTTCTGCAGAATACAACTACTCATGGATTTTCTATAGCATGTTCTTTAATCCCTATTATTTATTGCTCTACTTACATGAACTCAAACCCTATTAAGATAACTTTAAGTCGTTGTTTTTCAGGCATAAATTGATTTTCAAACAAACTCTTTTAGCATTAACAATTAACTTTTGTTTATTTTTTATTTTAACACATTAGAATGGTATAAACGTTTCACTACCAGAAATTTATGAATTTTCTGTGAAATTTCATGAAAAATTAATCCACATGAAATACCTGTGGATTTTTATGAGAAAATATATCATTAAGAATTTCCTGCAAAATTTCATAAGAAAATCTTTTCGCAGGAAATACCTGCGGTTTTTCTTGCCACTTTTCCATACGCTTTAACTAGGAAATTGATATGGCTATACTTGCCACTTTTACCTAAGGCTTTACCTGCTCCTTTTACCTATGATTTTTCCTGCTAATTTTTCTGCGGGTAATATTAAAAAAATATAATATAAAAATAATTAAAATAAAATATAAATTTAATTTATATATTAAAAATAATTTTAATTTAATTTTTAATAAATTTCTAGGGATTAAAAATTAAAACTAATTAAAAACATAATTGAAAAATAAAAACTATAATTCAAGATAAAAAGAAAAAGAAAACTAAAAAATTAAATTAAAAATAAAATAAAAATTAAATAAAAACTGAATACTAAAATCTAAAAATTATTTTCCAATTGACAATATTAAAAATTAGAAATTAAAAATAAAATCTTAAAATTAAAAATATAGAATTTTAAATATAAAATTTTCTATTTTATTTAAAACTAAAAAATAAAAGTTAAAATTATAAATAATAGATTATAAATGATAAGTTTTAAATTATAATATAAAAATTTAATTTATATGTATTACTAGTAATTTTAATTTAATTTTATAAATTTATATGGATTATAAATTATAAATTACAAATTAAAAATTAAAACTAATTCAAAATTATAATTAAATACTAAAAATATAACTTGAAATTAAATGACAAAATAAAACTAAAAACTAAAAGTAACATTGAAAAGAAAAATCGAAATTAAAATTAAAAATTGGAATCTAAATTAAAATTTGAAATTTAAAATTATAAATAAAAATGAAAATTAAAAAGAAAAAATTAAAATCTAAAAATAAAATATAAAATTAAAAACTGAAAATCAAATATAAATTAAAAACTAAAAACCAAAATGTGGAAATTAAAAATAAAGAACGAAAAATTAAAACCAACAAACTAAAGTAAAATTTTAAAATAAAAACTAAAAACTAAAAATTAGAAATTAAAAAGTAAAAGTTAAAAATTAAATATTCAAAATAAAAATTAAAGTTGACAACAAAAATTAAAAATTAATACTAAAATCTAAAAATTGAAAATATAAATTTTAAATATAAAATCTAGTAAAATTACAAATTAAAAATTAAAAAATAAAATTAAAAATATAAATTTTAAATATAAAATTTAAAATTTTATTGAAAATTAAAACGAAAATTTAAAATTTTAAATAATTTATTATAAATGATAAATTTAAATTATAATATAAAAAATTAATTTATATGTGTTTACTAATAATTTTAAATTTAATTTTTAATAAATTCATAGTGATTATAAAGTATAAATTAAAAATAATTAAAAAATATAAGTTAAAGACTAAAACATATAACTTAAAATTAAATGAAAAAATAAAACTAAAAATTAAAAGTAACATTAAAAATAAAAATAAAAATAAAAATTAAGAGTTGAAGAATTAAAAACTAAATACTGAAATATAAAATTGGATATTGAAAATTAAAAATTAATATCAAAATCAAATATTAAAATTAAAAATTAAAAACTAAAAACGAAAATATAAAATTGGAAATTGAAAATTAGAAATTAAAAGTTAAAATAAAATAAAATATTAAAATTAAAAATTAAAAATTAAATATTAAAATCTATGCAGATTATATGTGGCTCCTTGTAGTAATTATTTTTTACTGATACACTTTCCTATCACGTGAAAATGTACCCTACGAAGATCCGGAAATTAAAAAAAAAAACAATATATTACGGTCATTGATAAAGGTATATATGTTACATATATACGAATTAATATATCTAATTGGTATGTTGACCAATTACGACATTACAAGTAACGGGCAATTGTAACATCTCATTAATTAAAAAAAAACATCTCATTAATTTAACAATTATAATTTTGGTGTCTAACTTCCATTGTTTCGTTTATTTAAATTTATAGATGATTTGGACATATATAAGTGCTATTTTATGTTGCAGTTATAGTGATTTATTATAATAATTTATAGTGTTAACCATCATATATTTTATTTTACAAAACCATCTAATTGGTATAAATTTCATATATTATTTAAAATTTAATTTTTATTATTGAAAAGGAAAATAAAATATGATCTCATGTTTAATTTTGAAGAAAGTTACATATTTCAACTTTGGAAGATGTACATTTAAGTGCAGTAAAATCTTATTTCGTGATAGTGAAGACAAAAGTTTCTCAATTTTTTTTAAATTAATTATTTTAAATTATAGAAGAAACTACTCTTATTGTAACAAATTTTCTTAGTTTTGTATGAGTTCTATCTTTTAATACATAGAAGATAACACAAAATCAACTTTCGGATAAATTTAAAAGAAAAATCAAATTTACATTTAAATTAAGGATAGAAAACTGAGATACATTTTCTTCTAATACTTGCATTTAATTTTTTTAATACATAGATTTAACATGGTTGAATTGTAATTAATAAATATGCTAATATACTAATATTAAATATTTATGATAAATTTTATTATAAAAAAATCTTAAATTTATTAATATTTTATAACAAAAATGATAATTTTTATAATAGCTACTCATGAATTGTAATATATGTGACACACAGACAATTTCTTGTCACATAATTTTATGTCTTTGAAAAATTTATATTAGTGCTAATTTTTTGTGACAAACATATTTTAGTCACTATTAATAAAACTATAATATCAACTATTTTTTTATCACAATTCTAAATAACATCAGTGGAAAAATAAAATATAGTCACGAATAATATATAAGTGGTGACAAAATATATTTTCATCACTCTTTTATAGTTGTGACAAACATATTTTTGTCACTGTTAAGGAAATTATAGTGACAACTAATTTTTTATCACTATAATAAACAATATATTAGTGATAAAAAAATGGTAACTAATAATACATTATTAGTGACAAAATTTAATTTTTATCATTATTTTATAGTTACCAAAAATGCCATTTCATGTATTTGCACAACATATGGCCATTACAAGTTCATAGTTTGCTTTTTGAACTAACTAATACACTCAACTTCCAATCCACAGTGAATGATTTACTTGAACTATTTTAAAGAAAATTTGTCTTCATTTTTTTAGATGACATACTCATCTATCCAAATTATTACAATCTAACCATTTTATTTATTTATTTTTTTGTTAATTTTGATAAGTGTTCATTTGTGGAAAATGTTGAATATTACGAATTGGATTTTTAACAAACATATGAAGGGTTATTTAATTCTAAATTATACATATATTTTTTTTACTTAACATTCATTTTATAAGAAAAACTCAAATTCATATTTCATGATTCGTGCTATTCGTGGGATTTATCACTTGTACTAAATAGCAAAGCTGACATGAATACTTTAATAATGTAAATTGATAGAGACCCAAAGGAAAAGAAGTCTTATTAAAAATGACACAAGTTCCATATAACATTTCTTTTGTGGGAAACTAAGACAATGCCTACACTAAGCCAACAAGTTTAAGACCAGTTCTTGGGTGAAACCATTTATCGCTTAGTTGTTTTAATATTGTATTTTAAATGATAGACCTGATCCACTTAATTTCTCTTCAATAACTTTGGATAACTTTTCCATCATAGAGGGAGAAAAGTAATTTACCCAATCTCCTATTTCACCCTTCCGAAAAAATTGCTTATTATCAATGCCTTCGAAATGGCTTCCAAATGTATTCACATCTAAATTCTTCATCTTCTCAAAGCTACATAGCTTGATTATGCTTTCTATCACATCATTGCTTTCCTCTTCCTCACCGAAAGGACAACCTACGAATTCTGCAATTCTTTTCGCATGAAAATTGATATCCTCTTTGAGATCTTCGTACTTTAAGAACAAAAATTTATTGGGTTTTTTTTTTTTTTAAAGGCAAAGAATATATTCATTAAAAGAAACAAAAAGTTTCTTAGAATACATACAGCTTACACACCACTCAGTATTCTATTGGAGCATATCATAACTTAACCGCCTATCTCATATTTAATAAGCACATTCTAGGATTAGCATACTAATCCGAGAACACACACCTCCTATTAAACCCAAAGGAATATGATAGTCATTTCTACGAGATTACCTTTATAGACATCAGAATATCGACTGAATCCGCCGGTATCTTATAAAAAACAATCTGATTTCTAGTAATCCAGATACCCCAACACCCAGCAAGCCAGAAAATATACCTACACTTCTTCTTTCACTTTCCAACTACCCATGCTGACGATGAAAGGAAAACTTGAGACAGATCCCCTGGAATGGGTCCTTGAATTCCCAGCTAGCTAATCATATTGTTCCACACAGATTGAGCCTTGGCACACCTTAAGAAAATATGATTTCTACTTTCAATAGCACTGTTACAAAACACACACAGAGCATCCTCTCTTGGAATCACAACTCCTCTCTTCAATAGATTATCCGTGGTTGGTAATCTATCTAATAGTAATCTCCATGACAAAGCAATTACCTTGGAGGGTAGTCTATCTTTCCACATTCGTCTCAATTCTTTGGGCTCCACCTCAATTAGTATCGATGAAGTCTGCTGCGTGCGTAGAACCGAATAAGCCTCATCGACTGAAAAACCTCCATCCCTACTAGACCTTCATCTCCATCTGTCCGACACGTAATCCACAATTACCACTGGCTGTAACAAGCTTTATAAATGACATAACTGATCTTCTTCCCATACAAATAGCTCCCTTCTTCATACCCAGTTCCACCCCCTTGATATTTCCTTTTTCTCGTTAATAGTGATGCACTTATCTACCGCTAACCCATATAACCTGGGGAAACACTCCAGCAAACTCTCCCATATTGCATTTTGCTCTGTTAATATCCTCCACCTCCACTTTGCAAGCAAACTCAAATTAAAATTTCATAGGCACTTTACCCCCAAACCCCCTTCTTCCTTAGTCCGACACACACTTTCCCAACTAACCCACTCAATTTTGGTCTCCTGGTCTTTTCCACAGAAAGGAGCGTTGTAATCCGGTGATGACTTTTAGGGCTTTCTTGGGCACCTTGTAAAATGAGAAGAAATACAGTGGAAGGCTAGACAACACTGAATTTATCATAACTAACCTTCCTGCGAACGACATATGTTTTGCCTTCCATGCTGACAGTTTCCTCTGAAATTGTTCGATAATTGGTGACCACATTTCTACCTTCCTTGAGTTCACCCCCACCGGTGTCCCTAAAAATTTAAATGGCAGTGATGAAACAGCACAATTCAAGAGACTGTTCACAGCACATGTAAATGAATCATCCACATTTAAACCAAAGAATTGGCTTTTGCTGTAATTCACCTTTAGCCCTGATGTCATCTCAAATCCATGAAAAATAACCTTCAGGTACCATACTGATTGCAGATGAGCTTCCCCCATCATAATAACATCGTCTGCGTATTGTAATATTGAAAACTTTGTCTCGTCACCAATATTGAGCTCTTTAAACACCCCTTTTTCTACAGCTGACTTGAACAATCCAGCTAAAGCTTCAGCTACCACTAGAAACAAAAAAGGAGAGAGTGGGTCTCCCTGCTTTAAACCTCTCCCTGGTCTAAATTTATCTGTTGGACTCCTATTTACTAGAATTGACACATGGCTATTCCTGACAATACTATTCATCCACTTTCTCCATCTACTCCCAAACCCTATCCTAGCAAACATATAATCCAGAAAATTCCAATTTACCGAATCCTAAGCCTTCTGGAAATCCACCTTAAGCAAAAAACAAGGTTTCCTTTACCGTTTAGCCCAATCAACTATCTCATTCGCTACCAGTACCCATCTAGGATCGATCTACCTGGCAGGAATGCTGACTGGCACTTAGAGATTAAATTCCCCATGACTTTCTTCATTCTTAATGACAGCAGTTTGGAGACAATCTTTTGGATGCTAGAAATTAAAGAAATTGGTCTATACTGAGCTAACCTGTCCAGCCTTGCCACCCCAAATCCATCAGGGCCCAAACTTTTCCCTCCCTCACATGCCCAAACCGCCTTCTTTATTTCTTCTGTTGAAAAAGGTTCCTCTAGCAATTCTCTCTGCCGATCATTCAATTGATTAAAAGGCACCCCATCCATCTTTGGTCTCCTTTCTTCTTCCTCCTTAAAGAACCCTGTGAAATGATTTAACACATGATCCTGAACTCCCTCTAACCAACCCACATCTGATTTAACTGCCAGTAAAGAATTTGCATAACATCTCTCCTTAAAGCATTTGTGAAAGTAATTTGTATTGCTATCACCATTTAAAGCCCATTTTACCCAAGATTTCTGTAATATGGACTGTTCCATTCTCCTTGCCTTCCCCCAATACTCTGATAAAATATCTTGTCTTTGCTGACCACTACCATTGACCCCTTGGCCTAACTGTTGATCCACCATCTCCAGTTCTAATACCTTCTCTGCTAGAAATTTCTCATCTTTACCCCAATTTTCTTCTTTGCACTTTTTAATCTTCATCTTCAAACCTTTTAATTTACTTGCCAGCTGATACATCCTCCATCCTTGACTCTGATCTGATGTCCAGAACTCTTTCAACAAATCCATAAAATCTGGCTCCTGCTTCCAATGATAAAAAAACTTGAAAGGTTTAGGACCCCAATTCTGTTTATTCACTTCTGTTATGATCCAACTATGGTCTAAGAACTCTCTAGTGCCCACTCTTTGAACTATAACTCCCCACTCCTCCATCAGATCCGGGGAAAATAAAAACCGATCCAACCTGCTAGATGATTCTCCATTCGGGGCTATCCACGTTACTCCTTTTCTGATGATTGGAATATCCAACAAACCCATTGATTGCATAAAGAATTTAAAGTCAGACACCTCAATTATAGAATGATAATTTGATCTCCCTTTAAACTCACTCCTATCCAGCACAGCGTTAAAATCTCCTCCAAGTACCCAATTAACCTTTAGAAATCCTCGTTTTGTCATCATCAGATCATCCCATACCTTCTTTTTCCCTTGTATCGAACATGGAGCATATACATTAACCACACAATTAACTGTAGTTGAATTCTTTCCTCTGAAACCAATTCCAAGGAATCTTTGCCCTTGTATAACCCAGACAACCTCCAACATCTGTTTCTTCCAAATTGTCAGACAACCTCCACTGAGCTCTGTTGATGGTAGTATTCTCCAATCACACCCTGTCGACCCCCAAATCTCCTTAACTTCCCAATCATTTACCGTCCTGCATTTTGTCTCCTGTAATAAGCAAATATCAATGTCATTATTATATACAATTCTCCTGATTCTTCTTCGCTTGGCTCGATCCCGGAACCCCTTCACGCTTAAAGAGAAAATCTTCATTTAGTTATTCTGATCAATCCTTGTATCCCTTCTTTCCTTCTCCCCCTTATCCCTCATTTCCATCTTCCTTAATTCCTGTATATACATTTTGTCTAGTTGTTTGCCAGATATTCCGATTTTCTTCATAGCCTTCCATATTTTTTCCGTTTCATCCTCCTCATTACCTTTTCCTTTCTCGTCTTCCTTTAATTCGTCCTGTTGCCTTCGCCTCATTAATTCACTCCCATCAAAACTATTTGTCCTTACTTGCTTCCATATGGTTACCTCCCTCCTTTGCCCTTCCCCTCCTCCAGACACCTCTTCTCCTCCAACCAATACCCATTTCTTATAGTCATATGGTAGTGTAGAAATAGATTCATTTTTTCAGTAATCACTATTCACCATAATATCCCCTTTCCCGCTGTGACCAATAGCAATTTCCGAAACTGGGCCCCTGACTTGACCTTCGAAACTCAACTTCCGAGCCCAATCACTTTCTGCGTTCAGGCCCCATGTAGGTACTGTTCGGCTTCCGCTCGGCCCCTAAAATTGGACTTCCGCATACCGACCCAAATAGTCTGATGGCCCAATACCTTCATTCAAAATTCGAACTCGCTGGCCGCTCCCCTGCTCCTTATCCAATTCATAATTATTATCTTGCAGACCGAGGCTGTCAGATCTTGAGCCCCGTGTATCGCGCCCCCAGGCCTTGAAACTCGCTGCCATCTTCGTCTTCCCCTCCATTGGCACTTAGGATTACCGTATCACCCACCTTCTCAGAGAAAATCTTCTCATTCTCCGTTGTGTCTCTGCTTCTACCCCAGCCACTCCCACCAACTCTCTGCTTCGTTTCCAAATCGGACCTTGATCCTGCATGCAAAAGCTGGGATATTGTCTCCTCTCCTTCTTTCTCCCCTACCTGCCTTTCCTGACCATCCTGCTCAGTGGCGTTGTTGGTATAGCCTACCGCCGCCCCTATCTGCCTCATCTGTACCTCTGAAGTTCTGCTTCCAGATCTAGACCCGTGTATGTCTTTGACCATCGTTTCTCTGCCTAACCAGAGAACTGGACCACCGCGTTCGACGCTCCTTTCATCAACCTCATCCCACGTCTTCCAGTTTCCTTTCTAGAACATCTCCTGTTTCAACTCAGCCAGCCTTCTTTCCGCCTCTTCCGATTCGTCAAACTCTTCCTCCCCCTGACAAGAGCTCATTTCCGAACAGTAGCTAGTTTTATCTCGGCTTTGCTTTAGCTCATCCACATCTTCCACCTCCGTTACCCTGATATCGAACTTCCACCCATCAATGTTCGCCCGGATAATCACGTTGATCTGCTTCATATCCTTCCTGGACATCACCATCTATGGTACATCATATCTTTATTTTCTTAGAGTGGTTTCCTCCACATACAGCAGCTCTCCGAAGGGTGCGAGTAAAGTAGAGAAGAAATTTTCTCCCCAAACATGTAAAGGAATACCATAGCAGTTCGCCTTGACCCTCCTTTCCGTGTCAACAGATCTCGGTTCCCACTTCTGTATCCCGGCAAACCATTAGTCAAACCACTTCTGTTTACCCTTCATGATCTCTTGGAGTGTCTCCTCCTCTTCCAGCTCCAACAGTACCTTGTTTGCCCCCATGGGAGTTGTGTGCACACTGTAAATACCATAAGTCATTAGGAATAACTGCATCCTAAAAGCACTCCCTCTGTTTCGTACTTCTCCCACATAAGCCCTTTGAAGCCGAATAACCTCCTCCACAGGTGCTGTGTACACCATCTGCATTTTCACATCTTCCTTCTCTTCTGCCTCTTTTCGCACATTGTTATTCTTAGGTCCCCCAGGAGCACATACTACCGATGCAAAGGATTTCCTCAGGCTTTCATTATAACTCTCTGTTGCACCGTTTGCCTATCAACCGTATGATAGACGTTTTGAGCTTGTTTCCTCCTCCATATGTTAATCTTTCTCTGATTCTACTCTGTCCGCTGATCATACCGTGGTAGATTGACCCACAGCTTCTCCTTTCCAATGAAGATATTGTCCAATTTTACCACCAGCATTTTCACATCCTCTACCTTTCTAAATCTGGCGAAACCGAACCTTTATCCCCTCCTATTCCTCTTGATTGGAATTACCACATCGTGGATTTTGGCATATCTCCCAAAGATCTCCCACATATCTTTTGCCATATATTCTTCTGAAAAATAAGTAAAATAGACAGAAGGTATACGCCCCTTTCCTTTTCCTTCCTCACAAACTGATTGCCTTCCTTCATTGGCATCCTTTCTTCTCCTTACCTCCGCCCACCCTTCCTTTGTTGGCATCCTTTCTTCTCCTTTACTTATGATCACAGGTTTACTTCTCGTCGTGCATTTCCCAAAAAAAAAAAAAAAAATTTATTGGGTCTGACTTTGCTCTCCTTCCAATAACCTAGCATATGACTCCACCAAGGACCAAAGTAAACTATACCCTTGCAAAACATTTCAAAAGCTTCCTCTAGTGTTAATGAAACAGAAGATGCAGAGTTAGCTTTGGAAGAGAAAGTCCATGCTGAAACAAAAGTATCAAAAGGGTTCTACATATATAAATTATCCTACTACTGGATTCCATGATTGATTTGGGTAATGAAGGATATGGAAAGTGAGTAGCAAAAACTCTTGGCTCAGTCACGTGGGAAAGGTGACCAATTTGGTCTTGGATATTACCATCCACGGTTACTTCAAGGGTAGGCACAACAAGTGCATGAGGATTGAAAGTGAGTAAGGGATGCTTTTCTATGGATGCAAAATGTTGGCGATTTACAATGGCAAAAGTAAGTGCTTTCAACCAGGTAGTTCCTGATTTTGGAAAACTTGCAACAAAAACATCATCCTCTTTAATTTGAGAGAATTTTTGGAAATTGAATATCTCTTGAATATAATTTGATGGACACCAAAAATCTTTAAATAAATAAAAATAGGGAGATTCACCCCAACCTCTTTCTTTGGGAAGAGACATAATCATATTCTCTTCTCCATTTCCTTTTTTCCCACCTATTGAAGCCATTAGAGTAAGTAGAATACCTTTGGTGATTAGAATTTAGCTTAGAATGTGATGGTTTTTATAACATCAACTTGTGGTCCAAATTCAATTAAATAATTAATTTTGTGCATGTACGGCAGTTGAACATTTTTTGTTTCACCATATGCCAACAATTAGTGTCTTATTGTTTGCATTATTTGATTTGTTCATTTTTCTAGGTTGGAATTAGGAAATGAATTATAATTTGTAGTTTGGATTTAAATTTTCAAGCATTTTTAAAAGAATAAATATTATAAGAGTTTAATTAGTATGTATTGTTTTATACGGACATTCAACCATAGTTCCTTTCTTGTAGTAAGTTTGTTGACTTTATAAATTAATATTTTAAAAATTATATAAATAAAATTAAATTTCAGTATAAAACTATTTTACGACGCATTACATACTAATTATTCTCATTAAAAAGTGAGGACTGTAATTTTAAAAGGCCTTTCGATTCTTTACGTGTCAGCTTCTTTTTAATTTATATTTCTTTCAGTCCCACAAACTGAAATTTAAAGTGCTGACCAACTTGATGAGTTTGCGTAGAATCTTCCTCTCAATAAAACAAGTTTGTGGTCCTTTAAGGTTAAAAGATAGTGTTGTGCTGGCAAGACTTGTGTTTCGGGTGAGAACAGAAAGAGGATATGATGGGTTTTTATGAAAAGAGAGCAAATGATAATGCATAGGAGTAATGAAAAAACATGAAATAGCAAAAAATGTTGTGTTGTGGGAAAGGAAATGACTATTGACTGGAAACTTACTACATTTAAATCTAGATGAGAACATATATAGAGATAACTTTACACTATCATCGTTACATAAATCGAACCAAGCAACCACTAACAACAGTAACATCCACATGCTTCTTATCCGCTCACTATAATATATTGCAAATAATAATGAATTAGTATTAATCAATTATCTTTTATTATTATTTAACAATCTAATTATATGATAATAATTATATCTTATAATATCTTTATGATTATTTGAATGTGATTATAATAAGATTGACTTTGTGATGAGTTAAGACAATCATAAAAAACTCATTTGAGGAGTTCCTGCCTATCCTGAAGGATTATAAATTTGTGATTCCATTAAGCAAATTAATATACACATTCTCTAAAATAATTCCCTAAAAAGTAGGTAGTAAAATTCTCAAGAGTTCTTATTGAACTTATATTTTTACGATAATAATCATAGAGAGAGTGGCAAGGAACTCTAATTCAATATACATGAGGTACACAAATTCTCTTTCTTATATCTTTTATATTTATCCTCTATACATACTATAATTTTGTATATCTTTATTTAAGGGTTGTTTTCCTATTAGAGAATTAAATTTGAATTTAATTTTTTGTGCTATTAGTGAAATTTTATAATATAGTTTACTATTATCTTTGCATAAAAAAATATCGAGGGTTTATGCTACTTGTTGTTATTAAAATAACATATTAAAGTTTCATTCAATTACTTTTACGTAAGTAAATTATGTATTGAAACTTTTTTTTAAGTGCTACCCCTTTAAAACCTAGTTTTCTTTTGAATTCAATTATTGGGTAATTATTTTCAAAATTACTTAAGAGTTTTCCTTTTTATGTTTGACCAATATGAGTCATTTGTGTGGGGAACATAAGATGATTTATGTTAACTTCACTTTGAGAAGAGTTAATGGGGTTGCATGGACTCATTTTTAATACCTATATTTTGGTGATTGTTTGGTTAAGTGAGAACTTTGTCGTTTTATACAATCTTGTATGATGATTTGTGCATTAAATTAACTTTCAAAAGCATTGAATGGGGTTGCTCATTTTTTATATTATTGTTTTTCACAAGTACCATATTTATTTAATATTTTAATATTATTGGTATTTTTAATATAAAAAAATTGATTAATTCAAGATTAAATTAAAAATTTTTTACTATTATAATCTTGAATTTTGGACCTATTTTCATTGTGATAATTCTTTATGGTATTTGTATTCTCCAATTATATTGTACTCTCTTTAATATAGAATTATCATTTATAAATTAATTATAAGTTTTTTATTAATTATGAACAATCTTAATTGTCCTTCTCTTATGCACATAATTTTCTTTATTAATTTACATTATTATTCCTTGTCTATCATGGGTATAGTAATGTTAATTTTGTATGTTGGTCATATAATATATATAATTAAAATTATGCAAATTTATTGGACAATAGACATAATTTCTTTTTTCATTTACATAGTTGTAATTTCACCTATCGTGGATGCATTTATGTGAATTTTGTGATATAATTGATTATAATTATACCCTATCAGTGTATTATTATTAATGTAATTTGATGTTGTACAATGTATTTTTCTTTGATTATGTTAATGATTTTTTTATATCATATCGGTATTAAGATTTTATTGATATAAGTTATAATGCATTGTAATTTGCTTAGAAATTCTCTTTTACCTGAACTTTTAGAATTACATAATGTTTTCTTATTGTTGCAATGTTCAGTTTATTTCCCTAATTTTATCATGTTTAGTTATATTTATATGGAACCAAAATTTATACTATCATTTTCCTTTTGTTCCATGATGACTTATAACCTTTAATTGGACATTTTTCCTTCCAAAAAAATTATTGCACTTTTTTTCTTGTGGTGAAAATTTTCTATATATATAGATATTACTATTAAGTAGAAAAATAGTGATTTTTAATTCACTGTTATTATAATCTTATAAATTCATCATCCTACTATCACTAGAACTTTTGATACTACACCCTAATAATAATCATAAGTTTTTTTTTGTATATTAAGGATCAGTGGAAATACATATAATTTTGTATTATCTCTCGATACTTATATATTTTTATTGTTATATATATGTTTCAATGTTTAATTATGATATGAGATATTCTATAGGATTTCTCAATTTATTTTTGTCCTATTTTTTATTGAGATACATAAAATCAATTGTATCTTTATAAACATCTTTAACAGATGTTAATGTCATTATGTTGGGTACTGCATATTAATCCTTTTGGCATACAATTATGCATTGTGCATCTCTTTTACCCAAATTTCATATTTTAATTGATCAAAATTTTACAAGTATATAATTTTGTATTATGGCTCGAGAATTATCTATCTGTATTGTCATATATTCTTGTGCATATTTAATTATGATATGATATACTCTATAGGACTTGATTATTTATTTTTGTCTTATTTTAATTTAGATACATAAAATTCATTGTATTTTAATAGACATCTTAAATTGATGTTAAGAGTATTTTATTGGGTATTGCAAATTAATCCTTTTAGCATGCAATTATGTATTGTACATTTCTTTTACCTAAAATTTTACATTTATCGAGTATGATTTTCTACTTTGTAAAAGTGGTTATTATGATAATCCTCCTACTGAGTACAATTTTTCACTATTGAAGTACTTATAAACTTTTTTTGGACAATTATCTAAGTGTTTGCTTAATTGACATTTTGTTCCACAATATTCTAAGTGTTATTTTATATAAATTAGGTGTCTATATGATCCAAGTAGGTAATTTAAGGATTTCCTACTTGTTTTAGAATTCTTACATAGTCACTCATTTTCTAAAACTCAGATTAGTTGAATGTGAAATATTATAGAGCATTTATGTAGCCTATATGTAATTACATTTGTTCTTAGGCTATGATGAGTACTTAGATGCATGTGAATTACGATTTGTCGCCTTTATAATTTGTCGAACTCAACCAAAAATGATATTAATAAAAGATTTTTTTATTCACTGATCAAATACTTAAATATTCGAGTTTTATAACTCATGGTTTGGTTAAGTTTTGATGTCCTATATTAGTGGGAGTATGAAAACTTTCTTATGAAATATGTGTGAAGTAATATAATTTTAGTAACATATCTCTTAGCATTTTTTGGATGCTTGAGATCATGTAGTATCATTTTATTAAACTACATTATTCTATATACTTTATGAGAAATATTTATTAACGTGCGTAATATATATCCATATCAAATATTATTTTGTAGCTCAAATTTCTCATATTGTTTTCTAATATAAGATTTGTCTATAATTGTCATTCTAGCTTAATGATTTGTGTTTGTATTATTGATTAATACCATCCAAGTGGGAGAATGTTGGAAATAATAGTGGATTGATATTAATCAATTATCTTTTATCATATTATATAATATCTTTATGATTATTTGAATGTGATTATAGGAAAATTGACTTTGTGATGGGTTGAGTCAATCATAAAAAGTCCATTTAAGGTTGTCTACCTACTCTAGAGGATTATAAATTTGTCATCCCATTAAGCAAATTAATTAATATACCCATTTTCTAAAATAATCCTCTAGAAAGTAGATAATAAAATCCTAAAAAGTTCTTATTGAACTTATATTTTTAGGATAATAATCATATAAAGAGTGATAAGGAACTTCAATTCAATATATATGAGATACACAAATTTTCTTTCTTCTATCTTTTATATTTATTCTCTATACTTACTATAATTTTATATCTATTGATTTAAGGATTTTCTTTTTATTTGCATCATAATACTCTCTCTTTCCTCTCACACTCAAGGAATCGTAAACACGTTAAACTTCTTTTTATTTTATCTATAAATTAAGCATTTCTTTATATGCATATTAATTGGTTCATGACTTTCTGACAAATATGCATTTTCCCAACTGCTTGTTTGTCATCTCTGGTATGGAACGTGAGTAGCAAAAAGTCTTGGCTTAGTCATGTGAGGAAGGCGAACAATTTGGTTATGGATATCACCATCCAAGGTTAACTCAAGGATAGGCACAAGTTCATGAGGATTGACAATGAGTAATGGATGATTTTCTAAGCATGTAAAATGTTGATAGTTTACAGTGGCAATAATAAGCGCTTTCAACTAGGTAGCGGCTGATTTTTGAAAACTTGCAACAAATTATCATTATCTTTGCTTGAAAATATACCTAAAAATTGGATGCTCCTTGAATAGAAACTGACGGACACAAATTCTTGAAATAAATAAAATCGAGGACTCAAACCCAATTATATATATATATATATATATATATATATATATATATATATATATATATATATATCATGGCTAATATAGTAATATTAGTTTTTCTATTGGCTATGACCTCTTATCTTCTCTCTTTTATCCTATCTAACTTACATTTTAACTCAAGAACTCGTCATGATTCATATTTTAAGTATTTATTTGGTATCAGTTTTATAAAACTATTTTTAGTATTTTACGCCTCGTTTGAGGTGGTTCTGAATTTCTAATTTTTTGCTTTGAAATATATTTTGAAAACAGAAATTTGTTTGGTAAAAATGGTTCTATTTTGGTTATTTACTCATTTTTGAAACAGTTTTCACTCAATTTTAAAAATAATAAAATTTGGTTTTTAGATTTTTGTTTTTGTTTTTATTTAAGTTCATTATTTGACGTCACTTGTCACCATTGACCATCACTTCTGACCAGCGGTCATCGATTGCCACCTCTGACTAGCAGTTATCGACCGCCATCTCCATTCAACGGTCACCGACCACCACTTCTAACCGGCATTCACAAACCCCCATATCCTACCAACAGTCATTGGTCGTCACCTTCGAGCGATGGTCACTGATCGCCACCTCCAACCAGCCGTCACCGACCGCCACCTCCGATCGATAGTCACCAGCTGCTACCTTCGACTAGTAGTCACTGGTCGTCAGCTTCAACCGGCAATCACTAATCACCACCTTCGACCGGCAATCATTGGTTGTCACCTCTAAATAGCTGTTACTGGCCGCCACCTTCGACCAGCGATTATCGATTGCCACCCCCATACCACAGGTCACAGGACTGCTACCTCCGATCGCTAGTTACCAACCACCACCTCCGATTTTCAGTCACCAATCACGACCTTCAGTCGCCAATGACCAACCGCCACCTTCAACGTCTGTCTCGTTCGCTACCTCTAACTAGTATTTTGGTTAGGATTTGAAAACAATGTTTTAAATTTGAAAACAAAAAGTAATGTTGTTTTTAAAATTTTGAAAACTTAAAACCAAAACTAGGTTTTGTTTTTATAAATTTCAAAACTAGAAACCAAAAATCACCCTGAACAGGTCCTTAGTATTTGAAAACTAAAATGCTCGTTTATGTAGTGTTTTCTGGAAACAGTTTACGAAAACATTTATGATTTTTTAGTTTTTAAAAACTAAAAAATAGGAAAAGCTGAAAGTAGTTTGCTTTTTAGTTTTCTATTTTTGTTTTGAAAACTCAAAATACAATCAAAATATATTTTTTTTCTTTTCATTAATGAAATTTTAATAAATATGAACAAGTTTTTTTATTTTTATATCTTTAAAACAGTTTCTAAATAATACTTACCAAATAAGTTTTTTTTTTCTTTTCTTTCCAAAAACAGTTTTTGAAAACTATTCGTGAAACTCTTTTCAAAAATAAAAAAAAAAAAGATCAAATCAATCAAACCCTAAATTTTTCTTATATTTTATTGTTGCAACATGGAGTATAAAATATATCCTTTTATTTTTTAAGTATTACAAACACCCACTTAAATCTATCAGAACAAGAAAAAAAAAAGGAATTAAACATGTGAAATGTAGTATAAAAGAATACATCAATTTGGGAAAGGGGGATTATTGAAACAAATAAAACAAACCATAAGAGAGATGACAAACAAACATATATTACAAAAATTCATGTGCCAATAACGCTGTAACAAAAAAATCTTTCTAGATACAAACAATAGAAGACATTTCTTAAAAGAAAAAGATAAGAAAGAGGTGATTAACGTTTTCTAGCTTCCTAAAATGGAATAATAAAAATGAAATTAAAGTACTCAATAATCATGGAAGTAATATATACCTTTATCGATGACCCCAATAATCTTTTCTCATATATTCGTAGGATCCATTTTCACGTGTTACAAAATTGTATGGGTGAAAATTAGTTAATAAAGGTGGCAGACAAAATCCTCACATAAGGTTTTGCTATTGGCTCTAACGACACATATATAACAAAATATTTATGTGATTTTATTCCGTTATTTCGTTGGATTACACAAAACAATAATAGTATCTAAAATATAAAAATGACGCGATAATTGATGATATAATTTTTTATCAATATGTTCTATTATTGGAGTGGATAAAGTAAGTAAATAAAAATCTATTATTTGAGTGGATAAAGTAATAAAAATCTAAAATCCTCTTATTTATTTTCATGTATACTTGTTATTGATACACAAAGATATGGACTTTGACGATCTAGAGTTTCTTGAAAGAACGGAAAAATGAATGATATTCACATTCAGTTCTGCACAACACCACGCATATATCTAAAACTAAAAATTCTTAGTCCAAGTGAAAATTAAATTCTGTCCTTTTAAGTAAAGTGTCATATTAAAGTTTTGTATGATTATTTATTATGTACTTATTGTGATTCTTTATTATGTATCATATATAATTATCTTATAAATTACTAATATAAAATAATGTATGCTAATTATCATAAAATGCATCTAAAATTCTAAAAATTTAAATACTTAAATCAAATTAAAACTTACATTTAATTATCTTATTGTTTATATAATCTACATTTAATATGTAAATCAATGTATAGATTAATACACTATATAAAAATATTTTGTTTACCCAAGTATCTTAATTATATTGTTTTTATTAAAATTAATTACTTTACCCATTACATTAATTAATTTTTTTATTAAAATTACTTTACCACTTAATGAAGTTTGTTTTAATTAATATCAAATCTTGCTTGATTTCCATCGTTCGATAATCTTGGTGGATACTTTCTCTTTTTTGTATCCCGATCCCTAATATTTAAGATATTTAACTTAAATTTTGTATAAAGAAAAAATTTTGAACTATTCTAAAGATATGTTTTCTCTTAAATAATATTCATTCGAATAAAATTAAAAATCATAGAGTCATAACTGAGAACATTCTTTTAATATTTGACTATCAAAAAAACCACAGAATGAGGAACAATAGATAAAAAAACAATAAGTAGAAAACCTTAGTTCAAATATTCACATAGGAGAGAAACCCACATGCTAGAAAACAAATAGAACAAAATTTAGATCAACAAATTCTTTTTTTTTTAAGCAAGATATGTATTTATATGCACCAGAACTGTACAAAAACAGAGTATACAGCCACAATTACATAACAAAGATCATATTCCCAAGCTAAGCATAAAAGTGGTTATCAAATATTAGACCCCAATACTAGATAACCATAATGCTTCAGCATCAATTGACCAACACCAAAAAAGCCCCTTGTACAACAGAACGATAAACCCAACTATAGAAATAAAAAACAACAGACTGAACGACAAACCTAATAGTAATAGCCTATGGTGGGAATGACTACACAACAGCTTGAAAACCAACACAAAAGAGACTCCCCTGCCAAAACAAATAGAGTACCAATTCATCAAACCACCCAAAGCATTCATTACCCACCTTTGAGAATAACTAAAATAGCTAATAACATTACCCATACTACTATGAAGGACTAGTTGACCAACTCCCCAAATGACCATAATCTCAGATTTGGCAGTACTAACCAGCCATAGGAGATAACACTAACCTGCCAATTTCAGCTTTGGTAGACTCAAATTGTGATAAGGGAAGGCACCTGGATTTGTATCTAATGACATCCAAAATCCAGTTATTCCTTAACAACAATCTCATACAATTTAATGTTCACTCGTCAAACACATTCAATTCATCTCTATGCAAAATATGTCACAATCATGCACATGCTGTCTCATGTAGGTTTGTCCTAGGCAGGCATACACCTCTCCTGCACTAGCCATGTGTAGGTTCCAATAGGCATAAGCCTTTTCTACATCAACCATGTGTAGGTTCCAAATGGAAAAATTCATCATTTATGTCAGCTATGCATGGGTTCTAATAGGCATAAGTCTCTTCTATACCAGCCATGTGCAGGTTCCAATAGGAAAATTATCTTCTATGCCAACAACTCATACATTGCACACAACTTAAGAAGAACTGGTCTAGAATGTCATACAATGATCTTACAAAACCCCCTAAGTTGCTACTATGCAATATGGTCATCGATGCTCATGTCACAGTCATAATAAAAATATCTCACAATGGTACTAAATTCCATTCCCAGCTGCAGCTGGAATGGCTCCCTGTCAAGCACCCCTAACTCATACGACCAATCATACTATCTCAAATCACAATGGTACTAAATTTCATTCCTAACTGTAGCTGGAATGACTCCCTGTCAAGCACCTCTGACTTATACTAGCAATCTTATTATCTCAAATCTTGGTCATGTTTATCAATACATCATACATATTTATAAATCACACACATTTATAAATCACACATCATCTTAACATCATGTTTACATCCTCAACACATCACATGTATTTATAAATTAAATAAAAATCTTTCACCTTATACTCATTCACATAACATAAATTCACCACACTATAAGACACTTTCAATACATCCATCCATAAAAGCATTTTTAACATATTATGACTAATAAGAAATTTCATAATTTACAATATTGACTACATTCACTTTATTGTCCCATAGGATTATTACATTAATAGCTCTCCACAATATTTTCTAAGTTTTGAAGATTTTATTAATCCTATGATATTGTTTCTTATCTAGTTTAAAAGTTGAGACATTTATCTAAAACTCTTATATTGATCTCAATGGATAAAACAAATGTTTACTATGTTGAAACTTGGAAGAAACTTGAATTCATCACTTAATTCTGGCAGTTTAACCTTCAGTCACTAATCTAATCATACTTGAGAGCTCTAGGTATCATTTTGGGGTGAAACCAATGGAATTAGTTAAAAAACATCTTGGCCTACGACTTTTATGCATAATACTTTCTCAAATTACATCATTTGCTTATTATTTTTCTTTTCTGAAGATCATAAGCGCTTACAGTAAAATATGCACTATGATTTTCCATTGTTTCCTTCTCCTAAGGTGTCCTTAATCCTTCAAAGCACACTCTAAATTATGAAATTGAAATTAAATTATTCTCAATCAACTCTTAAGATAAAACAAATTTAAAAACAATCATAAACAAATGATATCCTCATTTTCATTTAACCCAATTGTTATAATCAATCACAAGAAACCAAAAAGACATTACGATTCCAACTACAAACACCCAATACTATTGCAAACCTTTAGGGTATAAAAGGGAACACTTTAATGCCAAAATAATCATTATACCTAGTTTATTTTATTTCATAATTCATGATCTCTGAACCCAACATATAAAAAACACGTCATCAACAATGATAAACCAACATATCAAACCATGATTAATCAATGATAACCTCATGTCTAACTAACCCAATAATTATAATTAATCACAAGGGTCATAAAAGGGAACTACTCCAACAGGTCAATAAATAAATATAAACACTCATTACTATTGTATTCAAGAACATTAATTTCTATGGTATAAAAAGGAAAAACCTAAAAGCCAACATAATCATTATATCTAAACTATTTTATCCGATATCCATGATCCAGAAAAATCAACAAAATCGATGCAGACATTCATTAACTATATTCATGGACATCAAATACATAAGAATTAGAAGAACCAAAACATTATTTTTAGTCAAATTAAAAAATATATAATAATAATAATTGAATTGCACAACATATTTACACAATCACACACAAAACATATTATCAGTACTCACTACGGATGTTCATAACCCTTCAATAACATACATAAAACCTATTGAAACTTACGAATCACTTTACTACCCATCTCCCTGTACATGCCACATGTGAGATAATTTTCCAACATATAATAAACTAGGCATAATGCCAAAATAATCATTATACCTAGTTTATTTTATTTCATAATTCATGATTTCTGAACCCAACATATAAAAAACATGTCATGCACAATGATAAACCAACATATCAAACCATGATTAATCATTGATAACCTCATGTCTAACTAACCCAATAATTATAATTAATCACAAGAGTCATAAAAGGGCACTATTCCAACAGTTCAATAAATAAATATATACACTCATTACTGTTGTATTCAAGAACATTAATTTCTATGGTACAAAAAGGAAAAACCTAAAAGCCAACATAATCATTATATCTAAACTATTTTATCTGATATCCATGATCCATAAAAATGAACAAAATCGATGCAGACATTCATTAATTATATTCATGGACATCAAATACATAAGAATTAGAAGAGCCAAAACATTCTTTTTAGTCAAATTAAAAAATATATAATAATAATAATTGAATAACAACTTTAATAGTCCTAGCTTATCCAACTCATTTACCTTCTCAGTTAACCCCTTAACTTATAATATGCAAACACCTACTAATAATATATATACTTCTCCTTATTGTAACACCAATTTTTTAATCAAATAATCTTCTTAATAGTTATCCTAATATAGTATAATAAATTAATATATATATATATATATATATATATATATATATATTCTTGTATTCAAAATTTTATAAAAAAAACAATACAATTAACATGTTAATAATACTACATGTAAAATTATCATACATTTATTATACATGTTATTTTAATAACAAAAGCTAACTTTCACTACTAATTGACTAAACATATACATTCAAAAAGGTCTGATCCTACCTTTCCTACCTATAATACATTCAACAAGGAAAAGTCTCGAGCAGAGCAATTAGTCTATGCCATTATATCTATATATTCATTATTTCTTCGAATGTAATCCCTCAAACGGATCATTCCTTGTAACATCATTATCGACCTCATAATAATAATCTCCCAATGTTCCATGTGCATCAGAAGATCCACTTGCAAATCCAAATCTCCAACCTGTAATAAGAAAACCATACTGAGTGCTAGGTGAATATCGTGGTACAGGAGTAGTAGGGAATACACTTTATAGGTAATGATGACTCAAGGTATTGATCTGAAGATGGTAATAGTACATAAGCCATAGCATCATTGGAAGGGGGTGGAGGCCTCCACACATAGCCAGGAGTAAGAGGAGTAGTCAATATCACATGTAAATCTACAAAGGAAGGTGAAACCATACTAGTAAGGTCCACATATATAAAGTAAATACTAACTATTCATGTGAAGTATCTAGACCAGAGTCAATATCATGAGTCTAGAATCCCTCATTATTGTAATCCAAGGACATTCTTATCATAGTCACAAACCTCAGGAGAGCCATCTACCGCTATTCATACAGAATTTTACCACACAAAGAAAATAAAAATAAAATAAAGGAGTTATACATTTATGATTTTTAGCATTTGCAATTACAAAGTGTAGTGTTAGAGCTCTAGACAAACAAACAGTCTTTATAGATCATCTATACGATGAAATAAAATAAAATCTATTATTTTTTTTAAATGTATGTATGCATGCAATCTCATATATTTAGGGGAGATAATTGGGAGCTTATCATGTCATCTCATAATATCATTCTCTATATTTTAACTAGGAGCCTTATGCTTTATCAGTTGCTGATAAGAATAATTCTCAACCAATTTATCAATTGGGAATAATCCTGATACTAATAAACACATATTAATAATCTCATAATAATAATAATAAATATTCATAAATATAAAATAAATATATTTATAAGATGCACACGATGCATGTATTAAAAAAATTGTTTTAATATAAGTTTTTATTTTATTTTACTTCTTAATAATACAATAAAATTTCTTCATTTTGTTTTATACGTACCTTTTTTCTAAGAGTATAAAACTTATCATATAAAACTTATTCATCATTCTCATCATAATATAAATTTTAATATCATCCATATGGATATTCACAATTTCCTTATCATAGTCTCATACAATTATAAATAAATTTTAATTTTATCATATATTAATTATTTATTTTAGTTAAGAATAACAATTCAAAACTTTTTTTTAAAGAAAATTTACTTAGCAATCATTTTTAAGTATCATTCTATTTATATGTCAATTATACAAAAGATTTATTCATTCATATTTTCACTTGTTTCATTATTATTATTATTATTATTATTGTTGTTGTTGTTGTTGTTGTTGTTGTTGTTGTTGTTGTTGTTGTTGTTGTTGTTGTTATTGGTATTATTATTATTACTATTATTATTATTATTATTATTATTATTATTATTATGAATGAATTTAACACTTTTGACTAATTAAATTATATTTATAATAGGAACTATATTCATAGTGTTCACTGACATAAAAAATAATAATTATTTAATTTATTAATTTATCATATATATATATATTTAATTATTAATTAAAATTTTTTATTAATTTTTATTCTTTTTTTAAGGTTCATTCACCTAACAATATATGATAGGTAAAAATTTATTTTAATAATTGAAAGAAACATGTTATATCCTAAAAATGGATATTTTACAAAACTTAGAACAATTTCTAAGTAACAAAATGTAATAGATTTTATATATATATATGTATATATATAATTATTTTTAATAAATTAAAATAATTTACTTCTATATAAAAAAATATGTAAAACAAATTCCTATTAGTAAGAAAGAATAATTATCATATTAAAATCAAACACCCTTCAATTAAAATTTTAGCTATCTGAAAAGAGAGATTAAGGGGTGTCTTTCCACTCTTAACCCACTTGAGAATAAGTTTTCTTTACATCTTAAATCATTTTTTTATTAGTGAATTGAAACTTGGGTGAAAAAATACTAAAGTAAGTGATTAGTATTTAATGAAGGAAGATAATAGCGTGAAAGGAGACAAGAAATTAAATATAAGTGTGTGAAAGAGAGAGGCACGTGTAGAAAAGTGAGAGAAGGTTGTGTGTGTATTTGAGAGAGAATGAACTTGTATTATATAGCTGAAGTGGTTAATGCTTGCAATCAATGAGGAGAGAATGTTTGTTGCATGTTTTTATTTGTCTTCCTCATCCATAAGTAAGTGTTCTTATCTCTATCTAACAAGAATAATTTTCCAGTTTCTCATCCTTTTGGTTTATTTTTTTATTATTATTTTTTAAATAAATCCCTATCCTTATCTCACACTTACTCTTTCACTCTTTCATTATCTCTTTTTTTCAATCCACTTAAACATCTCTCTCTATTCTTGTGTCTTTCCCAATTCTTTCTCTCTCTCATTTTTTTATGCAATTCAATTCTTATTTTATTTGTATTAGTTAAGTTTTTTATTTTTAACATATAGTTGTTCTAATTGATTATTTGCACAAATGATTTTTATTATATATAATTAAATTCATAGATACTTTTTTAAGAGTTTAATTGGTATACACTATCAGTGTAAATATTTTTATACTGACAGTAAATCATAGCCCTTCATTCATGGTAGATTTGTTGACTTTACTCATTACTATTTTAAAAGTCACATAAATGAAAAGTCATAATTGAATGTCAGTGTAAAAACATAATATGTATATACTGGTTTTAATTCTATTTTATATTTGAATGTCATAATTGAATGTCAGTGTAAAAACATAATATGTAAAAACATAATTGAATGTCAGTGTAAAAACATAATATGTATATACTGGTTTTAATCCTTTACATTGACAGTGTATACCAATTAAACTCCTTTTTTAATTTTATTTAATATGTATATACTGGTTTTAATTCTATTTTATATTTTATTACACTTTTGGCTTCTAATAAAAACATAAATTGAAAGCATTGAAACTCTTCCCTTTTTTAAAAAAAAAACATATATTTTTGGCTTCTAATAAAAATATAAATTTCTAAATTTTATGTAAATGAAATAGCATAAATTTGAGAAAGTTACACTTATTATTATTGTTTCCAAAAATATTTATTTTATTATTTTCTCTAATAACAACAAATATATATATATATACATATATATACTTTATCTTCGTTTAAATAATTAATTATAATAAATAAGTAAATTTTGATTAATTAATTTAATTCATTTAAAATGACTAAAATGTCTCATTTATGAAAACTGATAAAAAAGCATATGTAAAATTATTTGTAAAGGTATTTTTAGAAGGATTACATTCCGTTACAAAATAAAAAATTAAATTCAGTATAACTTTTTATGACGGATATTTATTCTCACAAAATAAATTTTTAAGTTACTTTTTAAAATATATTATGACATAACACATCTCTATAAATATTTTAGTCCCACATTATGTGATATATTTAATTCACAAATTTTACAAATAGTTAATTGAAAATTTTTAATTATTTATGTAATAATTAATTATTATAATAATTATTTATGAATATTAATTATTTTTTCAAGGAAATATAAAATAATAATCATAATAACTGTAAAAGATAATTTATTTATTTTTTGAAGTTCTTAAAATAATTATTAGACTCCAATGCTAATTAGTTAGAACAACTTACCAAGTTCTTAACCCACTTTAAATGACTTATATAACATGTTAGATTATTTATAAATATTTAATTACTATACAATATTGATTTAACACGATTTATTAATTTGATTTATAATATAATATATAATTTCATTTTACATTCATCTTCTTTGTTAATTTTAAATTAATTTAATTCATTTCATATTTTCATGTATATAGTATTATATACTTTTATTTATTATCTCTCACCGGAACACTATTTCCACGATCCAACCATCGAAAATAAATATCAATGTATTATGAACCGACTGTCCAAAAATAAACTAAATTTAACGATTAACAAATTCTATTAAGGCTCTAGACAAAAACTTCCACTAGTCTAAAATCATAAAAATAAATTTCTTACTCTAACTTATTATCTCTTACTCCAAACATTCATTCAATGATCCAAACGTTGCAAATAAAAGATTCATATGTTATGAACCTAATGTCAAAACATAAACAAAATCTAATGGTTAACAAATTCTGTTGAGACTCCAGACATAGTCTGCCACAAGAGCAAGGTTCTAAAAATATAGTTCTTACTCTATCTTTATTATCTCTCAATACAAGCATTGTTTCCAGATTCCAACCATTGAAAATAAATACTAATATATTATGACCGACTGTCCAAAAATAAACCAAATCTAATGGTTAAAAAATTCTCTAAAGGTTGTAGATAAAGTTTGTTACTAATGTAAAATCCTAAAATTATAGTTTTTACTCTAACTTTATTATCTTTCACTCTAGACATTATTTTCACGATCTAACCATTCAAAAAAAAAATATTAATATCTTATAAACCAACTGTAAAAAAATAAACAAATGTAATGGTTAACTAATTCTATAAATGTTACAAACAAAGTTTATCACTATTGTAACATTTTAAAAATAAAATTCTTACTATGAATTTATTAGCCATCATCCGAAAATTATTTCCATGATCCAACCATTGAAAATAAATGATAATGTGTTATGAACCTAATCTCCAAAAATAAGCCAAATCTAACGGTTAACCAATTCTATAGATGCTCCAAATGAAATTTGCCACTAATATAAGATTCTAAAAATATAGTTCTTGCTCTACTTTTATTAAGTCTCACCCCAAATGCTATTTCCATGATGCAACCATTGAAAATAAATATCAGTATATTATGAACCCAACTTTCATAATTAAACTAAATTTATTTCCTAAAAATAAAATTTTTACATTGACTTTATTATGTGTACCTCTAGATATAATTTTGACAATCCAACCATTGAAAAACAAAATTAAGATATTATTAACCTAGTTTCAAAAATAAAGCAAATCTAATGGTTAAACAATTCTGCAGAGGCTCTAGACATAGTTTGTCACTAGAGAAAGATTCTAAAAATATAGTTCTTACTCTGCCTTTATTATCTCTCAACCCAAACACTATTTCCACGTTTCAACCATTGAAAATAAATACTAATATATTATAAACTAATTGTCCAAAAATAAATCAAATCTAATGGTTAAAAAATTCTATAAATGTTGTAGATGAAGTTTGCCACTAATGTAAAATCTTAAAATTATACTTCTTACTCTAACTTTATCATCTTTCACTCCAGACATTATTTTCAGGATCCAACCATTGAAAATAAATATTAATGTTTTGTGAACCAACTGTCCAAAAATAAACAAATGTAACGGTTAACGAATTTTGTAAAGGTCACAAACAAAGTTTGTCACTATTGTAACATCTTAAAAATAAAATTATAGCTTACTCTGACTTTATTATCTCTCCTCCAAAAATTATTTCCACGATCCAACCATTGAAAATTAATAGTAATGTGCTATGAACCTAATTCCTAAAAATAAGCCAAATTTAATGGGTAACCGATTTTATAGAGGCTCCAAACGAAATTTTTCACTAATGTAGGATTTATGGAAAGATTGTTAACTTGTTCAGAGTTTTTTTTATAGTTTGATCATCTAAATGGTAAATTTTAAGAATAATAAAAGACAAACCAAGATGTAGCAAAAATGTGGTTTGAAGAATTTGTGGTATGAATAGGAAGAACAAATATTTTATTAACTTGATATATAATGTTTCTTTTAATTAAATCCTACTTTTAAGATATAATATACTTTTATAACTTTATGTAATGCAGAGGAAGTATAAGTGGTTGTCTGAGCATGAGTTACAAATTAAAAAAGCATTTAATCGTAAACCTTTTATAGGTACTAAAATGAAATTTAAATTTATAGAGTACGACATAGAATTGATCAAGGGGATTGGATTCCTTATGCAATGCGTCAAGAATTAAAACAAAAAAAAAATAATCAAGAGTGGAAGGATAAAGCAAAAACCAATGCAAATAATAGAAGTTCATCTGATGGTTCTTTGCATACAAAAGAGTTTATTCCAACATTTGAGCATTTTAAGAGACTAGTAAGTAATCATATTTACTTTAATATTTTCTAATAAGAACATTATAATTTATACTGTTTTATACATATTTTTGCAAAAAAAATCAAATGATGTAACTCCAACTTGTTGGGAACTATTTCAAAAAACACACAAGACTACTAAGGGTGCTAAATGGGTGTCCTCTAAAGCACAAATGATTGTTGTAAGTTATATTATAGTTTGTTTTTACATAATCATTAATGGAACATCATATTTATATATACAGACACACTATGTCTTGCCATTGGATAGTGAATAAGTGAGTTAAATAGATGGAACTAAATTGAATTGTTATTAATTGTATTAAATTCACTAATATGTTGTGTTGTAATTAAAAAATGAATTAAATTTTTCAATAATTTAAATACTTTATTTTAGTAATTGGGTGAATTCCACAAACATTTTTCCTAAGGCTTAAATAATTGTAACTACTTTCAATAGAAAAATGTGTTTGCTAAATTTAGGATAATGATTCCTAACTGGGGCCTTCAAAAGAATATTGTGAATTGATTTGATGCTTTGGATGAATTGCTTTGATTCTTAATTTATCTTATGTAATGATGACTACTAATAATTTGTCTTTCCATTCTCAATTCAACAAAATACCAAATATATAAGTGATATATTTCTTACAAAATTTATATTAATCAAATTTGTTATAAAAAGTATCAAATGAAATTTATGGTTAAGCCATGAAAATTATGTAGGTATTCAAATGATTGAAAAGTTACTTTTAAATTTTTATTAATTTTTTGTAGCTTAGTTTTCAAGGTTTTGTAAAACTTAGTATTTTGCTAATTGATATTGTGAATGTAGAATATATAAATGAGAAGTACATTCAAATATAAATATGAAATCAAAATATGACTTTTGTGTGATGCTTTAGTCACTGGTCATAACTTGCTGTTACAAATGTTATTAAAGTGAATATTTTGAATAATATTTCATTGGTTTGGATAGGGAATTTTTTTCCCATTTAATAATTTGACTTATAATATATAGATTAGAATATGATATTTTTTATTTAATGATATTATTTTTATTAATTATGCTTTTCTTCTAAGTTTAGGATATAATTCTTAACTGATGGGTCTTGAAAGAAATATTGTTGACTTGATTTGATGCATTTGATTAATTGTTTGAATTCTTGATTGGTGTTATATAATGGTGTTTATTAGTGATTTGTGTTTTCATTCTCAATTCAAGAATATTTTATATATATGAGTGATAATTGCTAGCAAAATTTACGTTAATCAAATTTGTGATAGAAAGCATAAAATGAAATTTATGGTTGACCCACCATGAAATATTATGAAGGTTTTAGTCATAATGAAAAAAAATGTCATAAACAAATTGTGAAGGATTTTTATTTCATCACAAATTGTAAAGGATATCTAACTTCTTAATGTTAGTGAAGGAAAATATTTGTCACAATTTGTGAAGATTTTTTGAGTCATAAAAAAATGCAAAGGATAATTTGTGAGGAATACTCATTTTATCACTATCTGCAACATAACAAATCCCTCACAATTTGTGAAGGATTTTTTGCCTTAAAAAAAGCAAATGATATTTTGTAAGAAATACTCATGTTTTCAGTATCTATCATAGAACAAATCCATAAGAATTTTTGAAGGATTTTTTTGCCTATCACAATTTACAAAGTAGAATCATATTAAATTTTGTTTACTTATTTTCATGATTTGAGACGGGATTTAAAAGTTTTGTGAGGACCTTAATTCTTTCATTGTATATGAGGGAAAAAAATATCATCACCAAAATGTTTGTGATGTCAAATTTTGTTACAACTTTTTGTTTGTCAATCATTCCGTCATTAACTCATTTGTGACAGAATTTTTATAATTTGGTTAGGAATTTGTTCCTCTCTAATTTTAAGTTTTCTAGCCTTGAAATTAAAAAATAATTTTTTTTAAATTAATTTATTTTTTTATTACCGTTATCTATTTATAAGCCCACACTAAATAACAAAGCTAACACTAATAAATAAATAAATAATTTAAATTGATACACAAACCAAAGAACAAAGCCTTTACTCATTAAAACTAACGCCTGTTCCAAAACTTGTATATTTGTATTTTGATCTGCCCTTGGAAGTTTAATTTTATTGAAATTCTCTTTAATTTTCAAAACAATGAAGTTTACAGAAAATTAAATCTTTATGTTATTATATTTTTTCCTTTTTTCCAGTTCTATATATTTGTATTTTTGAACATTCCATTTGTTCCATTAAGGGTGTGCTTCTTATTTCCACCTTATTGAATTTTTTGCTCCTACTGTAAAAAATTAAATACGAATAACTTGAGCTTAAATTGTTTAAAGTTTTTGTAAGAAAGATGTTACTGTGTATTTTTTTACTTTAGGATTCTTTTGCATGTTTTTAAGTATCTTTGTGGGTTATAAGATGCTATGAAATATGCCACATTTTGTCACTAGTATTTTCCATAATGATAAAATGAAACAAGGTTAGAAACTCTATTAAAGGCATCTATATTTGAGGGGAGTAGAATAAAGATCCAATCATGATGAAGGAAGAGATAAATTCATTCTTTCAAAACAGATTCGAAGAGGATTTTATAACGATGTTTGCATTAGATGGTGTCCAATTCCAAATAGTCTCAGAACAAGAAAACGAGATGTTGTGTTCCCCATTTGAAGAGCTAGAGATTAAAGAAGCTATCTAGAGTTGTGGAAGCGACAAAAGACCACGTCTGGATGGTTACAACATCAATTTTAGTAAGAAGTTTTGGAAACTATTGAAAGATGACATAATGCAATTCATCAATGATTTTCATGACTTAGGAAAATTGGTGGCGGGATGTAACTCCTCATTCATAAGTCTCGTTCCAAAAAACCTCAACCCTTTAAATCTAAATGAGTACTTTCCATTATCATTAGTTGCCAACATGTTCAAATAGTCTAAAAAATCTTGGCAAGAAGAGTGGAAAAGTTTTGCAGAATATTATAAACCTATCACAGAGCACTCTCATTTAAGGCAGACATCTTCTCCATTGCATAATCACTCAGAACGAAACTCTTGATGAGGCAAAGCAAAGAAACAAGAGATGATTTGTGTTTAAACTTGATTTTCAGAAGGCGTATGACTATGTGTCATAGGAGTTCTTGAACTACGTGATGGCTAGAATGAGATTCTATTAGAAATGGATCTCTTGGGTTTCAGTAGGTGTAACATCTACAAGAGTTTCCATATTGGTTAATGGCTCACCAACATGTGAATTCTCACCTAAGAAAGGTGTAAGACAAGGGGATCCCCTTGCCCATTTTTTATTCACAACAATGGTTGAAGGATTAGTAAGGTTTATGAGAAAGGCTATTCAGCATGACCTATTTTCTCCATTCCTTGTTGGAAGGAACAAAACACCTAGAGTCATGACTAGGAGGATAGAGGAGGATATGGTTAGAGTTGATCGAGGAAGACCTCACCATCTCATGAGCATTGAGATTATGCCTTAGTCCTCATGTTCCTTTTATTTTTCCTTGTATTTGCTTTGTAATTTTCCATAAGTGGAATCGTCTATGTATCTTTTCCTTGGCCTTGCATTTGGCCTTCATTTTCGTGCATTAAGGGTTTAGGAGGTATGCCTAGTTTTTTGTGGAGTGTATTAGCTAATTGGGCCTATTATGGGTGTTGGTGGGTTATTTTATTAACCACACCCCCTCTTTACTAATAAAAACCCAATTAGCTAGCACATAAAGCATAGAGGAGACAACGCGAGACCCTTGTTCCCTCCTAGATGTGCCATTTTTGAATTAATGTCGCATGGCATCCTACATGGCACTTAGTTAGATGCAAGATCCATGATTTTAGGAGCATGTGCTAATTAATTCAAATTTGAACTTACCTTCTTTTCTTTCATCTTTTCTCACGACCCAAGCCCCCTCCCATCCTAGAAATAGACTTCACCACCCTCTTGTAATGTTTACACTTGAGTTAATTCAAATTTGTGAGTTTGTGATCCCTTCTTGAATGTCCCTTTCTTTCTCTACTCTGAGAATTCCCTTGTGTTTTTATCAAGGGTTTCTTCCCTTATGGCAAGAACCTCCACTTCAAGGCGTATCAATCCTCTTGTGGTGCCTTCCCTTCAACTCCTTTCCTTCTCCATTGGCCACTTCTTCAAGGCCTTTTAAAGGAGATGATCTTGGGAGCTTAGCATCAAGGAAGGATACATCAACACCGGTATCCATTCTCCAATATGCAGATGATACTATTCCCCCAAGAGATATGACTCATAAGAATATCTTTGTCATCAAAACAATTCTTAGATGATTTAAGCTAGCTTGCAGCTTAAAGATAATTATTTTAAAAGTAGTTTTGGAGGGGTTAGTCTATTAATCATGGAGATTAAGGCATTTGCACAAGTATTAAATTGTAGAATCCTCAAGTTCTCTTTCATCTATATGGGCATTTTGATAAGCTGGGTCACTTATCTGTTTGTTTTCTTAATTTTCTATAGGTTGGATTACTACCTGTAGGGACATTGCTAGTAGATTTTGTCTATTTTATTTGGCATGTGAACTATGTTATTTTCTCCTTTTAGTGTTTCTTGGTATTTGGCCTAATTCTCCAAATATCTTGAACCAATTTATTTGATCTCTACTTGTAGTCCCTATTTTATGGTACCTTTTGACAGTTAATTCAATTTCATTACTTACAAACAAAATAGTTGTAGATAGATATGATTCTTTTGAAACATTTTAGTAGAGCGAGAGGTTTAAGCTGTAATTTTTTCCAGACGATATTGAAATGTATCAGAACAAAAATTTAGGAAACTTCTAGTAAGGTAGTTACTATGGATAAGAAATACACGTATATAGTTCTTGAATGGAAGGTAGAAGTCCTTGTCAAGATGGAACATGAAGTAAAACAACAAAAATTTATTCATACAATTAAGTTATCTTAACATTGCATAGAGAAACTCTACCTTTTTAGTCAATTATTCCCCTGTTTCTCTCTCATTATAACAAAATCCTCATATAACGAATGAGACATTTCAAGTGGAAGAATAACATTCTATAAAGATTTGAAAAATGCAATAAGAAGATTGAATACTACACATTCATCAAGCATGGAACAAACTAAAGTATTCATGAGATAGAATATTGAGTTAGCATCTGAATACGTAATGTGCTGAAGACTTTGAATGACTAAGATTATTATGATTTTTCTATTTATAACTAAAATTTAAATTAATTGACGAAACTACTCACTTGTGATACTGATGGTACCTATGACATATGTCAAAAAATAAGTCAAGCAGAAATAAGAAAAAGAAGACAAATTCTAAAAACACATGTCTTGAAATACAACAAGACTTTCATGATTAACAACACTTTTCAAATTGACTCCTATTTCCTAATACCAAGATTTTTCTGATCCGAAATAAGTAGATTATCAGTTGTACCAAAGAAGCCCATCAATGTATAATTGGTGCTCAAACGCAAAGACTTCACCTTAGCATCATTTGGACCATGGCATTGAATTTGAACCCAGAAACAATAAGAAAAAACATAGTATTAGAAGTTTCAAACATTAATCAAAGGATGCATCAACAGAAGATTACTAAATTAATCTAACTACAATGGATGTCAAGTTGCTAATTCTTACAAAACTTGAAGTATAACATGACATAAGCTTGAGTTCTGCATTACACTTAGCATGCCAACTGTAATTTTAATAGAAAAATGAGACATTGGCCTCAGAATGGTACCATTGGCTAGTTAAAAATACAATTTCAATATTTTGAAGTTAAACTGATAAAAACGTAGTTGCACATATAAATTAGATTTCTTTTAGAAGTTTGATTGTAAGAAAGTTTGTATCTTATGTAATACCTATAAATTAGAAGCTTCTAATATATGCAATTAGAAATCAATATGTTTGGTATGCACATTCATAAGGAATTTTAGTAATTTATTTTTCAAACACAATTTTTTCTGTCTACCTCATTTTTCAAAAAAATCTAATATATATATATATATATATATATATATATATATATATGTCTATGTATAACTTGTCAACTATCAATAGCACAAGGAAAATTTGAAAAAGAGTTTTTAATAACACAATATTTCTATAGATATATAATATTTATGTTCAGTTCCAGGCATTAACAAGTTGGCTTGAAATTTTGAAACATTCAAGAAATTGTTAAGCTCAAGGAGACTTAAGTTATATTTTCTTTTAGCATTGCTTAGTAGTTAATTAGAAGAAATGACAACGTAATTATTTCCATTTTCTTTTTGTATTTCTTTTAGTGATGTCCAAATTAAAATTAAAATCCAGGTATTAAAATTCAATTCAGAATACTCAAGAAACCAGCATAATATTTCTAACTAGGGACATAGAAATAAATTATCATGATTAGAGGACATTTTTTGTTACAAAGATAATTAAGCGTATAACATGTACAAAAGTATGACTCATCTTCACTGGCAAATGAAACTACAATAATAAATCAACTAGATCAACAAAGCAGTAACTTTTTTTTTTGAAAAGAAAATATTTATTTGGAAGAGAAACCAAGAGTTTCTTGAAAATACAAGGATGCAGACACCATACTACTTGATGTCCAATTAGAACGCGGTAATTAACCTTTCACCGCCTAAGACATATTTAATAAGCACTCTCTCGGATTAGCATACCAGTCCGAGAATGTGCACCCCCTATTAAACCCAAAAGAGTATGACAGCCATTTTCAGGAGATGATCTTAATAGTCATCATAATGTCTACTGACTCCACCTGAATTCTATCAAAGACAATCTGGTTCCTAGTCATCCAGATTCCCCAACAAGCAGCCAGCCAGAAAACATACCTGCACTTCTTTTTCCTCTTTCCAACCACCCATGCTGATGATGATAAAAACAATTGATGCAGATCCCCCGGGATAGGTCCGTGGATTCCCAGCCAGCTCATTATATTACTCCACACTGATTGAGCTTTGGCACACGTTAAGAACAGATGAGTCCTGCTTTCCATATTGCTTCTGCAGAGTACACATAGAACCCCTTCTTCTGGAATCTCAACGCCTCTCTTCAGCAAGTTATCAATGGTGGGTAGCCTATCTATCAATAATCTCCAAGAGAATGCAATTACCTTTGATGGGAGTCTGTCTTTCCACATGCGTCTCCATTATTGGGTTCCACCTCGGAGAAAATCATTGAGTTCTGATGCGAGCTCAGTACTGCATAAGCCTCGGCTACTGAGAACCCTCCGTCCCTACTAGACCTCTAGGTCCATCTATCCATCCTGTCGACCACAATTACTACTGGCTGTAGCGTAGTAAGTAATTGACTGAGCTGGTCTTCCTCCCAGACGAATAACACCCGCCTCCATACCCAACTCCACCCGTCGGCTGGTAGCTTTTTCTGGTTAATATTGGTGCCTTTATCAGCCGCTAACCCATAAAGCCTGGGGAACTTTAAACTGAGAGGACCGTCACCAATCCAATTCTGTTCCCAAAATGACGTATCGTTTCCGTTCCCCACTTTTCTCCTGACGTTATCGACAAACCAGTCTGGCTTCTCTGCTTTAGGCCCATCAATGTCCCATAAGTCCCGCCACCACTGCGAAGCTGAGGCTAAATTGTGTTGCCTTTGATTAGAGTTGTATGTGGATCCATATTTAGTCTCCAGCAAGCTGACCCATATTGCATTTGGCTCTGTTAATAGCCTCCACCTCCACTTTGCTAACAGACTCAGATTAAAGTTCCACAGACACTTCACTCCCAGACCCCCTTCTTCCTTGGGACGACACACCTGATTCCAGCTAACCCACGCAATTTTGTTCTCCTGGCTAGTCCCACCCCACAGAAAGGACCGTTGTAGACCAGTGATGACTTTTAGGACTTTCTTAGGCACCTTGTAAAAGGAGAATAGGTATAACGGAAGACTTGACAGTACTGAATTTATCATCACTAACCTTCCTGCGAACGACATTTCGCCCTCCACGATGCCAATTTCCTCTGAAATTGTTGAATGATTGGTTCCCACATTTGTACCCTCCTTGGATTCGCTCCCACCGGAACCCCCAAAAACTTAAATGGCGGTGAAGAGGTTGAACAATTCAAAAGATTTTTTGCTGCTGATGTAAATGAGGCTCCAACATTTAAGCCAAAAAATTGACTCTTGCTGAAGTTCACCTTTAGCCCCGATGACAGCTCAAACCCCCGGAGTATGGCCTTCAAATACCACACTGATTTCATATCAGCTTCCCCTATCATCAAGACATCATCTGCGTATTGCATGATAGAGAACTTTGCCGCTGCCCCAATATTGAGCTCTTTAAACACCCCCTTCCCTACCGCTGACCTGAACAAACCAGCTAGACCTTCAGCAACCAAAAGGAACAAGAAAGGGGATAGTGGATCTCCCTGCTTCAATCCTCTCCCCGGCTTAAACTCCTCTGTCGGGCTTCCATTAACTAGAATTGAAACCTGGTTATTCCTCACGATACTGAACATCCACTTTCTCCATGTGCACCCAAACCCCATCCTTGCCAACATATAATCCAAAAAATCCCAATTTACCGAGTCGAACGCCTTCTGGAAATCCACCTTAAACAGAAAACATGGTTTCTTTTTCCGTTTTGCCCAATCAACAATTTCATTTGCTACCAATACTCCATCCAGGATTGATCTGCCTTGCAAAAAAGCTGACTAACACTTTGAGATTAAGTGCCCCATGACTTTCTTCATTCTCAATGCCAGCAATTTAGATATAATCTTGTGAATACTTGAAATTAAGGAGATTGGTCTATACTGTTCTAACCTGACCGGCTTTGCCACCTTGGGGATAAGCGTAAGAAATGACGATGACACTGCTCTTGGGAGAGCGCCTGACTGATGAAATTCTTGAACTGCCTTTACCACGTCTTCCCCTATTATATCCCAACATGATTGATAGAAATGAAAGCTAAAACCATCGGGACCCGGGCTTTTACCACCCTCACAAGCCCAAACTGCCTCCTTTATCTCCTCCGCTGAAAAAGGCTCCTCTAGGCTCTGCCTCTGATGATCATTCAACTGATTAAAAGACACCCCGTCCAAGTTTGTTCTCGGCTGTCTATCCTCATTGAAGAGCCTTGAGAAATGGTTGAACACGTGTTGCCGAATATCCTGAACTCCCTCCAACCACCCCTCATCAGATGTAAGTGACAGCAAGGAGTTAGCATAACATCTCTCCTTAAAACATCTGTGGAAGTAGCTTGTATTCCTGTCCCCCTAACGAGCCCATTTTACCCGAGATTTCTGAAAAATGGACTGTTCCATACGCCTTGCCTTTCCCCAATACTCCGATAAGATTTCTTGTCTCTGGCTGTCACTCCCAGTGACTCCTAGGCCTAGGTGGATATCCGCAGTCTCCAATTCCAGAACTTTCTCAGCCAAGAACTTCTCGTCTTTACTCCCGTCGCCTTGTTTCCACGTCTTAATCGTCTTCTTCAAACCTTGCAGCTTGCACGCTAGCTGGTACAGCCGCCAACCTTGCCCATGATGTTCTGCCCAGAAGTTTTTCACTAGGTCCCTAAATCCCGGCTCCTGTAACCAGTGATCAAAGAACTTAAACGGTTTAGGACCCCAATTCTGAGACTTCACTTCTGTGATTATCCAACTGTGATCATAGAACTCTCTAGAGCCCACTCTTTGTGCTATGATTCCCCACTCCTCCATCAGATCCGTGGAAAATAGAAACCGGTCCAACCTACTCGATGACTCTCCATTCGGACTAATCCACGTTGGTCCTTTTCTGATGACTGGGATGTCGAGGAGCCCCATAGAATGAACAAAGAATTTGAAATCAGACATCTCAATGACTGAATGATAGTCTGATCTCCCTGTAAACTCGCTCCTGTCCAACACAGCGTTAAAATCTCCACCCAACGCCCACTTGACCTCCGAAAAGCCTCACTTTGTCATCATTAGATCATCCCATACCTTTCTCTTGCCTTGAAGCGAGCATGGTGCATATACATTAACCACACAAATTGTTGCGGGGGAGTTCTTTCCTCTGAAGCCGATCCCCAAAAAACCTTGCCCTTGTATATCCCAGACGACTTCGAGCAATTGTTTCTTCCAGATTGTCAGGCAACCTCCGCTAAGTCCTATAGACGGTAAACTTTTCCACTCGCACCCCGTCGACCCCCAAACCTCTTGTACCTCCCACTCCTTTAACTCCCTGCATTTTGTCTCCTGAAGTAGACAAATATCAATGTCATTATTTTTTAGCAGTCTCCTTATTCTTCTTCGCTTAATCCGATCCCGGAATCCCCTCACATTTAAAGACAGAATCTTCATTTAATTATACTGATTACTCCTCGTCTCCCTTCTTTCGTGCTCCTGTTTGTCCCTCCTTTTCATATTTCGTAGTTCCTGAATATATACTATGTCTGATTGTTGGCCCGATATTTCGATTCCCGTCATCGCCCTCCACATTTTCTCCTCTGCATCCTCCATAATTCCTTCACCTGGCTTAGGCTCATTTGGTTGCGTTGGGCTCGTTACTTCCCCCTCCTCCGTACTATTCCTCTTTAGTTGTTTCCATATTGATACCATTCTCCTTTGCCCCTCCCCTCCTCCGGACACCTCTTCTCCACCTACTAAAACCCATTTCTCACTCTTTTACTGTGTTTTCCTTAATACAAATTAGTGACGAGATGACCACATACTAATCATGAACATATGAAATGATCTACTAATTTGAATGAAGTGAAATGCAAAAATGTTGAATAGCTATTTAAAAATCCATGAATGGAAAAAATGTATGACCCCCCTTTTTTAATTAAAGATAAGAAAAATATGAGATGAAATAAATCAATAGAGCAAGATATAATTTCATTCTTGAAGATACAATTTTTTTTATGTTTAATCAATGCAATGGAATGCTATTATTATTTTGAATGAGTGAATGATTGGGAAAATGATGAGTGGAGTGAGGATACCATGTTTTACTACATGATAATACTCTTAGTATACACATTAATAATTTGATTGGGCTTTCTAAAATTAGAATCAAACTTAATATTCAGACTACCTTACTGTTTACACCTACATTTATTTTATAAAAGAAATTCTTCATTTAATTTAATAAATACCAATATTACATTAATTTAAGTCTATTAATATAAATCAAACTTTTTTAAATATTTTATTTTTTTTAAAAAAAGGGTTACAAAATTAACTTAGAATGGTTAAAGGATAGAGTTGTCAGTTGACTAAATCATAATTTGAGCTGATCTTGATTTTGCTCTCTGTGGAGCACTAAGAATTGCATTGGTCACACTTAAATTCTAGTTTTGTGCAGGATAGGCAGGATGTTTTGATGGACATGCACAATTTTGATGATGACAAAAAAAAAAATATACCAAACGAAAATACGTGAGATATGCACAAGAAAAAATCATATTTTGTTGATGGACATGCATGCTCCCTTTGTTGTTTTTTTTTGGATGAATTCAAATTTAATGCATGCAAAATAAAAATCATATTTTTTATAATATGTTTTTCTATGATATGCTAAAGAGATGAATGCTTAAATTTTTGTATGATCGACTCATGCTCGGTGCTAAAAATGTCAATATGATGCATGAAAGTTTTCATCTACTTAATTATATGCATAAAAACCACCTACTAATGATGAACATACAAAATGACCTACTAATTTGGATGAAGAGAAATTCAAAAACACTGAATAAGTATAATAAAAATCCATGAATGGAAAAAACTATATGAGACGAAAGAAATGAATAGTGACAATTTTATTCTTGAAGATGCAATTTTGTATGTTTAATCAATGCAATAGAATACTATTATTATTTTCAATGAGTGAATGATTGGGAAAATGACGAGTCAAATGATAATATCATATTTTACTAAATGATAATAGTGCACTTAGTATACAAAACAAACAGTGAAGGCCTCTCTACCTTTCTCTCAAACTTTCTTAGTCAAAAATGCAAAATTATAGCACCATACCATAACGTAATCCATATGAATTATTCCAAGTTAATAGTTTAATTGGGCTTTCTAATGCTAGAGTCAAACATAACATTCAAACTATCTTACTATTTACACCCACAGTTATTTTGAAGAACAAATTCTTAATTTAATCTAATAAATATGAATATTAAATTAATTTAAGTCTATTACTATAAATCATACATTTTTATTAATATTTTATTTTTTCTAAAAAAATGGGTTATAAATTTGTTTAAAGGATAAAGTTGTGAGTTGACTAAATCATAACTTTAGGTGATCTTGATTTTGCTCTCTATAGAAAACTAAGAACTGCATTGGTGACACTTAAATTAAATTCTAGTTTGGTGCAAGATAGGCAGGATGTTGATAACACAGAAAGAAAAATGTACCAAATGAAAATATGTGACATATGTACAAGCAAAAATGATATTTTGTTGATTTACACGCTTGCTCTCTTTGTTTTTAGATGTAATTTAATTTTAATGCTTCAAAAATAAAATCTATATTTTTTATATGTTTTTTTATGCTATGCTAAAGAGATGAATACTTTAAGTTTCTCGATGATTGACTCGTTTTTAGTGCTAAAAATAAATTATGTACAATGAACATGATTTATTATGCTAATATGAAAGATAAATGGTAAGAAGATGCATGAAAGTTTTGATCCAGTTAATTATGCGTATAAAAACCACATACTAATCATGAACATATGAAATGACTACTGATTTGGATGAAATGAAATGCAAAAATGTTGAATAAGTATTTAAAAATCCATTAATGGAAAAAAATGTATGACGCCCTTTTTTTAATTAAAGATAAGAAAAATATGAGATGAAATAAATGAATAGAGCAAGATGACAATTTGATTCTTCAAGATGCAATTTTTTATGTTTAATCAATGCAATGAAATGCTATTATTATTTTCTATGAGTTAATGATTGGAAAAATGACGAGTGAAATTAGAATACCATATTTTACTAAATGATATACCATAGCCTAACCCTTATGAATTATTTTATGTTAATAGTTCGATTGAGTTTCTAATAGTAGAGTCAAACTTAACATTCAAACTGTCTTACTGTTTACACAAACAAATTTTTAATTGAATCTAATAAATATCAATATTAAATTAATTTAAGTCTATTAATATAAATCACATCTTTTTAGTAATATTTTATTTTTCTAAAAAAATGTGTTACAAAATTAACTAAGAATATTTAAAGAATAGAACTCTCAGTTGACTGAACGTTATCTTGATTTTGCTCTCTATAGAGCACTAAAACTGCATTGGTCACAATTAGATTCTAGTTTTGTGCAAGATAGGCAGCATGTTGATAACCATAGAAAGAAAAATGTATCAAACGAAAAGATATGAGATATGCACAAGCAAAAATGATACTTTGTTGATTTACACGCTTTCTCCCTTTGTTGTTTTTTTTTTAGGATGCAATGCAATTTTAATGCATGTTGTTTTTTTTTTTAGGATGCAATGCAATTTTAATGCATGCAAAATAAAAACTGTATTTTTTATGATATGCTAAAGAGATAAATCCTTAAATTTTTATATCATTGACTCGTTTTTAATGCTAAAAGTAAATTATGTACAATTAACATGATTTTTTATGCTAATATGAAAGATAATTGAAGATGATGCATGGAAATTTTTATCCACTTAATTATACGCATAAAAACCATATACTAATGATGAACATATATTGGATGAAGTAAAATGTAAAAATGTTGAATAAATATAATAAAAATTTTTGAATGGAAAAAAATGTATGAACCCCCAATGAAATAAATGAATAAAGCAAGATGAAAATTTTATTCTTGAAAATGCAATTTTTTAATTAAAGCCCAATTTTTTAATCAATGCAATGGAACACAATTCTTATTTTCAATGAGTGGATTATTGGGAAAATGACGAGTGAAATGAGAATACCATGTTTTATTAAATGATGATACTACACTTAGTATACAAAACAAATGATGAAAGCCTCTCCAGCTTTTCTCAAACTTTTGTAGTCAGAGATGTAAAATTTAGCACCGTACCATATCCTAACCCCTATGAATTATTCCATGTTAATAGTTCAATTAGGTTTTCTAACACTATAGTCAAACTTAACATTCAACTATCCTAATGTTTACACTCACATTTATTTTAAAATACAATTTCTTAATTTAATGTGATAAATATAAATATTAAATTAATTTAAGTCTATTAATATAAATCACACATTTTTATTAATATTTTATTTTTCTAAAAAGAAGGGTTACAAAATTTGCTCAGAATGTGTAAAGAATAGAGTTGTGAGTTGACTAAATCATACGTTTACGTCATCTTAATTTTTTGTCTTTGTAGAGCACTAAGAACTACATTAGTAACCCTTAAATTCTAGTTTTGTGCAAGATAGGAAGGATGTTGATAACCACAGAAAAAAAATGTATCAAATGAAAAGATGTGAGATATTCACAAGCAAAAAACATCTTTTGTTGATTTAGGTGCTAGCTCCATTTGATTTTTTCTTTTGTTTTTAGGATGCAATGCCATTTTAATTCATGCAAAATAAAAATATGATTTTTATGATATGCTAAAGAGATAAATTAATTTTTTATATGATTAACTCGTTTTTAATGCTAAAATAAATTGTGTACAATAAACATGATTTTTTATGCTAATACGAAACATAAATGTCAAGATAACCCAGGAAAATTTTGATCCATTTAATTATATGCATAAAAACTATATACTAATCATCAACATATGAAATGACCTACTCATTTGCATTTGCATGAAGTGAATGCAAAAATGTTGAATAAGTATAATAAAAATCCATAAATGGAGAAAAATGTATGACTCTTATCTAATCAAAGATAAGAAAAGTATGAGATGAAATAAGTGAATAAAGCAAGATGACAATTTTATTCTTGAAAATCCAATTTTTTAATTAAAGCCCAATTTTTTAATCAATGTAATGAATGCTATTTTTATATTTAATGAGTGAATGATTGGGAAAATTAGGAAATGAGAGTACCATGCTTTACTAAATGATAGTACTACACTTAGTATACAAAACAAATGGTGAAAGTCTCTCCAGCTTTCTCTCAAGCTTTGTTTGTAGCATCATACCATACTCTAACGCCTTTGAATTATTTTATGTTAATAGTTCGATTGAGCTTTGTAACACTATAATCAAACTTAACATTCCAACTATATTACTGTTTACACCCAAATTTATTTTAAAAAATAAATTTTTAATTTAATCTAATAAATACAATATTAAATTAATTTAAGTCTATTAATATAAATCACACTTTTTCATTAATATTTTATTTTTCTAAAATACTTGATTACAGATTAACTCATAATGTGTAAAGAATAGAGCTGTGAGTTAACTAAATCAGTTTAGGTGATCCTGATTTTCCTCTTTATAGAGCACTAAGAATTGCATTGGTCATCCTTAAATTTAAGTTTTGTTCAAGATAGGCGGTAGGATGTTGATAAACATAGAAAAAATGTACCAAATGAAAAGATGCAAGATATGCACAAGCAAAAAAGGTATTTTGTTGATTTACATGCTCGCTCCCTTCGGGTTTTTTCTTTTTCTTTTTAGGATGCAATGTAATTTTAATGCATGCAAAATAAAAATTATAATTTTTATGATAATTTTTATGATATGTTTTTTTTATATGCTTAAAGAGATGAATGCTTAAATTTTTCTATGATTGACTGCTTTTCAATGCTAAAAGTAAATTATATACAATGAACATGATTTTTTATGCTAATATGAAAGTTTTGATCCACTAAATTATATGCATAAAAACTACATAATAATCATGAACTATGAGATGACCTACTTATTTTCATGAAGTGAAATGCTAAAATGTCGAATAAGTATAATAATAATTCCTTTTTTTAATCAAAGATAAGAAAAATATGAGATGAAATAAATGAACAAAGCAAGATGAGAATTTTATTCTTAAAAATACAATTTTTCAATTAAAGCCCAATTTTTTAATCAATGCAATGGAATGCTATTCTTATTTTCAATGAGTGAATGATTGGAAAAATTACCAATGAAATGAGAGTACCTTGTTTTACTAAATGATAATACTACGCTTAGTATAAAAAACAAATGGTGAAGGCCTCTCCAGGTTTCTCTCAAACTTTGTCGTCAGAAATAAAAAATTGTAGCACCATACCATACCCCAACTCCTATTAATTATTCTATGTTAATAGTTCAATTGGGTTTTCTAACACTCTAGCCAAACTTAAGTTTCAGATTATCTTATTATTTACAATCACATTTATTTCAAAAGACAAATTATTAATTTAAATATAATAAATATCTATATTAAATTAATTTAAGTATATTAATATAAATCACATATTTTTATTAATATTTTATTTTGCTAAAAAGTTGAGTTACAAAATTAACTCAGAATATCTAAAGAATAGAGTTGTAAGTTAAGTAAATCATAGGTTTAGGTGACCTTGATTTTGCTCTCTGTAGAGCACTAAGAACTGCACTGGTCACCCTTAAATTCTAGTTTTGTTTAAGATAGGAGATGTTACATAAAAAGATGTACCAAATGAAAAGAGGTGAGATATGCAAAGGAAAAACAGATATTTTGTTTGTTTAAATGGTTGCTCTCTTTATTTTATTTTAGGGTGCAATGCAATTTTAATGCATAATAAAAACTATTTTTTTTATGATTTGTTTTATGATATGCTAAAGAGCTCGAATGCTTAAATTATTTTATGATTGACTGGCTTTCAATGGTAAAAGTAAATTATGTACAATGAACATAATTTTTTACGCTAACAGGAAAGATAAATGTCAAGATGACGCATGAAAGTTTTGATCCACTAAATTATATGCATAAAAACTACATACTAATCATGAAGGTATGAGATGACCTACTTATTTTCATGAAGTGAAATGCAAAAATGTCGAATAAGTATAATAATAATCTATGAATGGAAAAAAATGTATGACCCCCTTTTTTAATCAAAGATAAAAAAAATATGGGATGAAATAAATGAACAAAGCAAGGTGAGAATTTTATTCTTAAAAATACAATTTTTCAATTAAAGGCCAATTTTTTAATCAATGCAATGGAATGCTATTCTTATTTTCAATGAGTGAATGATTGGAAAAATTACGACTGAAATGAGAATACCATGTTTTACTAAATGATAATACTACACTTAGTATACAAAACAAATGGTGAAAGCCTCTCCAGCTTTCTCTCAAACTTTGGTAGTCAAAAATACAAAATTGTTGCACCCCTAGAAATTATTCTATGTTAATAGTTAGATCGGGTTTTCTAACACTAGAGTCAAACTTAACATTCAGATTATCTTACTATTTATAATCACATTTAATTTAAAAAACAAATTATTAATTTAAATATAATAAATATCTATATTAAATATATTTAAGTATATTAATATAAATAACACATTTTTATTAATATTTTATTTTTCTAAAAAACCGGGTTACAAAATTAACTCAGAATATTTAATGAATAGAGTTGTGAGTTGACTAAATCATAGGTTTAGGTGACCTTGATTTTGCTCTCTGTAGAGCACTAAGAACTGCATTGATCACCTTTAAATTCTAGTTTTGTTCAAGATAGGATGTTACATAAGAAAATGTACCAAATGAAAAGATGTGAGATATGCAAAGGCAAAAATGATATTTTGTTTGTTTAAATGGTTGCTCTCTTTATTTTATTTTAGGGTGCAATGCAATTTTAATGCATGCAAAATAAAACTATATTTTTTATGATGTTTTTTTATGATCTGCTAAAGAGCTTGATTGCTTAAATTTTTCTATGATTGACTGGTTTTCAATGGTAAAAGCAAATTATGTGCAATGAACATGATTTTTTACGCTAATATAAAAGATAAATGTCAAGATGCATCAAAATTTTCATCCACTAAATTATATGCATAAAAACTACATACTAATCATGAACGTATGAGATGACCTACTTATTTTCATGAAGCGAAATGCAAAAATGTCGAATAAGAATAATAATAATTCATGAAAGAAAAAAAATGTATGACCCCCTTTTTTAATCAAAGATAAGGAAAATATGAGATGAAATAAATGAACAAAGATCAGAATTTTATTCTTAAAAATGCAATTTTTCAATTAAAGCCCCATTTTTTAATCAATGCAATGGAATGCCATTCTTATTTTCAATGAGTGAATGATTGGAAAAATTATGACTGAAATGAGAGCACCATGCTTTACTAAATGATAATACTACACTTAGTATACAAAACAAATGATGAAGGCCTCTCCAGGTTTCTCTCAAACTTTGTCACCAGAAATAAAAAATTGTAGCACCATACCATACCCTAACCCCTATTAATTGTTCTATGTTAATAGTTCAATTAGGCTTTCTAACACTATAGTCAAACTTAAGTTTCAGGTTATCTTACTATTTACAATCACATTTTTTTTAAAAAACAAATTATTAATTTAAATATAATAAATATCTATATTAAATTAATTTAAGTATATTAATATAAATAACACATTTTTATTAATATTTTATTTTTCTAAAAATCCGGGTTACAAAATTAACTCAGAATATTTAATGAACAGAGTTGTGAGTTGACTAAATCGTAGGTTTAGGTGACGACGTTGATTTTGCTCTTTGTAGAGCACTAAGAACTGCATTGGTCACCCTTAAATTCTAGTTTTATTCAAGATAGGAGATGTTACATAAGAAAATGTACCAAATGAAAAGATGTGAGATATGGAAAGGCAAAAATGATATTTTGTTTGTTTAAATGGTTGCTCTCTTTATTTTATTTTAGGCTGTAATGCAATTTTAATGCATGCAAAATAAAAACTATATTTTTTATGATATTTTTTTTATGATCTGCTAAAGAGCTCTAATGCTTAAATTTTTCAATGATTAACTCGTTTTCAATGTTAGAAATAAATTATGTACAAATGAACATGATTTTTTATGCTAATATGAAAGATAAATGTGAAGATGGTGCATGAAAGTTTTGATCCGCTTAATTATATGCATACTAATGATGAACATATGAAATGACCTATGGATTTGGATGAAGTGAAATTAAAAAATGTTGAATAAAGATAATAAAAATCCTTGAATGGTAAAAAATATATGACCCCATACTTGAGTTGACTAAATCATAAGTTAAGGTGATCTTATTTTGCTTTCTTTAGAGCACTGAGGATGGTATTGGTCACACTTAAATTTTCTTTTGTGCAAGATATGCAGGATGGATGTTGATAACCACAGAAAAAAATGCACCAAATAAAAATATACGCACAAGCAAAAATTTTGTTGATTTACATGTGTGCTCCCTTTGTTTATATTTTTTTTTAGGATGCAATCTAATTTAATGCATGAAAAATAAAAAATATATTTTTTATGATATTTTATTTTATCTATGCTAAAGAGATGAATACTTCAATTTTTCTATGATTGACTTGTTTTCCATACTAAAAATAAATTATGTACAATGAACATGATTTTTCAGCTAATATGAAACATAAATGTCGGAATGATGCATTAAGGTTTTGATACACTTAATTATATGCATATAAAGCACATACTAACTATGAACATATGAAATTACCTACTGATTTGGATGAAGTGAAATGTAAAAAAGTTGAATAAGTATGATAAAAATCCTTGAATGGAGAAAAATGTATGACCCCCTTTTTAATTAAAGATAAGAAAAATAAGAGACGAAACAAATGAATAGACCAAGATAACAATTTATTCTTGAAGAAGAAATTTTGTATGTTTAATCAATGCAACGGAGTGCTATTATTATTTTCAATGAGTGAATGATTCAGAAAATGAGTGAAATGATAATACCATATTTTACTAAATGATAGTACTACACTTAGTATACAAAACAAATGGTGAAAGGTGCAATGCAATTTTAATGCATGCAAAATAAAAACTATATTTTTTTATGATATGCTAAAGAGATGAATGCTTAAATTTTTCTATGATTGACTCGTTTTCAATGCTAAAAATAAATTATGTACAAATGAACATGATTTTTTATGCTCATATGAAAGATAAAATGTCAAGATGATGCATGAAAGGTTTGATCCACTTAATTATAAGCATAAAAACCACATACTAATGATGAACATATGTAATGACCTACTCATTTGGATGAAGTGAAATACAAAAATGTTGAATAAGTATAATAAAAAATCCATGAATGGAAAAAATGTATGACCCCCTTTTTTAATTAAAGATAAAAAAAATATGAGATGAAATAAATGAATAGAGCAAGATGACAATTTCATTCTTGAAGATGCAATTTTGTATGTTTAATCAACGAAATAGAATGCTATTATTATTTTCAATGAGTGAATGATCTGGAAAATGATGAGTAAATGATAACACCATGTTTTACTGAGGGATAACAGTACACTTAGTATACAAAAACAAATGGTGAAAGACTGTCTACCTTTCTCTCAAACTATCTTAGTGCAAAATTCTAACACCATACCATACCCTAACCCATATGAATTATTCCAAGTTAATAGTTCAATTGGGCTTTCTAACACTAGAGTCAAAGATAATATTCAAACTATCTTACTATTTACACCCACAGTTATTTTTAAAACCAAATTCTTAATTTAATCTAATAAATATGAATATTAAATTAATTTAAGTCTGTTACTATAAATCACACATTTTTATTAATATTTTCTTTTTCTCAAAAAATAAGTTATAAATTAACTCATAATGTTTAAAGGATAAAGTTGTGAGTTGACTAAATCGTAACTTTAAGTGATCTTGATTTTGCCTCTATATAAAACTAAGAACTACATTGCTGACACTTAAATTCTAGTTTGGTGCAAGATAGGCTGGATGTTGATAACCATGAAAAGAAAAATGTACCCATTGCTCCCTTCTTCTTTTTTGTTTTTAGGATGCAATTTAATTTTAATGCTTCCAAAATAAAATCTATAATTTTTATGATATGCTAAAGAGATGAATTCTTAAGTTTCCCGATGATTGACTCATTTTCCATGCTAAAAATAAATTATGTACAATGAAGATGATTTTTTATGCTAATATGAAAGATAAATGGCAAGAAGATGCATGAAAGTTTTGATCCACTTAATTATGCTCATAAAAACCACATACTAATCATGAACACATGAAATGACCTACTGATTTGGATGAAGTGAAATGAAAAAATTTTGAATAAGTATTTAAAAATCCATGAATGGAAAAAAATGTATGACCCCTTTTTTTAATTAAAGATAAGAAAAAATATGAGGTAAAATAAATGAATAGAGCAAGATGAGAAATTTTTATGTTTAATCAATGCAATGGAATATTATTATTATTTTCCATGAGTAAATGATTGGAAAAATTATGAGTGAAATAAGAACACCATGTTTTACTAAATGATAATACTACACTTAATCTACAAAACAAATGGTGAAAATCTCTCAAACTTTTGTAGTAAAAAATGCAAAATTGTAGCACCATACCATACCCTAACCCCTGTGAATTATTCTATGTTAATAGTTCGATTGGCCTTTCTAAGACTAGAATCAAACTTAACATTTAGACTATCTTACTATCTAACCCATATTTATTTCAAAAAAAAAATTCTTAATTTAATCTAATAAATACTAATATTAAATTAATTTAAGTCTATTAATATAAATCACATATTTTTATTAATATTTTAGTTTTCCAAAAAATCTGTTTACAAAATTAACTGAGAATGCTTAAACAATAGAGTTGTGAGTTGACTAAATCATAACTTATAGGTGATGTTGATTTTGCTATCTGTAGAGCACTAAGAGCTGCATTTGTGACACTTAAATTTTAGTTTTATGCAAGATAGGTAGGATGGAGATAACCATAGAAAGAAAAATGAGTCTAAAAAAGTTTAAAAGGAATTATTGAAGGTTGAAATAATTTTTATATTACTCATAAACTAATCAACCATTCTTGATAATAATGAAATACATAACATTACTTTAGAATTGGTTGCACAATTATGTCGGATGGATGGGCAAATAAAAAGTGGCGTTCCATTTGTAACATTTTGGCAAATAGTCCAAAAGGGGTTGTATTTCTTTATTCAATAGATATTTTGGATATTTAAAAAATAATTGACAAAGTATTTAAAATGTTTGATGATGCAGTGGAATTTATTGGAGAGGAAAATGTAATAAAAGTGGTTATGGATAATGCTACTAACTTCAATGCGGGGATAATTGTTGATGCAAAAACACCAACATTTGCATTGGACCATGTGTGCTTCACATTGCATGGATTTGATTTTTGAAGATTTTTAGAAACATTTGAATGTTAATCAAGTTACTATTAAGAAAGGAAGAATGATCACTACCTACATTTATTCTATAACAATGTTGATTTCTATGATGAAGAAGTTTACAAAAGGAAGATATTTGATTTGGCTGTAAGAAATAGTAGTTGAACGGCTCAAACTAGGAGCAGGTTAATTGGTTAAGCCATGCAAAAACCTATTCACACAATCTACATCTAACTTTCAATCCATAAGACAACTTGTTTTTAGATTGATTCTGTTACAATTAAATGAGTTACACACAAACTCACAAGCGTATGGAGTCACAACATCCATTAATCTTGAACACTTATCAAGAATTGATTCTAAGCATGCAAAAACCTACTGCACACAATCCACCTTCTAGAAAGCTACCTAGAAACGGAGTTTTTAACCAAAACAAGGTAAAAGATTGATATCAGATGAATATCTTTGAAGGAAAAGTATAAACAATTCAGGTTACCGAAAAATGGATAAAACAATGATCAACAATCTATAATCTTTATGCAATCTTGATTAGATCATGAAGCTTGATGATAAGGATGTGTAATCAACTATATTTCTCTAAAAAATTGTAGGTTCTTTTCTTTCAAAAGATGTAATTCAATGATTTTTCAAATTCAACTCTCTTTTCTAAAAGTTTCTGTATTAATTGATTCAACCAAGTATCTAATTGATTAAATGATTATTCAAGATGATCTAAAAAATTTAGAATCATTTTAATTGATTATGTTGCTGATGATGGTCAAGGTATGCCTAACGAGATGTCATCCCAGTTGTAGTTGGAAGTGGAGTGTGATGACATGATTAACTGTTGGCATTACAATTTATGTTGCGGATATGACAGTCAAAAAAGTTTTGTAAAGATCATCCATTGTGTGATGCTCTGGACAAGTCTTCTTGGGTTATTTTGCATTGCACGGTTGTACGTTCGTGTTATTGACGTAGAAGAAGATTCACTTAGAGTGGACCTATGGTGAGATAGTTGTACCTACGTGTTTATCACCTATACGTATTGAGTGTGTGCCCACCATATCATTTCAAGCCTTTAAGAACATTACATATAGGGTGCCCACTCACCAAATCATCTCCAATCGCATGACCATTGCATATTAGGTGTTTGCCTATCACATCATCTCAAGTCCCCATGACCATTGCATATTAGGTTTTGTCTATCATATCATATCCAGTCTTTATAAACATTGCATATTGGATCCATGTCCATAACATTAGCTCAAGTCTTTATGAACATTACACTGCTCACTATTGGATCTATCTTCATTTCTTTTTAGAGTTTAATGACTTTTCTTACTTTGATTGAAATCTTAATTTCCAATATTTTACATTTGTCTGGATCTCTACATCCGCATCAATGCTTGTTGGGTCTCTACATCCGCATCAATGCTTGTTGGGTATTCACATCCATTACATCTTAGGTCCATGTGCCCCTTTATTTTAACATTTTGGGTCTCAATGCCCATTGCATGTTACATTTGGGTCCCTGTGCATACTCCATTTTACATTTGGGTTTCCCTGTTCACTTGTTTTACATTTCGGGTCTTCGCCCACTGCATTTTTCATTTTGGATCCCCACACCCATTACATTTTCCATCTCAGGTCCTTGCAACCACTGTATTTTTTTTAGGTCCTTGCGCCTACCACATTTTACATTTTTGGCTCTCACACCACTATATTTTCTATTTTTGGTTTCTGCACCTATTCTTTTACATTTTATGTCCCCATGTCCACTTCATTTTTCATTTTAGATCCTCACACCCACCCCTTTTAACATATGGGTCCCTACGTCCACTCTTTTGTGCATCTTCTTTTAAATTTCTGGTCCCTGTGTCCATTTCTTTTTTTCATCTCAATTTGCTTTGACTTTATTTTGCATTCAGACACTTAGCTTCTTGTATTTTATGTTCATGTTCTGCATTCCTTGATTTTTTTTTTGGTTTAAGTGTCATATTCACCTATTATTTTTGTAGTAGTGTTTGCTTGAAGGAACCAATAAGAATTTGATTCATATCAAACCACGAATAGTCTGTTCGACAATAAACTTTTAATGGAATAAATTTTAGATCAATCAATTCAAATGTAACAAATTCATATTTTGTAAGACATCGTTTGAAAACATAATTTTTGTAAATTTCAGATTAGTTGATATGAAACTCTACGAGATAAGATAGCCTTGAATATAGGAACAACATACGAAAAAAAGTTTAAATCAATCCTAACTAACAAAAAACCCTAAACCTTAAATGAAAAGTCGTACCTGAACCTGAATTTTTTCTTTCTTAATAACACTTAAATCATCAATGAATAATACTCAAAGACTTGTAAGAATAATTAGAAATATACAATAGGGCATAATGTGACAATTAAAGTTTGGTACACAAGAGATGCAATTGAGTAAGATCATAGACAAAAATATGATAAAAAAAGATAAATTTAATGGTTTAAAATTTAGGTAAAGGTACATTAGAAATTTACAAAAAAAGTTATAAAACATAAGGACTGCAAATAACAAATCGGCAGTATTAAAAGAAAATGCCAATTTTAGGTTGTTAGTGTTGGGTTGTAACTCTTTTTTAGAAAAAAAGTCTCTTATAAAAGTGACTCATCATGTGAGAATTATTTATATGGATATGAATTTTAACTTTATAGATATGAATTTTAAGAAAGAATTATTTATATATGTAAGTTATTTATATTTGTAATTAAATTTTATTGTCTTCAGAAAGTAAATGAATTAATTTTATAAAAGTTAGATGAATGTAACATTTGTAATAAAATTTTAATAAAAATATATTTAATGAAGTTGTTTTAATAAATGATATTTTTGTAAAAAAATTCTTATACACCTTAAAAAAATTTATTTGAACCAAACTTAAGAATCTATAATCCAGAAAAAAAATATAAAACACTTATTAGGTTAACCATACGCATTTTAACCGTTCCAGGAATTACAAATTCTATGATTGGTAATTTTAATAATTATCTGAGTATGAAAAAAATATTCTTTCTACGAAATGTCCGATGGTAACCTAAAAATTTAACACCTATTGCTGCAACACAGCACTAATAAATTCCTAAAGAAACTTAATTTTATAAATTAAAATTTCTTCGTACGGAAATAAAAAGTATCTTAATTTTATTTATACTATCATAAATAGAAATAATATGTAATAAATATATAACTAGTATAAATAATTATTTATCCGTGTACATATTTTTTTATAAATCAAATATTAGTTTATTTATATATTATAGTTTTTGTTAACTGAAATATTCTAGCTAACAAACTCTTACCCTTATGTATTTACTCTGCCAACCTTATAAGTCCTTTTGTTGGTGCACATATAGTTATCAATTTTTTATTTTCTTATATTTTTATCAATCATATAAAAGAATAATATCTAGTTAAATCATACGTCAGAAATATTTTTTAGTATCGTTGAACATTTTCATTGTAAAATAAAAAAAAACTTTAATGTTTCCTAAATATTTTAAACTTTAATTAATTAATTTTTCTAGAACCTAAAAAAATCGTACTTTCAATTATAATATTTCATAATTAATATAAAAATTACAAAGGAGGCATGGATATTAGAATTCATGTATGATATAGAAAGACAAAATATTAAATTTACAACCCTTAAGTTTTATTACGCTTCAAAGGGTTAAACTAAAATTCCAGTATAAAAAGAGTTAGTCTAAAATTCTAGCACCTATACATGGGGCAAATCTTTGCCTATCAATTTTAGAAATTATTATTTTTTTCTTCATTTTATTCGATTCCAAACATGAATGTAAAGTACCAAACAAACATATCACAACCTTATGATAAGATTTTTATAAACGAAAATTATAATAATAATTAAATTATTTATTGGTACTATAATATTAGCATATTTTATATTCTTTCTTATAACTTTTGTCTATCACATTAAAAATAATAATATATCAATAAATTGTCGTCTATAACAGGCTATGGCAGTTTCTCTTCTACTTTTGGTGGATGAATAATATATGAAACTCTTCATTTCTTGGATAATATTTGCTTTTCAAAAAATAAAATAAAATAGAGGTACCATAAATGTCAAGAATGTGATTGTATATCTTAATTGTTACCATATTCTACATCACTTGTATGGAATGTTTCTTAAAGTTTCAAGTAAAGCTTTTTTCCTTTTTGTATTTAAATGATTTTACTTTCTAGCAACTAATTTTATTTCATCAACTCTACCTCTCTCTCTACTTGTGCTTGTCCACTAAGGGTTTTCTCTATAAGAGTCCACAAAATAACATCAAATGGTGATGAAGATTCATTAGTTTGTGACAATGCCAAAAGTCCATCTTCTAGTGTAGCACATTCTTCCTCTGACTCATTGTCTGACCTGATATCATTTGTACCACTGGGTTTTCTATTCATCTTTGCATTTTTCTACTTATGGGAGAGATACGGTTTGAAAAAAGAGTTCAAAGTTATTAATATTATTAGGTAATTAAATATAAGTAGTTACACTATTTGTATAGAGCATTTTTCTACTTATGGGAGAGATACGGTTTGACAAAAGAGTTCAAAGTTATGAATATTATTAGGTAATTAAATATAAGTAGTTACACTATTTGTATAGAGGATAAACTAGAAAATAAAAATATCACACCAAAACTCAAAAAGAATTGTTCTTTTTATTAATTGTTATACATGAAATCTTCTAAGAGGATGATAACCTGATACATGGGTATGAAATATATGAATTATAAATGTAAAAAGGTAAAAAACGGAAGAAAATGATAGTTTGTGTAGGCTAGGGAAGGTCAAATTGCAGGTATGTCATTATGTATATATGTGAATATTTTCAAAACAGGTTAATCACAAGTATGTAAAAAGGTTTTACCCATATGAAATACAAGTTAATTCTACCCAATCTCCTTTGTTTCTACTATAAAATTCTTTAGCTCGACCAACTACGGGTTGATGAGTTATACAAGTCACCAAAAAATTTGGGATGGCAACTGGGTGGGGCGGAGGTGAGTTTGTCTTTCCCATCCCTATCCCTGAAAAGTGTGGGGTAGAGAGGGGACAGGTATAAAAAAGACGACTATGAAATTTTAATCTCCGTCTCGCGGGTACCCGTTATATTATTTTTTATAATTTATATTTAAATTTACTTATAATTTAATAAATAAATTATATGTTAATTTACTAATTATTAAATAAATTATATACTATGTTAATAATTATATTTTAGTTTTAATGGTACACAGGATGTAGATTTATACATGGACATGTGAGATTTTGTTTAACATATAATTATATGTAAAACATAGAAGCGGGGCAGAAGGAGGTGTGAGGATGGGGTGGGAACTAACAAACCCACATCCATCCCCATCCCTGATTATCTTAGGTTGGGATGAGGCGAGGACCAATAATGCGGGTTTTTTCCCTCAAAACCGGGGCAGGGACGGGGCAATACCTATGGGGATAGGAATGATTGTCATCCCTATTAACAATCTTTCACATTGGTTTGACTTTCAGTTTTGATTTTCAATTTCTTTATACACACCAAAGGATTGCCTGAGAAAGAGTTATATTGCCACAGTCATTATCCTTTCAAACTTGCTCTCTCGACAACACTTGTTCCTTCTACCACTCTTAACGAATTTAGCAAATAACAATAGTTATCAACTTTGTTCTACAGTTTCAAAGTTCTGTAGTTTAAGAGTAGTGAACACGTGAGGCAAAGGCTCTAGCTTCTCATCTACTATAATGGGTAAGAACATGAATTGTTTATAACTTTTTTACAGTTTTTCATTTACTTTAAATCCATTATTTCATTAGTTTGTAAAACCATTATGTCTTTTTTTATTTGTTATCTCTTTTTAAGTTTGAGTCATGTGTTAGTGATAGCATTTTTTAATTTTTCTAAGTTTTGGGTAATTTCAAATTCTACTGTGTTCAATGGATATGGGGTTTGATTTTATTTATTTGCAGCTTGAAATTTATTATTCTGATTAAAATAAGAGATATCAAGCTTCCTCATTTGTCGTACTCCAAGTGCATTTGGAGTAAAAAACATGATTTTCTTAAAGGATTGGTGTCCGATTGAGGGACTAAGAAGACACACAAAATGAAATCCCCAACTTCTCCAACCCTCACCACCCTCCAAAGAAAAAGCCATTTGTGTTTTTGGCCAAGAATTTTGTAATAACACTGAAACTATCAAAGGCTAGTGCATTGTTACTGTTGCAGAAACTTTGCCACTTCCCATGGTCAAGAATTCTTATTATTAAATCCTTTAAACTATATTTATTTATTTATATTTTTTAAATGTTAATCTAAATGTAGGTGATGTTTATTTCAGTTCTTTCTTTCTCTTTTTAAAAATATTTTATACTTCTAAATTCAAACCTGAATAAAAAAATAGAGTAATATATCATTATTTACCTAAGAACTATAATATTTATGTTAACCTAAAACATTTACATAATGTGGTTTTTTATATTCTATCATGTTTTAATTTAACATAATGTATGAATGACACAATATGAATCATCATGGTGGTTTTAATTTTGGAATTTGCCAAACTAAATACTTTTGGAAATGCCACTAAATACGTAAATTTTGTTTTTCAATTCAATTACAATGGTGATTTAGTTTCCATAGTCTAGCATCTAAATATATAATAACGGTTAAATATTCGTTTTTCAAACTCAAATACCAAATTTCAAAGAGGATATTTAATTGAGTTTAACGGGTATGCACCGAAAGTTTTACACTCATATTCAATTATAACTCTTTATTTATATAACTTTTAAATTATTAATGGGTAATGTTAACAAACTTACTATAAATGAAGAGTTGTGATTAAATATCAGTATAAAATTTATTATACTATCAGTGCATACTAATTGAACTCTATTTAATTTATCTTTTCTCAATATTAAAAGAGGATATTTAAATGAAAGATGAAGTGATTATGCTGTATGTTTTTTTTATCTTAAATATAATATCACAAATCTTATTTTCAATGCCCGTAATAATAAAATTTAAATATGTGTAATCATATATATAAATAATTAATTTCTTATACAGAAATAATTAATCCATTTTATGTAAACAAAATTATACAATAATAATAAAATTTAAATATGTGAATTCATATAAATAATATTTTTTATGATCATATTAGCAATCTAGTATATTAATTTGTATATTTTTTTAGATATTTTATTCTTACAAATTATAATTATCATTAAATGTATGTATTATTATAAAAAATGAAAAAAATTAATAATGTAATACTTATGTATATTGATGACACGATAAAATAAAATGCACAAATGAAGTAATATCACACAAAATCATGTGACTATTCCTAGTAATAATATCTGATTATGTAAATGATGAAAATATAAATCATCATGGCGATTTTAGTTTTGGAAATTACAAGTTAAATACTTAAATTTTTTTAAAAATAATATGACACAAATCCCCGCATAGTGCCACTTTCCAGTTTAATAACCTCGAGTGGTGTCTCATTGATTGTTTAAAAAAACTAATATCACTCAATAGAAGAGTGTGTAGTTTGCTTAATCCCCACCATTAATACCTAAATAGAATAATTTTTACCATTTTACTTTTTATATTAATTTGTATAATTTTTATTATATTTTATTCTTGGAAATTATAATTTATCATAAAATATATGTATTATGATAAAAATTGAAAAAAATTAAAAATTTAATACTTATGTTTAATATCTGAGTTAATGCTTATGTTTAAATTACAAAAATAATCAAAGCTACTATGAATTAGACAAATTAAATACTATTTATATTTACAATATTTAGTATAAAACAATGCAAAGTAAAAATACTTATGTTTAGTGCTCTTTAAATATAGTTACTCTTAGATAATAAAATAATAAATACATTAAAAGTGATATTGAATTTTTAATTAATTGTTAAAATGTGTCGGGAGCACTATAGAAAACCTATCAAATAAATACTAATGACCTTAAAAAATTATAAAAATTTTAATGGAGGTTCCCAACATTATTTTTACCTCAGATAAAAAATTAGGTTATATTTTTATTTCTTTCTAAACCCTGAAATTATTAATTAACAACACAACAATTGCAAAAATCATAGAAAATTATTTCTTTCAACTAAAAATATATCAATCATTAATAATATCAATACATAATACTTTAAGAAAAAAAATTGTGCACTGTGAGTGTAAAAAGTTTTATACATTTAATCACGTCTTCATTTATGGTAAGTTTTTTTACTTTACCAATTAATACTTTAAAATTTATACAAACGAAGAGTTGTGATTAAATGTAAAACTTTTTACACCATCCATGCTTACTATTTAAAATCTAATATTTTTCATGTAAGTAATATTTTGCATTGCATACCAAAGAAAAGAGTGAAATACCAACCCACTTAAATTTTATTATGTTACTTATGTGACCTATATTCCATTATAATATATTTTTTAGTTCATTGGTATTTAATTAATATTTTATATTTTGAAAATAATATTTAACACATAAATGTTGATTTTTAGTGGAGGATATCATTTAAATATTTTTATTTTATTTTTAAACTAATAAAATTTAAAAATAATACTATCATAAGTTATTTAAATTATAATTTTTTTAAAAATAATCAAATTTTTTTAAGTTTTAAATTATTATGTTACTTATGCAAACTATCTTCCATTATAATATATTTTTTAGTTCATTGGTCTTTAATTAATATTTTATATTTTTTAAATAATATTTAACACATAAATGTTGATTTTTAGTGGAGAATATCATTTAAATATTTTTATTTTATTTTTAAACTAATGAAATTTAAAAATAATGCTATCATAAGTTATTTAAATTTTAATGTTTTTAAAAATAGTCAAAGTTTTTTAAGTTTTAAATTATTATGTTACTTATGTGAACTATCTTCTATTATAATACATTTTTTAGTTCACTGGTATTTAATTAATATTTTATATTTTTAAAATAATATTTAACACATAAATGTTTATTTTAAGGGGAGAATATCATTTAAATATTTTTATTTTATTTTTAAACTAATGAAATTTAAAAATAATGTTATCATAAATTATTTAAATTTTTTTAATGTTTTTAAAAATAGTCAAAGCTTTTTCTAAAAGGATATTTTTCAATTTTCAGTGGTTAGTGGGCCAGTCTATTTAACTCACTAGCTTGTGGTGCAGCTTGGTCGAACCCACTATTTAAGCATGAAAAAAGGGTAGACCAACCCAATGTAGGGTCAAACTGACCCATTTTGACAGTTATAAGTAAAATAAATGAAATAATGAACATAAGTTAAATTAAAACATCTTTCAAATAAATAAAATAAGTACCATAAAAAACTACAAATGTAAATGTTTTACGTTAAACAAATATTAGGGTGGGTTGATGGCAATAAATAAAATTATGATGGAAAACTATATGATTTATGCTTGAATGCTTTTGACTCATGCATTCATATAGGTTAGAGAAATTTGTTGATGCATTGTGCATTGTCCTAGATACTTTGATCATGATAATCTCTCAATTCTTATTTTAATCTAACTTGAATTAGCCATGTGAAAGCATGAATGAGATATATTTTTGAAAAGTTTTAAAATCTATTTTATCTCATCCATGTAGCAATTAATTGGTTAAGGAAGTTATTTAACTGATTGGAAACACATACTTGATGTTTCAAACTGTCAAATTGACTATCATAATTTATTAAACTAGAGTTAATCGATTAAATACTTAACTTAATCAATTAATTTGTGTTTGGTTGGTTCAGAGAAGTCTCAAGAATAATTTAATCATGTCATCACACTCCATCCTCAAATGATATTGGTCTGACACCTTATCAAGTACACTTTAACCATCGTCATCAACACATTATGCATCCAATTGAAATCAACATCAATACTACACAATGGAACAAATTCATACACCTCAAATAAATTTTATACATTTAATCATCTACCACACTCACACTTATAGCATACATCATAAGAACCTAATAACATCATCACAATCCACCCTTTAACCGCAGTTGGGATGACACATTGTCAGGCACACCCTGATTATCATCGATCATCAACACATAATAACTTAATTGTAATCAACATCAATATTTCAATGGGTCAAATCTCAAGTCCATTCTCCCCAAACAAATTTCAAACATTCAGTCATTCACGACACTCATAATTATAAGATGCATCACGATATTTCACACCATAACAATCAACATCATTACAACTCAAACTATCCCTTCTTATCTTACTTTTTTATTGCATCATATAGTCTAAATATAATATCTATAGTTGTACTAATAATATGAAGGTAGTAAAAATTTTATTAGAAAGATACTACAATTACCTAAAACTTTATTTGGATTCCAGATTTATTTTTATCATCTACTATTTTTAAAAATTATAAATTCATAGTAATTAACGTAAATTTGACAAGTTGACCTTTACTCACTATTTTATTCATAAATTGAGTTACCTGCATTCTTTTAGAGTGATTCTAACTCTACCAGAAAGCTAATATATAAGGCTACAACGTTCATGAAGAACATGAAACCTAATGATGTTGTTTATGTCAGCTAGCAGAGCTTACAACACACAAACATAAGTTACGCATACTGGATTAGAAACTCAACTTCTAACTCATGTAACTTGGTCAATTATTAACATTTTTATATGATTCTTGATCCTAAACTATATCCCCAAATGTTTGGTTTCTAAAACAACAAACAAAACTGAATTTAGTTAACCACACAAAAAGATATGATAATCAAGGCATGTTCATACAAAAATTTTCAGATAACAAGTATTCAACTTATAAGGTTCCAAAAATATAACTCTAACTCCAAATCCTCAAACATTCTACTTCTCCATCTCTAATACTTAATTATCATCACACCCTACAATTACAATATAATCATCAATTTTTCATGAATCCCCTCAATGGATGAAAACATCCAACACCTAACACTTAATTCTTTACATATGGAGAATAGTTCAATTAATAGAGCAGTTCTTCAATCATCCATTAATCAATCATATAATTAAAGTTATATATTGTTTAATAATTAATAGCATTCATAGAAACAAATAATATATCAACACAATCAACAATCCAATAATATAGAATCAGTTCAATAATTAAAAACATTTGTTATTATGTTTAGGTGTACTAATCTCTAGGGTATCAAAAGGGAAAAGCCAAATGTCTACATAATTATTACTCTAAAAAACATGTACCCCAACAATCCAACAAAATAAATTAATATAGACATACAATTAATTATCAGGGACACCAAACACATTGATTCCGAGCTGTCATTTTTCCCATCATTTAAATGCAAAGCTTTGATTAAATAAAACAATATATTCACAAAGTCATGCTTATTTTATCACACTCCTTGTGGGTGTTCATAATCATTCAATAGCATACATAAAACCCATTAAATCTTAGGGATTGCTTCATTACCCATTTTCCTATACATGTCAAATGAGAGATAATTTCTCACCCGTCTTACCTCGAATGATGATCTTTTGTGTTAAGGGTGTGTCCTCAAGTTCCAAATAATGTCCTCCTCAATGTTCATCTTCCCTAACAAGGCTACCTCGTGGTGGTGTATGAAACTTAGTGTAGGTGAACCCTATCACAAAATTTCGATACTCAATCCAGGTTTTAGGCCTTAAAGAAGAAGATATAATGCACTAGTTGAAGTTCTATGTGCGAGCATGATAAAGAACCACAATTTTCAGCCACTTGAATGATGATCCTGATTGTGAAGGGTGTGACCTCAACTCCCCAACGCTGCTTCTCAAACTCTCTTGGCAAAGTTCTCTTTGCAAGTTTCTCTCAAACTTCCAGAGTCTGAAACGTTAAACTAAAGTGCAATAACCTAACCCCTGTGAATTACTCTAGGTTAATAGTTAGATTGGGCTTTTTAACACTAGGCTCAAACTTAACCTTCAAACTATCTTACTATTTACACCCATATTTATTTTATTATTTATTATTATTATTTTATAAAACTAATTCTTAATTTACCTTAATAAGCCTAAAACCTAAACCCTAAATATTAAATTAATTTAAGTCTATTAACATAAATTACACTTTTTTATTAATTTTTTATTTTTATAAAAAATAGGATGTTACAGCAAGGACTTGATATGTAATGGTCGCAAAGACTGAAAATGATGTAGTAAGTATAAGGGTTTATGCATTAAAGTCATGGCGAGTGCATGGACTCATATAAATGATGCTATGATGAGTAAAGGGACTTATGCATTGATGTTGTCGTGACCAAGTACTAGATTTTGAATGCAAGGTGTTGAACTCATATATGAATGATATTAGACAAGTGTTCGACTTGATGTAAATGTTAAACAAGTATTTGACTTTATCAAATTTTAAGAGAGATACATGAGTTGATGTAATATTATATACATGTGTTAGAGTTAGATATTTAAGATGTTGACACCAACCTGGTGGACTTGAAGTAAAGAAGAAGATGTAAAACTTGATGTAAGATTTCAAGAAGGAATTGGACTTACTGCAGAGTGAAAATGCTAGACAAATATTGGACATAGATGCAAATAATTTTGATTGCTAAGATGCAAATATTAGACTTGATCGAAATGATGTTGATGGTGAGGTATAGATGTTAATGCAATAATGTTGATGACATACATGTAATGAACTTTGATGTAGATATTAACAAGGATTGCTTGAAAGTGAAATCTAGATAGATGATGCAGGAATGGGAAAAGTGCATGTTAGTCACCCTTACTTGAATGTAGAATGATGAAAATGCATATTATTTAAATTAGACTTGAATACAAAAAAAAAAATATATGGACAAATATATAGATTAGTCAACTCGAATGTGTTATTGAGGCAACAAATTGATTTTCTTTATAATGAAATGACAATGATGACACAAGATGTAATGTTATGCTATGTTAAAATTAAAGATGGTGACAAATTTTTTTTTTTATAAAAAAAATGCTTTGAATTGATTGTTTCTATCAAGAAATACAAATTCATGCAAACCTATTTTTATGTTACTATCTTTGTTTTAATCATTGTTGATTGACCTTCATTCTGCAAAAGTTGAAGTCCATAAGATCTTTTGTGGTCTAATTTTTAATTGAAGGATTGTAATAATCATATTTTCTTCATCTAAAAGATATTTGATCAACATGCATGAGTGCAAGGTACTACTAACTTTTATTTATTGCCTCATGATGGTAGAAAAAGTATAGTTGGTCGCATAGATTAAGGAAAATATAAGACAAACATAATAGTCTTAAGATCATAGTGGAGAGAAATGTGGAACCTTTATCCAATCTTTGGCTTTGGAGGAATAGATTTAGTCAATCTAGCAGTTATTTCAATTTAGGCTTGTCAACGCCCAATTATCTCTCATTAAGCAAATAAAACAATAAAAAAGAAAAAAATAGAATATTTAAATTAAAAATGGGATAATTGAACCCTTATTTTTTTAAAAAAAATTATAAGTCCAAAACAATAAAATCTTAGTCAAAATCATATTTTTGTAAAATATAAATTAAATGAAAGTGTTCTAATGAATTGGCTTAGGTGTACACCCCTTATTAATCTTATATTTTTAGATTTATGAATTGTGACAATTCAAAAATCCTAAGTTTAATAAGATAGAAAAATTAAATTAAAAAATATCAAGACACAAATATTTTCTATAAATAACTACATAAGCTCTAATTTTTCGTTGTACTTAGAGATACGAAGGAGCAAGAGACTACTCTTGTCGAGCCCAAGAAAATAAAAAAATATAATATGAATACAATAATAATGTTTTTTTATAAAATAATATTTCACGTCATCATAAATTTCTTCTCATAAAAAATAAAAATAAAATATAAAAAATAGTTTGTATATTTTAAGAAGTGAAACTAAAAAATAATAAGTTATATAATTTTGCACCTTTAATTAGAGATAACTGTCTTAGAATGGAGGTCTTAGAATTTTAGTAATACCTTCCCTATAATCAACTCCTGAACTCAAAGTTCCATACCATTTTTTTTGAACAAAAAATTCTATAGTTTCTTTAATAAATATATTGGTGCGACTCCTCTTATTTTTAAATTATTTTCGTTATCTCGTCGCCATCCACGTGTCCACAATGACAACTCAACTAGAAACTTTCGAGAGTCAAGCCTAATATAATTAAATGTCTAAAATTTATAACATTTTTAAATTTGTTTCACCCCTTATTTGCTTTTTGTTATTGATTTAGTCAAAGTTAATATTTGTGATTTACTTGGTTTGTTTTAGTTTTTATTCTAAATATGACTGTTTGAATTTACACCATAGTCAGGTGACATATGTTTCTAGTGTATGTATTCATGTTTATCTTGCATCTTGGATAGTTTAAAATGTTATGCTTCACACGCTACAAATTCACTTTATCACACACTTATGAGTGGGGTTATATACTCGAACCTGAGTGCAACTTATGATAGGTAAGAGTTTGAATAGTGGTAATATTCTAGATGTATATCATGTTTGGTTATCAAGAAGACCTCAACAAAGTTTGATCCTTTTAAAGCTTTTATCAGTTCTAATAATTTATCTATTGTTTTGATTAATATTCTGATAGGGGATTTTTTGCCTCTAGATATCCATTTTAGAAACTTACAACCACCTAGGAGATTCAGTTGTTAGAAAATTAATTAGTTCCAAAGGGTATGTGCTATTAAGTCCTAAATGCACTTGCTTAGGACACTTTGGGGCATCCTTATCCTTACCTACTATTTCATTTCATCATTTTAAGTATACATTAAAACCATGAAATTGTTGGCAAAAAAAAAAAAAATCATGAACTCTAGAACATGAAAATTGCATGTCTTAAATATGTTTCTAGTCTTTAAAATTTAGGTAAATTTTCTTTTTGGTCCCTCCAAAATTTTATTTAGTTCTTATTAAAAAATAAATCCAAAAATTGAATAGAAAATAAATAGCAAAGAAAAAGAAGAGGAAGAAAAAATTGCCAAGAAGATGAAAAATGTATTTTGTGCATTTGAATTCTAAAAATACATTTTTTTAATTGAGTGACTAAAAATCAGTGTTTTTAAAAACCAATTTGGACCAACCATTTGACGAAAAACTGCTAAACTAGTTTGATAACTGGTTCAGTCAATGCTAAAAACCAGTCAAACAAAGATCCAGTATTAAAAATGGAAAACCAATCACGAACCAGTAAAATTGTTGGTTGAACTGATTCAACTGGTTCATTTTTTTAAGATGTTTAGATTTTTCTAAATGAACCCCTTGTTTTCCTAAGTTTACCCCTTTTTAATTCAACAATTAATGAAAATGGGGCTAACTTATCAATATAAAAGTGTAGTTCATAAAAATAATTTTTTCTATAATTAACTCCTTAATAATTTTTTTTATTTTATAGTTTTAAATTGTCATAGTACATTAATAATAAAAAATACTATTTTATTAAAACCTATTCAACCACGGATTCAATAATAGTTGAATCAATGAACCGTGAACCAGTACTTTTATTAGTTCAATGACCAGTCTGATTTTACAAACATCACAAAAACATAAATTCCAAAGGATTCAAAATATGATTAATTCAAATTTCACTATCTATCTTTTCCATTATCAATCTCACAATTCATTTTAAAAAATATAATTACACTTTTGCATCATCACAACTTAAGCAATTTGGCCCAAAGCCCCTTGGAAAGATACATGAAGAATTTCTTTTCTTTCATTGTATAAATTACAATTGGGACTTTCTTTGTATTTTTATTGATTTTGAATTTTTGGTAGGTTGACTCCTAAATTTTACCTTCTCTTTGACCATTGTATTTAGGTCAACCCTTATCTTCCAAGTATTATAGTCATCATGCTAAGGTATGCTAAATTGAGCTAGCTTTTAGACAAGATGAGCATGTGATATGTTCACCCTCTCCTATATAACACACCCCCTCCAAGCATGCACAAAGCATGACTACTATTTCTTCCTCTTTCTATGCTAAGCACCACCTGTACTAGTCATGCTCTAGGCACGACTACTCTTTGTCACCTCTTTTTACTATCTACATCAAATGTATCTAAACTAGATTAGGAGATTATTCTTTATTGGCTATACATGACCATAGTTAGTATACCATGGTTAGATATGACTCAAATAGAGCTAACCTAATGTTGGTTAGATTAACCTATGGTTTAATGAGCCTAACCCACTCCTCTAGTCCATATATAGGACCCATCACCTACATGTAAAATCCTCTTTGTATCTTATTGAATAGAATCGAGCATTTGCTTGATTGTGACCTTGAGTGAGAGAGAGGTTCTCCTCTTTGGACATGAGCTTTTCTCCTTTAGAAAACCTCTTCCGTTTATCTCTCATCCTTAAGAGTGACTTGTTCACCACATTCTTTCACCTTTTCATCCTCCATTTTACTTAATTTAGCCTCTTCATGGAAGTAACATCTGGGGAGTAAGATGAATCTTCATTAACAACATTTGATTTTTAAAACGAAGTTATAATTTTTATTTTTTTTATTTTTTTAACAACTATATTGATAATAATGGACGGATAAAATAGTTTGGTCTAAGGATTAAAATTTAAAAAAAAAGTAGTCAATCTTTTATTACACTTTTATTGGGCTTGTAGGTAGCTAATGGCTAATAGTAAGAATGACAAATTTATATGAGAGTTAGAGGAGCAAATCTCAGTCATTGAGAGAGAATAATATCTTAGGCCCTGTTCTGGGTGGTTTTTGATTTTTAGTTTTGAAATGTATAAAAACAAAAACTATTTTTGGTTATAAGTTTTCAAAATTTTAAAAATAATATTGTTTTTGTTTCCAAATTCAAAACATTGTTTTCAAATCTTAATCAAAACACTAGTTGGAGGTGCTGATTGGTGGTTAAAGGTAGCGTTCGGTGACCAGTGATCGGAAGTGACAGTTGGTGATCGCTGGTCGAAGGTGATGACCAGTGACCACTGGTTGGAGGTGGTGACTGATGATCATCAGTCAGAGGAGACAACCGTGACCGCCGGTTGGAGGTGACGACTATAATTGCCGGTCAAAGGTGACGACTATGACTGCCAGTCGAAGGTGATGTGGTGACTGCCAGTCGGAGGTGGCGATCGGTGACCGTCGATCAGAGGTGACGACTAGTGATTGCTGGTCGGAGGTAGGGGTTGGTGATCGCCGGTCAAAAGTGGCAACCATTGATTGCCTGTTGAAAGTGGCGGTCAATGACTACCGATCGAAAGTGGCAGTCGGTGACTACCATTTGAAAGTGGCGATCGGTGATTGCTGGTCAGAGGTGGTGGTTTGTGACCATCAGTCAAAGGTGATGATCAATGGTGACAAGTGATGTCAAGTAACCAACTTAAATAAAAACAGAAACAGAAATTTGAAAACCAAATTTTATTGTTTTTGAAATTGAGTGAAAATCGTTTCGAAAATTAGTAAAAAACCAAAATTGAACCATTTTTTCCGAACACGTTTCTGTTTTCATAATACATTTCAAAACAAAAAACCATAAACTCAAAACTATTCGAACGGGGCCTTAAAAATGTAAGTCAGTAAGAGAGGAGAGAGAAAAAAGAGCAACAGATAATAAATGTTAGAAGATAGAGAATGAGTGTATGTGTAGGATTTGATCTCAATCATGAATTTTTATTTCAATGGTTGGGATTTGCTCTTCTTACTCATATAAATTTGGTTTTCTCACTAGATGTGTCTTTTATATATACACATCTAGTGAGGAAGTCAAATTTATATGAGAGTGAGTGGAGCAAATCTTAGTTATTAAGAGAAGAGAGAGATAAAAAATCTCAGTCATTAAGAGAGGAGAGAGAAAAGAGTGTTAGATAATGAGTAGTTGATCTCAATCATTAATTTTATTGACGAGATTACCTATATAATATATATAGATCAAAAGGAGACATATCTAGTGAGAGTGAGGAGCAAATTTTAGCCATTAAGAGAGGAGAAAGAAGAATATCCAAAAAAGATGAGTCATTAAGAGAGGATAGAGAAAAAAAGTGACATATAATAAATGTTAGACGAGAAAATACGTGAACATGTACAATTTTATCTCAACTATTAATTTTTATTTTTTATTTCAATAGCTGAGATTTTCTTCTCTCACTCATATAAATTTAGTTTTTTCGTTAGATATGCTTAGTGGATCAAAAAGAGTTTAAAGGTTTATTTAAAACAAAGATCTCTAACAAAATATTAATGAATTTGATGTTGCTCTTTGTTTTTTTATATTAATTTCCTCTCGCTGTTTCTTTTTTATTTTTTCTCAAAAGAGGAGAAACTTTAAATAAAGAAATTTTTTAGATCTCTAAAATGACAAACTTGTCCTATGTGAAAATCTGATTATTTTATCGTATTGGAATCATTATGTGAAAATCTCATTATTTTATCGTATTAGAATCATTTAAAAAGACCTTTTCGACCATTATTATGGAATCAACAACTTTTTTAGGAGTTCAAAAAACATAAGTTGAAAAGAAATCATCAATATGTAATGTTTCAAATGAGTAAACATTATATTTATTGGTTGTTTACAACACAATAACATAAGATTAGACCACTAGAGTTCTAAAGGATTTATTACTTCGAAACGAATTTGCAAGAAAGATACCACTCATATATTTATTTCTTTTTCTTTCTTTCTTATTCATCTTTTTCTTCCTTTCTTATTCATCTTTTTATTTCTTTTGGAATGACTTTCTATGTACATTAAAATTGTATGAATTATGACTTAAAAAATTTTCACGTAAAACAAATCAATTCAAAAGCTCTCTTTTTCCTTCTATATTTTTTCCCTTTTATTACATATAGAAATGCATGAATGACAAGCATCAAATATCATGCATATAGGATGATCAATGATAACTAACATGCTAGACAAAATAAATTTTTTTCCTAAATGCATCATGCACACAAATAGAATCTTATTTATTAGTCATGAACAACAAACAACAACATGCAAAAACTATTTTCTTTTTCTTTTGCTAGTTAGATGCAATGCTATGGAATGAACTTGAGCAATTATTAAATTACTATGTGGCAGGCTCCTAACCTAAATAATAAATGCAATGTATGCTTTTTAATTATATAAATGATGAATTATTGAAATGTTTTGACTAAAATAATTTTTTGGTTTGTGGAGAAATTATTTATTTTGCACTTAGTCCAACAAAAAGGTTTACTATTTACACTAAATTTTTTCATTGAATTTTATCCTTACATAATATTGGCTCTATTAGCTTCAGAAATCACCGTATGATAAAAAATTGATGATTGTGATAAAAAAATATATTTCTATAACCACTTTATAAGGTTAATTCAAGGAAACAAAAACATATTTTAGCTAATTATTGGTTATTTTATGCATGCATGGAATACAATTGAAGAAAAATGTACAAATTTTATTAATTTATGTACAAGCAAGAATGATATTTTATTGATTTACATGTTGCTCTCTTTGTTTGTTTTTTTTTTTTTGTACTTTGGATGCAATGCAATGTTGATGCATGCAAAATAAAAATTATATTTTTATATGTTTTTTTATGTTGTACCAAAGGGATGAATGCTTGTATTTTTTATGATTGGATATTTTTCAATACTAAAAATAAATTATGTAATGAATATGATTTTTTATGCTTAAATGAAATATGAAGATGATGTATTAAAGTTTTGACCCACTTATGTAGAAAAGCCTATCGTCCCCCCTTTTATTTGCTAGTATGCATAATAACCACATTTTATGATTTTTTTTTTATGTTGTGCTAAAGGGATGAATGCTTGAATTTTTTATGCTTGTAAAAATAAATTATGTAGTGAATATGATTTTTTATGCTAAAATAAACATGAATGTCAAGATGATGTATGAAACTTTTGACCCACTTATATGTAGCAAAATCCTCTCGTCCCCCTTTTATTTGCTAGTATGCAATAACCATATATGCTAATGATAAACATATGAAATGATCTACTTATTTTGATCAAAATAAAGTCAAATGCAAAAATGTTGAATATGAACAATAAAAATGAACAAGTGCAAAAAAAAAATGTATGACCTCCTTTTTTTAATTATAGATGAGAAAAATATGAGATAGAATAAATGAATGGAACAAGATAACAATTTTATTTTGAAGATGCATTTTTTCATGTTTAATCAATGTAATGGGAATGCTATTATTATTTTCAATTGAGAGAATGATTGGGAAAATTATGAAGGAAATGAGCATGTTTTTATTAAATGCTAATACTACAATTATTATTCAAAACAAATGCTGAAAGAAAAGTGTAATATCAATTATGATATTAAATATATTTGTTCTATTTTGGTGGGAATGGATGAGATGAGCATGCATCCCTAAAGGATGGAAAATAGAGGTTGGAGAAGAATCCCTCAAACTTTGGAAGTCAACCTAGGTTAAAGGAGGTGAAAGTTGTCTTTATTTAGGTAAAAATACCCTTTTATAGTGTGTCAGCTTGAATGTCACTACCCAGCAATGATAACAAGAGCATTAGACACTCAACCCAAATGCTAAACTGTCTACCATGACTGGATGCTCATAGAGTGAGCTATGGTGGTGGTGGCTTGATTATTTTTTATGCTCTCTATCTACCATAGTTGAGTGCTCATCTGATAGGCATTAATCATTCACCTATTGAGTTTTATCCAACTAACTTTACTTCAATCCAATTACGAAACCTCCATGTGTATATAAAAAAATAATAGTAATATCTAAAATAAATTAAATATATAATCTAAACTCCTAATTATATTTATTTTCTACGTAAAAGATAGAAAACAAAGCCTTAAATAAAGAACAATTAAGATAATTGCTCTTATGTCCCTTATAAAATTAAGCATATGAGATAATTATCATTTATACTACATACAAAAGTATTTTTTCTTTAATTACTTTTGTTATTTACTTTTCTAGATTTGAAAGTTTTAACATATATGTCTATAGCAAATCAAAACTAGATATTAAAATATATTTACTTCCTACTAAATTATCAAAGTCATAACATTAATAATTATATATTAGGAAGAAAATTAATGCAAAAGAAGGAAATTTTCTTCCTAATAAAACTATCGATTCGAAAAAGAAACTCAAAAGGTATAAAACAGGCTTGTAAAACTATAGGATTTGCAAGACATTAATATAAAGTTTGGGAAAATAACAAAATTTGATCAGGCTCAGCATAATATGAGCCATGTTTACTCAAAATGAATTAGGTAATAGAATCCCTTTTCTTTAACAAATTAGTACACACAAGAGGAAAAAAAAAAAGAAGAGAAAGGAATAAGGTTGTTTTTAAACAAGCATGAAGGCAAGAAAAGTATGCATGCTAATGCTGATTCCAATATAACACCCTGAAAAATTGAATGGTAAATATACCTGTTATGTTCTGTACTAGAAAAATGTTAATTTTTTGCCATTTTTCCAGCAGAAAATAATACGCAGGTAATTCCTGCAGATTCTTATATGAAAAACAAGTGGTAGAAAATATTTATACCAAATTAAAAATCTGAAGAAAATTCCTACAGATTTTCCTGCGAAAATATTTTTACAGGTAATTTTCAGCAGATTTTAAAATCCGCAAGAATTACCTATGACTTTATGCTAATAACTTGCGGATTTGATTTTTGCAGGAATTACATGTGGTTTTAGTATCCGTAGGAATTACCTACGGATTTTCCTGCAATTTTCAGGCAATCTTAAAAAATAATTTCAAATTATAAATTAAAATAAAAACTAAAACTAAAAATGAAATAAAAAATAAAAAAATAATATAAATTTAAAAACTGAATTAAAAATTAAAAATTAATGACTAAAAATTTAATAATTAAAAATAAAAACCCTAATGAATATTATAAATTATAAATAAAAATTTAAACTAATTAAAAAATTATAAATTAAGAACTAAAAATATCACTTAAAATTAAATTAGAAAATACAACTAGAAACTAAAATTAAAATTCAGAATTAAAAGTTAAAATTATAATTTTAAATAAAACTAAAATAAAAATTAAATAAAAATTAAAAATTAAATATAAAATTAAAAACTGAAAACTAAAATTTGAAATTAAAAGTAAAACCTGAAACACTAAAAATTTAAAATTAAAATTTAATAATTAAACTAAAAACTAAAAATTAATAAGTAAAAATTTAAAAATAAAAATTGTAAATTTTAAATTTTAAATATAATCTTTAAATTTAACATCAAACTAATTAAAATATTTAAATTAATTACTAAAAATATAAATTAAAAATAAACTAAAAATAAAACTAAAAACTAAAATTAAAATTAAAAATAAAGATAGAAATCAAAACAAAGAATTACAATTTAAATTATAACTTGAAATTATAAATTAAAAAAATAAAACAAATTATATAAAAATTAAAAACTAAAATAAAAAATTAAAAATTAGAATTTAATAATAGAAAGTAAAAATTCCTGGAAAATATTAATTATAAATAAAAAATTCAAAAAAATGAATTAAGAACTAAAAATATAAATTAAAATTAAACAAAAAAATAAACTAAAAACTACAATTGAAATTAAAATTTAAATTAAATATACAAATTAAAATTAAGAATTGAAAGTTTAAATAAAACTAAAAGTTAAAATTACAAATTATAAATTAAAATTATCAATTTGAAAAAAAAATTAAACTTAAAATTAAAAGTAAAATATAAAAATAAAAATTGAAAACATAAAAGTAAAAATTAAAATTCAAATTAAAAATTAAAATTTAATAAAAAAATTTAAACATTAAAAATAAAAATTTAAAAGTAAAAATTGAAAACTAAAATTGAATAATTAAAATTTAAAATATTAAATTTAGACTTAAAACTAAAACGTATTAAATGATATAAATTAAGTACTAAAAATATAAATGAAAAAATAAAGCTAGAAACTAAAATTAAAAATAAAAATAAAGATAGAAATTAAGATAAAGAATTAAAATTTAAATTAAAATCTAAAAATTATAAATTAAAATAAGAGCTAAAATTAAAATTTATCTAAAAAATGAAAAACTAAAATATAAAATTAAACATTGATAAATAAAATTTAAAAGCTAAAAATTAAAAATTTAAAACTAAAAAATAAAAATTAAAAATTTTAAATATAAACTTTAAATTTAAAGTTAAAACTAATTAATAGATATAAATTAAGTACTAAAAATATAAATTAAAATTAAATGAAAAAATAAAAATAAAAATAAAATTAAAAATAAAGATATCAATTAAAATAAATATTAAAATTTAAATTAAAAGCTGAAAATTATAAATTAAAATAAAATATAAAACTAAAAATTAAATAAAAATTAGAAAATAAAATTTAAAACTAAAGATTGAAAATTAAAATTTAAAACTAAAAGTTCAAAATTCAAAATGAAATATTAAAATTTAATAATAAAATTAAACATTAAAAGTAAAAACTAAAAATTAAAAAGGAAAAATTTAACACTAAAAATGAAAAATTATATTTTAAATTTAAAATTAAAACTAGTTAAATGATATAAACTAAGTACTAAAAATATAAATTAAATCTAAATGGGAAAATAAAACTAAAAACTAAATTAAAATTGAAATTAACGATAGAAATTGAAATAAAGAAATAAAATTTAAATTTGAAATTGAAAATTGAAAATTGAAAATTATAAATTAAAATAAACGCTAAAACCAAAAATTAATTAAAAAATTAAAAATATAAATTTTAAAACTCTCCCACAAGTCTTTATGTCTTTTCCTTTCTTCTTATGTTCACGTTTTTTTTCTCTGACAATGTTTTCTCTTTTCTTCTTCTATTGCACGTTATTCTTCTCCTCTCGCACCTTCGTAGTTTCTTCTCTCACACAAGAATCCTAGCTGGTCTTCCATTTTCACTTTAGTGACAAAACTTTTTAAGAGTATAAATCACTCTCATTTTCGATTTCTCTTACTTTCTCTCTCATTCCCTCATTTGTGAACTCACTTCATGAGTAAGAGTTTGTCTTTCTTCCTAGCCAACCCAAAAAAGAAATTATAAGTAGGTGGTTATTTATTCAATATGCTTTAGGCTTCTAGCTAAAACTATTCTTAATACAAACCTGGTATTTCCGCAAAATACTTTCTTTCTCAGCAACAGCTTTCTCAGCATACCTTGATTTTCCCTCGACTTACCATCTTCATCTTCCACGGCTGCAACTTCTTCCTCCTTCTGCTTACCATTAAATGAGGTTAACTCATCAGAGCAATCAACAAACACGTCATCTCTGACAGTATCCTTTGTATATTTTTCATCTTCGGGATCTCTGAGATCAACACACTCTCCCTGCTTCACTCACTCGCATTAATTCAAAAGCAAAACTTGTCATTGCTCTAATTTTCGTAGTTTAGGTATCAATAATTAGCAAGCCATAAGTACCTGATATTGATAAGTTCCAGTGTTTGATTCAGTATCCACATTTGATTGGTCATGCACCAAACCATGACCATAATCTGAATCCGCTTCCGAGACTTGCTCTAACTATTACGTGATTCTCAGACATCTCAACATTCAAATTCCTCACTCCCAAACCAGATTTGGATCTGCAATTTTTGTTTCTTATATTAAACCATCCAATCTAAAATCAGAAAAGCATATGTAAACAACAAATCAGAAAAAACAAGAATTTTAACAAATGTATTCCTGTAAAGCATTAACATTAGTATGATAGTATTTATACAGTAAATATAGTATTACCTGAACATAATGTCTATTAAGTTGCTAAAGCCAATCTAGTTTCAAGAAAACCCTATCATCAGAAAAGACATGGTTCTTCCTCTTAACGATAGTGGCTATTGTGTATCCCAAAGCCATTAGTCCACCAAGATGATGCACACTGAACTCAAAAGTAATTCTTGATGATATGACGAATGAATTATCTGTCACCCATTCTTGAGAATTCAAATACACCAATCAGGTAACATCATGTAAAAAGTTCATTCTCAGTGAATCAGGTAAAGAAAATTGTAAAACAAATATAAATATAAATATAAATATAAATATATATATATATATATATATATATATATATATATATATATATATATATATATATGAGACCTTAATCAAGGCAACAAAAAGTGTATTACTGAAGTCCAAAGTTGCTAACCAATAAACTATGCGCCCGTTAAACTCTAAAGTACAAAAATGAGAAAACAATCTTCTATTAAAAATCCACAGAATTATTTCTACTGGAAACTTGTAGCTTAATAAACCCAAAATTGGAAAAAAACAGTAATGAAAATGTTTAACCTTCAAAACATAATTCCAAACTACTTTTATTGAGCAATATAGAGTGTTAAGGGCAATAAATGATTTTGTGGCAATAAGCAATCTTTTTATAAACAATAATGTAGTGCACCCTTCTCAGGTGCAAGGATCCAAATCGATTATTCTCTCAAAGGTATCTTCCCTTATAAAATATTCCTTTATGTAACTTTCTAACCTCCTAAACTCCAACATAACTGCTTGTAACTAATTCAATAGCGACCTATTATTTATTGTTTCTAGAACATACCCTTCACACTTTATTCTCCCTGTTAAATAAAGGTTCAGACCTAACAATTTCAGTTGGGTAGTGTTCAATAGTGATTAGTCTTTGGTGACATTGAAGGTAGAAAATAGTTGTCAACGGCAGCCAAATGTCAATGCTAATGGTAGCATCAAATTTTGAATTTATAGAACAAGATAAAAGTCTATGCATCATATGATACATTGTACCTTTTCCATGGTAAACACAATTTATTAACACCATAAACATAAAGCAAACTGCTTCAACCTCAACAGCAAAATTAACACTTCAAATAACTAAATCCTATACAGAATGTAAGATCTCTTCAATGACTTGAAGTCTTGACGTTCCACAACCAACAAGGTTTATTTTAGCTACTTAAATCCTGCTTCACATATCATTTTCTGATTCTATCTGTAAAACAAAACTATTTACTATCCTAATTATGTACAACTGTTCTAATATGCATCTTTTCTACTAAAATATCTTTATGTGAAATTCCCTATTAAATATCCTTGCCAAGGTTACTCATGTTTTAGTAGTTACAGAAATCATATAATTTGCAATTCAAACTGTGCAAGCCAATAGAATACAACTCAGTTCTCAAACAATATGAATCTGACAACAAATTGGTATATGGGCTTGTTATGCGATTCAATAACCATGTTATGCATCATTCTGCATTAAATCTTTTTTTTATGCATTCCCTTTTAAATATCCTTACAAAAATCAGTTAGAATATCAAGATTATTCATGTTTTATGAGTTTTATTATGTTACCAGTTGTATTCAGTTGGGCTTCTTCAAGTTCTACTACACTTGTATTTTACCAAAATCAATAGTATAAATACATTTCATGATTTATGACTAAATACAATAATAACAATAACAATCTAAATCAATTATTCAATTCCTTATTTATCATTCTCCCACATTTTGATTCAACTATGTTCTTATAAGTAAATCCGATATTGCCTATTGAATGCAAAACAGGTCAATACAAAATATGATGGCAGGTTTCTGAATCTTCACCAGGTGGTAAAAGATATATGTTATAAGTTTACTCTATTGTTTCCTTAAAATCCTCAAAGAGAGAAGCTTTCATTTGATCAACTATGATATTCCTTCCTAACTAGAACAATTATACAAAGGATTTTTATTAAGAAATCATACAAAACACACAACATCAGAACCAAAAGAACTATGTTTTTTTCCTTCTTTCCTTTATACAAGTGCTATTGAAACAATGAGTTATAATGAAACTAATCTTTAATATGTAAGTAGGGCTCTGAAATCTAGTAAATGGATTGAATTTGTTAATGATTTTTATATATTCTGTTTGGAGATCAACTCAATAAATGCCTTGTACATTGGATACACCTGGAAATGTTTAAACTTAAGCACTTCCGGAAACATTTATTTCTAAAACTGTATAAAATGATTGAAGGAATTATAAAAGTATGAACCGTCTCTAATATTTGATGAATAATTTCTTTAAGTTCTTGACTAACACGTTGTATATCACGTATAACTCGTTTTACAAGGTCAAGGTGAACTCCTCCTGTAACAGAGACTCGAAGGTCTAGTAGAGGTCGCAACTTCTCACTTAAGGCATAGATGCCCTCGATGATCACACACGAGAACTCGGGGCTTCAACTATCCTATAAGTAAGGTAAATTTTAATATGAAATTGAAGGCATACTAATAAAAAATGAAGTTCTCTAAATCAATTGAAACTAGCTTTGAATTACATTTAATCTTAGAGTTTAGATTTACATAGTACTTGCTGGACACCAGAAAATCAAGAAAAAATTGAATGCCAATATGATACACCAGTTCAGGGTTACATCCTACACCTCGTTAAGATTCAAGAGTTTTGGAGAAGTTGATGAATGAGAAATTAATTTGGGAGATTTTCTATTATTCAATACCTGACTAACAAGTGCAGTGTAGGTAGAATTTATATAGTTTGAACTAAACTAATTAACTCCCTAATTACTGAGTCACAAAGGAAATAAACATGTACATGAACACAACTGAAAACTAACACAGAAGCTAGCAGAGAATATTTTCATACACACCTATGGGCTATAGCTACTGCTAGCAAATTATTACCCAAATATATACATTTTACATTTAAAGAATTTTGCTTTAATATTTATTTTTCCTTGAAATATAGTTTTCCCTGATCTCACTCCCAAGAGAATAATTTTTCAACTTTTCAAAATACAAAAAAATTGTGTAGTTACTCAAGATTTCATAAAATTTAACATGTATATTGTATCTTCGAGAGATGACCTAGGTTTGCTTCCTATATTGAAAAATTGGGAAAAACTAGTTTGTTTGACATTTGACCTCAACAAGTCTCTATCAATATTTTATATATATATATATATATATATATATATATATATATATATATATATATATATATATATATATTGGTATGTTGTATGGTAGATGTTTATATATGTTTGTTGCATGAGAGTTTTAGAGGTCGAGGTAGACTCACTCTTGCAAATCATTTTCAGGACATGATGAATCCTCAAAGGAACATATGTTGAGGATAAATACTCATATGAAGGGGCTAAGATTGCTAGAACTCATGTCCATTTTATATATAATAGGTTTTTGTTATATATTGTTGGTGTACAGACCCACTCTCAAATAACTATAAAAGTAAGGAGTGATACATGGTTCCTTTCGATTAGACTTTTGGGATGCATATACAACACACTTAGTACAATTATGTACATTTTAGTATGGTGAGACCGGCAAACACTTTGAGATTCTACTAGGAGTTCTATAATGATGATGCTTAAGGAGTACCTATAGGTCAAACGTTTCACCACAACACTACAATTGAGATGCATGCTTATAAAGCATATCTGAATCTAGATGACATGCTTTAGGAGGGTAGTTTAGAGGAAGGGGAATTGTAATTATAGCACTAGTTTATGTCTCCCTTTTATATTGAATAAAAATTGCTCTGAGTAGAGAATTTGGGAAGTAAAAGTTGTATGTAACCTTCTGTTAAGGGTGGTGTAAATTATTTTCTCTATGAAAGAACATAGTATTCATGTAAGTATGTTATATGTAAATATTACTATTTCTTTATTTTCTCACTTTAAAAAATTTAAATCTTTGTTTTCCAACAACAATATGTCAACAACAAAATTATTAGTTATTAAAAATTATATCACTTATTTTATTTTTAGTAACTTATAAGTTTATGGTTTAAATGAAGTAAAATATAGATCAGCAATTATGTAATAATGATGTATTTTATTGGTCGTTTCATCCAACATCATAGGAAAGGAAGAAGGTTAGGCAGATGTTGCTAATGGCATGATTAGAGAAGGACTCATCTGACCATGATAGTAAGGCGGCAAGTTTGTGCAGTTATGCTACTAAACATGAGTAGTGGTGCGTCACTACCACTACTGGAACTCACCATTGGTGTTGCGGAGGCACTCTTTCGGTTTGTGAAGGCAACACTCAGCAGTTCCACAAAGGATTCAGATTTGATAAAGGATATTTGCTTTAACTTGTTATTCTGTGACTTTTCATGTTTATTGGTTGGTTAGATGGATTTCTTTATTGGTTTTCGGTAATGATCTTTAGATATAGAATTAGAGGATTTTGTATTCTACCACATTGATTTCTTGACTTTGTGAAAAAATATAGGACTACATTCTAGTGTTCTAGTTTGAGGGAACAAAAGAAATGGTATTGCATTTTAGTGTTCTAGTTTGAGGGAAAGAAGAAGAGAGGAAGATGAGAAAGGACAGTGGAGGGAAGAGCCACTACAACCGAAAATTTATTGTAGTGGTTAGCACAATGGTTTCTAGCTATCTTGAGCTTTTATGGTTGGGGTTAAGTGGGGGTAAGTTCAGTGCTTAAGAGTTGTCTATATGTGATTTTTCTTTTCACAGGTGTGATAAGAGTCAATTTTTACAATTATAGATTGGGAAATGCTTGTGCTTTCTGCATTTTGGTTCCTCTTGCAATTTTGTTGAGATAGGGTTAGCTTTTAGGTACAGCTGTCAAAATAGGTCTGACTTGCAGGCCTACAAAATGGGTCAGGCTAAACTCTAAAAAAAGGAAACCCAAATAGAAGTGAGCCTTTTGCCCCGGTCCATTTGGCTTGACTGTAAACGGACTTGGGTCAAACCGTCTCGATCCAAATATAAATACATAAATTTTTAAAATATATATCAATAATATATATATATATATATATATATATATATATATATATATAATATTGTTAAAAATATATTAAATAAAAAATATATACATAAAAGTATGTTAGATGTAAAAGTCAATTTATACATATTGTTAATATATATAAAAATTACATATAAAATTATGTTTGATGTTTATTTAATAATATATTTTTAATAAATAAAAATTACGTTGTTCTAAAATATATATTATATTAAAATATACATATAAATACATTTTTATGTTATTTTAGCTCAGTTGTGTTGGGTTGAGTTTTAAACGGAGTTACAATTGGTGGCTCTGAAAAGGGTTTAGGGTTTACAGTTTGGGTTCGTAGAATTTGGTTGAGGGATCGACGTTCGTTCTTCATAACTAGATACTATGCTAATTATACATTATATGAACACATGAAATTATTGTTTCAATTTAACTCTCTCCTTAACTAGATATTATCCTAATTGTACATTATATGAACACATAAAATTATTGTTTCAATCTAACCATTTGACCTCTTTTTTTTTATTATTATTATAAAGGTGTACAAAAGCAAAACTAGCATGCAAAGGAGCATAGAAGTAAAACAAACAAATTTTACAAGAAAGGCAAATATATTTCAATGATAGATAATTTATATTCTAGAGGTCAAAGCAAACCAGTGATACAACCCAAATAGTTACCTGTTGTAGGCCAAACTTTATCAAGATAAACTCTTTTCCTTGGTGTATTTTATCTGTTTCTAATTTGTCTTTTCTAATTGGTTTGTGTGATCAAATTTTCACCTTTCAACATTTTTGAGTAATCCTTCCTTCATTGGTTTCCAACTTTGAATTTTCTCCTTTCCCTTCTCTATAGTATCCAAGTAATTTTCACCCTTCTTCCTAGCTTTTTTTTGTTCAGTGGCATCTCTATGTGTAACAAATACTGTTTCTTTTCTTTTGCAAACCCCATTTTAATTTTTATGTTCTTTTATTTATAGGCTTTACCTTCCTTCATGCGAAGAAGGGATATTGGATGTAGTAGTATAAGGAGGTGAACCAAAGCAGGATTATGGGCAAAGTATCTCCAGGCACGAAATAGCAGAGCAAGTTAGACCAAAACAGTTTTTTTTTTTTTTTAATTTACTTCTATTTTCAATTTCAATTTTGTTTTGGGCTAGTTATTCTCTTTTTTCTTTTCTATTGGACTTCACTGAGATTGAAGGACTTATTAAGAATAGATCAAAACCCAATTGTTTTTATTTCTACATCTTTTCTATTTACACTCTCCAGTATCCTAAATACACCTTCATGATATAAATACTCATGCGCGCTGTTAATTTACAATTATACCTCATTTTCCTTTAAGTACACTCCCTTTTCATGTTAAGGGCCCAATAAATATCGTTTCTATATTCTTGTTGTTTACACCATTTGTCTTGCTAAATGCACTCTCTTTCATCTAGACAACTTAGTATATCTTTTCCTACGATGTACTTAGCAAAGATGTAAATATAAATAGTAAGTGTCTATTTTTTATTTATTTTATTTTGTTTTATTCTCTTTTTATAAACTTGATTTGGATTAAAAAGATATTTTTGGTATAAAAAATAAAAGTTAAATGTTAGTAAAAAATATAAAATATTGGACAAAATTGAGTATCTACAAAAGTAACTAAGGAGGAAGTTCTAGAACTCTGAAAAAGAGTTGCATGAAATGGATTTTAAATTTAGTAATAAAAATATAGGTGTATTAGGAGATAACCCAAATCCACAAGTTTAAAAAAAAAAACACAGCAAAGAGTAAAGTATACCACAATTGGGTCTATTAGACAGCCCAAAGCATGTCTATTACTTTTTTTGTTTTTTTTTTTTTTCAGATTCTGCAATGCAATGCCGTTGTGATTGTGTTTGCTGCAAGATCTGCAACACTATAGGGCTATGGTGATATTTGACAATATTGGCTGTACAAATATACAAGTAATTGAATCAGTGCTAAACCCCCTTTTTTTTTTTTAATATTGGTGCTAAGCCCTTAAGCATGCATAATTGTTAGTATTCTCATTCATTAATTGGATTATTACAATAACTGATTTGATTTTCTAATGTTGATTAACACCTAAAAAGCTCTTCCAAAACAAAACTCCATCTATTATGAGAACTTGCTATTATTTTCTCTCAATTTTGAAGGCAGACCCTTAAATAAATTGAGTAACACCGATCAAGATTTTGCTTCAAAATGGCCACAGGTCACCCCAAATAGATTTTTTGGCTTGATGATGCAGGGTCGGATTCTTGCTTTTTGTTACAACAATACGGTCATATGAACCTTCTGAGGCATCCCTTTTGGTGGATCTACACACATTCATTGTGACCTGTCTACCTCTTCTAACAGGCATGAAGACAATCCTACCCCAGCCACCTCCAAGATCAGCACTGGCTCTTTCTTCTTCCTGTTCGTCGTCCTCTTCATTATCTTCAGCACCATCAGTTTGGACATCATCAGAATCATAAGTTATGGCTTTAACTGCTTCACATGGCGCGTCACCAGTTTCCAAATCATCAACATCGTTAGTTACAGCATCAGCTACTTCATGAGTATCATCACCTTGTTGCAACTTCAACCAATCCTCTGAAAAAGTAAAGAGAAATAAATAATAATGGAAATAAATAACTTATAATCTTAATAGTCGTTTCCTATATACAGTGGAAAGGAAGCTGGTTAAATAGAAATCTTACTATATTTAAAGTATTTTAGTAGAAAGTAAGCATGGAGGCATGTAACAAGTACCGTAGTCAATTTCAAGATCCTCTGGATTTCTTTTTGCAAGCTGCTCCTTCAGAGTCTGAAATTCCATATCATCAAGGGGCCAAGACTCCCTAGTGCAAGAGATGGGTAAAACTATCAGTTTCAGAGATCTGGACAAGAAGGATAAGTGTTTTGCTAATAGAAATTGTGAGTATAAGAAATTAATTGGAGAAAATTAGCAGCTACAGATACATGTCCAAAAACTGTTGAGAATTTTTTTGTTAGAGTTTAAATTTGATATATTTTCAGCGTAAAAATTTATACTTTGACTTATTAGAAATCATCATAAATGACTAAAAGTAATTATTACAAAAAGTCAACAACTTATAGCACATGACAATTCATGATTGGACAATTCATGACAGTATAAGAAAACTTTTAATACATTCAAATTAAATGGTTTTTGTTATTCTATTAATTTATTTTTTATCTATATTGCTTTGGTTAAAACATGAAAAATATAAATAAAACACTTGCCTTGGCCTCGCTCCTCGTCTAAGAACAACATAGGAAAATTTCTCATCTTCAAAGCCACGTAAAGGATCACCCTTTGAACGCTGTAATGATGAATTTAACAGCGATAAACAGTGGTAATCCTTGTTGATATCAAAGGAAAGGGGAAAGAAGGACTGCAAGGGAAATGATTCTTTCCACTACTGAAAGTAAAATATGAATTAAGGAGAAACCTTGTAGGCACGCTGTGAAGATGTCCTTTCTAAGCGCTGAACAAAATGACAATATTTTCCGGATTTTACCAGCGGACAAGTACCATCATGAGGACACTGCATGGAGAAAATTCAACAAAAAGAGATGGATAGGAATGTGACAGGTAGGAACTGAAGAAAAATGAGTGATACAGAACTAAAAATTTGGCAAAGATGTTGAGTAAAAATGTCATATACATACAGGAGCAACCACAAAGGCACCAGACTTCTGAGTGATCAAATCTTTACAAACTTCATTATTCTTGTGAGAAGATTTCCGGTATTTCTACAAAAACAGCAAATTCCATGCTTTGTAAGAATAAACAAAACAGACTGAAAAGTGCACAACTGGCCTAAAGACAACACAAAAGATCATTTATCATTGTTCAATTTTTTATCACTAGTAGTATATTTACTCTTTCTTCCATCCATAATATGTGAGATCTCATCTGAGCTATAATATTAGATCCATGAGGTGTTCCTGGTTCAACCAAAACCTACAAGAATTAAACACAAATGTAGATAACAGTCAGATATAAGATTCCCAAGAATTAAACACATAAATTCAAAGGTGCCCTCATTCATTTCCTTCAAAAGAATTTTTTTTCTACAATTAGTAGACATTTTCCTTTGCTCCTACCACCCATTTTCCTCTATGCGAAAACACAGGCGCTTGCATTCTTTTTTAATATGTTATAACAATTGTAGGATTTTAATTTAATATCTTTTGTAAATTTTATATTTTGAAATATAATTGTTATGTGACATGTTTTGATAACATCATAAAAACATGTCAGATCATCAATCTATATGTCAAATATGCAATGAATATGAAAAAATGGAAAGAGGAAAGTTTGAATAAACTCAAAATATTGTTGCACCTATATATTTACATGTTTATTAAAAATATTTATCATGAAATCTACGCATACATTAACAGGGAGAAGTTATATTTGTCAAGATGGAACAATCATAAAATGTTTCGAAGGTAAAATAATCATAAAATGTAAACACCAAAAGGACATATTCTCATTATATAATACATAGTATATATAGTATATAATACGATATCATATATTATAGATATAATCGGACAATTATGTATGTTGGATATCTATATTTTAAAGTAATTTTTTGTTTAAAGTTATAAGGGTTGGTCTAGTGGTAAAGTATATCTTTGGGAAAATAGGTGTAAGAGTAGAATAGGTATTTTGAAAATAGACATCAAGAGGGAGTATTCCCTTTATTAATAGTCTAGATAATAGTATAGATTAATAATATAGATATAGTATATAATATAATATCATATATTATACATTGTAGATATAATTGGACAATTATGTATATTAGATATCAATATTTTAAAGTAATTTTTTACTTAAAGATATAAGGTTGGTCCGCTAGTAAAGTATATCTTTAGGAAATAAGAGGTTATGGGTTCAAGTCTCTCTTATGAGAAATTAGTTTACTTTTTTAATTTTAAAATAGGTGTAAGAGTAGAATAGGTATTTTGAAAAATAGACATAAAAAAAAGGGTATTCCCTTTATTAATAGTAACTATAGATTAATAGTATAGATATAACATATAATATAATATCATATATTATACATTATAGATATAAATGGACAATTATGTATGTTGGATATCAATATTTTCAAATAATTTTTTTCTTAAAGTTTTAAAGTTGGTCTAGTGGTAAAGTATATGTTTAAGAAATAAGAGGTTATAAGTTCAAGTCCCTCTTATAACAAATTAATTTATTTTTTTTAATTTTAAAATAGGTGTAAGGGTAGCATAGGTATTTTGAAAAATAGATATCAAAAGGGAGTATTCCCTTTATTAATAGTATAGATATAACATATAATATAATATACATTATAGATATAAATGGATGATTATTTATGTTGGATATCAATATTTTAAAGTAATTTTTTTCTTAAAGTTATAAGGTTGGTCTATTGGTAAAGTATATGTTTGGGAAATAAAAGGTTATGAGTTCAAGTCCCTTTTACGATAAATTAATTTATTTTTTTAATTTTAAAATAGGTGTAAGGGTAGAATAGGTATTTTGAAAAATAGACATCAAAAGGAGATATTCCCTTATTAATAGTATAGATTAATAGTATAGTTATAGCATATAATATAATATCATATAATATACATTAAAGATATAAATGGATAATTGTGTATGTTGGATATCAATATTTTAAAGTAATTTTTTTCTTAAAGTTATAAGGTTGGTCTAGTGGTAAAGTATATGTTTAAGAAATAAGAGATTCTGAGTTCAAGTCCCTCTTGTGACAAATTAATTTATTTTTTTAATTTTAAAATAGGTCTAAAGATAAAATAGGTATTTTGAAAAATAGACATCAAAAAGGGGTATTCCCTTTATTAATAGTATAGATATAAATAATGCCAAACTAAAAATGTATGAACTAGAAACCATACCAGAACATCCTGTGTTAGATCCCAAAGTTGGCGAACTATGGTAATTCGATCCTTTATGGATGGTATCTCTCCAAGAACATAGGACTGCAGCCAATAAAACAGATTGCTAGCAATTAGCCTCAACTTAAGAAAACATAAACAAATACTTTATATAATATTAGTAAAAAGAAACATCAGATTGCTAAATATTTTGTGTATAACATATGCAATATTTTTGTACAAGAATACTTTTATTTTAGCATACTAGACCTATTTTAGTCCATTTTATCTTTTGAAATAGTGTTATATTTTTCCACACTCGTTAACATGGTCCTTATTTTCACCTCAATTGCACAAACCAAACTAAATTATTAAAGAGCAAACAGCATGCTGCCAAAAAGTAAACAATGAAAGTCCAAAAGAATAAACTTACAGCAATTACAAGGTCATGCCCTCTGTCAGATTTACCGATACTTTTAGAAAGTGATTGAATGCTATCATAACTATGAATAAGTGGCAAATTCTTGATACCTATATAATCAACAGTAGAACAAAATTCAAAGTCACCAACCGAACATTTTAAACTTATTCGAGGAAGTTCAGAAGGGAAAAATTTCAATACCAATCCTAGACAGGAATTCATTACATAATTTAGCACAACATGCATAGGAATACACAAGGGGGAAATCCTGGAATACAGTCAATGGTAAGGAAAGTTTTTCTTTTCAAAATGACAATGGTAAAGATGGTTGATTTAGCAGTGTTTGGAATGACTTAAGCAACATCACTAGAAAGAAGAATCTCAATTTCGTAATGATGAACCAAACAGGGCCAGATAGGTTAGACTATTTCATTAATAAACTTTAAAATATGCTAATTTCACCGAAAATCTTCCATAATTAAATACCCGATACATTTTTTTCTCTTCTGTTTTAAATTTTTCCTTTCCAAGTATATAGACCATAAAGGGAGAAAATGTTGCTTGTTTTCAGTATATCCTATAACAACTACTTGACAACTCAAATAACTAACAATGATTGAATATGGTTTGTGACGTTCTTTACTCAATAGCCACTCCATAATATAGAGGAAAAGGAGTACAGAGAACACATTCTCTAATGCACGGACTTTTATTAGTTTGAATTTACTGAAAACTACAAAATCAAGAGAAGTTTATTAAATATGATGAGAGACCCACAAAATTGTGATTTTCAATAAATGAATGTGTTCAAAAGAGTGTTTGAGAGTAGGTTGCTAGCATTTCTCAAGAGGAATAATTTGCAGCAACAGGCCTAGGGCCAGACTGGCAGCATTGCTATAACACTTTAGGTCATTACTGATTGAAGATGCCTAATTCTTGAAAATCTTACTTCCGAACTCAAATAACCTGTCTCAGAAACTTGAATTACATTCTGATATTTCCCAAAATATAATACTTTTGCCTTTTCTTCATATATGCAGGATAAAGAATGAAACTAATCCCAATTAAGTCATATATGCAAAGACCCCTGACCTACAGTTTCAACAGGAGGGGTCATAATCCATCAATCAAAGTCCAATAAATAAGATATGAATTTTATATGTGAAATGAAATAACTCTAATTTTGTCTTCAGTGCACCAGAGAGATCACACTCAATACAAATACTGCAGCAGCATCGTATTCTTCAAATTTTGATACAAATGCAGGTCTGTTCAATATTTTCAGTTTCAGTAGCTATAGTTTAGAGTTCAACTTTTATCATTTAAAGAATTGGAGTAAATAATTTTCTCTTAGCTTTTCCACAAAGTTTGGAAGTGTTAAATTCATATTATATTTGGTTATTAGTTGTTAGTTGAGGTATATTCTGTTTCATTTATTGTTGTATTTCAGAGGTTGGTGGTAGTTGTATTCACTACTCTGATTTTTCTAGATTGTATTGCATCTATATTAATAAGAGGTTCTAAGCTGAGAATATCTCAAGCTTTTTCTATATTCAAGTTGGTATCAGAATAGGTTTGACCCTGCTTTTTAAAGTCTAGAGTCACACAGTAGGCTATCCGCCACTATCGCCGCCGTCCGCCGCCTTCTCTGGCGAATTTTTCTCCGACAAATACAGATCCAAGTGCGCCTCGACATGCGTGTTCTACCCTTGAAAATCACTCCTCCATACGGTGCTCCACATGCTTGCACACGCCGCCCCAGTCCCGCCAAACAGCAAGTGCATGAGCTCCACGCGCCAGCGAAACGGACTCCGTTCACCGTCATTCCGGTGTCGTCTGACTCACTGGAGCTGTCTGGAGCCATTGCTGATCTGCGTGGTTCAGTTTGAGCAAGATTTAGTGGATTTAAATAAAATCTCTCTTTCGGGTCTCTAGTTTTTCTCTTTTTCAGATCTGAAAAATGTCTTCTGCTACCTAGTCAACTCTGGTCCCATTCTCCCCTATTTCTAGATCTGCCGTTTTCACAACAGAAAAACTCAATGGTAAAAATTATTTATCTTGGGCTGATTTTGTGGAACTCTGGTTCCTTGGTCAAAGACACCATGATCATCTAGAAAAGGTAGATACTGAGGGATCAACTGAACAGAAAGCTTAGTAGAAGAAACTTGACTTTCAGCTTTGTGCTCTTTCTATGGCAGTGACTTTCACCTTTGTGCTCTTTCTATAGCAGTCAGTGGAACCTAAGATATTGAGGAACCTCAGAGCATTCAAAACCTGTTATTCGTTTTGGAAGAAAGCCCAAGACATCTACTCTAATGACATCCAACGCTTGTTTGATTGTGTTCAAAAGTTAGCCTCCTTAAAACAAAATGATTCAGATATGGTGACTTATGTTTCCGAAGCTCAAGCCGCTGCAAAAGAATTGAAGTTTTTCTTAGAAGCTGATTCTATAGAGAAAATAAGGAAACGACTTGATAATCTCTATATGGTTTATGATTCTCTGTGGTATGAACCTGACATTCAATCACATTCATGATCAAGTTCTGACCGGGCAAGATATTCCTTCCATGGAGAGCTTAACTACTCGTCTCCTCCGTGTTCCTACCTTAAGCAATGAGGGTACCTCTCGTAAAAGTAATATGGAGTCTTCTATTGTGATATCTTCAAGAGGAAGAGGAGGACGTGGAAATAGAGGTCGTGGTGGAAGAGGTAATCGTCCACAATGCACTCATTGCAAAAGGATGGGTCATACTCATGAGACATGCTACTCCCTGCATGGTTTTCCAAATAAGTCTGCTCATCTATCGAGGTCTGAGAAATCGGAAGAGAGGAAACTAATTGAAGAAGAATATCAAGGATACCAAAAGTATTTGAAGATAAAGTCTAACAGCTTTGCTAGACCTTCTTCTGGATCTAATGTCTCAACGGCCTTCTCAATCTGTGGAAGGTCAAAACCCATGGATTGTTGACTCTGGTGCTTCAGACCATATTTCTGGTAATAACTCCTTGTTTTCATCTTTATCACCTCCCAAATTTCCCCATCTTGTCACATTAGCCAATGGGTCAAAGGTTTCAGCTCAAGGAGTGGGTTCAATTTCTATTTCTCCCGCCTTAAATTTATCTTCTATTTTGTACATTCCTTCTTGTCCTAATTTACTTTCCTTGAGTCAATTAATTAAATCCTTAAATTGTTCAGTTACATTTAATTATGACTCATTTGTCATTCAGGACCGTGGTACGAGCAGGCAAATTGGAGCAGGACATGAATCACGAGGCCTCTATTACCTGGAATCTAGCTCTTCAGTGTCTTATCTTGCATCCATTTCTCCTAAATTGTTGCATGATCGGTTTGAACATCCTAGTCTTACCAAATTAAAGATAATGGCTCCTAGTATCCAGAAAATCTAAACAAACTTTAGAATGTGAAGCTTGTCAATTAGGCAAACATGTTAGGTCTTCCTTTTCAAGTAAAGATAAATCAAGAAGTAATTAAGTCTTTTCTACTGTTCATTCAGTTATTTGGGGTCTTAGTCGAATTATTTTTTTTGGATTTAAATATTTTGTCACCTTTATTGATGAATATTTTCGGTATACGTGGCTTTATTTAATGAAAGAAAGGTCTGAGCTTCTATCCATACTTGTGTCCTTCTTCCATGAAATAAAAAATCATTTTGGTAAAATAATCAAATGTTTAAGAAGTGAGAATGCAAAAGAATATTTTTCTTCTGAACTCTCTTCATTTTTGTCCTCTCAAGGTATATTACATCAGTCCACTTGTCCCCACACTCCTCAACAGAATGGGATAGCCGAAAGGAAGAATCGTCACCTTGTTGAAACAGCTCGCTCCTTAATGATTAATGCAAAAGTTCCATTACATCATTGGGGAGATGCGATTCTTTCTGCCTGCTATCTTATCAATAGCATGCCCTCTTCCTCTCTTGATAATCAAATTCCTCATTCCATCCTATTTCCAGCTGAACCTCTGTATCATGTTTCACCTCGTGTATTTGGTTGTACTTGTTTTGTTCATGATATGTCTCCAGGTCTCGATAAATTGCCAGCTACTCATGATATGTTACCTTCTTTGTAGATTCTCCTTTCTACTCATCCTCCACATCTGACTCCATTTCCATCCAAGAGGTCTTGCTCACTTCCTCCTCGAGTCCAGAGATTGTCATTTCTCCAAACATATCTTATTAATCTGACCATACCAATATTAGTTCAATGTCTAACTTCTCTGAAACTGATCATTCTCCCTTAGCTCCTCCTCATGGCATGACACCTGAAGCCAACCCCATCATTCCTAATGACTCTCGTGGCTCATGTCCCTCTCCATCTGCTTCTTGTACAACGGCTCCTAATTCTCCTTTTATGGCTGATGACAACTCAAGTTGGCCTATTGCCTTTCGAAAAGGTATTCGCTCTTCTTGAAACCCTCATCCTATTTACAATTTTTTGAGTTATCATCGTCTGTCTCCATCTTATTGTTCCTTTATAAATTCTTTATCGTCCATCACTATTCCAAAAAATGCTTGTGAAGTACTTGATCACCTTTGATGGCGACAAGCCATGATTGATGAAGTGCAGGCCTTAATCACAATGGTACGTGGGAATTGGTTCATCTTCCTCCTGGGAAGAAAGCTGTTGATTGCAGATGGATCTATGCTATTAAAGTAGGTCCAAATGATGAAATTGAATGCCTTAAAGCTCGTTTGGTAGCCAAAGGTTACACTCAGATCTATGGATTTGATTATGGAGACACTTTCTCCCCGGTGGCCAAGATCACTACTATTCATCTTCTTCTTGCCATGGCAGCTATTCACCATTGGCCCCTGTATCAGATGGACATTAAAAATGCATTCCTTCATGGTGAGTTAGATGAAGAGACTTACATGGAGCAACCTCCTAGTTTTGTTACTCAGAGGGAGTCTGGTCTAGTATGTAAACTCAGACGATCTCTCTATGGTCTTAAATAGTCGTCAAGGGCTTAGTTTGGAAAATTCAACCATGTTGTCCAAGGTTTTGGAATGAAAAGGAGCGAAACGGATCACTCCTTCTTCTACTATCATAAATCTGTTGGCAAATGTGTTTATTTAGTTGTTTATGTCGATGACATTGTCATTACGGGAAATGATGAAGTCACAATATCTTAACTAAAGCAACACTTATGCAATCACTTTCAAACAAAAGATCTGAGTCATCTGAAATATTTTCTGAGAATAGAAGTAGCTCAATCCAAATAAGGCATTGTAGTTTCCCAAAGAAAGTATGTCTTAGATCTTCTGAAAGAAACAAAAATGTCTGATTGTAGGCCAGTCAATAGTCCTATGGACTCATACAAGAAGTTAGTGGCTGATATGGAAAACTTATACTCAGATCCAGAAAAGTATAGAAGACTGGTTGGGAAGCTCATATATCTCACTATTACGAGGTTAGATATTTCCTTTGCAGTTGGAGTTGTGAGTCGATTCATGAATTCACCTTTGCAGTTGCAGTTGAAGCTCATATATCTCACTATTACGAGGCTAGATATTTCCTTTGCAGTTGGAGTTGTGAGTCGATTCATGAATTCACCTTGTGTGGATCATTGGAATGGACTAATGTGTATTCTCAGGTACATAAAAAGGGCTCCAGGTCAGGGTCTGTTGTTCGAAGATAAAGGAAATAGCCAAATTGTTGGATACTGTGATGCTAATTGGGTTGAATCCGATACAGATCGACACTCTACTACTGAGTATTGTGTGTACCTTGGTGGTAATCTTATCTCATGGAAGAGTAAGAAACAGAAGACTGTTGCTCAATCTAGTGCCAAAGCTGAGTATAGATCTATGGCTCTTGCAGCTTGTCAGTTGGTGTGAGTTAAACAACTCATACAAGAATTGAAGTTCTGTGAATTTTCTCCAATGCAACTTTATTGTGATACTCAGGCAGCTCTCCACATTGCTTTGAATTCGGTATTCCATGAAAGGACTAAACACATTGAAATTGATTGTCACTTTGTAAGGGGAAAGGTGTTGTCCAAGGAAATTAGGACCGAATTTGTTAATTCCAATGATCAGCTTGCACATCTATTAACCAAACCCTTGAAGGGTTCTCAGATTGAATAATTGATTTCCAAGCTTGGAACATATGATTTATATGCTCCAGCTTGAGGGGGAGTGTTAAATTAATATGGTATTTGGTTATTAGTTGTTAGTTGAGGTATATTTTGTTTCATTTATTGTTGTATGTTAGAGGTTGGTGGTAGTTGTATTTACTACTCTGATTTTTCTAGATTGTATTGCATCTCTATTAATAAGAGGTTCTAAGCTGAGAATACATCTCAAGGTTTTTCTATATTCAAGTGGAAGAATAGGATATGCCTCTGCAATCTTGAAATTGTTGATCTTATCTTCCTTGAACATAAAGATTACTGAACTTCTAATCAAGTCTAGTAATAAATACTCAAATTTTTACATGATGACCAGAGTAGTTCCTCAAGAGTACCAATTCTCATAAAGTAGCAAATAAGCAAAGCCCACATGTGCACTCTTCTGCATATAACAATTCTAACTGTGTTGTGGTGTATGTCATCCTGATAATTATATTTCAATACAATATTATCTATCATTACTGATTACTTATCCCAGGATGCATTAGGACATGAATTTTTTACTAGTTTGTTAAAGAATAATGTGAAATGACAAGGAATTTGGTAATCCATATTCCTCAGAGAATAAACTTTCAAATGTAATTATGTTCCATGATCCCAACATAATTGTATATGTACATCTTAATTGATCCTCTTCCATTGCTTCAAACATACATTTCAAGTAGAGCTGTTGCTTTTCTAGCCTTCTCCTAAAATTTGAAAGCATTAAGAAAGCAATCTTGTTCAAAGAAGTTTATCATCATTTACCTTGAATAAGGCTTCGACCTGCTCGCTGCATTGATTGTGATGGTTCTATTAAATTAACTTTCTCTAGAGATTTTGGCCAAACTTCTTGCAGTGCCCTACATCAGATTTGAAAGGCAACAAAAAAGTTCAAAAACATAATTAAAACTCATAATATCAAAGTTAAGCATTCCCCATAACAAAGTTCAAGACATTTTACCAGAAAGCTGAACCTGTCCCGGATCCAAAATCTAATACCTTAGATGGGGAGAAACCAGGAAGCCTTCTGTGAACCTAAAAAGAGAGTTTTACAGAGATTAAATTCAAGCCAACATTTTATTCAACACTAAAAGGCCTATCCTCTTCATCTATTTATTTTCAAAGGAAAAGACTAACATAAAACAAATAATTAAAAAATCCACTTCACCTAATTATCTCATAATTTTTTAACAAGAATTATTTAATGACATATTATCCTTTCTTCCGTTGATAATTTCCCTTGATGGTTATTTGGAAAGTTTCTTCGGTTATTTGGACAGTTTTTGTCCTACCTCTTTAAGTACTCTGTAACAAGCAGAGTAAACAGCAGGCATTCGAGAAGCCACATAAGCAATTGTCTCATCATCTCTATATGTTAGACCAATGTCCCCATAAGAGGTTGTAATCTTCCAACGCTTTGATTGTTCAAAAGTCTTTAAAGGGTCTTCAACTATCTTCTTAGCTGTGGTGCTTGCCAGCTCTAGATTGACACCCTTGATTTCATTAAATGATTGAGACAATCTCAACACCTTTCTCTTCATATATGGTGCCTCCTGCTCTATAATCCCAAGACCAACATGAACAATTGCAATCACAAAAATGAAAATATAAATATAATATTGCATATATAAGAATATTTTTTTATATATAAATAAGTAAACACCAAAAAATAAAGGACCTCGAAGATATTTTTTTATGGCACGCCGGAGACGGACAGGTACAACAAGGCAGCGTGCAGATTGTTTGGCTGCATAGCGGAGAGTTTCAGGGGTGACAATTTTCTGTGCGGTTTCAGCTATTGTCTGGGTAGCCATGCTGACCAAGAATTTAAAAACCTCCTTTTATAGTCCGAGCAGTCAGGTTCCAGTATTACTGCCAACTTAGCAAATTAGCAACAGATTTTATAAACCAAAAATCTCATCCAGGCACCACAAAAAGAAAGCCAAACAATGTAGACTGAACTAAAATCAATAACCAAAAAAACAGGGCCAACATCCAGCAAGTAACTATCCAGGTTTAAACTATAGTCACACGTGTTTTGCAGAGAATGGAAAGATATCATTACAGAACCAAAACCTGGACATTTTAACCGTCATACCCAAGCAAAACACACAAAATCCTCACTCTGAAATTTTATCAAACAGTTTATGAGCAAAAACTAGACTAACTCCTTCCTTCTTTTACACTTGTTCTCACAGTGCATTAGAGAAATGGAGGTACATATGTAATGGATAAAGGGTGAGAGAGTAATCATTGTTATACTCTCCATTCAAGACTTAACTGAGAAAAACACAACTCAAAGACCCCATTTTTTTCTGAGAAAACAGTGTTTAGTATAAAACTGTTATAATATAAACTTCTTTCACTTATTCACAGCATTGAAATTTGATGTTTCTCTAAGAACCCAATAGAAACTAAGTGAATGAAGGGTTCATTAAGAAGTTAAAATAAAGCCCAGAAGAGAAAAAAAAATTATTACCTTAACAAACCGCACAACCCACAACAATGTTCCTCCTCCTCTGATACTCAAAATTAAGGTCACACACTACAACAACTACTGTGTTAGACAATCATTGCAGAACACTCGAATATATTATATAGTTGTGGTATCTACTGCCACCACATCAAGGTTCGCGATTTGAATAAAGATTGTTAAGGTTTCTTAAACCCTTCTTCCAATTCTTTGGGCTTTCCGAATAAGATTTTCTACTGTTTGTTTTTAGTGTTTTTTTTAGTTGAAATATCTCTTTAGTATCTATAAAATTGTGGATTTTAATTTTAATATATAAATGTTTTTTATTTTAGTGCTAACATATTTTAATGTTTTAAATTGATAGTTGTGATTAAGTTCTTTCTGCGTGATCACCAAAGATATTATATAATTAAATTGATGTCATTAAAAATTGTCTAATCATTATTCACATTATTTTCATGAGAGGTACTTTTTTTTTAAAGTAAAAATTTTTCTAGAACCAAAATTAAAATATAAATAAGATTGGGTATCAAAACCAAATAAATTTTATTTATATGTACTAAAATATCATGTAAGACTAAGTTAATTATCATTTTTGTTAGTCACATATTTTTTATCATATGAAATACAACTTAATTAACCTCTTTATCTTGAAAATCCTTCAACTGCTTTACAGGCCAAAATCTTTTAACAATGAAGTCATCAAAGAAGTTTTTATTAGCTTACAAATTGCCTATTTAAATCATTATTTTTTAAATGTTAACATATTAAATGCAATCCCTTTGTTTTTTTTTAACAAACAAAATAAAAGTTTTGTTTTATGTTTCACTTTTAATAATTTTTATTTTATTTTAGGTACTTAAAGTGTTTTAGTAGCACTTTAAATTATTTTAAACTACTTTAAAATTGTTTTAGATAACACTTTAGACATTCTAATCAAAATGAAAAAATTATTAGGTCTAAAAACAAACAACAATTTTATAAAAAGTCAATGTAAATTCATTAATATGTTAGAAATGTGAAAAATATTTAAATCTTAAAATAATATGCGATACAATGATAATAAATAATTAATTTTTTTCTATGTTTAAATAATATTTTGATACCTATAAAATAAAATTATTTTATTTTGGTATCTAAAATTTATTTATATTTTAAATTTAGTACCTGAAAAATATTTATTTTTTAAAAAGGCATCTAGTATGAAAATAATGTAGATGCTAATTCAAAAATTTAAAATAATATAGATGATGTGACATTTTCATTTGCCACATCAAACGATAATTAACTATATGTATCAATTTAAAATTTTAAAAATTATTAGATACTGAAGTAAAAAATTGAAAGTCTAAGTAGTAAAAACAAACACATGAAATTTGACAGGTACGGAAAATATATTTAAATCTTTTTTTTTTACAAAAAATAATTGGGACAAACATATGTATACAGTATACTTAATTTTTAAAGTATTTATTTTATTAATATATAATTTCATTAGAAAATGAAAAATACTTTATCAAACAACTTTTAATATCAAACAAGCTTTTAAACTAAAAAAAAATTAATAAAGGACTTGATACGTTTTTTAAAAGCAATTTTTAAGCTAAAATTAAGTTGAGTCAAACAAACAAAACAGTATTTTTTAGATTAATTGATTTGTTTATGCTTAAATTAAATAATTTTAAAATAAGCACTTTTTTAAAGTATTTTTAATAAACAGATAAAGGTTCAATTTGTTTAAATTATTTTCTTATAAAACACTTATTTTTAATAAAATAAGTAGGTTTTTTGTGTTATATGTGTTTGTATAAATTGTTTTAGCTTAAAATAAGTATTTTTTTTTACTTATTTTAAGAAAAAAAATCATATAGTTATAAAAAAACAATCATTTCATATTTTTTTTTATGTTTATAGATTTATTTCTTAAAATAACATAAATTATTATTTTTAAACAGAATCAGTCTATGCAAACACATCAAGAAAACAAAAAGTCGCTTATTTTATTAAAATAATGTTTTTCAACAAGTAGAATTAAACAGACTGACCCTAAGTAATTTTATTATAATAACTTTTTAAATGGTATAGTTACTTATTCATTTCTATTGATTTAAATTTTTTAAAAAAAGAATTATTTCAAAATTTGGAAATTAATTTGAATAAATATGAATAGGTATTTTTTATGTTATATTAAAGAGAATTAAGGTTAAAATGATATATTTGGGCTTATACTTTTAAGTTAGTATTCTTAAAGTATTTTGGCTTATACTCACTTAATAGATTAACCTATAATTTTATTTAATAAATTATAAGTAAATTTAGATATAAATTATAAAATAATATAATGGGGCACCCACGAGTATACCTGAACTCGAAATACCAGGGATGAGAATTAAAATTTCAACATGCCTTTCTTATACGCGTCCCTACCCCCGCTCCACACTTTTCAGAAACGGGGATAGGGAAGACAAACCCTCCCCCACCCTACTCCGTTGTCATTCCTATACAAAACTATCCAATAAAAGATAAGATCCTCTTTCTAAATTTAAACACTATTTAAATACAAATAAATATCAGGAGTAGATTGGCCTCTCAAGTGTTTTATAGTCTTTCTTGAGCACTTATATAGGAAAAGCTAAAAATAAAAATATGTTTTTACTTAAGCCACAGTGAAATTCACATAAGACAACGTAATAGACAATTTTATTCATTAATTTGTACAAAACTCCCTTAAGTGTCTTGATGACTCACCTAAGCGAGAACAAAAATTATTTGATCTTGGAGATGAAGCTGGCTTTAAGCCCTCAAAATAGTTACTTACTTCTTAAGCATTTGTTCTTCTATGCATAATTCTTCAAAGAAAATGCTCATATCATGCAAAAAACAATATATAAACTAACCCCTAGATTAATTGTAAATTTTTCGTATTAATACACAAATATTTAGCAATATTAGTGACATTAGTAATAGTGGTGCTGATGGTGATGATGATGATAATAGTGTTAGGAACAAGAATCATGGTAGTAGTAATGTTGATCATGGTGGTGAGATATCAATAGTGGAGTTGGTGGTAATAACGATTTAGGATTTTATAATTAAATATTCATAGATAAACATTTTTAAAGATCATATGGATAAATAAGATTTTAATTTAAATTTTAAGTATTTTAGTTTTCAACTGTCTATTTTTTTATCTTAATATAAAGGTTAATTAAATATTAAATGACATTAATATCATTGAAATAAATTATTTAAAATATAAGATACTAATTTTTATGTCAAATAATTTTGGGATTGTTTACTAAAACAGTCCAACTAAAATAGAGTTTATATATATATATATATATATATATATATATATATATATATATATATATATATATATATATATATATATATATATATATATATATATATATATATATATATATATATATAAATTTTGTCCTTTATTTTAACATCTCTATATTTTTTCTTCTCATTCATTAAGTTGAAATATAATCATTGATAATTAAAAAAAATAGTATTGACCATTATATGTGAAAAACCCAGAACTGAATTACGTTCATTTTATCTATTTTTAGCCCATTTTTTAACGGAACCAAACCATCTAAATAGATTTATTGGCTTTAATTTTTTTCATCAGAAGCAAGAGAAAAAAACCTAAACTAATTAAACCATAATACATTAATAATACCTAACCAAAAGTCAGTACAATGAAAGAAAAAAAAAAAGGCAACAATGTTTTTCAAACCTCCATGGAAATGCACTACCACAAAACCCCAACGTGCACCCCACAATCTTGTTTTTCATATAAATCAACACACCGTGTACATAAATCCCCAAACCTTAACAACCCCACCAAACCATTTCACCTTGGTTTGCCTCAAAGCTCACCCACAAAAGTCTTCCTACTCATTTCATTCCCTTCTTCCAAAAATTAATGACATCACCACTACAGTTACCAAAATTATCAGTACCGTCACCATCACCATCACGGTTACCACCACCACCGTTATTATCAAAATCAAAAAATGATTCACCAACCATTGTGGTTACAACAACCACCACCACCTCACCACCCTTACGTATGCCCATCTCACTTCAACCGGCAAACACTAAGAGCAAGCGCGATTCAAAGTCAAACAAACTCTTTCGAAGACTCCGATCAGTTTTCCGATCATTTCCCATCATTGTGCCATCATGTAAGATACCTATGGTAACAGGAAACCCTGAAGTATACATCCATGGTGGCACAAGGATCACCGGAACCCTATTCGGGCATCGAAAAGCAAGGGTTAATCTTGCATTTCAAGAAAACCCTAATTGTCAACCGTTTCTTCTCTTGGAACTAGCTATCCCCACAGGAAAGCTGTTCCAAGACATGGGAACGGGACTAAATAGGATTGCGTTGGAGTGCGAAAAGCCCTCCAGCAATGAGAAGATTAGGATAGTTGATGAACCCATTTGGACATTGTTTTGCAATGGGAAGAAAATGGGTTATGGGGTGAAGAGAGAGGCCACAGATGATGACTTGAATGTGATGCAATTGTTGCATGCAGTGTCTGTGGCCGTTGGTGTTCTTCCCAATGAGATGGCAGACCCTCATGATGGTGAACTCTCATACATGAGGACTCATTTTGAACGAGTAGTTGGGTCCAAAGATTCTGAAACGTATTACATGATGATGCCTGATGGGATCAGTAACGGGCCTGAGCTCAGTGTGTTCTTCGTGAGGGTTTAATATATATATAACTCATCCCGTCACATGTCAATAATTGAGTTAGAATCATGTATATAATGATAGAAAATGGCCAAGGAATACATGAATTTGAATCAAGGTTTTAAAATCATGTTATGATGAAGTTGCATGCCATATATGCACACAACTGTTGCAAAATGTGATAAGGTTCAAACATAAATTGGGATGCTTCTACGTGATTAGAAATATAGGATGCATTGCATGGATCTATGTCTAAGAATGGTTAATTATATTTTCATATACATGAGTTATTAAGAGGTAGTTCTTTTTTTTTCTTTTTCGCCAATTAGGAGATAGACCACTGTAGTTAAGGTAGAGATCAATTAGAGAAACGAAGGTTTGTGTGTTATGAACAGAAGGCAAGGTGATAGTATCAAAGACAATGTACATTTCTTTGTGATAGCCATTGGTAGGAAACAAATTAATAAGATTCGTGTAATTTTATTACTTCTTGTATTTGCATTAAAATGATCACTGGTTAAGAATGATTCATTGAACTTCTATATAAGTTCAGTGTGGTGTTCTTCAAATTGATCAATCGAAAATTTTACGTGAGTGTTTTCATTAACAGTGGGATACATGAGTGTAAATTAAGTTTTTTGTATTTGTTATATAACATATGGGGGTATCAAGAATTTATTGACTTTATTAGGATATTTTTAATAGTTTTACTTTTCAATAATTATTTGTTTAAAGGGATTAATTTAGGTAGAACATTATTTGCTCGAATTTTAGGTGTAACGTGACTGAACGACGTCGAGACTAATTTCTATGTATATATTGTTTTTGAGACTGAGTATAGAATAGCAATCTGGATTTATATATATATATATATATATATATATATATATATATATATATATATATATATATAAATGGAAGAAATTCATTTACTTTAAAAGTAAGTATAAATTCATCTCACCATTCATTTATTAAAATTTAATTATAGTAATGAATAATTAATTTATACTATTAAATTTTAAAAAAATGAAAAGTTATTATGAAGAGTATATTTTTTAAATTTATTTTTAAAGTAAGTGGATATTCTCCGGAACAATAGTAACATAAGAATTATTTTTTATTATTGTGCTTTTAGTGAAATTCGTTTATAATTTTAAATTTATAAAATAATTTAATTTTATCGTAATTCTAAAATCAAACAAACTTATCTTTCTTGAAAAACTTTAAACAAATAATTTTACTTTTAATTAAAGATCATCAATATGACAACTAACTAGTTTTTAGTCAAATTGATGAAAAGTAGTGTTTTTGTGTTAATTTTGAAATGAAAGTGATGATAAAAGAATCAGATGTACTCGATCTTTATGTCTAAAAGAAAAGAAAGAAAGAAATGCAAAGCAAAAAAGCAATGCCAACTAAGGACGGGATGTAAATGAACAGAAAAAGTAAATTAAATTCAAATACAGATATGAGTAGGAGTAGATAAATGAACTAGTCTAATTTGAGGTAATTTCTTTTAGCACCCCCTCATTTGCTATTCGCACTCTTTAATATTTACAATTTTCGGCAAAACCCTAAAACACTCTCACTGTTTTTTATCCTAAGTTTCTTGACAAAGCATCATCTAGATTCACGGTTGTACATGCACCTCTACCCACATCTTTGAAAGAGTATTCTCACTCTCTTCGAACATACATGACAGAGAAAGTTATTAAAAATAGAGGTGAAAAATTACATACATGATAGAGAAAGTTCTTAAAAATAGAGATAAAAAAAAAATATGTTCGAAGAAGGTGAGAGTGTCAAATGCAGAAGCCAATGTAATATTTCAAAGAGGTGGTGTGTGTAGAGCCATGAAATTGGGTGATGCTCTGTCAAAAAACTTAGGATCAAAGAAGGTAAGGGTATTTTATAGTTTTGCAAAAAATTAGAAATATTGAGGGAGTGTGAATAGGAAATGAGAGGGTGCTAAAAGAAACTACTTCAATTTGATTAATCTTGTTCTATGAAATCCACATTTTAAATGGACTAGATAAGTGTAATCCACTAAAATAAATGAATTTTTTTTATGAGTTTGTATCTAACTCCATGAAACTTGCGAACTTAATAGACCAATATGCAGGCTGACCATGATTCTCGTAGAATTGTCACAACAATTAAACACATTAGAAATAGTTCATGGCCCATTCTATAGTAAAGTAACATTGGCTAAACAATAAAGAAAATAAGAGTAATATTGACAACGGAGAGTTAGTAGTGTCATAACGGGTCCAGCCCACCACGGGTTTGGGCCGGGTCAGGTTGAAGAAATTATGGTTTCACGAAACATGTTATCTTTTATGGCTCAACCCACCCAACCCGCGAGTTTGGCGGGTTCGGGCCAAGTTGGCCCACAACCCGCCATATTTATTTAAAATTTTTAATTTAGTAACACACCCTCTTTAAACTCTTATTTTTGTATGTTGAAGTTGAATTATTGATGAATGATGACATTGATCCATTTAGTCTATGCTTGGAATGAATCTTTTAATTAGATTATATCCAAAAATAATTTGAATGTTGTTGATTTATATTATTTATAATTTGTATGTTGTTTAATATTATGTATATGTTAGGTATTCTTTTTAAATTTTAAACTTATTTATGTGTTTATAATTTGCATATTTGCACTTAATTGCATATTTATAATTTACATTTTTCTATAAAAAAGTTTCACTTAAAAAAATCAAAAACTATTTTTTTTTCAAATCTGGTGGGCCAGCCCACCTAACCCACTAGCCCGTGGTGGGCCGGGTCAGATTGTATAACCAGTTATCTTTAAGCTTGTGGGCCGAATCAACCCACCTTATCTAACTCACAACTCGTGGTGGGTTAGCTCGTGTGAATTAGGCTGACCCGTTTTAACACCTTTACAGAGAGTAGATAACATGGATTTAGACGACTATTAAGAAAAAATGGATTAAGTGTGTAAGGATATTTATTGGTACCATAAATTTTAGGTAAAATATAATATTTAAGTAGAAGTTTAAAATAAAGTAAACTTAAAATTAATAAGTATTTTAGTAATATATATTTAGATGACATATAATGGTCAATACTATTTTTTTTTTAATTATCAATGATTATATTTCAACTTAATGAATGAGAAGAAAAAATATAGAGATATTAAAATAAAGGACAAAATTTATATATACATATATATATATATATATATATATATATATATATATATATATATATATATATATACACGCAAAAATAAAGGACAAAATACTATATAATTTTTTTAAAAGATGTTAGATTTTCTAAAATTAGTTCGTAAAATCTCCACATTTTAAAAAAAAAAATTAAAGTTACTATTTGAGCTAGATACAACACAACATATATATATATATATATATATATATATATATATATATATAAAATTCTAGTGCACAAAGTTGTAAAAGATAATCTTTTTAAGGAGTGTTGGAAAATGTTTTAAAAGAACCTCTAGAACTAGCAAGAGGACACTATATATAGTTCATAGGTTGCATGTCCACATCCTTGCATTAAAAATAATTAATATAACAGTTCTTTTTCTTTTTGAAAGGTAGACAAATATGATATATATATATATATATATATATATATATATATATATGAAAATAATGAAAGAAAAAGTTTCATCAAGACTGTACAACCTCAAATAATACAAGTCAAATCAGACCTAGCCAACCTCTATGTACCCACCTAGCATCCAAAACATCCACCAGCAAAAATAAGACTTTTGTATTAACTTACTACATTTTAAAAGAAACATACATGGATTAATACACCAATTCAAAAAAATACATCCCTTATATAGTAGCCATTTCCAGGACAGTACCTAAATTGCAAACAAAATATCTAAAGACTCTAAGGTTCTATTATTTAAAACAATGGATTTTCTAGATATCCAGATACATCAAATAACGGCATATGAAAACAAGAACTTACACTTATGTTTTTATTTACCAACCATCCAAGAACTAGGCAAGTGAAAAAGTTGAGGCAATTCAGCTGATAAAGGTGACTAAATACTATCCACCTCAACACCTTATACCACACTACTTGAGTAAATGAACATGACAGGAAAAATGCTTACTATCCTCCGTATGATCCCTATACATGGTACAGATCTGTGCACTTGTTTGTAGCTTCACTCCTTTTTTTGGTAGATTGTCCATCATGGGTAGCCTGTTCAGCAGAAGCTTCAACAAAAGGCCAGAATCTTATATGACACTTTGTCCTTCCATAACTGCTTAAACAAAAGAGGATCAATGGATGCTCTACTACTTGGTCAACTCCACCAGTAACCACCCTATAAACTTCTACAATAGAGGATTCTCCATTAACATTTGACCCCAACTCCGACCATCCTGTTGGTGTCGATCCAACACTATATTCTGCAATAACTCCTTCAATGACATAAGCGCATTTTTCTCCCAAACAAATAACCTTTTACACCACTCCCAATTCCACCTAGAAGATGCGCACACCTGACCACCCTTGTCTTTGACCATTGCATTCTTTGAATTTGCTAAGTCACACAATCTAGGAAAACGTCTACACAATGTGACTCGTCCTAACCAATTGTGCTTCCAGAATAATGCCTCTCCTTCTTCAACTATCTTCCTTATGACATTGTTTGTAAACCAAGTCGAATTGTCCTGCGCATAAGTATCTATAGACTAAACATCCCTCGACCAAATAGAGCATTTAGTCCATGAAGCAGGTTAATATGGTAAACTTTTCCCCATATTTAGAACGTAGCAAATGAACCCAAATAGCCTTCTTATCAGTAAGGAATCTCCACCTCCATTGTGCTAGCAGACTAATATTAAACTTGTGCAAGCACTTTACTCCTGACCCCTTTCATGCTTAGGCATACACCTTCTCCAAGCTCACCTAAGGAATTTTACGTTCATTTGTTTCACCTCCTCACAGAAATTTATGTTGCAGCCTTATTAAAATGTTTACCACTTTCAATAGAGCCTTATAAAATGAGAAATAATACGATAGTAAACTTGTATGGATAAGTTTAGCATTACCATGTGCCCTCCAAAAGACAAATTTTTGACATCCCAACCTAACAACCTTTTCTTTAATTGGTCTATCATTGGCCGCCATACTTTTGTCGACCTAGGGCTAGCCCCCACTAAACTCCCAAGAATTAATATGATGGAGAGCTAAAGGAGCAGTTTAGAATACATCCCACATCATGATCAAACAAAGGATATACATTTAAACCATAAAAGCAACTTTATGAAAATTCACTTCAATCCCAATGACATCTCAAATCCTCTCAAAATAACCTTGAAAGTCCAAATAGTTTGGAAGTTAGCTTCCCCTCGTCAGAATGACATTGTCTATATATTGTAGCACCAAAAATTTTTCTTTTTGACCAACCATGATGTCTTTGTAAATTCCCTTTTGAATTGCTAACCTAAATAACCCAGTTAATACTTATGCTACTATAAGAAACAAGAACGAAGACAACAAATCACCTTTCTTACTTCCCCTTCCTAGTTGAAATTCCAAAGTTGGACTTCCATTCACAAGATGGTTATGTGACTATTCGTGATAATGCTACAGATCCACATTCTCCACCTCTGGCCAAAGTCCAACCTGCAAAATATATATTCTAAAAATTGCCAATTAACCGAGTCATAAGCCTTTTCAAAATCAACCTTTAACAAAAAACATGATTTTTTAAGCCAATGAGCCCAATCAATTACTTTGTTAGAAACCAGAACCCCATCAAGTATGGATCTTGATGTGATCTTTGATGATCACGTGCCCAAAGGATCCTTTCTAAGGTCACTTGGAAGGGAAATGGATTTATGGAGAGGAAAGGAATGGGGTGAGGCGCCACAAATACTAGGTTTGATAAGCCAAAGGGGAGAGGCCACAAGCGAGGGGTCCCTTGATAACTCTTAGAAGCTCTCACAAAGGAGAAAGAGGGACATTCAAAGGTAAGAACCTCACAACCAATATGGTCTCTAGGATTAAATTCAAGTGTAAAAAATACAAGTGAGGGAGGAGCTCCTATTTATAGAGGTAGCTAACCTTTTAAACAAGATAACCTAAAAAAGAAGGGCTAGGATTAAAAGGAGAGATCTAAGGGAGGAGGATTGAAAAACAATTCCCTCCTTAGATCATCAAACTTGGTGCCCAAGTTTCTCAAACCAAGGGCCAAGATTCCTTCTTATTAGCTTAGGGGGTTTATGTAGGAAAAGAGGGGTGTAGATATCAACGCTACCCTTTATTTCCTTCATAAAGACCCAAAAAGCTAAATCCACCCTCTAAATTCCTAAGACACCTCCTAAAAATAAAAAATGGACTAAATACATGTCCCAAATTAAATTCTTAATGCTCCTCAAAATTAAAATAAAGGAAAATTATATTTTATTAACTAAAGTCCCTAGCCTAATATCTTCACTCTCCATAGGAGGTGAAGTCTTCCTTTGTCTGCAAGGGCTAGGTCTTCTTCAATCCTTCTAACCATGGCCCTAGTGATAGGTCCTTGGATAGGCATGGTCACATCATCTCCTCTCCCTTGAAGAGGATTTGACCTCAAATCCATGGGGTCTTCATCATTTTTAGCACCTACAAATGGAGACAAATCAGAAACATTAAAACTGGGGCTTACCCTATAATCCTCAGGCAGATCTAAAACATAGGCATTATTATTGATCCGCTCAAGGATTTGGAAAGGTCCATCTCCTCTAGGGCTAAGTTTGGACTTCCTTTGAGAAGAAAATCTATCCTTTCTCAAGTGAAGCCATACCCAGTCGCCCTTTTCAAAGATGACCTCTTTCCTCCCCCTATTGGCGAAAGTATCATCTCTCAAGGATTGGCGCTCTATGTTAGCTTTAACCCTCTCATGTAATTGTTTTACAAAAATGGCTTTTGCCTCTCCTTCTTTATGCATAGCAACAGAAAAGGAAGAGGTAAAAGATCTAGAGGAGTACGAGGATTAAAGCTATAGACCACCTCAAATAGAGAATGCTTGGTGGTTCTATGAACCACCCGGTTATAAGAAAATTCAATGTGGGGAAGGTACTCATCCCAAGACTTATGGTTGCCTTTAAGGAGAGCCCTCAGCATAGTGGATAAAGATCTATTTACCACTTCTGTTTGCCCATCAGTTTGAGGGTGACAGGTAGTGGAAAAAAGAAGTTTAGTTCCCAGCTTAGCCCAAAGAGTTTTCCAAAAATGGCTAAGGAACTTCACATCCCTATCTGACACTATTGAAGAGGGTATACCATGCAATCGGACAACCTCTTTAAAGAAAAGTCTTGCGATGTTGCTCGCATCATCCACTTTGTGGCAGGGAATAAAATGGGCCATTTTTGAAAATTGGTCCACCACCACAAATATGGAGTCTGCACCTCGTTGGGTTCTTGGGAGCCCAAGGATGAAATCCATGCTAATATCCTTCCAAGGTGCAGAAGGAGCAGGTAAAGGTGTGTATAGTCCATGAGGCATTGCTTTAGACTTTGCTTGCAAGCAAGCTATACATTTAGAGCAATGTCTATGGACAGCTCTACGCATATGGGGCCAAAAGAATTTCTCTTGTAAAAGCATGAGGGTTTTTGAAATCCCAAAATGCCCCATGAGCCCACCTTCATGGCTCTTTTTTGTAAGTAAGTTCCTAATTGATCCTTGGGGTATACAATGCTTACTACCTTTGTAAAGATACCCCTCACTGATGAAGTACCCATCATGGGCCTTTAATGCGAATGCAGATGCATAGGTAGCAAATATGGGGCCGAAATCCTTGTCAGACAGATACATAGCCCGAATGTCATCAAATCCCAAGATTTTTTCACTCAAGGATGAATAAAGGGCATGACGCCTAGAAAGAGCATCAGCCACCACATTTTGTTTTCCTTTCTTGTACTTGATGACATAAGGGAAGGATTCAAGATATTCCACCCATGTTGCATGCCTTTTGTTCAATTTACCTTGACCCCTCAAATATTTTAGTGACTCATGGTCACTATGAATGACAAACTCCTTGGGAGCAAGGTAATGCTCCCAAGTTTGAAGGGCCCTAATTAGAGCATAAAACTCCTTATCATAGGTGGGGTAGTTGAGGGGGGCACCATTGAGTTTTTCATTGAAATACGCAATGGGGTGCCCTCCTTGCAACAAGACATCCCGCACACCTACACCAGAGGCATCACATTCAAGTTCAAATGTTTTAGAAAAGTCAGGTAATGCCAAGACTGGTGCATGGGTCAGTTTATGCTTAATTAGCTGGAAAGCTTTCTCTTGTTTCTCACCCCAAAGGAAAGGAAATTCCTTTTTCACCAAATCATTTATTGGTGCGAAGAGCATGGAGAAATTAGGCACAAAGCGCCTATAAAATCCAGCGAGACCATGAAAGCTTTTTATCTCTGTTACACTCTTTGGGGTGGGCCATTCTTGAATATCTTTTATCTTTTCGGGGTCAACTTGAACCCCTTTTGTGCTAACTACAAAACCTAGAAAAACTACACTATCTACAGAAAAGGTGCATTTTCCTAAGTTACCAAAAAGATGATTACTCCTAAGAAGAGAAAAAACATGCCTTAGATGTCCTAAATGATCATCTAGGTTCCTAGAGTAAACTAAAATGTCATCAAAGTAAACTACACAAAATTTACCAAGGCAATCCCTCAGTACATGATTCATTAAGCGCATGAATGTGCTTGGGGCATTAGTTAGCCCAAAAGGCATAACCAACCACTCATAAAGACCAAATTTAGTCTTAAAAGCAGTTTTCCACTCATCACCCTCTTTGATCCTTATTTCGTGGTAACCACTTCTAAGATCTATTTTTGAAAATATTTTTGCCCCATGCAATTCATCCAACATGTCATCAAGACGGGGGATTGGGTGCCTATATTTGATGGTGATGTTGTTGATTGCACGACAATCAACACACATTCGCCATTGGCCATTCTTCTTGGGCACCAATAAGATTGGCACAGCACAAGGGCTTAGGCTCTTTTGAACCCAACCCTTCTCCAACAGCTCATTCACTTGAGACTCAATCTCTTGGTCTCCATGGGGTTGGTCCTATAGGTAGGTCTATTAGGTAGACTTGCGCCAGGCACCAAATCAATTTGATGTTCTATACCCCTAATGGGAGGAAGTCCTTTCGGAACCTCATTAGGGAATATGTCATCAAATTCTTTTAAAATATCTTGAACCCCTTGAGGAAGGTACTCATGTGCATGGGCTGTGGTAGTGCTCTCAGCAGAAGAATGCAAAATGGGAGAAGGATTTGATGCTTGTTTGAAAAAGAAGAGATAAAAGGGCTTGTTAGTCAAAGGAGCTTCTTTTAAATCACGTTTAGTAGCAAATAGGCTCATTTTACTAATATTCCCTTTCGAAGGGGCATCACCTTCCGACTCTCTCTCTTTACCCTTTTCAAGCTTTAAGGGTAAAGCTTGTTGTGTTTTTTTTTTGTTTTTGTTTTTCCTCAACTCTTTTCTTTTTCATCGCAAATTGATCCTCAGCCACTTGAGAAGGTGACAAAGGATACAATTTGAAGCGCTTTTCATTATGGGTGAGAATTATTTGGTTGGAGTGACCATGGTGAATAGCTTTTTTGTCAAATTGCCATGGTCTTCCCAACAGGATATGACCAGCCTCCATAGGAACTATGTCACAAAGAATCTCATCATTATAAGATCCTATGGAAATTGGAACCATAACTTGTTCATTGACTACCATCTCCCCTTGCTCATTGAGCCATTGCAATTTGTAAGGTTTGGGATGGGGCATGGTAGTCAAGGCTAGCTTTTCAACCAACCTAGAGCTACAACAGTTACAACAGGAGCCACTATCAACAAGGAGAGAACATACTTTGTCATTTACTTTACATCTTGTATGGAAGATGTTCTCTCTTTGTGACTGGCCAAGCTCTAGAGGTTGGCTTCCAAGAAGCCTTTGAACCATAAAGAGGTCCCCCTCATAAGGAAAAGCTTCCTCACACTCTTGTTCAAAAGTATGTCCCCCTTCTTCTTCACTCTCACTAGAGGAGGAAGATGAGCTATTCTCACTACAAATGTCTTGTCCCCTCATGATCATGGTTTTCTTGTTAGGACATTGAGAGGCAATATGGCCTCTCTCAAGACATTTGAAACATTTGATACTACTTTGCCTCTCAGTAGGCTTAGTAGTAGGGGGTTTTCTCTCTACATGAGGTGTTTTTGTATCTTGAAAATGCTTGGGTTCCTCTTTGGGAAAACCCTTGAAAGAGTTTCCCTTAAGTTGGTCTCTCTTTGAGTAAGAGGGAGAATCTTTTTTAAAGCTTTTTCTCTTGTGTTGATTCTCAGCTCTTACACAAAAGTTCTACCAACTCATCAAGGTTTGAGTATGACAGAAGTTCTACCTTATCTCTAATGTCAGAGCTTAATCCACACAAAAACCTAGCAAGGGTGGCATTGGGTTCCTCAATGATATTGGCCCTTAGTATGAGAAGCTCCATCTTTTGTCTATACTCCTCAATACTTAGGTTATGTTGCCTAAGTCTTTGGAGCCTATCCAAAAGATCCCTCTCATAATATGAAGGAATGTGCCTTCTTCGCAAACAAGTTTTTAAATCATTCCAGTAGTGAATGTCAGACATTTGTTTACGAGTCCTATCCTTGACTAACCCATCCCACCAATGCAAAGCAGAACCTTGAAAACTAAGGGAGGCCAAAGGTACTTTCCTTTCTTCCCTAATTTTATAGCATCGAAAGAGTTGTTCCACTTTGACTTCCCAATCTAGGTAAGTCTCAACATCTTCCCTACCATGAAAATGGGTAGTCTACCTTTGGTTCCCTAGCATGATTTATGTTCTCTTGAGGAGAATGATGATTGTATGATGAATGTGAGTGATACTTATGTTGATTTCTATAGTATTCTTCTTCACTAGAGCTAAAATTCCTAGATGGGGATCTTATGAGAATTCCTTTATTTTTTCTATCACTCTCCCTCCCATATCTCCTCTTACTCTCTTCTCCTCTCCTTCTCTCTTCTTCCTCTTTTTCTCTTTTTCTTTCTAGTTCTTTCCTTTTTCTCTTTTCTTCATCCTCTCTTCTCTCTCTTTGCCTTCTCTCTTCTCGCTCTTTTTTCTCTTTTCTCATTTCCAACATCTCTTTTTTTAACTTTTCCTTCTCGTTTTGTTTTTCCTTTTCTTTTATTTATTTTTCTCTCTCTTTTTCTTCTCTTTTTTCTTGTTCTTTAGCTATCTATTCCCTAAATTCTAAGTTAAGGTTTTCAAGAGTGTCTCCCTTAGAAGTTTTTCTTTGGTTGACTCTTACTTGATGAACAACTATGTGCTCTAGAATGTGTGTGGGAAGTCATGGTGCTTGGATGCTAAAAACTAAAGGGTAGGCCAAAAACTTTTTTTTTCAAGCAACACTCCTCTCTTTTTTTTTTCTCACCTAATGTGGCTTGATGAGTCTTTGGAACTCTTAGCCTCTACACATTTTTTCAAAATAACATAAAATAAAATAAAAGTGCAAGAATGTAAAAGAGAAAGGGCTCTAATCGTGCTCCTAAGGTGTTGAAGGAAGTGTACCACATCTCCCTTCTCCACCTAATTAACGAGGAACTACGCTAAAATTAACCAAAATTATTACAAACCAAGGGAGGGCCTTAAGGGCACTCAAACTCCCAATCTAAAATTAAGTATACACAATACAAAGAATAAAAAAAAATAAAACAAAGTCTTCACTCCAATCTTTTTGGTGTTTGTCTCCTTTTGATCAAGCCCCTTTGAGTTGCATCAACCCACCCCAAGAATGCTACCCTTGTTTCCTCTTGTTTGGACTTGCCAAAATTTTATATATGGAACCTTTCCCAACATTTCCTTACCAAGGCCGAATACAACACAAGACAACAAACAAAGGTGAATAACAAAACAAGGTTCATAAATCCAAGTGGATAGATTAAACAATGACGAACTCAAAGAAGTAAAGAAGACAAGCAAGAAAACATAAGGCTCATAAAGGAAGGTAGCACACAAATAACTTTCCTAGATTAGCTCTAAGTGTAGAGATGAAAAAAGACTCAAACAAAAAAAATAAAATCAATAGTTGCACACTTAATAAAATTTAAGTGACAAAAAACTAAAAAGGTTACTCAAGTAATTTTTTTTTTTTTGAATCACAATTGGTTCCTCATATCAAATGTTTCTACTATTAGGTACACAACTTCAAATTTGTCTTTCTTTTGAGTTCTTTATCTTCTTTTTTTTTTAACTTGAATTTTTCTATTTTTTTTTAAATTTTTCTAATAATTTTGCTGCACCTAATAGCTTGTTGAATTGAAATTTTAATGAGGATGCTTGAAATAATAACGCTTGAGTGAATAAGCACAAAGTAAGGTCACACAATTTTCAAGCAATGCATGTAACTAAAGGCAAAAAAACTTAGTAGTTCCAAATACCACTGAACTAATGGTGCTTAAGGAATGATTTAGGGTTGATTTTGAAGTAAATTGATTGCTCAAATTACTAACACAATTCACCCAAGCTAAAATTCCATAAAGAGGCACCAATAGTGAAGGTAAACCAAGTGGAAAGCTACTAATAATTCAACATAAAACAAGAAACATATAAAGATTAAATTGAGAAAATATTTAAGAACAACAAAGAGATTAATATGCTTGAACTAAAAGCATAAAAGACTTAAGAGACTCAACAAGAGGTTCACCTCTTAGGAGCTCAATTCAAAATGTTTTTGAAGACTTTTTTGTAAAAATTTTAAGAGGCTAAAACCTATGGAATTTAAATGAGACAAAATAGGAACTAACATGACTAGTATTTGACAAAATACAAGATTAAGAAAAAATAAAACACCTAAAAATAGAGAAAAAAATTTCAGCAAGAGACTCAAAACAAAAGGCACAACAAAGTGGCCAAAGTTGATCACCACAATGGTGTGGAAAAATCCTCAACCATGTGGGTTTAATGGTCACAACTTCTTAGGGACAATTTAACTTAAAAAACCAAGGGAAAATTAAGCAACTTGAACACGAAAATAAGATGCAAAGAAAGGGACAAATAAAATCGCATCAAATTAAATGGAACATAGGCGCGTAGATAGAAAGCAAAAACGCATATAATAGCAAGAATAAAAAGTTATACTACTAGACAATAAAGGAAATAGAGATGACAAAAAATGAAGGACTTTAAAATAAAGAGATCAAAGAGATAAACAACAAGGCAAAAAAAAAAATTGAGAAAGAACGTGACCTTTAGAAAGTGGCTCTGATACCACTTGATGTGATCTTTGATGATCACGTGCCCAAAGGATCCTTTCTAAGGTCACTTGGAAGGGAAATGGATTTATGGAGAGGAAAGGAATGGGGTGAGGCGCCACAAATACTAGGTTTGATAAGCCAAAGGGGAGAGGCCACAAGGGAGGGGTCCCTTGATAACTCTTAGAAGCTCTCACAAAGGAGAAAGAGGGACACTCAAAGGTAAGAACCTCACAACCAATATGGTCTCTAGGATTAAATTCAAGTGTAAAAAATACAAGTGAGGGAGGAGCTCCTATTTATAGAGGTAGCTAACCTCTTGAACAAGATAACCTAAAAAAGAAGGGTTAGGATTAAAAGGAGAGATCTAAGGGAGGAGGATTGAGAAACAATTCCCTCCTTAGATCATCAAACTTGGTGCCCAAGTTTCTCAAACCAAGGGCCAAGATTCCTTCTTATTAGCTTAGGGAGTTTATGTAGGAAAAGAGGGGTGTAGATATCAAGGCTACCCCTTATTTCCTTCATAAAGACCCAAAAAGCTAAATCCACCCTCTAAATTCCTAAGACACCTCCTAAAAATAAAAAATGGACTAAATACATGTCCCAAATTAAATTCTTAATGCTCCTCAAAATTAAAATAAAGGAAAATTATATTTTATTAACTAAAGTCCCTAGCCTAATATCTTCACTCTCCATAGGAGGTCAAGTCTTCCTTTGTCTGCAAGGGTTAGGTCTTCTTCAATCCTTCTAGCCATGGCCCTAGTGATAGGTCCTTGGCTAGGCATGGTCACATCAGATCTACCAAGAAGAAAAGCTATTTGGCACTCTGAAATAACCCCCCCGTCCAGCACTCTCTTAAGCCTCACAAACAACATTTATGGAATAATTGTTTGGACACTTGAAATCAGAGAAATAGGGCAATAGCTAGAGTCAAAGTATTGTCCACCTTAGGAATCAAAGTTGAGAAAAAGGACGTAACTCCTTTAGGTAGCTTCTCAGAGCTATGAAATTCTTGAATCGTTTTAATGTCATCCTTACCTATTATCTCCCAACAAGATTTATAGAAATTCATACCAAAACCATTCGGACCCAAACTACGACCTCCTTCACAAGCCCATACAACTTCCTTGATCTATTCTTTGGAAAATGGTTCTTCTATTGATACCGTTTGGATGTCTGAAATTTAGGTGAAATGAACCTCATCCAGGGTAGACTTGACAAAATCTTTCTCCCTAAATAGCTCCTAAAAATTATCCAACAATGTAGATTTCACCTCATCAACAGTATCCACCCAATCATTGGCTAAATCAATTGCCAATATGCTATTCTTTGAACATCTCATTTTGAAACAATTATGAAAGAACTTTGAGTTGTTGTCATCATGCACTGCCTTTGATAATTGCCTAAATTACCTATTTTTATACAGGTAAAATAGAGCAGCTATCCTCATTCCAACTTATTTAAAACCTTGTCTTCCTCCTTTTTATACAAAAATTGAATACTTAGAAAAAATTATTATAGATATACTTTTGGACATATTTTACTTCTATTTTCTTATTTTCTATTATTTGAGTTAGGTTTTTAAAGAAGGGTAGAAGAAGTGTTGGAAAATTATGAAGTCTCGAGCTAACGCCCAACAGCCAAGATGTGGTTGCCTAGTGATGGCTGGCCAACGACGAAAATATGGCTGCCCAATGCTTGCTAACCTGAGAGGGTTATTTTTCTCTCTTAGCGTCCAATGCCCACAAAGTGGTCACTTAACACAGGTGTTCGAATAGAGCCCCATTTATAAAGAAAAAATTGTAAATTAGAGAGGCATGAAGAGAAGCAGCATAAAGACTAGGGTTTTCATTTATCCATCATTCTACTCCCATTTACATTCATTTTGTAGCTCCATGCTATTAATCATGTTTTCCACATCCATGAACGACTAGATTCTTTTGGTTGGGGTTTTGATGCAACTCTGTATTCAACTTTATTGTATATTTTACTATATTAATCTAAGTTTATATAATTCATCGTTAGAGTTTTTATTTACACTACATTTGATTTACAGATATTTTGTGATTTCGTTTGATGAATGAACTCAGAAAAGAGATTTTGCTTGTGAAATGAGAAGAGCTAACAATGAGATTTACTTCTCGGGAGAGAGTAAATCTCATTGGCTATCTTGAGCTCCTTTTATTAATATGGATTATTGACTTTAATTGTGTGAGGGATCTATGGTCTAAATCCCAAATAGCTTAGTCTCTTACTCTTGAGGAATTAGGGAAAGATTATTTTTATGAGTAACAAGAACTTGAGTGATGAACAATGATTTGATAGAGTATATATGTATTAGAAGGACGAAAAAGTGAAATCAAAACCCCATCAAGCTTCTCGTCATATATATATATATTTTAGCTTATTTAAATGCTTTTTATTTTCAGTCAATATAGAATAGTTTCAATTTAATTCTCTATTATTTGCAAGTAATTATTATTAGATTCTTAGAGTATCAATCCAGTATCTGTGGAATCAACCCAATATATATTGGAAACTACCATGATGTGCACTTGCTAGGAGTAGATTAGAAAATTTGCTCTAGCTTGTTTCTGGTGCAGTTGACGAGGACTAGCATTTGATATTTTAGAATTTTAGTAATTTTGCTTGACTACATTCATTTATTCTTTTAACTATTTATTTATTATTTTTCATATATATTCTTTTGCCATGTATTGACCTATGGCTCGAACTTCCTTGTTTCGTGTTTATGCGTGATAGACTTTAGGTTGATACACTATTAATTGATCCTGAGATTGAAAGGACAACCGAGAGGAACAATAGCTTAACAAAGAGAAGGAAGCTTCTTGAGAACCTAACTAGCATAACGACACATATTCATTAAACCCCTCTGCTTGAATCTATAGAAGGATAACCTATGGCAGAGGAAGAAGAAGTTTATCAGTCTAGAGGATTACACTACATATACTGGACCAAGGCAGTTCAACAGTATAGCCAGGCCTATCACTGAAGCCAGGAATCTTGAAGTGAAGCCTACACTCATTAACTTGGTCTAGAACACTTATGATATGAATGCAAAAAATAATGACTTTTCATTTTTTTTAACATTTCATTAATTTAGGAATTAATGTAACATGCAATTAATCATATGTGATAATTGCCTTATAATGAAGTATTTAATTTTTCTTTTAGAAGTTATGATTTTGAACAGCCACCTAGTTCTATAAATAGGGGCTGAATTGTACTCAAAAGGAACCATTGAATTAGTGAAATTATATTTGGGTTTTACCCTTTTGTGAGAGATGAATTTCTCTTTAGAACTTATCAAGAAATTTTTCCTTGTGGCGTTCTGCTAGACTTATCAAGGATAAATCACCACCCTTGTGGCTTCATATGACTTATCTTCCATCCTTGGAAGTGGCGTCATCTATCCCTCCGTTAAACCATTTTCATCCTTTCCATTTTCTTGTTTACCTAATTCTCATTGTTTTGTTAACTTATTACCTTCCAACCTAGATAGATCCGCAAAACAAATCCAACCCTTCTGGATTTCTATCAAATCAATTCTCTAGGCTATCTCATGAATGCCTGTACACTCACCTCAATACATTTCTGGATATTTGCAATATAGTGATGATTCAACATGTAAATGATGTTGTCATCTAGTTGAGAATATTTTCCTTCTCACTAGTAGGTAAAGATAAAAAGTGGTTTTAGTCCTTCCTGTATAATTCTTTGATGTCATGGGAAGATTTGGTGGACAAGTTCATCACTAAGTTCTTTCCTCCAGCCAAGGTGAATCAGAAGAAGATTGACATATCTAGCTTAAAGGGAGTCAAGGAATCACTTTGTGAGGCATGAGATATGTACAAATCACTACTCAGGAAGTGTCCAACCGATGGGTTTGATGAAGGAACCCAACTCACCATTTTCCTATGTGGGTCAGAGCCTTAAACAAAACTCCATTTGAACGCTTCAGCCGAAGGCTCAATTTTCAACAAAACTTCTGAGCATGCTAGAAGGATTATTGAGAATATGACTTCCATTGATTCAAAGGTTCAGTATTCACGAGGCTCATCTCAAAGAAAGGGGTTTATAAGTTAAATCATGAAGATGCCCTTCTAGCTTAAAACCACAAATTGGCTCAACAGATAGAGAACCTCACTAAGAAAATATCCTTGATTTTTCAACACTTGGGAAGCATGCATCACACCTGTCCCTCTTAGGACTCTCAGCCAATATACCAAGCTCAAAATGTGAAAGGATGTGAGTTATGTCGAGGAGCAGATTTCAGTGGCAGTTGCCTTGTCCCAGTGGTTCTCATGAAGAAGTTAATTATATGGGAAATCAAGGCAAATAAAATTTCTATGGTAATAATCCTCCTTCCTATAATGCTTTCAACTAAAATTAGAGGAACAATAACAATTTTTTCGGCTCCTTAAATAGACCACTTTTCTAACAATAACCTAATTACTTCCAATCAAGATTCTAGGCCACAATTAGTATTAATCTCTCCATCAACCACCTTAGGTATAGCAGACTCAACAAGCACCCTCTTGTAGTTTTAAGGAAACTATCAAGGCATTTATTGAAGCTTCAATGGCCAAGAAAAAGCAGACAGATGCCTCAATTAAGAACTTGGAAACTCAAATGGGGCAAATAGCTAATCAGGTTGCTGAGCTTGAAAATGGATCATTCTCTACTCAGTATCCAACCAAACCCAATGAGCATTATAATGCAATTATGACTAGAAGTGGGATAGTGTTTGAGGAGAAGAAGAGCCTAGAGGAAGTTGAGAGTGGAAAATTCATTAAGGTGCATTTAGGTGAAGAAAAGAGTGAAAAAGAAAGAGCTATAAAGGACAAGGAAAAACAGAGATAAGGAGAGAAAAAAAAGAGGAATTGAGTGAGGGAGAAAAGGACAAAGTGAGGAATAAAAGGGGTAGGTTTAAGCACTAGGTGGAGAGAGGTAAAAGAAAGAAGAAGTTCGAATCTATCACACCTAATGAGCTACCATACCCCCTATTCAATCCAGGAAAGATACTGAAAGGCAATTAGCTAGGTTCTTGGATATCTTCAAGCAATTGGAGATAAATTTGCCCCTCTTTGAAGCTCTACAGCAAATGCCCATCTTCTCAAAATTCATGAGATAGCTAATGAAAAAGAAGTGGAAGTACAAAGTTTATTAAAGTTGGTGGCAAATGCAATGCTATCATGCAAAAGTGGCTTCCATCGAAAGCTAAAGATCAAGAAAGCTTCAACATCCCCTACACAGTTGGAAAGTTTCATGTTAAGAAGGCATTAATAGATTTGGGATCTAGCATCAACCGCATACCTCTCTCAATGCTCAGAAGAATTGGGGATGTGGAAGTGAGGCCTACTAAGATGTCTTTCCAACTAGTAGACTGTACCATAAAAAAGCCCTTTGGAATTGTTGAAGATGTACTAGTGGAAGTGGATAGATTTGTTTTTCTAGTGGACATTATTATAATGGACATTGGTGATGATGTTGAAGTCTCAGTCATACTTGGTAGACCTTTCATGAAGACTATAAGAGTCATGATTGACATGGATACCGACACGTTCAAGTTGAGATTGTAGAATGAAGAAATCATTTTTAAGAAGTTTAATCATCCAGTCAATAATGAAGTGTGTTGCCTAGTGGGCTCTTCTAGTTGTGGACACATCACTAAAGGTGGCTCAATTCAGATTCCAACACTTGTGGAGAATGGTGATGAGGGAGAGGAAAATGAAAAGTTTAACCTCTCATCCATCAAGAGGAAGAAGAGATTAAGACTTCATGAAGATAAAGGAATTCTTCTCAATATAACTCCCTAACTATGCAAACATTTATTGAGGGCAAATCTTGGAATGGTGGTTGACAGACAGACTACCACCAGTGTTTTTGATGTCCACTAAGGACATGTGGACCGTCAGGCTCTGATGTAAAACAAGGGCTCATTGGGAAGCAACCTAATTATTTATCCCCTTTCTTGTTTTTACTTTTATGTGGTTTTAGTGATTTGTGTTTGTGTGGCGTGTAGGTGAATTATGTATGTTTTTGCTTTTAGTAGTAGTTTAGAGTAGTTATGTTTCTGTTTTTAGTTGTAGTTGTGTTTTAGTCGATGCTTTGTTAGGGTAGTTAGTATAGGTTGTTGTTATTCTAGACTAGCTATTTACTTATTGTTTTGGGTGTTTAGTTTAGCAGTTTGGTGTTTTGTGCTTATAGTCAATATTTATGTTTGAGTCATGTAGTCATGGTGTGTGTTTCAAGTTTTAGCTTTTACTATGTTCAATTTCAAGTATAAATGTGCATGTGTGTGATTCAAGTTATATTTTGTGTGTTTGTGTAGTCATGGTACCTAGTTTGTGCATTTGTAGGTATTTTTAATGTGTTTTAGGAGTGAATTTGGCACATGTGTGTTTTATGAGTTTTAGTGTTCATTTTGTGCATGTGAGTGTGTGGGCAAGTTTATTTAGTGATAAGTGAGTAGTCGTATGTGATTAGTTGTGCTATTTATTGTGTATTTTGTATTTTTGCTATGTGAGTTGTTTACGCCTGAAATGTACATACTAGGAAGTTTTGAGGTTTTGGGTATTTTTGTCAATTTTAATGTTTAGTCAAGTTTTCTTGGTGTGTAATAGTGTAATTGTGATGTTAGTTGTGAAGATTTGTGTTTAGTTTGTGTTTAAGGTATGTCAATTGTGTATTTAGCAAATTTCCTCACTTTTGTCTTGTGAAATTGTATATGCATTAATTTGTCATTTTAGTGTTAAATTTGTGGATTTGGGAGCTTGTACAAGTTTTTTTAGTGTCTCATAGTATGTTTGTGATGTTTGTTTACTCATTTCATGCATATTGTGTGTTTTGACCAGTTAAGTTGTGATCTTAGGCATATTCATTCATTAGTTTTGTGTTAGATTGCATTTGCATAATTCATTAGTTTTAGTGTTGATTTTGTGATTTTGATTGTTTAGACATGTGTATTTAGGTCCATGTGTGGTAGTGTGTTGTTAGTTGAGCCAAATTCACCGTAGATTTCATTCTGAGTGCGTGAGTTATGAGTTTTTAGGCACAAAATCTGGTTTTTAAACCAAATTGTGCAATCTGTTACAACGCCCAACCCTTACCATATGGCTATTGGGCTCCAGTTCTGTAAATTTCTACAAATTAGATTTTTTTGCTTATGAAATCCCAACACCCATCTGTGGTTGTTGGGCACTCATCTTTTTTCTATTTTTTGCATATGAACAATAGGCGTTCTTCTTGTCAGTGTTGGACGTTCGTCCCAGATTTGTGTGCATCTTGGCTTTTGATTTCTAGTAGGGGTACCTAGTGGTAGTTCTATGAGTGTTGGGCGCTGACTCACAGAGACTGTTATTCAACCCTCTTTTTTGTGCTTTCACGCATCCTTTCATGTTTTCTTTTCTATGATTTTGATGTTATTGATTATGTATGTTGTTGGTGTTCTAAATCTATTTTGCAAGAGCATCCTCCATGGTCATCACGTGACTCAGTCCTTAGGAGCATGGGGACCAAACTCATTTCTGTGAGAAGGGGAGAGGTCCTCCGGAGCAATTCCAGAACACACTATATGTAAATCTTTCGTACATTTCATTACATCTGCATTTTGTTAAGTGAAATTGCATAAATTTCCTATTGGGTAGCTTTAGTGGACATTGTTTTGTTAGCATGGGCATTGTGTTTAGATTCATTATCTTCCTCTTTATTAGTGATCAAAATGCTCTTATGTTGTTTTTTAGGCATTTTTCACTTGTGGGTGCCATAGAGTAAGTTGAGTTAATTGGGCACTGTTGATTCTTTTGGTAAGTATGTGTGGATTTGTGAAGGAGAGAATTAACCTGTGTGAGGTTTTGGGCTTAAATGATGATTATTGTGCAAGTCACTATATACTCCATGTTGTTGATTTTGCTTGATTCTAATTGACTAATTCTTTGCATGCATGATTGAAAAATTACCAAGGTCTTGTTTCTTTATGCAACCACTTAGCTAAATAACCTACCTATTAAATGCTTGACCTTTGATTCCCCTTTTTGAGCTTTAACTAAATTTATTCTTGTTTATGAACCCTTGAGCTAAAACTAGTACATTATACATTTCTTTACCTTGGGGTTGAGAAAGTGTATACATGAGATTGGTTCTACAACAAGTTTGGGGGAGAGTGTCTTTGGAAAGTCAAGTACATTGAGGTTTAAGTGTGTTACATATTTAATACTAAAAAAATAAGGAAGAAACAAAAAGAAAGTTGAAATAAAAAGTTTGGTCATTGATTGGTGCATATTGGTAATCTATTAAAATGAAGCATTTATCCTCATTCCAACTTATTTAAAACCTTGTTTTCCTCTTTTTTATACAAAAATTGAATACTTATAAAAATTTATTATAGATATACTTTTGGGCATATTTTACTTCTATTATGTTTTTTTCTATTATTTGAGTCAGGTTTTTGAATAAGGGTAGAAGAAGAGTTAGAAAATTATGAAATCTAGAGTTAACGCCAATATGGCCACCCAACACTTGCCAACCTGAGAGGGGTTATTTTCCTTTGCTTGGCGCCCAACACCGGTGTGCGAACAGAGCCCTATTTATAAAGAAAAAGTTGTGAAAATAAGAGGCATGAAGAGAAGCAGTGTGAACACTAGGGTTTTTCATTTATCAACCTTCTACCCCAACTTACATCCATTTTGTAGCTCCATTCCATTAATCATGCTCTCCACATCCATGGATGGCTAGATTCTTTTGGTTGGTATTTTGATGTAACTCTATCATGAACTCTATTAATCTAAGTTTATCACTCATTGTTAGACTTTTTCTTTACCCTGCATTTGATTTATAGATATTTTGTGGATTTCATTTGTTGAATGAACTTAGGAGATGGATTTTGCTTGTGAAATGAGAAGAGCTCTCAATGAGATTTATTTCTCAGGAAAGAGTAAATCATTAGCTATTTTGAGTTCCTTTTTAATACGAGTTATTTGACTTTAGATTGTGTGAGAGATCATTGGTCTAAAGCTCAAATAGGTCACTTTCTTATTCTTGAGGAATCGGAGAAAGAGTATTTTTATAAGTGATAGAAATGTGAGTGATAAACGATAATTTGATAGAGTATTTATGCATTATAAGGACGACAACGTGAAATCGAAACCTCACCAAACTTCTCATCATATATATTTTAGCTTATATTTATGATTTTTATTTTTAGTCAATACAAAATAGTTTCAATATAACTCTCTATTATTTACAGTAATTATTACTAGGATTTTCAGAGTATCAATCTAGTCCATGTGAGATCGACTTGATACATATCGGATACTACATTGACAGGTGCGCTTGTCGGGAGTAGAGTAGAAAATTTGCTCTATCACCACCTCTTACTAGCTTCTTTATTAAGTCTTTCACTTGTTTTGATGTATACCCTTTCTCATGTAATTCATCTAGACAATGTGAAACTTTGACTCTAATTTATAATTTATATTGAAATACATCAATAAATATATATATATATGTCCATGTGTGGTATAACCTAATATCTTACAATAAATGTTATTACAATTAGTTAATTTACAATAAATGTTATTACAATTAGTTAATTTACAAAATTTTCACACATTTAAAAAAAAAAATTGTATGAAAGAACTTGTATATTATGATAAATTAATTTATAAACAAAAATTGTTTCTTTGTATTTTATTTTTGTGCTTGTCGAAAAATTCACTCAAACATATGCTATATATTCTTTAATCTTATTTAAAAAAATTAATCCGCAGGCTGCAGGTGTTACAAATTCAAACTCGAGGGGTAGCTTTGTATTTTTATACAGAGAACTAATTTAAATTAATTGGAAATATTACCATATTCTGATAATGCGGGGTTGCATAAAGCCACACATTAAACTTAATAATTAAGTTTTGGATAAGTATATAGTACAGGTTTGTTTATTTATTTATTTGAGTACTATATAAAGGCTCGTTTATACTTATTGAACATTTGAATTAGCTTTTTTTTTTTTCTGTCAAGATCGAGGAACTGTAAATTGACCATTATTTCTAAAAAAAGATTTTGTAATTTCACTCCTTGCGGATTTAAACATGTGGTTAGAAATTGGTGCATATGTAAAAACATTGGTTGGAATGCATATTTTAAAGATTTTGAAAAAATGTTACACCTCCATTAAACATGAAAAATATACATTCTCATAAATAAAATTTGAAGTAACACAGTTCTTGCTTTAAAATTAATAAGCATAACTTCAGCCACTTGAATTTTCAAATGGTTTGGCAAACAAACACTTAGTCACACTTAGTCTTTGACTTTCAATCAATAGAGATATATACCCTAACAAAAGAAATAATGGAAAGATAGAGCACACTCTAATAATTAATGAAACAAAATATTAATTGGCTATTAGCAATTTATATTAAGATCTAATAGCTAGAAGACTTTTAAATTTATATTAATTAATTATATAATATTTAAGTTTTCTATGACAATTTAAAGTGGAACAGGTTAAATTAAAAAATAATAAAGTAAATAAATAGTCTGGAAAAGCATCTTAATTTATTTCGATCCTCCAAGGTATCACTATCACAAGTCAGATCTTACAATTATCAGAACATATGCAAAAGTCAACTTTTGGAAATTGGAAGTTTATTTATTTAGTTTTAAAAAAATGAGACAGTTCTGCTTTTTTTTTTTTTTGTTCTGAGATTTAATTAATCTAGGCAGAATGCAAGAATTTTTATCCCCAAAAATAATAGAAAATTGGACATTGGTTGAAGTCAGTGCAAAGAAAAAAGGAAAAAAAATAAACTCCTCTGATTTTAAATTCTGAAAGTCACTTAATGGACACCCACAAATCCTGTGTAAGATACTAAGAAAGTAGACAGAGTAAATCTTCCATTTTCTTTGTAGGAAAATGGTTATTATATAGGTTTAAATTTAATAGAGATGTATTTTTTTCGACTGGAATAATAACTCACAACTATACCGGTTAGATATGAAGTAGATGACAGTTCATAGTCCCTTTCTATGAATGATGATCCAAGTTTTTATAGAAGAGAAACTTTGTTGATTCCTTGATACTGAACCATCATCTCTTTTTGTACGGATGTATAGAATATGAAAAGTTTTGTTTCATAATTAAGGTATATATAATATATTCTACTTTTCCTTTCAAAAAACAAAATCTTCCATTTCCTTTACAACCAATTGTCAAGAAGAAGAAAGTCTTCGCAGCAGGTGCTAATACTGTCTAAGGGTATTTTCTTACAAGTTCCATATATATCAGTATATAAATGGATGCATTTGTGAAATAGAAGAGCAATGCATGTATTGTTGTCAGAACAAAAAAGAGAGCAAGTAATATATCTATTGTCAGAATAATGCAAGAATTATAAGATTATTGAGGTTGGACATATAGGAAAGAAAGAGGTCATGAAAAAAATAGTGTAGGTTCAAATCTAACAATCTAACACTGTTTGTGGATAAAATAATCAACATTTGTTATTAATAATTTTTTAGTGTTATTATATGAGTTATAAGGTTGATTTAGTGGTAAATTAAATTTTTTTGAAGAAAAAAGAAAGGAGAAGTTGCAAGTTCAAAATATTCTATCAATAAAACTACTAAAAACTAATATTTTTTTATAAAAATTATTAGTGTTATTATCTAGTATATTTTTTAAATTATTAAGTAAATTTCATTGTACTAGCATTTGATTAGTTAGAACATTGGATGCCTTTTTATGGATCGACTGAGCTATGCATGTAATTTAGGTCATTTATAAATGTAGTTTTCTTTTTTAAAATAAGAACTTAGTTTTATATAGTTTTTATCATTAGAGCTTGTTGATTTACCTATCTAGTAGAATTAGAACTAGTTCCTATTCTTGAGTTCTTAGTATTAAAAACATATCGTTGAAGTATTTTTTATTTTCGTTGTTAGGTTTAAATTTGGCTCTTTAACCTTGTTTTTTTATCTTCCCTTTTAAGAAATAATGTTAACTTAAATATATTAGTCACATTAGTATTCTAAGAACATAATATTTTGGATAAACTATATCTTTTTATCACTTATAAATTAACTTCTGTCATAAACTATTTTAAGTAGATAAAATATTAAAAATATTTTTTTTAAAATATTATCTATAATTATTCTCTTTAAAATCCGATAATGTAGTAAGTTATTGGACTAAAAAGTCATTTAGAATCTATTTGGATAAGTTTTCTTAAAAATACTTTCAGAATAAAAAAAAGAAAGAAAAAAGTAAAAATGTTTCTCTTCTTTCAAGTTAATTTTAGTTAATATGTAGAAGTTATCTCACATGGTTTTTTAAAAATTAATTTGTTAAAGGTCACCATTTAAAAAAAAATATGAAAAGTTGCTTTGAATTTTTTTTCTTTTTTTTTTGTATTAGAAGTATTTATGAAAAAACTACCCTAACAAACCCTTAATTGTTGCTTGACATAGAGATTAAAAGCAAAATTATCATTTGAGAACATACAACAACTAAAACAACAAAAAAATATTTGAATGACGAAAATAAAAATAAATTATTTTCCAGAGTCTAACAAGTTATTTATAATTTGAAACAATTCATTTTTATCCAAATATTTACAATTTATAATTGTAATAATATTTTATTTTTACCGTCTAAAGTTGCAAAATACAATTATATCTTCTTTGTAACCTAAATGTAAAATAATAAATCTTTTAATTTAAATATAATTGAAGGTTAATTATCTTCACTTTATTTACTAGTGAAGTGAATAAGACTGAGTTGCAAGATCCTTTTTTATGAAGTGAATAAGGTTAAGTTGTTGGCTATAGCTGAGTCAATGGCATATTATCATGGGTTTTAGAACCTAATTATTGAGTCTGATTCCCTGAACACGGTAAAGTTGTAAAGAAAGGGTACATGTAATATAAATCATGCATATTTTCCCATTGTAGATCGTATTATTAAGGCTAGTGGAAAGACAATTAACTGTAGTTTCAATTATTGTCATGTGAGGTGAATATCTTAGCTGATGATTTTGCTAAGTTGAGTCATCTTCAATGTATTTTTTAGGATTAATTCTATTAATTGATTTTTTGTGGTTTAAGTTTTTGTCCATACCCTTCATAAACAAAAAAAAAACTTGATTTACTAGTGCTTCAAAATATCTTTAAGGATTTATTTTTAAGAATTTTATTTTGTATTTAAGTTATAAAGTTTTAAAAATTACTTTAAAAATAAATTTATTTTTTATCAAATTTCATAAAATTAAATAATATTAACTAATTTTCTTAATATTTCGTATTAATTAGTTAAATTTGTTTTCTATATATTGGTGGGGAGGGAATATATCCATATAAAATAATCAAAAAACTAAAGTTAGCATCGTGTGAAAGTGTTGTTCCATTAGGGGGAAGTGTTTCCAACCACACACCATTGTGAAAGGCACCACCACTCATGACTTTATCAGTTTCAGTTTTATATCTACAATCTTTTTCTGTTATACAATGTGGGTGTCAATTTTAAAAGATTTAGAGCATTAGAATCAAAAGTTTAAAAATTGTATTAGTTAATTGGTATACACTGATATTTAATCATGACTTTGATTTGTTGTTTATTTGATTTTTAAAGTAGTTATGAGTAAAGTCAACAAATTACTATAAATAAAGGATTGAGATTGGATGTCAATATAAAAATTTTTACACTACAGTGTATGTCAATTAAACTCAAATTGTATTTATAAAAATCAAAATGGAGTATTTCAAATTATAAAAATTAAAATAAAAAATTAGTTTAATTATATAAAAAATAATTAAACCAAAAATATTTTACAGTCAACGTGGGAAAAAGTAGTGGCAGACCATTCACTTGAACTCTCCACTACAGTTTCAGTATGACTGGGACTCACGTCACGTGATCAAAAGCTTGGTAAAGGGAAAGAGTATATGATATCATGTGAATGTGAATTTTAACTTCAGAAAAATGTTAGAAACGTGCTTTTTAAGGACATTTTAATTAAAAAAAACACTTATACACAGTTGGTATAAAAGAGTTTTATATTGATAGTTAATCATAATTTTTTATGTATATTAAATTTGTTATTTATATAAATTAATATTTTAAAAGTCATTTAAACGAAGGGTTGTGATTAACTGACAACGTAAAATTTTCTTTCAATAGAGGTGTTAAAACTCTTTTAGTTAATTAAAATTAATTACAATCTTCAAAACTTGTAATTAATGCTACATTGTATGTACTATTTTTTCACCAAAAAATATATATATAATATTTTCTATGTTATTTTAGTTTTTAATGAATTTTAAATTTTTAATAAATAAAAAACTAAAAAGTGTCTAAAAAAAGTTGGTTGACAACCACTACTTGTATCTTAAACATCAATATCTAGTGGCAATCCTTGTAAAATTAACTACCTAGAAATAAAGGTAAAAGTTCTGAACAAACTATTTTTTAGATACTTTATAGTTTTTATTTAAAAAGTTAATAATGTATAAATAGAATTAATTAAAAAAGGAAATAGTTCTCACCAAACTCATTTTTAGATACTTTTTAGTTTATTATTTAATAAATGGCTAATAATGACCATGGTTAACAAAATAAAAAAATGGTTAATAATGTATATATATAATAAATTAAAAAAAAACAATAGTTCTAAACAGACTATATTTTATATTTATACATTATATCTAAAATGTTATTCAATATCAAGTATCTGAAACATTAATAACCACCCTTGAAATAAAATTAAGTAAATTTATACACATCATAGACAAAAATAAAACTATATTTATATATATAGTTAATCAGCTAATGACTTCATGACACTTAACTATATATCAACAAGTATATATAATTTTTTAAATTTATTGTGCAATATAAATAATTATAATTTTACATATGATTAACCATATTCAACTTGTGGGTGTTAGCTGTAAAATCTTTGGATGTACAAATTTCTTTTTCCTTTTTTATCTCATTTTGGTCATTTTGAATAAAGTTTTTTAAGCAATTATAGAAAAATAGAAAATGTATTCAATACTCATGAAGAGTTATTATGGTGGTTCGGAATGGCATAAAGGCACATTGCTTGTGATCCAAAAGAAAGAAAAAAGAATTGATCCTCTGAATACATGTTCCTAGCAACTCTGAACCTAATCCTTCAACTGGTTGGAATTGAGAAGAAGATGGGATGCTAACTGACATAATTTGCATGTTAGAGAATTCTCCACCTTCATTTTATTTCAGACCTATTTGACATCACGAATATGTCAGTAAAGAAAAAAAGAAGAAATAAGTAGAAAATGAGTAAAAAATTAAAGTTGTTTAATGGAAGCGAAATAGAATAAAAAAACAGAAAATTTGCATTAAAAGTTAATAGGTAAATAAAAAATTCATTTTATAAATTTTATTTAATATAATAATATTTATTATCTTATTTAATATAATTTATTATCTAAATTATATTATTAATATTATTATTTAAAAAGTTGTTCTTTACAGATTCTTCTCTCCACATTTAAAACTTTGTCATTGATAATGTTATAACCTCTGAAAAGAAATTGTTGAAAGGTAGCTCCTGGAGAGTGGTTTCTTTCCAGATATTTTAGTATCTTACTATCAGCACAGATTTCTGAAGTTATAGAGAAAAACTTTCCACACAAATCCCACAACAAATCAACATCTTTCCCCATATCAAACATGCCAAAATTGCTTAAAGGCAATGTTTAGATAACTTATTGACAAGTACTTGGAAGGAAAGAGAATAAAAAATAAATTAAATTAAACTTCTATCCTAACCTTAAAATTAATTTATAACCAATTTAAAATAAACTTTTAAAAAATTGAATTATAAAGTTTTTATAAATTAATATTAAACAAATTACAAAAATATTAACTGAATTTTGATATAACATTTAAACTAAACATTTTAACAATATAATAAATCAAAATAAATTAAACAAAAATATTCCCTATACTTAAATTACTAGGTTTAAAAATATCTCACTATTATATAGTAATTTATTAAGGTAATAATAATAAGGGTAGAACATTTCCATCAAAGATCTAGTGTTCTTGGAAAGGAAGGTTTTAATGTTCTTCAAAGTGAAATTTCTTTAATCTAGAACAATCTCAAATATTTTAAACCTTAAAAGTATAGAAAACAACTAAAAAGAAATATTGTTTTGGTATAATTTTTTAATCTATTGACTCAGCGCAAAACTCCAAAAGTTTACCAAGTTTACACTCAATCTATCAAAGGTAACTCTATTAAAAAGAAGTTTGCATACGAATTAATTCATAGAAGATAAATAGACTTTTAAACTCAAAATTTAGTAAGTTAACTCAAAATTTGGATAATTATGTAATAATTTTTAAGCTTAAATATATGTTTAAATATGTTTTTAGTTCCTAATAAATTTTGTATTTTGTCCTTGGCTATGTTTAGACAATGCTAATTTTCTAAAATGTGGTTTAGAAAACATTCTAGAGAACAAAAGCAAAATAAAAATTTAGTAGAGACTAAAAGTTTACTAGGAACTGAAATCAAAATTTTCAAATTTATTAGAGATAAAAACATATTTAAGTCTTAAAAACATTAGACTAACACCTCATGTGTGTTTAAAAAAATTACATTTATAATCTCTCAATCTTAGACTTACACCCCTAAAATACTAAGTAATGGTTAAAAACATGTTTTTATAATTACATGAAACTTTACAAGATGTCACCCTAATTTGTTCATTAATTTATTTATGCACACAAGTTAATTCATGAGAGAAAATAAACTTGCGTTACCTTTTTATTTCCTTCTACTATAAGTGTCTATTGTAAAGTTTATTCAAATATGACCTTATCATATTTCAATGTGTAGATTAGTACTCCTAAGTTGAAAAGTACTGGTAGCACTCTGGATAAGTTCAGTTATTTTTCACAGTGAAAACAAAATTCAAGATGTCCAAGATTCCTCACCCCAGATCTTCTAACGGCTAGTTAATAAATTCACACTTGCATTCCAAGCAAAGTATCAGGGTGTACAGCACAAGAATCCTGAAGTGAACCTACCTTTGCTAAATTCAAGTTGATCAATTCAATCATTTGAACTCCAAGAAAAATATCAAGGTGTACAGAATCCTGAAGTGACCCCAGCTTTGCTACTTGCTAGTTGATCAATTCAACCATTTGCACTCTAAGAAAAATAAAACCTAAGAATTCTGACCTTAGCCTATCTAGTTGATTCAGTCATTTACATTCCAATCAAAATTGAGCTGTATGGAAACAGCTAGCCACTGGATAGAACTAGAAGCTACAGAATACAAATACTTGAAGTTCAAAAGCATATATACAAGGAGATCACAGCAACCAAAATAGTGACATTTCCTTGCCTCTTTTATCTAAAAGGGTAGCATTGTTACAAGAAATTGGCTTTTCTTATTTGTGGTTAAGCTACCAGGAAGCAGCTCATAATCACATTACTTAACCAAACTCAAGAATGGACTGGTTTTATAGGTAATGTATGATTCTGTTGATTCTTGCTGGTCTTCTAGTCCAAACCTTGGAACCTCGGCATCAGCAGGTAACTTTTGCAGTTTTGGAGAGTCAGATTTTTGTGTCACATTCATGGCTTTTGAGCTTTTTCCTTGAAGACATTTACTTCCAATGACATCTTGCTTCAAGTTAACTAGTGTTGTAAGAGGAAGATCTACTATGTTAATTTCCATCTTGTTGAACATGAGGTTTGCAACTGCTCTGTCAATACTGTTGGTCTCTGATTCCATTGGTTTATTCTCCTCAGACCTACACAACATTTCCAAGGTTTACATCATTAAATTAGTTGTGGGAAAGACAAAACTGTATACTAAGATCTGGAATTGTGTCTAACACTACCAATGTTCCGTGTGTTAAAATGAGAATTACAAAAACTGTTAGTTAATGTGGAAAACTAAACTAGATAACAGAACTATCTTTGATTGATAATATTTTTACACCAACAACAAAGCATGCTTCATGCCCTAAAAGGACTAAAGGAGATTGATTGCAATTTTTGTTAAGTAGTTTCAACGCAAACCAAGCAGCAGTTATGCTGTTTTGCAAATCAACAAAGAGAATTGCTGTTTCGCTATAACATGTAGCAACTTAAGGCCTGAAGAACATAACAGAGTTGTAGCATATCTAAATTAAGTACCTCATGGCTTCATTGTAAATTGAGCGTGGTATTTCCTGATGCATGTTAAGACCTCCATCTAAGTCCTCTAGTACATGTTTTGTATTTCTAGCAAGACGGTACAGGGCATCTCGGAAACAAATGCGAGTCTTCTCAGTGAGCTAATAATTTAAGACATGGAAAAAAAATTAGCAACAGGTATCATTTAGTCAGAAATGCTAGCAACAGTGCAACACGTTATTTTCATTACACTCTTTATTAACGAGTGAAATCTGTGAGTCTCACTCGATAGGGAGTGGGATTACAATTTTTTATTGTGACACAGATTTCACCCAATAATAGAGTATTTTGAAAAGCAGAATAGAAAAGTGTGGTAGTAGCATTCATTTCCTATTGTTGCATTTTATCATAATCCAGTAATTTCAGTTCTCAGCCATATACCTGTGAAATTATCATCTCAAAACCCTGCAGTGTGAATTCCTCATGAGATAACTGCTCAAGCATCATTTCATTTCCATTGGACTGCTCAAAAGGGTCCCAATCTTTGACCTCATTTGCCTTAAAGAGAAATTAAATAGAATAATAGATTACATTACATGAAAGCCTTCAAAGAACAAACTAAAACATACTTTGGAATTAGAAGTTGTATGGAAACTTATTCTGTTAGTTTAAATAATTATGAGTCATAATTTACTTTATTTCTCTGCAAAATACTATACATAAAAAGAAATACTAGTAACACTATAAGTATAGTTACTTCTCTTTATCTTCCCATCCGATGCTGTGAACTTGCTATGATTAAATTGGATAACAAGAAAGAACCAAATTTTGAAGATAGCAATACTTAAATGTGCAGCAAATTCGGTAAACATAAAATATCTACATAATTCATGAATAAGAATTGGACAAAACTTATATACAGTTTCTTGGTGTTGATTGTTATACTTTCCAATCAGAAATGGAATTTCATCTCAATAATCCGATAATAAAAGAACACATAAAAGGATTATGCAGATTACTAAAGTGAATCTCCAATTTTAATTGGAAAACAGCACCAACAATACACAAGAAACTATATCTAGGTTTTCTCCATAAGCATTCTAGTAAGTGGCATGTAATCAAGGTTACTGCATAAAAAATGACTTGCAAGGCACATACAAGAAAATCTTGATCTGATTACAAGTGTTTTACTGACTATACTATAACTACTATTATTTTGAAACACTATTCAAGAACTAAACAAGTAATTACCTCTATATCCATGCAATCCTTGGAATCCGAGTTGCAAGAAACAAACCCTGAATCTGAAATATCTTTCTGCACTCCACCTGATGGAAAGAACTAATTAGTAATTTGTACACCCACCCATCTTATAGGTATTTTTTAAATTACTTGTTCAGACACTAAAGTGCAGTAATCACCAGTTGAGTTGCTGCATTGGTTTTCAGGATCAAAGAAAGACTTGTGTAGGCTTTCAACGCATGGAAAATCTTCAAGTACAGAATCCCTGCATAATGTCAAACATGTGAAGACTGTAAGACAAAATATTGTTGTATGAATAGGATTAATTTCATGCCTACGGTAAGCCAGTGTATATTGAATGTCTCTGTTGGGTTACAAATGTAATGGAGATTAAAAAACAAAATAGAATTTCCATAATTAAAGAAAATGGGAGCCCTTACCATGCTATACAACAGGGTCATGCTTATAGAGTTCTGAGAACAAATAAGTATGATTGTGTTAGTCTGTATTGGCTCCAATCATTAAGATAAATATGGTGAATTTTTCGAATTCGAAAACACCAGAGAGAAATTCAATTTGTACTGGACTTGCTACAATATGCAGGACACACTTGTGCCAAGTTAAAGCATTTCAGATGCTACATGATTTCATCATCATACACGCATAAAACCAAGTATCTTAATCCCAAAGGTTACGCTTGTACAAGAAAAAGTCATCCATGTGTCCGAAAGTTGATAGATCTTGAAGCTGGTAGTTAGGCTGATGATCACATGAAGGTGCTTTTGTTTGTTGAAAAGATTGCTCTGACAATCCTTCACATACACTTGAACTGCTAGACTGATCTTTATTATATAGACAAGGGTCAAACTCAATTTCATTATTGAAACTTTCATCAATGAAATTGAATTCTACCACTTCATTTGTGTTCATGAATAAACACTCCTGCGGTGAATTAAAGGTTTCAGGAGCATTTATTCCCCATTCTGACCAACTGTCTGGTGAATGATGCCTTTCCAATAAATCTTCTTGATCTTTGGGTACAAGAAAATCATTGTTTTTACATCCATAGTACCAGTCCATGACAAGTAATCTGTAGATTGTTCAAAATGTGTGCAGATTAGCAATTTAGCATGTATTAAGTGTCTTTTATAAGTAGAATACGCAGAATTTACTGACTCATACAAATTAACTAATTGATAAACATAAAAAGGGGAACTTCTTTCAACCAAACACAAGAAAGGTATGCAGGTTAATAGTTCCTATACGAGTTTCCCTTCAAATATAAATAAAAGTTTTAGTCCTTGCCCTTTCCAATCCTTGTTAAAGAAAGATATCCCACTTCTTTTAAGCCTTAAAATGTTTAAAAAAAAAACAAAAAAGAACCTAAGGATGACCAAAAGGGAAAAGAAAGACCAAATACAAAATAAGAGACTGAGATAAACTTGATGAAACTAGTACTTAACACCATATATCTTTGACACCCTCAAAAAAAAAAAAAAAAAACAACTTCTAAACTTCTGAATTTCCTTAAAATCTGTCCTTACGAAAGAATAATACCTCAGATATATAATAATAAAAAGAAGGGGGAAGGTTGAAAGGAACATACCTTTCTAAGGCTTATGTACTGAAAGATAGAGAACCAAGCTTCTGATTGATGAAAACAAACCAACCCAGTTGGAGAATACAGTAGTGTAGTTAGTAATGAACAAAACTTGATGACAGAGGTTAGCTGAGTTCACAGTACTCTTCAATTCTGGCAGCTGAAAACCTGAGGCTTTTGCGGTTTTGTGTGGTCAAGCTCAAGTGGACATAATTTTATTGAACAAGTTGTAGCAAGAAAGAGCTAATATATAGTTAGATGCAACCCCATAATGTGTTATAATGCTACCAGACAGTTGTGAGAAAACAAAAAGGCAAAAGAAATAGACTTTTAATGAGTTTGTGGCTGAGAATATTTTGGTGCCGAGATTTGTGGCCTAAAGTTCTCCATCTAAAACAGAGATCTCATTGGCCAATTGGTCCCATTTCAAGATTTATGATTTGGGCATCTGGCACTAGTGGCCTCAAAAGGAGACCCCATTTTAGGAGTTTTGCAGTGCACCATCTTGTTAGATGCTGTAAGGATCACATTCTCAACATGCCCCTTCACAAATTTCCCTTCACCAATTTCTTTGTCCCCTCAAAAAGAAATTCTTCAAAAGGTTAAAAGAGGAGTTTAATTAGTATCCACAATTATATAAAACAGTTTTATGCTTATGGAGTTTTAATACTCATTTAATCATAACTCTTCTTAAAATAGTAAAATTAATAAATTTATTATCATAATCAAAAGTTTGTGATTTAATAACATTGGAATACTAATTAAACTTTTAAAAAAAAAAAAGCATAACAAGTAATTGAAGTTGAGAAATCTGAATTTCATATGCAGATTTCCTATTAGGTTTAAAAGGATGGATATTCGTTATGCTAATTTAAACATTGATACCGCCTGAATTTTTGTACAATCACACAAAATATTTCTACTTTTTCTACTACTATAATCTATCTTAATTATTTAAAAAATATTATGTCGATACTCTTCTTTACCTACACTCCCATAATTTAACAAATTAAATTAATGGGTATTTTTACAACTTAACAAAATTTCAAAAGTAATATAATCCTTATTGGGCCATTTTCAATTAGGGATTTTTGTTAGTTGTTGTCTTGTAAAAAATTGTTATTAGAGACTAATATGTATGGCAATGAACTTTTTAAAAACAATGTGTATCTTATATGCAAGAGAGACAATTTCTTTTTTTTTTTTAACAACAACCCATTAATTTTATCAAGGATGATTTTATTTCAAACTCTATCAATTTAAAATAAAGAAAATTAAAATGTGAATTTCTTAAATTTTTTTAATCATTAAAACAAAATTATGCATGAATACCTTAAAGTTGACCTAACATGGTATGAATCACAAAAAATTATTTAATATTTTCATAAATATGTAGAGTGAATATCTTAAATATTTAACTTTAATTGTTTGATATGTTCTTATAAGAGAGAAAGAGACATATACACTATTTGTATAAAAAGTTTTATTATGACATTCACATAAATATCTAAAGTGAATATCTTAAAATATTTAACTTTATATTTGCATTCAGTCACAATCAGCCACCACTTTCGGATGACAGTCACTTTTTATCAGTGGTCACCAACCGCTACCTTTGACTTGTAATAACCGGTTGTTATATTTGATTAATAATCATGACCACTATATCTCTATCTCTCTTATCATTAATCACTGACTGCTACCTCTGATCATTAATCACCATTTCCATCTTTGACCGTCACCTATCAAATGTTGATTTTCAGTCTCTAACAAGAAAGAATCTAGTTTTTAAATTTGGAATTAAGATTTGAAAATAATATTTTAAATTTGAAAACTAAATAAATGTTAATTTTAAAATTTTGAAAATTTAAAGTCAAAACTAATTTTTATTAATTGAAAACAAAATTTATTCGGTTAAATAAATAATTGGGTTTTAATGTTTACTAACAAAAAATCCTCAGGGAAAACGGGGGAAAAATGTTAAAGATGTGTAAACTGTGAAGTGACATTGAAACTGGTTTTGCATGAAAATCCAACAACTTATGGAGAAGGGGTACGTGGAGTGTTTAGCTACTTTTAGTATGCCTTTACATGAGTGCGCGTAAATAAATACGATTACTTCTTAAGGCGACACGTGGCTATAGAATCAGTCACGTAACACACTAGGCTGATGTAACAAATCATCATAAGTTGATGATGTCACGAATATGTAGACAACATTATTAAAACGGATCAAAACCTGAGTTGAGAGGTGTTTAATTTAAAAATTATTATTTTAATATAGGCTTCATAATGAAATTAAATTGTTTAAAAATAAGTTAAAATTATTTATATAAATAATTTTTACTCATTTTTAGCAACTTATTTTATAGGATTTATATTAAAATAATAATTTTTATATTAAACAATTCATCTAAACAACTCTTAAGAATTTGTTCTAAATTTTAAATAAAATTTAAGTTGGTCTTTAAAATTAAAATTATTATTTTATTATGGTCTCACAAGGTGGGATGCTTAAAATTAAGTACCTATCTTGTGGAACTCATAGTAAAATAACTGTTTAATTTTAAAGACAGATGCTTAAGTAGGATTGATAATATTTTACTAGTTAAATAATAAGGATCACTCTTTGAATCTATTGACTGAATATAATATTACTAATATAATTTAATCTATCCAAATTTTAAATTTAGGTTTAGCAAATGATTTTTCAAGTCTAATTACATAATTAATCGTTAAAAAATATTATAAAAAATCAAGAACTTAACTTATAAATTCTTATAATTAGACATAAAATTTATATAAAATATTATTTGATTATTGTAATTTGATCAAGCTAAATTAAATTTAATGGTAGGTTAGTCTATTGAATAATTTTTAAGTTCATGATTTAGTTTTTAGGTGTGACATTTTTTTATTTAAATTATTTTTTAAAAAAGTCAAATTAAGTCAACCCGATTCAAATAGACTGAGTTACAGTTCAATTGGGTCAACCAACTAGGTTGATGGATCCTTTGGTTAATTGACCAATTTTCGATTGAATTGGTTCAACTAGCAAGACTCGATGATTCTAACCAATTCTTATAAAACTATGAATATAAATTGGCATTAAAGTTTGTTAACCAAAAATAAAAATTGGCATTAAAGTTGGGTTTTTCAAATTAATAGGCTTTCTAGTTTGTTTGCTTTTTTTTTATTAAGAATAGGCTTTCTAGTTTGTGGAATTTGAATTAACATTTTTCATAATATAAAGTAACACTTATTCTCATTATAAAATACTTATATATCTTTTATTTTATCTTTCCTATTACTCTCTGGCAAACTATTGCCAGAAAATAAAAAAATTGCAAATGTTTTTTACTCAAGAGAGATAAAAATAAGAACTATACTAAAAACATAATAAATTAAGAAATTAAATTACTATTCTAAAAAAGATAAGAATTAAATTAATCTACTAAAAAAATAAGAAATTAAATAACTATACTACATGTAATTAACTACACTAACCAAATATCTAATTAAATAACTATACTAAACATGTAATTCATTAAGTAAATTAATATAATAAACATGTAATTATTATAATAAAAAATAATAAATTAAATAACTGGTACTAAAAATAATAAATTAAGTGCACTAAAAATTAATTAAATTATTATACTAAAAAATAAGAAATTAAATTACTATACTAAAAAAGTCAATAAATTAAATAACTATACTAAACATGTAATTCATTAAGCAAATTAATATAATATATATGTAATTATTATAATAAAGATATAATAAATTAAATAACTATACTAAAAATAATAAATGTAGTACACTAAACATTAATTAATTACTATACTAAAAAATTAAGAAATTAAATTATTATACTAAAAAAAATAAATTAAATAACTATATTATATGTAATTAACTACACTAACCAAAATGAGAGGAGAGGGGTGAGAGTGCAAGCAAAAAAAATTATGTAAGGAAGAGAGGAGAGAAAATCAACGATAAAATAGGAATTTAGGAAAAATTTTTAAAAGTGTAGGTGTTAAGACAATATATGTATGAGAGTAATATGAGCAACATTGTATGCCTCCAACCTTACTTTTTGTGTGTATGTTTTTTGAGTAAAAAAGATTTTTTATCCTTATTTATTTTGATTTATAGTTGTTTTATTCCTTTTTTTTAATTTTAAATAATTTTCTGGTTCTTATTCTCTTCCTCCATCTTTCACATTAATTCATTCAATTCAACTCTCTCCTCATATTTTCTTCCTTCACTTATATTTCTCTTTCTCAAATATCTCATTTTTCAATTTCTCCAGTTCAATTCAACAAATATCCAATAACAATAATTATAAAATATTTTTTTAATTCTCTAATTTCATAGTTTAAAATAATGGAACACACATTCGTTATATAGACCACATATTTTAGTTTTCACTCATAGTCCTGAAAAAGGTTGGAGACATAGTAGATAAAATAATAGTTAACAAAATGAGAAAATAAAATTATATTAGATAAATATATAGTGATACAACTTTTACCTTATAAAAAATTAAAGTACAAAAATTAAAATTATATAATCTTAGTTCTAATAACGTTTTATGTACAGGTTATAAATTATTCCTTTGTCATTTGCACATTTTATATTATTATGTACATGTACTCTATGATTGATATATGGATAAACCTAAGGACAATATATCCAGTATTGAAGTATTTATGTTTATATTTTTCTATTGCAATTTATGTTTATTTATTTATTTTATAAAATAAGACTTATATTTAAGCTCAAATTAGTAGAAGTGTAATATATATGAATTTTAAGGATAAGTTAGTTTTTTTAATAAAAAAATTTTGATTGAAAACATAAAAATATGAACTCTCCCATGAATTGCTTTTGTCATGGAGGCTATGACACCCTTCTACTCCAAATACTTTATTTTTTAATTACAAAATAATATAGAAATTTTTTCATTTAAATCTTATACTTGATATTTAGGTAAAATGATTTACATCACTCAATATACACTTATTTTCCAAACTATGATATAACAAAATATAGACATATAAGTAAACAGATTAAACTTTAAAAATTGTCTTTACAAGATTCTCACTTGATACAACTCAATGAAACTTTGAATGATTTGTATATATGACAAAAAACTTTAAATTTATTTTAATTTGTTTTCTATGTAGATATGTTTTTCTAAAGTATGATTTAAAATTTTTTTAAAGTTAATTTATATTACATTTTGTTTTTTGTATGTTTTATTTTTATATTGTGTATCTTTTTCATTATTTAATTTTTTAAAATACTTTGTAATTTATTTTTAGTTTAAAATTTTTAAATTAAGATTTTCAAATCTAATATTTCAAATTATTTTGAAGTTATTTGGGTTAAAAACATTTAAAATTTAACTTGAAAAGTATAAACTGATAAATGAATTACAAAACGTTTAAGAAAATTAAAACAATGAAAAGAGATACATAATACAAAAATAAAGTACACAATAAAACTTTGAAATGTTTTTTAAAATTAAACACAGAAAATTACACATTTGAAAAAAAATTTAAGTTAATTTATATTTTATTTTTCTTTTTTATGTGTTTTAGTTTTATGTTTTGTATTTTTTCTGCTATTTAATTTTTTTTAAATGCTATGTAGTTTATTTTTCAATTTAAAGTTTTTAAATTAAAATTTTTAAAACTAATATGCAAATTATTTTTAAATTATTTTGATAAAAAGTATTTAAAAAATTTAACTTAAATATATATATATATATAAAATAAAAAATAAATTACAATAGAAACAAATTAAAACAGTGAAAAAAATACATAACATAAAAATAAAATACATAATAAAATAAAATATAAATTAATTAAAAAAATTTTAATTTTCAAATTCATGATTTAAAACAGCAGTATACATAAATAAAAAATAATTAGAAATTGACTAACTTTTTTAAATTTGTTTTTTTAATTTGTTTTTAAATATGTATATGTTTTTCTAAAGTATGATTTAAAAAATTTTAAGTTAATTTATATTTCTTTTTTTATGTGTTTTACTTTTATATTGTTTATTTTTTTTGTTATTTTAAATGCTTTATAATTTATTTTTTAGTTTAAAATTTTTAAATAAATATTTTAAATTATTTTGATTAAAAACATTTAAAAATTTAAATTACAAAACGTTTAAAAAAATTAGAACAATGAAAAGAGATACACACTTAAAAATAAACATACCTACTTTGAAACAGGATAGCTAATCAAATCAGGCATATAATAAGAAAGGAGACATTCTAAGCTTTTATTGGATTTTTTTTTGCCCTTTTATTGCCATATTTATTTTATAAAGGAAACTCAATTTTTACTTGGATATCACCATTGATTTTGTTTTAAGGTTTTGTTTCATTTTGCTGTTCTATTTTAGAATCCTAGCTACTTAAGTTCACTATTTTTATTTATACAAAAGAAAACAAATTTTCTTTTTGGTTCCACCATAATTTTTGCTTTTAGGGTTTCCTTTGTTTAGCTACTTAAGCACGTTATTATTGCATTTTGTTGTGACTCACATCCTGAAATGGAAGCATTCAACCGTAATAAAGTTTAGTTTGGAAATGCATAAGCCAAAAATTTTGGTATGTATATCTTATTATTTGTTGCTAGTGGTACCTATGATTAGAAGAGTCAATAAAAGACAAAATACTACCTTAATGAGCTTTAATGTTTCTTTCCTTTCATCCAACTTAACCATGTAGGACCTTTAAATAACGTTTCTTTAAGCTGTTGGCTATTAAGAATTGTCTTTAATGTGTCTTTAAGCATTTCATTTGTATCATATTGGTAAGTGGTAATCTCTAGAAAATCATGCGGTTGCATAATCTCTATGGTAGAAAATCATGAAAAAAATGTTTTAATAATATTTTTCATAAAAATGTATAAGGGAATTAGTTGAAGTTATAAAATGCATTTTCAGTTTCAATCCTTATGTATTTTGTGTTAAGTATAACAACACATTGATTGTTGTTTTGATGAACATTGTTACTAGACTTTGTACACCTAGTTAGATAGAAAAAGTTTCCATAAATGGTTTTGTTTATCGTGTGCTCAACAAGATCCCATCTGTTAATTTTCATAAATATTTTGAAGTTTTCAATTTGGAGGGCTAATGATGATTTTTAAGTGCAAGATTAATTTGGAGTCACTGTGTTTTGAGTAAGCCCAGATTAAGCATGGAAGGTGGTTGGGAACAGAGCACCTGGCAAATGCAGCTTAGCAAAGAGCTCATATTAAGAAACTATAATCGAAACACCAAAACAATAGGCAATTGAAGTCATTAGTTCATTGTCTCCTTCATCCCATGATTCCCATAGTCACATTATTGAGAACAAATTTTATATTGTTGGTTTTTTTGTCCATATGCATTTTGAAGACTTTGTTAGTGTAGAGTATGACTAAGACCGCATGAAGAAGCAATTGTTATCTCTGTACTTTTTGGATGACAATCATTAGTTTCATGCTTTTTATTATTTTGTAACCTTTCGAGACTTTTGAATATTGTGGTAGTCTTTCTTTAAAATATTCTGACTGGATTGAATATGACATGTATTAGTAGAGGAAAGTCTTATATCTTTATTGAAATCGTATGCCTTTATGAGTTAAATATTCTGTGCTACAGATATAGAAAATAAAAAAAAAAAAAATCTACATTTGTTGAGCATCATTTCTAAACTGTTTCTGAAACTGTACTTCTTTACAAAGCTAATTTTGAATTTGGAATGGAGTTCGAGTAGAGTTCTAAACCACTATTTTTCACTTATTCTCCCTTTCTCATCTTCATTTTTCTATTTAGTCTTTAAGTCTTCTCTATTGAACAAAATTTTATCTTTTGAAATTGATAAACGCAATTTGTTTTGCAAGAAGTTGGACACTTGAATCGTGGCCATGGAAGGTAAATAGTTTTTAAACTTTCACTTTAAGTAGGATATATATGGAGCACCGTATTTTGGGCATTTCTTGGTTATTGGGTATCATCTTTAAATTAACACCTTTGCATTGCAATTATATGGATTTTTCCGAGGGGTTCAACTGAGTGATTCATAATGAACAACATTGGTCTTGGGTTTGTGTCATGATATATAACTGAAATACTAAGGGTGTGCAACTAAACTGAACCATCTCTTGTAAAATATATCCGTTCAGTGTAATTTTTTCAAACTTAATTTATCAGTTCAATTTTTAAACTTAATTGTTACAGAATAGTTTAAGTCCCGATCAGGGTGATTTTGAGTTTTTGTTTTTTTATTTTAAAATGTATTTTGAAAACAAAAACCTGTTTTGCAAAAATAGTTCTGTTTTAGTTTTTTATTCATTTTTGAAAAAGTTTTTACTCAATTTTAAAAACAATGAAATTTGGCTTTTAGATATTTGTTTATGTTTTTATTTACGCTCATTACTTGACATAACTTTTCACCATTGATTGGCAGTTACCGGCTTCAGCTTTGACTAGAAGTCACCAACCGTCACCTTTGTCTGATGGTCATCGATTGCCATTTCCGACCAGTGGTCACCATCCCCCACCTCTGAACAGTAGTTATTGGTCGTTATCTCCGATCGACAGTCACCGATCACCACCTCCAACTGGTAGTCACTGACCGCCACCTCCGACCAGTGATCACCTACCACTACCTTCGACTAACAGTCACCGACGATCACCTCCGACCAGCGATCACCGACTGTCACCTCCGACCGGTGGTCACTAATCGCCACCTGTGACCGGCGGCCACTGGTCGCCACCTCCGATCGGCTGTCACCAGCCACCACCTCTGACCGGTGGTCACTGACTATTACCTTCGACTCGCGTTCACTGGCCGCTACCTCTAACCAACGGTCACTGACCACCACATTTGACCAGCTATCACTAACTACCACCCTCGATCACCGGTCACCCAAAGGCTACATCCAACCACCAGTCACAACCACCACCTTCGATCGTTAATAACCGACTGTCACCTTCAACGATTGCCTCGATCGCTACCTTCAACTAGTGTTTTGGTTAAGATTTGAAAACAATGTTTTAAACTTGGAAACAAAAACAATGTTGTTTTTAAAATTTTGAAAACTTAAAACCAAAACTAGTCTTTGTTTTTAGAAATTTCAAAACTAGAAACTAAAAATCACCTCAAACGGGGCCATAGTTAGCTAGTTCAGTTAACTAATTAAAGTATGTAATGTAGCACAAGGTTTGTTCTATCTTTCTTCGGGCAAAACAAGTCGTGAAGTGTAGGAGGAGTAAGTTGTAGAGACAATTAATAGTATGACATGCCTTGTGAAGTATGTAATGTACATCAGGAAGTCCATAATTTGTTTTTCTGTATATTTGGCCTCTTCATTGATCTCTTAGAAATCAAAGAAACATGCTACCATCTCCCTTATTTCCTTGGAGGTAGATTATCGAGCTCTTGCTAGCTAGTGCCACTTGTAAGTTGCAGTGGCCCACCTTTCTCCTTTAGGACTTTTGTATTCTTTTTCAGCAACCAACTTTATTGTTCTGTGATATCCCTTGTATATTGCAGCCAACCCCGTCTTCCTTGAGAGGACAAAGCATATTGAGATGGACTGCCACATAGTCAGAGAAAAATCAATAGTGAGATTTATCAAGTTGCTTCCCATTGCTTCGGCGCAACAGTTGGCTAACATTTTTACTAAGGCCTTCCTTTAGGAGCTTTCCTATTCATTCAGTCCAAGTTGGGAATGAACAACATCTATTCCTCAGCCTGAGAGAGGATCTTACTGTGGCTAGGCTATTAGACTAATCATGGTTATTTTAACTAGTTAGTTAGTGAATTAGTTAGTCCTTTTCCTACACTTATGTAATAAGCTCCTATCTTATATTTTGATCATTAAGTGAAGTAATAAGATTTTGACTCTACCCTTCCCCATTCTCTTTTTTTCTCTTCTCTGCGTTCTTCGCCTTTTCTCTGCATTCTTTGATTTCATCCATGGTAGATTACAAGTTTGTGATGGTACCAAAACTCTTCGATTGAAGAGCTCTGCTATGCTATTCTTCTCTTATTCGAATCAAGCTTCGACAATTGTCAATGGTTTATTCCTCTTCGATGGATCAAACCCTAAATGCTCACATCCCATATTACCTTCATCCTAGTGAAAGCCCTGCGACTTCTCTCATTTCCTTTGTCCAAAACTGACAAATTACAATTCATGGAGTCAATCCGTGCTCACAACGTTGAGCACAAAAAATAAAGTCGAGTTTGTTAATGAAACATTACTGCAACCAACTTCAGCTCACATCCTTCATTTTGTATGGAAATGTTGTAGCAATATGGTAGTTTTATGGCCTGTGTTGTTGTGCACCCTATGTCACCTTGAATCAATCAAAGTATTCTCTTGATGGATAGGAATGCTAATATTTGGAAAGACCTAAAATTGGGATATTCACAGGGGGATTTTATGCAAATTTCAAAATTGCAACAAGATATGACTTCAATTAACAAAACAAGGTGACACATGATGACTATTTGTGATGAATTAGAGTCATATAATACGTGTGATAGGATCAAATCATGTAGTTTGTAAGGTGTAGCAGAGAAAAATGCAGGATCAAATCATGTAGTTTGTAAGGTGTTTAAATTATCAAATTGTGACTGTAAGATCAAACATTCTTATGATGAATTCACTAGCTTTGAGCAATAAGATCTTTTCCTATACAGTTTAACAAGACACTCAATTTAATGGAAGTAGTTGTATTGAAAACATGAGTTTAATCAATGTAGCAAATACTTCCAACTCATGAAATGTTTGTAGTTACTATGGGAAGAATGGTCATACAATTGAAAACTATATGGAAGAAAAATGGGTATCCATTTAACTCATCCAATAATAAGGGTGAAAAATGTAGTAGCGGTAGGAGTTCTTATGGCAGAGGAAATTCTGGAGGAAGGAATAATAAAGTATGCACTCATCGTTGGCTCAATGGACATACAGTAAGTTGAGTCTATGTAATGTCTACTATAAGATGAGCACGAAGGTCCTTGTTTTACAATTATGAATAGTTATGGGAAAATTGATAAATCCCCTATTAGAGTAGTTTTATTTACCAGTGAAGCACCAATGATAACATAATCATGGTGCAAAAAGTAATCCATTCCATGAATAAGAAGAAAGGTTGTAAAGGCTATATGCTTATTAAAGTTAATTTAGAGAAGGCCTATGATATGCTTAATTGAGAATTTGTAAAAGATACCCTAAATGATATTGGTTTCCAATCTCATTCATTTATGTTATATGGTAGTGAATTTCATCCCCAACAATGTGATTACCGTGGAATGGGGAGCTTTGGAACCATTTTAGTTGTCCAAGGGTGTTTTCCAAGGAGATCTCATTTCCCCATATATTTTTTGTTGATTTTCTAGAAAACCACTTCCATATAATAAATCTCATAATGGATTGCAATATCTAGAAGTCAATCCGAATATTGGGAAAGGGGACCACAATTAGTGTATTTGGCCTTTGTGGATGATCTGCTCTTGTTTGCAAAAGCATCCCTTGAGTAAGTAAATGTCATTAAACAAATTTTGCACCTTTTTTGTAAGTCTTCATGGCGAAATGTTAGCTAAGCCAAAAACTGTGTCTGCTTCTTTGCGAATGTTAACTAGCAGCATCAAGAGCAAAAATAAAGTGCCTTGGGTTTCGACTAAACTAGTCATCTTGGCAAATACTTAGGCATCTTGCTTCACCATAACCATGTTTCCAAGCAATTGTTTTAGTTCTAATGGATAAAATTCTACAACACCATATTAATTGGAAATGGAACACTCTCTCCTTTGTAGGTCATCTTACCTTGGCAAGTTAGTTGTTCAAGCTCTGCCAATATATGTTATGCAAAGAAATCTCTTGCCAACATTTTGTGTGCAATGTAACTAGCAATTTAGAGAAGGCCTATGATAATCTTGATTGGGAATCTGTAAAAGATACCCTAATATTATTGGTTTCTAATCTCGTTCATTAATGTTAAATGGTAGTGCATTTCATCCCCAACAATGTGATTACTGTGAAACAAGGAGACTTTGGAACCATTTCATCTGTTCAAGGGTATTTGCCAAGGAGATCCCATTTCGCCATATATTTTTGTTCTTTTTCTGGAACTCCTCTTTCATATGATAAATCTTATAGTGGACAACAATATCTAGAAAGGGACCACAATTAGGGTATTTGGCCTTTGTGGATGATCTGCTCCTATTTGCAGAAGCAATCCTTAAGCAAGTAAATGTCATTAAAACAAGTTTTACACCTTTTTTGTGAGTCCTCAGGGAAAGTATCACCCAAGCCAAAACATGTGTCTGTTTCTTTGCAAATTTTAACTAGTAGCATCTAGAGCAAATATAAACTGCCTTGGATTTCGAGAAAACCAGTAGTCTAGGAAAATACTTAGGCATCCCGCTTCATCAAGACCGTGTTTCCAAGCATATGTTTCAATTTCTAATTGATAAAATTCAGCAACACATGAGTAATTGGAAATGGAACACACTCTCCTTTGTAGGTCGTCGTCACATTAGTTGTTCAAGCTCTGCTCATGTATGTTATGCAAACGAATCTCTTACCAGCATTTGTGTATAATGTAATTGGGAATATAGAGAAAGCCTATGATAAGCTTAATTGGGAATTTGTAAAAGATACCTTAAATGATATTGGTTTCCAATCTTGCTCATTAATGTTATATGGTAGTGCATTTAAACCCCAACAATGTGATTACTATGGAATAGAGAGGCTTTCAAACCATTTCAGCCGTTTAGGGATGTTCACCATGGAGATCCCATTTTCCCATATATTTTTGTTCTTTTCCTAGAACGCCTCTTCCATATGATAAATTTCATAGTGAATTACTATATCCAGAAGTCAACCTGAATATTGAGAAGGGGACCACAATTAGCATATTTGTCCTTTGTGGATGATATGCTCTTATTTGCAGAACCATCCGTTGAGCATGTAAATGTGATTAAAAAATTTTGTACTTTTTTGTGATTCCTAATGGCAAAATGTTAGCCAAGCCAAAACCTATGTCTGCTTCATTACGAATGTTAACTGGCAGCATCAAGAGCAAATATAAAGTGCCTTGGTTTTGACAAAATTGGTAATCTAGGCAAATATTTAGGCATCACGCTTCATCATAACCATGTTTCTAAACAGTTGTTTCAGTTTCTAATTGAGAAAATTCAGCAACACCCGAGTAATTAGAAATGGAACACCTTATCCTTTATAGGTCGTCTTACCTTGGTCAAGTTAGTTGTTCAAACTCTACCCCTGTATGTTATGCAAACAAATCTCTTGCAAACATTTGTGTGCAATATAATTGATAAAAAGTGCAAGTATTTTCTTTGGGGTGGCACTGATAACTCTAGGAAAGTCCACTAGCTTGGTTGGCGGAATCTGTGCAAACCTAAGCAGGGGGTGGCCTTGTGATGAAGATTCATCTTGCATCCTAGATCTTACTTCCATGAAGAGGTTTGAATAGGTGAAATAGAGTATGGATACGTGAGAAATGTGGTTGGTCACACCTCTTTAAGGATAGAGATAAGTGAAAGAAAGCTTACAATAAGGAAGGATCCTTGATAAAAGGTAGAAAAAGCTCTCTCTCAAGAGAGAGCCAATAGGAGAGACTTACTCTCACCCAAGGCTGACAATCAAGCAAAGCTCACTTCTATTCAAAATGATACATTTGTTGTAGATAGTTAAAAAGGGTGACAAAGAGTAGTCATGCTTTGTGCATGACTAGGGGGGTGCGTTCTTTAAAGAAGAAGTGAACTCAATCACATGCCCATCTTCTCTAAAGCTATCCCAACCTAGCATACTCTAGTATGATGACTATTACCCTAGAAAATAAGGGATAACCTAAAACAATGGTCAAAAGGGAAGGTTTACTTTAGGAGTTAACCTACTAAAAATTCAAAATCAACAAAAATACAAAGAAAATCCTAATTCTAATATATACAGTGAAATAAAGGAAGTTCTTCATGTATTCTTCCAAGAGGCCTTAGGCTGGATTGCATAATCTTGGGATCCAAACAACATGAAAAGCAAATCATGTTCTTCTCATAAAATTAGAATGACACTTGCTAACCAGAAGAAATGACAAGCAGGTACATCCTATTCAATGCAAATACAGGTACGGTGAGTCAGTCAAACAAAAAGTTGATGCCATTAGAAAAAGTTTTACACTAAGAGTGCATTTTCTCTAATAATATTACCCTTACCATGTTAACCATATGGCCATGACATGACAACTCTCATAGGGATGTGGGTGATGTCAATGGACTATTTTTTTTACTTAGCATCTTTTCCAAACGATTGTGAGAATTGAAATAGAGCTATGAGAAGTTTGTGGAATTTTTTTTTCTTAGCGGGTTGTTCAAAGGATTTTGGCCACTTTCACTGGGATGTGAGTGATGTCAGAAAATTCTTTCCTACTCAATTTGTTTCCTATAGGGTTGTGGTCATTTAAACATAGGTGTGATCGATGTTAGACAAGGTTGTGACTTTTGTCATAGAACTGTGAGTGTTTAGCTATTTCAGTAATATAACATATATTACTACAAAAAATATTAATTTTAAAAATATTCATGATACTTTCTACAAGATTGATTATCGATCAATCTAAATAGTTAAACAAAGGTATTAATTAAGAGAAAAACACATATACAATCAGTGACTTTTTTGTAAATGAAGGTATTTATTGACTTTACAAATTAATTCTTTAAAAGTCATATAAATGAAGAGTTGTAATTAACCACTAGCGTAAAACTTTTTTACATGAAGAATTTTTTATTAGCTCTTTTATATTAACAGTGTATGGATGTTAAACTCATTTTTTAAATGTTTGGAAAAAATATTTATACATTGTCAGTGAAAACAATTTTAGACCAGTAGTTAATTACAACCCTTTATATATGATAAATTTATTGAATTTACCAATTAATTCTTTAAAAATCATGTAAATGAAGAATTGTGATTAACCATAAACGTAAAACTCTTTTACATAGATAGTTTTTTTTATAAACTCTTACATTTACAGTGTATAAATGTTAAACTTATTTTTTAAATGCTTGGGAATGTCATTGGCATATAATATTGTGGAGAATGTTATTGTAGACTCCCTAGAATCCCCACGAGATTATGTGAAACAAATGTCTCTTAGATCATTAATTTTGATATATAATTTAATGAAGTTAATTTATATTTTTTGTTGAAATTTTTTATATTAAAAATAATTTAAGTCTAACTATTTAATAATATCATAAATTAAAATAATTTGAGTTATGATATAAATTACAAAATTTATTTGCAGGAGATGTAAAACAAAATTAATTTTTATAGTTTAATGTTTATAATTTTTATTAAAATATTTATACTAAAAATAATTTAAATTGAATTAGTTAATAATATAATAAATTTAATTATGATAGAAACTACAAATATTATTTATAAAAATAAAATGATATTCATCACCATTAATTTGTATATTACTTTAATTTTTGGAATATTTAGGAAAAAAATTGAAATAAAATTAGTTAATAATATTATAAAGTTAAATAGTTTATGTTATGACAGAGAATACAAATATTATTTAGGGAAAATAACATCTTGCTAAAGTTCATGAATTTTTTTATTACTTTAAATTTATTTTTATTTAAAAAATTTATACTAAAACCTTTAAATATAATTAGTTAATGACATCGTACATTAAAATAGTTTTTACTTAGTATAGAGGCTAAAAATATTATTTAAGAAAATAAAATCATGCATAAAATATTTAAATTTTAATTATGTTGAAACTATAAGTATTATTTATCTTGTTTGGGTTAACTAATTTATATCGTACTTTATATTTTTTATTATATGAAAAATAATTTAAATACTAATAAGCAAGTTATCATAATTTAAAATAGTTATAGTTATAATACAAAAATAAAAATATTATTTTTATGATGAGTAAAATCTTTCTCAATATCATTAACTTCTACACTGTTTTATAATTTTTTATTAAAAATATTTATAATAAAAAACAAGTCTTACCAAAATGTTTATCCACCTGATAGATTTATGGTAGAGTTATGAATATTCAAGACTGAAACTTAAACCCTCTGGTTAAGTTAAGCCCCACCAAACATAAACGATAGTATAATAAAAAACAATTTGATATTATTTTATAAGTTATTTTTATTAAAATACTGAATATAAATTCTTAATAAAGACCATTATGAATGTTAGTATGTTTAATATTATGATATTATGTTGTTACTTAATAATGTACTCCATACATAAGTATCCAGTTTTTTTTTATTAAATACACAATCTATTCTACATATTAAGTGACTCTAATATTTTTATATTAAGAAAATATTAAATTTTTCTAAAAATATATGCATTTATCTATATTTTTATGCTCTATTTTTATTTCTTTCTTTTAGAATTTTATTATTAATTTTACAATTAAACTGTGAGAATTTGAAAACAAAAGGATAAACTATAAAAATAAAATAGTAAGATTAATTTTTCTTACATTTTAAATTATTGTTATATATATATATATATATATATATATATATATATATATATATATATATATATTTAACATTTAGTTTTACCACAGTTGCGCTGAAGATAATTCTATTCAAATTCTGTATAATTTTGATAGGTGATAAACTCCTCTTTCAAAATACTTAACACAATTAACATACTCAAGATTAAACTGGAAAGTTAATAAAAGGTTTGATAGTTTTTACTTCAACAATAGGTTAATGTATTCTTTTAGAATCATATCTAAAATACTATTAATATTCATTACAAGCAATTTCAAGTTCTCTTATTTTCATGTCAATATAGGTTGTCACCTTAGTAAAACCCTGCATTTACGCTATGCTACTATCAGGATGGGATAAAATCCAGTTTATATAATCTTACTTTTGTGCAATAATAAATAACTCAAGGTCTCAAGCGTGTACCGACTACAATCACAAAATAAATGAGTTCAGAAAGTATGTTCGCTAATTTTCATGATCAAGCTATCGTTGACTTTTCTGACTGTAATTTCTCTCATAATCTTATTTTTTTATAAGTGAAGAATAAGTTAATGATGATTTATTAAACTTTTTTATTAAGTGCAAAGCAAGAATCATATATATCACAACTGGAAAATACAAATATCCATCTGTGTGCAAAACTAGCCAAAATACAGGGCAAGCAACAGCAACAGTATATGCAAAAATAGAAATTAACAAATCACAGAAATTTAACACACAATAGAGATACTTTTGACATTTATCAAAGAAGAAACAAACTGTATTAACCTTAGCCTCCAAGCATTTCCAAAATCTAAACACAACAAGAAGATCCTCATAGGTAATATGTACATTACTAAATATTATATTACAACAAGATCCTCATAGGAAATATGTACATTCCTAAATATTATATTATTGCTGTGTACACACACACCACCACCACCAACCAAATAGCTTACCATGCTTTTCCCTTCTTTTTACTTGGGCCAGTAGTATAGATTAATGTAGTACCGTTTCAAATCCCAACCAAGAATACAGATCTTGTCAAATTCTATCTGTCATACCACACATGATCATCATCATCCTGCATAATGGGTAGTAACCCTCATCATCAGCTGATATAAAAGGATGATTTATTAAGTGGACATCAATTTAAATAAATACTAAAAATTTAATGAACATAATTAAAAAAGTTTAAAAAACTAATACATTTTTTAATTTGATCGAATTTGAAATTAAGTTTTTAAATTAAAAATTGTAATTCAGTATTATTTTTTGTTGCCGACTCCTCAAGTTAGTTATATCAGTTTTAAGCCCGTAGAAAAAAACATTATACATATATTAGTAACTTTAAGATGTAATGACAAACTTAATAAGAAAAGATCTGGTTACAAACATGAGTTTAATACTTATTGAAAAAGTCAACAAACATGCTGCATATAAAGGTTGTAATTAACTTATAATAGAAAACTTTTTATAAGTAGTGTATAGGTGTTTTTTTCTACGAACATTGCTGAAAAATCAAGAATACAAACACATTTTTCTCCGGTTCAAGAACGTGCAGTAATTAAAAATAGTGCAGGCTCAGTGTATTATACCTCAAGATCAGCATCATCAAAATCAACATGGTCCCTTTCGATTGTTACATGTTTTATGTGAGCAATTTTTCTCCAGTCTTTCCCATGTGGTTTCCGGCAACGCAATCTGAGCTCGTGTGAACAATCTACAATTGCAAGATCTGAAATGGAGTTTGGCAGACCCTTCTTTGGTAAGTATGGGAGATCTGGGCAGCAATCAAGAACCAATTCCTTGAGAGAGGGAAGGTCGCAGAGACTCTCTGGTAAGCATTTGAAGGAGCAACAATTTTTAAGAACCAAATTCTTGAGAGAGGAGAGGTGGCAGATACCCTTTGGTAAGCATTCAATGGAGTAACAGTCTGTCAAATATAATTTCTCAAGAGAGGAGAGGTGGGAGAGACCCTCTGGTAAGCATTGGAAGCTGCAATTTTCAAAATGCAATTCCTTGAGAGAGCAGAGAGCCTGGTAATCCAGTGTTTTAAGAATATGACAATATGACATCCGTAGAGAAACAAGAGAGCGTGGCAGAAAACCTACACCAGGGAAAGACTCAACAATGTTATCGCTAATACTCAAGGTTTTCAGAGAGGAGTTGGCTCCCAAAGCCCCATTCAGCGAGGTCACCAGTCTAGGGCAAGTCACTATATGCAACTCTTTCACATTTGAAGGCAAACTACCATCAGGGAATCGGTGAAGATTGCGACAACGGTGTATGTGTAGTGTTTCAAGAGATGGAAGGAGCATATGCATTCCTGCTGGTAATGTTTCAAATTTAGGGCAACGACTAACTTTCAACAGCGAGAGATGCTCCTGAGCACCCTTTTGTACAATCTCTTGTAGATTGTCACACTTATTAAGAACAAGCGACAAGAGTGCTGGGAAGAGATCTAGATGAAAGGTCGTTAGAGAGTCACAACTATCACTGATCGTTAGAGATAAAAGGAAATCGTAGCAAGAACTCCCAGGACGCATGGGAATATTCATAAGCTGACAATAAGTAACATACAAGAATTCAAGAGAAACATTAGATATGATGCCATGGAGCCTTTCCAGCGTTGATGGGTTCATGGATAGTCCATCAACAGTGAGTCTTTCCAAAGTAGTTGGGTTATTATCAAATTGCAGCTCTCCACAATTTGATAGATGTAATTCACAAAGTTTTACACTCCCATTTTTTCCATTGTATCATACGTGAGAAGCGCAATGTTTCCAAGTATGTAAATGAAGAAAAGCTACTCCCATAAAATTCAGCACCAATAAACACAATATTATCAAGACCTATAATGGCAAGGTCCTTCAAAAATGTCTAAAGTCCAAGGGGAGGCAAATGTAGGCAATATTTACAGTCCTCTAACTTTAATGACACCATATTTGATAATGAGTTATCACACAACCAACGTGGAAGTTCTGTACCCCCATAGCAACTGATTGACAACTTCTGCAAGTGTTTGGGAGGTTGTAACTTCTCAGTGATACTCCTTTCTTTTGTTGAATCAGGTTTTATTATTAAGTATGGTCTCCATTGTAGTTCTAGCTTCACAAGGTGTGTTTTATTTTTCAAATCTGCCCGCTGATGCATTAGAGGGATTCTCAATATTTTCCAAATCCTTAATTGATAGTCTTCCATGAAGATTGAGTTCTCCAAGTTGCTGAATACCGAATTCTGTACTTTGGCCAACATCAAACCAACTCAATACTTGAAGGTTCTTCAAATTTCCCAAATTTGCTGGCATCTTTCTCACTTTCGTATACATAAATTGAAGACAACACAAATTGGTGAGTTTATGCAAATTTGCAGGCAACTCCTCCAAAAATCTACAATAATTCAGCTTCAGTGTTTGCATGTTAAAGAGAGAACATGTTGAATTAGGTAGTCTTCTTATGCCAGTATGGCAAAGGTCCAATGATCGGAGATTTTTAAGATGACCAACAGAGACAGGCACCTCTTTAAGGCTAGAACAATGAGACAAAGATAAAACACGAAAGAACTTAAACTTGGAAAACAATTTAGGTATCAACATGTTGCAGTGCCAACTAGGTAAAAACTGATCATTAGTTCTTTGACATGTTGGCATAAATGTACGCAACTTTTGTGCATCATATAAACTCCCAAGCTCATCAAGAAAAGGCACCTTATTAGTTGAAAATGAAAAATGTCGGGTTGTTTTTCTATACCTTTTGGTTGATCATCAGCTTCCAACCTAAAACAGATGTTCCCAGAAACATATTTTGCCAAATTGTTCAGAAGGTCATGCATTACAAAACATGTCTTGGATTTAATGCTTGATTGTTGAAAAAAGGACCTTCCTAATAGATCATTGAAATATTTTTTCACCAACTTGTTCTAGACTGTTACTTAATTGAAAACATTGTAGAAAACTTTCAGCCATCCACAATTGAATTAAACACTCCTTGTCAAACTCATAATCTTTGGGGAACAAGGCACAAAAGGCAAAACATCTCTTGAGATGGGACGGAAAATGATAATAGCTTAGTGCTAAAGCAGGGACAACTTTGCTATCTTCTTCTAAAAATTCCCATATCTCACTTTTCAATACATTTTCCCATTGTGAAACACAAGATTTGTTGTCTAATAGACTTCCAATTGATTTTATTGCTAAAGGTAGTCCTTTGCATTTTTCAACTATCTTCCTAGCAATTGCCTTTAAATCTGGATTTGATTGAGAATTATGATCTTGAAATGCATATTTAGAGAACAATTTCCAGCAATGTTCACCTTGTAACTGCTTCAAGTGATGTGTTTTATTTGATCCCAGAGTTGATGCGACTCTATCGTCACTTGTGGTGACAAGAAGTTTACTTCCTTGTTTCCCATATTTAAGAGGAGTTTGCAAGGCTTCCAATTTTTGTGGATCTCTATTCCAAATGTCATCTAAAACAAGAAGAAACTTCTTTCCTGTTATTTTTTATGGAAATAAATTTCCAACAATTTTTTCTTTCAATATTTTCTGAACCATTTCAAGGCCTCTACTATTTTCAATTGAATCAGTAAATGCCTCAAGTATTGATCTTGTTAACTTGAAAACATCAAAGTCATCAGAAACACAAACCCAAGCCTTGATATCAAAGTCACCCTCTATCCTTGAGTCATGGAATGCATGTTGGACAAGTTTTGTCTTACCTATCCCACCCATGCCCACTATAGAAAGTATTGATGGCTGGTTAGGACTGTCAGTATCAGAAGTGAGCCACTTAAAGATAATTTCTTTGTCATCATCTCTACCATAAATAGCAGTTTCAGCTACCAAAGAGGTAGTTGGCAATTTCTCTGATACTATGCTAGCCTCTCCTCCTACACCCACACCTTTGGCATTTCTTAAACGTAGATAATCATTTTGCCTTGCAAGATCATCTAGGTCATCAAGGACTTGTTCTATCCTTGAATCAATTTCATTTTCATCGAAACTCATAAAAGAAGATTTGAGAGAATTCACTGGGTAGCAGCACTCTGAAATTCATCTTTCACTTGGCATTTGGAGAGTTCATAATTTATTTCAGCCAAGAGATCCTCTGCTTCAAACACGACATCTTTGGCCTTAAGAAGCCTCTCACATGTGAATCTCTAAACTGCTTTTGTTCAGCATAATCAGCCAGAACATCAATAGCAAGCAGTTTCAGCTTCAAGTTGCTCAGCTGCTTCTTTTTGAGTTTTTTTCCACGAAATATCTCCTGAACATGAGACACCAAGTTGTCAATTGTCATCTGAACTAAACTAGAAACAAGAGCACCAGTAACCATTTCTGCTGCCATGGTAGGAAATTGATTGGATGAATGGAAATCAGTAATTTGAGGTGAGAATTATGCCGATGACTCAGTGGACTATAGTGTTAGAACAGATGAAATGAGCAGTGGTATCAATTTTATGGATAATGCATGAATTTATGGTTGGTGATGAACACCGACAACATTGACATTCATGTACAGTTAGCATTATTTCATGACTAAATGAGTGGCTATGGTTCTGCTTATGTTTACTCCATCTAAAAAACCATTGCTTACGTTAGGTGTAATAACATCTTTATTTTATTGCAATGGGTTTTTTTTTTTTCTGCTTATTTCTGAATAAAAAAGGTACAAATGTATCTGTGCTCAAAAGAGCAATAAACTTCGACTAAACTATTAATAATGTTTTTAGTTTACATTATTTGATTTCTTAAACTTTCCACATAAAAAACATGCATTCCATAAATACGAAGACTATTCGTTATAATGTTGAATATTTATTTAAAAATGACAAAATTAATATTTACTGTACATTTTAATAATTTATTTGTTGCATGTGGATCACACATAACAAGAATAATACGTAAAGGCTAGCTGAACCTGAAGTAGAAAATTATAAGTCCATAGTATTGATGTTTAAATAAGTTGTCTGTAACTGTTGTATAATTCTTTTGCATAATGAAAAATAACAAAATGAACTTAATTAAATAATGTTGCTTCAATAGAGAAAAAAATGACAGAATATTTTATTAAGGTAAATATTTTTAATTAATCAAATTCTCCAAAATAGTAAAAAGATAGAGAAAAACGGAGAAATATATTTAAAATCACATATATTTTAATTTTCTTAAGATAAAATAAAATTGAATGAAACATTTACTAAACAAAATATTTATATATTAATTTATTAAACATATAGCCAAATATTATTTTGTGTATAAATATATTAAATAATTAAATTTAAATAAATTTTTAATATAAATATTAAAAAAAATTATCTATAAAATTATTTAAAATTATTTTATATGATTTCAAAGAAAAATTGTAACATCCTCAAATTTTTAAAATAAAAATTATCTCACATAATAAATAACTATTATCTAGATGTATAATAATTTTTTTACCTAATTTTAAAATAATAGTAAGGTAAGATAAATGAATCTTTAATTTCATTTCAAATTTAAACTGTAAAACTAATTTTTTATCAAAAGAAATGATAGAGAGAAATAAATTTTTAATCTATTATATATAGAGTTAAGTAGCTCCCTTAGAGAATTATAGATTGTTCAAGGGTTAAGAAAGAGGGATAGAAGAGCATAAGAAAACAACAGATTAAAGTGGTGGGATCTCACTTCAAAAGGTATAATTGTATGGAATATGAGCTCATAAATTTTTTAAAAGAATCTATTAGAAACTTGGTTCTAGGAACAGTAGAATGAGAGTGAGTAATCATGAGTATCACTATAATTTTGTGAATTATGTGCATTATGAGGGTGTTAATTAAAATATCATTCTCTTATCGTGTTTAATAATTATTCGTATTAGAAATTATTTGAAATGAATTATATTTTGTCTTTAAAAATACCTTTTTATTTTGAGTACCATAGTTGCTTTTTCCTGATTCCATACCGGTCGAGAACAACATTATTTGCAAACTCTTTTGGACTGTTTGATCACTAGATTTCAATCTCATAAAAGTGTTGTTTTTATAGTCAAAAGAGGAAGAAGCTGTAGAGGTTAAAGGAGGTGTGAAAACTTAGTCTTTAGTTTAGATTCTCCTTTTTTATGAACATTTTTGTTATTGCAATTACCCTTCATATTCGTTTTAGAGACGTCCATATTTAAAAATTATACTTTGTAAGGTTGATAATTTTATTTATTATTTCGAGAATTTGTTTGTTTTCAATAATTATTTAATTATTATACTCTAGGTTATTAATACAACGAATATTACATTATGGTACCAGAGCAGTTCAATCCTAATTGGAGTGTGGGAGTGAGTTTGGTTTTTTTTTAAAAAAAAAATCAAATTTTGGGCTTGTAGGACTACTTGTTAGGACTATGAGTATGACATGTTAATCTCTTAGATATTGGGAGTGATTAACCTAATATCTAGGGGATGGTATGCATACTAATCTCTTGGATATTGGGCTTGATCAACCCAATATCTAGGGGGTTGTTTGCATATTTATGGAACAAAATAAGAGGCTAGCAAAAGGGAGCGTTGTTGCTAGAGCAATAATATGTCAAAATCTTTAGTGTGTTGACCTATTTAAATTTTGTAGGAATAAATGTCCACTGTTTGTAATAGTTAAGATTTTGTTAAAGTGAAATGATAGTTTTAGTTGCTATAAAAGATTTTAGTTGTGATTGTGTAAATAATTTGAATTGCTATGTGAATTATATGAATTATGATTGACTCATTTTTAGATTTTTATATCAATATTTTAGTCGATATATAAAAAAATATAGTTTTAATTTAACCTTAGAATTGGAGGCATATTAGTAACACCTTTTTATCCTACAATTTGTTCCTTTTATAGCTTTCTAATGTAAATTTTTTCAAACTCAAATAAATTTTTTTATCAAAACTTAAGTTTACTCTATCTTAAGAATGAATTATATGATTTAAATGCTGCGTAAACATTTTTTTAGAACCAAACATGTGTTGTTTATGAGAATATGCACACAATATATTAATAATTATATTTATATGAAATACAAATCAAGGAATGTACTTTCCATGAGTGTGTATAGTTGTGTACCTTATTTAATTTTTAAGTATTTCCTAGAATTATATTAATTGTTAAAATCAAATTGTTTTTGCTTAAATTATCTTTCTTAAGTTTTGTTTGAAATTCTATTCCTAGAGATTGAATTGTGCATATTTGTTTAAACCAATTATTGTTAGTTATATTGTGTCTAAGAACTTGGACAAGATAAATCAAAGTAGAGTTGTGCAATAGCTTATTAGGTAAGTATATAAAACTATTTTTACTTTTACATTAGGTTGGTTAATTTCGGGGACAAATTCTTAAAAGGAGGGAGAAATGTAACATCCTGAAATTTATAAAATAAAAATTATCTCACAAAATAAAAAATATTATATAGATGTACACTAATTTAGTTACCTAGTAAATAATAATATTAAGTTGTTATCTGATTTAAATAAAGAAAATATTAAAAATAAAAGATGATAGAATCTATATTCAAATTAAAAGATTAGGTTGTTAAATAATAATAATAATAATAATAATAATATATTAAAAGATAAAACTATCAGTAATTTTGAATAACAGGAACAAAATAATATTATTTTTCAAATAGAAATAAGATAAAATAATATATTCTATTTTGTTAGATAAAATTAAAAGATTAAACTATTAGGTTCTTTAAATGAAAAAAAAAATTAAATTAAGATAATGTTACTTTTAAAATAATAGTAAGATAAGATAAATGAATATTTAATTTCATTTCAAATTTAAATTGTAAAACTAATCTTTTATTAAAAGAAATGATAGAGAGAGAAATAAATTTTAATCTATTATATATAGGGTTAAGTAATCTCCTCATAGAATTATAGACTGTTCAAAGGTTAAGAAAGAGGGTTAGAAGAGCAGAAGAAAACAATAAATTAAAGTGGTGGGATCTTGCTTGGTTCAAGAGGTAAGTAAAGCATCTTTTGAAACTCTCCATGGTATAATTTTAAAAAAATGTTGTTGATGTCTTTGATGTTTGGAAATTGTTTTTGTAATTGTTTGAAATATTTATATTTGGAATGAGGATTAAATTTGAGATACATCTATCTCAAATGGATGTATGAGATTCCTCCATTTAATATGAGAAAGATGTTTTAGATACCTATACAATAACGTGAGGAAGGCAATAGGACACCATTGTATGGAATATGAGTTCATAAATGAATATATTGGAAACCTCGTTCTAAGAACCCAAGAGTTAGAGTGAGTGATCATGAGTATCACTATAATTTGTTGATTGTGTATTTGCATCGAAAACTATTTTTATCATGTTTATTATTATTGCTAGAAATTATTTGGATTAAATCATAATTCATATATAAAGAAAAATATTTATTTTATTACTACGGGTACCATGGTTGTTTTTTTTGGATTCTGCACTAGCCGAGAACAACATTATTTGAGAACTCTTTTCAAACCTATTTTATTCACTGAGATTTTAATCTCATAAAAGTGTTGTTTTCAGAGTCAGAAAAGGAAGAAACTGTGAAGGTTAAGGAGGCGTGGAGACTTAGTTTTTAGTTTAGATTTTCCTTTTTTATGAACATTTTTGTTATTGCAATTACCCTTTATATTCGTTTTAGAGACATCCATATTTGAAAATTATACTTTTTAAGGTTGATAATAGAGTTTGTTTATTTTCAATAATTCTTTAACTATTATACTCCGAGTTATCACGGTAACGAAAAATGTTACAAAAATAACCTTTTATTTCAAATTAAAATAATAAATGTTATCTCGTTAAATATTTAAAGATAGAATTTGTTGTTTGTAATGTTTCATCCTCAATAATGTTAAGGAATTTCAAATTCAATGTATTTTAAATTTCTTGCATTTATAAAATTCTCTATCCAAATACAATAGAGGAATATAGACTAATTGGTTAGTTGAGAAAGAGAAGTAGAAGAGAACAAATTAAAGTTGTGAAATTTTTCATCAAGATGTGAGTAAAATAACTTTTCTAAATCTCCATAATATACTTCTTGAATTATATAATTTTTATTGTTTCAACCATTTAATTTATGCATATTATTTCAAGACCACAATTTGATTTTATCAATATATACGTATATGAGTGCAGTGAATGAAGAGTTTTGCTTTTAATTAACTCATGCACTGTTGAAAGCGGGTGTTACTGTGCAATCATTTTTTACGTCACGATTTCAAATTCTAATATTATTGTTATTACTTCATATTATTGTGGTTACGCGAACTGAATTTTTTATTAATTGTGATGAGCAAGAATTAACATGCTAGCGACTTCAATTTATCGCAAGTACATGAATTGGATTCTAAATCATCAATTAGGTTTTATACTCACCGTAATGAGAAAGAATTAACATTAGTGTGCCATTTATTATAATTTACTGTGATGTGATTTATAACACTTTTAATTTTATAACCTTATATTCTATGTGGTAATTTTTTGAGATACTTTTATTTGAGAAGAGATGAACTTGAGATATCTTTATTTAATGTGAGGAAGAAGTTTTAGATACTACTATCTTGGTTAGGAAAGAGATTTGGATATCTCCGTACTAGCATGGAGAAGACAATGATTGATTTCTCTAGATTTCGCACAATTCAGAATAACACTATTTGCAAACATATTTTAAAACTTGTTTTATTTACTTAGATTATTATCTCATTAAGAATGTTGTTTTTAGAGTCCAATGAAAAAGTTTTGGAAATGAAGGAGACTTGAAGCTTAATTTCTTATTATTAAAATTTCCTTTTTGTATTTTTTTGTAGCTATTTTAGAATAAATATTTTTGTGATTGTTTTTGTTTTCTATTGTATTTTTTAGATAGACCCAAATTTGAGAATTATATTTTGTTTCTTATATAAGGATTAATGTATTTACTTACATTATTTTACTAAAAAAATTATTATTTTAATACAAAATTCATGAATTACTATAATTAAGGACATTACAATCCTTATATTTCATAATTTGATAACACATGAATCATTCGTTAGAAAATAGTCTGATGCATGCACACCAAGCATGGGCTTGAGCTAGGGCCAATCAGAAAGGAGCATGACTTGGATGAAGCTTCAAGAAGCTTAGTTTAGGACATATTCTATTTAATTGTAGTCATTTAATCATTTTTAGGCTTGTATGAGCACTCTTAAGTCATTAGGATTTTAGGGGTGTAGTTAGTTTTATTTCCGGTCTTGTATTTTGGCCTATAGGTTCTTTTTTATTTAGGAGGTGTAATTAATCTCCTTATGGAGTGTTTTAATTAGTTGGGCTTGGTCCATGCGGATTTGGATGTGTGAAATTTAGTTTCTACACCCCTAATTCCTTTTTACACCTTCTAACAAACACATGAAGCATGTTGGAGAGATGTGGGCCCCCTTGCTTCACTCCACATGTGTTTTCTCACTCATATATGACTGATTCTTATTCCTTCTTATTTTAATTTGAATTTTGGAGGTGCTATATCATTTTCCTCCAAAATTCAAATTCAAACTAGAGGTAACATAGATCCATATTTTTAGGTCATGTTTGGATCTTTAGTTGGATCAAATTAGTATTAGTTGAGCACATGCTAAATTAACACTAAACTAAACCCACTAACCCTTGTTTAAGCATATTGGACGTTCAAGAATCTTCAACCATGGCTTGGGAGGGATGCATCATAGTTGTTGTTCTGTTAAATTATTAATGTTTATTTTCCATATGACTTGATTAAATGACTTCCCACATTGATACATGGATTAAAAACTTATTTTTTTTGCATAAAAATAGGGGGAAATTTCTTTTTTTTCTTTCTAGAATTAGGCTTTAGAGTCTATTTTTCCCTTTTGAACTTAAGAGTTTCAGTTTTTTAGGTGTCAACCTGAGAAGTTATTCAATAAAGTTATGTGAAAAGTCAACGTTAATAGTTTAACAATCAATGACTATCTTTTAATGAATGGTTCAAATGTCATCAAATTATAAAATGGAAAGACAAAATGTGAGCAATTAAAAATAGAGGGATAAAATGTCAATAATTGAAACAATTGAGGGACACAAATTATAATTTAGCTAATTTTAAAAGTGAAGTTCATACAAAAATATTTAAATACTGTTGCATTGTAAAATCTCAAATTATTTATACAAATCATACTAATAATGTTCAACTATTTAATTCCCTCTACTTGCACATTATAATCCATATCATAGATATAAAATTTCATCAAAATATTTGAGAATACAACACAACAATTTCAAAGTTCAAAGCGATATATACAATGTACATATAGCAATAGCTCACCCAACAACACCATGTCACTTGACGATACCTAGGGTAACTTGTCCAACGACACCATGTCACCCAATGAGACCCAAGGTAACTCACCCAGTGAAAATTGTCACCCAGCAAGGACCTTGTATCAGACTGTCCCAATAATAGGGACTTCGTTCAGTGAGACATGTCTTTGGGCAACAATCCCATTTAATTCAAAAGAGAGTGTAATTTGTGTTGGGTGAGACCTCTCATTGGTCAAAAATTGGTATATACAATGCACATATACAAAACGCTTTCTAGAAAGTCTAATTACATTGAATTCAGATACCAAGGTGGCCCATCTGACTTTCACACATTGGTATTTAGTGTTTACTTTACCCTATGATAACTAGTTGAAGTCTAGGCATACTCCTTTGATATCTAATTGATGTCCAGTCTACTTGACCTCAGTTTGACATTCAGTTGTTATCTGAGTATATTCTACGGTGTATTGTTGCCCTCACAGGGCTCAACACCAGTGCATTGCTCACCAAAGCCTTAGCATTTCATCATTGCTCACCAAATTAGTAGCATTAGGATCACTTCAAATGAGTCATTTGTATCCCTATTTCAATGTATCACAATCACAACCCTTTTAGCTCCACATAACGACCCATATCTCAATTCATTCATAATTCATGTCAATCATCCATTCATTTCTAAAACAAGTATAGACTCAACACCTCATTCTAAATTCATCAAACATCAAACCCACATATCATGCATATTTATCCATTCACATAGAACAACCATCACATAGTAGTGATCTCATAAGGTATTCAATTTCATTTCTCACTCAAATTCAAATAAAAACTCATTAATTCACATGCAATCCACATCATAATTATCAAATCAACATTTATCTAATTTAAAGACCAATTCGAACCCCTTACCTATTTCTCCATTTAATAGTTATCTTACTAAAAATAGTAGAATTCACCCAAAGAAATTACTTAAACCTGACATGAATTCTAGATCAAATAGGAACCTTAGAAAATCAGGTTTCTAAAGTAATTCTCTTTTGAAATTAGATAAATGTTGATCAGACTTACCTATATCAATCATCTCTTGAAATAAGGAACAACAAAAGAGATCACATTGAATGTTAACAGCCAAAAGCCAACCATGCAAGCAAAAACAATTCCACAGCCAAGTGAGAGAATGAAACGGTGGAGAAGAAGAAAAATAAAAGGGAAGAATAAAAAGAAGAAAAAAGGAAGGAAGTTTGGGTGTACGTAGGAAGTTTCACTTTCTATTTGCAACTCTCCTTTTCCTTAATAAATAAGTTTTCGAAATCTTCCCGAAGTTCACTCAAAACCTTCCAAAACTAAATGATAATAATCTATTAAATAAATATAGGTCCTTACATGCATAATAAAAAATAATAAAATGAATATAATTAAAAGATGTTGCTTCATATAAAAATTAATAATTAAATTTTTCACTCAAAATTTTATTGCTTAACTAAAGTGTTAATAAATATATAGTTTCCCCTCAATATTTAAATTTTAAAATTATTTGTTAAAAGCTACTTTATAAAAGAGAATGGATCCTCTCCAGCATAATTTTATGTTATCATATACACTCGAAAATTAGATATTCTACGTTATCATTTTGAAGGTAAAGGCTAGCTAGTAGGGATGACAAAAAAGTTCCTATCCACAATACCATTTTAATGAGGATTACCCGCTTTAACCGGGTATACTCAATGTAGTAAACCGGGTACGGGTATAAGTATGTAACTACTCATCCCGTACTTGAATCCGTATTCGCCCTAATATAATTATAACAATTATATAATAAGTTTAAACCTAAATATTTAATAAAAAATTTTAATTCTTAAACTCTAATTTATAATTTCTTATTATTTATTATTTTGTATACTTTTTAAATTATAAATAACTAAATTTAAATTATAAAAAATAATATAATGGGTTATCTATGGGTATATCCAAACCCAAAAATACCCTTCAGGATGGGAATATGGATTAAAATTTGATACCAGCACCCAACTCCCCATATCGCTTTCTGGAAATGGGAGAATGAGAAGAACCAAACCAACACCTACCTTATCCCATTGCCATCCTTACTAGGTAGAGTGAAGTTTAAATACTCCTAATCATAAGTGAACCATTGATGTATTGGTGATAGGAGGTTCTCAATTTGTAAAAGTGTAATAGCCTAAAATTTTATATACTAAGATTCACCTTTTTTTTGTTTTATTTATTATCTTAATAAAATTTTATACTTTTATTAACTAAAATGTGTTGGGAGTGAATTATTATTATTAATATTATTATTATTATATTATTGTTGTTTTTTTTCTACTATTATTATTGTTGTTATTGTTATTATTTATTATTATTATTATTATTACTTTATTATAATAAAAACAGTTAAAAAATTTAGGTGTGTTGGGCCTGACTTACAAGAGTTATTAATTAGAAGGAGTTAGGAGATGAGTTTTGGTATTTTGTTCATTTTGTACACAAACCTTAACCCTAAATGTGAAATTAGAGAAGGTGGCTATAGAGGAAAACTCAAAGAGAGGCGATCTCTGCTAAGGATCTTAAAGAATGATTCCTACCTTTTATGTTCTTCATCTCTTTGAGGTAAGAGGGAGTGAGATTAACTTATACATAGACATATATATGAAATAGAGTAGTGGAGGTGAAAACTAAGCCTCCATAGGGATAAAGTTTTATGTATTTTACGTAATTGACTTATTCATTTATTTCAATGAATGAATCTTATGAATGATTAAATGATGAAGAACTCTAATTATATGATCGATTAATGTGATGATTGTGAGACTATTATGTTATTTGAGTTGCTCTATATAAAAAGGATTAGGTGTTTCCTTCCTTAAGGATATTAATGAAAAAAAATTATGATTGATAAACTGGATTTTTATCCTATTTTTACCATGATTAATATTTGTTTGTAAAGGAAAAGAGTGCACAATTATTGGAAAAACTCACTTTTTAGCGTTTATTCTCACTTTAGATAGGTACTTAAGAAATAGGATGAAAAATGGGCAAAATCGGCCTTTTCATAGCAATTGTTGAAGATTTAGGTCAGTACAACTGTGCTACATGGGCTTCGAGAAAGACATAAAAAAAGCCCAAACCTCTTGTAAATAGGAGAAAAGAAGACACAAAGAGGGGACTCACCTTGGCTCAGAAGAAGAGTTAGATCTATGACCTAAAGGGTGAAAAACGATGAGGAAGGTTAGCTAGCTTCGAGGCAATTTAGAGTGCTACATACAATAATCTTTTATGTATCATTATGTACTCTGTTATTGGAGGGAATGCTTGACTTTGCATTAATCATGTTGGGCTAAGCCCCTTTTTCAGGGATTGTGATGTAGCTCTTTGTAATTCCCCCTTGCACTTTGCATGATTGTTTAATGTTATTCAATGATTAATTTACTTATCTGTGCTACTCTTGTATATCCTAACTATTCGAATAGTCATGACAATTGATATTTAAATATTAGTTTATCCTAATTGTTAGGACAATCAAGATCATTGATTTTTAAACAATCGATCTGGGAAGTAAGTTATCATATTCTATTTGTTCACAACTTAATTGTTTGAATAGTCATGGTCATTGATATTCGAATAATTGATTTGTGAAGCAAATAGGCTCTTATCCCGGTAGAATAGGCCAAGCCATTAGGTAAACCTCCGATTAGGTAAACATGAATTGGTCTTAATTTGGAATCTACCATGGCCATTGGGGTTGACAAATTAGGATTATAGTGTGGTGTGCATCACCAAACTCACTACAACAAATCATGGTAATTTATCGATAATCATTGAATGATAAAGAATAAGATTGCTTAGTAATGGTAGAAACATTGTAGTGAAATCACAACCCTAGGTCTCAATCCATTGCATTCTAACCCAATATTCTCTCTTGTTTTACTGTCTACTTTAATTCTGAACTATTGTGTCTCACTAATCAAACTATTCGCTTGTTCTTTTAGCTCTTAAATTGAATTAATTGAGAACAAGATCTGGTTCCTTGGGTATGATATCTAGACTTAGGTTCACTGTTACTTCTGCATACGCTACACTTGCTCTTAAGTGGTGATATTTCACACATCAATGATTATCACTACAATTGTAGGGTGTGATGATAATTAAATATTATAGATAGAGAAGTAAAATGCTCAAGGGTTTGGAGTTAGAATTATATTTTGAGAACATCATATAAGTTGAATGCTTGCTATTTGAAAATTTTTGTATGAACATACCTTAGTGTTTCCTTCATATCTTTCTATGTTGTTAACAAAATCGAGTCATGTTTGTTGTTTTAGGAAGTAGACATTTGCAGTTGAAGTTTAGATTCAAGAATCACATAAAGATGTTAAGAATAGATTGAGTTATGTGAGTTAGAAGTTGAGTCTCCAATCTAGTGTGCGAAACTTAATTGTGTTGTAAGCCTTGTGGGTAACCTAGATTACCTTATTATGTTTCATCTTCTTCATGGAAGTTGTAGCCATAGATATTATCTTCATAATGGAGTTTGAATCACTTAAAAAGGATATATATAACTCGTGTTATGAATAAAGTAGTGAGTAAAGGTTAAGCTGTTAGATTTGAGTTTAGAGGCTACGAGTTTTTAATTTTAAAAAATAGTGGATGATGAAATCAAGTTTAGACCTTGCTATAAAAGTTTTAGGTGATTGTAATATATTTATAATAAAATTTATATCATCCTATATGATTAGCATAACTACAAATATGGTATATGTAGACTACACAATGTAATAGAAGGGTAAAAAGAGAAGATAGTTTTTGAATTGTGATGATTTGGATTGTTGTGGTGTGAAATATAGTAACGTATCTTATACATTGTGTTGGTGGTGAATGAATGAATGTTTATAAGTTATTGAGGTGTAATTTAAGAATAGATAGTTTGTGAGTTATGATGATTTTAATTATGGTGGTATGAAATACTGTGATGTACCTTATAGATTGTGTTGGTGGCGATTAAATGAATGTTTATAAGTTATTGATGTGCATGGTGTGTTGATGATGATAGTCAGATGCCTGATGAGGTGTTATCCCAGTTGCAGTTGGGGGTGAATTATGATTGTAAAAACCCAATTTTTATAACTGGGTTAATACATAATTTTAGATGTTAAGGTTAGAAACTTAGTTATTGTATACAACTAATTTTGTCTAGATAGAATTCATTAAACCAAGTGGGTACCATGATCCATGTAAATGGTAGGATGATGAACCTAGCCATGACCAAACATTTCAAGGAACCAAGCAAGAATCTTGAACCATGTAGATGGTAGGACTATAGCACTACCTATGACCAAAGACTAAACAAGACCAAGGGAGATGGCTAGTTCATGTAAAATGTAGGGCAACCACCCAAGCTAGTTCACAGTTTGGTACACTGCAAGATGAAAGTTAGGATCATATATCTTTGGATTGTTATAAGTAAATGAATATTCTGAATATGGATACTTAGACTAAGAAATTTTTTGTTAGGTGGATAAATATTTAAATAAGTCCATATTAATACTTGGATGTAATATTCGCTTATTTAGAACATTGACAATGCTCAGCATCTCATGATTAGTAGGGTATATTTTGCTCTGACCATATTTGGGTGTCAGTAGAGGTGACAAACAAGTAGTCCAAATGGAAATCAACCAAATAATTATTTCTTGACCTTATGGGGAGTCAATTGTGGTGCTAATATTAATGGACACGGTGGTCCAATTGGCAATTATCCAAATAATTATTTCTTGGCCTTGTGGAAGCTCATTTATGCTTATGATGGGCATATGACCCACACTCTCGAAAAGACTATAGTACCAATTGGATAAAATATACAGTTGTCAATCACTTCCAAAACAAAATCCTTGATGATTATGGTGAGTCATCTTGGATTGGTCATGGATACTATAGTACCAATTGGGTAAAATATACAGTTGTCAATCACTTCCCAAACAAAATCCTTGATGATTATGGTGAGTCATCTTGGATTGGTCATGGATCCATACTAGAGTGAATTGGGGTTGAGCCTAGTGTTGAGAAGGGTGAAATTAAGTTATATGTTATGCTTATGAGGAATTGAGTCCTAGGATGAATCGTAGGCCCATTGATTCTGTAGTTTATTAAGATTACCACTTATGGTTTATAATTATCTCACCCCTCTACGTGTTTGCTTGTATCTTCCTTTTTGTACGTGTTCATGATGTGATTAGAAGAGGAACCTAATCTGTCAGCAGAGATGGGAGCTGCTGAAAATTTCTTATATGCTTGAAGTTCTATTTAATGCTGTTATGTATTATATATTAGGTGTTTTGGTGTTGTTAATCATTTTGTTTCTGTCAAAGGTATATTTCTCTAAATTGGGCCAAGTTGGTGTAGTGGAAATGATGTATTAATATCTTTTGTACGAACAAGTCTTTTGAAATGGATATTTCTGCTCATACTTATTTTAAGAAGATTATGGTTTTTTATGTAAGAACTAATTTAAAAATTTCTCATAATGGTTGTAAATACTTTTGACAATTTTTTTGTATTTTCATAAATAAATCAAGTTAGTAGAAAACACATTACAATGATAGCATAATTAAATATTCATATTGTGAAATATGTTGTTGCTTGACTTAGTGCATGAATATGGCAGTCTAGAAAGCTTGTAAGGCTCGCCCATTGTGTGGCGCTCTATAGTAGGTCTTCTTAGATTGTGTTACATTACACGATTGTATTTATGTGTTACTAGTGTAGAAAAGGATTTGTTTTAGGTGGACCTATGATGAGATAGTTGTGCCTACATGTTACTGCTGTAGAAAATGACCATTTCGAACATGTATCTGAGATAGCATACATGAGTTACATTGTATGAGCATCATTAGCATGACTTGAATTTAATATGGTTGTGTGGTTTCATGTGATATACACTAGGTGATAATATTTCTTATTTATGGTGCTTAGTTATGTATGAGTAAATTTCCCATTCCCTATTTGAGCGCGTTGCTTGGGGTTGAACACTTATAGGCTAGGATGAAGCTAAAAAGGTAGAGGTGAGTAATGTATGAGATTAATGTGGGATTCCATGCTATGATAAAGATGACACCAAGCTTAGCAACTACATTAGGAGGTTCAAATTATTTCCTTGTTTTAGAAATTTATTGCAATCATGTCTCAAATTATTTGTAAAGACTTATCATTTGATCAAAGATGAGGTTTTGTTGGAAGGACTTTTGGGAGCCTTTTTACCTAGTTAAAGGACTTTTATTTACGGATGTTATATTTATTTATTTGGGACAAAAGAGTGTCACACGGTTCATACTGATGTATTATATGATTTTGACAATTTTTTTTCTATTTATATAATGGTCACAACTTTAGAATTGTAAGTTAACTCGGTTTAATGGATATATGTGAACTAGTAGTTAGTTTTTATCCCTTTGACCATGATTTTAACTCAACATGGAGATAAATTATTTTCTCTTTCATGACTTGTTTAGTAATAATCAATTTGTGATGTCACAATGTAAATCATTTTACCCAAGTTTCAAGTCTAGTTATTTATATGAATAAATTTATATGTTATTTTGTAAATTAAGGAATAAACTGTTTGGGGATAGAAGGGTGTCACGTTTAATAGTATTAGAGCAGGTCGATTCTTTTGACCAATGTGCTATGTGCTTACTATGTTTTCAATGTGTAGTTTGTGACGTTATTTAAAATAGTTTGAATGCTTTGATCATTTTAGTATTGATTGCCCTATTTAGCTCCCTTCAGACATGTGTGTAATTTCTTGTAATTCATATTGATTATTATATTTAAATATTGAGTTACTATTCATAATTTATGTTTGTTCTTTATTAATTATAAGTGAATTGGTTGAATTTCATACATACAGGTTTTATTAGTTAAGAGAAAAATATGATGTTATTATTAAAATGAACTCAAACATCAAACCCACATATCATGCATATTTTTCCATGCACATAGAACAACCGTCACATAGTAGCGATCTCATAAAGTATTCAATTTCATTTATCTCTCGAATTCAAATAAAAACTCATCAATTCACATACAATCCACAACATAATTATCAAATAAATATTTATCTAATTTAAAGACAAACTGAACCTCCCTTACTTATTTCTCCATTTAGAAGTCATCCTACTGAAAATAGTAGAATTCACCCGAAAACATTACTCTAACCTGGCATGAATTCTAGATCAAACAGGAACCTTAAAAAATTAGGTTTATAAATTAATTCTCTTTTGAAATTAGATAAATGTTGATCGAACTTACCTATATCAATCATCTCTCGAAATCAGGAACAATGAAAAAGATCACATCAAATTTTAATTACCAGCCAAAAACCAACCAAGCAAGCAAAAACAATTCCATAGCCAAGTGAGAGAATGAAATGGTAAAGAAGAAGAAAAAGAAAAGGGAAGAAGAAAAAAAGAAGAAGGAAGTCTGGGTGTACGTAGGAAGTTTCACTTGCTATTTGCAACCTCTCCTTTTCCTTAATAAATAAGTTTTCAAAATCTTCCCAAAATTTAGTCAAAACCTTCCGAAACTAAATGATAATAATCTATTAAATAAATACAGGTCCTTACATGCATAATGAAAAATAATAAAATGAATATAATTAAAAGATGTTGCTTCATAAAAAATTAATAATTAGTTTTTTCACTCAAAATTTTATTGCTTAACTAAAGTGTTAATAAATATGTGCTTTTCCCTTAATCTTTAAATTTGAAAGGTAGTTGTTAAAAGTTTCTTTATAAAGGAGAATGGATTCTCTCCAACATATTTCTATGTTATCATATACACTTCAAAATTAGATATTCTAGGTTATCATTTTGAAGGTAAAAGGCTAGCTACTAGGGATGACAAAAAGTCTGTACCCTAGATATCGTCCCAAACTCAATACCATTTTAATGAGGATTACCCGCTTTAACCGGGTATGAGATTTTGCTGGAAGGACTTTTGTGAGCCTTTTTACTTGGTTAAAGGACTTTTATTTAATGATGTTATATTTATTTATTTGGGATAGAAGAATGTCACATGGTTCATACTATTGTATTATATGATTTTGACAATTTATTTTCTATTTATATAATGCTCACAACTTTAAAATTGTAAGTTAACTCGGTTTAAAGGATCTATGTTAACTAGTAGCTAGTTTTTATCGCTTTGACCATGATTTTAACTCAACATGGAGATAAATTATTTCTCTTTCTTGACTTGTTTAGTAATAATCAATTTGTCATGTCACAATGTGAATCATTTTACCCAAGTTTCAAATCTAGTTATTTAAATGAATAAATTTCTATGTTATTTTGTAAATTAAATAATAAACTGTTTGGGGGTAGAAGGGTATCACATTTAATAGTATCAGAGCAGATCGATTCTTTTGCCCAATGCTTGGGGGTAGCTACACTCTTTCCCTTTGGGGAGCTTCCCTGTTATAGTTACACTTCTTCCCCTTTTTCCCCTCACCCAAGGTTAAGGAGCTAGCCTTTGGTTGCAATATTGTAGGTGCTTTTAGAAACAGTTCGTAGGACCATAGCGCATGTTATCGATTGTTGAATTCAATCGAGGAGGAGGAGCAGTATGTGCTTACTATGTTTTCAATGTGTATTTTGTGACGTTATTTGAAATAGTTTGAATGCTCTGATCATTTCAGTAATGATTGCCCTGTTTAGCTCCCTTCAGACATGTGTGTAATTTCTTGTAATTCATATTCATATGTATGCCATTTTGAAATTGTGATCGTGCTAGTTGAGTGTTTTGGTTGTCGTGTACCATAAATCGTAGTCCTTTGTTGCAAGATATTGGGATTGGCCGACTTAATACCTTGTGTAGTGTGAATAAAATATTATGGAAAACAAAAATCAAGGTTTGAGGTGTTCATCTTGGTCTGGTTGATTGCATATGTATCTTTTTATTATTTGATAAAGATAAAGTAGATGTGTACTTTTATATGCTGGTTAGGTTAACTTATGTTTGAGACTTTTTTTAAATTTGTTTCTTTTCTCCCTTTTGAATGACTTGCTTGATTTCCCCTTGCATTGCTAATCTTCTCTTTTCATTATGAGACAAGTGTGCCAGTTTTTAAAGTGATCATGTTCTAACCTCAGTCTATCTTGTGTCTTATTGTGAGTCAATAAACATTTTGTAGTTGAGTTGTTTTATTTTCCTCTTAACTAGCTAGTTGTTATTCTTGGTATGAATATGTTATCTTCCAACCTTGTCTAGTTTGTTAACTGGTTGAGAGTATAAGTGAGAACTTTTGACTACCAAGTTAAAGAACTATGAGAGAAAATGCCTGAGTATACATGACACTAGCTCCTTTAGATTGTGATACTAAAGCAATTGTGAGTTACATAGTGGTATTAAGCAATTTTCCTAAAAAATCCGCCGAGGTTATGCTTAGTTTAGCACTAGAATGTCATATAGAGTTTTCCATAAACCTTATGCCTAGTACTGAACCCAAACATGTAGTACATTATAGGACATCTCCCTTAAAGCTAGTGAGTTTAAAATAAAAAACAAAATAGTTAAGGTAGTACTAGGAGAATAGTTGTGAGACATAGTGTGTTACCCCTGGGGAAGACAAACTTTGGAGATAAGGAGTTTTCTCAGTTCAGTAGGATAGAACACTATAGGGGGGTAAATAAATGATTTTTCAACTGAGCATTACCTTTAACCAAGTTGAACTATGAGAGATGCCAAGTGTGAGAGTAGATCCCAACATCTTAAGAAGAGGTTAACTCTTCCATCTATCTTAAATTTTACCTAACTTTAAGAGGTATTTTGTAGCATTTTATTATGTACCTAAGATAGGCTTGGGTAAAGCATTAACATAAAGGCTGAGGTGATGGTTAAGCTTTTAGGAAGTTGAAAGCCCATGAGAATGACTACCTTATCCTTCACCTTGAGTTAGCCATTGTAGTGTTTACCTTTAAGTCATGGAAGCCTTCCTTTATAGTTCTAGATTTGAGATGCTTAGTGATCATAAAAGTTTAGGTATTTGATTGACCAAAAAGGGTTGAACATATGGCATAAGAGGTCATTAGGATTTCTTAAGGACCATAATTATGAGCATAGTTATAACCCTAGTAAAGCCAATATGGGAGTTGATGTCCCTTTGTAGAAGGTTTTTGCATATGTTAGCTTTGATGATAAGATAAATAGATTGATAACTTAGTTTGGGGATATGAGTTTATGTTGTTACATTATACCTAACAATGTGAGTTTAAGAATGACAAGGATAGTTAGTGATTTATTAGTTGAGATAAAGGGAAGCCAAAGTTTTGACCAGTTTTTGAATATAGAGGCTAAAGGTTTAGAGTAAGGAAAATGTGAGTGACTTTTATTTGGATGGAGATGAACTATTAAAGATTAAAGATAGGATGTGCATACCTAGTATTCTTGAGTTTAGAAATTTGATCTTATAATAGAGACATATGAGTAAGTTAAAGTTTTCAATCTGGTACAAAAAAACCCTTTCAAGTTTGTTGCAACCTTTGAGTGTACCTGAGTGGTAATGAGATAACATATTTATAGATTTGTTGCTGGATTACGTAGAACTACGAGAGTCTATTCTTTTTTTCTTCATTTAGGTTTTGATGGATAGATTGATTAAACTTGTTCTCTTCATCCCAATCAACATTAGGTACTCTATAGAGAGATTGACATATCTCTACATAAGTGAGATTGCATGCTTCATGTGCTAACTAATTGGGGTTTAATTAGAAAAGAGGGGTGTGGTTAATAAAATAACCCATCAACACCCTTAAATGTCCCAATTAGCTAATACACTCCACATTAAGACTAATCACACCACCTAGCCCTTAACCTAAGAAAAATAAATGCCCAAATACAAGGTCAAAGAGAAAGCTAGACCACTCCACTTAAGGGAAATGTACAAGGGTAATTATAAGAGAACTATGGCACAATAACTATACACATGAGGAGGTGAGGTCTTCCTCCATCCACTCTAGCCATGTCCTCTTCTATTCTCCTAGCCATGACCCTAGTTATAGGACCTTTGCTAGGGAGGATCACATCACTCTAACACTTAACATGTAATCCTTTTTATATAGAGCGGTTCAAATAACATAGTAGTCTCTCAAGCATCACATTAATCAATCATATAATTAGGGTTGTTCATTTTTAATAATCCATATCATTCATTCATTGAAACAAATGAATAAGTTAATTATATAAAATACATCAAACTTAATACTATGGAGGCTTACGGGTTACCTCCACTACCCTATTTCTTATATATGTCTATTTATATGCTAATCTCACTCCCCTTACCTCAAAGAGATGACGACCGTAGAATGTAGGAATGATTCTTTAAGGTCGTTAGCAGAGATTGCTTCTCTCTGAGTTGTTCTCTATAGTTGTGTCCTCTGATTTCATGTTTAGGGTTAAGGTGTGTATACAAAATGAGTAGAATGTCAAGACCCCTTTTCTGACTTCTTCTAATTACTAACTCTTGTGAGTCAGGCTCAACAAACCTAAAATATTTAACCCGCTCTTATTATAATGAAATAATAATGATAATAACAATAACAACAACAACAACAACAATAATAACAACAACAATAACAATAATAACAACAACAATAGTAATTCACTCCCAACACCTTTTAGTTAATAAAAGTATCAAATTTTATGAATTTAATAAATGAGATTAAAAATATTTGGGTTCTTATTTTATAAAATTTCAAGTTGTTACAATTCTCCCACCTTTTAAGAAATTTTTACCCAAATTTACCTAAAGTTAAAAGCTCTGGATAAGACTCTCTCATCTTACTTTCAAACTCTCACTTAGTACTTTTAGGAGTGGTTCTTCCCTAGACTACCTTGACTAAAGAAATTTCCCTTCCTCTGAGTTGTTTCACCATTCAATCTACTCTCACAGGCATGGTCTCAACAGTTAGGTTCCTTAACCTCAAGATGATTTGACTCAATCACATGTGAAAGATTATGTACATGCTTCTGAAGTTGAGACACATGGAAGATGTCATAAAGATTAGACAAATTGGGAAGGGTAAGGCAACTTGGCATGCTACCCCACCAACACAATTTAGAATTTGGAAGGGACCAATTAAACGGGGTGTAAGCTTTCTAGAATTTAAGGTCCTAGAAACCCCAAGTCATGGAGTTAGTCTCAAGAATACATGATTCATTTCTTAGAATTCTAAGTCATTTCTCCGATTGTCAATATCACTTTTCTATCTATTTTGAGCTACTCTCATTTTCTCTTGGTTCATCTTGACCTTTTTAGTAGACTGTGACACTACTTCAGGCCCTAAAATAAGGTTCTCACTAGGTTCATACTAACACAAAGGTGTCCTACATCTCCTCCCATAAAGAGTTTCAAAAGGTGTGATCCAATAATGGAGTCGTAACTATTGTTATAGGTAAACTCTATCAAAGACATATAATTATCTCACCCATGATCTAAGACACATGTTCTTAACAATTCCTCTCAATATTAGTTTGTTCTCTCTATTTGGTCATATAATGATGTGTGAAAGGGTGAACTCAAACTATACTTGATCCTTAAAACTATATGTAGACTTCCCTAAAACCTAAAGGTAAACCTAGAATCTCTATATGATATATTTCTATAAGGAGTCATTATTCTCATTATTCTAGAGGCAAGAGTGATAGGATCTCGTTCTAGAGGCAAGAGTGAGCATGAAAAGTACTATGAAGAGAGGCCTAAAAGGAGTCATTATTCTCATTCATCCATGCATGAATAACCTCATCCTCCAAAGGACCAAAAGGTTGACCTTTCTCCCTTCCATAGGGGAGAAGATGTGGAAGCCTTCCTTCACTGGGAAGTCAAGGTTGAATAATTCTTCAAATGTTTTAAAGTTAGAGAAGAGAAAAAGGTTCCTTTGGCTGCCTTTAGCTTCCAAGGGCAAGCCCTCCATTAGTGGCATGGTTTAACTAAAGAAAGAGTCTGAACTCATATGCCTGAAATTAAATATTGGAATATGATTTGATAAGCGCTATAAGAAGAAGGCATATTCCTTCTTACTATGAGAAAGACCTCATGGATAAACTCCACAGGCTTAGGCAGCAAAACCTAAGCGTTGAGGAGTATAGACAAAGGATGGAACTCCTCCTATTAAGAGCGAATATCAAAGAAGAACCTAATGCCACCATCGCTAGGTTTTTGTGTGAGTTGAATCCTGACATAAGAGATAAAGTAGAACTTTTCCCATACTCAAGCCTAGATGAGTTAGTCCAACTTTGTGTAAGGGCTGAGAATCAAATTAAAAGGAAAGGAATGAAAAGAGATTCTCAACCCTACACTAAAAGGGACCTACTCAAGGGGAATTCTTCCAAGAGTTTCCCTAAAGAGGAACCCAAGTACCATAAAGAGCAAAAGACATCTCCTGTAGTAAGAAAACCCCTACTACTAACCCTAAAGAGAAGCATAGTAGTATTAAGTGCTTTAAGTGTCTAGGGAGAGGTCATATTGCCTCCAATTCCCTAATAAGAAACCATGATCATAAGGGGCCTAGATATTTATAGCAATGAGAGTAGCTCACTTTCCCCTCTAGTGAGAGTGAGGAAGAATAGGGATATGCATCATCAGAGTGTGAGGATGTCTATGCGTATGAGAGGGACCTCTTAATGGTAAGAAGGCTTCTCGGAAGCCAACCCTTGGAGCTATCACAATCTCAAAGGGAGAACATATTCTATACCAGATGCAAGGTGAATGAAAAAATATCTTCTCTCATTGTAGATAGTGGGTCCTGTTGCAAGTGTTGCAGCTCCCGGTTGGTGGAAAATTTAGCCTTGACTCCACTTCCCTATCCAAAACCTTACAAATTACACTGTCTCAATGAGCAAGGGGAAATGGTAGTCAACGAGAAAGTTAGGGTTCCAATCACCATAAGGACTTACTCTGACAAGATTCTGTGTGACATAGTCCCTATGGAGGTTGGCCATATCTTGCTAGGTAAGCCTTGACAATTTGACAAGAAAGTAATTCATAATGGCCATACCAACCATATAGTCCACTAACTTAGAAAGAAAAACAATTTGTATCCTCTTACACCTTCCCAGGTAACTGAGGATTAGCTATGCATGAAAAATAAGAGAGACGGGGAGCATAACAAAAGAAAAAAAAAACAAAAACATCATAAAAAAAAGAGCTTCACCCCTAAAGCTTGAAAGCGGTAAGGAGAGAGATAAGAAAGGTGATGCCCCTTCCAAAAAAGATGTAAGTACGGAGAGCCTATTTGCTACTAAAAAGGATTTAAAGGAGACTCCCCTAACTAACAAACCTTTTTACCTCCTCCTTTGTAAAGTGGTATCATCTGTAGAAACTGCTACATCTGATAGCACTGCCAAAGATATTGGGTAAGAGATTCTACTTGAAGGGGTGAAAATACTTTTAAAAGAATTTGGTGATGTATTCCCTAGTGAAGTCCCCAAAGGACTTCCTCCTGTTAAGAGTATATAACACCAAATAGACTTGGTTCCCAGGGCTAGCCTACCCAATATGCTTGCCTATAGAACCAACCCCACTGAAACTAAAGAGATAGAATCTCAAGTCCAGGAGCTATTGGAGAAGGGATGGGTTCAAAAGAGCCTTAACCTTTGTGTTGTGCCGATCTTGTTGGTGCCCAAGAAGAACGGTCAATGGAGGATGTATATGGATTGTTGGGCAATCAATAACATCACCATCAAATACAAGCACCCTATTGCTAGATTGGATGATATATTAGATGAGTTACATAGGTCACAAATGTTTTCTAAAATAGATCTTAGAAGTGGTTATCACCAAATCTGGATTAAAGAGGCTGATGAGTGGAAAACTGCTTTTAAGACTAAATTCGGTCTTTATGAATGGTTGGTAATGCCCTTCGGGCTTACCAATGCCCCTAGTACCTTCATGCGACTTATGAACCATGTTTTGAGGGATTTCTTAGGTAGATTTTGTGTAGTTTATTTTGATGACATTTTAGGATGATCACATAGGACATCTTAGACAAGTTTTTTGCATTCTTAGGATAAACCACCTCTTTGGAAATATTGAAAAATGCACCTTTTGTGTAGAAAGTGTGGTCTTTTTAGGTTTTGTAGTGAGTGAACAAGGGGTCCTTGTGGATCAGAAAAAAATCAAAGCCATCCAAGAATGACCCATCCCAAAAAGAGTGACAGAGATCAAGAGCTTTCATGGTCTCGCTGGATTTTATCAGCGCTTTGTGCCCAACTTATCCACACTTTTGGCACTAATCAATGATTTGGTGAAGAAGGAAGTACCCTTCCTTTGGGGTGAGACGCAAGAGAAAACCTTTTCTCTTATCAAGCAAAAACTCACTAACGCACCAGTCTTGGCATTACCGAATTTCACAAAAACATTTGAACTTAAGTGTGATGCCTTTGGTGTAGGTGTGGCAGCTGTGTTGTTGTAGGATGGGCACCCTATTGCTTACTTTAGTGAAAAACTTAATGGTGCCCCTCTCAACTACCCCACCTATGATAAGGAGTTTTATGCCTTAATACGAGCCCTTCAAACTTGGGAGCATTACCTTGCTCCAAAGGAGTTTGTCATTCATAGTGACCATGAGTTACTTAAATATCTGAGGAGACAAGACAAGTTAAACAAAAGATATGCAAAATGGGTGGAATACCTTGAATCCTTTCCCTATGTCATGAAATATAAAAAAAGGGAAGCATAATGTGGTGGCTGATGCTCTTTCGAGAAGACCCTTGTATCCCTCTAACAAGCATAATGACATACGGGCCATGTATCCCTCTAACAAGGATTTTAGCCCTATCTTTGCAGTCTCTGCATCTACATCTAAGACCCTTGATAGATTCTTCATCAGGGAGGGGTATCTTTACAAATGGAGCAAGCTTTGTAACCCCAAGGATCCATTAGAAACTTGCTCACAAAAGAAAGTCATGAAGGTGGGCTCATGGGGCATTTTGGGATTACCAAAACTCTTTTGCTTTTACAAGAAAATTTTTTTTGGCCCCATATGAAAGAGACGTCCATAGGCATTGTACTAGATGCATAGCTTGTCTTCAGGCTAAGTCTAAGGCAATGCCCCATGGATTGTACACACCTTTACCTGCTCTTTCTGAACCTTGGTTGGACATTAGCATGGACTTTATCCTTGGCCTCCCTCATGCTCAACGAGGTGCAAACTCTATCTTTGTCGTGGTTGATAGATTTTTGAAAATGGATCCTTTTATACCCTACCACAAAGTAAATGATGCGAGCAACATTGCAAGACTTTTCTTTAGAGAGGTTGTCTACTTACATGACATACGCTCTACCATAGTCTCAGATAGGGATGTGAAGTTCCTTAGCCATTTTTGGAAAACTTTATGGTCTAAGCTGGGAACTAAGCTCCTGTTCTCCAATACCTGTCACCCCAAACAGATGGGCAGACTGAAGTGGTTAACAGATCCTTATCCACTATGTTGAAGGCACTCCTTCAAAGCAACCACAAGTCTTAGGATGAGTACCTTCCCCATATAGATTTTGCATATAACCAGGTGGTTCAACGAACCACCAAGCATTCTCCTTTTGAGGTTGTCTATGACTTCAACCCTCTCACTCCTATGGATCTCTTTCCTCTTCTCCTTTCTCACTCTTTTGATAAAGATGGAGAGACAAGAATAAATTTTGTTAAGAAATTACATAAGAGGGTCAAAGCAAACATTGAACAACAGTTCAAAGGGTATGCTGCCTCAGCTAATAGGGGAAGAAAGGAGATTATCTTTAATGAAGGAGCTTGAGTTTGGCTTCATTTGAGAAAAGACCACTTTCTTGCTCAAAGGAAGTCCAAACTTATTCCTCGAGGAGATGAGCCTTTTTAGATCCTGGAGCGAGTGAATAACAATGCATACATTCTTGATCTCCCTCCGGAATATGGTGTCAACCCTACTTTTAATGTCTGTGACTTATCTCCTTTTGCAGGTGCTGATGATGAAGATGACCCTCTGGATTTGAGGAAAAATCCTTCCCAAGAGGGAGGAGATGATGTGATCCTCCCTAGTAAAGGTCCTATCACTAGGGCCATGGCTAGAAGGACAGAGGAGGATATGGCTATAGTGGATGGAGGAAGACCTCACCTCCTCATGCGTATAGTTATTATGCCATAGTTCTCTTGTAATTACCCTTGTACATTTCCCTTAAGTGGAGTGGTCTAGCTTTCTCTTTGGCCTTGTATTTGGGCATTTATTTTTCGTAGGTTAGTCTTAATGTGGAGTGTATTAGATAATTGGGACATTTAGGGGTGTTGGTGGGTTATTTTATTACCCACACCCCTCTTTTCTAATTAAATCCCAATTAGTGTTAGCACATGAAGCATGGAGGTAATTAGGCACCGAATTCAACTCCTTGGCCACATGGCATCCTACATGGCACTTAGTTAGATCTAAGATCCATGATTTTAGGAGCATGTGCTAATTATTTGAATTTGGCTCCTATTTGAATCCCCTCTAATTTCTCACAGCTACCCCTCCCTTTTTTGCTATATATAAGATCCTCGACTCACTTGTATCCTTTACACTTGATTTGAATGAAATAGAGAGCTTGCTTCATCTTTAAGTGTCCTTTCTTCTCTAAATTTAAGAGAGTTCCTTTACCTTTTATCAAGGGTTCCTTCCCTTGTGGCAAGAAACCTCCCTTTGAGGCTTATCTCCCTTAGAGTGGCGCCCCCACCTCCATCTCCTTCCTCTTCACCGAAGCCATTTCCAACCTTGCAACCTCTTGAATTTGATCCTTGGAGGAGCATCCAAAGGTGGATCTCATCATAGAGGTTTCCTTCTATTGAAGATATTGATGAAAAAATTGATGATTATCACTACAATTGTAGAATGTGATGATAATTAAGTATTATAGATAGAGAAGTAGAATGTTTGAGGGTTTGGAGTTGGAATTATATTTTGAGAACCTTATATAAGTTGAATGCTTTCTATCATAAAATTTTAGTATGAACATACCTCAGTGTTTCTGTCATCTCTTTCTCTATGATTAACTGAATCGTGTTATGTTTGTTGTTTTAGAAAGTAGACATTTGGAGCTATAGTTTAGACTTAAGAATCATGTAAAGATGTTAAGAATAGACTGAGTTATATGAGTCAAAAGTAGAGTCTCGAATCTAGTGCGTGAAACATAATCCATGTGTTGTAAGTCCTGTGGTTGACTATTTACAACTATTTATTTAGTTATTTCTTAATGCAAAACTGTGCTTTTGTGAAGTGTGTATTTCAATGTATTTCTATAACTGCATAATGTTGTTTAAGGCTAGATTAGATTCTTTATGTGTTAGCCTCCCATAAGTTGGAGGTAGGAAGATGTTGATTAATTCCAACATGGATAAGTTTAAGTTTAAGTTGACACATGAATAATTAATCACATCAACCCAACATGTAGTTTCCCACGAACAATAGGTGACAATGTCAATGTCTAATAGTATGTTTGGATGAAAAATTTTAAGAGAGCAATTTATTTCATTTTAAAATTTCAAATGTTTTGTGGTAAAATACCTTGTTTGGACAAGAAATTTTAAAAGAATTTCAAATTCTAGGGATTTTGCAAAGTATTTTTATTAGTTAAAATTGTAGAGTTTCAAATTCCTTTTAAAAAGTAATAATCTGAAATTATTCAAACCTATTTTTCTTTTATTAAAATCAGTTGAGGTGATTTTTTACTTGACATCGGTTAAAAGTTTTTCAGTTGACATTAATTATAATTATTTTTCAATTGGCTTCACCAAGGGTTATTTTTCAGTTGTCGCTTAGAGTTTTTGCTAATGTTGGTTCAAGTCATTTCTGAGCATACAGAGTTGCATAACATTAGTTACAACACTTTTTGTCTTACTCTACGATACTGTGATAGGTGTGTCAATGACCAAATTTAGATCGACACTCTTGTGGTCTAGTTAAAATATATATTTTATTAACTACAAAAATTTAACTGATATTTTTTAATTATTAAATATTGTTTAATCAAATAAATTTTTAATTTTAGTAAGAATTGAAATATTTTATCCAAATAAGAAAATTAGAATTTAATAAATTAAAATTACCTTATTCAAATGAAATATTTAAAAAATAAAGTCATTTGAATTGAAAGAATTTCAAATTTATTTTACTTATAAAATTTTCTATCCAATCATAATATAAATGTTTTTTCTGCTCATAAAAAATAGGATTTGACAACTCCAAAACAATATCAAGTGACGATAGTTTTGGGAAGAAATGTGGCGTGAGATTGGTATTAAAGAGCGACCACAATCACTAATATTCAATGTTACACAAAAATGATAATGCAATGATAATGCTGAGGTTCGATAAGATAACTTGAAAAAATCTTAAAAAATTACATCATGAAAACGATAAATAGATCAAAAGTTGATTACGATCAAAGTATTGATACATCCATGTAGTCCTTTAATGTGAGCCATTTCAAAGCAATGGATCATAGTCAAACTTGAGGTTTCCACAATCTGATAGCTCTAACTATCGTAATTATTATCATCTATTTTTATTTTAATACTATGTTGGTTTGTTATTTCAACTAATTGAAATGATATTAATTATAATACTATGTTGGTTTGTTATATATAATTATAATTTAAGTATATAATTATAGTAATTTATAATTTAAATATGTAATTAGATAAAATTATAATTAAAATATATAATTATGATTTAAATATGTAATTATAGAAATTTATAATTTAAATATATAATTAAAATTTTTAATAATCTTATTGTTGATATAATGATTAATGATGTCTTAATTTTTCATTTTACAACTTTAAGCTAATTGGTCAGCTAATTTTACAAAACACTTACAACTAGCTTTTCAACTTTCAACTAACTTTTTAACTTCAAGTCAGCTTTTATCTTTCAACTAGTTTTTCAGTTTTCAGTTAACTTTTCAATTAGCTTTTCCAAACACACCCTAGTAGGTTCTAACTTTTTCAAAAAAACTACTTCAAGTAGTTTTTTCAAAAGATTCCTATTTTTAGCTGCTAGCTGATTTTCTTTTACAACATTATCCTTCATTAATTAATATATTATCCTCTACTAATTCTCTTTCCTTACATAATACATCCTCTATCCTTTATTTCTCCTTCCTTTATGATTTAATTATTGTAATTTATAATTTAAATATGTAATTAGATAATTACAATTTAAATATGTAATTATAGAAATTTATAACTTAAATATATAATTATAATAATTATAATTTAAATGTGTAATTAATTTATATTATTAAAATATTTTATAATTACTTTAAATATCTCATAACTGATCTATTGATTAATGATATCCTTATTTGTCATTTTACAACTTTCGGTGTTGATTAACTAGTTTTACAAAACGCTTACAACTAATTTTTCAGCTTTTAATTAGTTATGGCAAAAATACCTTAAATTATACATCCAAAATACAAGTTTCTATTCAAATTCCACATCCAAAATACAAGTTTCTATTTATATCCCTAAAAATAATTACAATGACCACAATCACAGTATTCTAACAATGTTTTTCTTAATGTAAAATAAATATATGTATTATACATTTACTCCTACCACATTCCTGATTGAAAAGATATTTAACAAGTTTTAAATAGTTTAACTTAATTGCAAGAATTTAATTATTAAGTTGACACGGTAAAGTTTTACATTGATGTTCCATTATAACTCTTTATGACTTTTATGGTATTAATTAAGTTAATAAACTTACCATAAATAAAAAAAATTTGTGATTCATCTCATTTTAAAATTTATAATAGACTGATCTTTTTCTCTCATTGTAATTTCATTAAAATACATCAGGACCCATACTAGAGCTACCCTCTTGTTAAAGGTCATTATTCACATTTATCAACATGTTAATAATAAAATACAAATTACATTCCAAAATGTAAAATTGAGTGAACTTAGAAAAAATTCACAAGAGTTGTCCTCTCCAGACTTCTGCTGCTTTATTTTTTCCACCAAGGGTTGATGAAACTCTATAGCCTCCAAAATGTAAAATTGAGTAAACTACCATTTGTTTTCATAGCTTTCAAAGTTTTAATAAAATCAATAAACTTATCATATATAAAGAGATGTGATTAATTAATAATATAAAACTTTTTATGTTTGTAATATATAAGTGTTTTTCTCTATATATTTTATAGTTATGTTTTAATTAAAATAATTATTTACCAAACAAATTGAGAATGTTTTTTTATTGGCCAAATGTTAATTAATGATGCCTTTATGATAGGTACATTGAATAATTTAGCAGTTTTTTTAAGATAAAATAATTTAGCAGTTAATTCTATGAGTTTAATTGATATATACTATGATTCTGACATTCAATCATGACTTTTTATTGATGTGATTTTTAAAGTAGCAATGAGTAAAGTCAACAAATCTACCATGAATAAAAAATTGTGATTGAATGTCAGTATAAAAATCCTTTATATAATAATTAAACTCTACCATGTATACTGATTAAACTCTAATTCTATATACTAACAAAAGTTAAATAGTAATAGTAAAAAAAATAGATAATAAAAAAACATGGGAGCAAACTAATTATATACTAAGAGAAACTTCAATATTGTTTGGAGGAAACTTTTAAAGTTTTTTAATTCACTATAAATGAATGTCGGCATGCTCACACCACTCGTAAGCAACCCATATAATTTTCTTATAAGCTTTTTCTCTGGAGATATGTTCGTATAAGTAACTCAAACTTTTATAGTTTTTTTATTTTCACTTGATTTATTTTGACAAATTAAAGTTTTAATTTAATTTAAAATATATTATTTTAGTGGATAAAATATTTTTACTGAACATAATAAAAAAATATTTTAACATACATAAAAAATATTTAATAAAATCTACACAGTTATTTTTACATAAATAAAATATTAAATATGAAAAATACATAATAATAAAGAATTTATAACATTATATAAATATTAAATTTCATTATTTTCATGCTTAAAATGTTTTTCAAATATGTTCAACAAGTCATTTTGAATGTATAGTATAAAATCTTTTACCAATTACCATAATATTAAAATTCTTAAAATGTTTTTTTACAAGCCTACAAACTAGCTAATTTGTGTAACAACAAAATTACAAATTAACTTACGGACCAACTAAGATGTAGACTTAAAAAATTTACACCTACAAACTAGTTAGTCAGACTTAAAAAATTTACAGACTTATTAACTAGTTGGTCTATAAATTTAAAAAAGAAAAAAATTACCTTTTATAGAGCAATTGATCCGTGGTGTGGCACATAAATTTCTGTAGTTTTTCACTCACAAAGATTGTATGCACACATTTAATTCTTGTATCATCTATATTAAAATTATTAAAATATAAAATCTTAATAAATTTTTAAAATATAAAATTATAAAATATAATTTTTTTTTACTTAGAAACCACTTGGTTTATATTCATAAATTTTTTTAAATATAAAATTTTAAAATATTATATTATAAAAAATTTTATTATTAAAATATAAAATTTTTAAAATATAAAATCTTAATAAAATTTTAAAATATTAAAATATAATTTGATTGCTGAAGTTGTGATAAATGCCAGAGAACATATGTTATTTCAAAGAACATGAATTGCCTCTATAGAAAACTTTAGAGGTAGAGATATTTGATCGCCTAGGGATAGACTTTATGGGACCATTGCCATCCTATTTCTCCAATGAATAAATTTTTGTGGCTATGGATTACGTGTCAAAGTGGGTAAAAGCCAATGCCACGTAGAAGGCTGATGTTATTTGATTCTTAGGTTTATTTGTGTTTGATTACCTGGCTAGGACTGAGATGTATTATGTATATCTTTTTATGTGTGAGAATACTGATTCATGCCTGTTGAAAATTCTGGGATGTTGTTTTGTTGTTGATTGTTAACAAGTTATTTGATGGAACCATGTTGAACTAATTTTGTTTTGAAAAAGGGGTGCCGATAAACTATTTGATGTTTTTCTTGAATGAAAAAAATGAAAACTTTGGATGGGTTCTATGCGTCACCGTAGCTGGGCGAGCACCCTTGCTCAGCAAAGCACTTCACTGCAACCTTATTAGCGAGAAAAACACTGTGAAGCAAATTTTTGGATTTGTGCCTAGCGAGCCATCTCTCTAGGCAAGAGAACTTTACTGGAGCTAGTGTCACCCAACAAGATGTGTCACCGGGCAAGTGTTATTTGAACTGATTTGCTTTGTGCTTTTGAGTTGTTTTGCAGATGGCTTCTAGGAGCAAGAGAACTAGATCCAGGGCAAGTTCATGAAATCCTCCTCCTCCTTCTCCAGTGCAACAAGAAGAGGAAGAAAAATTTATTTATGACATTGACAAGTTGTCCTCCTTTGAAGCTTCGGAAAGATAGAATGCCACCTTGGACAAACTGTTTCATCTTGAGACGAGACTAGAATTAGCGGAAGGCCAGTTTGACCTTTTCAGACAGGAAATCATCCAGCGCGGTTGGGATAAGATTTTCACCACCATTCTAAATGACATTGATGAACAGCTGGTTCGTGAGTTTTATGCAAATGCTTACTATCCAATAGTTGACCCCTCAGTGGTCAAGCCTACAGAGTGTGTGGTTCGAGGGCAGATGATGAAGTGTGACAGACAAACTATCAACCACCTTCTAAGGACCTTGCCAGTAATCAAAGCCAGAGAAATTTTCCTAGAGTATATGCTTTTCATGAACGAACTTAGACATACGACTCAGATGCAGGACAATTTATGCCTTCTAGGTGCCAACTATGACAAAGATCCATATGGGTCTCCACTGAGAATTCTTAGGAATTTCTAAATCCTTTAGCCAGGATGTGGACAATTTTTATCTATGCCAACATGAATCCTGCCTCCCACACTTTCGATATTAATTGGACAGGGTGTATCTGATTTATGGGTTGATAAAAGAGATGGACATGGACCTCCTGGGAGACCTTCTCTCTCTCTCAAGAGATAAACCTTATTACTAATGCAGTTAAGAAGATGGTCCTGGGTTTCCCTACTCTGATCACTGCTCTATGCCATAAGGCACATGTCTAAAATGATTCTTTCATCCCCCGAAGACTTGCTGGGCCCATCAACAACTACATCACTAGCTACTGCATTCCTAAACCTGATGGAGCCGAGAATGAAAAGTGAGAGGAAGCTGCACCTGCCCAAGGCCACCTCCATTTGTTACCATGGATGTCTTCCAACAACATGTGCAAGAACAAAGGTGTAGAGAAGACTCCTTGCATAGAGGACACACATCTCTTGTTACAAGGCATGCACTAGATGTCTCTAAATCAGCCGCTTATGTCATAGGAGGATTTTATATCTCAGGCTTAGTGGCTTGGGGTTCATACCTTGTCTTATAGGGGGTATGAAGGCTATGCAAGGGGCTATAGAGGATGTGCAGCCTGCCCGGAAGGTGATGGAGCTGGAACAAGCAGAGTAGGAAGGCCGAAGCAGCAACATCCAGAGTAAGAGGAGGAACATAATGATGATTGGGGAGTTTTTATTAGAATAATTTCATTTCAGTCATTTCTATTTAGTATTTCAATTTACAGCCTAGTTAGTTTATTTTTTTAGTTTTCTTATATTGCTGCTTTTGATTAACGTAATTTGGGGAGGAAAGAAAAGATTAATGAATGAGTGGCTCCATGTTGTTTCAAGTCGCTTCTTTGCACCAAACATAAATAAATAAATAATGTAACATAAAAAAAGAGAAGAGAGAAAAGAAAAGGAGTGAACCACCATTTTTTGGACCATATCTTGGGAACTTAAAATGAATTGATATGACCTGGGATAGTCACAAAGCATGGTTTCCCACCTCAATAAAATATTTTAGCATTTTGATTAACTGCTAGATTGAGGTAAGTTGGACTGCATTCATGATTGTGGTTAAGACAGTATAATGCATGTGCTAGATGCTTATGGATGGATTGATTAGCCATGTGTAAGTTTTGAACCTAATTGTCATTGAGAGCATGCTACGAGTGAATTTTATCTGATTTTGCGGGAGTTCCCTTAATGATTATCTATGTGCATGATGAAATTATCAGGGTATTGATACGAAGAATTAGCCACTGTTCCAAAAAGCTTCCCCATGAGACTGTTCTTTTTTTTATAACCAATGAACTTGAACCTGAGCTTAACTAGTATTCCTCAATCTTAAAAAGAATAAGTTAATCCATACCTTGGTGCACCTAGAATTGGAGAGCAAGTTGAGGATATTATGTTTTAGAATTGTTTGGGGATGTTGTGCATTCGTGTATATAAATAGTGATTCATTCTTGAATTGACATTCTTAACTAGGTAGAGTAATTTGTATAGATATTTGTGTAAAGAAAAAGAAAAAAAAGAAAATAGAAAACCAAAAAGAGAAAAAGAAAATAAAGTTATATCTGTGTAAATAGTGATGTTTTGGAAGTTAAGGTTGTCTATAAAAAGGGGAGTAAGGGGAAGTTTGTTAAAGTCATCCAAGTTATTTATTCTCCTATGTGGGCCACAATTTTGTTTTCCAAAGAAAAACAATCATTTATTATTGCTAGACTACATTACAATCCTAACGAAAATTCTTGAGATAATTGTGTGTACAAAAATTATGTTTTGGAGATGAAAGGAAAAGTTATGATAGGATAAGCTTATTGAGAGCATTAAGAGAAACACTCATCCTTAGGACTGTGAGTTAGAGATAAACACTTATAACTTGAGTGAAATCAGATATCCATTTGATTCTACGTTATGCATTTCTTTGACTTATCCCTTGAGTGGATATTTTACCTGAAAAATCTTGTTCTGTGTTGCATTTTGAATTGTTTTGAATTTTGAACAAAGGAAAGATCATGAGTTTTGACTGTTGCAGGAAGGATTGATGAAATTGGTTATCTCAGTCAGCCAAAGCTGAATTCTTTTTGCTTGAGGACAAGCAAAAGTTTAGTTTGGGGGATTTTGATAATTTTCGGATTTAAGATTATTTCAGTGATAAAAATCCATCAATTATCTTTATTTCCTCAACTTTTCCTTAATTTTGAACTCATTTTCATGTTATATATATATATATATATATATATATATATATATATATATATAATTACCATATATCATACTTATACATGATTTTATCTTATAATATATAACTAATTTGAGGAATTTTGGCAAGTTTATACCAAATTTTGAGAAAAGTCAAGAAGATAAAAGAAGATTGATGAGTGCTTCCTCACCTAGAGAGAAGTTCTAGAGCCATCTTGGGATCGTAATTTTTAACACTCTTGCTAGGGAAGAGACGTCGCTGGGTGAGAACTTCTTGATTAGGACAATGAAATTAAAAGAAATTAAGTGGAAAGGAAATAGAGAAGTTAGATTTTGGAGACAATAGACAAAGAGAAACCAGGAGAAAGAAAATAGTCAAGTGGAGAAAACGTCGAAGCAGACGCGGAGATGCGATCATTTTTCCAATTTCTTCTTCAATCTTTTGTATTTTCTTGCTTTTGTAAGCTACTCATGGCAATGAATAGCTAAATCTTCCTCAGTTGGGAGATCAGTATACTGTCAATTATTTTGTAAGCTTTTAATTGTAATCAAAAGGTTATGTTCTTTATTTTTGTTCTTCTCTATTTATAATGTTTGTTTGTTTTATCAACCTTTAACTTGATTTAATCTGCTTGCATGAATTGGAAAAAGATTTTGAGCAAAGGATTTGAGAAAATATAAACATTGGATCTAAGAATAGAACAATGTTTAAGCATCTTTCGTCTTTTTCTTGATCTATTATCTAAGTATTTTAATCTCTTGAATTGAGAAATTGGTAAAATGATTATGATAATTAAGGTCTCTCATAAAGGTATCAATGTTTGAATACTTTTTGTGGGAAAAAGAAATTTGGGATTAACTGGAGATTCAATTATTAAGTTGATGAATAGTTAAACAGGAAACCGAGATCCTACATCTATCTCCCTTGAATCTTTACTTAACACTATAATGTTGCTTACTTTTAATCTTGGTATACTTTTGTTCATATTATATTGTTTCACACTTATCATTAATTTTACAAAGTTTAACTTAGAAAATTGAATATTTGATATATTTGTCAATTCCTTGTGAAGACGACTTGCTATTTATTAGACACTACAAAATGACTGGTGCACTTGCCAAAAATAGAGTAGTAATTAAAACTCAACATTGGTGACCTTGCAGAGGATTTCGTAGGGTGACGAGAGAGAACGACACATTAAACATTTGTGGGAGAGATTTTTGTATAAGAGAACCATGTGAGTTTGTTTAATTAACAACTCATTATTAACTGTTTATTGAAATTCTACGGTTATTATTATATTTTCTCGTTTCTTAATGTAACCATTTTTGTTGTCCTATATATATATATATATATATATATATATATATATATATATATAAAGTTTAAAACCTATACATTGTTAGTGTAAAAGAGTTTTACACTAGCGATTAATCACAACTTTTCGTTTACATGAATTTTAAAGTATTAATTGGTAAAGTTAACGAATATATAATCTATAAAAGGTTGTGATTATCTAACAGTATAAAAATTTTTACATTGACAATGCATAAGTGTTTTTCTCATATATATATATATATATAGAGAGAGAGAAAAAAATCAGGTGAGAAAAATGATTGCAGTGAAAGATGAGAAAATATAACAATAAAAATAATACTAAAATGTTAAATGAATTTAATTTAAAAAATAAAGATGTCAAAATAGTTTAACAAAAGTTATAAGTGATTACTAGTTTAAAGTTTTTAAATAAGAAAATGTTACATATCATGTTAAAGTGAAACACATCCAATATGAAGAAAAAATACTAAGAAAATTTATTATTTTTATGAATGAAAAGTTAAATTTATAATATAGAAAAGGACTATAATTTTAATCAATTAATTAAATTACAATTCATTGTCCAAGATTGTTTTAAAATCATTAAATAAATAAATATAAACTAAATTTATTATACACACGGACACAGCAAAATAAAAATAAATAAAATCATGAAGTTTAATTAATCTTCATCTTTCTAAGCCGTGAATGTGATTGTAGACAATAGCTTATTTTAAAACTACTGCATATATAGATTCTTCTTCTATTTTAAAATGAATAAATTTATTCACAAAGTTAGTTTCTTTCTAATATTGCTAATATTGTCTCCTAAACCTCTCCTAAAAATTATAGAATTTTATTTAACAGAACGTAAATAAATTGAGTTAATTATTTAATTAGCTACGTGATCATAGCTGGTTTTTTTTTATTCTCAAGAATTAATTAAACATATAAAATATGAGTTTAACACCTATGCACGGATATTGTAAAAGAATTTCATACGACAATTAATCACAACCTTTCATTCACATAAAAATTTTTATATTAATAATGTATAAGTATTTTTCTAATAAAAATTCACAATAACTTATAAACTTCTGAACCAATGGAGGCATATACCATCCTAGAAATCATTGGTTGGTTTTGTTGATTTGTTTAATTTGTTGCTTTCATGTTATGTCAGTAGGCTTGTCATGGGTTAGATATATATGTGCAATGTTAAGTTCCTTAGATTTATTTATCCATAAATTAGCCACCGAAGTTGACGACTAAACATAGGGAAAACAAAGACGTTAATAACCTAAAGAAATTTGCAAGCAAACATAATATTTGATATTCTCCAAACATTATCTGAATCTATTATGTGTGTGGTTTGAATGACTCCGCGTTGGGCCTCAAACCTTCGCTATTGACAGGTTGTGTGAAGAGTGAAGAGAGGAAAGATACCAGCAAAATGAGAGCAAAAGTAATATTTTTTTAGTTTGGTAGAAATTATAAGGAAAATGTCTATCAATTTAGTGAGTTTGATAGGTTACACTTTTAATTCAACACGGATATAAAAAGAATGAAAAGTTTAAAAAAATTAACTATTTCAAAATTATTATTTTTATAAAAACAAAGCAATAAATGTATGATTAATTTTATAATTGTAATAATTTTTCATTCTTTTTACATCACATTCCATTCAACCAAACTTCAATCTCCATTTTATTTCATATCTCTTCCGTACTTTCTCTTTCCTAACTCTGAACAAAACCTTAAAGTAAAGCCATTCCTTATATATGATTCTTAGTTTGCTAGTTTTAACTATGTGCTATTCGCATTGACAATTACTTGTACATAAAAAAATATGAAAATGTTATTCTTTTTGTATACAGTAGTAAATATTTTATCATGAAAATAATAAAATATTTATATTATGTCTGATTTTTTGGTAAACTGTTATTTATGTTACTTAAAAGATTGAAATGTTGTGGGAAAAAGACTCAACAGTTACTGGTTGATTGGCCATCAAAGTAAAAGACCTTCATCAAAGCAACATCACTCATAAGATGGTTTAGTATTCATTTTATAATTAGAATACTAACCCTGCACTGCACTGCAAGAGTCATTGGCATCAGCTGAACTTCAAATTAATCATTTCCATTGATTTACTCACTTCCCTACCATGGCAGAAGTAACATTGGTTGGTGGTGCTCTTCTTTCTGCTTTCCTTCAGGTAGCCTTTGATAGGCTGGCTTCACGTCAAGTTGTGGACTTCTTTCATCAAAGAAAACTCGATGAGAGATTGCTGAGAAAGTTGAACATCAAGCTGCAGTCTGTTGATGCTCTGGCTAATGATGCAGAACAAAAGCAGTTCAGAGATCCACGCGTGGGAGAATGGCTTGTTTCTGTCAAGGATGCTGTACTTGAAGCAGAGGATGTCTTGGATGAAATAGACTATGAAGTCTCCAAATGCCAAGTGGAAGCTTATTCTGAACCTCAAACCTGTACTTGCAAGGTACCAAATTTCTTCCATGCTTATCTCAGTTCATTTAACAGGAAAATTGATGCAAGGATGAGAGAAGTCCTTGACACTCTAGAATTTCTCTCAAGTCAAAAGGGTGATTTAGGATTTAAAGAAGTTAATGGTGTTGGTGTTGGATCTGGTAGGAAAATGCCACAAAAGTTGCCATCAACATCTTTGCTGAGTGAAAGTATTATATTCGGTAGAGATGATGACAAAGAAATGATCCTTAATTGGCTGACTTCAGACAGTGATAATTGTAACCGCCTTTCAATAATTTCTATTGTTGGAATGGGTGGTTTGGGTAAGACCACACTTGCCCAACATGTATATAATGATACAAAGCTGGATGCTCAATTTAGTATCCGAGCTTGGGTATGTGTTTCAGATGAATTTGATGTTTTCAAGGTAACAAGAACAATTCTTGAGGCAATCACTAAATCAACTGATGATAGTAGAGACCTAGAAATGGTTCAGGGGAGATTGAAAGAAAAGTTGACAGGAAAAAGATTTTTTCTCGTTTTTGATGACATTTGGAATGAAAATCGAGAGAACTGGGAAGCTGTGCAAACTCCTCTTAATTATGGAGCAGAGGGAAGTAGAATTCTTGTCACGACACGCAGTAAAAAAGTTTCTTCTACTATGCGGTCAGATAAAGTACATCACCTAAACCAATTAGAAGAAGATCATTGTTGGCAAGTTTTTGCTAAACATGCATTCGACAATAATCTGTTAAAGCATGACTTGAAGGAGATTGGTATAAAAATAGTTGAAAAGTGTAAAGGTTTGCCTCTAGCCTTGAAAGCAATTGGAAGTCTTTTACACACAAAGTCATCTGTTTTGGAATGGGAAAGTGTATTAACAAGCAAGATATGGGACTTACCAAAAGAAGATTGTCAAATTATCCCAGCTTTATTATTGAGCTATCACCACCTTCCTTCTCATCTTAAAAGATGCTTTGCTTATTGTTCCTTATTCCCCAAAGATTATCAGTTTGACAAGGAGCGTTTAATTTTGTTGTGGATGGCAGAAAATTTTCTTCAATGCCTTAACCAGAGTAAGAGTGCTGAAGAACTTGGTGAAGAATATTTTGATGATCTACTATCAAGGTCTTTTTTTCAACAATCAAGCAGATCCCAAAAATATTTTGTCATGCATGACCTTCTGAATGACTTAGCAAAATATGTTTCTGGGGACATCTATTTCAGGTTAGGAGTTGATAAAGCAAAAGGTTTACCAAAAACAACCCGTCATTGTTCAGTTGCAACCAATCATGTTCAATATTTTAATGGGTTTGGGACTTCATTTGATAGTAAAAGGCTACATACATTTATGCCAACAAGTAGAGGAATGAATTTTCTTCATGGTTGGCATTGCAACATATCAATACAAGAGTTGTTCTCCAAGTTTAAGTCTTTACGTGTCTTATCTTTGTCTTATTGTTCTGGCCTTACAGAAGTGCCTAATTCTGTAGACGATCTTAAACTTCTTCGTTCATTAGACCTTTCTGGTACCAGCATAAAAAAACTACCTGATTCCATATGTTCACTCTATAACTTGCAAATTCTAAAGCTGGGATTTTGTCGCAATTTGGAAGAGCTTCCATATAATTTGCATAAACTCATTAATTTGCGTCACCTTGAATTTATAGGTACTAGAGTGCGAAAGGTTCCATTACATTTAGGAAAACTGAAGAATCTTCATGTATGGATGAGCTGTTTTGATGTTGGAAAAATTAACAAGTTCGGGATTCAGCTTCTAGGAGAACTCAATCTTCACGGAAGTTTGTTAATTGGAGACTTGCAGAATATTGTGAATCCCTCTGATGCATTAGCAGTGGATATGAAAAGAAAAACACACCTTGTGGAGCTAGAGTTAGAATGGACTTGGAATTGGAACACTGATGATTCAAGGAAAGAAAGGGAAGTTCTGGATAATCTTCAACCTTCAAAACAGTTGGAGAAGTTGTCAATCAGGAATTATGGTGGTACAGAATTTCCAAGATGGTTATTTGATAAATCATCATTGAATGTGGTGTCTTTAAAGTTAGACAGTTGTAAATATTGCTTATATTTGCCTCCCCTAGGACTTTTGCCGTCTCTCAAACACCTGACAATTGCAGGGCTTGATGGGATAGTAGATATTAACACTGATTTTTATGGGAATAGCTCATGTTCATTTAGATCCTTGGAAACATTGCACTTCTCTGATATGGAAGAATGGGAAGAATGGGAAGAATGGGAATGTAAAGCTGTGACAGGTGCTTTTCCACATCTTGAACATCTTTCCATAGAGCAATGCCCTAAATTGAAAGGGCCCTTACCAGAGAAACTTCTTCATTTAAAGAATTTAGTTATATGTGATTGCAAAAATCTTGAGTCTTCAGCTCCCAGGTCGAGACAAATAAGTCAATTAGAACTACGGGATTGTGGAAAATTGCAATTTGATTATCATCTGAGTACTTTGAAATGGCTCACAATTACAGGACACAATATAGAGGCATCGTGTGTTGAAAAAATTGGGCAAGTCATATCTGATACTTCTCTTGAATTCTTGCACATTTATTATTGCCCGAAGATGAATATTCCCATGAGTCATGGCTATGATTTCCTTGTAACTTTGAAGATCAGTGGTGGCTGTGATTCTCTAACAACTTTTCCCCTGGATTTTTTCCCAAAACTTGGTTCTCTTGATCTTAGGAGTTGTAATGTACAAATAATTTCACAAGGGCAGGCTCATAATCATCTCAAGGATCTAAAAATCAGTGGCTGCCCTCAATTTGAATCATTTCCTGGAGAAGGCTTATCTGCACCTTGGCTAGAGAGACTTAGTATTGAAGGATTGGAGAATTTGAAATCATTGCCTCAACGCATGCATGTCTTGCTTCCTTCTCTGATTAGCCTATCCATACTTGATTGTCCACAAGTTGAGTCGTTCTCTGATGGAGGTTTGCCATCAAATCTGAAAAAGATGGATCTCTCAAATTGTTCCAAACTTATTGCTTCACTGGAAGGGGCTTTAGGAGCCAACACCTCTCTAGAAACCTTGTCTATTCGAAAAGTGGATGTGGAGTCTTTTCCTGATGAAGGCTTGTTGCCAACCTCTCTAACTTCTCTGTGGATCTATAATTGTCCAGAGCTTAAAAAATTGGACTATAAGGGTCTCTGCCACCTCACATCTCTTGAGATACTGCTTCTTTATTACTGTGGGAACCTCCAATGCTTTCCAGAGCAAGGTCTGCCCAAATCCATTTCAACTCTTGAAATTTTTGGGTGTCCATTGCTCAAACAGCGCTGTCAGACAGAGGAAGGTGAAGACTGGGAAAAGATTGCTCACATTAAAAGCATGCGGCTTTTGTAAACCAATAAAATGAAGCACAAGTTCAAAATTACATGTGAAAAAATTGTCAGTTGTCTGCCTTTCCAAAAGGTGCCAATTCTTAACAATATTTTTGTAGCTTTTGCAATACAATCTTGTTTATCAGAAATAATTCACACTCTAAGTAGTAATTGGCATTTAGAGAACAAGGCATAAGTTACACTTTAATTGATTAATGATTAATGTTTGTTAAATAAGGATGTGGCTCAGCCACATTCTTTATTAATCACATCTTTTTATATATTATTCTACTTTACATGCAAGAATTTCTATTATTAACATTCACTGTTGAAATTGAGTCCCAGTCAAATGTATTGATTAATTATATTTGGGACACTACGAAAACAGTGATGCAGTGCAGCACAAAAGTTCTGGCATCCGTTCCCACATAGTGTACTCTCTCATTGAGAGTAACATTGGTTTCATCTTTCTTTAGCTAGTTGGGTAAATTTATCATGCACACTCACATTCTTCTTGCTTCAGAATTACAATATTTTATGGATATTTTTCTTTATAATACCATTCTTATTCCAATTTTCTTGCCAAGCATGTTTCAATTTGGTTATGCTGTTTTCTTGCCAAGTATTGATAAAACATATATATTATGCATTATGCACAGGTTTCCTGTAATGTGGATTAGGTTTCTTTTTGTGTATCTTAAATTTTCTTGTTCTATGTTCTTAACCTAATTGTTTCACGTACTTTTCTTTTTGCTAATAACATTTTCTTTCGTTTTCTGTTGCCAAATATTTCCTGAAATTCAAAAAGCTCTTTTGCGAGGAATTTCAGGAACATATTCTAATAAAAATGTAAAGGTTAAAGAGCAATTACCAGGGAACTTCATTGTTTAATGAGATTAGCTTGTGGCTTTTGTTCCCTATATCAAGGATCTTTCTTCCGAGTTTCTTCCCAAAGCATAACACTGTTTTAAAATCAACAATAGGAGGCTTAAAATGAGTTATGTCCAAAGGGTTGTGACATTGCATCATAGCTCACATTTCGGAGGGTCCCAAATTTGCTTCATCCCAAAAGGTGGATTATATGCAATGGAGCTAGAGTGGTGTCTGACTGAATTTGGATAATTTAAAATTTTTGCTCAACAGCATCAGTGCCGGCTCCATATCTTGTACTACAAGATATAAAATTCTGACCAGAACACGAGCAATAGGTTGTAGCTCAAATAATGTTGTCAGAAAGCTAAAGGTAATTAAAAATTGCTGACACTGAATGCTTCCTGATTGATGATGGTATAATAGCATGAACTAAAAGTTTGAATTTGCCAATATTCAGATTTTCTGGTTTGGCATCAGGTACACACACTATAACATACATTTACTTCAAATCCAATCTCTTGTCCTTTGTAAAAATTCAAATACTGGACTAACCCCTAATCTCTATGGTATAATTTTTGTTTAGTGGGAAATTTTCACACTTATAATCTCGTTAGCAAAACAGTAGCATATATAAGTGACACCAATTTTGATCATTGCTTCTCAGAAGAGGATTAATCAACTTAAACTGATGAGATGAATTTGAGTAATTAATAATCTGTGTTTTCCTACAGATCTTATAACTCAAGCATTAACAGGATAATACAATAAGGTTTACGTTTACATGTTTGTGCATCCACATTATTTTGACAAAACTACTACTAGTATTATGCCTATTCTTTTTAACATTCAGCAATTTCTATTATGCTCCACCTTGTGGTCGAATTCTATCTAAATATGCTGCTTTATTCGATGTTCATGTTTGATGAGGATCAGGACACCATGAAAATGGTTAAGGACTTGAGATTCAAAATGGTTTGGCCATGGAAACATACCAAACTGATATATGGATCAACTTCCTACCAGAGTCTTTGGAAGTCCTTGAATGCAGGTGGTTAATGAGATGGTTCTACTTGCTAGCATAGAAGGTGGTTATTGTAGTTTGTTGGTTCTGTTCATTGCAAAGAAAGAAAGTGCAAGAAAAGAAAAAAGGATAAAAAAGAGAGATGAAATAGAGTAGGAATTAAAATTGTTCGGTTAATTGGAAAGTGATGTGAAAAGAAAAAGAAAATTTATAAATCAAAATGATTATAATTACAAAATTTTCCATAATTTATTAATTAATATTTGATATATTTGACTAGCAAAAGTTAATTTTGGAATAATCAATTTCTTTTATAATTTCCTTGTTTTTCATTTTATTTTTGAGAGAAAGTACAGAATTAGCAAAATAATAACTTTTCGGTCATTTATCTGCACAAGCAAATTTTCACTGTGAACTTTTTCTGCATTCGGATAGTCTAAATGTATGGAAACACATGAATGAATATCTTGCATTTCTGTGTGTTAGAAATAATGTAAAGCTAGATTTGCTAACGAGATTATGAACATTGATTTTATGTGGAATTTACTAAATTATCAATTCTATAGGCTATATGATGTGAGTACAGATCTAAAATTTCAAATCTGATTTCTATCTAAATCAATAATAATAAAGCTTCTGAAGGATTTGGATCGTGGTTGCAAACATCCGCGTCATTTATTGTACATGATATGTCACTGCTGAAGTTTGAACCAAATTCTTTATAAAAATTTATTTTCCTTGATAACTAAGTTTTAATAGTCGATAAAACTTAAGTCTATCCCCAAACTATGTTAATGAGTATTAATAAAGAACTAATGACAGAGTAGTTGCTTTTTTTTTTTTTTGTGAATACAGAGCAGTTATTAATAAAACAGTAAAAAATAAAAATATTTTTACCCAGTTAAAAATAATTAAAATAATAATATGGAAAAAAATTAACAATGTTTCTCACTTTACAATACAAACCAAAAATAATTCGAATGCCATGAAAGCAAATAAGTAATTTGAGTTGCAGCTTAATTATGTCGATGACTCAATGCAGGTTTAATATTCTGACTAAACGAGTAATGCTATTTAACTAATGATGGATTTATAATTCAAGGTAAGGGAACATCTTTCACTGTGTAGCTGTTCAACCAATATAGGTTGACCCTTCCAGAAAGCATTTCAATATTTTAAGAAATATATAAATAAGTAATAAAAAACAAATGCATAAATAAAATACAGAATTGAAATCTAGATTAAGGTATTATGCCAAGAAGAAATAGCAGTAAAATGACATTACAATATTAAAAAATCAGAAATAATAATAAAACAATATTCTAATTATTATATTGTTATAATATAAAATAAAAATTAGTTGCATTTGACAGGCTGTCTTTTCAAGTTCTTGATTTATTCCATAGCTAGATGAGGTTCCTCAATGCTCTGGCTGAGGATGCAAAACAAAAGCAATTCAGTCATTCATATTGGAAAGCAGGGCTTGATGAGGTCAAATATGTTGTGTTTAATACAGAGGATCTGTTGGATGAAATAGACAAACATTTCTCCAAACTAGAGCTGAATCCCACACAACTGCTAACAAAGTATGTATCCAATTTTGACATGAAATTTGAATGAAGGATGACAGCCTACCATTTCTATGAACATCTTTAGTGGTAGAAAGTTTTGTTTATTGCAGAGACGTTGATGGAAATTATCTTTAATTGATTGACATATGAGATGGACAATGCTAATCAGTTATACTCTCTATTATGGACATGGGTGGGTTGGTAAAGACCACACTTACTCAACATGTATACAATGACCCAACAATAGAGGGAAGATTTGATGTCAAAACTTGGATATGTATTTTAGTGAATTTGATGTTTTCATGGTGATGAAAATTTGTTGAGACAATCACTAGATCAGTTTATGATAGTAGAGACCTAGAAATGGTTCAGGAAATACTGAAAGAAAGTTTGTCGAAAAGGAAATTGATTCTTGCTTTACATGATGTTTGGAACAACAAAAAACAAAAGCAGTGGGATCAAATAAAGTACATCTCTTAAAAGACAGTTGAAATGCCATCATTGCAAGAATTTATAAGAAGTAATAAAAAAAATATAACACTAATCAATCACCACTCTTTTTGGAATAAGATACCAAAATATTAACGTGGAAAACCTCTCAAAGAAAGGGCAAAAACCACAGGTAGTAGTTTCACTATTATCAATAAAGAGTGTAAAAGAGCCTCCATCAAGTGTCAACAACAATATCAACGTAAACACCAATTTCAAACAATAAAGCAATAAGTTTATAAATAGAGAACAATGAATATTAAAACTCCCCAAAATACTATTACCATACGAACTGAATATCTCCCAACTCAGATGTCTTCTCAACGATCCGAATTGTCAGAATGAAGAAACATACATTCTGAACGTGGTGTTCAAAAATCAGCTTGATCCAACAGTGAACGAATCTGCAATGGTGAATTTACGATTACAGCTCTTGTAACAATGAGAATAACTTCTTTTGTTTGTGTTTTAGGAATCTCTCTCTTTATCTTTGCCTAATCTCTTATGTCAAAGCACCTTCTCCATTAACTTATTAAGATATCAAGTGGATTTCTCAATTTAAGTCTTTTTTCCATATAAAAAAGAAACCCAATACTCAACAATAATTGTCAATCAATTCCAAACTTCATGTAGAATGCCATGAAGATAGTTGAAAAATCTAACACATTGCGTCTAGCAAGCTTGACAACCGTTGGAAGTCCGTTACAAAAAAAATCGTCATGTTCAACATAAGAAAGGATATTGAAAAGCGAAACACAAGAAGATTCAAGAGGATAGTGAATTACAGGATATTGTCCTGCATCTCAAAAGATGTTTTACTTGTGCCTTAGACCCCAAAAGTTATTAGTTTGATAAGGAATGTTTAATTCAATTGTGGACCACTTCAAATTTTTCAGTGTAGTCAACTAAGTAAAAGTCCAAAGTTGGTGAACAATACTTTATTGCTCTGTCATGAAGGTTGGTTTTGGGAAAAATAAAGAATCTTTAAGTATTGAGTTTGTTTTATCTTGGCACAAGTAGCTAGTTTTGTATTTAAAAATTAGGAGAACTGGATCTTCATGGAAGGGTATTAATTGGTAAGCTTGAGAATATTGAGAATTCCTTGGTTGTATTAAAAGCAGATTTAAAAAATAAAATATACAAATTACTTGAATTGAATTCTATTTTGGTTAACACATTCAAACCATCTAATTATGTGGATGTCTGAAGAAAGTAATATCTCACTTCAAATTATTAGAATATTCCACTTTGGAACTTAATGAAAGCTTTTTGTGTGGGCAAAACATAAAATAGGATTCACTAAAAATAAATTAAAAACTTTTCTACTAGAAAATTTTTAATTATCCATAAAATTATTTGTATTCGAGGGTAATTTTAAATTAAAGACAAAAAATTAATAAATATTCTTAAATTTTATACGTTAATAAGAACCTAAATTGAATTCTTGCAATATTTTACATCACATGTTAAACATATTTGAATCCCAAACAGAGTGTTTGTCTCCAGATATGAAATTGATTTTCAAAAATCATATTTCTAGGACTACTACTATGGCTGAGAAAATTAAATTTGTGTGGGTAAATTTGAAAACAAGTAATTGTGAAGTAACAACTTTATAATTGTTTTATTCAAACACATTAAAAAAATAAAAAAGCTATTTTATTATAATAAGTGGTTTTTTAAATAAACTTACCCACACGCACCCATTATAACTGCAAACAAACATTTAGTAAAAAATAAGAATTTATTTACTTAAAAATAAAAGTAGAAAATATATGTGAAATAGTAAAGTAGGAATGAATAGGGAATCTCTTTTATCACACCATGCATTTAGTATTCACATCCCCACAACCTTTAAAATAATTTGAAAACTCCCAATATATCCTCACTCTATTTTAACCTACTAAATCAACTAATCCGAAATATATATTTTATGATTTTCTGGATGAGTTGATCTAGAATATATTATGTTAGTTTCTAAATATAAATTTTAGACATTCTAAATCAACCGATAGAGAACATTTTAAAATTTGTATCTTGATTAGTTGATCCAGAAAACACCAAGGTATGTTGGGGTTTTTTAAGTTATTTTAAACACTTTAAGTGCGTGAATAGTAAATGAGAGAGTTCTAAAACATAACGACCATGAATAGCTATAGTAGAAAATAACTTCAAGTCCTATGGAAATATTATATACCTACTAGTCTCCATGTGAAAAGAAACTGAGATGTGAGATAGTTGTTAGTGTTTTAGGTGGTTTAGTTTGAGAAAATAAACCTCATCCCCACTCCTGCCTGAGGGTCGGGTTTCCCCACCCTACCCGTACCCCCGCCCCCATCTTTATTTTCTTTACATTAGTGTCAACTAAAATTTGTACTCTTTTAAAAAAAACATTATCTGACATAATTGTGAATTCTTGGTTCAACTATCAAATTAAAATTGATATATGGTAATTATCATATTAGCCATCATAACATGCAATAATTTCATATATAAAAAGGTTTAATCCTAAAGATTTATAAATAAAAACTAGAATATAATATCATAATATAGAAAGTGTTGTTCATGCTGTAAAAGAAACAAAGTAATTAATAAATGTTTCATAATAAATAGTACCTAAGAAGTTCCAATTATAAATTTTAAAGTTTTAAATGTAGCAAAAATGTCACACAACACAGATTAAGAAAATATACCTTCATCATCTGAATCCATTTCATTCAACAAACTAACAAATTAATTCAAATTCAATGACTATCTTAGATTCCACACAACCTATAAATTTTCAGAGAAAATAAAGCAAAACTTAACACCCCTAATAAGGTAGTCCATAACCAACTCTTAGTACACATCAAAGCTTCCAAGATAGTCCAATATAGTCGATTGTGATGAGGTCTCAATATATGATAGTGGTGCTAAAAAAGGATTTAGATGTTAAGTAGAGACAGGGATAACTAATATATACTTTACAATCGCTTGAAGTGTTGGGTACTTAACACTGTTAAGCTTCCACCACATTAAAATTTCAAAGTGAGAAGTTCTTGACAAAATATCCTCTTCTAAATAGTGATCCAATTCTGATTTGACAACAATATTTCTTATTTTTTTCCTTCATGATAATATAACTATCATATTCAGAGACTAAAATTAACAAGTTGATTACGAATTTAGAAATGACATGTCAAACAAAAAAAATACATTAATATATCTATCATAATTAGATAAGGAATCACTATCTGTTTCATGGTAATCCAAAATTATAGAAGAATGAGAAGAATCCTTATAAACATTCCGTAAATTCCAAAATCTTCCTAAGTTGATGTGAACTATCAACAACGTACATATTGTCATAATAGAATTCCAACAACTCTATTTTATATCTAGGATCCAAAATAGTAGCTACACCTCCTAAATATAGACACATTGGTAAATGATGCAATAGTGCACCAATTACTAATTCTTTTGGATGCATACTCGGGTTATAACCAGATCCGGATGCATCCAGCTGATCAAGCCAAAACCACCTTCATCACCAATAAGGCCAATTTTTGCTTTCCAATTGCTAATTAACAACAATATTATATTTCCCCTTTTGGTATAGAGTAAAGGAGCACAAATAATATTTAAAAGTTTAAAAATATTTTTGAAAATAATTAGAAGGTTCAAAAGAAATTAAAAATAGTAAAATAAAAAATAAAGGTGTTATAAAAAAATATGATGTCAAAAATTTTAAAATATATAAAATTTCACAAATAAAAGTTTATAAATAGTAAAAAGTAAAGTCTATAAAACTATATATTCTCTATACTAGTTTAATCACATATTTGACTTTTTAAAACTATATTTACTATTTTTACACACATTTATTTTATAAAATCAATTCTAATAAATATAAATATTAAATTAATTTAATTCTATTAATATAAATTAACCTTTTTATTAATCTCTCTATTTGTTTATCTATCTATGTAAGTTTGTCTATCTGTGTCTGTTTGTCTATTTGTGTCTATCTATTTGTTTTGTGTTTGTTTATATGTTTGTGTTTGTCTATCTGTGTCTGTTTATTTTAATATGATATTTAAAGATTAAATATAAATTTAGGAGACTAAAGTATATTTAAAGGATCACAAATGCTTTGTATGGAAAGAGAAAGACAAAAATATTTTTGCAGTTAGAGGGTCACTATGTGTGGAAGAGGAAGACATAAGAATATTTATGCATTGAAAGGTTCGCATTGTCATTTTATAGGTTCATTATTCACTTTCTTGCTTTTTTGCTTCTCTCAATACCAACTTCCAAACTCTCTCTGCCAAACCCTTCTCCCAAAACCTTATTAATTTTGCATCTGCATTAGTGGCACTGTGTGTGCTTCATAGTTGGATACTATTGGCACTACACGCACACTTCACCAATTTCGTTGCTAGATTCTCATTGTTTTCTTGTTCCTATCGTGGTTTGGGACCTCTACAAGGTATCAAGGGGGAAAACCTTACATATAATTCTCTATTCTTTTTTAGAAATTTTTTGGGTTTAGATATGGACCAGAATGCTTTGATCTCAAAACCCTCTCCCAAAACCTTATCATTTTCACATTTCCATTAATGGCACTATGTATGCTTCATAGTTAGACATCATGGGCACTACATGTACACTTCACCAATTTTATAGTTGCATTCTCATCATTTTCTTGTTCCCATCGTGGTTTGGGACCTCTATAAGGTATGAAGGAGGAAACCCTTACATATACTTCTCTATTCTTTTTGAGATATTTTTCGAGGGTTTGGTTTTGGGTTTAGATATGGACTGGAATGATTTGATCTCAAAACAATCTACCAAACCCCTCTCTACCAAAACATTTTCCCAAAATGATGCATCCCTTGAATGCTAGTCCCATGATCACTTCAAGAGGTTATTCTAACTTTGAAGATAGAGGATGAAGAGGTAAGAAATAGAGTAGGGAGGCGCCATTTCTAGGTAGATGAGCCTAGACTAGGAAACTTGTCACAAGGGAAGGAACCCTTGATAAAAGCCATTGAAGGTTTCTCACTCTAGGAGAAGAAGAAACTCAGAGAAAACTTAGCTCACAAAGTGATTTCTATATTCATTCAAGTGTTAAAATAAGACAATGTGGTGGAGGTTCCTATTTATAAGAAAATTCATGGGCTTAGGGATTAGGAGGTGGAGGTCCACCATTAGTAAGAATTAAGAGATATTAATCAAGTGTTAATTGAGGTAGAACTAATTAGCACTCGATTAATTCTAGGAAGATCCAAACATGTCCTACTAAAGTAGATCATGTTCTCCTAAAATTCACATTTGAATTTGAGAGTGCCATGTAGACTCCCTCCAAATTCAAATTTGAATTTGAATGTGCCAACTAGGAGAGAAAAGCAAGAGTGGCACCATTTTGGGGGAACAAGGGGGATCCATAAGTCTCTTGTACTTCATGTGTGACTTAGGAGGGTGTGAGACAAGCTAAGGAGGGTGTAGTTATCAAACCCACATGCCTAAATGGTCTTAAAAAGCCCAACTAATACATACATTCCTCATAAAATACTAGTTACACCTCCCTTCTAATAACAAAGGAAAAAAGGCACAAAAATACAAGGTCAAAAGAAATACTAATTACACCTCCTTGAGAAGGTGAGGTCTTCTTCCCTCCTCTCTTGCCATATCCTCTTCAATCATCCTAGTCATAGCCCTTGTGACAGGACCCTTGCTAGGGAGGAATGCATCACAAAACCTCATCCTATTCGCATCTCCATTGGTAATGCTATATGTGCTTCATAGTTGGAATTCCTTGACATGCAGACTTCATCAATTTCATTTAATGCATCCTTGACATGCAACTTCGATGATAAACTCCTTCAAATTCCTTGAAGAAGATAAAGGCACCACTCAAGGAAGAGATAAGCCTTTGAAAAAGAAGATTGCCACAACGGAAGAAGCCATTGATGGTAAAAGCCAATGAAGAACTCTCTAAGAGAAGAGAGAATAAGACACTTAAGAAAATAATTCTAACAAAAATAGGAGTAAATGTATTCAATATAGCGTAAAATGTTACAAGGGGGTAGAGGTGCCTATTTATAAGAAAAAGGATAGGCTAGGAATGATGCTAAGTGGACATCTGCTATTAGTAGGGACTATGATGAATTAACTAAGTGTTAATTGAGCTAGAGCCAATTAGCACTTAGTTAATTCTAGGAAGATCCAAACAAGGCCCTATTAAAGTGGATCATGTTCCCTTGAAATTCAAATTTGAACTTGAGATTGCCATGTAGACTCCGTCCAAATTCAAATTTGAATTTAAACATTCTAACTAGGAGAGAGAGATGGTAAGTTGGCGCCATCTAGAGGGAACCTTGGGGCCCTACTTGTCTCTCATGCTTTATGTGTGTCTTAGAACGGGTGTGGGGCAAACTAAGGGGTGTGCTTTTCAAACCACACGTCCAAAGGCTTCCCAAAAAGGCATCTATTAAACACACTCAACATAAAAGACTAGGTACATTTCCTAACTAAAAAGAAGAATATAGGCCAAAATACAAGGCTTAAAGAGAAACTAAATACACCTCCATGAAGTAAAAATAAGGGCGAACAATACAAAGCATTAAATAAGGACTATTGCCTAATAATCTTGTCTTCCATGAGTTGAAGTCTTCCACCCTCCTTCCTAGCCATGTCTTCCATAATCCTTCTAGCTATGACCCTTGTGATGAGACCTTGGTAGGGAGGATTGCATCATCCTCTCCCTCTTGGGAAGGATTTTACCTCAAATCAGCAAGGTTCTCTTCTTCATCAACACCTACAAAAGGAGATAACTCACTAACATTAAAAGTGGTGCTGATTCCGTAGTCCTCTAGGAGGTCTAACTTATATTCATTGTTTTTTATCCTCAATAGGACTTGGAAGGGATCATCTCCTTTAGGTGATGCAAAAAACTTTTGCACTCCCTTTGATCTTCTCCTTGAGGTTCAAAGTACCATGAAATGGATCATGGAGGGGAAAGAAAATGGAGGTGGGGCGCCACTCTCAAAGGGAGATAAGCCAAAGTGTTTAGGTTTATCACAAGGGAAGGAACCCTTGATAAAAACCAACTAGGAAGAGGTTCCTCAAGAGAGAGGATCCTCAAGACCTTTTACTAAGAATGTGCTCACAGAGAGACTATTTTCATTCAACTTCAAAGGTGAAATTTTACAATGAGGGGGAATGGGTATATATAGCCCAATGGGAGAGCTTGGGCACACTTTTCTAGGCAATATGGGACTTGGGCTTAATTAGGATTAAAACTAATTAACACAAGTCTTAGGCCTTAAGTGAGGCACCTAAGTTCACCCCTTATGGGTGCAATTAGCATCTCTTAATGTGAATGGGCTAGCCCAAAATCATGTCTTGACTTATTCACCCATTATAAGCTTACTTCTCCTTTTTAACTAAAGACACCTATACCTTATAAACTAAGAAGATGGCCGGATATACATGGCCTTAAGGGAATTAAAAATACTCTCCTATTTAGCTAATTAAAATAAAATATTTACAAGCTAAAAATAATGAAGACTGTTGCCTTGAATCTTCAATGAGCGTTCGTCCATGCCATGCCTTCCTTGAGTCCTCCTAGCCAAGATGCATGCTAGGTGGGATTGCATCATCTCCTCCCCCTTGGAGAGGATTTGACCTCAAATCCTGAGGCCTTTCTTCCTCTTTTTCAAAGTCTGCAAGAAAATAAGGAAAGTAGTAACTATATACAGACAAGTGATTTTGGGGGGAGTGAGAGGTCTATAAGGAGGCCTCTTAGGAATGGGGTAGTGGATTTTGGCACTAAAGTTTGAAAATATTTTATTGTGCTTGTGCCTCCACGCAGCAACTCCCCATCTTCCTCCTATTGCACTGGATACTAGCCTCAAAGGTTTTGAAATAGTAGGTGATACTAATATAAGTGGAATGGAGCACTCATCAAGTTGGACTTGAGGGTGTGGATCAAGGTGCTCAAAAGATATAGGCACATCCTGAAATTCAACTTGTTCCTTTTGTAAGAGTTGACAGGAAAATTTTTCCATGTAGAGAACCTCCTTTGAAGGCAAAGACAGATCTTCCTTAGACTCGGTCTTCCTACCAACAACCTTATTTTCATTTTTATCCCTCTCTCTCTTAAGCTTCATGATCCTTCTATCCTCCATAACCTCGGTAGGGGTAAGAGGAAGTAAGGTAATCTTTTTCCCTTTATGAGAGAGTGATTTTATTAGTGAGGCCATTGTGCAAAGTTTCCTTATGATGTTGCCATGACCTTCCTAGCAACATGTGACTAGCTTTCATAGGGACTACATCACATAACACTTTGTCGCGATACTTCCCTATGGAGAAGCTAATCTCTACTTGCTCTCTTACTACTACACCATCTTCATAATTAAGTCCATGCAAAGAATAAGGTGAAGGATGAGGAGTAGTAGCAAGTGATAGCTTTTCTACCACCCTCGTGCTACAACAATTACAACATGATCCACCATCCACAAGAGAGAACAAGTTTTGCCCAAAATTTTGCATGTTGTTTGAAAAACATTCTCTCTTTGTATTTGGGTTTCCTTACAAGGATGGCTTCCAAGAAGTTGTTTCACTTTGAAGTGATCATCACATGAATGAGTACCCTTTTCATTTGATGTTCCCCTTAAAGTCCTTTTTCTTTTGGGGCAAAACAAAGCAATGTGCCCTTTTTCTAAACACTTAAAACATTTAGGACTTCGAAAACGAGTGCTCGAACAAGTGGTAGGGGTGTCACTCGTACTCAAGGGTTTTCTCTCAATATGATTTCTTTTGGATGACTCTCTTTTGGGTTTAATTATAGAAGGGTTTGTCTTTTTCTTAGGATGCCTCTTAGGGTTTTCCTTCTTACTAGAAGAACCATGAATGTCATGGGTTATTCTAGACTCTTCCAAGTCTCTATAACGTGTGTAAATGTTACCATAAGAGCTCTTATAGGCGTCTCTCTCTTTTTGTATCTTTTTTTCTTCCCTTGTTTCTAACTCCTTTTGTTCTTTTTCTCTCTTTTCCAATTCTTTCTTCTCTTTTTCTCTCCTTTCTCTTCTCTCAAACTCTTTTCTTTTGTTTTCTTCTTTTTCTCTTTCTTTCTCTCTTTTCTCTTTTCTCTTTTCTCTTCTCTTTCTTTTACTTTTTCTTCTCTTTTTCTCTTTTCATTTTCCCTACTCTCTTGTCTCTCTTTTTCTCTTTGGTCCCTCTCTTCTCTTTCTCTTTTCTTTTGCTCTTTTCTCTCTTGTCTTATTCGTTGCCTCTCTTCTCTTTCTCTCTCTTTTTCTCTTCTTTCTTTTCTTTCTTGTCTCTCCTTTTCTTTTTGTTCTTTCTCTCTTCTCTCATCTCTATCTAGTTTCTCTTGTTCTCTTTTCCTCCTCTCTTTTTGTTTTCTCTCATTTTTCCAAAATTCCCTACGTTGTTTTTCTACTATTTCCAAATCAATAGAGTATGGATATGTGGGCAAGGTTGGTTTATCACTTTTCTCATACTTTCCTTTTATTCTATTCTCACATTCTTCTCTTTATTTTCCCTAGTTTTATTACTACTCCTAACACTCCTAGATGTGTGTGAAAACATGTCAAAGTGTAAGGCCTAGGAAACTAATATGCAAAACACTCCTCTCTTCTTTTTTTTTTCTCCTAAAGTGTTTAAGAGCCTTTGGAACTCTAACACTTGCTAAAACGTTGAAAGCAAATAAAGAAATTTAAAGCAAAGCTAAAGGATTCTAACGTGCTCCTAAGTATGAATAAGGGGTACCAATTCTTTATCCACACTAAAACGAGAAACTAAGGTTTATTACACACAAAAGAGGTGACCCTTATTGGCATTCAACACCTCTAATTAAAATGTCCTTTAAAAATACACCCAAATTAAACAAAGGAAATTAAAAGTAGTTGAATGTAGCTCCTTTCTTCAAGTGCTCCTCACCAAGGGTATCACTCTAGTCTTGGCCTCCTTTTCAAGTCTCTTCTTCCTTAGTTTTAAATCAACACTTCCTAATGATGCTACCCTTGTGGAAATTTCAACAATTTGGCTACCTACCAAGACAAAACAAGCGCCCAAGCAAGAGACCAAGGGAAGTAGAATTTGAAAGCAAAAAGCAATAAAAAGCACTTAACAAGAATAGAAACATATCCAAGTGGAAAGAATTTATTTGACAAACACAAATAAATCCAATAAGGACAAGCAAGAAATAAAAGGTGTAGAAAGAAAGTTGGCACACAAAAGAAATTCCTAGAATGGGCCTAAAATAGAATTGGACTTAAAACGAAAAAAACTCAACAAATTCAATGATTTACACAATTGTAAAGCAAGGTGGGTAAATCATATGCAAATAAATTCAAGAAAATTTCATAAAATTTAACACTCCTTTGAATTATTTAATAATTTTGAGGTGCACTAATTTTTTTTTTGTACTCTTTTTACTTGTTTTTAGCACTTTTTACTAACTCTTTTTGACTTATTTTACTCTTTTGATTTCTTTTCTTCTTCTTTTTTTTTGAAACAATTTTTCTACACCTCTTAACACATTTTGTAGCAAATATAGTAAGGAGTTTAAGAATTATAAATACTTCAACAAGAATGATAAATTAGCCACAAAAATTTGATGTAAAAGTGCAAACCAAAGAACACAAAGGAACTTAAAATGAGCTAGTAATTTTAGGTGATTATAACATGACACTAAGTGAGAGTTTTTTTGGGTTTAGGTAAGCTTGATTGCTCAAGTTTTCAGCCCAAATATATGCCCCAAAATGCTCAACTAGCCAGCACAAAGAAAATCACCATAATAAACTACCAAAAAAACAAGCTACTCACACAAAATGAAGAAATGGACTCTAAGAAAGAATTGAGCAATTTATTTTTTTTGAAATTTTTTTGAAACATGCTATGATCTAAAGCATGTGGAACTCTAGGAATAGACACAAGAGCAGATGCTCAATTCCAAGAGAGACATTTTTTTATGGTAAAAATAAAAAGGCAAAACTATGTAGAATTAAGAGACAATAAAAGGGCTACAACATGACCAACTAAGACACAACTTGGAAGATTAAAAACTGAAATTAAATGACTCAAAATAACCAGAAATATATGCCCAAAACAGAGAACAAGGGGCTGGAAAAACAGAAAAATAGGTGCAGGAAAATAGAATTAAAAACTCAAATAAGAAGAACAATGTGCATCCAAAGATCAAGACCACAATGTGTGGCTTCCTTCACAAATTTTGTGAAGTCATTACAACGACCTTCTTAGGATTTTCAAATGAACAAAAAAGAAATAAAAGGCTGGATAGAAAATTAAAGAAACAATCCTATAAGAAACATATAAAGATTCAATGGAAAAGAATAAGATAAATTGAATCTAGAAAGCAATAAAGACTAGGAAATAAATTGCATAAAATGAAAACTACTAAAACATAAACTAACAAGACATAAAAGAAATTAAATGACAAGAATTAAAGGCTGGAGAAAACAAATAAAATAGCAAGAACACTAAGAAGAAAAGCTGAAAAAAATTAAAGAAAATTAAGACTAGAAAAGAACCTCATAGAGTTGGCTCTGATACCAAACGATGCAAAAAACCTTTGCACTCCCCTTGATCTTTCTCCTTGAGGTTCCAAGCACCATGAAATGGATGATGGAGGGGAAAGAAAATGGAGTTGGGCGCCACTCTCAAAGAGAGATAAGCCAAAGTGTTTAGGTTTACCACAAGGGAAGGAACCCTTGATAAAAACCAACAAGGAAGAGATTCCTCAAGAGAGAGGATCCCTTCTAAGGTCAGTTGGAAGGGAAATGGATTTATGGAGAGGAAAGGAATGGCGTGAGGCGCCACAAATACTATGTTTGATAAGCCAAAGGGGAGAGGCCACAAAAGAGGGGTCCCTTGATAACTCTTAGAAGCTCTCACAAAGGAGAAGGGGGAACACTCAAAGGTAAGAATCTCACAACCAATATGGTCTCTAGGATTAAGTTCAAGTGTAAAAAAAACAAGTGAGGGGAGGGGCTCCTATTTATAGAGGTAGCTAAAATCTTGAACAAGATAACCTAAAAAAGAAGGGTTAGGATTAAAAGGAGAGATCTAAGGGAGGAGGATTGAGAAACAATTCCCTCCTTAGATCGTCAAACTTGGTACCCAAGTTTCTCAAACCAAGGGCCAAGATTCCTTCTTATTAGCTTAGGGGGTTTATGTAGGAAAAGAGGGGTGTAGATATCAAGGCTACCCTTTATTTCCTTCATAAAGACCCAAAAAGCTAAATCCACCCTCTGAATTCCTAAGACGCCTCCTAAATAAAAAATGGACTAAATACATGTCCCAAATTAAATTCCTAATGCTCCTCAAAATTAAAATAAAGGAAAATTACATTTTATTAACTAAAGTCCCTAGCCTAATATCTTCACTCTCCACAGGAGGTGAAGTCTTCATTTGTCTGCAAGGGCTAGGTCTTCTTCAATCCTTCAAAATGCCTTATAAGACATTTGAAGCATTTGATACTACTTTGCCTCTCAGTAGGTTAGTAGTAGGGGGTTTTCTCTCTACATGAGGTGCTTTTATATCATGAAAGTGCTTGGGTTCCTCTTTAGGGAAGAGTTCCCCTTAAGTTGGTCTCTTTTTGGGTAAGAGGGAAAATCTTTTCTAAAGCTTTTTCTCTTGAGTTGATTCTTAGCTCTTACACAAAGTTCTACCACTCATCAAGGTTTGAGTATGAAAGAAGCTCCACATTATCTCTAATGTTAGAGCTTAATCCACACAAAAACCTGGCAAGGGTGGCATTGGGTTCCTCAATGATATTGGCCCTTAGAATGAGAAGCTCCATCTTTTTTCTATACTCCTTAATACTTAGGTTATGTTGCCTAAGTCTTTGGAGTCTATCCAAAAGATCCCTCTCAAAATATGAAGGAATGTGCCTTCTTCGCAAACAAGTTTGTAAATCATTCCAGTAGAAAATGTCAGGCATTTGTTTATGGGCTCTATCCTTGACTAACCCATCCCACCAATGCAAAGTAAGACCTTGAAAATTAAGGGAGGCCAAAGGTAGTTTCCTTTCTTCCCTTATTTCATAGCATCGGAAGAGTTGTTCCACTTTGACTTCCCAATCTAGGTAAGTCTCAACATCTTCCCTACCATGATAATGAGGCAGGTCTAGCTTTGGCTCCCTAGCATGATTTGTGTTTTCTTGAGGAGAATGATGATGGTATGATGAATGATAGTGATGCTTATGTTGATTTTCATAGTATTCTTCTTCACTAGAGAGCTAAAATGCCTAGATGGGGATCTTATGAGAATTCCTTTCTTTTTTCTATCACTCTCCCCCCATCTCTCCTCTTACTCTCTTCTCCTCTCCTTCTTTCTTCTTCCTCTTTTTCTCGTTTTCTTTCTAGTTATTTCCTTCTTCTCCTTTCTTCATCCTCTCTTCTCTCTCTTTGCCTTCTTTCTTCTTGCTCTTTTTTCTCTTTTCACTTCCAACATCTCTTTTTTTAACTCTTCCTTCTCTTTTTTTTTCCTTTTATTTTATTTATTTTTTTCTCTCTTTTTCTTCTCTCCTCTCTTGTTCTTTAGCCATCCATTCCCTAAATTCTAAGTTAAGGTTTTCAAGAGTGTCTCCCTTAGAAGGTTTTCTTTGGTTGATACTCTTACTTGATGAACAACTATTTGCACTAGAATGTGTGTGGGAAGTCATGGTGCTTGGATGCTAAAAACTAGAGGGTAGGCCAAAAACTTTTTTTTTCAAGAAAAACTCCTCTCTTTTTTTGTTTTCTCATCTAAGGTGGCTTGATGAGTCTTTGGAACTCTTAGCCTCTACACGTTTTTTTGCAAATAAAATAAAATAAAATAAAAGTGCAAGAATGTAAAAGAGAAAGGGATATAATCGTGCTCCTAAGGTGTTGAAGGAAATGTACCACTTCTTCCTTCTTCACCTAATTAACGAGGAACTAAGCTAAAATTAACCAAAATTATTACAAACCAAGGGAGGGCCTTAAGGGCACTCAAACTCCCAATCTAAAATTAGGTTTACACAAAACAAAGAAAAAAAAATAAAACAAAGTCTTCACTCCAAGCTTTTTGGTGTTTGTCTCCTTTTGATCAAGTCCCTTTGAGTTGCATCAACCCACCCCAAGAATGCTACCCTTGTTTCCTCTTGTTTGGACTTGTCAAAATTTTATGTATGGCACCTTTCCCAAGCTTTCCTTACCAAGGGAGAATACAAGACAAAACAAAAAACGAAGGTGAATAACAAAAGAAAGTTCACAAATCCAAGTGGATAGATTAAACAATGACAAACTCAAAGAAGTAAAGAAGACAAGTAAGAAAATATAAGGCTCACAAATGAAGGTAGCACACAAATAACTTTCTTAGATTAGCTTTAAGAGTGGAGATGAAAAAAGACTCAAATAAAAAATAAAACCAATAGTTGCACACTTAATAAAATGTAAGTGACCAAAAGCTAAAAGGCTTACTCAAGTAATTTTTGTTAATCACAATTGGGTCCTCATATTAAATGTTTCTACTATTAGGTACACAACTTCAAAATTGTCTTTCTTTTGAGTTCTTTATCTTCTTCTTTTTTTTGAACTTGAATTTTTTCTAATATATTTTTTTTAACTTTTTCTTATCATTTTGCTGCACCTAATAGCTTGTTGAATTGAAAATTTAATGAGAATGCTTGAAATAATATCGCTTGAGCGAATAAGCACAAAGTAAGGCCACACAATTTTCAAGCAATGCATGCAACTAAAGGCAAAACAACTTAGTAGTTCCAAATACCACTGAACTAATGGTGCTTAAGGAATGATTTAGGGCTGATTTTGAAGTAAATTGATTGCTCAAATTACTAACACAATTCGCGCAAGCTAAAATTCCATAAAGAGGCAGCAATAGTGAAGGTAAACCAAGTGGAAAGCTACTAATAATACAACATAAAACAAGAAGCATATAAAGATTAAATTGAGCAAATATTTAAGAACAACAAAGAGATCACTATGCTTGAACTAAAAGCATAAAAGACTTTAGAGACTCAACAAGAGGTTCACCTCTTAAGAGCTCAATTCAAAATGTTTTTGAAAGGTTTTTGTAAAAATTTTAAGAGGCTAAAACCTAAGGAATTTAAATGAGACAAAATAGGAAACTAACATGAGTAGTATTTGACAAAACACAAGATTAAGAAAAAATAACACACCTAAAAATAGAGCAAAAATTTCAGTAAGAGACTCAAAACAAAAGGCGCAACAAAGTGGCCAAAGTTGATCACCACAATGGTGTGGAAAAATCCTCAACCATGTGGGTTTAATGATCACAAATTCTTAGGCACACTTTAACATAAAAACCAAGGGAAAAAACCAAGCAACTTGAACACAGAAATAAGATGCAAAGAAGGGGACAAATAAAATTGCATCAAATTAAACGGAACATAGGCAGTCGCATAGATAGGAAACAAAAGCGTATATAATAGCAAGAATAAAAAGCTATAATACTAGACAATAAAGGAAATAAATATGAAAAAAAATGAAGGACTTTAAAATAAAGAGAGCAAAGAGATAAACAACAAAGCAAGTAAAATTTTTTGAGAAAGAACGTGACCTTTAGAAGCCACAAACACTAGGTTTGATAAGCCAAAGGGGAGAGGCCACAAAATAGAGGTCCCTTGATAACTCTTAGAAGCTCTCACAAAGGATAAGTGAGGACACTCAAGGTAAGAACCTCACGACCAATATGGTCTCTAGGATTAAATTAAAGTGTAAAAATGCAAGTGAGGGGAAGAGCTCCTATTTATGGAGGTAGCTAACCTCTTAAACAAGATAACCTAAAAAAGAAGGGCTAGGATTAAAAGGAGAGATCTAAGGAAGGAGGATTGAGAAACAATCCCCTCCTTATATCATTAAACTTGGTGCCCAAGTTTCTCAAACCAAGGGCCAAGATTCCTTCTTATTAGCTTAGGGGGTCTATGTAGGAAAAGAGGGGTGTAGATATCAAGGCTACCCCTTACTTCCTTCATAAAGACCCAAAAAGATAAATCCACCCTCTAAATTCCTAAGACACCTCCTAAAATAAAAATGGACTAAATACATGACCCAAATTAAATTCCTAATGCTCCTCAAAATTAAAAATAAAGGAGAATTACATTTTATTAACTAAAGTCCCTAGCCTAATATCTTGACTCTTCACAGGAGGTGAAGTCTTCTTTTGTTTGCAAGGGCTTCTTCAATGCTTCTAGCCATGGCCCTAGTCATAGGTCCTTGGCTAGGCATGGTCACATCAGGAACAAACTTGAATCAAGATTTTCTTTAATTTTTGCATTATTTTGGGTGTAATTTTTTAAGGCCATCTTAATTAGAGGTGTTGAATGCCAATAAGGGTTACCTCTTTTGTGTGTAATAATTGTAGTTTCTTGATTAAGTGTGAGTGAGAAATTGGTACCTGTAACTCATACTTTAGGACACGTTTTAGTCCTTACTCTTTGCTTTAAATTTTTTTGTTGTTTTTAATATTTTAGTCAAGTGTTTAAAAGCTCCAAATCCTTCTAAACAATTTAGGTGAGAAAACCTTAAAAAGAGAGGACTGTTTCTTTCCATTTTAGTTCCCTAATCCTTGCACTTTAAAATGTCTTCACACACAGTTAGGAATGTTAGAATATTAATAAAACTGGGAAAGAGAAAAGGGAAAAAGAATGGAAGGAATATAAGGAAATGATAAAAGGAGAAAATGAAGAGTATGAAAAAAAAAAGAAAAAAAAGGAGAAAAGACAAAAAGAAAGAGGATAATATAGAGAGAAAGAGAAGAGAGGGATCGAAGGAAAAGAGAATAAATAGAGAAAAGAGAAAAAGAGATACAATAAGGAGAACAAAGAAAACAAAAAGAAAAAGAAAGAGAAGAGAGAAGAGAAAAAAGAGAAAAAAGAAGAGAGAAAAGAGAGAAGAGAAAGGAGAGAAAAAGAAAAATGAGAGCTAGTAAGAAGGAAAAAAGAGAAGAAAGAAAAAGAAAAAGAAAAAGGTGCCTATGAGAGTTCCTATAGTGGCATATATAAACATTGCAGGGACCTTGAAGACCCTAGCATAAGACATGACCTTTATGTCTCTTCTAGTGAAAAGGATGAACCTAAGAGGCCTCTTAGGAAAAAGAAAAACCCTTGTAGGAATAAACCTAGAAGATAGTCATCTAAAACAAATCGTGTTAAGAGAAAACCCTTGAGCAAGAGTGATATCCCTAATACTAGTTCGAGCAATCATTCTAGGAGCCTTAAGTTTTTTAAATGTTTAGAAAAGGGTCACATGACTTTGCATTGCCCCAAAAGAAAAAAGCACTTTAGGGAGAACATCAAATAAAAATGGTACTGATTCATGTGATGATCTCTTGAAAGTGAAAAAGCTTCTTGGAAACCATCCTTATAAAGACACCCTGACACAAAGAGAGATTGTTTTGCAAACAAGATGTAAAGTTTTGGAAAAAACTTGTCTTCTTATTGTGGATGGAGGGTTGTGTTGCAATTATTGTAGTATGAGGATGGTGAAAAAGTTTACTCTTACTAGTACTCTTTATCCTACACCTTACTCTTTGCATTGGCTTAATGATAAAAAAGGTGTAGTGGTAAGAGAGCAAGTGGAGATTACCTTCTTCATAGGGCACTATAAGATAAAGTTTATGTGATGTAGTCCCTATGACAGCTAGTCGCATGTTGTTGGGAAGGCCATGAAAACATGATTGGAAAACTTTGCATAGCTAGGAGGATTGGAAGAAGACATGGCAAGGATGAAGCTTGTTAAAGAATCTTAGGCCATAGTCTTGAAAATTATTTGTAATTTTTTCTATTTTCTTTTAGTAATTAAGTGGATGCATATATCCTTCTTGAAGGCCTTGTATTTTTTACCTAATCACTTTTATTTTGAGCATGAGTTGTCATTAGTTATTTATGTATAGTTTATGCAAGAAGGTGGGCCTTTCTTTAGAAAAAAATGGATGTGTGGTTTGAGTTCCACAATCCCTTGTTTGTTTTCCATACCTCTCTAGCATCAACATAAGTATGAGTAACACGTAGGGCCCTTGTATTCCCTCTAGGAGGTGTCAATTTTGAATTCAAATTCAATAATTTGAATTTGAATTCAAATGAGGGAGATAGATCCATGTTTTAGGGTCTTGTCTCACCTCCCTTTGTATCATTTAACACTTTGATGATGATAATTGACTCATATTTTGAGAGTTTGAGTTCTTGAAGTGTCTTGAATTCTCTTCTTTGTGAGGATTCTTCTACTATGTCTTTTATCAAGGGTTCCTTCCCTTATGGAAAGCTTCATCATCTCCTTGGCTTATCTTCTTGAAATGGAACCAATTCACCTCTATTTCCTTGTCTTCCACCTTCATCTTCTACATTGGAATCTCTTTGGAGCAAAATCATGGGAGGAGTAATCAAAGATTGCATAACACTAGATCATCACCCGAAGTAGGCCTGATGCAATCCCACCTAGCATGGATTCTTAGCTAGGAGGATTGGAAGAAGGCATGGAAAGGATGGAGCTCATTGAAGAATATTAGACTATAGTCTTAAAAATTACTTGTAAATGTTTTGTATTTTGTTTGGTAATTAGGCATATGCATTTATCCTTCTTTGGGCCATGTAATTTTCGACCATTTACCTTTTAATTTAGAGCATAGGGTGCTATTAGTTATTTATGTGAAATGTATACAAGAAGGTGGACCTTTTGGAGAAAGTGGACGTGTTGTTTGAGTTTCACACCCCTTGTTTGTTTTTCACACCTCTCTAGCATCCACCTAAGCATGAGTAACATGTGGTGCCCTTGTGTTCCCTCTAGGTGGGGCCTAATTTGCATTTAAATTCAAATATGAGGGAGTTAGATCCACTTTTTTAGGGGCTTATTTGGATTAGGCAAGTTAACCATGTGTTAGTTGACTCTTAAGCTAACTAATCCTTGGTTAGCTCTCTTAATTCACACGTCTATAAGCTCTATAAATAGCACTCACCCATACTTGTTTCATTTTACACTTGAATGAATGAAATTTGACTCCTATTTGAGAGCATTAGCTCTTAAAGCGTCTTGAGTTTCTCCCTAGAGAGAATTCTTCTTCAATGGTTATTATCAAGGGTTCTTGCCCTTATGGCAAGCTTTATCATCTGCTTGGCTTATCTCCTTGAGTGGCACCAGTCACAGTCCATTTCCTATTCTTCCACCTTCATCTTCTACATTGGAATCTCTTTGGAGGAAATTATGGGAGAAACAATCAAGGATTACATTAGGGCCTTAACACCATGATCACTTAAACCTATATGCCTCCCTAATTCAATATATCATCTCAAAGGCTTCGTTACCTCCTTGTAACAGCCCACAATACAATTCATTAATCCTCATTATTAATGAATTACAAACTTTAAACATCCAAATCACAATATCAACAAGTCATCACATCAACATAACATCTCATAAGCATGCATCACATTTAACATGCATCACCATAATATGGATCACAACACAATCTCATTTAACACCAAAATCAATACCAGAATATCAATTTCAAAGAGTAAACATGATGCATTCCTCCCTAGCAAGAACCCTATCACTAAGGCTTGTTGGAACCAAAGGCATTGAAGCATAAGTATAAGGCATTTTGAAGCTTTAGTTTTGCTTTTTTTTTCTCTTTGTTTTTGCTCTTAAATCAATTTTATGGTACCAAATATGTTTATAGGCGTGGAACTTGTATTGTGTGTTTACATAGACTTGAGAATGTGTTTGGGATGGTTTTGGATAGATTATATAGGCTGAGTTGTGTTGGAAAAACTTCAAAAGTGGAATTTTGGGCAAGGTAATCGATTACTTAAAATGGTAGTCGATTACCCTTCGAGAATTTTGAGTTTAGGAATTGTTGCTCTCTGTTATAATTGATTACCTAAAAACAATAATTGATTATTAGGTAATCGATTACCTTGCATCAAAACTGATATAAAAGAAGTTTGAAAACTGATTTTAACAACTTTTGAAAGATCCCTTAAGTGTTTGCTTCTTTTTTATGATTTACACAATTCTTTCTAAGATTTATACCACTTTTGATGGTTTGAAGGTGTTTCAATTTCAAGATTCAAGGAAGAGATTCCATTGAGTTTTGATCTTTTTGCTTGGGTATTCTTCACTTTAGGTGATATTATTCTATACCCTTCTTTGTGTTTTTGCACAAGTTTGACAATCTCTTGAGGTGTTCTTGAGATTGTTGGGAAATCTTGCAACAAGGTGTTGCAAGTGAGGCCTTGTGAGTGACAAGGTATCACGATGTAGCAAACTCTTGTGGTGTGCAAGAGAAAACCTCTCTTTGTATGATTTAAATCTTTCTGGGATTAAAATTTGTATGTGTGGTGTGCATGTACTGAGATTTTAGTGGAAAATAGATTAGCAGGAGACTAAGTCTGTAAACTGGATGTAGGTCAAGTTGACCGAACCAATATAAATTACTGTGCAAATTCTCTCTTCCTTACACTCTTTAAATTTTAGTTTTATTGAATTCTTGAAGCACTACTAACTAGGTTTTATGCAACTGTAATTGAGCCATAAGTTTTCTTGTAATAGATCTAATTGTTTCCCCTCATTTACTTGATATTAAATTTGGGTTTTGACTTAATTGTGGGTTTGGTTTTTCACTCTTTCTACCCTTTCTTTTTTATTTTGAATAACTTGTAAAAGCGTTCTTGCTAAGTTTTTCTTCAATTACACTTGAAACCATTATTGAAGGAATTCAGTTAATTGGTGCTTTGTCTAAAGCGTTGAATTCTTGAAAGACCCATTTTTTGCAAAACAAGGTAGATTCTGAAAATTTCTGAAAGGGAACATTTTTAACTACTCTGATATAGTTGAATAGAAAAATTTTGAAAAATATTTTTGGTGAATCTATTTAACTCCCTTTCTAGATTCCCCTTGGGACCAACAGAGCCATAGCTAGGAGGATAGAGGAGAATATGGCTAGAGATGAAGGAAAAAAACCTCACCTTCTTATGCGCATAGAGATTATTAAGTGGAGTAAACTATTTTCCTTTTCTTGGTCATGTATTTTGGCATTTATTTTCATGATTTAGGATTTAGGACATGGAGTGTATTAGCTAATTGGGCCATATAGGAGTGTTGGAACCACACTTCCTTCCTTCTAATTAAACCCAATTAGTTAGCAAATGAAACATGGAGGATACATGACGGGGCCTTTATTCCACCCCCCTCCTTGGCGCCAATTTCTGAATGATTGCCACATGGCATCCTACATGGCTATTAGTTAGATATAAGATCCATGATTTTAGGAGCATGTGCTAATTATTTGAAATTGGATCTCCCTCTAATGTCATGGCCAAAACCCTTCCCCTATACCTATAAATAAGTCACTTCACTCTCTTGTAAAGTTTATACTTGATTTTATGAGATAGAGCTTTTGCCTTATAAATTTGAGTGTCTCCTTCTTCTTTGTTTTCAGAAATTCTTTAAGCTTTTATCATGGGATCCCTCCATTGTGGCAATTTCCTCCACCTATGGTTTATCTTCTCTAAGTGGCGCCCTCACCTCCGCCTTCTTATCCTTCCACCATTTATTTCAAAAATTGAAGAACCTTTGGGAGTAGATCAAGGGGCAAGCATCAAGTGGATGCATCATGACATCCCAACTCATTAGTTCCACCAAACATCCATATCTCAAAATATTCTAAATTACAGATCAATCAATTCAATCACAACTTATTTCAAGTACAAAAATCAAATCCTTAATCACACAAAACACCCAATTTTGCATAACACTCAAATCATAATCAGAAGCTTAGTTACTCAAAATCAATTAACCTAATAACCATTATATAGTAATGACTCTAATTAAAATAAAAGATTTTTCTTTTCTTACCTTTTCTCCCTTTAAAAGCTGACTCAAATAGAAATGGGAGAATCAACCCGAAGAGATCTCTAAGAACTAGACATAAATCCCAATGCTAACACAAACCTAAGAAATAAGAATTTCCAAAGGAATTCCCATTTTTAACGAGAATGAAGGATCGAGAACGAACAGAAAAAAGTTTAGAAAACTACGATCAAACATACATATACTGATCACCTCTCAGAATTAGGACAAATGGAAAAGACCACATCGGATTTCGTCAGCCCAGAGGCCACCATGAAAGGAACGAAAGAATGGAGACGCAAGAGACAAGATGTCACGACCAGGAAAGAAAAATGAGGAAGAGAAGGAGAAGTGAACTTATATAGCACTAGGAGTGTATTTAGTAAATCAGTTTGTTAAATGTCCCTTCCGATAATGAAATTTTCCAAAAAATTTCTGAAACTCAACTAAAATCTTCCTAAAAAAAAGAATAATAATTATTCTCATTTTTCCATTCTTCTACCATCAATCGAATGCAATAACCAAATTCATAACATCTCAATCTATTAGTAATTTAAATAAAAACTTAAATTTAATTGCCTTTACTTTTTATTGTACAAATTTATAATCTATTAAATAAAGAGACATTACATATGACTTAGCTGAATACCCAAGCTTTGAAACCTTTCATTATGCTAAAGCAAACCCTACATAAATTTATCCACATGAATGAAGGTATAATAAAAAAATTGATATTATTTTATAATTTATTTTTATTAAAATACTAATAATAAAATCTTAATAAAGACCCATATTATGAATGTTAGTAAGTTTAATATATATGATATTACTTAATAATGTACTCTATACATAACTATCCATTTTTTTATTAAATACACAATCTATTCTACATAGTAACCGACTCTAATTTTTTTATATTAAGAAAATATTAATTTTTCTAAAAATATATCCATTTATCTATATTTTTATGCTCTCTTTTTATTTCTTTCTTTTAGAAGTTTATTAGTAATTTTACAATTAAACTGTGAGAATTTCAAAATAAAGGGATAAATTATAGAAATGAAATAGTAAAATTAATTTTTTCTTACATTATAAACTATTTATCTATATATATATATTTAACATTTACTTTTAGCACAACTGCATTCAAGACAATTCCATTTAAATTTTGCAGAATTTTTATGTATGGTAAACTCTTCTTCTAAAAATATTTAGCTAAATTATATACCCAGGTTAAACTGAAACGATTGTGCCAGTTAATCACACGCTTGGTAGTATTTAATTAAACAATAGGTTATTATATTCTTTATAGAAACATAGTGATGTATTTGAAATACTGTTAATATTCGTTACAAGCGATTTTAAGTTCCCTTATTTTCATGTCATTATAGGTTGTCACTTGGGTAAAACCCTACATACACTATGCTACTATGAGAGTTGGATCAAATCCAGTTTATATAATCTGATTTCTGTGCAATAACAAATAACTCAAGGTTTCAAGCGTGTAACAGACTACAGTCACAAAATAAATTCAGAAAGTATGTTTGGTAATTTCATGATCAAGCAATCGCGTAGACATTTTTGACTGTGATCTCTCTAATAATCTTTTTTTTTTTTTATAAGTGAATAATAACTTAATGATGATTTATTAAGATTTTATATTAAACGCAAAAGAAGAATCATATATATCACAACTTGAAAATGCAAGAAATATTCATCAGTGTGCAAAACTAACCAAGATTTAGAGCTAGCAGCAGTACAGGTAAAAATAAAAGTCAACAAGCACAGAAATTTAACAAATTGTGTTAAGACACAATAGAGATACTTCTGTCATTTCTAAAAGGAGAAACAAATTCTATTAACCTTAGCCAGCAACAATTTCCAAAATCTAAAGACAATAAGATAAACAAGATCCTCAAACATTTCTAAATATTATATCATTCTTATAAACACCCACACAAACACACACCACCACACAAATAGCTGACCATGCTTTTCATTTCTTTCTAGTTGGGTCAATGCATATTTAATGTTGAATATGATTCAGTACATATGAATGCAGCACGGTTTCAAATCCCAGCCAAGAATACATTTCCTGCTAAATTTTATGTGTAATATATATACCATCCATATCCTGCTTAATGGGTTCTAACCATCATCATTAGCTGAAATAATATGATGATTTATTAAGTGGACATCAATTTAAATAAATACTAAGAAATTCAATGAAAATAATAAAAAAAAGTTTGAAAAATGAATACATTTTTAAATTTGATTGAATTTGTAATTAAGCTTTTATATTAAAAAATTGTAATTCAGTATTATTTTTTGTTACTGAGTCCTCTAGTTAGTTATATCAATTTCAAGCCATAAAAACAAAAAATGACGACTATGTTACTAACTTTAAGATATAATGACAAACTTAATAAGTAAAGATCCGGTTACAAACATCATTGAAAATCAAGAATACAAATACTTTTTTTTTTTTTTTTCACTTTAAGAACGTGCAGTAATTAAAAATTCTCATATACTTCAGACTCTGAATTATACCTCAAGAACAAAATCAAAACCAACCGTAGTTCCTTTCTATTTTCACGTTTTTTATGCGAGCAATTTTGCTCCAGTCTTCCCCATTTGGTTTCCGGCAACACGATCTGAGCTCGTGTGAACTATCTACAATTTCAAGATATGAAATGGAGTTTGGCAAACCCTTCTTTGGTAAGCATTGGAGGTTTTGGCAGCCATTAAGAACCAATTCCTTGAGAGAAGAGAGGTGAGAGAGTCCCTCTGGTAAGCATCTGAGGTTGGGACAGTTATCAAGAACCAATTTCTCGAGAGAGGAGAGGTGGCAAAGACCCTCTGGTAAGCATCGGAAGCTGTAATTTTGATGATGCAATTCCTTGAGAGAGCAAAGGTGAGAAAGTGCCTCGTAATCCAGTTTTTTAAGATTTTCACAACATGAGATCACTGGAGATACATACCCCACAAACTCATCGTTAATACTCAATGTTTTTAGAGAGGAGTTGGCTCCCAAAGCCCCATTCAGTGAGCTCAAGAGACTGGGGCAATCCAGGATATGCAGCTCTCTCACATTTGAAGGCAAACCTCCATCAGTGAAGATTTTCACAACGTTGTACCTCTAGTTTATCAAGAGATGGAAGGAGCATATGCATTTCTGCAGGCAATGATTCAAATTTAGGGCAATAACTAACTTCCAACAGCGAGAGGTGCTCATGAGTACCCTTTAGTAAAATCTTTTGTAGATTTCTACACGTACTGAGAAAAGCGACAAGAGTGTTTGGAAGAGTTCTAGATGAAAGGTGGTTAGAGAGCCACAACAACCACTAATCTTCAGAGATAAAAGGAAATCGTAGCAAGAACTTCCAAGAGTCATGGGAATATTCATAAGCTGCCAATCAGTAACAGACAAGAATTCAAGAGAAGCATTAGATATCATGTGATTGAGCCTTTCCAACACTAATGGGTCCATGGATAGTCCATCAACAGTCAGTCTTTCCAAAGTAGTTGGGTTATTATCAAATAGCAGCTCTCCACAATTTGATAGATGTAATTCACAAAGTTTTGGAACCATGGGAGCGAAAGCCATAAGTTGTCCACAATCAAAAATTTCTAGTGTCTTTAAAGATGGAAGTTCCTTTGGCAGGAGTCCCTTAAGCATCATACAGCTCACAATAGAAAGACGTTCAAGACGTGGAAAAGCACCTGTCACATCTTGACACTCCCATTTTTCCCATTTTATCATACAGATGAACTGCAATGTTTTCAAGGATGTAAAAGAAGAGCTACTCCCATAAAATTCAACACCAATAAATGTAAAACTATCAACACCTATAATGAAAAGCTCCTTCAAAGATGGCAAAAGTCCAAGGTCAGACAAATCTATGCAATATTTACAGCCCTCTAGCTTTAATGACACCATATTTGATAATGAATCACCCAATAACCAACTTGGAAGTTGTCTACCACCATAGTAATTGTAATTTCTCGGCAATACTCCTTTCTTTTGTTGAATCACAGGGGTCAGTCTTTCTCCATTGTAATTCTAGATCAACAAGGTGCCTTTTATTTTTCAAATCTGCTCCTGATGCGTCAGATGGATTCTCAATATTTTGCAGATCCCTAATTGATAGCCTTCCATGAAGATTGAGTTCTCCAGGTTGTTGAATACTGAATTCTGTACTTTTGCCAACATCAAACCAACTCAATTCTTGAAGATTCTTCAATTTTCCCAAATGTCCTGGCATGTTTCTCACTTTGGTATACATAAATTGAAGACAACGTAAATTGGTGAGTTTATGCAAATTTGCAGGCAACTCCTCCAAATTTCTACAATAGTTCAGCTTTAGTGTTTGCAAGTTCAAGAGAGAACATGTTGAATTAGGTAGTCTTCTTATGCAAGTATTGGAAAGGTCGAATGATCGGAGATTTATAAGATGGCCAACAGAGTGAGGCACCTCTTTAAGGCTAGAATAATGAGACAAAGATAAGACACGGAAGAACTTAAACTTGGAGAACAATTTAGGTATCAGCATGTCACAATGCCAACTAGGTAAATGATCATTTGTTCTCTGACATGTTGGCATAAATGTACGCAACCTTTCTATATCATATAAGCTCTCAAGTTCTTCAAGACAATGCACCTTATTAGTGAAAAATGAAAGATGCCGGGTTGTTTTTTGTATACCTTTCGGTTGATGATCAGCTTCCAACCTAAAAGAAATGTTCCCAGAAACATATTTTGCCAAATCGTTTAGAAGGTCATGCATTACAAAACATGTCTTGGATTTAATGCTTGATTGTTGAAAAAAGGACCTTGCTAATAGATCATTAAAATATTTTTCACCAACTTGTTCTAGATTCTTACTTGATTGACAACATTGTAGAAAACTTTCAGCCATTCACAATTGAATTAAACATTCCTTGCCAAACTCATAATCTTTGGGGAAGAGGGCACAAAAGGAAAAACATCTCTTGAGATGGGAAGGAAGGTGATAATAACTTAGCGCTAAAGCAGGGACAACATTGCTATCTTCTTCTAAAATTTCCCATATCTCACTTTTCAATACATTTTCCCATTCCAAAACTGAAGATTTGTTGTCCAATAGACTTCCAATTGATTTTAAGGCTAAAGGAAGTCCTTTGCATTTTTCAGCTATCTTCCTACCAATTGCCTTTAAGTCTGGATTTGATTGAGAATTATGATCTTGAAATGCATATTTAGAGAACAATTCCCAGCAATGTTCACCTTGTAATTGCTTCAAGTGATGTGTTTTGTTTGATACTAGAGTTGATGCGACTTTATCGTCACGTGTGGTGACAAGAAGTTTACTTCCTTGTTTTCCATATTTAAGAGGAGTATGCAAGGCTTCCCATATTTTTGGATCTCTATTCCAAATGTCATCTAAAACAAGAAGAAACTTCTTTCCTGTTAATTTTTCTTTCAATCTTCTGTGAACCATGTCAAGCCCTCTACTATTTTCAATTGAATAAGTAAATGCCTCAAATATTGATCTTGTTAACTTAAAAACATCAAATTCATCAGAAACACATACCCAAGCCTTGATATCAAATTTACCCTCTATCCTAGGGTCATTGTATGCATGTTGGAAAATTTTTGTCTTACCCAGCCCACCCATGCCCACAATAGAAAGTATTGATGGCTGGTTAGGATTGTCAGTATCATAGGTTAGCCAGTTAAAGATAATTTCTTTATCATCATCTCTACCATAAATAAAAGTTTCAGCTACCAAAGAGGTAGATAGCAATTTCTCTGATACTATACTAGCCACTCCTCCTACACCAACACCTTTAACATTTCTTAAACCTAGATAATCATTTTGCCTTGCAAGATCATCTAGGTCATCAAGGACTTGTTGCATCCTTGAATCAATTTCATTTTCAAAGAAATTCATAAAAAAAAGTTGAGAGAATTCAACACCTGGGCAGCAGCATTCTGAGATTCATCTTTCACTTGGAATTTGGAGAGTTCATAATTTATTTCAGCCAAGAGATCCTCTGCTTCAAACACGACATTTTTGGCCTTAAGAAGCCAATCTAACACGTGAATCTCTAAACTGTTTTTGCTCAGCATCATCAGCCAGAACATCAATAGCAAGCAGCTTCACCTTCAAGTTGCTTAGCTGCTTCTTTTTGAGTTCTTTTCCACGAAATATCTCCTCAACATGAGAAACCAAGTTGTCAATTGTCATCTGAAGGAAACTAGAAACAAGAGCACCTGTAACCATTTCTGCTGCCATGGTAGGAAATGGATAAGATTAGTGGAAATCAGTAATTTGAGGTGAGAAATAAGCCAATGACTCAGTGGACTGTAGGGTTAGCAGAGATGAAATCAGCAGGTGTAGCAATTTTATGAATAATGCATTAATTTATGGTTGGTGATGAACACCGACAACATTGACATTCATGTAAAACCATTCCATACGTTAGGTGTAATAACATCATTATTTTATTGCAATGGGTTAATTTTTTCTGCTTATTTCTGAATAAAAAAAGTACAAATGTATCTGTGCTCAAAAGAACAATAAACTTCGACTATTAAAACTGTTTTTAGTTTAAATTATGAGTTTAATTGGTATATAATAAAATAGAAAAGAGATTTTTATACTTACATTCAATTATATGAACTTTAAAAGAGTAATGTACGTAGTTATTATTATTAAATGAAAGATTGTTATTAAATATCTGTAATTTTTTAAACTTTTCACGTAAAAAACATGCATGCCCTAAATACGAAGACTATTCATTATAATCTTGAACATTTATTTAAAACTGATAAAATTAATATTGTAATTAATGTTTACTGTACATGTTAATAATTTATTTGTTGGATGTGGATCACAGGTAACAAGAATAATACGTAAAGGCTGAACCTGAAGTAGAAAATTATAAGTCCGTAGTATTGATGTTTAAATAAGTTGTCTATAACTGGTGTATAATTCTTTTGCATAATGAAAAATAATAAAAAGAACTTAATTAAATAATGTTAGTTCAACACAAAAAAGAAACGATAGACTATTTTACTAAGGTAAATATTTATAATTAATCAAATTCTCCAAAATAGTAAAAAGATAGAGAAAAACGGACGAACATATTCAAACTCAGATATTTTTTAATTTTCTTAAGATAAAATAAAATTGAACGAAAGATTTACTAAACAAAATATTTATATATATATGAATTTCTTAAACATATAGTCAACTATTATTTTGTAAATAAATATATTAAATAATTAAATTTAAATAAATTTTTAATATAAATATTAATAAAAGTTATCTATAAAATTATTTTATAGGATTTCTAAGAAAAATAACCTTTTATTTCAAATTAAAATAATAAATATTATTGAATATCGTTAAATATTTAAAGATAGAATTTATTGTTCATAATTTTTAATCCTCAATAATGTTAAACAGAAATTTTATTTTGTGAATTATAAAAATTACACATGCTCATAATATTTACAATTTTTATTTAAAAATAGATAGTAATACAATTTATCAGATATTGAATATATAAATTAAATATATTTTAATTTAATTTAAATATAATTACTATTGAAAGTCAAAAATTATTTGCAATAGATATATTCTCTGGTTAAATTTAAATTAATTATTCAGTTTAGAAATTTCAACAGAGTAATATGAGCAGTAACAAGCAATTTTATGACTGATGACATTAATTTAAGAGTAGTCAGCCAGCCAATAAGTTTAAAGTCTTGCCAACAACACTGACATTCACAGCTAACTGTATTGCATGACTAAAGGAGTGGTTATGGTTCAGCTAGCTTAGGGTAGCACTTGAAGATTGGGATATTTTTCAACGTGTGTGACATTTTTATTTTACTGAGATGGATTAATTTTTTCTGCTTAATTATGAATAAAAAAGGTACAATGTAAATCTCATACCAGTGCCTAAAAGATGGATAAACTTCAACGAAACTATTCATGTGTTTTAGTTTACATTATTTGATTTTTTATATCAACATCATTTGATTTCTTAAACTTTTTTTTTAAATGAAATAGAATATGAATGTGAAGACTTATCATTATATTCTTCTTGAATATGTCTTTGAAAATGATGAAATTAATATTTTAGTTAATATTTAGGTTTAATTACCTTTTTAGTTCCAAATATTTTGCATTTTTGTCTTGTTAAAATATATTTTTTAGTCCAAATATTTTTCATTTTTACACACACATATTAAAAATAATTAAAATAAACTAATTAAACTATAATATATCATATTAAAACTTATATCATCATTTATAATAATCTAAAACATTAAGAGTTTGTTTGGCAATAGTTTTATAAAACTTTTTTTAATATTTTAGTATTTAAAAACTAAAAAACTCATTTGAGTAGTATTTTTTAAAATAATTTTAAAAAATAGTCCTAGTTTTTCAGTTTTTCAAAACTAAAAAAGAGGAACAACTATAAGTAGTTTTGTTTTTTAGTTTTCTATTTTTGTTTTAAAAACCTAAAATACAATAAAAATATATTGTTTTTTATTTTTCATTGATGAAATTTCGATAAATATGAACAATTATTTTTATATTCATATTTTCCAAATAGTTTTTAAATAATAGTTATCAAACAAGTTTTCAAAAACTATTTTTAACAACTAAAAAATGAAACCAAATCATTCAAACCCTAAAAATTTTCAACACTAAATGTCTAAAATATCACAATTTCAACCCTAAACATTGTCATAAGATTATTTTGTATAAATATATTACTAATTAAATTTAAAGAAAATTTTGACGAAAATTTTGTGAAAATTTATGTAAAAATCTTTTTGAAATTATTTTAAGGATTTCAGGGAAAAATAATTTTATTTCAAAGGAAAAAAGTAAATGTTATTAATTATTGTTAAATTTATTAAGGATAGAATTCGTTGTTGATAATCTTTCATTCAAAATAATGCTAAACACAAATTGTCTTTTTTTGAATGATATTTAAAATTTTTATGTAAAAAAAAAAAATGTAACTTATCATATATTTAGTAAAGTAATTTAAATATATTTTTAATTTAAACATAATTACTATTTATTTATATATAAATAGTTAATTTTATTATATAAATAAAAATTAACAAAATTTTAATTTTACATTTTAAACAATAAAATGTGAAAAATTATTTTGTAATAAATATATTGTATACTTAAATTTAAATTAATTTTTCAGTTTCAAAATTTCAATCAGGAATATGAATATGAGTGGTAGCAAGAAATTTTATGACTGGTGGCATTAATAATTTAAGGTTAGTCAACCAACCAATAACTTTTAATTCTTGCCAACAACACTAACTGTCTTCCATGACTAAAGGAGTGGCTATGATTTTGCATAGATTAGGATAGCAATTGAGAATTGGAATATTTTTCAATGGTTAGGTGCATGTGTCACATCTTTATCTTATTGCCTGCTTAATATGAATAAAAAAGATACAATGTAATCTGCAACTAAACTATTAATTTTTTTGTTTAGTTTACATGATTTGATTTCTTAACGTTTTGTGAATCAAATAGAATATGAATATTTATTACCGATCATTATAATGTTGAATATTAATTTGAAAATATTGAAATTAATATTTTAATTCATATTTATTGTATATGTTCATAATTTATTTTGTTGGATGTCAATCACACATATAAAAATTAAAGAATAATGCATATCGGCTGAACCTGAAGTAGAAAACTATAAGTCCAAAATATTAATGTTTAAATAAGTTGTCTGGTGTATAATAAGGCTTGTTTTAATTTAAAAGTAAATATGATACAAAAACATTTAAACGCTCTTGCATGATGAAAAATAATAAAATGAACATAATTAAAAGATGTTGCTTCATAAAAAAAAAAAAATTTCGCTCAAAATTTTATTGCTTAACTAAAGTGTGTTAATAAATATGTATTTTCCCCTTAATCTTTAAATTTGAAAAGTAGTCTTTTAAAGTTACAAAATAGTTTTGACAAAAACCTCGAAAATTAGATATTCTACGTTGTCATTTTGAAGGTAAAGGCTAACTAGTAGGGATGGCTAAAAGTCCGTACCAGCAAGTACCGTCCGAAACTCGGACCAATTTTTATCCGTTTTGAGCATGTTTAGATATTTGTTGATGCAGTAAACTGGATACGACCCACCGTATCCAAATCCATATTATTCTGATATAATTATACAATTATATATAATTCAAAGTTATATATTTAATTAAAAATTTTAATTTTGAAACTTTAAATTTTTTGTTATTTATTATTTTTTATATATTTTTAAAATAATAAATAACAAAATTTAAATTGTAAAAAAAAATAATGAGTTATTTGTGAGTATACCGAATCCAAAAATATTCAAGAGAATGAGAATAAAGATAAATTTTTATACCCGCATCTTGCACTTTCCAAAAACAAAGGGAAGAGTATAGCCAAACCCACACTCGTATTGTCATGTTGTCATCCCTACTTGCTAGAGTGAAGTTCGAAGGCTCCTAATACATGAGTGAAAATCATTGATTTTTCACAAAAAGAATATGACTTAAATAGATTTTTTGTCCCTAAAGTTTTACAAAAATCACTTTTAGTTCTTAAATTTTTTTAAAAAATAGTTCTTGATTCACTTCTAGTAATTCTTCTCCAATTTACACCGTTAAATATTGTTGACAAAGAGTACATTTTTGTACTCGTGATCTCCTCCTCAATCCTAACTCCCTCAATATTCAATTTCATATCTCACTCGGTCAAATACACTGAAACTTATAAATAAACAATATTAATACAAAAAACAAATTAATTTTAGGAACTAAAAAATATTTTTGAATTTCACAGACCAAAAGTGATTTTTGGTGAAAGTATAGGTACAAAAAACTTATTTACGCAAAAAACATTATTAAAATGAATATTAAGTGATTATTATAAAAAAAATGAAATTATAGTTAGAACTTAACAAACATTAAAACATATGTCAGGTTGTAACTCATTGGTTAAACAAAGTGTGAGTTGTTGTAAATCTCCATGCTGTTTTTTAGGGATTGCAACTGATGGGGTAGGTGCGGGTTTGACCCTCACCCACCACCCCCCCCCCCCCCAAAGTGCAGGGCAAGTTTTGGTTCAGGTATAAAAAGAACAAGTATGAAATTTTAATTCCCATCCCGTCCTAATTGGGTATTTTCAATTTGAAGTATATCTATGAGTACCCGTTATATTTTTTTTCAATTTAAATTTACTTATTTATCATTAAATAAATTATATATTAAGTTATTAACTATTTTTTAATTTAAAAATATATAAAGAATAATAAATAGCAGAAAACTTATTATATAACTATTAAAATCATAACAAGAAATGTAAAGATTCAGGTAATCACTTATCCATACTCATATCAAGTTTATTATACAATAAGTAGGATAGGTAAGGAAATCTCATACCAACACAAAAACCTGCAAAGAACCCATAGAGCTTAAAGATCAATATATCGGTCTAAAATTTTCCCTGCAACACAAAATAATAACAAGCAGGAAAAAAGTTTCCTTGTCAAACTCCTCGCGAACTAGTGAAATAGCCCACATGAAAACCTTTAATAATAATTACATATGTAAGAGTTGAATGGAAAATCAAATAACACTAATCTAAACAAAGAAAACCTGAACAAATACTCCGCCTAACCTATGGTACTACCAACCTCTAAACAAAGGCTGATTGACCCAAGTGGGTTTATTTTTTAAAAAAATTACCAGTATGGGTCTGCTTTGAAAAATATTACCAGCATGGGTCTGTTTTGGGTGGTTGACTCGGTCAAACTGCAACTCCGAATTGCGGTTTCGTTGTCACGTCAGCAAAGTGATTACGTGGAAGCCAGCGTGGAAAAACGACTACGAAACCGCAAGTGGGAATTGCGGTTTGACTGAAAACACAGAAAACCGCAAGTCGCGAACTGCGGTTTATATTAAATATAATATTTAAATATCATCAAAGTGGCTGTGGTTTAATGGTGAGAATTTGATGTTGCAGTTGTGGAGACCTGGGCTCGAATTCCAGCAGCCACACATAAAATCGCAATTTGCATCTGTGGTTTGAATTAAATATTATTTTTATCATAAACCGCAAGTGCGAACTGCGGTTTATGTTAAATATAATATTTAAATATCATGAAAGTGATTGTAGTTTAGTGGTGACAATTTCATGCTGTTGTTGTAGAGACCTGGGCTCGAATCCCAGTAGTCATACACTGTTTTAATTAAAATCACCTGGCTTACTTTTTTATCCTATAAAAGTGAAAAAAGTAAGCCATGTGATTTAAATCCGATGATCACCGGCTGCCACCTCCGACCAATGGTCACCGGTCGTCACCTCCCGGCAGTAATTGGCCGCTACCTCCGACCAACGGTCATCGGCCGCCACCTCCCGACAGTCACCGGCCGCCACCTCCGACTGGTAGCCACCGACCGTCACTTCTGACCAACAGTCATCGCCCGCTACCTCTGACCAACAATCACCCGCCGCTACCTCCGACCGACGATCACCAACCACACCTCTGACTGGCGATCGACAATGATCAACTGTCACCTTTCACGAATTTATTTTTTGGTTAAGATTTGAAACCAATGTTTTAAATTTGGAAACAAAAACAATGTTATTTTTAAAATTTTGAAAACTTAAAACTAAAACTAGTTTTTATTTTTAAAAATTTTAAAACTAGAAATCAAAAACCACCCCTAACGGGCCCTTAATTTATTATGGTTATACATGGAGAAAATAATGGGGGTGGAGAGAAAATTAATTTACCTTATTTTATAATTTGAGGTTGTTAAAATATAAACCATCCTATCAAATTCAATGACCACGGTTAAATCTATTATTGATGGAGAGGTGCAAAGAGTAAACAATATGAATAGAGTGTACCCAAATTGATTTAATTAAGATTACTTAATTATTAAAAGAGTAAACTATGTTTTTAGTATATAAATTTTTTGAGTTTGTGATTTGGCACAAAATTTTTTTGTTTACCAGTGGATCTATATAAATATTTTTTCTGTCTAATAATTTAATCATTTTATTTATTTTACATGTTAAGTAGCAATATGTCATTCTATTTATTAATATTTTATAAATTAAATTTCTTTGACTATTTTTATTATATTTTGTGGCTGCTAAAAATCACTACAAACTAACAAAAATTACAATCTTTGTTCCCTAGCTTACATGATCCCTTCCCAGACCTCCTCGCCACCCTTCCCAAGTGCCGCTCACCCTCCACAACACAAATTTAAGTTTTTTTTATTTTTTTTCACACAAAAAACCAAACATATAATATTTTTTTATTTTTTTTCACGCAAAAAAAAAAAACCTTATAAAAAATACTTTTTAAATTTTTTGTGGAAGAAAATAATTTTTGAAGTTAACGAAAGTTTTTTATGTGGTCAAAACATAAAATGAGATTCACTAAAAATGTTTAATTTTTACCCACAAAATTATTTGTATTCGTGGGTAGTTTTAAATTAAAGACAAAAAAATTTACAAATATTCTTAAAATTTATATGTTAATAAGAACCTAAATTGAATTCTTTCAATATCTCTAGTTCAAGTGTTAAACATACGTTAATCCCATAAACTTTGCGTACAGTGTGTTGTCTCCAAGTATGAAATTGGATTTTCAAAAATAATTTTCTAAGACTACAATGGTTCAGAACAGCAATCCGATATCTCTAGTAACCGCTTAATTTTTTGTCAAAAATTTTAAACCTTGCCCCCTACTCCCCAACTACTAGAGATAATTTATAAAAGCAAACTATATGTGATAGTTACAATTTTTTTATAATAATAATAGTTTTATAGTCACATATTTATTATCTAAATAAATAATCAAATAAATTGTGATAGTTATGTTTTTTGTGGTTACAATTTTTAAAATTAACTCTTTTAGCGGTTATAATTTTATTGAAGAAAAAACTTTTTCAAGAAGTTATCAATACTAAATGTTTATTTTACTGGAAATTGTTAAAATAATTAATTTAAATATTCACATGATATATATTTGAATTTACTGACATGTTAATTTAATATTTTATGCAATAATAATTAAAAAAATATTTTAAAAAAATAATAATTAAATTTCTTATATAGTTACAAAGATATTTAGTTAAATTGAAAAGATAAGTTAATACTTTTAAAAAAAAATTAGTTAAAATTTTTTATTGAATATCAATTAAAGAGACAATTAACATTTTATTCATTGCAACTTTATCTAAACACAATTAAAAGATAAGTTAATAAGTTATTTTGATATAAATGAATTAATATATTATATTTGATAGACAAATTTACTAATTAAATTATTGTTTTTTAACTTTGAACTAACAATTGCATTAATTTTATGTTTTCATCTCCAACAAAACACTCATTTGTTTTTCTCTTTTTTCTTTCGTTTCTCTTATATCTCAACCACTTAAGGATTTTTTCTTTGGTAAAATAATTATATGTATAAATTCTAATTTTTTTAAAAAAATTTTTTCTTCTCAAATCTCAATTTTTTGTCTATCCTTTTCCAACTTTTATACATATATACATAAAATTTTATTTTTATAATTTTTATTTATAAATTTTGAATGTCGCAGAATAAAATTTATGGATCTATCACTATTAAGAATATTAAATTTGTGTGTCTAAATTCGGAAACAAGTAATTGTGAAATATAAACTTTATAATTCGTGTTTTTCAATAAGTAAATAGAATTTGTCTCTTAAAATAATAAGAAAACAACTTGTTTTACTCAAACACTTTAAAAAAAATAAAAAGTTATGTTAAGATAGTAAAGTAGGAATGAATAGAACAATTTCTTTTAACACCCATGTATTTACTATTTGTACCTCACCAAGGTTAAAATAGTTTGAAACTCCCAACATACTTCACCTTGTTTTTATCTACCGAATCAACAAATTCATAATATACATTTCAAGGTGTTCCAGATCAGTTGATCTAAGATGCTTTAATATATATATATATATATATATATATATATATATATATATATATATATATATATATATATATATATATATATATATATTCTGAATAAGTTGATTCGGAATACATTATGTTAGTTTCGGACAAGGTGGTCTCCAATTCAACTAATCCGGAATACAAAATAATTAATATTCTGGGTCCGTTGACTTGGAACATAAATATGATATTACACTTCTGGACAAAGCAAACGAAATACAATTGATTACATTCTACTATTGCATTGCGAATCACCTAATCCAGAATCAATATTTTTAAAATAATTTGAAATTAAATTGGTTAACATAGTGTATTCCGGATCAATTGATCTGAAACATAAATTTTAGACCTTCTAGATCAACTGATCTGAAACACCTCAAAATTTCTATTCTGGATTAACTTGTCCATAATACACACAAAAACATGCTGAAAATTTTCAAGTTATTTTAAACACTGTGGAAGTATAATAGCAAATGATGGTTAGTGTTAAAAAAAACTGTCAAAAATAGTTATGGTAGAAAATAACTTCAATTCCTATGAAAATATCATATACCACTCTCCCTCTTAATAGAAAGGCGAGATGTGAGATAATTGTGATTGTTTTAGGGTGATTTGGTTTCAGAAAATATTTTTTTTATATTTTAAAATAATTGTCATTTTTAATTTTCTAATATTCAAAAAATTATGTTTATTTTTACTTAATATTTTGTAATTTTAAAAAATAAAATGACCAAATTTAATCAATTTTAGTAAAATGTTATAAAATATTTATATAATTTAAAATTCATTTGTATATAGTTTTTGTGATAATTATAATACTGTTATTAAGTTTTTCCATAATTTTAATTTTTGAAAACACTAAAAATATTTTTTTCTGTTTTCTATTTTCAATTAACTTTTAAAAATATTTTCACATAAAATATTTTCTGAATTATAACAAAACATATTTATACTATTATTTTCTATTTCTTTGAAAATAAAACCATATATAAAATGCCCAAAACACATAGAGTCTAACAAATGTATAAATACATTAATGTAATATTTCAAGTCATAAAAACTTAATTGATCAAACAAATTCACTTTAAAGAGAAGAAGAGAAATACACAAAATATAGCTCAAAAGCCTCTCATTAATGTAAAAAGTATATGTATAATCATTAATATGGTAAAATATGTTACATCATAGTTAAATATTTATTTATCCTCTCTATTTTCAATAGTAATATATCTTTCTTATTTATCCCTCGTTTTTTATTACTCTTTGATTTCTTCTTAATTTCTCTAGTTCAAGAGGCAAAATTCAGCTCATATTCATGTGATATGAGCCAATTAGGGTTTCCGTATGACTGCTGCAAGTTATATAATTTTTCTGTTTGTTTTCTATTTTATTATTAATTTTTGAATGTTTTTTTATTTTTGTGAAATTAATTTTTGTACGTTTCAATAGAGTTTTTGTGGGAGTAGATCTCATTGTAAACAAAATATTCTAGAGTTAATGTTTTGTGTTATTTTATTTTTTTACTTTTTAAAGTAATTTTATTTAAGAATAGGAAGATGCAGCTGAAACTCTTTAATTGAACAATAAAAAAGTTATTTGTTAATTACGCATCCTAATGTGTAATGTATATTGTTTTATTTTTTTTTTTAATTTAGTTAGGAGATAAGCAATATGCATATGCAATATCAGATGTATAAAGAAAATATGCTAATGCAATATGTACATATATACCATACATAAGTAAAACACATGAAGAAAACCTAAGAGTAAATAATAAATTTATTGACTAATTTTGTTATTATGAAAGAAAAAAATGTGTTTTAATCAACACAAATATGCAGATCTCTAAATGATATGTGGATTTTATATTATTTTCATGACACATTATGTAGTGTGTTAACCGTGTTATATTTGACAAATATATTTAGTTAATAAAATTTTTTTATAATTAAAATTTGTGAAAACATATTAAAGTGGAAATATATTTAAAGTCTCACATATATTTTTTATTTTATTTTAAATATTTATAAAATTGTATGAAAATTCTATAAAACAATTTGTATATGTAATTATCAAATTTAGCTAAATCTTATTTAATTTTTGTAAAAATATCAACTAATTATATATATATATATATATATAGAAACTCTTAGTAAGAAAATTTTGACTATATAATAAAAATATCAATAATAAAATAATCTTTAAAATTATTTAAAACAAATTAATAGGATATCTTATCAAAAAAAAATTTAAACTTTCAAAGTAAAAATAAATATTATAGAATATTGTTAAGTACTTGAGAATATAATTTTATTTTTCTTAATGTTTTACATATAACAGCGTCTATGAGAAATTGTTTACTATGAATGATTCTTGTAATTTTTATTAAAAAATTAAATTAATTATATAATTTATCATAGTCTAATATTATATATCAAAAAAGTGAAAAAGAACCATATTTTAAAATATTTTAAAAGTTTGAAAAATGAATAAAACTCAAATACAATTATATTAAAACTTAACAATGAGTAATAAAAAAAAAAGAAGAGTATAAGTAATATATATAATATTTAATTATATTTAAATTTATTCGTCAAAATAAATATTTCAACCAAGAGTAATATATTCAATATATATATATAAGCTATTATATAAGTTTTTTAAGAAAAAATATTTTTTTTAAAAGATAAAAAACTTTTTACTAGATTCCAAAGTATAAATATTGTAAATCTTTAGAATGAAATTGTCTTTTTTTTTACAAGCTTAAAATGAAATTTATTAAATACTATTAAAAAATCTTAAAAATAAGTAAAAGTGATTTTATTGGAATTTTAAAATGTGATTATGTTAAAAAATAATGAAATGAAATTTTTATTATACATTCATGAAAAGTTAACATTATTATATTAATATTAATAAATAAATTTATATATAAATTTTAATGATATTTTATATATTCTTGGGTATTTGAAATGCAAATAAATTAAATAATTAATTCCTAATGGTCATGTGAATTATATTTGAGCTTTCTTTCATAAAATTTAAACTATTTTAATTTTTTATATTATTAAAGTAAATAATTTGAAATTATTTTGTCATAAAAATATATTTAATAAATTAATTTATTATTAATTTACATTTATGTCACAAATCTAACATGAAATATCTCCCAACCTAACTTATACTAGTGTAAGAAAAGATTAATTGAATATTATTTTTTCTACTAACTAATTAGCTTTAAAGTAATTTTGTTAAAGAGTGTTTTATCTACTATATCATGAATATCTTATTGTGCTCGATAAAATACATGTATGTGTATATCTGCAACCCATTTATTTAGAGACTAATTGATGAAAATGGAATGCTCTAGGGAGAGTTTGATCCTCCCTTAAATTTCATCCAAAAGTGATATCAAAATTAGGTAAAAATGGAGGTGCCACTTCACAAGGTGGAGATAAACTTAAAGTAAAATTTGCCACAAGAAAAATATCATTGATGAAAGCTCCAGTCACATTCAAAGATAGAGAACTCATGAACTTAAAACCAAATAAAAGATTCAACTTAATTTCATTCAACAAATATTCCAACATAAAGAGCTGGGTAAAATAGATTATTTATAGAGCTTAGTAGCTTGATCTATAACCTACCAAAACCATGGTTGGATGGACCATGATTAGGTAAGCTAATGAGGTTAAGCTTACCAAATCATGGTGTTGAAACCCAACCAAGGTTAGGCAATGCAACCAAAGGCTAACCATAGTTCTCCCCTTTCCTTTAATAAAGTCTAGATACATTAGACGTTCATTATATATGACTAGGAGTGTGGTAGCAAAATGGGGTGTGAAGAGAAGTCATATGGGAGGTATGAACATAGTTTATTATTCCTCTAATCAGGTCTAGATACATTAGACATGTTTTATGTGTAATCACAGGTGTGGTAACAAAAGAGGTGTGAAGGGAAGTCATGTGGGTGATGCGACACTTGAAGTGTTGAAGCAAAAACGAGAGGCTAAACACCAAATTGGCATGTCACTCTAGTTTCCTTAGGCTTCACTCTTGGTCACTTCTGCACCTAAAGCCAAATGACCAAGATACCTTGTAAATAAAATTTTTAAAAAAATACTCATAAGCTACAAAAATCCTAAACGACCCTTAATACAAGATCAATAAAAATTCAACAAAATAAATACTAAAAATTAATATTTACAACATTATTCTCTTGAGAAAAAACTTCTTCAATCCTTAGGGAGAGGTTAGTGACATGATTCCATCATTTTTTCATACTTTTCTTCCTCTGAACCTGCAAAAGATAGTAAAAGATAAGAATCAGGTATTTACAAATAGGAGGGATGGAATAAAATAATAAAGCTCTGCTTTATGGTTAGGGTAGTTAATAGTGAAACCATTGATTTTTTCATGAAAATAAAAGTTGTGGCACCCATCCCTCAACACAATAGCTCTCTAACCAACTTTGATGCATTAAGTACAAGCGCAAGAGGGTTGAGAAAGATTGGTGAAGGTTAGACTTGGTGCATTGGAGCATCACCCTTGAAGACTTTATAAGGCATGTCTTTCTTTTAAACCCAAGAGATAGAGGCATGTTTCAGAGCAGACCATGCTTGGATGGCCCTTTGTGTAAGTTAAATTTGAGTTTGTGTTTTGTGCTCAAGATCATGTAGATGCACCAATATCAAGTTCAACTTTATTAGTTCTTAAGAGATGGTGCGGGTGTTGCTCAAAGTAGATAGCCCTTTTTGTAAAGTCTTTTGTGGAAAAGTGGTTCTCTTGAGAAAGCATGATCTTTTTCCCCTTCGAAGAAGCACTATCTTCCATATCCTTTCTATTTTGTTTTCTTTCTCTCTTTTAAGCTTTATTTTCAATTGATCTTCTACTACATAGGTAAATATAACATGATGCAATACAAACTTTTTACCCTTATGAGAAAGGAATATTTCAATGGTAAGACCATTATGAATGCTTTTCTTATCATGTTTCCATGGCTTTTCCAACAAAATATGGCTAGCTTCCATGGGAATTTCATCATATAAACTTTATCCATATAGTTTTCAATAAAAAAAAAATGATCTCAACTTGTTTATTCACCACGATCTCTTTTATCATTCAACCAATTAAAGTTACAAGGCTTAGGATTAGGATTGGTAATGAGGGTTGACTTTTTAACCAACCTTATATTGTAGTAGTTGCAACAAAGACCACTATCAACAATGAGAAAACATATTTTATCAAATATTTTACATCTCGTATGAAAGATGTTATCTCTTTGTGAGTGGTCTTCATCACAAGGTTGGCTTTTGAAAAGAATTTTTATGTTAAGGAGATCACCACCATAATGATAGACAACCTTCCCTTGAAACTCTTCATCCCATTCTTATTCACTTCCAATATAAGTTGAGGAATAAGATGTATTCTCCTCTTGACTACTATAATGGTCTTGACTCTTCATAATCATAGTACAACTTATATTCCTAGTCTTAGGAGAACTAGCATAGGGGGTTTATTTCTCAAGCTTAGGGTTTCCCTTCTCATATCTTTTTTCTTTTGATACGTCTCCTTTGGAGTGACACTTTAAAGAGTACTCCTCTTTGGCTTGGTCCTTATTTATATGAAAGGATGTTAATGAGAAGTTCTTCTTGAAGAAGCCCTCCTCTTCAACTTTCATACAAAATTGGACCAATTAAGTCAAATAAGTGCTAACATAACAAGAGTTTCACTTTATCTCTTATTTCCTCATTCAAGCCATTAAGGAACTTAACTATCATGGACCTATCTTTTACTTTTATTCTTGCCCTTTCATTGTAGACCTCCATCTTTTGTATATACTCCTTAAGAATCTTACTTGCTTGATGGTTCTCTGCAACTTGTTCATAGGCTCCCTTTCATAGTAGAAGAGACATGTCTCTTCCTTATAGCCCTCTTATAATCATTCCAATAGGTGATTTGAGGGTTATTGATTCACTAGCAAGTGCACCTTTATCATTGGTAGTTTTAGATGAGTAAGAGTATTGTATCGTACGGGACTTGGCTGACATGTGGCACTAAGCTACCTTATCTATCAGTGACAGATAAAATGAGATAACATAAGACAAACTTAACTTACAAAGTTAAACAAGGAAAATACAATATTTTTGTTGTTTTATATTGAAGAAAGTCAGATATGAATGGATTAACGAATGCAAACTGATATTGCTAGGGTTAAACTTCACATGTCACTCTCTTATTCATTTAAGATCAAATAGCATAGTTGGTTTCCCTCATTTCCATCAACCCTTTATGGAATAGTTAAGTTCCAATTCCTTAGAGGTAAACCATAACCTAATCTCATAAAGTCACAATCCATTACCTACTCAAAAGGTTCGAACAACTAACTGAACAATCCATTGATGATAACAAATAAATTAAGATTAATTTTGTAATGATTTTTATAAGAGTTATGTTGTAAGAAGGTACATTGATAAAAGAAGATAAGAGGATAAGAGGATCAATTAAAAGATAAGAGGATAAGAGGATCAATTAAAAGACTAGAAAATAGCATAAGAACCATAAAAGATCATCAGAAGGTGATGTGACAATTGCAATAAGAAGATATAAAGACCAAAAGATGTTATTGGAAAAGTAGTTAATCATTAGAGCATAAGAAAACACTATAATCAGAAGATTGTCGTATGAGAACTTCCAGAGCTATAGAAGATATTAATCAGAAGTTGGAATGACCAAAAGTTTTTCGCTAGATTAGAAGCTACAAGATTGTAGCATCATATAAGCTATTAACAAGTGTTGAGAAGAGTCTTTGCTTCAAACTCATTTCTTGAAAAAAAAAAGCATAATAGATTATGATAAAAAAACTCATCATTTACCTTGATCATTTGAAGCTGAAAATACGTTGAATCCTACTTAATGGAGAACATTGAATAATGGCGCAAAAAGGGGAAATTTGAATTATGTGAAATGGTTGAAATGAACACAACCAAAAACAATGATAAAAGGTGAATATCTTCCCCAAAAAGACAACTATGACATGTTGCTTCTTTGCGAAGCCTCCAATGAGAATAGTGTCATATAAAGTTGATACATGAAGCACAATATTAGGAAAAAGAGATAAGCTCAATCATAAGTCTTCAAGGTTCCTTAAATGCCAAGATCATTGACCAAGTTCACATGCATAATACCTCAATAGTAGGAAGTAAAACACTATTCATTTGTGAAGGCTATGAATAGAGGACCATGAAGAAGAAAAAAATATATAATTATCAAAATATATCAAGCTAATTAGATTTAATATTCTCTCTTCCTTGTGGCAATTGATATGATTCACTTATCTTAAGTGATCAGAAGCTTTAGACAAAGCAACCTTCTACTAAGCCTAAGTTACATATCCTTCACTTTGTGAAGTTAGATAGTGAATGAAGCATTCTTATCCTCTCTTTGGTAGTTATTCATGTAAATCATTCATTCTTCTTGTATTAGGTAGGAGTGACTAGTTATTTAAAGAATACTTGGTCGAAAGTCAGGAGTAACTTAGTTTAAATAGGTCACCATAGTATTGCAAAATAATCGTTGTAAGCCAGAAGTGGCAGTTAGAATATTTCAATATTTTTGTTGAAATAGTGGAACCTTCCAACAGGTGTTTGGAAGAGAACTACACATAGCTTGGTTTAGAGTGAACTAGTATATAAACAATTGTTTTTAAAACCTTCGAAGGTTCTTATTTTAAAATATCTTTTGAAAACTATTATATTAAGCTTCTTAAAGAAGTATTTTTAAAAAGTTTACGAAAAAAAGCTTCTTATAGCATTATTCAACTCTTTTTAGAGCTAACCCTATATTTCAATTACCAAAAACTCATTCTTTATTCTTAGGAAAATGGATCATTGATTGTCTTATCTTATTATAAAAACACACAAACATTTTCCAATTTCTTATATATTCAAACACATATGATGGTGATGAGAAACAACAAAATGACATGAAAGGTCCAATTTGAGCTGTACAATGTGCTTTCAATGAAAAGCTCACTTGGCACAAGCCAAAGTTTGTTAGCGAGCTTTATGAAGTCAAAATCTGCTCTCTAGACGAAATTCTTATTGGGTAAGCTCAAAATGCTAAGAGAAATGGTTCTTTACCTGAATCCTTAAGGGCACACATTTGAGATTTCTAAGCATGTAATGAAGCTTCAATCCAACTTGAGCTTCCAACACACCAAATCTTCATCTTTAATAAAATCTTACAAAGAAGGGTTAACAAATGTTAGATATATCAACAAAAAGTATCGAAGTTAGCTCATTCTTACTATAGGTGTAAAACCAAATAAATAGCGATAAAATTTAAATTGAAAAGCGTTAAAGAGAGTAAAATAAGAGAATTTCTTTCTTCAAAATTAAGAACAATACAAGCTTATCAGTAGTCATTGTGGATTCTTCTATCCTTGATAAGAAAAGTTCATCAATACATGACATACCCTTGGAAGCTTAAGGTAGTTAAGGGAGTCTTCCTCTTTTCACTCACTTGGTAGCAAGTGAAGAGTGATTCAATCTTAGTCATTCTTCTCCAATTTATGCGATTAAAAAATGTTGATAAAGAGTACATTTTTGTACTAGTGAATCACTCTCCTCCTCGATCGTAACCCCTTCAATATTAAATTTCAAATCCCACTTGACCAAATATACTGAAACTTATAAATGGACATGTTATTGCAAAAAGTAAATTAATTTCAGTGACTAAAAAAATATTTTTGTGAAACTTTAAGGAAAAAAAATTATTTAAGCCAAAGAATATTATTAAAATTAATATTAAGTGATTATAATAAAAAATTAAAATTATAGTTAAGACATACCAAACATTAAAACATATATCATGGTGTAACTCATTGGTTAAACAGAATGCGTGAGTTGTTGTAAATCTCCTTACTGTTTTTTGGGGATTGCAATGGGGTGAGGTGGGTGTGGATTTGCCTCATTGCCCCAGAAACTGCCGGGCGAGTTTTGGTTCAGGTATAAAAAGAGCGGGTGTGGAATTTTAATTCTCATCCCCGTCCTCATTGGATATTTTCAGTTTCGAGTATATCTATGAGTACCCGTTATATTATTTTTTATAATTTAAACTTACCTATTTATCATTAAATAAATTATATATATTAAGTTATTAACTTTAGTTTAATTTAAAAAGTATATAAAGAATAATAAATAAAAAAATTATAAATTAAAATTTAAGCATTAAAATTTTTAATTAAATATATAAGTCTAAACATTATATAATTATTAAAATGATAAAAAGACGGTACGGGTTCAAGTAGTCACATACTCATACCTATATCCAGTTTATTATACAATAAGTAGGACAGGAAAGACAAACCCTAGACTTATACAAAGGCCTGCAAAGAACCCGCATAGCTTAAAGGTCAATATATTGGCCCAAAACTTCTCCTGAAACACAAAATAATAACGACCGAGGGAGAACCTTTAATAAGATTGACACATGTAAGAGCTGAATGGAAAATCAAACAACACTACTCCAGACGAAGAAAACCTGCCTTAGAACGAGTACTTCGCCTAGCCTATATTACTATCGACCCCCTTGGAATGGAAGGCACTAGCTGTCTAGAACTCTAAAACCTTGACCTATGATATGATCAATGGCTTGATCCATCTACTAGACCACATGCAATTCTAAATTATTTACCCTTCAGGTTGAAAAAGGAAATTATATTTTCTTATGAAATCTTCTTTTCTTAGCTTAGATTAAGATATCATTAGAATGCTAAGTTCAAACAAATTGACAAGGAATGAATTGATTTTGTAATTTCTTGTTTTTGCTATAGCTGTTGGTCGTTGGGCACTCATAGGCGATCTAATGGTCACATGGTTGCTTCTGGTCTCATATTCATTACCCCTTTGATGTGAGAAATAAAACCTTCACACCTGAGGATTTTGGTTCTTTATCCTTACTTGTTTAAAGCAGATAATATCCGTCAAAATACATAAGGGTTCGGGACTGTACCCACATATATGAGTATTTTGCCATCCTATTGCTTTTTATTTTTATAAGATCACTCCGTGACAGTAGTTGTGCTATGCTTTGAATTAATCCCATCCCTCGTCCTCTCTTCATCTTCTTGCAAGGACGACCCATGTCACTCCAAGCTACCCACGAGTTTGAGCCACTAGGTTTCCATGCTTATTCCAATCCTTGTAATGGAAGTCTATTTTATTTTTTTCATGGTGAATATTTTTCATTCTTAAATGGCTGATCTTGTTGATTCAAATATAGTTCTCAGATTTTTGGGCATGGATCTATAGTTCAATTTTGTTGGACATTGAACACCTGGAAGATAAGTGAGAAGCAGGATATGCGAGTAATATAGAAGAGAAGATTACACTGCTATATTTTTTGTTGATATTTTACATTTGGAATTGAATTGTAAAGCTAGTAAAAAGTTACCTGACACGTTTACTTTTCGTGACTAGGGACATGTCTTTTTAATCCAACTATAAAAGGTAGTGTTGATTATAAAAGGGTAAGAACAAAAACAAGAAAGGATATTGGAATGAATTTCCCTAATGCATAGATGAAAAAAATGTATTACATATAACCTTAGCATGTGTATAAGAATGAAATAGTACAAAAAATAATCACTGAACAGCTCATCATATACTAGAAGAAAGCTAACTATTTACAACTATTTATTCAATTCAATTGTTTCTTAAATGCAAAACTATGATTAAGAGTGTGTATTACGACCCATTTCTATAGCTGGATGATGTTATTTTAGGCTGATTTGAGTCTTTCTATGTTAACCTCCCATAAGTTGGAGGTAAGAAGATGTTTATTAATTCCAACTTAGATAAGTTTAAGTTGAACAACCTTGGGATAGGCTTTTGTGAAGATACCAGTTAGTTGTTTTGAGATCACACAGGCTTGTAGTTTCTCACAAAACAAGTGACAATCCACGTCTAGATGTTTTGTTTGCTCATGAAAAACAGCATTTGCCAACTTGAAAACAAGATCAAGTGAAGATGGTTTTGGAAAGAAGTCTAGCATAAGGTTTAATGAAGTGTCACAGCCATCACTAATATTCAATGTTACACAGAAATGATAATGCTGAGTTTCGATGAGATAACTCGAAAAAATCTTTAAAAATCACATAAAAAGAACAATAAAGAAATCAAAAGCTGATTATGATCAAAGTTTCAATACATCCATGCTGACCTCTAATGTGAGCCTTTTCAAAGTAATGGGATGATAATCATACTGCAGAATTCCACAATCCGATAGCTCTAATTCTCGCAATGACTATGATCGCGTTTTATTTCAAATTCCACATAAAAAATACAAGTTTCTATTTATATCCTTAATTAAAAATAATTACAATCACCCTAATCACAGTATTCTAGCAATGTTTCTCTTAATATGAAATAAATATACCTATTATATTTAATAAGTTTTAAATAGTTTAACTTAACTAAAAGAGTTTAATTATGAAGTAATAACATCATATAAAAGAGTTGTACAGTGTGTTCAATTACAACTCTATTTATTTGACTTTTAAGAATTTCTATTTATTTGACTCATAGTGTAAAATTTTTTACACTTACAGTACATATGTCTTTTTCTCTAATTGTAATTTTGTTGAAATACATAAGGAGCCTGCACTAGAGCTATCTTTTTCCTGCAACATGTTAATAAAATACAAATGAGAAAGAGGACTCTGCTGATAATGTAAAAAAATTTTATACAAACATTCAATCACAACTCTTCATGATTATTTTATTGACTTTACCAATTAATATTTTAAATATCATATAAATAACTAGTGAAAACTCTTTTATACTATGAGAATCTTAAAACATTGGATTATGAGGCTCTTTCCCATTGCTGCTCTCTCAAGGAATTGCATTTTGAATGTTGCAGCTTCCAAAGGTTACCAAAGGGTCTCAGCCACCTTTCCTCTCTCAGAAATTGGTTTTGAAACACTCTTACTCCCTCAAATGCTTACCAGAGGGTCTTTACCACCTCTCTTCTCTCGAAAATTTGGTTATTAAAAATTGTCGCTACCTTGAATGCTTACCAGAGGGTCTCAGCAACCTTTAATCTCTCAAGGGAATTGGTTCTTGATCGCTGCCCAAAACTCCAATGCTTACCAATGAAGGGTCTCCCAAACTCCATTTCAGATCTTACAATTGTAGATTGTTCGAAGAATCTCAAAATTTGTTGCCAGAAACTAGATGCTCAAGACTGGAGAAAAATTGCTGACCTAAAAAACATGAGAATGGAAAGGAACTATGTTGGTTTTGATGATTTTGATCTTGAGGTTATAATACACTGAGTCTGATCTTGAGATTATACTTTTACAAAAACAAATCACAAATAAATTTATTATAAATATTATTTGATTTTCATAAAAAAGTCATTTTTATAAATTCTACTCTATAATTTGTAGTCTTCCAAATATGTTAGGCTCTGGCAACCCATATAAAAGACCAAACACATCCTAGATACGATGAACCACTCACTAATCCCATAAATTGAAGTGCTTGTTAACAAAACATATTTTTCAGAGTCATTTTTATACCCCGCCAATCATAGAGTGCACAACCTCTATCATTCTCTACAGTAATGTCATGCTTCCCTGCATTTTGCCTTGTTCGGTCGCCAGAATTTTTAATTTTTTTTAAAAATAGCATAAATTTTATTTAAATAATAAATTTTGCAGAAATTGGTTTTATTTTTTGACAATATTATACTTTTACAAAAATAAATCACCAATATATTTATGACAATGTTTATTTTATTTTCTTAACATAGTCATTTTTATAAATTCTACTTAGTAATTTCTAGCCTTCCAAATATGTGAAAGTCTTGCAACCCAAATAAAAAGACCAAGCATATCCTAGATCTGATGAACCACTCACTAATCGCATAAATTGATGTCCTTGTGCACGAAACTTATTTTGCAGATTCGCTATTATACCCCACCAAGCACATCTCAGCTAATTGGGTAATGCACAGTCGAAGAAAAAGTGCTTGCCTGATTCCACTACCTCATCAAAGAGTGCACAACCTCTATCATTCTTGGTTATACTCTCATGTTTCCCTAGATTTTGCCTAGTTGACTTGCCAGAGTTTTGAAAATATGTTTTTTTAAAAAATAACATAAATTTTATTTAAATACAAATTTTATTTGTTTTAAAAAGTTATGATAGTACAACCATAAATAGAAAAATGCAAAAAGGTAAACTTTGTAGAAATGGTTTTATTTTTTGACAATATTATACTTTTACAAAAATAAATGACAAATGAATTTATGACAAGGTTTATTTTATTTTCTTAACAAAGTCATTTTTATAAATTCTACTTAGTAATTTCTAGCCTTTTAACTATGTTAGACTCCTGCAACCCAAATAACATACAAAGCAAGTCCTAGATCTTATGAACAACTCACTAATCCAATAACTTGACGTCCTTGTTCACGAAACATATTTTGCAGAGTCGTTTTTATAACCCACCAAGCACATATCTTGAGTCATACCTTATTGCGTAACGCACAGTTGACAAAAAGGTGTTGGCTTGATTCCACTACCTTGTCACAGAGTGCACAACCTCTATCATTCTCTACAGTAGTGGCATGCTTCCCCATATTTTGCCTTGTGGGCTCGCCAGAAATTTGAAAAATTGTTTTTTTAAACAATAATATAAATTTTATTTAAATATAAAATTTTATTTTTTCAAAAAAGTTTTGATTTTACAAACATAAATAGAAAAATCACAAAAAGAAAACTTTGCTGAAATTGATTTTATTTTTTGACAATATTATACTTTTACAAAAATAAGTCACAAAAATATTTATAACAAAGTTTATTCAATTTTCTTAACAGAGTCATTTTTATAAATTCTACTCAGTAATTTCTAGCCTTCGAAATATATGAAAGTCTTGCAACCCAAATAAAAGATAAAGCATATCCTAGATCCGATGAACCACTCAATAATCCCATAAATTGATGTCCTTGTTCACGAAACATATTTTACGGATTCGCTGTTTTACCCCACCAAGCACATCTTAGCTAATTGGGCAATGCACAGTTAAAGAAAAAGTGTTTGCTTGATTCCACTATCTCATAAAAGGATGCACAACCTCTATCATTCTCGGTTATAATCTCATGTTTCCCTAGATTTTGCCTAGTTGACTTGGCAAAATTTTGAAAAATTAACTTTTTAAAAAATAACATAAATTTTATTTAGATACAAATTTTATTTGTTTTAAAAAGTTATTATTGTACATCCATAAATAGAAAAATGCAAAAAAGTAAACTTTGCAGAAATGGTTTTATTTTTTACAATATTATACTTTTACATAAATAAATGACAAATAAATTGATCACAAGATTTATTTTATTTTCTTAACAAAGGCATTTTTATAAATTCTATTCAGTAATTTCTAGCCTTCCAACTAACCCAAATAACATACGAAGCAGGTCCTAGATCTGATGAACAATTCACTAATCCCATAACTTGAAGTCCTTGTTTACAAAACATATTTTGCAGAGTCATTTTTATAACCCATCAAGCACATATCCTGAGCCATACCTCATTACGTAACGCACAGTTGACGAAAAGGTGTTGGCTTGACTCCATTACCTTGTCATAAAGTGGACAACCTCTATCATTCTCTACAATAATGGCATGCTTCTCCATATTTTTCCTTGTGGGCTCGCAGAATTTTGAAAAATTGTTTTGTTTAAATTTAATATAAATTTTATTTAAATATAAACTTTTATTGTTTTAAAAAAGTTATGATTTTACAAACATAAATAGAAAAATCACAAAAAGTAAACCTTGTTGAAATTTATTTTATTTTTTGACAATATTATACTTTTACAAAAATAAGTCACAAATATATTTATGAAAAAGTTTATTTTATTTTCTTAATACAGTCATTTTTATAAATTCTAGTCAGTAATTTCTAGGCTTCCAAAAATGTGAAAGTCTTGCAACCCAAATAAAAGACAAAGCATATCCTAGATCCGATGAAAAACTCACTAATCCCATAAATGGATGTCCTTGTTAACGAAACATATTTTGCAGATTCGCTGTGTACCCCACCAAACACATATCAGCTAATTGGGTAATGAACAATTGAAGAAAAAGTGCTTGCCTGATTCCACTACCTTATGAAATAGTGCACAACCTCTATCATTCTCGGTTATAATCTCATGTTTCCCTAGATTTTACCTAGTTGACTTGCTAGAATTTTGAAAATTGTTTTTTAAAAAATAACATAAATTTTATTTAAATAAAAATTTTATTTGTTTTAAAAAGTTATGATTGGACAACCATAAATAGAAAAATACCAAAAAGTAAACTTTGTAGAATGGTTGTATTTTTTGACAATATTATACTTTTACAAAAATAAATGAAAAATAAATTCATGATAAGGTTTATGTAAATGGTAAGATGTTACAGGTTTTGATGATGCCAAAACTGACAAAGAATGTTGATACAAAAGAAAGAAAGCAAAAAGAGCAAAACAATATTGACATAGATTCAAGTTTAATGTTAAGCTAGATAAATAAATTAAGTTAGTTATTGTATAAAAGAATCTATACGAATTTGAATAAACTTGGTTTAGCAAGATATGTTTTTTATAAGCTCAAAATTATAAATTGGTAATGATTACCAGGCTATATAATCGATTACCAGAGAGGTTGTTTATTCAAATTTTGAATTCAAAAGTGACAACGACACAAATTTATCCATTCTTATAATCCTAAATGCAGTAAACTTAATCTTAGAGCACTAAAATGTGTCTTTATTGGCTACCCATCGAATAAAAAAAGGTACAAATGTTATCACCTACAGAGCTGACGTGTCTTTGTTACCATAAATGTCATATTTCATGAAACAAAATCTTTTTGTCTCAATCAACACTTCAAAGGGAGAGAACCCCAAAAGAAGAGTCACCTTTCTTATTACTCCATACTAGTTTTCCTTCCCAACTAGATGCCTAAGACCTACATGATGGCAATAGAACTAAAATAAAAACCATCCAATGGTGAGGATGAAAAGCATAGGGTTTTTGGAATAAACTATCAAACAAGGGAGCAACCCACTATGGCTCTGCAACAAACAAAATGTCTAAATCGGAGGCAAGGTGATACATTCTGACCCAAGACCCTTGAAGGATGCATGAAGGAATTTTCTTGCATTGTATATAAATTAGAATTAATATTTTCTTGGTATTTTGTTGACTTTGACTTTTTAGTAGGTTAAATCCTAAAGTCAACCTTCCCCTTTTGACCATTGTATTTAGGTCACCCTTACTTTTTAGGTCACCTTTTAAATCCGAAAGGTACTATTGTCATCATGCTAGAGTATGCTATGATGGACTTGCCTTTAAGTGAAGGAGGTGTGAAGATATATCCACTCATACTCTTAAGAATGCACCCCTCTAATCATTCACAAAGTATGACTACTATTCCTACCTATTTGTTACTACTAGGCGCCATCCCGATAGTCATGCCTTAAGCATGATTACTCTTTATCGCTCATTTCTATTATTCACACCTTTTGTATATAGACTAGATTAAGGGTACATTCTTAGTTGGTTATACATGACCATAGTTAGTTAATCATGGTTATATTTAACGCACTAGAGTTAGCCTAATCTTGGTTAGATTAACCCATGGTCAAGTTAGCATAACACACCCTTTCTAGCCTACCAATAAGACCCCTTACCTAGATATATCTTTGGATCAATGAGAATATAATTTAGCTTTTTAGTTTGACTATTAGCTTTGAGTGAGTTTGAGAGACTGCTCTCCTTCTCCATGGGTGTGAGCTCTATTCCTTGGAAGATAGGTCTCTTCTAGCTTTTATCAAGGATCCCTCTTTGTGGTAAACATTACCAACTTATCTCTCATCCTTTAAGAGTGGCGTTTCATCCCCTTCCTCACCACTCCATAATCCATTTCACCCCTAAACCAACCTCTTCATAGAAGTAAATCTTAGGGAGAAGATGAGTCTTTTCATATGGTATCATGAGCCAACTTCCTTGAGGTGACGTTCTCCTATCCTCTCTCGTTAATTCGGTTTTTTTTGTGTTGTTCTTGATATTTCCTCTTTCATTTCCATGGTTTTATCATCTTCTTTAATGTCTTGATTTGTTGTTATTTTGTGTTCTTTATTTTTAATATATTGCACTCTATTGAATCATGGCATGTTCTTATTAGGTTTATTTTACATTTCTGCCCAGATTTTTATTTTTTTTAATATTCATATACTATCCTAAGAGGAACATGATGATGACTTCAAAATTTTTTGTGAAAGTAGCCACACAATTGTGGTCTTGATCCTTGGATGCGTTTTGTGTGTTTTTTTTTTACTTTCTGTTTATGCACCCATTAAGTTTGTTTTTCCTGCACCATTTCTCTATTTTGGGTGTGACACTCTTGGTCATTTTGAGTCATTTAATTTCAGTTTTAGTCCTCCTTGTGTTTTAGTTTGGTATTCTTTAGCCTTTAATTTGTGACATTAATTCCATTGTTTAGCTTCTTTTATTTTACCATAAAAGTGTGTTGTTGATTCTTATAGAATTGAGTATCAAAGAGGCTTAGTACTCTTCATCCCATATCTTTAGAGTCTCACATGCTATTTAGATCTTAGCATGTTATTTAAAAAAGCTTTCAAAAAGAAAAAAATTTTTAATTCTTTCCTTAGTCCATTTGAGGATTATGTGAGGATCTTGTTTATGCTATTGTCTTTAGATCTTGAAAATGGTTTTTGGCTAACGTTAGTAGAGTTTTCATCCTCATCTATTAATAATAGAAGTGTCTCTATTGTGTTCTAAAACAATCCCTTAAATTTATGTGTTTTTTAAAATTTTTTTTTGCTCTGTATCTTAGCTGGTTTTTCAGGAGTGATGTATACTTATTTATTATTAAAATAGAAATAAATTATATAAATTGTATTTGATCATATCCTATCTATTCTCATTAGCATAGAGTAAATGCAAGGCTTTACTCAAGTGATCAACCTATAATGACATGAAAATAAGAAAACTTCAAATCACTTGTAATGCATATTAACAACATTTTAGATGCCTCACTATGTTTCTGAAAAGAATATGTTAACCTGTATTTTAAGCAAAAACCTTCAAGCATGTTGATTAACTGGCACAAGATTGATCGAATCCAATCCAATTAAATTAGATTGATTGGATCAAGTTTTATTATTTTATCTCAAATTCGATCCAATTGGATTTGACTTAGAGAGTAACTATGTGTTTTACATAGTTAATATTGACTATGTACCAAAAGAATTATATACTATAACATTAATTTGCTTTTACCACTTGTGAGATCAAGTAATCATGTTTACATACATAACAACAACGATGAAGGATGGGAAAAGGTCATGAGTTTAAATCATCTACTAACATTTATAAGATTGCTCTAGTGGTAAGTTGATGACATAAGGGAGGGAGAGGTTGTGATGGAGGACCATCCTTAGGGCATCAAATAGGACCCATCACAAGGTCCATGACAAGAAGAATAGAAGAAGAGGAAGTTCATACTACACCAAGAGCATTGATGATCACATGTGCGGACTTTGGTGCATCTACCTAGTGTTTTGCTTGTTTTCTTTATTTTTCCCTTGTATTTTGGGGAACCTTACTCACTTATGATTTCATTGTGTGTTTTTATTTAGCCTTTGTATTATGGGGCAAATTAGTTTAGGGTTTATTTTGGGACTTAAACCTTGACTTGTGAGGTCAAAAGTCCATTTCTTTCATTTTCTAGACACAAGGGTATTTTAGTCATTTAGGGGGGGGGGACCTACATTTCATTTGAGGTCTATTTAAGTTTCATTTGAGAGGCATTTAGCTCTCAAATTTTTGTGCAAATGGCCTAGAGGCCTCCCACCCTCTCTTTAAATACCCTAGGTTAGACTACATGTGGTCACTTTGGATATATTGGATATTTGAGAGAGTTTTCCTTATCATTCCTCTTCCTTAGTCATTTAGGGATCTCTTGGCCCCCTTCCTCTCCTCTCTACCTTAGAAGGAGCTTGGGTCTCCCTAGGATTGACCTTCACCCTCTCTAAGTGAAGTGAGCTAGCCAAAGAGACACTGCCCAACCACCACCACCCAAAACACCATTCTTTTGTCTCCATTTTTCATGAACCACTTTCACCCATCATAAGCTCCATTTTCACACATATTTCAGCCCTTGAAGAAGATCCATTTCAACATTTCATCTTGGAGAAGAGTTTGTGACACCATGGAGAAGGTGGAGCCATCAGGTTGTGGGTTCGAAACCCTCCACTAACCACTAACATTTGTCAATAAAAAAACTAACATTTACCTATAGAAGAAAAACAGTGATGACTACATTGAGTGTAAAATTTATGGTCCACATTCACAAATTTTATTTTTCTAGTAGTTATTAATTAGCAATATTATATATATATATAAGTATGAAAAATATATTGACATGGAAAAATAATTTTTGTTGGATTAGGTAGGAAAAAAATTATTAGAGACAAGAGAAAAAATAAACAACTAAACATAAATATATCATCCCAAACCAAAAAACAAACAAGACAACTTGATTAAGTAAAGCTAGTTATTGTTAGAATTAATTGTTAAATCAACTCCAACTACATCGAATATGATAATGGAAGGATTGAAATTTCAACTATCTTTATTATAAATTAAAAATGATTTGTTAAACATATCTCGCAAACATTTTAACCATGAAAATAATGAAATTTAATTTTTACATAATGTTATAAATGCTTTATTATTATGCATTTCTCATCATTATGCAATATCTTTCTCTTTAATATTTAAAGTTTTAGCTGTGTAAAAATAATTGTGTAGATTGAATTAAATATTTTTATGCATATTAAAATATTATTTATTATTAGTAAAAATATTTTAATTCCATTAAATTAATATATTTTATTAAATTATATTAAAATTTTAAGTTATAAAAATAAGTTAAAGGCTAATAAAAAAACTATAAAAAACTTGAGTTACTTATAAGAACATATCATTACAGAAAAACTTATAAAAAAATTATATGGGTTACTTATAAGTGATGTGGGGTGTGCTGACATTCATTTATAGTGTATTAAAAAACTTGCAAAGTTTCCTACAAACAATATTGAAGTTTCTCTTAGTACATAATTAGTTTGATCTCATGTTTTTTATTATCTATTTTTTTTTTACAAATATTATTTATTTGTTGTTAGTATAAACTTAATTGCTAAATTATGTTATCCTTAAAAAATTTCCAAAGGCTTGATTGATTTAGTTTTGTTTTCTTAGTTTTTTAGAAGAGTTTTGCAAAATATATAATTTTCAAAAACTATTTTCAGGAAGAAAAAAAAAACTTGTTTGATATTGTTTCTTGGAAACTGTTTTAGAGACATGAAAATGTAAAAAGAAACTTGCTCATATTTATGCAAATGTCATTAATGAAAATAAAAAAACAACTTATTTTTCTTATATTTTGAGTTTTTAAAACAAAATTACAAAACTTAAAAGCAAAACTACCTATAGTTGTTATTCCTCTTTTTTAGTTTTTAAAAACTAAAAAACCAAAATTGTTTTAGAATAACTAAACAATTTTTTTAGTTTTTAAATACTAAAATACTAGAAACAATTTTATAAAACTATTGTTAAACAAACATTACATTATTCAATTTACTTGCTATAAAGGCATCCTCAATTTGTTTGGTAACTAATTATTTTAATTAAAAATATAAGTATAATATATATATATATATAGGAAAGGTATAACATGAGAATAGTGTTCGTATGTGAGGATGGTATAAATATTTTAGTGTCATTCATATTTACATAAAAGGTTTAAATTAAAACAGCTCACTAAAAGGTATAATCGACATCCTCCACCGTACCATCCCACCTAAAATTCTTCTCTTGACTAATTGACTTTCATTTGATTAAAACCTTTCCCTAGAATTATTCTAAAAAAATACTCTTTCTTCGTGAGAATAGTTCCTAAATCCTATAAAATTCTCATATGAGGTGTTAACCTTTCGCGATAACTAATATTCTTCTCTCACTCCTTTCTTTTTTATTCACTTCTATTCCAATTCCTCATTTCTGTGATTCCAAAAAGTGACACATCGGTTTTTCAGCTTGTGGTTTCTACACGAGTAGTTTCTACACAAATAATTTTGGCGCCAAACTGTTTTTCTCAGCTTCATTGGGTTTTTCATCTTTTCTGCTAATGATCCATATTCTAAACTCACCACTTTTATATTTATATTTATATATTAATATTAATATTTAGAGTTGTAATTTTATTTTTTTTTAATTTTTTTAGTTGTCGAATTTGGGGTGTTTTGAATTCAAGAATGTTATTTTGTATCAAGAAAACCTAGTAAACAATCAAACTAATGTGGTTTCTACCAATTCTGATTTTATATTTTTTTCACTTTTTTTAATACTTGTTTTTTAAAAATGTTATGATTTTACATGACTATTGATATATTTCGTTCATTTTTTTCTTTGGTAACGGATAATATATTAAACTCTTGATCTTTCATGCTTAGCATTGTCCTAATGCTGAGTGGAATTTGATCTAGGTTTCGATTAACGTTAAATATCGTTTGTGAGTTACATGCATTTTATTATAATCCTAACTGTTACTTCACTTTTCTCTTTTAACTGAATTCCTTTCATTTTAAATGAGGTAAAACTTTTACAATTATGTTTCAGTGCATGAAATTGTTAAACATCGTTTGTGAGTTACATGCATTTTATTATAATCCTAACTGTTACTTCACTTTTCTCTTTTAACTGAATTCCTTTCATTTTAAATGAGGTAAAACTTTTACAATTATGTTTCGGCGCATGAAATTGTTAGGTTTGAATTTTCCTTCCTGGAAAAGGGCATTGGGATAATATTCAATATGTTAGCAAGTTTTAAAATGTGTTGCTTCTAATAGGGTTTTTTTAGTACTTTAATTTTAATATGTCAATGACATGCATTTTATTAGCATTATTATTGCAACATATCTAGTTTGCTTTGATTTATTGACAATATTTTTATTTCTTTTGTAGTCTAGAAATCTAGTGGTGTTAATAACATTATTAGCATATTTTTTGTGATGTTATGATAGGCTAAAGGTATATTTTTGTTGTATAAATACTACATTATAATATTTAGGGGTAGTAGTTTTTACCAATGTTGAAACCAGATTCTCATTTTTTGTCTATTTCTCTTAACCATAATGGCTTATTGTTGTAGATAGACGAATAAGCTAGTGAATATGTTGCTGAAGATGCCAACCATGGTGCCTAGTTATGAAAAGAAAATTAGCTTTGTCTTAGAAGCTATTTTATGTTCTGGTTTATGAAATTTCTATTTTATACACTGTTATTTGAGAAGATTGGACCAAATCTATTAAAATTTTACTTGTTATTTGGTTAGAAGGGCCTTAACCATTTGTTTCTTTTGATATACTGTAATTTGGCTTTGATTTGATGAATGAAATGTGGTATTTTTTTATTCCTGTACATTATTTTCCGCCAAGGTGAATGCATCTAAACCCTTTGTTTCTTATTCTTTTTGGCTAATGCTGAATCACGTTAAAAAGTAAAAAATAAAATATGCAATTGCTAAACATGTTATCAAGCATCATAACTTTTCACGTGTTAGAGCTATCTTAATAGGCTTTGAGCATGTTCAACAATAGAATTAGTTTAAAATGGAAATAGAATTCTTTTAAAACACATAACTAGAGATAGTTCTAAAGTGAAATATTTGAACTCACCTATCCATGACTAACTCAAGCATTTCTTGATCTGAGGCATTCACTGGGAACTTATGACCCTTTGTCTACTCACTAAAAGCTAACAACATTCTGTGTAGAATCTGATGCTACAATCTTGTAGCTTCTGATCTTCTGGAACACTTTTGTTCATTCTAACTCTAATTAACATCTTCTATAGCTCTAGAGGTTCTCACATGACAATCTTCTGATTATGGTGTCTTCTTATGCTCTAATAATTAACTGTTTTTCCAATAACATCTTCTGGTCTTTATATCTTTTTATTACAATGACCAAATCACCTTCTGATGATCTTTTATGCTTCTTATACTATTTTCTAGTCTTTCAACTGATCTTCTTATCTTCTTCAAACATGCATGAGTTATCTTTTATCTGTGTACCTTCTTACAGCATAACTCTTATGAAGATCATTAGAAAATCAATCTTAATTTATTTGTTGTCATCAAAACCACTTAGGTTGTTTAGTTGTTCAGCTCGTTGGTCAATCCTTTTGAACTTAATAGTAATCATGTAATCCTTGAGCTTAATGCAAGTTTATTTTATTGAGTAGGTAATGAATTTTGACTCTATGAGATTAGGTTATGGTTTAGCTCTAAGGAATTGGAACTTAACTATTTCATAAAGGGTTGATGGAAACAAGGGAAAATAATTATGTTTTTTTATCTTAAATGAATAAGAGAGTGACATTGTGAATTTTAACCCTAGCAATATCAGTTTGCATTCGTTAATCCATTCATTTCTAGCTTTCTTCAATATAAAACAACGAAAATATTGTCTTTGCCTTGTTTAACTTTGTTAGTTAAGTTTGCCTTATGTTATCTCATTTTATCTGTCACTAGTAGATTAGTTTAAGTCTAGTAGTATAAAGTAGCTTAGTGCCACATGTCACCCAAATCCCTTAGGATACAATTCTTACTCATCTAAAACTACTGATGATAAAGGCGCACTTACTAGTGAATCAATACCCTTAAATCATCTATTGGGATGATCATAAGAGGGCTATAAGGAAGAGACTTGTCCCCTCTAATATGAAAGGGAACCTATGAAGAAGTTGTAGAGAACCATCAAGCGAGTAAGAGTGTTGAGGAGTATAGACAAAAGATGGAGGTCTACAATGAGAGGGCAAGAATAAGAGTAAAAGATAGGTTCATGATAGTTAAGTTCCTTAGTGGCTTGGATGAGGAAATAGGAAATAAAGTAAAAGTCTTATTATATTAGAACTTATTTGAATTAATTGATCCAATTTTGCCTAAAAGTTGAAGAGGACCAAGCCAAAGAGGAGTACTCTTTAAAGTGTTAGTCTAAATGAGACCTATCAACAAATAACAAAATGAGAAGGGAAACCCTAAGCTTGAGAAAGAACCCCTATGCTTGTTCTCCTAAGACTAACAATATAAATTGCTTCAAATGTCATGGTAGATGCCATATTTCAGTGCTAAAAAAAATGCACTATCATTATGAAGAGCCAAGACCATTAGGGTAGTCAAGAGGAGAATACATCTTCTTCGTCCACTTATATTGGAAGTGAATAAGAATGGGATGAAGAGTTTCAAAGGGAGGTTGTCTATTCTTATGGTGGTGATCTCCTCATCATAAAAATTATTTTCGAAAGCCAACCTTGTGATGAAGACCACACAAAGAGATAGTATCTTTCATACAAGATTTAAAATATTTGATAAAATACATTTTCTTATTGTTGATAGTGGCCTTTTTTGCAACTGTTACAATATAAGGTTGGTTAACAAGTTAACCCTCATTACCAGTTCTCATCCTTATAACTTTAATTGGTTGAATGATAAAAGAGATAGTGGTTAATAAACAAGTTGACATCAATTTTTTTTTTCATCGGAAACTATATGGACAAAATTCTATATGATGTAATTCCCATCAAAGCTAGTCATATTTTGTTGCAAAAGCCATGGAAACATGATAAGAAAAACATTCAGAATGGCCTTACCACTGAAATATTCCTCTCTCATAAGGGTAAAAAGTTTGTATTGCATCATGGTACACTACCTATGTAGAAGAAGATCAATTGAAACTAAAGCTTAAAAGAGAGAAAGAAAACGAAATAGAAAGCATTTGGAAGATGGTGCTTCTTCTAAGGGGAAAAAGATCTTGCTTTCTCAAGAGAACCACTTTTTCCACAAAATACTTTACAAAAAGGCTATCTACTTTGAGACCTATCTCTTAGGTTTAAAAGGAAGACATGACTTATAAAGTCTTCAAGGGTGATGCTCTAATGCACCAAGTCTAACCCTCACCAATCTTTCTCAACCCTCTTGAGCTAGTACTTAATGCATCAAAGTGGGTTAGAGAGCTACTATGTTGAGGGTTGGGCACAACACTTTTGTTTTCATTAAAGACTCAATGGTGTCACTCTTAACTACCCCAACCATAAGAGGGAGCTTTATGCTTCTATTACATCTTTCCTATTTTGTAAATACCTGATTCTTATCCTTTACTATCTTTCGCACGTTCGGAGGAAGAAAAGTATGAAAAAAAGCTTGAGAGATTTAAGTAAAAATTGTTTTGAAGAGGCAATAGATGATGGAATCATGTCAATAACGTTTTCTTAAGGATTTATGAAGTTTTTTTTCAAGAGAATAAAGGTCGTTTAGGATTTTTGTAGCTTTATGAGTTTTTTTTTTAATTTTATTCTTACAAGGTATCTTGGTCATCACATCCCCTTCGGTGTTTACCCTCTTGTTTTTGCTTCAACACTTCACCTATCACATCACCCACATAACTTCTCTTCACACCCTTTTTGTTACCACACCTGTGACTTCTCTTGACACCCCTTTTTGTTACCACACTTGTGATTACACATAATCTACACCTGATTAGAGGAATAAGGAACTACGGTCACACGTCCTTTATAATTTATCTTCACACCCCCTTTTTTTACCACACTCCTAGTCATATATAAAGCATATCTAATGTATCAAAACTTGATTAAAGAAAAGGGGAGAACTATGGTTAGCCTTATAATTTATCTTCACACCCCCTTTTTTTACCACACTCCTAGTCATATATAAAGCATATCTAATGTATCAAAACTTGATTAAAGAAAAGGGGAGAACTATGGTTAGCCTTATAATTTATCTTCACACCCCCTTTTTTTACCACACTCCTAGTCATATATAAAGCATATCTAATGTATCAAAACTTGATTAAAGAAAAGGGGAGAACTATGGTTAGCCTTTGGTTGCATTGCCTAACCTCGGTTGTGTATGAAAAGCATGATTTGATAAGCTTGACCCACAAGCTAACCTAACCATGGTCCATCCAATCATGGTTTTGGTAGCTTATAGATTAAGCTACCAAGCTATATAAATAATCTATTTTACCTAACTCCTTACATTGGAATATTTATTGAATGATATTAAGTTTAATCTTTCATTTGCTTCTAAGTTCATGAGTTCTCCATCTTTGACCGTGACTTTACAAGTTTCATCTATCTTTGGAATATTTGTCTTGTGGCAAATTTTACTTTAAGTTTATCTTTACCTTGTGAAGTGACACCTCTATTTCTACCTTCTATATTTCTCTATCTTTGCTTTTTCAAATTTTGATGTAACTTTTGGATGAAAATCAAGGGAGGATCAAACTCTCCGTAGAGCATTCCATTTTCATCAATTAGTCTCTAAATAAATATGTTACAGATATACATATTCATGGTATTTAAATCGAGGACAATAAGACATTCATGATATAATAGATAAAACACTCTTTAACAAAATTACTAAGCTACTTAGTTAGTAGAAAAAAATTATATTCAATTAATATTTTCTTATATTAGGATAAGTGTGATTATTGTTTAACCTAATAGGTTGGGAGATACTTACATGTTAGACTTTTGAAAAAAAATGTAAATTAGTAATAAATTAATTTATTAAATATATCTTATGACAAAATCATTTCAAATTATTTACTTAATAATATAACAAATTAAAATAGTTTAAATTTTATGAAAGAAAGCTCAGATATAATTCACATGAGATAATTATTATTTTGAAGACAGTTTTGAATGAATTATTTAAAATATTTTCATTTCAAATACCCAATAATATATAAAATATTATTAAAAGTTATATATAAATTTATTTATTAATATTAATATAATAATGTTAATTTTTCATAAATGTATAATACATATGTCAAAATTAATTGAACAGAATATTTTCTTGACAAAATATCTATAAATTAATCAGTAAATAATATTATAAATTTGATTAGTTTTAATTTTTATGAAAACATTATAAGTTTTATTTATGACAAACAATCTTATCCGACATTATTGTAGAAAAAGTAATTATAAATACAAAAGTCCATTTCATTATTTTTTTAACACAATTGAATTTTAGAATTCCAATAAAACCACTTTTACTTTTTTAATATTTTTTTAATAGTATTGAATACAATTTCATTTTAAGCTTATAAAAAAAAGACAATTTCATTCTAAAGATCGACAATATTTATACTTTGGAATCTAGTAAAACTATTTTTATCTTTTAATAAAATATATTTTTACTTTAAAAACTTATATAATAGGTTATATATATATATTTTGAATATAATACTCTTATGTGGTTGAAATATTTATTTTGACAAATTAATTTAAATATAATTAAATATTATATATATTACTTATACTCTTTTTTCTTTTAATCATTCATTAGTTTTAATATGTGGTTCTTTCCTTATGATAAATGATATAATTAATTTTATTTTTTAATAAAAATTACAAGCATCATTCATATGAAATAATTTTTCATAGATGCTATTATATGTAAAACATTATGAAAATAAATTTATATTCTCAAGTATTTAACAATACTTTATAATATTTATCTTTACCTTGAAATTTTAAAAATTATTTTAATAATATATCCTATTAATTCGTTTTAAATAATTCCAAAGATTATTTTTTTATTGATATTTATATTATATAGAAAAATTTTCTTGCTAAGAGTTTATATATATATATATATATAATTAGTTGATATTTTTGTAAAAAGTAAATAAGATTTAGCTAAATTTGATTAATTACATATACAAATTGTTTTATAAAATTTTCATACTATTTTATAAATATTTAAAATAAAATAAAAATATATGTGAGACTTTGAATATATTTTCCACTTTAATATGTTTTCTCAATTTTTAATTATTAAAAAACTTGATTAAGTAAAAATATATTTGTAAGATATAACATGGTTAACACACTAGATAATGTGTCATGAGAATAATAGAAAATTCACATATCATTTAGAGTTAAAAATCTTCATATTTGTGTTGATTAAAACACATTTCTTTCTTTTATAATAACATTAGTCAATAAATTTATTACTTACTCTTAGTTGTTTTTTTGTCATGAGCTTGACTTACAGATGGTACGGTACATGATTACATATTGCATTACATATTTTTTTATACATCTTATATTGCATATGTATATTACTTATCTCTTAACTAAATTAAAAAAAAATATACATTACACATTAGGATGCATACCATGTCACAGTTAACAAATAATTCTTTTTTACTGCTCAATTAAATAGTTTTAACTGCATCTTCCTGTTCTTAAATAAAATTACTTAAAAAAGTAAAAAAAAAAAAAAAAAAAACACAAAACATTCATAACCACTAACTCTATAATATTTTGTTTACATGAGATCTACTTCCGCAGAAACCCTATTGATACGCACAAAAATTAATTTCACAAAAATAAAAAATTGAAAAAAATCAATAATAAAATAGAAAAACAAACAGAAAAATTAAATAACGTCCAGAAGTCATACAAAAACCTAATTGGCTCAGATCACGTGACTATGATGAATAACTATTTAAGTATGATATAACAATGATTCATTGAACACATTTTACCATATTAATGATTATACATATAATTTTTACATTTTACATTAATGAGAGGCTTTTGAGCTCATGTCTTATGTATTTCTCTTCTTATCTTTAAAGTGATTTTGTTTGATCAATTAAGTTTTTATGAATTGTAAACTTAGAATATTTCAGATTGGTTCATCCACAAGTGTAATATCATATTTATATTCTAGATCAACGAACTAGAATACTGATTATTTTGTGTTCCAAATTAGTTAACGGAATACAATTGACTATATTCTACTATTGCATTCTAGATCACCTTATCTAGAACTAACATAATGTATTTCAAATCAATTGATTTAGAATATATTTTAAAGCATTCTAGATTAACTAATCTGGAACACCTTGAAATGTATATTATGAATCTTTTAATTAGGTAGATTAAACCAAGGTGAAGGATGTCGGGAGTTTCAAATTATTTTAACCGTTCTGAAGTACAAGTAGTAACTGTATAGGTGTTAAAAGAAATTATCCTATTCATTCCTACTTTACTATTTTTACATATCTTTTTACTTTTATTATTAAGTAAATAAATTTTTAATTCTTGTTAAATGTTTGTTTGAAATTATAACGGGTGCTTGTGGGTAAGTTTATTTAAAAAACCATTTATTATGCTAAATGGGTATTTTTTGTTCTTTTTAACGTTTTGTTTTCTGTTTACTGTAAGAAACAAATTCTATTTACTTATTGAAAAACACGTATTATAAACTTTTTATTTTAGACACACAAATTTAATATTCTTAACCAGTAACAGATCTAAAAATTGTATATAGTGGGACATTCAAAATTTACAAAATAAAAATTAGAATTTCATATATATATATATATATATATATATATATATATTTAAAAGTTAGTAAAGAATACACAAAATATTTTGAGATTTGAGAAGAAAATTTTGAAAAAAAAATTTATATTGTTAAATACTTAAATTATAACCGGCGCATATAATTTAATTTATCTAAAAAAAATTGTTACGTGATTGAGATAAGATAAATAACCAAAGAAAAAAAAAAACAAAGAAAGATAAATGAGTATTTTGTTGGAGATGAAAATATAAAATTAATGCAATTATGAGTCCAAAGTTAAAAAGACAATAATTTAATTGGTAAAAATTTGTCCAACAAGTTTAATATATTAACTTGTTTAATTGTGTTTAGATAAAATTGCAATGAATAAAATAAATAAAATTTTAATTATCTCTTTAATTGATATTCAATAAAAAATTTTAACTAAGAAATTGAAGAAAATATTTATTTAACTTTTCAATTTAACTAAATATCTGTGTAATTATAAAAGAAATTTAATTATTATTTTTTTAAATATCTTTTTAATTATTATTACATAAAATATTAAATTATCGTGTAGTGAATTCAAATATATATCTATGGTTATAACCTATATTCCAATCAATGATAATTCATAGTATATAATTTGGTTAACATAATTTGTACCATTTATAAAATAAATTGATTATTTTTTTTTAAAATTTGATTAAAATAATTAATCCATTATGTATGTATATTGACTTATTGTCAAAATGATGGAATGGATAGCTACAGACAGATGGGAAAACTTTCATCCAACGTAGCCAACAACAATTGAAAGATGAAATTGTATTCACTTTTGCAGTGTCCATTCAAATGTCACACATAAAGCAAAAATATCTAATTTGTTGTTCCGCTATAACCAAGTTTTATTGGATAATGAACTATCTCCAAAATCCAAACCAATTTGGAAATTCAGTATCACCATAGCTCCTGTTGACAACTCTTTCAATCTGAGCCAATAAAACTAGAATCCAATAATAAGGTGAAAACAATGGACATTGGAGGACTTAAGGAATCTACATTGAAGTAAAAAAAGATGGTCCTATTTCTGCATCAAAAGAAGATGAGCCAATAAAACCACATAATCCAATATAATATTGCTGATTCATTTACCTTTAAGAAAATAAGCAATCCTAACATGGCACTGTTTGCTGGCCTATTTCTGCACTAAAATTTTGTTTGATGAACCTGCAACACATGCAGAAGAAAACTTTAAGTTCTAATATTTTGAAGTGGGATATTACTTTCTTTAGACATCCACATATCAATTAGATGGTCTGAATGTGTCAGACAAAATAGAATTCAGGATCTCAAGTCACTATAAAATATTCTATTTAAGAGCTAACAACTTGGAATTTAGATGTCATAACAGCAAGATCTAAAGGTCTCAAATTATGTATATCGGTAGGTAACTAAATTTTATTACATGCAAGCCAAACATGACTTTTAGTCACAGAAAAATATTACACTTTCTTGCCAATTTTCCTTCAGAAGATACTGTTTTTTGAATTTAAATTATTTGAAAAAAGAAAGCTACACAATATGTTAATCACAGAAACAGAGATGCATGAAACTGCAGCTCAAGAACATTAAGCTAAAAAAGTTAAGAAACAGAAGAAAATTCAAGTCACAAATAGGAAGCTATTTAAAGAGCAAGACTAAGTTCATAATTCTTAGTATTGTATATCCATGCATTTAACAAAAACATCTGAGTCCTATTGACCCCAAGATGAAAGAAATGCCACAGTAATTGAAAAAAAAATTCATTAATATGATGTAAGAAGTGGCTTAGTCAATCTCCTTTAACAAAAAATAATCAATTTAGGCATAACTTATGTGGCTGTTATTTAGTAAATGCACCAACTAGAGAGTGAAATATTTCGACTAAAAAAGATTGTGTATTTCAAAAGCTGATTGTGTGGAATTGGCACCTGATGAATAAAAGCATTACAGATGAAGGTTGGAGTTTTTTGAACTTTTGTTCATCTTATTTGTTTAATCACCAAACATGAAATTTTCAATTTCAGCAATTTCTTCCCAGTCTTCACCTCCTGGTTTCTGGCAACGCTGTCGGAGCAATGCACAACGCCAAATTTGAAGAGCTGAAATGGAATTTGGCAGACGCTCTTTTGCTAAGCATTGGAGGCTGGGGCAGTAAATAAGAATCAATTCCCCAAGAGAATACAAGTGACAAAGACCCTTATAGTCCAGTTTCCTAAGATCAAGGCAATGATGAATGTTATGAGAAGCAAAAGAGAGTGGCAGAAAATCTTCATCAGGAAAAGATTCCACATCCACTTCTCCAATAGACAAGGGTTTTAGAGAAGTGTTGGCTCCCAAACTTCTTTTCAACGAGGCAATAAGTTTGGAGCAATTTGAGAGATTCAACTCTCTTAAATTTGATGGAAAACTTCCATTCGATAGCAACTCCACCTGAGGACAATCTTTCATGTGTAAGTCCTCAACAAACAGAAGGAGGATATGCATTTAGGCAATGATTTCAAATTCTCTAATCCTTTAATACGAAAGCTCTCTAAGCAGGGTGGATATAATCCTTCAGTTGGAAATGATTCAAATTGAGGATAGTCACTAATGCTCAGATCCTTGAGATAATTGTGAGCATGCTCCTGTGAAATCATTTGTAGACTATGACACCTAAGATAAAGCACGCATAGGTTGGGAAAGAAATCCAGTGGAAAGGTCGTTAAAGAGTCACAGCTACCATCAATCTCCAATGTTTCAAGGATAGTGTATCAACAACTCAAAGGAATATTCATCTTGAGGCAGAAATAAGTACGTAAATGACAAATTTCTAGAGCTTTGGGAGCAGAAGCCATAAGTAGTTCACAGTTAGAAATATATAGTGTCTTCAAATGAACAAGTTGCTCTGGCAGAAACCCTTTTAGCTTGGGACATTGCACTATAGAAAGATACTGAAGACGAGAAAAAGCACGTCTCACACTTTTACATTCCCACTCGTCCCATTCCTTCATATCAGAGAACACCAATGATTCCAATGATTTAAAAGAGGAAAACGTACTACCATAAAAGTCAACATCAATAACCACCATCCCATCAAGCCCTTTAATGGTCAGGTTCTTGAGAGATAGCAAAAGTGCAAGAGGAGGTAAACATGGACAGTTTTTACAGTCTTCCAACCTTAAGGACACAACATTTGATAGTGAATTATCAAAAAACCATTTTGGAAATCGAGTACCACCATATTTCTTGATTGACAGATTCTTCAAGTGTTTGGAAGGTTGTAGATTCTCAAATACATCCCTTGCTTTCTTTGAATCATCAGGGTTCCGGTTCCAGTTCCAATTGCATTCTAACTCTAACCCCGCAAGTTGCATTTTATTTTTCAAATCCACTGCTAATGCATCTAAAGGATTCACAATATTCTGCAGCCCCACAATTGAAAGCTTTCCGTGAAAGTTGAGTCCAGATAACTGTTGAATACTGAATTCACTACTTTTGCCAACATAAAATGAACTCATAGATACTTGAAGATTCTTCAGTTTTCCTAATTGCCCTGGCAGCAACATTTTCACTTTAGTATCTATAATTTCAAGATGGCACAAATTGGTGAGTTTATGCAAATTCGGGGACAACTACTCCAAATATCTACATTGGCTCAGCTTCAGTATTTGCAATTTATAGAGTGAGGATGTTGAATCAGGTAGTTTTTTAATGGCAGTGCGGGAAAGATCTAATGAGCAAAGGTGTTTCAGATCACCAACAGAGTCAGGCACAAGTGAAAATTCAGAATAACCACATAAAGATAAGACACGTAAGAACTTAAACTTGGATAACAACTCATGTATTGACATCTTGCCATTCCAGGGATGAAGAGGATCCATTCCTCCACTTGTTGGCATAAATGTGCGTAACCTTTTAGCATCATATGAACTCTCAAACCCATCAAAACATTAAAGGTTATTGATTAGAAATGAAAAATGACGAGTTGTTTTTGGAATGTTTTTTGCTTTAGCATCATATTTCGTCAAATCATTTAGGAGGTCATGCATGATAAAACATGTTCAGCAACTTCTTTTAGATTCTTATTTTGTTGATGGCTTTGTAGAAAACATTCTGTGATCCACAATAAAATTAAATGTTCCTTTTCAAACTCATAATCTTTGGGAAACACGACACAGTAAGCAAAACATCTCTTAAAGACAAAAAGGAACGTGGTGATAGCTGAATAATAAAGCAGGAATTATGTCACTATCTTCTAAGTCCCATAGCTCGCTTGTTAATACACTCTCCTATTCTAAAATAGGAGATTTTGTATATAGGAGACTTCCAATTGTTTTCAAAGCTAGAAGCAATCCTTTGCACTTTTCTGCTATCTTTATGCCAATCTCCTTCAACTCACAATTCAATTGAGGATTATCATCTTGGAACGCATGTTTTTCTGTCAAAGATGTCATGTTTGAAACAGAGGATCTTTTGGATGAAATAGACTATAAACTGTCCACATGCAAAGTGGATGCTGAATCTCAAACCAGTGCTAGTAAGGAATGCAATTTTGACATGAAAATTGAATCAATGATGAAACAAATCCTTGATGACCTCGAATTTTATGCAAGCCAAAAGGGTTATCTAGGTTTTTAAGAGGCTAGTGGTGTTGGTGTTGGTGTTGGATCAGGATTGACTAGTCAAGTTACAAAAATTGCCATCAACATCTTTGGTTGAATTAATAGTCCTTTGAAAAGGTAGAATGAATAATACCAGCAAGGAATAAGATCAGAAGAACGAAACAGGAAAAATATGGCAGAACCCCTCTGTTAAGGTAACCCTTACTCTCCAATTTGAACATCCAAAACAACATTCTCCTTCTTCATCGAAGTGTGTTTAATGCATTGGTCATTTATTATAGTTGTCCTAGCAACTGTGTTTAATGAAATCATCCTATTAATTGTGTTTGTTGCTTTCAATGGTACTCCAAATGACTTGGAGGGTTGGACGTGCAACTTTAACATTGTACATAGTGTTTCTGTCCTCACTTCTAGATATACCTTGTTATTCTCTCTCTCTGCTTTCTGATTCTTTATTTATCTTGCTAGTTCTGTAGTCCCAGAATATTACTGAGCGATTATTGTTGTATTTGGAAAATTTACTAGATTATTTGGATAAGTCTGCCCAGCACGCCTCAGGTAGATCATCAGTTGTCAATTTTCATCTGAAGGAAACTAGAAACAAGAGCACCAGTAACCATTTCTGCTGCCATAGTAGGAAACGGATTGGATGAACGGAAATCAGTCATTTGAAATAAAAATTATGCCAATGACTCAGTGGAGTATAGGGTCGCAATTTTATGAATGATGCATTAATTTATTATGATTGGTGAACATATCAGGCCGGCCAATGTTCAACCAATAACTTCTAGCCAGCAACATTGATACTCACTGACAGTTAGCACTATTTCATTACTAAATGATGGTTCTGCTGATGCTAGCACTTGTAAATTGGCTTTTAAATTATTGTGTTAAATTAGTTTTTTAATAATTATTTTGTTATGAAAATTTATTTTTTAAATATTTTTAATAATATTTTTAAACATTTTAAATATGATGTTATCTAAAATACTTAAAAAGACTAATTATGTTAAAAAAATATTTTTTAAGAATTTATTAATTAATTGTTACATATTTGATAATCACTTTTTGTGATTTACTCCTTATGAAACATTGCATTAGGTGTAATCACATTTTATTTAATTAATGACTTAGTTTTTTCTGCTTATTTCTGAAAAAGGTACAAATGTATATTGGTTTTTTGTTACACAAATGCATATTGATATCTGTACTCAAAAGAGTGACAAACTTAAACTAAACTATTAATCTTTTCTTGTTTACATTATTTGATTTCTTAAACTTTCCTGATATAAAATAAATTCTATTAATACAAAACCTATTCATTTTAATCTGGTATACTGATAAATAAAATGATAAAATTAATATTCTGAAAAAGATTTATCGTACATATTCTGATAAATTTCTAAAAAGGCTTGTTTAAGATTTTTTATATATTAACGAATTTTGAGTTAGATTTTTAATAAATTTTTTGCTTTGGGTTGACTTTTCAATTTTTTTCTTGTTTTCTCAAGATCAAGAGTTTAAAATTGTTTTAAATACTTTGACAAGTCATTTACAGGGTTTTAGTTACTAAAAAAAAAAAAAAGAATTAGGGACCCAATATAGTAAAATTTTATTGGCTACTAAATGCAAAATTAGCCATGATAAGAACAATGGGAGTCCATCATGGTTGAAAAAAGAAGCATTACCTCTCGTTTAGCCATGACAGACAATCCTGATATACGAAGAAAGGAAAAACTCATCAAACAACAACACTGACCTTCAGGCACTCCACCAACAATATGCAGCAAAACTCGACACCTTTCGACTAGAGAACAAAGTCATGAAAGGTTGACTTCAAAACCTAACTAACTTCAATAACAACCCTTCATCCACTTCAAATCCTTTGACCTTTGGCAACCACATTCCCTCCTATCAGGAGGCTAACCATGCTGAATGTAGTTTCACTAATCCTTGTAATTAGCCTTCACACTTTCTCTAATCGACTGTTGCACTTGTTGTAACTGATCATGGTATTTTTGCTGTAATTAGTCTTCATACTTGTCATAATCGACCCTTGTATTTTTTCCCTAATTGGTCCTCAAATTTGCCATAAACAATCCTTGTATTTTTGTCATAATTTACCCTCACACTTGTCGTAATCAAATCATTTTTTTTCCACAATCAACCCTCACACTTGCTGTAATTGGCCATTGTATTTTTGTCATAATCAACTATCACACTTATCGTAATGGACCATTGTAATTTTTCTGTATTTGGTGATGGAACAAAAAGAAAATGAGAGTGTAAATTTTGGTTCCATATAAGTATAACTAAACATGATCAAATGAGGGAAATAAACTGAACATTACAAAAATAGGAAAACATTATGTAATTCTAAAAGTTCAGTTAAAAGAGAATCCCTAAGGAAATTACAATGCACTATAACTTATATCAATAAAATCCTAATACCGATAGGATATAAAAAAATCATTAACATAAGCCAATAAAAGTACATTGTATAACACCAAATTACATTAATAACAATACACCGATAGAGTATAGTTATCATCAATGCAATAAAAAAATAATTATATCAAAAAATTCACATAAATGCATCCAAAATAGTGAAATTATAATTATGTAAATGAAAAAAAGAAATTATGCATATTGTCCAGTAAATTTGCATAATTTTAATCATATTTATTATATGACCAATATACAAAATTCACATTATTATACCCATGATAGATAAGTAATAATAATGCAAATTAATAAAGAAAATTATGCTCATAATAGAAGGACAATTAAGATTATGCATAATTAATAAAATAACCTAAAATCAATTTATAAATGATAATTTAATATTAAAGAGAATACAGTATAATTGTAGAATACAAATACTGTAAAGAAATATCACAATGAAAATAGGTCAAAAGTTCAAGATTATAATAGTAAAAAGAAATTTAATTTAATCTTGAATTAATCAATATTTTTTATACTAAAAAATACCAATAATATAAAAATATTAAATAAATATGGTATTTTTGAAAAATTAAGAATATAAAAAACTAGCAATCACATTCAATGCTTCTGAGAATGAATTTAACACACGAATCATCATACATGATCGTATGAAAACAACAAAGTTCTCCCTTGACCAAATCACAAAAATATGGGTATAAAATGAGTCCATGCAACCACATTAACACTTTCCAAAGTAAAGTTATCACAAATATATTATCTTGCCCACACAAATGACTCATATTGGTCAAACATAAAAAAAAGGAAAACCATTAAGTAATTTTGAAAACAATTTACCCTATAATTATTTAAAAGAAAACTAAGTTTTAAAGGGGTAGCACTTAAAAAGAAGTTTCAATATATAATTTAACCATGTAAGAGTAAGGGGATGAAACTTTAACATGTTATTTTAACAATAACAAGTAGCGTAAACCCTCATTTTTTTTTTTGTGAAAAAGATAATAGTGAACTATATTATAAAATTTCACTAATAACACAAAAAATCTTCAATTCAAATTTAATTTTCTAATAGAAAACAACCATAATTCTCTAATAGAAAACAACCATAATATGTATCTAATTTGACTCTGACACCAATTGATGGAAATAAAAGAAAACCTTAAATAAATAAATACAAAATTATAGTATGTATAGAGAATTAAATATAAAAAGATAGAGGAAAAAGAATTTGTATACATCAAATATATTGAATTGAAGTTCTTGATCTTCAAGAACAAAAAACCCTAGGATTGATTATTTTAGAGATATGAGTTCAATAAGAACTCTTGAGGATTTTACTACCTACTTTCTAGGGGATTATTTTAGAGAATGTGTATTGTTGTTGTAATTTGCTTAATGGGATGACAAATTTATAATCCCCCAGGGTAGGGAGAGACCCCTCAAATGAGCTTTTTATGATTGACTCAACCCATCACAGAGTCAATCTTACTATAATCTCATTCAAATAATCATAAAGATATTATAAGATATGATTATCATCATATCTTAAATTATCAGATAATGATAAAATATAATTGATTAATATCAATCCACTATTATTTCCAACATTTGGCCCTTGCACCAGTCATAATTGATCAATATATTAAGGATTCAAAACATATATAAAAAACTAGCTAGTGACTAAAATGGGGAAAATCATGGGATCAATAACAAAATTAGACCACATTTAAAATTTAACCTTTTTTAAACTAAAACAAAATTGGGTCTTTAATGATAACACTAAAACTATATATACAGATAATTTAATTAGTATACACGATTAGTGTAAAAAGTTTTACTGTGACATTTAATCACAATTTTTTTATTTATGGTAAGTTTATCAACTTTATCAATTACTACTTAAAAAGTCATATAGACGAAGAGGTGTGACTAAACATCAATGTAAAATTTTTTTACCGTATATGTACTAATTAAATTGGTATTATATATATATATATATATATATATATATATATATATATATATATATATATATATATATATATATATATATATATATATATATATATATATATATATATATATATATATATATATATATATATATAGTTTAGAGTTATGGAGGAAATTAAGACCCGAATTGGAAAAAATAAAAATAATACTAAAACGTTAAATGCATTTAAGTTAAAAAAAAAAAGATATAAAAACATTTATCAAAATTTAAATGTGACTAATTATTTCATGTTTTTAAATAAAAAAATGTTACATATAATGTTGAAGTCAAACATGTCCCATACAAAGAAAAAAAATCAGTAAGAAATATTATTATTTTTATGAATGAAAACATAAATTAATAATATAGGGAAGAAATAACATTTTTAATCAATTAATTAGATCACAATTCAATGTCCAAGAATGTTTTTAAATCATTAAATAGATAAATATTATACACACGGACTCAACAAAACAGCAAAAAAAAAAAAAAAAAAAAAAAACATAAAGCTTAATCAATCTTCATCTTTCTAAGCCTTGATTGTATACAATGGCTTATTTTAAACGACTGCATATATAAACTCTAATTTTATTTTAATACAAATAAATTTATTCCCATATTTAGGTGCTCCACCTCTCACACATAAGTGCATCTACCAGAGCTGGAAAACCTACTCAGTCTCCTTTTATAACATTGCTAACATTGTCTACTAAATCTCTCCTAAAAACTATAGAATGTTGTTTAAAAGAAGGGTAAATAAAATGTTGGAGTTAATTATTTAATTAGCTACGAGATCATAGTTTTTTTATTCTTAAAAATTAATTAAACACATACGAGATTCCCAATAACTTATACACTCCTGAACCAATTGAGCCATATACCCTCCTAGATATCATTGCTCGGCTTTGTTGATTTGTTTAATTTGTTGCTTTCATGTTTTCATGTTATGTCAGTAGGCTTGTCATGGGGTTAGATATATTTAAGCAATGTTACGTTCCTTAGATTTATTTATTGATAAATTAGCCATGGAAGTTGACTAAATATAGGAAAAACAAAGACATCAATAATCTAAAGAAATTTGCAAGCAAACATAATATTTTATATTCTCCAAACATTATATGTGTGGTTTGAATGACTCCACCTCAGTTGGTTGGCATCAAACCTTAGCCCTTAATCAGTTGCAGGGAGTGAAGAAGAAAAATTACTTGGAAAATGAAACCAAAAATACTGATTTTCATAGAAAAAAAAAAGTAATAATAAAAATATCGTCAATTTTTTGTGAGTTTTAATGGTATATGTAGGGTTAATTTTGTAATATATGAAAAGGAAAAAGTATAAACAAAATTGACTACTCTAAAATTATTATTTTTTATAAAAAGTAAAGAAACAAATGTATGAGTAATTTTATAATTATAATAAATTTTATTTATAACTTTTTATATTTTTCCCACCACTTTCTACAGGACCAAACAACTTGAATTTTCAATGTATTTCTTCTCTTTCTTTTTCTTTTCTTACACCCCAAAAATTAAATTAAAGCCTTCCTTAAATATGATTCTCAGTTTGGTGGTATACTCTGCGCTATTCAAATTGACATAGTGAAATATAACCAATTAGTTGTATATAAAAATATGAAAATGTTATTGTTTTTGTACACGGTAATAAATGTTTTATCATGAAAATAATAAAATGGTTCAGGGGAGATTGAAAGATAAGCAGGGAAGAGATTTTTTCTCGTTTTGGATAACGTTTGGAATGGAAATCGAGAGAACTGGAAGTTTTGCAAACTCCACTTAATTATAGAGCCGAGGCAACTAGAATTATTGTCACGAGAGTAGTAAGAAAGTTGCTTAATTAAAATAATAATGTGGAAAAAAATAACAATTTTGTTTCTCACTAAACAAACCAACAAAATCAAATGCCATGGAAGCGAATGAGTAATTTGAAGTGCAGCTTAATTATGTCGATGACTGAGTGCAGGTATAATATTCTGACTAAAAGAGTAATATGCTATTTAGCTAATGATGGATTTATAATTCAAGGTAAGGGAACAACTTTCACTGTGTAGCTGTTCAACCAATGACGGTTAACTCTTCCAGAAACCATTTCAATATTTTAAGAAATATATAAATAAGTAGTAAAAAAGAAATATATAAATAAAATAGAGAACTGAAATGAAATCTAGATTAAAGTAATATGACAAGAAGAAATAGCAGTAAAATTACATTACAATATGCAATACCAGAAAAAATGATAAAACAATATTCTCATTATTATATAATTATAATATAAAATAAAAATTAGTTGCATTAGAAACGCTGTGTTCTCAAGTTCTTGAATTATTCCATAACTATATGAGAAGCTCCTGTTCCTCAATGGGCTGGGGATGCAGAAGACAAGTAATTCATATTTGAAAAAGGACTTGATGAGGTCATATATTCTGTGTTTGATCCAGAGGATCTGTTGGATGAAATAGACAAAAATTTCTCAAAACTGGAAGCTGAATCTCAGACAACTTCTAACAAAGTGTGCAATTTTGACACGGAATTTGAATGAAGGATGAAGAAAATACTTGACATGTAATTTCTATCATAATCTTTAGTGGTAGAAAGTCTTGTTTATGGCAGAGACGATAACGGAGATTATCTATTATCTTTAATTGGCTGACGTTTGAGATGGACAATCCTATTTAGTTATACTCTATGTTGATTTGATGTAAAAGTTTGGGTATGTATTTCAGATTAATTTAATATTTTCAAGGTAATGAAAATTTGTTGAGGCAATCACTAGATCAATTTATGATAGTAGAGACCTAGACATGGTTTAGGAAATATTGAAAGAAAATTAGTCAAAAAAAATTACTCCTTCTCAAGTGCGACCCCTTCTAGATTTTCGCCTGAGAACAACAATAATCACTCCTTTAGTCATGGAATACAGGTTTCTGTGAATGTCAGATTGTTGGCAACAGTTAAACTTCATTGGCAGGCTGACAGACCTTAAATTAATGCCATCGTGACTTTTAAGTTTTGCTTGGCTGACTTTAATTAATACCATTATAATCTTCACTTCAAATTACTGATTTCCATTCACCCAATCGTTTTCCTACCATGGCAGCAGAAATGGCTACTGGTGTTCTTGTTTCTAGTTTCGTTCATATGACAATTGACAACTTGGTTTCTCATGTTCAGGACATATTTCGTGGAAAAAAACTCAAAAGAAGCGGCTCAGCAACTTGAAGGTGAAGGTGCTAGCTATTGATGTTTTGGTTGATGATCGTGAACAAAAGCAGTTTAGAGATTGATATGTGAGAGATTGGCTTCTTAAGGCCAAACATGTCCCGTTTGAAGCAGAGGATCTCTTGGCTGAAATAAACTTCGAACTCTCCAAATGCCAAGTGGAAGATGAATCTCAGAGTCCTGCTATCCAGGTGCTGAATTCTCTAATCTTCTTTTATGAATTTCTTTGAAAATGAAATTGATTCAAGGATTGAACAAGTCCTTGATGACCTAGGTGATCTTGCAAGGCAAAGTGATTATCTTGGTTTAAGAAATGCTAAAAGTGTTGGCATTGGAGGATTGGATAATGTAGCATATGAGAAATTGCCATCTACTTCTTTAGTAGCTGAAACTGTTATTTATGGTAGAGATGATGACGGAAGAAATTATCCTTAACTGGGCTCATGTCTGATACTGACCATTCTAACCAGTCATCAATACTTTCTATTGTGGGTATACGTGAGCTGGGTAACACAAACTTGTCCAACATGCATATATTGACCAAAGGTTAGAGGATGAATTTGATATCAAGGCTTGGGTTTGTCTTTCTGATAAATTTGATGTTTTCAAGTTAACAAGATCAATACTTGAGGCATTTACTGATTCAATTGAAATTAGTAGAGACCTTGACATGGTTCATAACCACTAAGTCTAGAATATTTGGTTTGTATGAGATGTACTTTCACATAAACCCGATTGACAGGTACAAAAATTAATTTCACAAACATAAAAAAAATTAAAAAAAATTAATAATAAAATAGAAAACAAACAGTAAAATTAAATAAATAACTTGCAGAAGTCATGCAGAAATCCTAATTGCCTCAAATCACGTGACTATGATTTGGATTTTGCCTGGTGAACCAAAGGAATTAAGAAGAACCAAAGAGTAATCAGAATCGACACATAAATAAAAAAGGACATATTAACTATTCACAAGAGATGATAAATAACTATTTAACTATGATATAACAATTATTGAACATATTTTACCATATTACTAATTATACATATACTTTTTACATTAATGAGAGGCTTTTGAGCTCATGTCTTGTGTGTTTCTCTTCATATCTTTAAAGAGATTTTGTTTGATCAATTAATTTTTTATGAATTGTAGCCTTGGAATATTACATTAATGTATCTATACTTTTGTTAGACTTTGTGTGTTTTGGATATTATATATATTTTTATTTTCAAAGAAATAAAACATAATAGTATAAATATGTTTTGTCATAATTCACAAAATATTTTATGTGAAAATATTTTTAAAGGTTAACTGACAATAGAAAACAGAACAAAAAATTATTTTTAGTGTTTTCAAAAATTAAAAATTATATAAAAATATAATAACAATATCATAATTATAACAAAAATTATATACAAATAAATTTTAAATTATATTCGGATCAATTGATTCAGTAGGCACTACTAAAATAATGCTGACTTCCTGCTGTTTTTCCTGCAGAAAATAATTCGCAAGTAATTTTTGCAGATTTTTATGCGAAAAGTAAACGGCAAAAAATATTCCTGTGGATTTTAAAATATGAAGAAAATTCCTGCAGATTTTCCTGCGAAAATGTTTTTGCAATTAATTTCTTATAGATTTTTAAATTGGCAGAATTACCTGAGACTTTACTTGCAACTTTACGCTATAAAAAATATAAATTAAGTACTAAAAATATAAATTAAAATTAAAAAGAGCATTTTAGAAGCTGTCTTAAGTTATTTGAACACCAATTTTAACTTGCACATGGCTTCTTAGAGCCTAGATGTGCTTACGTGGAGGAAGACAGAACTTTCAAGTGATTCACCAATGGACTATGATTTTTATTAATCGGATATAATATTTAAAATAATAAGGGTTTTGTATGAGTGAATTTGGTTATATAAAAAAGTTAATTAAAAATATGTGCCATAACTTTAGTTCATATATTAGTCATTGTAAAGATGCATCACATATGTTCAAAGTAACGTCTCATGTATAATTGGAGGATTAAAGTGTGTTATTGGAGGATTAAAGTGAGAAGTATATTTATTTTCAGATACATTTATAGATTTAAAGATTATATAAAAGGTTGATGAAAAATAGCGAGGTTCTTCATCTGGCAGAAAGTTTGGACAATTACAAAATCAAATTTGTGGTGTCACAATGGCGGTGGGTGTGAGAATGGGGAATCGACACTTAACTCAGGTCGCAACCAGCGATGAGGATGATGAAGCGCCTCTGCCTCTGAAGCAGCAATCTTCGGCCAGTGCCTCCGAAGAGAACCGTCCGAAGAAGCAGCGCAAGAGGAAGAGAATGAAGCTCCAAGAGGAAGAGGAACCACCGCAGGAAGACACCAAGTGCATTGGCGGAAAAAGCATTACGAATCCTTTGAGTACGATGGAAACCAATACACACTGGTAATACCTTTTCTCATCACTAAGAATTTCAGCAGGCTATCAGATTCGAACGCGTGTGTTTCGATTTCAATTTCTTTCTTCTGTTAGGGTTAGGGCCTATATCCTGTGCATAATTATGCTCTGGAAATTAATCAACGGACACCTCAACACTAGATAACAGTAAGAGAGACAAGACAAAGAAGTGTTTGATATCGAAAAGTGTCTATATATGATCACTCTTGTGTTATTTCTGATGGTTTGGATTTCTACAATTACTGCATTTCAACTGGCCAAAGTTGTTCACAGTGCATTACTGCATTTCAACCGAGAAAAGTTGTTCATGCTTGCTTCTCTATCCAATGGCAGAGCCAGAGAAATTTTTATTTTATAGTCTTATCAAAAGCCTTTTGTTTCATCTTTGCACCTCTTCCTAGTTTCTGACAGCTAAGAGAAAACTGTAGTTTGAGGTTTCAGCCATCAAGTTGTCTTGTACATTGTTTGAGGTTGATGGTTGTTTTGTGAAATGGGTTCTAAGACCTTTTAAAATAAGAATTGTGTTTTGATCTTGCAACTTAATGTTATTCTTGACATTGTTGTTTCTGCAGGAGGACCCTATACTTCTCACACCTAAGGACAAAGACCAAAAGCTGTATGTGGCAATTATTAAGGTAAATTTTGTATCAAAATATGTATTGGTGAAGCAGTAATAAATTATACCAGAAGTGCGTAGAATGCAAATAAAAAGTTCCTGTGTTGTTTAATAATAAATCTTTTTGGATTCTCAATTTCATGTGTTTAATATATTTAACCTGGCATCTGTGTACTGGCGTTAGCACATTATGTTTCCCTCGTATGTTTTTAGGGGTTTTAGTAACTAGGTTGCCAAATTTTTGCCCTTGTGTCATATTTAATTTGCCACAACCTCATCTTGTTGCTGGAAACTTCTATGTCCAAAAATCTTCAAAACAGAGATCTAGAATTCCAGCCTTATGGACGATTGAATTTCAAGACGGTGGTATTTTTGTCACCGAATAAAGGTTTTAGTAATTAAATAGAAAATAAGAGAAATAATACTGCCCTTCAACTCTACCTTCCATGACTAACTAGTATCCTAACTCTCCTACTTAAGTTTGTCTGCCCTCTCTTCAAACTTCTGGCATACTTTTTGGATGTTAAACAAATTAAATTTGATGATGTTCTTGTAATTCATCAAATATGTTGAGCATCTCCATTGTATCTAATTCTTGCTAGTTTGTTGAAGTTAAGATCATTTAGAAAGAATAAATTTGAATGATTTCATTATGAGTTTAATTGGAATACACTATCAGTTTTTGTACTGACATTCAATCATGACTTTTTATTTATGTGTGACTTTTATAGTAATAATGAATAAACATAACAGTTTACCATAAATGAAGGGTTGTGATTAAATGTCAGTGTAAAATACACTAACAGTATATACCAATTAAACTCTTCCATACCGTAGATTTGTTTTTATAGAAAGATATGTATAGAGTACAAAAGTAGGCCCTACCTCTAGCAGTCTGACAGCTGTTGCAACTAACTCAGTAGCTGTCATAAATAACTAAGGAGTAGCTCTAATCTACTTGCAAGTCTATACTAATTACAATAGAACATATACGACATATAAACTTTCGTAGTTTGAATGAATAATTCGGCTCCTTTGAGATGTCATCATTTGCATTAATGCTGCTAATCTTTGCTTCTTGTAAATTGTTCACAGATGCATCAATAATAATGAGGTGGAAAAGTAATTGAGACTTCTATTAGTAAACATATCATTACTAGATTTGAAGTCAATATTTATGTCAAACAAAAACTAAATAAATACTGGAACAATGTTTTCAGTAGTCTAAACAAATAGTAGAAAATGTTTATTATTAATGTCACTTTAAATAAAAATTCTTTTTGGATCATGTATTAAGCATCTGTCTAACCATTCCCCCCTCCCCCCTGTTTTGATCATATTGAAGGGAAAGGATGATTTGGCATTAGTCCAGGAAAGATGTGCATTAGTCCAGGAAACTCTGGAACAAATTGATGAGCTTGTTCAGAAAACTCTTCAACAATTGGGTGAACTACTTGATATTGAGCCTAAAGAACCTGTTGCTGATCAAGAAGATCTGATTAAAAATAAAAGAATCTTAAGGAGAAAGAGCATTTCACCTCTTGACGTTTCTAAGGAGGAGGAAACAACTCGTAAGGGTGACCAACCTCTGAAACCTGAAACACTAGGGAGTTGTGTGAACACTGGCTCAGAACATTATCGTATTTTAGTAGATTTCAATGCTCTAACGGGAGATACCCATCGTGACAAATGCTTGGAGAAGTTGCTTCAAAGCGTTCAATTCATGTTTAATTCTGATGATAGCACAAAGAAGGAAGACAATGGAAATGACAATTCTGGTGCAATTAACAATGGAACCAATAACAATCGAAAGTTATACAATTTTTTATTTTAATTTAGTATGTAATATTAATAATAATAATAATAATATAGATTATTAGTAAATAAAATGATAACTTTTGTTGTCTTATAAGAAAATGTGAAAAATATAAAAACAAAATATTAAAATATAAGAGACTTAAAAATTAGAAAGAGAAGCTAAAAAAAAAAAAAGAAAGTATTCATGTGTGGAAAAAAATTTCTTTTATTTTATTATTAATAGATATAAATTTTTTTCGTAATTATATTTGTATTTATTTATACTTATCAATCAAGTGAAATAAAGATTATTTGACAATAATATAAATTATTTTTATACAAATTAAATTATAAAATAAGTATATTAAGTCATTAAAAATATTGGTACTTTCTATCATAAATTAAAAATATTTTATTTAATGATATTACTTACTAATTATAATTAAATTATTTTTAGTATATTTTAAAAAGGAAGTTATTAAACAACAATAGTAAAATATATAAATTAAATAACTAATTTATGATATTATTAAATAATTAAATTTAAATTTTTAATACAATTATTTCAAAAAAAAATTAATAAATTATAAAAATTTTTTAAAAAAAATCAAATATTTTCCATAGAAATAATCGCAGAAAAATTCGCAGGAAATTCCTGTGATTTTTAGAAATCCGCAGGTAATTTCCTACAGTTTTGGAAAACGGCAGGTAATAACCTGCGATTTTTTAAAAATCGCAAGAATTTCCTACAGATTTTTCTGGGATAGAAATCCGCAGGTAAATTTTATGTGATTATTTTGGTAGAAAATTTCATAGAAAATTTGATGCGGTTATAAATTTTCTTAGGGAAAAATTATCCACAAAGGTTTTAATTGGGATAATATTTCGCAGGTAAATCCCCATAAAACCTATTTCCTGCAATTTTTAAAAAAAAAATCTGCAGGAAAATCTGCAAGTAATAGATGGATTTCTAGTAATGACGTTAAAACAAGGTGAAGGATGTATGGAGTTTTCAAATTATTTTAACCATTGTGAGATATAAATATTAAATGTGTGGATGTTAAAAGAAATTGTCTTCTTAATTCTGACTTTACTATTTCACATATCTTTTTACTTTTATTATTAAGTAAATAAATTCTTTATTTTTGTTAATGTTTATTTGAAGTTATAACGGGTACATGTGGGTAAGTTTATTTAAAAAGCCATTTATTATAATAAAATAAGTAACTTTTTGTTTTTTTTAACGTGTTTGAGTAAAACAAGTAGTTTTCTGCTTATTTTAAGAAACAAATCTATTTACTTATTGAAAAACACGTATTGTAAAGTTTTTATTTCACAATTACTTGTTTTCGAATATACACAAAATTTAATATTCTTAACTGGTCATAAATCTAAAAATTTTATATAGTGGGACATTCAAAATTTGTCAATAAAAATTATAAAAATTAAAATTTTATGTATATATATATATATGTATATATTTAAAAGTTGGCAAAGAATAGACAAAATACTTTGAGATTTGAGAAGAAAATTTTCAAAAAAAAAATTATATTGTTAAATACATACAATTTAAATCATCTAAGAAAAAATCCTTAAGTGATTGATATATAAGAGAAATAACCAAAGAAAAAAGACAAAGAAAATCAAATGAGTGTTTTGTTGGAGATGAAAACATAAAATTAATGCAATTGTGAGTTCAAAGTTAAAAAACAATAATTTAATTGGCAAAAATTTGTCTAACAAATTTAATATATTAACTTATTTATATCAAAGTAACATATTAACTTATCTTTTAATTGTGTTTAGATAAAATTGCAACGAATAAAATAAATAAAATGTTAATTATCTCTTTAATTGATATTCAATAAAAATTTTAAATAAAAAATTGAAGAAAATATTAACTTATCTTTTCAATTTAACTAAATATATATGTAACTATAAAAGAAATTTAATTATTATTTTTTTGTAAATATCTTTTTAATTATTGTTGCATAAAAGATTAAATTAACGTGTCACTGAATTCAAATATATATCATGCGAATACTTAAATTAATTATTTTAATAATTTTGGTAGTAAAATAAATATTTGGTATTCATAATTTCTTCAAAAAAGTTTGTTTTTAAATAAAATTATAAACACTAAGAAAGTTAATTTTAAAAATTATAACCATAGAAAACATAACTATCACAAGTTACTTAGTTATTTTTTTAGATAATAAATATGTAACTATAAAACTATTACTACTATAAAAAAATTGTAACTACCTCATGTGGTTTGTTTTTATAAATTTTCTTTAGCAGTTGGGGAGTGGTGTCAAGATTTAAAATTTATGACAAAAAGTTAAGCCGTTATAATACCAATATATTGTTACAAAATAAGCTCGTGTAGCAACTAGCCTCACATTACAATATGTGTATGTGTATCTGTCACTGTTCTCAACAAAGTAGTCCTAGAAAATGCTTTTTGAAAATCCAATTTCATACTTGTAGACAACACACTCTATGCAAAGTTTATGGGATTAACATATGTTTAACACTTGAAGTAGAGATATTGCAAGAATTAAATTTAGGTTCTTATTAATGTACAAAATTTGAGAATATTTATAAATATTTTCGTCTTTAATTTAAAAGAGTTTAATTGGTATACACTATTAATGTAAAAGAATTCTACACCGACATTTAATCATGACTTTTCATTTACGTGACTTTTAAAGTAGTAATGAGTAAAGTCAACAAATTTACCATGAATGAAAGGTTGTAATTTTGAGAATATTTATAAATATTTTCGTCTTTAATTTAAAAGAGTTTAATTAGTATATACTATTAATGTTAAAGAATTCTACACCGACATTCAATCATGACTTTTCATTTATGTGACTTTTAAAGTAATAATGAGTAAAGTCAACAAATTTACCATGAATGAAAGATTGTGATTGAATGTCAGTATAAAAATCTTTACACAGTGTATAGCAATTAAACTCCGTTTAAAATTACCATGAATAAAAATAATTTTGTGGGTAATTAAACATTTTTAGTGAATCCCATTTTATTTTTTACCACATACAAAAACTTTCGTTAACTTAAAAAGTATTTTCTTCTAAAAGAATTTAAAAATTATTTTTAATAATGGTTTTTTTTTGTGTGTGAAAAAAAAATAAAAAAATGATTTGTTTTGTTTTTGGTGTTAAAAAAATAAAAAAAGAACTCAGATTTGTGCTGTGGAGGGTGAGCGGCGATTGGGAGGGAAGGCGAGGAGGTTGGGTGTTGTGGGAAAGAGGGGTGCAGGTGCTAGGGACTGGGAGGGGGTCATGTGAGCTGGGGAACAATGATTATAATTTTTGTTATTAGTTTGTAGCAATTTTTAGCAGCCACAAAATTTAATAAAAAAATCCAAAAGATTAATTTATAAAATATTAATAAATAGAGTGACACATCACTACTTAACAGCTAAAATAAATGGAATGATTAAATTGTTTGACAGAAAACATGTTTATATACCTCAACTAGTAAACAAAAAAATTTTGTACCAAAACCACAAACTCAAAAGAGTTTATGTAACAAAAACGTAGTTTACCCTTTTAATAATTAAATAATCTTAATTAAACCAATTTGGATAATCTCCATTCATAGTGTTTACACTTGACTTGCTTGTAGAACATCATCTACTTGTTGTGTCTGTTCGTTGAAGATTTTGCCTTTCTAGCCTTCCAAATATGTTAGAGTCCTACAACCCAAATAAAAGTCCAAGCACGAGCTAGATCTGATGAACCACTCACTAATCCCATAAATTGACCTCTTGTTCACGAAACATATTTTGCAAAGTCGTTGTTATAACCCACCAAGCACATATCTTAAGTCATACCTAATTGGGTAACGCACAGTTGAAGAAAAGGTGGTGGCTTGATTCCACTACGTCATCACAGAGTGCACAACCTCTATCATTTTCTGCAATAATGTCATGCTACCCCAAAATTTGCCTTGTTGGCTCGCTAGAATTTTGAAAAACTTATTTTTTAACAAGTAATATAAATTTTATTTGTTTTAAAAAGTTATGATTTTACAAACATAAATAGAAAAATCTCAAAAAGTAAACCTCAGAATTGGTTTTATTTTTTGACAATATTATACTTTTACAAGAATAAATGACAAATAAATTTATGACAAGGTTCATTTTATTTTCTTAACAAAGTCATTTTCATAAATTATACACAGTAATTTCTAGCCTTCCAAATATGTTAGTGTCCTACAACCCCAATAAAAGACCCAACACATCCAAGATCCGATGAACCACTCACTAATTCCATTAATGGATGTCTTTGTTCATGAAACATACTTTCAGAGTCGTTGTTATACTCCACCAAGCACATATCTTAAGTCATACCAAATTGGGTAACATACAGTTGAAGAAAAGGTGCTGACTTGATTCCACTACCTTATCATAGAGTGCACAACATCTATCATTCTCCACAATAATGTCATGCTTCCCCGGATTTTGCCTTGTTAGCTCACCATAATTTTGAATTTTTTTTAAAAAAATAATATAAATTTTATTTAAATATAAATTTTTATTTTTTTTTTAAGTTATTATTTTACAAACAAAAATAGAAAAATCACAAAAAGTAAACCTTGCAGAATTGGTTTTATTTTTTGACAATATTATACTTTTACACAAATAAATGACAAATAAATTTATGACAAAGTAAATTTTATTTTCTTCACAAAGTCATTTAAAAATTCTAATCAGTAATTTCTAGCCTTCTAAATATGTTAGAGTCCTGCAACCCAAATAAAAGACCAAGCACGTGCTAGATCTGATGTTATACCCTACCCAACAGATATCTTGAGCCATACCTAATTGGGTAACGGACATTTGAACAAAGGTCCTCGCTTGATTCGACTACCTCATCACAGATCTCTACAATAACATCATGTTTCCCTAGATTTGCCCTGTTGGCTAGCTAGAATTTTGAAATTTTTTTAAAGAATAATATAAATTTTTATTTTTTTAAAAAAGTTATGATTTTACAAAAATTTAGGGTTTATTTTTTGACAAAAATCCCAAAAAGTAAATCTTCCAGAATAGGTTTTATTTTTTGATAATATTATATTTTTACAAAAATAAATGCAAATTTTATTTTATATTCTTAACAAAGTCATTTTTATAAATTCTACATAGTAATTTCTAGTGTTCTAAATATGTTAGAGTTCTGCAACTCAAATAAAAGACCAAGCACATCCTAGATCCGATTAACCACTCACTAATCACATAAATTGATGTCCTTGTTCACAAAACATATTTTGCAAAGTCATTGTTATACCCACCAAGCACATATCTTGAGCCATACCTAATTTGTTAACGCAGTTGAAGAAAAGGTGATGGTTTGATTCCACTACCTCATCACAGAGTGTACAACCTCTATCATTCTCTGCAGTAATGTCATGCATCTCATATTTTGCCTTGTTGTCTTGCAAAATTTTGAAAAATTGTGTTTTAAAAGCTAATATAATTTTATTTAAATATAAATTTTATCTTTTTAAAAAAGTTATGATTTTATAGATAATAAATAGAAAAATAAGCAAAAGTAAACCTTGCAGAAATGATTTTATTTTTTGACAATATTAAGATTTTACAAAAATAAATGACAAATAAAGTTACGAGAATGTTTATTTTATTTTCTTAACAAAGTGATTTTCATAAATTCTACTCAGTAATTTCTAGTCGTCCAAATATGTTAGAGTCCTGTAACCCAAATAAAACACCAAGCACATCCTAGATCTTATGAACCACTCACTAATTCCATTAATGGATGTCCTTGTTCATGAAACACATTTTGCAGAGTCGTTTTTATACCCCACCAAGCACATATCTTGAGCCATACCTAATTGGGTAACGCATAGTTGAAAAAAAGGTGCTACCTTGATTCGAATACCTCATCACAGATTGCACAACCTCTATCATTCTCTGCACTAATGTCATGCTTCCCTATATTTGAATTTTTTTTTCTAAAAAATAATATAAATTTTATTTGAATATAATTTTTTTAAAAAAACAGTTATGATCTTACAATCATAAATAGAAAAATTCTCAAAAATAAACCTTGAAGAAATTGATTTTATCTTTTGAGAATATTATACTTTTACAAATATAAATCACAAATATATTTATCAAAAAGTTTATTTTATTTTCTTAACAAAGTCATTTTTATAAATTCTACACAATAATTTGTAGCCTTCTAAATATGTGAAAAGGTCTTGCAACCCAAATAAAAGACCAAGCACATCCTATATCCGATGAACCGCTCACTAATCCCATAAATTTACATCCTTGTTCATGAAACATATTTTGCAAAGTCATTGTTATAGCCCACGAAGCACATATCTCTAGCCATACCTGATTGGGTAATGCAGACTTGAAGAAAAGGTGTTGACATGATTCCACTAGCTCATCATAGAGTGCACAACCTCTACTATTTTCTGCAGTAATATAATGCTTCCCTGGATTTTACCTTATTGGCTCGTCAAAATTTTGAAATTTTTTTTTAATATAAATTTTGTTTAAATATAATTTTCTTAAAAAAAAGTTATGATTTCAGAAACGTAAATAGAAACATAGAAAAAAGTAAACCTTGTAGAAATTGATTTTATTTTTTGACAACATTATATTTTTAAAGAAATAAATGGCAAATAAATTTATGACAAAGTTTATTTCATTTTCTTAAAAAAGTCATCTTTATAAATTCTACTCAGTAATTTCTACCATTCCAAATATTTTAGAGTTATGCAACCCAAATAAAAGACCAAGCATGTACTATACCTGATGAACCACTCACTAATCCCATAAGTTGATGTCCTTGCTCACCAAACATATTTTGCAGAGTCATTGTATATCCCAACAATTACATATCTTGGACCATACCTAATTGGGCAACGCACATTTCAAGAAAAGGTGCTAGCTTGATTCCACTACCTCATCACAGAGTGCATAACCTCTCTCATTCACTTCAATAATGTAATGCTTCCCAGGATTTTGCCTTGTTAGCTCAACTGAATTTTGAAAAATTGTTTTTTAAAAAATAATATAAATTTTATTTAAATATAAATTTTGTTTTTTTTAAATAGTTATGATATTACAAACATAAATACAAAAATCACAAAATGTAAACTTTGTAGAATTGGTTTTATTTTAACAATATTATACTTTGACAAAAATAAATGACAAACAAATTTATGACAAAATATAATTTATTTTCACAAGAAAGTCATTTTTATAAATTCTACTTGGTAATTTCTAGCCTTCCAAATACATTAGAGTCCTGCAACTTAAATAAAAGACCAAGCATGTCCTAGATTTGATGAACCATTCACTAATCCCATAAATTAACGTCCTTGCTCATAAAATGTATTTTGGAGAGTCGTTGTTATTCCCCACCAAGCACATATCTTGAGACATACATAATTGGGTAACGCACAATTCAATCAAGAAAAGGTCCTGGCTTGATTCCACTACCTCATGACAAAGTCCACAACCTCTATCATTCCTTACAATAATGTCATGCTTCACCAAATTTTGTGTTATTGGCTCACAAGAATTTTGAATATTTTTTTTTTAAAAAAATATAAATTTTATTTATATAAATTTTTAATTTTTTTAAAAAAGTTATGCTTTTACAAACAGAAAGACAAAAATCTCAAAAAGTAAACCTTGCAGAATTCGATTTATTTTTTGACAATATTATACTTTTAGAAAAATGAATGACAAATAAATTTATGACAACGTTTATTTTATTTTCTCAACAAAGTCATTTTTATAAATTATACTTAGTAATTTCTAGTCTTCCCAATATGTTAGAGTCCTGCAACCCAAATAAGAGACCAACCATGTCAGAGATCCAATGAACCACTCAGTAATCCCATAAATTGACGTCCTTGCTCACGAAATGTATTTTGCAGAGTCGAAGTTATTCCCCACCAAGAACATATCTTGAGCCACACCTAACTGGGTAACACACAATTGAAGAAAAGATGCTGGCTTGATTCCACTACCTCATGACAGAGTGCCCAACCTTTATCATTCTCTACAATAATGTCATGCTTCCCCAAATTTTACGTTATTCCCTCAAAAGAATTTTGAATAATTGTTTTTTTTTAAAATAATATAAATTTTATTTATATATAAATTTTTAATTTTTTTAAAAAAAAATTATTCTTTTACAAACATAAAGACAAAATCACAAAAAGTAAACCTTCCAGAATTGGATTTATTTTTTGACAATATTATACCTTTACAAAAATTAATAACAAAAAAATTTATGACAAAATTTATTTTATTTTCTCAACAAAGTCATTTTTATAAATTCTACTCAGTAATTTCTAGCCTTCCAAATATGTTAGTCTTGCAACCCAAATAAAAGTCCAAGCATGTCCTAGATATGAGGAACCACTCACTAATCCCATAAATTGACATCCTTGTTCACGAAACATATTTTGCATACTCGTTGTTATACCCCACCAAGCACATATCTTAAGTCATACCTAACTGGGTAACGCACAGTTGAATAAAGGTCCTTGCTTGATTTCACTACCTCATCATAGAGTGCACAACCTCTATCATTGTCTGAAATAATGTCATGCTTCCCTGGATTTTGCCTTTTTGGCTCACTAGAATTTTGAATTTTTTTTTTAAAAATAATATAAATTTTATTTAAATATAAATTCTTATTTTAATAGAAAAATCACAAAAAGCAAACCCTGCAGAATTGGTTTTATTTTTTGACAATATTATACTTTTAAAAAAATAAATGACAAGTAAATTTATGACAAAGTTAATTTTATTTTCTTAACAAATTCATTTTTATAAATTCTAATCATTAATTTATAGCCTTTCAAATATATTAGAGTCCTACAACCAAAATAAAATACAAAGCACGTGTTAGATTCGATGAACCACTCACTAATCCCATCAATTGATGTCCTTGCGTGCAAAACATCTTTTGCAGAGTCGTTGTTATACCCCACCCAACACATATCTTGAGCCACACCTAATTCAGTAACGCACAGTTAAACAAAGGTCCTGGCTTTATTCGACTACCTCATCACAAAATGCACAACCTCTATCATTCTCTGCAATAACATCATGCTTCCCCAGAACATCCTAGATCTGATGAACCACTCAACAGTCCTATAAGTGGACACCCTTGTTCACAAAACATATTTTTCAAAGTCGTGTTATACCACACCAAGCAGATATTCTGAGCCATACCTAATTAGATAATGCACAGTTGAAGATTTTTCCTTGAAGATATTCTGAGCCATACTGTGTCATCACAGAGTGCACAACCTCTATCATTCTCTACAATAGTGTCATGCTACCCCAGATTTTGCCTTGTTAGCTCGCTAGAATTTTGAAAAACTTATTTTTTAACAAGTAATATAAATTTTATTTGTTTTAAAAAGTTATGATTTTACAAACATAAATAGAAAAATCTCAAAAAGTAAACTTTGCAAAATTGGTTTTATTTTTTGACAATATTATACTTTCACAAAAATAAATGACAAATAAATTTATCACAAAGTTTTTTTATTTTCTTAACAAAGTCATTTTCATAAATTCTACACAGCAATTTCTAGCCTTCCAAATATGTTAGAGTCCTGCAACCCAAATAAAAGACCAAGCACATCCTAAATCTGATGAACCACTCACAAATTCCATTAACGTATGTCCTTGTTCACGAAACATATTTTGCAGAGTCGTTGTTATACCCTACCAAGCACATATGTTCAACCATACCCAATTTTGTCGTTGTTATACCCTACCAAGCACATATGTTCAACCATACCCAATTTGGTAATGCACAAATGAAGAAAAGGTGCTGGTTTTATTCCACTACCTCATCACAGAATGCACAACCTCTATCATTCTCTGCAATAATGTCATGCTTCCCTAGATTTGCCTTGTTGGCTCACAGAATTTTGAATTTTTTTAAAAAATAATATAAATCTTATTTAAAAATAAATTTTATTTGTTTAAAAAAGTTATGATTTTACAAACATAAATAGAAAAATCAACACAAGTAAACCTTGTAGAATTGATTTCATTTTTTGATAATAGTATACTTTTACAAAAATAAATCCCGAATAAATTGATGAAAAATTTATTTTATTTTTCTTAACTAAGTGATTCTTATAAATTCTACTAGTAATTTCTTGCCTTCTAAATATGTTAGAGTCCTTCAACCCAAATAAAAGACCAAGCAAATGCTAGATCCGATGAACCACTCACTAATTCCATAAATTGACGTCTTGGTTCATGAAAAATATTTGGCAGAGTCATTGTTATACCCCACCAAGCACATATCAACTAATTGGGTAATGCAAAGTCATTGAACAGTTTCAAGAGGATGTTGTCTATTCTTATGGTGGTGATCTCCTTATCATAAAATTTATTTTCGAAAGCCAACCTTGTGACCACTCACAAAGAGATAACATCTTTCATAGGAGATGTAAAATATATGATAAAATACGTTTTCTCATTGTTGATAGTGGCCTTTGTTAAAATTATTATAGTATAAGGTTGGTGAACAAGTTAACCCTCATTACCAGTCCTCATCCTAAGCCTTATAACTTTAATTGGTTGAATGATAAAAGAGATAGTGGTGAATAAACAAGTTGAGATCATGGAAACATGATAATAAAAGCATTCATAATGGCCTTACAATTGAAATATTCCTCTCTCATAACGGTAAAAAGTTTGTATTGCATCACGTTACTTCTAGCTATGCAGAAGAAGATCAATTAAAAACAAAGCTTAAAAGAGAGAAAGAAAACAAAATAGAAAGCATATAGAATATGGTGTTTCTTCTAAGGGGAAAAAGATCACGCTTTCTCAAGAGAACCACTTTCCACAAAAGACTTTACAAAAATGGCTATCTACTTTAAGACCTATCTCTTCGGTTTAAAAGAAAGACGTGACTTATAAAGTCTTCAAGGAAACTAGAGTGACATGCCAATTTGGTGTTTACCCTCTCATTTTTGCTTCAACACTTCACCTGTCACATCACCTACATGACTTCTCTTCACACTACCTTTTGTTACCACACCTGTTATTACATATAAAACTTGTCTAATGTATCTAGACCTGATTAGAGGAATAAGGAACTATGGTCACACCTCCTGAATGACTTTTCTTCACACCCCTTTTGTTACCACACTCCTAGTCATATATAAAGCACACCTAATATATCTAGACTTGATTAAAGGAAATAGGAGAACTATGGTTAGCCTTTGGTTGCATTGCCTAACCTCGGTTGGATTTCAAAACCATGATTTGGTAAGCTTGACCCATAAGCTAACCTAACCATGGTCCATCCAACCATGGTTTTGGTACCTTATAGATCAAGCTACCAAGCTCTGTAAATAATCTATTTCACCTAGCTCTTTACATTGGAATATTTGTTGAATGAAACTAAGTTTATTCTTTCATTTGCTTCATGAGTTCTTTATCTTTAAGTGTGACTTTATAAGCTCTAATCAAAAGATATTTTTCTTGTGACAAATTTTACTTTAAGTGTATCTTCACTTTGTGAAGTGGCACCTCCTTTCCTACCTTCTATATTTTTGAGTTTTCAAATTTTAATGTCAGTTTTGGATGAAAATCAAGGGATGATCAAACTCTCCATATAACATTCCATTTACATCAATTAGTCTCTAAATAAATGAGTTACAGATATACACATTTATGGTATTTAATCGAGAAAATAAGACATTCATGATATAATAGATAAAACACTCTTTTAACAGAATTACTTTAAAGCTACTTAGTTAGTAGAAAAAATAATATTTAATTAATATCTTCTTTTACTAGTATAAGTGAGATTGTTGTTTAACCTAATAGGTTGGGAGATACTTACATGTTAGATTTGTGAAAAAAATGTAAATTAATAATAAATTAATTTATTAAATATATTTTTCTGAAAAAGTAATTTCAAATTATTTACTTAATAGTATAACAAATTAAAATAGTTTAAATTTTATGAAAAAAGCTCAAATATAATTCACATGAGATAATTATTATAGTCAAGACCGTTAGCATTGCATTATTTAACATATTTTCATTTCAAATACCCAATAATATATAAAATATTATTAAAATTTATATATAAATTTATTTAGTAATATTAATATAATAATGTTAATTTGTCATAAATGTATAATACATATGTCAAAATTGATTGAACAAAACATTTTCTTGACAAAATATTTATAAATTAATTACTAAATAATATTATAAATTTAATTAGTTTTAATTTTTATGAAAATATTATAAGTGTTATTTATGAGAGACAATCTTATCTAACATTATTGTAGGAAAAGTGATTATCAATATAAAAACTTCATTTCAGTTTTTTTAACATAATTGCATTTTAAAATTTCAATAAAATCACTTTTACTTTTTTTAATAGTATTTAATACAATTTCATTTCAAGCTTATAAAAAAATACATTTTCATTCTAAAGATTTACAATATTTATACTTTGGAATCTAGTAAAAATATTTTTATCTTTTAACCAAATATATTTTTACTTAAAAATTGTATATATTAAGCTTATACATATATTCAATATATTACTCTTGGTGAAATATTTATTTTGAAAAATTAATTTAAATATAATTAAATATAATTAAATATTATATATATTACTTATACTCTTATTTTTTTTATCACTCATTGTTAAGTTTTAATATAATGGCATTAGAGTTTTATTTCATTCTTCAAACTTTTAAAATATGGTTCTTTTTTACTATTTTGATATAAAATATTAGACTATGACAAATGATATAATTAATTTTATTTCTTAATAAAAATTACATGTATCATTCATTGGAAACAATTTTTCATAGACACTATTATATGTAAAACATTATGAAAAATAAAATTATATTCTCAAGTATTTAACAATACTCTATAATATTTATCTTTAGCTTGAAATTTTAAAACTTATTTTGATAAGATATCCTATTAATTAGTTTTAAATAATTTCAATGATTTTTTTATTGATATTTATATTATATAGTCAAAATTTTCTTACTAAGAGTTTATATATATATATATATATATATATAATTAGTTTATATTTTTAAAAAAATTAAATAAGATTTAGCTAAATTTTATAATTACATATACAATTTTTTTATAAAATTTTCATACAATTTTATAAATATTTAAAATAAAATAAAAATATATGTGCGACTTTCAATACATTTTCTACTTTAATATGTTTTCTCAAGTTTTAATTATTAAAAAATTTGATTAACTAAAAATACATTTGTAAGATATAACATGGTTAACACACTATATAATGTGTCATGACAATAATAGAAAATCCACATATCATTTAGAGTGAAAAATCTGCATGTTTCTGTTGATTAAAACACATTTATTTCTTTTAAAATAACAAAATTAGTCAATAAATTTATTACTTATTCTTAGGTTTTTTTCATGTGCTTGACTTGCATTAGCATATTTTTTTTATACATCAATATACATTATGCATACATGTCACAGTTAACAAATAATTTCTTTTATTGCTCAATTAAATAATTTCAGCTGCATCGTCTTATACTTAAATAAAATTACTTTAAAAAGTAAGAAAAAGAAAGAACACAAAACATTCATCACCACTAACTTTATAATATTTTGTTTGTATGAGATCTAAACCCTATTGACAGCTATAAAAATTAATTTCACAAAAAAAAAAAAACACATAGAAACAAACAGTAAAATTAAATAGATTGTAGAAGTCATACAGAAACCCTAATTGGCTCAAATCACGTGATTATGAGGTGGATTTTGCCTGTTGAACTAGAGGAATTAAGAAGAAACCAAAGAGTAATCCGAATCGAGAAATAAATAAAAAAGGACATATTTCTATTCGCAAGAGATGATCAATAACTATTTATCTATGATATAACAATGATTGAACATATTTTACCTTATACTCTTATCTCTTTTCAGCTCATTTCTTGTGTGTTTTTCTTCTTATTTTTAAAGTGATTTTGTTTTATCAACTAAGTTTTTATGAATTGTATACTTGGAATATTACATTAATTTATTTATACTTTTGTTAGACTTTGTGTGTTTTGGACATTATATATATATATATATATATATATATATATATATATTTATTTTCAAAGAAATAAAACATAATAGTATAAATATGTTTTGTCATAATTCAGAAAATATTTTATGTGAAAATATTTTTAAAAGTTAACTACAATAGAAAACAGAAAAAAATAATTATTTTTAGTGTTTTCAAAAATTAAAATTATGTAAAAACATAATAACTATATCGTAATTATAAAAAAAAATTATATACAAATGAATTTTAAATTATATAAATATTATTTTACTAAAATTTATTAAATTTAATAATTTTATTTTTAAAATTAAAAAAATTTTAAATAAAAACAAACATAATTTTTTGAATATTAAAAAGATTAAAAATAAAAATTATTTTAAAAAATAAAAATAAAAATAAAAAATACTTTTTGAAACTAAATCACCCTAAAACAATCACAATTATCTCACACGGAGACTACTGGTATATAATATTTCCATACGAATTGAAGTTATTTTCTCTTATAACTATTGATGATAGTTTCTTTTAACACCATCATTTGCTATCGCACCTCTACAGTATTTAAAATAACCTGAAAAATCTCAACATATCCTTGTGTACATTATGGACTAATTGATCCAGAACATAAATATTTTAATGTGTTTCAGATCAGTTAATCTCAACATATCCTTGTGTGTATTATGGACAAACATATCCTTGTGTGTAGGATGTAACCAATTTGTATTTGAGATTGGTTTGTCCAGAAGTGTAATATTATATTCATGTTCCAGATCAACGAACCCATAATATTAATTATTTTGTGTTCCAAATTAGTTGAACCAGAATACAATTGGTGGTATCCTACTGTTGCATTCCAGATTACCTTGTTTGAAACTAACATAATGTATTCTAAACAACTGATTCAAAATATATATTTTAAAGCATTCTAGATCAACTGATCTGGAACACGTTAAAATATATATTCTAGATCAATTGATTCAGTAGTTAAAACAAGGTGAAGGATGTTTGGAGTTCTCAAATTATTTTAACCGTTGTGAGGTACAAATAGTAAATGTGTGAGTGTTAAAAGAAATTTTCCTATTCATTCCGACTTTACTATTTCACATATCTTTTACTTTTATTATTAAGTAAATAAATTTATTTTTGTTAATGTTTCTTTGAAGTTATAATGGGTAAGTGTGGGTAAGCTTATTTAAAAAACCACTTATTATAATAAAATAAGTAACTTTTTGTTTTTTTTAACGTCTTTGAGTAAAACAAGTTGTTTTCTGTTTATTTAAGAAACAAATCTATTTACTTATTGAAAATCACGTATTGTAAAATGTTTATTTCTTTCGACTATACACACACAAATTTAATATTCTTAACTAGTCATAAATTTAAAAATTTTATATAATGGGACATTCAAAATTTATTAATAAAAATTATAAAAATTAAAATTTTATTATTATATATATATATATATATATTTAAAAGTTATTTGAGAAGAAATTTTTTTAGAAATAATTATAGTTATATCGTTAAGTGATTGAGATGTAAGAGAAATAACCAAAGAAAAAAGAACAAAGAAAAGCAAATAAGTATTTTGTTGGAGATGAAAACATAAAATTAATGCAATTGTGAGTTCAATGTTAAAAAACAATAATTTAATTGGTAAAAATTTGTCTAACAAATTTAATATATTAACTTATTTATATCAAAATAACATATTAACTTATCTTTTAATTGTGTTTAGATAAAATTTTGACGAATAAAATAAATAAAATGTTAATTATCTGTTTAGTTGATATTCAATAAACATTTTAACTAAAAAATTGAAGAAAATATTAACTTATCTTTTCAATTTAACTAAATATCTATGCAACTATAAAAAAAGTTTAATTATTATTTTTTTGTAAATATCTTTTTAATTATTGTTGCATAAAATATTAAATTAATATGCCAATGAATTCAAATATATATAATGCGAATACTTAAATTAATTAATTTAACAATTTTGGTAGTAAAATAAATATTTGGTATTTATAACTCCTTGAATTTTTTTTTTGTTTAAATAAAATTATAAACGCTAAAAATGTTAATTTTAAAAATTGTAACCACAGAAAACATGACTATCACAATTTACTTAGTTATTTTTTTAGATAATAAATATGTAACTATTACTACTATAAAAAAATTGTAACTACCTCAGGTAGTTTATTTTTATTTTTCTCTAGCAGTTGGGGAGTGTTGTCAACATTCAAAATTTATAACAAAAAGTTAAGCTCTTATAGTACCAATATATTGTTACAAAATAAGTTCATAAAGTTAGTGGAGGCAACTACCTTCATCGTCACTATTCTCAACCATACTAGTCTTAGAAAATGATTTTTGAAAATCCAATTTCATACTCGGAGACAACACACTTTACGCAAAGTTTATGGGATTAACGTATGTTTAACACTTGAAGTAGAGATATTGCAAGAATTCAATTTAGGCTCTTATTAATATACAAAATTTAAGAATATTTATAAATTTTTTCGTCTTCAATTTAAAAGAGTTTAATTGATATACACTGTCAGTGTAAAAGATTTTTACACTGACATTCAATCATGACTTTTCTTTTATATGACTTTTAAAGTAATAATTAGTAAAGTCAACAAATTTACCATGAATAAAAGGGTTGTGATTGAATGTCAATGTAAAAATCTTTACACTATCACTGTATATCAATTAAATTCAATTTAGAATTACCCACGAATAAAAATAATTTTGTGGGTAATTAAACATTTTTAGTGAATCCCATTTTATGTTTCTACCACATAAAAAACTTTCGTTAACTTAAAAAGTATTTTCTTATAAAAAATTTAAAAATTATTTTTGTGTGTGAAAAAAATAAAAAAAATTATTTTTTTTTGGTGTTAAAAAATAATTAAAAAAAAAGAACTCAGATTTGTGTTGTGGAGGGTGAGCAGCGGTTGGGAGGGGATGTGAGGAGGTTGGGTGTTATGGGAAAGAGGGGCGCAGGTGCTAGGGACTAGGAGGGACTGGGCTGGGGAACAATGATTATAATTTTTGTTATTAGTTTATAGCAATTTTTAGCAGCCATAAAATGTAATAAAAACAGTCAAAAATTTAATTTATAAAATATTAATAAATAGAGTACACATCACTACTTAATGGTTAAAATAAATGAAATGATTAAATTGTTGGACCGAAAACATGTTTATATACCTCAATTAATAAACAAAAAAATTTTGTACCAAAACCACAAACTCAAAAAGGTTTATGTAACAAAAATGTAGTTTACTCTTTTAATAATTAAGTATTCTTAATTAAACCAATTTGGATAATCTCCATTCATATTATTTACTGTCCAGACCTCTCCATCAATAATAAACTTAATAGTGGTCTTTGAATTTGATAGGATTTATATTTGAATAGCCTTAAATTATAAAATAAGGTAAATTATGTTTCTCTACACCCCCATTATTTTCTCCATGTACAACAATAATAAATTAAATAAACAAAAATACCATTGAGTTTTTTTTTTTCAAATGGTTGATCATTGCATCTCAATGAGCACATCTGAAGAAAAGGTAAAAGACAGATTAATAAGTTGCTTTGCGGTGTAGGGTAGGCAGCAAAAAGACCATCACACAGTTGCATTCACACATTTTGTCATTAGTGAAAAGACTATCAAAACTTCAAACATTCTCTAGTTAAATCGACTAGGGGAGGCAAAACTAGTCAGCTACATAAAAAATAGATTGGGGCGGGTTGACCCATCATTGTTAAGGTGGGTCAAAGTTTTTCTCCCTGCACCTCCATGTTTTCTCTTCGTGCCTCCATAACCTTTGAAAATGTCAAAAATACCCTTAGGTAAGAAAGTTAAAATCTTCATCTCTCTTGCTTGTCTCATTCATTCATCCTTCATTAATCCAGACTAGTCAAAAAAATTTGTGGATGCAGGCAGTGGACGAAGGTGCAGTGTGACAAATGGAGGTACACAAGACAATTGATATGCAATGGAGGTTGCAAGGAGCACTAATGGAGGTCACGATAGCGAATAGCAATGGAGGCTGACAGGGAGCACCAATGGAGGTTATGAATGGAGGTCAACAGGAGCAGCAATGGGGGTGCATCTGAATTTAAAGAAGTGAGGAAAAGGAAGAATGAATGAGACATGCGAGAGAGTTGAAGATTTTCACTTTTTCTACGTAAAGGTATTTTTGACATTTTCAAAGGTTACGGAGGTGCAGGGAGAAAACCTAGAGGTTTAGGAAAAAAACTCCGAGTAAAAAACTGTTTGGTCTGTCACCCCATTAGATGGATTCGTAGGCAAACGGGTTGGCTCGACAATTTCTTTTTATAAACAAAGGATATTATTGGCAAATAGGCATAAAGCACAAAGAGTGCTTGCCTAGCAATAATACTAACATTTTGAAACAAGAAGTCAAAAACAAAAAACAATGAACCCGTACACAATCATAAATTACATAGCACAGGGTTCATCACACACCTTGCATCAGAGAAAAAAATCAGATTGCTTGAAGAATTGTTTGTAGAACATCATCTACTTGTTGTGTCTGTTCGTTGAAGATTTTTTCATTTACAGCCTTCCAAATCTATCAGAATCCTACAACCCAAATAAAAGACCAAGCACATCCTAGATCTGATGAACTACTCACTACTCCCATAAATTGACATCTTGCTCACGAAACATATTTTACAAACTCATTGGTATACCCCACCAAACACATATCATGAGCCATACCTAATTGGGTAATGCACAATTGAAAAAAAGGTGTTTGGTTGAGTCAACTACCTTATCACAAAGTGCACAACCTCTATCATTCTCTGCAATAATATCATGCTTTCCCATAATTTGCCTTGTTGGCTTGCCGGAATTTTAAAAAATTTTTGTTCTAAAAAATATTATAAATTTTTTTAAATATAAACTATTAATTTTTAAAAAAATTTAAAATTTTAGAAACATAAATACAAAAAGCACAAAAAGTAAACCTTGCAGATCTGATGAATTTATGACAAACTTTATTTTTTTTCTTAACAAAGTAATTTTTATAAATTCTATGTAGTAATTTCTAGTCTTCCAAATATGTTAGAGTCTTGCAACCCAAATAAAAGACCAAGCACGTCTTAGATCCGATGAACCACTCAATAATCCCATAACTTGACGTCCTTGTTCACGAAATATATTTTGCGGAGTCGTTGTTATACCCCACCAAGAACATATCTTAAGTCATACCTAATAGGGTAACGCACAGTTGAAGAAAAGATGTTGGCTTGATTTCACTACCTCATGCAACCTCTATTATTCTTTGAAGTAATGTCATGCTTCCCCAGATTTTGCCTTGTTGGCTCATTAGAATTTTCAAAACTTATTGTTTTAAGAAATAATATAAATTTTATTGAAATATTATTTTTTTTAAAAAAAAAGTTATGATTTTACAAACATAAATAGAAGAAACACAAGAATTAAATCTTGCAAAAATTGATTTTATTTTTTGACAATATTATACTTTTACAAAAAGTAAATCACAATGTTTACTTTATTTTCTTAACAAAGTCATTTTTATAAACCCTAATCAGACCCTAATCAGTAATTTTAGGCTTCTCAATATGTTAGAGCCCTGCAAGCCAAATAAAAGACCAAGCGCATCCCAGATCTGATGAATCACTCATTAATCCCATAAATTAACGCCCTTGTTCCTGAAAAACATTTTGCAGAGTAGTTGTTATAACCCACCATGCACAGTTGAAGAAAATGTGTTGGTTTGATTCCACTACCTCATCATAGAATGCACAATCTCTATCCTTCTCTGTAGTAATGTCGTGCTTCCCCAAATTTTGCCTTCATGGCTCACAAGAATTTTGAAAAATATTTTTTTTCAAAAATAATATAAATTTTAGTTAAATATAAATGTTTATTTTCTTAAAAAAGTTATGATTTTACAAACATAAATAGAAAAATAACAAAAGTAAACCTTGAAGAATTGATATTATTTTTGACAATATTGTACTTTTACAAAAATAAATTACAAATATATTTATGATAAAGTTTATTTTATTTTCTTAACAAAGTCATTCTTATAAATTCTACTAACTAATTTATAGCCTTCCAAATATTTTAGAGTCCTGCAACCCAAATAAAAGAACAAGCACATTGTAGATCCGATGAACTACTCACTAATCCCATAAATTGACGTCCTTGTTCACAAAATATATTTTGTAGAGTCCTTGTTATACACTACCAAGCACATATCTTGAGCCCTACCTGATTGAGTAACGCACAGTTGAAGAACACGTGTTGGCTTGAGTCCACAACCTCATCACAGAGTGCACAACTTCTATCACTCTCTGCAATAATATCATGCATGCCCAGATTTTGCCTTATTGGCTCATGAGAATTTTGAAAAATTATTCGTCTAAACAATAATATAAATTTTTTATTTAAATTTTAACTTTTACTTTTTTAAAAAAAAGTTATGATTTTACAAATATAAATAGAAAAATCACAAAAAGTACACCTTGCAGAATTGGTTTTATATTTTGACAATACTATACTTTTACAAAAATAAATCACAAAAAAATTTATGACAAAGTTTGTTTTGTGTACTTAACAAAGTCATTTTTTTAATTTCTACTGAGTAATTTCTAGACTTCCAAGTGGATCAGTATTAAATTTTATTTTGTTTTAACTTGTTGATTTAGATAGTTAATATGTAAATGATATAATTTAATTTAATAACTTTACTATGTTTGGAAATGATTAAATTTTAAGTTTTTTAAGTTATGATAAATAATTATTTATTTAAATTGAGAGAAATATTAGCAATTCAAATTTTTTTTGCACATTTGAATTAGAGAAGTATGTTTGGACATCTTTAAAAATTGAAACATTTGACTTGTTAAATCACTTGAATATAATAGAAGTTCACATCTTTCAAGCTTAGCATTAACGAGATTGTGAACTATGTTGAGGGGATGTGAGATGTAGTAAACTCTATGTTTAAAATTAAATGTTTTCGAATTGCACCACGAACTAAATGTTTGAAAAAGTGCTATTGTTAATTCACAATGCAATTCAATTCCACATTTATGATAGACCAAAATAATTAACCCATTTGTCAAGAAGAGTCTTGCATGCAAAATCTTTCCTCTTACCCTCAATTATATCAGAAAATTATTTGTAAACCTTAAAGCTTATTAATTATTATGATTGTCTGTTATTGATTTCCCTCGATTTTCATTATTATTAACTGTATCCAATTTCATAAACATTAGTCTAGATCTACTTATTGTTAATATATTGATAAGAGTATCTAATTTCACTAACTAAAGTCCTCGCATATTCATTTGATATCCCCAACCGGTGTCTGAAGTCTACTTGATCCAAGTTTGACATCCAGTTGTTATATGAGTGTATCTCCTAGGTACCCTTACTTTATTAAGTACCATGATCACAACGACCTTAATTGTATCTCTAACTCAATACACAACATGTATTTCAAGATTAAGTTACCCACGATAACAATCCACATCCAACATTCCATCAAATCAATAACTCCAAATATATTACTTATTTCCATCCATATCATGGATAATTCTCAACACATTTATATTCATACACCATTAAATCAAAATCTAACAACAACAATTATCCATTTCACATCATTAATAATTATTAAGCATCAACTATGTACTTCACACACATAACCATAAGCAAATCATTACACATATTCATTCTCCATTATTCATAAATATTAAACATAAATATTTATATATTCCTATCACGTATCAATAATCAAATAACAATATCCATTTTTCTGTCATAATAAGCATTAAGTCTCAACCTATATAATAAAAATAAAATTTCAAACACAAAACAATAAATTTTGTTCTTCAGTGTGTCTCCCAGAGTCTTGTAAAAGTTTTCATATTGTTGTGGGCAAGATCCTGATGCCTATTTTCTCATTGTATGTTGACCATATTCACACCCTTGTAGGGTTTCTCACAATAATGTGCGTGCGAACCTGCACAACAAAATATGAATTTCAATCCACATGTAACCTATATAGAGTTCATAAAATCACATACAAGGAAATAAAACCTCATTCAAACTTCAATCCACTGCCCATTAATAATCCATCCTCAATGGAATAAGCCCATTATTAACTCAAAATCTACCAAATTAAAAGAAAGGTTAAGCTTCTCTTAGCTAAATTCAAGCTTGATTCTGGAGAAGAGGAGAATTTGATGATCAAACTCTTTGCCTTCCTAACCTACTTCCTTAGTTGTTGAAGCTATAAAAATCCTATCAAAATTCCAAAATCATAAAGAATTAGAGAAATTAGGAATTCAAGGTTACCCTCCCATGGAGAGATGCATGCAACCTTTGAGAAAGGAATTGGTCCAAGTGAGAAGAATAATCACTTACCACTAGAACCCAAGGTCAAGGTGAGGAAGAAATCTCTTAACTAACCATAGAGGATTCTTTCGCATGCAAGAGAGAAAGAAGAAATGGGCTAAAAATGGAGAAGAAATCTAAGAAGAAGAAGAAGAAAAAAGAAGAAAAAAGAAGGTGTATATAGGACTGAGAGTGTATATAGTAATCTCAGTTTTCTAACTACACCCCTCTTTTAAAACAACCCACTAATCTCAACCCAACTTATTTATTACCACACATCTCATCTTACTAAACTCACCCACTTTTTTCGACCATTTAAAACATAAATTCAAGTACATCCATAAATAAATATTCACCTTTTAAATATATAAAATATAACATAATTATAAACACCACCATAAAACATCCTATTATTAATAATTAATAAAACTAAAATTAAATTTAATTTCTATTTTAATTATTTTCATATACTTATAAAATAATAATTAAAATAGAACCTTAGAGAAGTAACTTCTCATTTTTTCCAAAACTTCTCTCCTTTTTCTCTCTCTTTTTTCTACATTTTTTCATTTCATGCGTTCGAAACCTGTTTCTCTCTGGTAGTCATGCACAAGATTTTTCTTCAAATCTAGTGCACCACACTGCAATAATATATTCTTTTTTCTCATGTAGGATTCTCCTCTTTCTTTCTTCTTCCATTTATTAACACTTCCTTTTTAACACCTAGGACTTTCTTGAAATCATATTTTTCATGGTAATATGATCTTTTAATCATGTGTTTGTTGTGGTTATTGGGTTCTTTCTACAATCTTCCTGTTTGAAAATAACTTAACTTCTGCAAAAGCACTAGGACTTTGAAAATTATTATTTGATTTAGATAGCTTTTGTTATTCATTACTAGATGTTATAACAATATGTTGCAATATTGAATTGAGTGGGTATAAGTCTAAAATTTGGCAATGTTAGAACTAATCTTTTGTTATTTTATTTTACGTATGATATTAGTGCCATGGAACAAATATATTAAGATTCATAATTTATTCTCGCTATGAGGCTTTCTATATCTTATTGTCTAGTAACATGCTTTTCTCATACTTTTTAAATTATGAAAAGTGCAATGACAATAGCTTTTCTCATACTTTTACAATGTTAGAAAAACTCTTATTGTCATAATTTATTTTACATATGATATTAGTGCCATGGAACTAATATGCTTTTTCAACATGGTCACATCATAATTGAGATTCTACAAATTAATATTCTTGTTTATTCTTCTAAAAGTAAGCAAGAGTATCATATGAATAATTTCATCTAAGATACCAATAAATAATATAAAGGACATTTATCATGAACCCTATTTGTCTCTTTAAAAAAAAAATAACATCTTTTTAGTTTTGAGGTATACTCATCTAAGCCATTTATCGAAAATTTGCAAGTATTTTATATGTAAGAAAAATACTAAAAGATATGTAATTATTTTATCTTCCATCTAGCTAGATCTTATACCTCTTTATATAATATATTTGATTAAACATAATAGAAATATAAATACACAAACTCCAGACCATTTATGTTTTAGCTAATAATTATAAAATACAAAATACTAATTACATATTCATTTTTATTATATTTATATTTTTTTGAATTTATACATTTTATACACATATTATGAGACTATTATTACTTAGATAAATAAGAAGTCATAATAAATTTTAATAGGTTAAATAGAAAACAATATATGTTTAATTAAAAATTTAATGAATTATCTTCCTCAATTTTAATATAATTATATTTTAATATAATATTTTGAAAATTAAATATTTTATGTAATATATTTGAAAAACAGAATATAAATTTAGAAAATATATAATTTAAACAAATTGTTATTCTAGTTGATAAATAATAACTCTTTTATCCCAATACTTTATGAGTTTAACACCTATACACTAACATTTAATCATAATAATTCATTTATATGACTTTTAAAGTATTAATGGATAAAGTCAATCAATTTATAATATATAAATAGTTGTGATTAAATGTCATTGTAAAACTTTTTACAATGATAGTCCATAAGAGTTTTTCTCATACTTTACCATAACAAATGATCACACTTTTCAAGCTTAGCATTAAGAGGTTTGTAAATCTTTTGTTAGTAAAATGACAACCACTTGCTAACTACATTGGTTAAGGATTAGTAATGGATATTAAATTTTACAAAAAATTATAGTTAATTGTGCTATTAAATGCATTTTGATTTAAATAATAATTAATTTGTTTTTACTTTATTTAAAAGACAAAAATATCCATAAATATTTTATTTAACACACAAAAAATTTAAAAAATTTTAACATTTTTTATTATTTCTATTTCATTTTAACATTATTTAAATTAAAAATAAATAAAAATAAAATATCAAATATTAAAAATATAAAATAAAAATATTAAAGTTATTTTATTTTTAATTTTCAATAACTTTAAAATAAAAAATAGTAAACTAAAAGGTTAAAATTATTTTACGTTTAACTTTTTAAAGATTTTGGTATATATCACATAAAATATAAACAGTTTTTCTAATGTGTGTCCAATGACACATTTTAACAATTATTAAAACTTGACTTCCAATCCAAATTTGAATGTATTTATTAAGTGAGAGAATCATTATATTTAAAAAAGCATTGAAAATGTGATTTTTTTAATGCTAATTTATTTCCATTTTTAAGGTTATTTTTTTACTTATATCTTCTTTTATATTCACAACTCTTACCACCACCATCACGTGTCACCACCGCAACCACCACAACTGCTAACACCATGTGATGGGGGGGTGGCGACCATGGTGACAACGAAGGTGGTGAAAATAAAAGAAGATAGAAATAAAAAAGTCAAGATTAAAAATGAAAGTAAATTAATATTAAAAATGAAATTTAATACTTCTTAATTATAGTCATTCTCTCTCATAATAAATACATTAAAATTTTCATTGAATTCATATTTTAATGATGGTTAAAATGTGTCATTACATTAGATAAATCTGTGTTCAAATGTGCCCAATTAGAAAAACAAAAAATATAAAATAAAACCGTATAACATTGATGAACATTCTTGTCATTTGTATAAAGTAAAAATGCATAATAGGTATTAAAATAATAAATTATTTAATTAACACAATTAACTATATACTTTGCAAAATTCAATGATTATTAATTATTGTTAACCAACGCCCTTTGTTAGAAAGAACTTTTTTTTTTATCAAGTACGTCACTTAAACATGATAGTAGGTCAATTAAGTCTTTAACCTTAGACCTAATGAATTTTCCTAACATAAGATGAATAAACTAGGAATAGAAAAGTGGGTCAGATTCGTGGGCTAGCCCGTCAACTCGCTATAATTTTGGCGAGACAAGGATAAGAGTTTTGGCTTGTTGGCCCATTTTTTACAGCTTCGGTAGCTCGCAATCCGTCAGCCAAAGGCAGGATGGGGCGAATTGACTCGCATACCCCGCCACCTTATATTAATAATTTTTTATATTAATTATATTATAAATATAAAATATAATTAATCAATTAAAATTAATATTAAAAATTAAAGGCACGAGAATTAATATATTAAACAATCAAAGTATTACTACTTTACTTTATAAATTAATCAAATTATATTAAATTTAGTTTGGATTAGAAATTTACTTTAGTATTAATACTCTACTGTATCATTTTTAGACTAGTTTTGATTAATATATTTTTATTTTAATATTTGGATAAAAAGAGTTTGGTATAAAAAAATAAAATAAAATTGAAATGAAAAAAATTGAAAAATCCGGTGTGCCTGCAAGTCACTCACAGATGAGGCCAATTAGATAATTTATTTCACTCTTAACATGACAGACAAACTCAGCATATTGTGTTTTTTACAGACCACGCGAGAGTAGAGCAAAATGAGAAAGAAGGGTGTTCGTTTTGTCATCCTAGATTACAAGTAGCCCTGTAACTCCAAGTTATGCATTGTGGAGCTCATTAATTTCTGGTGAGTATTTTTGACATCGGGAGATATTCTGAACTTGAACAAAAATCATACGAGTCTCACTTTATATTTAATGAATTTCATTCATAATTTTTATATTAGAAAAGTGTTTAAAAAAAGATTGTGTTATTATTTTTCAAAGAGATATTAATCCACATATACATCTAAAAAGGTTCTAATCGTTGTGCTGCAGTCAGCAGAACTCAAGTTTTTTTTATTGAAAATTAATATGATGAATGGTTGAATGTTTTTTTATATAATATACGGTTGTAAAAAACTAAGTGAGGGTACATGTTGTATTCTGATTGAATTGATACAAACATTAGTGTCAATTTGGCATTTGGCAAAGCATAGAACAGCTATTGGTGGTAATAACTGGAGTAAATATATTTTGGCACCCAAAACGGAGATCAGAGACGCAGCTTTATTACCCTTGTTTTGTTAAAAGCGTGGGAGCAGAGAAGAAGAAGATGATGACGTGGCCTGATTCCACTACTCACAGACTGCATTTCCTATATCATTCTTTGCAGTAATGTCATGCTTCCCTAAGTTTTCCTTCTTTAGCTCGCAAGAATTTGAAAAATTGTTTTCTTAACAAATAATATCAATTTTTTTTAAACATGAATTTTTATTTTTTTAAAAAAGTTATGATTTTGACAACCATAAATACAAAAATCACAAAAAGTAAACTTGCAGAAATTGATTTTATTTTTTAAAAATATTATACTTTTACAAAAATAAATCACAAACAAATTTATGAAAATCTATTTCATTTTCTTAACAACGTGATTTTTATAAATTGTACTCAGTACTTTCTAGCCTTCCAAATATGTTAGAGTCCTGCAACCCACATAAAAGACCAAGAACATCCTAGATCTAATGAACCATTCACTAATCCCATAAATTGACATCCTTGTTCAGGAAATATATTTTGCGAAGTTTTTGTTGTGCTGCACCAAACACATACCTTTAGACATACCTAATTGGGTAACACACAGTTGAAGAAAAGGTGTTGGCTTGATTCATTACAGAGTACACGGCCTCTATCACTCTCTATAGTAATGTCATGCTTCCCCAGATTTTTCCTTGGTTGCTCTCCAGAATGTCAAAATTTTTTTTTTTAAATAATATAATTTTATTTAAATATAAATTTTATTTTTTTAAAAAAAGTTATAATTTTACAAACATAAGTAGAAAAATAAAAAAACGTAAACCTTGCAGAAATTGATTTTATTTATTAACAATATTATACATTTACAAAAATAAATCAAAATCAAATTTAGGACAAAGTTTATTTCATTTTTGTAACAAATTCATTTTTATAAATTCTACTCAGTAATTTCTAGCTTGCCAAATATGTGAAAGTCTTGCTAGTCAAATAAAAGACCAAACACATTCTAGATCTGATGAACAACTCACTAATCCCATAAATTGATATCCTTGTTCATGAAACATATTTTGGAGACTCATTGCTATAGCCCACTAAGCACATATCTTGAACCATACCTCATTAGGTAATGCACAATTGAAGAAAAGGTGTTGCCTTGATTCCACTACCTCATCACAGAGTGCACAACATCTATCGTTCTCTATAGTAATGACATGCTTCCCTTTAATTTACCTGGTATGCTTGCTAGAATTTTAAAAAATTGTTGTTCTATAAAATATTATAAATTCTATTTAAATGTACATTTTAGTTTTTTAAAAGAAAGTTATGATTTTACAAACATGAATAGAAAAATCAACAAAAGTAAAACTTGCAGAAATTAATTTTATTTTTTGACAATATTATACTTGTACAAAAATAAATCACAAATAAATTTATGAAAAAATCTATTTTATATCTGAAGAAAGTTATTTTTATAAATTCTACTTAGTAATTTCTAGCCTCCCAATTATGTGAAAGTCTTACAACCCAAATAAAAGACCCAACATATCCTAGATCAGATGAACCACTCACTAATCCCATAAATTGACATCCTTGTTCACAAAAAATATTTTGTAAAGTCATTGTTATACTCCACCAAGCACATATCTTGAGCCATACCTAATTGGGTAACGCACAGTTGAAGAAAATGTGTTGGCTTGATTCCACTACCTCACAGAGAGTGCACAACCTCTATCATTATCTACAGTAATGTGATGCTTTCCCAGATTTTGCCTTGGTTGCTCGACAGAATTTTGAAAGCTTTTTTTTTAAAAATAATATATTTTATTTAAATATCAATTTTTAGTTTTTGAAAAAATTTATAATTTTACAAACATAAATGGAAAAATCACAAATAGTAAACCTTGCAAAAATTGATTTTATTTATTGACAATAATATAGTTGTACAAAAATAAATCACCAAAAAATTTATGACAAAATCTTTTTTATATTCTTAGCAAAGTCATTTTTATTAAATTCTACTCAGAAATTTATAGCCTTCTAAATATGTGAAAGTCTTGCAACCCAAATAAAAGGTCGAGCACAACCTAGATTCGATGAACCACTCTCTAATCCCATAAATTGAGGTCCTTGTCTACAAAAAATATTTTCCAGATATGTTGTTATACCCCACCAAGCACATATCTTGAGCTATACCTAATTGGTTAACGCATAGTTGAAGAAACATTGTTGGCTTGATTCCATTACCTCATCACAAAATGCACAACCTCTATCATTCTCGACAGTAATATCATGCTTCCCCAGATTTAGCCATTTTGGCTTGCCAAAATTTTGATTTTTTTTTTAAAAAATAACATAAATTTTATTTAACTATAAATTTTATTTGTCTGAAAAAGTTATGATTTTACAAATATAAATAGAAAAATCACAAAAAGTAAACCTTGGAGAAGTTGATTTTATTTTTTGACAGTATTATACTTGTACAAAAATAAATCACAAATACATTTTTGACAAAATCTATTTTATATTCTTAACAAAGTCATTTTTATAAATTCTACTCTGTAATTTCTAGCCTTCCAAATATGTTAGAGTCTTGCAACCCAAATAAAAGACCAAGCATATCCTAAATTCGATGAACCACTCACTAATCCTATAAACTAACATCGTTGTTCAGGAAACATATTTTGCAGAGTCATTGTTATACCCCACCAAGCACATATCTTGAGCTATACCTCATTGGGTAATGCACAGTTGAAGAAAAGGTGCTGGCTATATTCCACTACTTCATCACAGAGTGTAGAACCTCTATTATTCTCTGCAGTAATGTCATGGTTTCCCAAATTTTTCCTTATTGGCTTGCCAAAATTTTGAAAAATTGTTTTAAAAAATAACATAAATTTAATTTAGATACAAATTTTATTTGTTTTAAAAAGTGATGATTTTACAAACATAAATAGAAAAATAAAAAAAGTAAACCTTGGAGAAATTGATTTTATTTTTTGACTGTATTATACTTGTACCAAAATAAATGCAAATAAATTTATGACAAATAATTTATGCAAATAAATTGTACTCAGTAATTTCTAGCCTTCCAAATATGTGAAAGTCTTGCAACCGAAATAAAAGACCTTCATTCTCTGCAATAATGTCATGCTTCCCCAGATTTTTCTTTCTTGGCTCGCCAGAATTTTAAAAAATAACATAAATTTTATTTAAATATAAATTTAATTTGTTTTAAAAAGTTATGATTTACAAACATAAATAGAAAAATAAAAAAAGTAAACCTTGCAGAAATTGATTTTATTTTTTGACAATATCATACTTGTACAAAAAAAAAGCACAAATAAATTTGTGAAAAGTCTATTTTATTTTCTTAATAAAGTCATTTTTATAAATTGTACTCATTAATTTATTGCATTCCAAATATGTGAAAGTCTTGCAACCCAAATAAAAGACACAGCACATTCTAGATCCGATGAACCACTCACTAATCCCATAAATTCAGGTCCTTGTTCACGAAACATATTTTGCGGAGTCATTGTTATACCCCACCAAGCACATATCTTTAGTCATACCTTATTAGGTAATGCATAGTTGAAGAAAAGGTGCTGGCTTGACTCCAATACCTCATCACAGAATGCACAACCTCTATCATTCTCTGTAGTAATGTGATGCTTCCCCAAATTTTGCCTTGTTCGCTCGCCATAATTTTGAAAATTTGTCTTTTTAAAAATACTATAATTTTATTTAAATAAAAATTTTTACTTTTTAGAAAAAGTTATGATTTAACAAACACAAATAGAAAAATAACAAAAAGTAAACCTTGGAGAAATTGATTTTATTTGTTTGACAATATTATACTTGTAAAAAAAAATTGAAAATAAATTTATGACAAAATCTATTTTATATTCTTAACACAGTCATTTTTATAAATTCTACTAAGTAATTTCTAGCCTTCCAAATATGTGAAAGTCTTGCAACCCAAATAAAAGACCTAGCACATCCTAGATCTGATGAACCATTCACTAAAACCATAAATTAACATCCTTGTTCACAAAAAATATTTTGCAAAGTCGTTGTTATACCCCAGCTAGCACATATCTTGAGCCATACCTAATTGGGTAACGCACAGTTGAAGAAAAGGTGTTGGCTTGATTCTACTACCTTATCAGAGAGTGCACAACCTCTATCATTCTCTACAGTAATGTCATGCTTTCCCAAATATTTCCTTGGTTGCTCTACAGAATTTGGAAAATTTGTTTTTTTAAAAATAATATATTTTATTTAAATATCAATTTTTATTTTTTGAAAAAATTTAAAATTTTACAAACATAAATGCAAACATCACAAAACGTAAACCTTGCAGAAATTAATTTTATTTATTGACCATATTATACTTTTACAAAAATAAATCAAAAACAAATTTATGAGAAAGTTGATTTCATTTTCTTAACAAATTCGTTTTTATAAATTCTAGTTAGTAATTTCTATCCTTCCAAATATGTTAGATTCCTACAACCCAAATAAAAGACCAAGCATGTCCTAGATCCAATGAACCACTCACTGATCCATAAATTGACGTCCTTGTTCACGAAAGAAATTTTGCAAATTCGTCATTATACCCCACCAAGCACATATCTTGAGTCATACCTCATTGGGTAACGCTTACCAATGAAAGGTCTCCCAAACTCCATTTCAGATCTTGCAATTGTAGATTGTTAGAAGAATCTCAAAATTTGTTGCCAGAAACTAGATGGTGAAGATTGGAGAAAAATTGCTCACGTAAAAAACGTGAGAATGGATAGGAACTATGTTGGTTTTGATGATTCTGATCTTGAGGTTATAATACACTGAGTCTGAACTATTTTTAATTACTGCACGTTCATAAACTGAAAAAAAAAATGTGCTTGTATTCTTGATTTTCAATAATACTTGTAATCAGATCTTTTCTTATTAAGTTTGTCATTACATCTTAAAAGTTATTAAAACAATCATAATTTTTATTTTTATTGCTTGAAACTGATATAACTAACTAGAGGACTCAATAACAAAAAATAATACTGAATTACAATTTTTTTAATTTAAAAACTCAATTACAAATTCAATCAAATTAAAAAAATGTATTGATTTTTTAAACCTTTTTTAATTATTTTCATTGAATTTCTTACTATTTAGTTAATTAAATCGGTGTCCTCTTAATAAATCTTCATATTATATCAGCTGATGATAGTTACTGTCCATTATGCAGGAAATATTATGTATTATTTAAGTGTAGTATTATATATAGGATTTGGCAAGATTATTTTCAACATCACATTGGCATTGGCCTAAGCTAAAACAAAGGAAAAGCATGGTCAGCTATTTGGTTAGTGGTAGTGTGATATCTATAGATATATAGGAACGATATAATCTTTAGAAATGTGCAGAATTTTGTTTATGTTACTATCTTTAGATCTTAGAAATGGTTGTCAGCAAGGTTGATAGAGTTAATTTGTTTCTGTGCTTTGTTGATTTCTGTTTTTGCATGTACTGCTGTTTTCTCTGTATTTTAGCTGATTTTCCACAGAAGTGGGGGATACTTTTTGTATTTTACTGGAGTTATATATATTATTCTTGTTTTACAGTTAAAAAAACCCGTCAAAAATCTTTATTAAGTTATTCTTCACTTATAAAAAAATAAGATTATTAGAAAAACCACGATAAAAAAAGACTACGATAGCTTGAACATGGAAATTACCAAATATACTTTCTGAACTCATTTATTTTGTGAAATGTAGTCTGAACATGCTTGAGTTATTTATTATTGCACAAGCTTTCCTAGAAAAGTAAGATTTCCTTTACTGTCATAAGCTTTGTGTCTCAAGAAGCATGGATTCTTGACTCATGAGCAACAAACCACATGACTTTCTTCCCAGAGTGTTTCAGCTCATATACCAAAACTACTAGAGAACAACTCATTATAGTTGCAAATGGTGATAGTATACCCATTAATGGAGTTGGCAATATAGTATTATGCTCGTGTGTTATGTTAAAAAGTATTTTACATTTCGCCAAATTGGCCAATAGTTTCAATATGTACACAAACTCACTAAGTATTTGAATTGCTTAGTAAGATTTTGTTTTCACTATAACATCCCATTTGTTTTTGTAAAATGAAATATTAATAAAATGTTTAATTTATATTAAAGGATTAAATTAATTTAATATTTGTATTTATTAAAATAAATTAAGAATTGTTTTTATATAATAAATAAATAAAATAAAATAAACATGGGTGTAAATAGTAAGATAGTCTAAAGGTTAAGTTTGACTCTAGTGTTAGAAAGTTCAATCCAACTATTAATGTAAGGTAATTCATAAGGGTTAGGTTATTGCACTTCAGTTTCACGTGTCTGACTCTTGAGGCTTGAGAAGTTTTCCAAAGGAACTTGACGAGAAGCATTGGGGAGTTGAGGCAACAACCTTCACAATTAGGATCATCATTCAAGTGGATGGAGATTACGATAATTTATCGTGCTAACACATAGAAGTTTTTTAGGGAGCATGGATTGGAGATTTGACCCATTGTTTGATATTGATGTTAATTACAAGTGAGCGTATAATGTGTTGATGATTGTCAGGGTGTGCCTGATTGTTGTTAACATTTTGTTTGGGTTGAATGCAACTTCAGGTGAGCAAGATCTTGATGATATCAAGTGATGAAGGTCTAACTTTTCTTTATCTCTTTTGTTGGATTGCTCTGATTAGGAATGACATAGGGCTAAAGAAGATTAGTTAATAGTTTTTCATCATGTGTCAAATTATTTAAAGTTTCATTATGAGCTTTATTAATTGAGAATATTGTAAAGGAAATCTTTAAAGTCTACATGTTTACTTATATGTCTACTTTTGGTTATATCATAGCTTTAAAAAAATAAGTGTATATTGCATGATGTCCTTTTACGTAAGTGCCAACTCTAGTATTTAAATAAATAAAATTTCTATATTATTTTGTTATTAAAGAATAAACATTTTCAGCGTAAAAGGGTGTCACACTCACTATATCTTTTAGGACCTTGCAACAAGGAAGATGATTTTGCTTGCTAAAGAACGAAGCGGGTTGTACCTGTTAGAATCCAAGGATCAAAATAATGTCATTCTCACTAGCAACCATGCTACATTGAATACATGGACATGCTCTTAAATATGGTTTCATCATCAAAGATTTGCACATCCTCCTTTTAGCCTACTAAAGTCTTTGTTTCCTCATTTGTTTACCATAGAACCTGTTGAGTCTTTCAAGTGTGGTGTTTATAAACTGTTGAAACAAAATCCTGTGTCTTACCCCATTAGTAATAACAAAAGTAAGTCTCCCATTTGAATTAATTTATTCTTATGTTTGGGGTCCTATTTTAGAATACATCTTTGGTCCAAAATAGTTTGTTACTTTTATTGACGATTGTACCCATGTTACACGGACATACATTATGAAAAGGAAATCTGAGGTCTATCAACTTTTTTGTCAATTTTTTTCGTCTTGTTGAAAATCAAATTTGTGAAAAGCAATAAAAGAATTAGGTCAGATAATGAGACTAAATATGTGAATCACGATTTTTCAAAATTTTTGTCTCATAATGGTATTGTCCATGAACTAACATGTGTAAATACTTCTCAAGAAAATGAGGTTGTAGAAAGAAAGAACCGTCATCTCCTAGAGGTTGTTAGAGCCTTCTCCAAATGTTGTTCGAAATAAGTATTGGGGTGAACCAATGTTAACTGCCACTTATCTAATTAGTATATTACCCACTCGTATCCTAAGTAGTATTAATCCTATTGACTCCTTTTTGGCTTTTGTTCCCTTGTCTCCCTAGTGTCAAATCTATCTTGTCGAGTTTTTGGATATGTGACCTTTGTCCATTCTCAAAATCCTAAATGCAGTAAACTTAATCTTAGTACACTAAAATGTGTCTTTATTGGCTACCCATCGAATAAAAAAATGGTACAAATGTTATCACATACATAGATGACATGTCTACATACATGATGGCAATAGAACTGAAATAAAAACCATCCAATGGTGAGGATGAAAAGCATAGGGTTATTGGAATAAACTATCAAACAAGGGAGCAACCCACTATGGCTTTGCAGCAAACAGGATCGTCTGACTCGGAGGCAAGGTGATACAATCTAACCCAAAACCCTTAAAGGATGCATGAAGGAAGTTTCTTGCATTGTATAAATTAGAATTAAGATTTTCTTGAAATTTTGTTGACTTTGACTTTTTAGTAGCTTGACTCCTAAAGTCAACCTTCCCCTTTTGACCATTATATTTAGGTCACCCTTAGTTTTTAGGTCACCTTTTAAATCCAAAAGGTACTATTGTCATCATGCTAGAGTATGCTATGATGGGCTTGCCTTTAAGTGAATGAAGTGTTATGATATATCCACTCATACTCTTAAGAGTGCACCCCCCTAATCATTCACAAAAGCATGACTACTATTCTTACCTATTTGTTACTACTAGGCGCCATCCCCATAGTCATGCCTTAAGCATGATTACTCTTTATCACCCATTTATATTATCCACACCTTTTGTATATAGACTAGATTAAGGGTACATTCTTAGTTGGTTATACAAGACCATAGTTAGTTAATCATGGTTAGATTTGACGCACTAGAGTTAGCCTAATCTTGGTTAGATTAACTCATGGCCAAGTTAGCATAACACACCCCCTCTAGCCTACAAATAAGATCCCTCACCTGCATGTATCTTTGGATCAATGAGAATATAATTTAGCTTTGTAGCTTTGAGTATTAGCTTTGAGTGAGTGTGAGAGACTGCTCTCCTTCTCTATGGGTGTGAGCTCTCTTCCTTAGAAGATAGGTCTCTTCTAGCTTTTATCAAGGATCCCTCCTTGTGATAAACATCACCAACTTATCTCTCATCTTTTAAGAGTAGTCTTTCATCCACTTCCTAACCACTCCATAATCCATTTCACCCCTAAACCAACCTCTTCATAGAAGTAAATCTTAGGAAGAAGATGAGTCTTCTCATATGGTATCATGAGCCAACTTCCTTGAGGTGAAGTTCTCCTATCCTATCTCGTTAATTTGGGTTTTTTTTTTGTGTTGTTCTTGATATTTCCTTTTTCATTTCCATGGTTTTATCATCTTCTTTAGTGTCTTGATTTGTTGTTATTTTGTGTTCTTTATTTTTAATATATTGCACTCTATTGAATCATGGTGTGTTCTTGTTAGGTTTATTTTACATTTCTGCCCAGATTTTTATTTTTTTTAATATTCATATGCTATCCTAAGAGGAACATGATGATGACTTCAAAATTTTTGGTAAAAGTAGCCACACAATTGTGGTATTGATCCTTGGATGCATTTTTTGGTTTTTTCTTTGCTTTGTGTTTATGCACCCATTAACTTTGTTTTTCCTGCACCATTTCTCTATTTTGGGTGTGACACTCTTGGTCATTTTGAGTCATTCAATTTCAGTTTTAGTCCTCCTAAGTTGTATTTTAGTTTGGTCTTGTTTAGCCCTTTAATTTGTCACATTAATTCCATTGTGTTTAGCTTCTTTTATTTTACCATAAAAGTGTGTTGTAGATTCTTATAGAATTGAGTATCAAAGAGGATTAGTACTCTTGATCCCATGTCTTTAGATTCTCACATGCTATTTAGATCTTAGCATGTTATTTAAAAAAGTTTTCAAAAACAGAAATATTGTTTAATTGTTTCCTTAGTCCATTTGAGGATTATTTGAGGATCTTGTTTATGTTATTGTCTTTAGATCTTGAAAATGGTTGTTGGCTAACGTTAATAGAGTTTGCATCCTCATCTATTAATAATAGAAGTGTCTCTATTGTGTTCTAAAACAATCCCTTAAATTTTTGTGCTTTTTAAATTTTTTTTTCTTGTATTTGCTCTGTATCTTAGCTGGTTTTTCAAGAGTGATGTATACTTATTTATTATTAAAACAGAAATAAATTATATAAATTGGATTTGATCATATCTATCTATTCTCATTAGGATAGAGTAAATGCAAGAGTTTACTCAAGTGATCAACCTATAATGACATGAAAATAAGAGAACTTCAAATCACTTGTAATGCATATTAACAACATTTTAGATGCATCACTATGTTTCAGAAAATAATATGTTAACCTGTATTTTAAGCAAAAACCTTCAAGCATGCTGATTAACTGACACAAGATTGATTTAATCCAATCCAATTAAATTAAATTGATCAAATCAAGTTTTATTATTTTATCTTAAATTCGATCCAATACAGTAACTATGTATTTTACGTAGTTAATATTGACAATGTACCAAAAGAATTATATACTGTGACATTAATTTGCTTTTACCACTTGTGAGATCAAGTAATCATGTTTGCATACATAACCACAATGATGAATAGGTTGCTCTAGTGGTAAGTTGATGACATAAGGGAGGCAAAGCTGTGGGTTTGAAACCCTCCACTAACCACTAACATTTGTCAATTAAAAAAACTAACATTTACCTATAGAAGAAAAATAGTGATAAGTACATTGAGTGTAGAACTAATGGTTCGCATTGACAAATTTTTATTTTTCTAGTAGTTATTAATTAGTAATATTATATTTATAGATAAGTATGAAAAATATATTGACATGGAAAATTAATTTTTGTTGGATTAGGTAGGAAAACAATTATTAGAGACATGAGAAAAAATAAACAACTAAACATAAATGTATCATCCCAAACCAAAAAGACAAACAAGACGAGTTGATTAAGTAAAGCTAGATATTGTTAGAATTAATTGTTAAATGAACTCCGACTACATCGAATATGATAATGGAAGGATTGAAATTTCAACTATCTTTATTATAAATTCAAAATGATTTGTTAAACATATCTGGCAAACATTTTAAGCATGAAAATAATGAAATTTAATTTTTACATAATGTTATAAATGCTTTATTATCTTTTTTTTAATATTTAATAGTTTTAGCTGTGTAAAAATAATTGTGTAGATTGAATTAAATATTTTTATAATATTAAAATATTATTTACTATGTTTGGTAAAAATATTTTAATTCCATTAAATTAATATATTTTATTAAATTATATTAAAATTTTAAGTTATGAAAATAAGTTAAAGGCTAATAAAAAACTATAAAAAACTTGAGTTACTTATAAGAACATATCATTACAGAAAAACTTATAAAAAAATTATATGGGTTTGCTTATAAGTGATGTGGGGGTGTGCTGACATTTCATTTATAGTGTATTAAAAAACTTGAAAAGTTTCCTACAAACAATATTGAAGTTTCTCTTAGTACATAATTAGTTTGATCTCATGTTTTTTATTATCTATTTTTTTTACAAATATTATTTATTTGTTGTTAGTATAGACTTAATTGCTAAATTATGTTATCCTAAAAAAATTTCCGAAGGCTTGATTGATTTAGTTTTGTTTTTTCAGTTTTTTAGAAGAGTTTTGCAAAATATATAATTTTCAAAAACTATTTTCGGAAAGAAAAAAACTTGTCTGGTATTGTTTCTTGGAAACTGTTTTAGAGACATGAAAATGAAAAAAAAACTTGCTCATATATTATGCAAATGTCATTAATGAAAATAAAAAAATAACTTATTTTTTTTATATTTTGAGTTTTTAAAACAAAAGTACAAAACTTAGAATCAAAACTACCTATAGTTGTTATTCCTCTTTTTTAATTTTTAAAAACTAAAAGACTAAAATTGTTTTAGAAAACTAACTAAACAAGTTTTCTAGTTTTTAAATACTAAAAAAAAATTTATAAAACTATTCTCAAACAAACATTACATTATTCAATTTACTTACTATACAGGCATCCTCAATTTGTTTGGCAAATAATTATTTTAATTAAAAATATAAGTATAATATATATATAGGAGACGTATAACATGAGAATAGTGTTTGTATGTGACAATGGTATAAATATTTTATAGTCATTCATATTTACATAAAAGGTTCAAATTAAAACAACTCACTAAAAGGTATAATTGATATCCTCTACCGTACCATCCCACCTAATATTCTTCTCTTGACTAATTGACTTTCATTTTATTAAAACTTTTCCCTAGCATTATTCTAAAGAAATACTCTTTCTTCTTGAGAATGGTTCCTAAATCCTATAAAATTCTCATATGAGGTGCTAACCTTTCCCGATAATTAATATTCTTCTCTCACTCCTTTCTTTTTATTCTCTTCTATTTCAATTCCTCATTTTCGTGATTCCAAAAAGTGACACATCGGTTTTTTAGCTCGTGATTTCTACATGAGTAGTTTATAAAACAAATAGTTTTGGTACTGAACTCTTTTTCTTAGTTTCATTGGGCTTTTCATCTTTTCTGCCAATGATCCATCTTCTGAACTCACCGCTTTTATATTTATATTTATATATTAATATTAATATTTAGAGTTGTAATTTTATTTTTTCTTAATTTTTGTAGTTGTCAAATTTGGGGTGCTTTGAATTCAAGAATGTTATTTTGTATCAAGAAAACATTATAAAAAATCAAACCAATATGGTTTCTACCAACTCTGATTTTATATTTTTTTAACTTTTTCTAATACTTGTTTTTTAAAGTTATGATTCCACGTGACTATTGATATATTTCATTCATTTTTTCTTTTGTAATGGATAATATATTAAACTCTTGATCTTTTCATGCTTACCATTGTTCTAATGCTGAGTGGAATTTGATCTAGGTTTCGATTAACATTAAACACTGTTTGTTAGTTACATGTATTTTGTTATAATCCTAACTGTTACTTCACTTTTCTCTTTTAACTGAATTCCTTTCATTTGAAATGAGGTCAAGCTTTTACAATTATGTTTTGATGCATGAAATTGTTAGGTTTGAATTTTCCTTCCTAGAAAAGGGCATTGGGATAATATTCAATATGTTAACGAGTTTTAAAATGTGTTGCTTATAATAGGTTTTTTTGGTACTTTAATTTTAATATGTCATTGACATGCATTTTATTAGCATTATTATTGCAACATATCTAGTTTGTTTTGATTTATTGACAATATTTTTATTTCTTTTGCAGTTTAGAAATCTAGTGGTGTTAATAACATTATTAGCATATTTTTTGTGGTGTTATGATAGGCTAAAAGTATAATTTTGTTGTATAAATACTTCATTATAATATTTATGGCTAGTAGTTTTTACCAATGTTGAAACCAGATTCTCATTTTTTGTCTATTTCGCTGAACCATAATGGCTTATTGTTGTAGATGCCAATCATTGTGCCTAGTTACGAAAAGAAAATTGGCTTTGTCTTAGAAGCTATTTTATGTTCTGGTTTATGAAATTTCTATTTTATACACTATTATTTGAGAAGAAGATGGGACCAAATCTATTAAAATTCTACTTGTAATTCGGTTTGAAGGGTCTTAGCCCTTTGTTTCTTTTTATATACTATAATTTGGCTTTGATTTGATGAATGAAATGTGGTATTTTTTTTATTCCTGTACATTATTTTCCACGTGGTGAATGCATCTAAACCCTTTGTTTCTTATTCTTTTTGGCTAATGCTAAATCAAGTTAAAAAGTAAAAAATAAAATGATGCACTTGCCAAACATGTTATCAAGCATCACTTTTCATGTGTTATAGCTATCTTAATAGGCTTTGAGCATGTTCAACGATAAAATTTGTTTAAAATGGAAATAGAATTCTTTTAAAACACATAACTAGAGATAGTTCCAAAGTGAAATATTTGAACAAACCTATCCATGACTAACTCAAGCATTTCCTGATCTTGTGGACAACTTTTGTTCATTCCAACTTCTGATTAACATCTTTTATAGCTCTAGAGGTTTTCATATGACAATCTTCTGATTATGGTGTCTTCTTATGCTCTAATGATTAACTGTTTTCCCAATAACATTTTCTCGTCTTTATATCTTTTTATTATAATGACCAAATCACCTTCTGATGATCTTTTATGCTCCTTATGCTATTTTCTAGTCTTTTGATTGATCTTCTTATCTTCTTCAAACACGCATTAGTTATCTTTTATCTGCGTACCTTCTTATAGCATAACTCTTATGAAGATCATTACAAAATCAATCTTTATTTATTTGTTGTCATCAAAACTACTTAGGGTATTCAGTTGTTCAGTTGGTTGGTCAAACCTTTTGAACTTAATGGTAATCATGAATCCTTGAGCTTAATGTAAGTTTATTTTATTGAGTATGTAATGGATTTTGACTCTATGAGATTAGGTTATGGTTTACCTCTAAGGAATTGAAACTTAATTTCATAAAGGGTTGATGGAAACGAGGGAAAATAACTATGTTATTTGATCTTAAATGAATAAGAGAGTGACATTTCTGAATTTTAACCCTAGCAATATCAGTTTGCATTCGTTAATCCATTCATTTATAGCTTTCTTCAATATAAACAATGAAAATATTGTCTTTGCCTTGTTTAACTTTGTTAGTTAAGGTTGGCTTATGTTATCTCATTTTATTTATCACCAATAGATAGTTTAAGTTTAGTAGTATAAAGTAGCTTAGTACCACATGTCACCCAAGTCCCTTAGGATACAATACTCTTACTCATCTAAAACTACTGATGATAAAGGCGCACTTGCTAATGAATCAATACCCTCCAATCACCTATTGGAATGATCATAAGAGGGCTATAAGGAAGAGACTTGCCCCCTCTACTATGAAAGGGAGCCTATGAAGAAGTTGTAGAGAACCATTAAGCGAGTAAGAGTGTTGAGGAGTATAGACAAAAGATGGAGGTCTACAATGAGAGGGCAAGAATAAGAGTAAAATATAGGTCCATGATAGTTAGGTTCCTTAGTGGCTTGGATGAGGAAATAAGAGATAAAGTGAAAGTCTTATTATATTAGAACTTATTTGACTTAATTGATCCAATTTTGTCTGAAAGTTTAAGATGACCAAGCCAAAGAGGAGGACTCTTTAAAGTGTCACTTCAAATGAGACCAATCAATAGATAACAAAATGAGAAGGGAAACCCTAAGCTTGAGAAAGAACCCCCTCATGCTAGTTCTCCTAAAACTAGCAATATAAATTGCTTCAAATGTCATAATAGAGGCCATATTTCAATGCTAAAAAAATGCACTATGATTATGAAGAGCCAGGACCATTATGGTAGTCAAGAGGAGAATATATCTTCTTCCTCCACTTATATTGGAAGTGAATAAGAATCAGATGAAGAGTTTCAAGGGGAGGTTGTCTATTCTTATGGTGGTGATCTCCTCATCATAAAAATTATTTTTGAAAGCCAGCCTTGTGATGAAGACCACTCACAAAGAGATAGTATCTTTCATACAAGATTTAAAATATTTGATAAAATACATTTTCTCATTGTTGATAATGGCCTTTGTTGCAACTGTTACAGAATAAGGTTGGTTAACAAGTTAACCCTCATTACCAGTCTTTATCCTTATAACTTTAAATGGTTGAATGATAAAAGAGATAGTGGTGAATAAACAAGTTGAGATAAAATTTTTTTCATCGGAAACTATATGGACAAAATTATATATGATGTAATTCCCATTAAAGCTAGTCATATTTTGTTGCAAAAGCCATGGAAACATGATAAGAAAAACATTCAGAATGGCCTTACAACTGAAATAGTCCTCTCTCAGAAAGGTAAAAAGTTTGTATTGCATCATGTTAGATCTACCTATGTAGAAGAAGATCAATTGAAAATAAAGATTAAAAGAGAGAAAGAAAACAAAATAGAAAGCATATGGAAGATGGTGCTTCTTCTAAGGGGAAAAAGATCGTGCTTTCTCAAGAGAACCACTTTTTTGACAAAAGACTTTACAAAAAGGGCTATCTACTTTGAGACCTATCTCCTAGATTTAAAAGAAAGACAACTTATAAAGTCTTCAAGGGTGATGCTCCAATGCATCAAGTCTAACCTTCACCAATCTTTCTCAACCCTCTTTAGCTGGTAGTTAATACATCAAAGTGGGTTACACAGCTACTATGTTGAGGAATGGGCACCAACACTTTTATTTTCATGAAAGACTCAATGGTGTCACTCTTAACTACCCCAACCATAAGAGGGAGCTTTATGCTTCCTATTTTGTAAATACCTGATTCTTATCCTTTACTATCTTTTGCAAGTTCGGAGGAAGAAAAGTATGAAAAAAAGCTTGAGACATTTAAGGAAAAATTGTTTTGAAGAGGCAAAAGATGATGGAATCATGTCAATAACATTTACTTGAGGATTTATAAAGTTTTTTGTCAAGAGAATAATGTTGTAAATATTAATTTTTAGTGTTTATTTTCTTGAATTTTTATTGATATTGTATTAAGGGTCGTTTAGGATTTTTGCAGCTTATGAGTATTTTTTTTTTAATTTTATTCTTACAAGGTATCTTGGTCATCACACCCCCTTTGATGTTTACCCTCTTGTTTTTTGCTTCAACACTTCACCTGTCACATCATCCACATGACTTCTCTTCACACCCCTTTTTGTTACCACACTTGTGACTTCTCTTCACACCCTTTTTTGTTACCGCACCTATGATTACACATAATATAGACCTGACTAGAGGAATAAGGAACTACCACTACTAGAAAACACAATATTTGTGACAGACTTTTGTGAAGGAATGTAATTCATTGTATTCTGCAACAAATTTTGCGAGGAATTTGTAATGTTTGTGACAGATAGTTAATTAAGTTATTTTTTGATGGATTCTTTGATGCATTATTTCACTTTCTAAATAATCCGTCACAGATCACGTCATAAAATTTATATGTTAACTTTTGTGACAATATTTTGTGATGGAAAATGGATCTTGTAACATCCCAAAATTTCAAATACAAATATTCGAATAAGCATTTAGTTAAGAGAAGATAGACTAAGTCTAAAAAAATCAATAAAACAATTAAACTGTTAGGAATTTTGAATAAACAAGATTAAGATAATATTTCCCTTAAAATAGAAATAAGATAAAAAAAATAAAAGATTTGATATCAATTTGTATAACAAGATTCAAATGATATTCCCTTAAAATCGAAATAAGATAAAATAATTAAAGATATGATAAAATTTTGGATTTAAATTGGGTAAAATCAATCTTTTATAGAAAAATCCAGAGAGAGGAAAACCAACCCTAAACTACTATATATAGGGTTAACTAGTTCTCTCTGAATATCATAGATTAATTGATTATTCTAGAGTTGAGAAAGAGGGACATAGGAGCAGAAGGATTGCAGTGGTGGGATCTCGCTTTAAGAGGTGAGTATAACGTCTGTTTTTAACCCTCCATGGTATGGTTTTAAAAATTATTATTGTTAATGCATTTAATGTTTGCCAATTAATTTGATAATTGTTTTGAGATACTTCCATTTGGAATGGGGATGAATTTTGAGATACATCCATCTGGTATGGATGTATAAGATACCTTAGTTTCATACGGGGAAGAGGTTTTAGATACCTCTATTCGGGATGGAGAAGAGATTCTGGATACCTTCATAATAATGTGGGGAAGGCAATGAGACACCATTGTATAAAATATGAGCTCATAGACCCCTTTGAAGAATCTATTAAAAACCTTGGTTCTGGGAACCGTAGAGTGGGAGTGATTGATCTTGAGTATCACTATCGATTGTGTGCATCATGTGGGTGTTAATGAAAACACCATTTTGTTTTTGTGTTTATGAACCATTCATATTAGAATTTAATTATTTGAAACAAACTATATTTTGTCATTAAAAACATATTTTTGCCGGTACCATGATTGTTTTTCCAGATTCTGCACCGGCTGAGAACAATACCACTCATATTAGAATTTAATTATTTGAAACAAACTATATTTTGTCGTTAAAAAAATCTTTTTGCGGGTACCATGATTGTTTTTCTAGATTCTGCACCGGCTGAGAACAATGTTATTTGCAAACCTTTTTTAACTTGTTTTATTCACTGAGATTTTCATCTCGTTAAAAAGTGTTGTTTTCAGAGTCAGAAGAGGAGGAAGTTAAGAAGGCTAAGGAGGCATGAAGACTTAGTCATAGTTTAAGTTTTTCTTTTTATGAATGTTGTTATTATAATTTAGAAGATTTTCCTTTTTATGAACGTTGTTATTTAAATTTTGAAATGTCTATATTTAAGAATGATAATTTGTAAGGACAATAAATTTTTATTTATTGTTTGATTTTTTTATTATTTTCAATAGTTACTTAATTATTATTCTTTGGGTGTTATTGTAACGGGGATGTTATAGATCTCGCTAATATTCCATCACAAAATTCGTCACAAACATCTATAAAATTGTTTGTGACAAAATTTTAGGAAGGATTAAATTTTGTCACATATATTCCGTCACAAAATAAAAAAAAAATTGTATAAACTTTTGTGATGTAAGTTTTTCCTCACAAAATAAATTATGTAGTTCCTTTTGAAATCATTAAGAGATAAAAACTTCTGTATAAATCTTTTAATCACACATTTTATAATATATGTAATTTAAATTTTTTTAGAAATAATGAATTGCAAAGAATTAAATATATTTATATAATAATTAATTATATGTAATAATCATGTATGAAGATTAACTTTTAAGGAAATAAAAAATTATAATCATAATAAGTTTAAAAGATATTTTAGTTATTTTGTAATTTTTTAAAATTTTATTAGAGTAACTTCAATATTAGTTGCTTAGAAGAATTTACAAGTTCTTAATTCACTTTAAATTACTTATATATATTGTTAGATTATTCATAAATATTTACTTACTATACAATATTGATATAATATGATTTATTAATCTTATTTATAATATAATATATTTTTATATTAAATTCATTTTTTGTGAATTTGAAATTATTTAATTCATTTCAAAGTTTCATGGATATATTATTATATACTTTTAATTATTGTTAGTCTGTAACAATTATTACATACCAATTTATTGTCAATTTAAAATTAACAGAACATTTTTTATATTTAATGTATTAAAATAACTATCAAAATCAATATTAATATAAGACTAATAAAATACCATGATATCATTAATTTTCATTCATTCAATAAAAAAAAGATGAATAAATAATGTTAATTACGTTAATAGTTATAATTAATTTTTTTAGAATAATTGTTATTTGTATTTTATTATTTCTCATTCGAGACATTATTTCGCTAAACCAACCATCGCAAATAATGATTACTAACTTATAAACCTATTTTCAAAAAATAAATCAAATCCAATGATTATTGAATTACGAAGAGGCTCCAAACAAAGTCTGTTACTTGTGTAAGATCCTAAAAATATAGTTTTTATTTTCACGATCCAACAGTTGAAACTAAATAATAATGTCTTATGAACCTTATCTTAAAAAATAAGTCAAATGTAACGGTTCACTATTTCTATAGAGGCTCCAAACGAAATCTACCCCTAGTGTATGATTCTAACAATATAGTTCCTACAGTGCCTTTATTATCTCTCACCTCAAACACTATTTCCATGACCCAAATGTTTAAAATAAATACCAGTGTATTATGAACTGAATGTTAAAAAATAAACTAAATCTAACGGTTAATAAATTATGTATTGGCTCTAGATGAAAACTATCACTAGTGTAAGATCCAAAAAATAAAATTTTTAATCTGACTTTATTACTTGTAACTCCAAAAAATTATTTCCACAATCTAAGCATTGAAAATGAATACTAATATGTTATGATCATAATCTCAAAATAAACCACATGGTTAACAAATTCTATACAGGCTCCAGACACAGTCTGTCGCTAGAGTCATATTCTAAAAATATAGTTTCATTATGCCTTTATTATGTCTCACCTTAAACACTATTTCCATGATGCAACTATTAAAAATAAATATCAGTGTATTATGAACCAATTGTACTAAAATAAAGTAAATCTAACAGTTAACGAATTTTGTAAAGGCTTTAGATGAAGATTTCCACTAGTGTAAGATCATAAAAATACAATTCTTACTCTAACTTTATTATCTCTCACTCTAGACTTTTTTCAATGATCCAATCATTGCAAATAAATATTAATATCTTACGAAATTACAGTAAAAAAATCACATTCAATAGTTAACAAAGTTTGTAAAGGTTCCACATGAAGTATACCACTACTATAAGATCCAAAAAAATAAATTAATCTAACTTTATTATGTCACACTCCAGACATGATTTCAACAATGTAAGCGTTAAAAAGAGAGACTAATGTGTTATGAACATAATTCCCAACAATAAAGTAAATCTAATAGTTAACAAATTCTATAGAGGCTTTACATGCAATCTGCCACCAAAGTAAGATACTAAAAATATAGTTTTTACTTTGGCTTTATTATGTCCCACCCCAAACACTATTTTCATGTTCCAACAATTGAAAATAAATATTAATATATTATAAAGTGATTATCCAAAAATAAACTAAACCTAATGGTTAAATAATTTAGTAAAGACTTTAGAGGAAATTTGTCTTTCATTCCATAAATTATTTTTAGGTCCAATCGTTGAAAATAAATATTGATGTATTGTGAATCGACTATCCAAAAATAAAGAAAAGTAAAGGTTAACGAATTTTGTAAAGGTTACAAACAAAGTTTATCACTAGTGTAACATCTGAAAAATGAAATTCTTACTCTAAGTTTATTATTTGCCACTCCAGATATTTTTTCCACTATCCAACATTTGAAAATAAATAATAATGTGTTACGAACCTTATCCTAAAAAATAAGTAAAATCAAACGGTTCACTATTTCTATAGAGGCTTCAAATGGAAGCTACCATTAGTGTAATATTCTTAAAATATAGTTCTTATATTATCTCTCATCTCGAACACTATTTGAATCATCCAACGGTAGAAAATAAATATCAGTCTATTATGAAACGACTCATAAAAAAAACTAAATCTAACGGTTAAAAATTATGTATCGACTCTAGAAGAAGACTGCCACTAATGTAAGATCCTAAAAATAAAATTCTTCATCTAACCTTATTATTTGTCACTCCAAAAATTATTTCCATGATCCAACCGTTGAAAATGAATACTAATATGTTATGATCATAATCTTAAAAAATAAACCAAATCTAATGATTAAAAATTTTGTACAGGCTTCAGACACAGTTTCCACTAGACTAAGATTCTAAATATATAATTCTTAGTGTCTTTATTATCTCTCACCTTAAACATTATTTCCAGGATCCAACCATTGAAAATAAATATCATTATATTATAAACCAACTCTTAAAAAATAAACTAAATCTAACAATTCAAATTATGTATTGGCTATAGACAAAGATTGTCATTAGTGTAAGATCTTAAAAATAAAATTATTAATCTGACTTCATTATTTGTCACTCTAAAAATATTTTCCTAATCCAACCTTTTTTAAATAAATACTAATATGTTATAACCTTATCCTAAATAATAAGACAATTATAATGGGTAACAAATTCTATAGAGCTTTTAGACACAGTCTGCCACTAGAGTAATATTCTAAAAATATAGTTCTTACTATGCCTTGATTATATCTCACTCCAAACATTATTTCCACAATCTAACCGTTGAAAATAAATATCAATGTATTATGAACCGACTATGCACAAATAAACTAAATATAATGGTTAATAAATTATGTATCGAGTTTAGATGAAGACTGTCACTAGTGTAAGATTCTAAAAATAAAATTCTTAATCTAACCTTATTATTTGTCATTTCGAAAAATATTTCCGTCATCCAACCATTGAAAATGAATACTAATATGTTATGATCATAATCTCAAATAACAAACCAAATCTAATGGTTAAAAAATTTTGCACAATCTCCAGAGTTTGCCACTAGAGCAAGATTCTAAAAATATAGTTCTTATTTTGTCTTTATTATCTCTCACCTTAAACACTATTTCCATGATTCAACTATTAAAAATAAATATTAATGTATTATTAATTGACTCTTCAAAAATAAAATAAATCTAATAATTAACAAATTATGTATTGGCTGTAGACGAAGATTGTGATTAGTATAAAATCCTTAAAATAAAATTATTAATCTGACTTTATTATTTGTAACTCCAAAAATTATTTTCATGATCCAACCATTTAAAATGAATACTAATATGTGTAGAACCTTATCCTAAAAAACAAGGCAAATGTAATGGTTAATAAATTCTATAGAACTTTCAAACGTAGTCTCCCACTAGAGTAAGATTCTAAAAATATAGTTGTTACTATGCCTTTATTATATCTCACTCTAAACATTATTTCCACAATCCAACCATTGGAAATAAATATAAATATATTATGAATCGACTATCCAAAAATAAACCAAATCTATTAGTCAACAAATTATGTATCGACTCTAGACAAAGACTACCACTAATGTAAGATTCTAAAATTAAAATTCTTAATCTAACCTTATTATTTGTCACTCCAAAAAATTATTTTCATGATCCAACCGTTGAAAATGAATACTAATATGTTATGATCATAATCTCAAAAAATAAACAAAATCTAATGGTTAAAAAATTTTGTACAGGCTCTACACACAGTTTTCCACTAGAGTAAGATTCTAAAAATATAGTTCTTATTTTGTCTTTATTATCTCTCACCTTGAACACTATTTCCATGATCCAAGCGTTGAAAATAAATATTAGTTTATTATGAACTTACTCTTCAAAAATAAAATAAATCTAACAGTTAACAAATTGTGTATGGGCTATAGACGAAAATTGTGATTAGTATAAGATCCTAAAAATAAAATTATTAATCTAACTTTATTATTTGTTTCTCCAAAAATTATTTTGATGATCCAACCATTTAAAATGAATACTAATATGTTATGAACCTTATCCTAAAAAAAAGCCAAAGGTAATGGTTAACAAATTCTATAGAGCTTTCAGACGTAGTCTCTCACTAGAGTAAGATTCTAAAGATATAGTTCTTACTCTGCCTTTAGTATATATAACCTCAAACATTATTTCCACAATCCAATAGTTGAAAATACATATTAATTTATTATGAACCAACTATCAAAAAATAAACTAAATCTAACTGTTAACGAGTTCTGTAACAGCTCTAGACGAAGACTTCCACTAGCATAAGATCATAAAAATATAATTCATACTCTAACTATTATTATCTCTCACTGTAGACATTCTTTCGATGATCTAATCGTTGCAAATAAAGATTAATATCTTACGAACCTACTGTCCAAAAAGCCCACATCCAATTGTTAACAAAATTTGTAGACACTCCATATGAAGTCCACCACTAGTGTAAGACTAATGTGTTATGAACATAATTCCCAATAGCAAATTAAATCTAACAATTAACAAATTTCACGAAAATTTAGTTAGTCACGTTTTTCGATAGAATAGTATCGATCATCTTTAAAAATATATAAAGAGAATACCCTCATTTTGGTATACACAATTTTTAAGGAAAAATATATTGGTGATTTAATTAAGAACCTTAGGCTTTCATAAATAAAAAAATTAACCTTTTGGTATATGCTAAAATTGACATTTTGGTATACTATCTTTTATATTGTAAATATATAAAGTAAATCATTTAATATATTCTTTTAAAGTAATTTAAATTTATTTTATATTAAATATATTTAATGATATAAATTTTTGAAAAAATTAAAAAATTAACATATTTTTATTAAATTAATTTAAAATTATTTGTAATATATTATAATATATTTTAAAATATTTTTTTAAAATACACTAAAATTATTTTTTCATATAAGAAAATATTTAATAATTAATTTGTAATGTATTAAATATATAAATATAGAAAGAACATAAAAATAACATACTCTTAAAGAAATAAAATAATAAAAGATAATAAATAAAATAATAAAATATAATAAATAAAATAAAATGAATAATCAAAATAAAAAAATAAAACAAATAAATAAAGAAGGAACAAATTAAAGAATATTTTTTATCGTACACTAAATTATTTTGTCATAGAATAAAATATTTAATATTTAATTGTTAATATATTAAATAAGTAAATAACTACTAAAAAAGAACATAAAAATGAGATAATGTTAAAGAAATAAAATAATAAAAGATAATAAACAAAACAACATACAGATAAAAGAAACAAGTTAGAAAAAATAAGGAATAACAAAAAGATAACAAAGAGAAACAAAGAGAAACAAAAGATAAAAAAATATAAATGATAAAAATAATACTTATTTTTAAGGAAATTGAGTTGGCAAATCGATCAAAAGATAAAAATATGAAAATGGAAAATAAAAATGACATGAAGAAAAGAAAGATGAAAAAAATTAAGAAAGATAACAAAATTGAAAGACAAAAAATATAACAAAAAGATAAAAAATAGAAGGAAAAATTAAAAATATAGAAATAAAAATATAGAAAGTGTAAAATATAATAATTAATAACATAAAAATGTTAATTAATTTTTCGTAAGCTGAAGAATATTATTAATAAATGTTATAAATGGTAATTAATATATAAATGTTATAAATGATAGAAATGTTATAAAAATTTGTAAAATGTAATTATTAACATTTATTAATTAACATTTATATGTTGTAAATGTTAATTATATGTTATTTTAATTAACATTTATATATTATAAAAAATTTTAAAATATAATAATTAAAATAATATAAAAATGAAAATGAAAGAACATATAAAAAAAGAAATTAAGAAAGATAAAAAAACTTGAGAGACTAAAAATATAACAAAAAAGACATGCGTCATTTTTTTAGAAAAGGGAAATTTATACTGGATTAGATATATTATAAAAAGATAAAAAGAAACACTTATCAAAGTTTTATTTGTCATATAACCAAATATTTAATAATTAATTTTAATATTAAATATATAAATTTAAAAATAAGTATAAATTTTATATTTTATTAATTAACATTTATATGTTATATTTTTTGTCTTGTATTAGAGACTAAAAGTAATATCTCTCAACCCATTAAGTCGTATAATAATCTCACTAACAATGAATCTTAAAGAATATTTTTTAACATACACTAAAATTATTTTATCATATCAACTATTTTATAATTAATTTTTAATATGTTAAATATAAAAATAAAAAAAAAAACATAATCCTATAGAAATAAAATAATAAAATATATAAATAAAATTTAAATTAAAATGGACAAAGGAGTAATTTTAATAAAATAATAAAGTATTTTACTTTATATTAAATTTATATAAAAATATAGCATTATTTGATATTATTATAGTTGCACATATATTTATGTAAATATAAATTAATATTAAAAAATCTTAAATAAGAAAAAAAAAGTATTGTTTTACTTTTCCTGTTACCTCATTATTTACTTTCCCCCCATACCCCAAAGTCCTGTAGACTTTACTCTTCTTTCAAATCCCCAAATCAAGCATAGAGAAAAAAAGAGAGTTTAAATTTTGGTTTTGGAGCAGCAAGTTCTGAGCTTGTTTCTCACTCACGGTTTGTTTTTCTTTATTGTTGTTACTGTTATTTTGTTAGTGGAAAATAGAGAAGGAAAAAAATGTAGCTAAATTTTTTAGACAATAAAGTAACATATACATTTGTCTTATTCACCTTACTTTTTTATAAACTAAAAAGTTATTAATTATTTTATTCAATTTATGTCAGTCGTGGCCGAAAGCTTGCATGCGGATAATTATATTTAAATTAATATGTTTCGTGGCTTATGTGTCAAGGGTATGAATAATTATATTTAAATTACTATATAAAAATATTGTTTAATAACAAAATTAGGCAACTCTATCAATTAAATTATTCAAACTAATTCTCGGTATATTAAGGAAAGGAATTTGATAAAAATAAAAAAGTAGACAAAAGGGTAAGTAGTAGCTGTCTAATTGAAAATGAAAGAGTAAAAAAAGGGGAGGAGATCTTATCCTATGAGAGACACGTGTCAGGACAACAGGGAGAAATTGTAGAGAAATAAATAAAATGTTTGCAACTGGGTTTATACTTTATTGGTCAAAATGAGAGTTGTAAATAATAGTGTTTCTTCTCATCTAATCTCACTTAATCTATCTAAAGTTTATGTTGTATGTCTTCTGGCCGACTCTAAAGACTTGAGCTTTGAGAAAGCTGTCCAAGAAGAGAAGTGGAGAACAACCATGGATGAGGAGATTGGAGCGATTGAACGCAACAAGACTTGGGAATTGATCGATCTTCCTGAAGGAGCTCGACCCATTGGAGTAAAATGGGTGTACAAAAAGAAGATGAATGTTGAGGGAGAGGTTGAGCGTTATAAGGCTCGACTTGTGGTAAAGGGCTATAGAGAGAAAAAGGGGATAGACTACGATGAAGTATTTGCTCCTGTCACGAGAATGGAGTCAATCCGACTCCTGGTATCGTTAGTTGCTCAAAACCAATGGCCAATTCTACAGATGGATGTGAAGTCGGCCTTTCTAAATAGAGTGTTGAAAGAGGAGGTGTACGTCGAGCAACCACTCGGGTACATGAAGAGAGGGGATTAGAAGAAAGTTCTGAGATTGAAAAAGGCCCTCTATGGACTGAAGCAGGCTCCCCGTGCCTGGAATGAGAGAATTGACAGGTATTTCAAGAGAACTTGGTACGAGCAATGTCTGTACGAACATGCTTTGTACACAAAGAAATCAGGAAAGGATATGATGGTAGTTGCTCTCTATGTCGACGACCGCATATTCACCGGAAGCAACACGAAGCTGATTAAGGAGTTTAAGGAGGTAATGGAAAAAGAGTTCGAGATGACAGACTTAGGCCTGATGAAATATTTTCTTGGCCTAGAAGTGAAGCAATCGTAAGAAGGGATTTTTATATCCCAAGAGAGGTACGCGCTTGAAATTCTAAAGAAGTTTAAAATGGAGGACTGCAACCCGGTTTCTACTCCAATGGAACCAGGCACTAAACTCTCGAAGTTTGATAGAGGAGAACGAGCTGATTCTGGGAGATATCGAAGTTTAATTGGAAGTCTAAGGTACCTTACAAGCATGAGACCCGACTTAATGTTGAGTGTTGGGATAATGAGCAGATTCATGGAGGATCCAAGCTATACACATTGGAAGGCCTTGAAGAGAATTCTGAGATATATTCGAGGAACCCTATCACTTGGTCTTTTCTATTCAAAATCAGATGACTATCGACTAGTGGGTTACTCAGATAGCGATTGGTGTCATGATGTTGATGACCGGAAAAGTACTTCGGATTATGTATTCCTACTCGGAAATACAGCTTTCACTTGGATGTCAAAGAAGCAGCCCATTGTAACCCTGTCTACTTGCAAGGCAGAGTATGTGGCGGCCTCTTGAAGCGTGTGTCATGCAGTCTGGCTTTTAAATCTATTAAGACATTTGGGAGTGATCCAAAATGAAGGGACTGTGATCCAAGTTGATAACAAGTCGGCGATCGAGTTGGCAAAGAACCCAGTTAATCACGGAAGGAGCAAGCACATCGACATCCGCTTTCATTTCATCCGAGAACAAGTCAAAGAAGGAAAGGTTAAACTGGAGCATGTTGAAAGTCGAGCTCAAGCCGCGGATATACTCACCAAGCCACTGCCGACCACATTGCTGGAGAATTGCAAAAGGCTTATGGGAATGAGAAATGAGAAGAGTATTTAAGTTTAAGGGGGAGATTTGTTATAAAACTTAAATTAAGAAACTTTATTTCTTGTTGTTTGGTATTCCTAGATAGCATTAATGGTTGTTTGGTATTCCTAGATAGCATTTGGTATTCCTAGATAGCATTAATGGTTGTTTGGTATTCCTAGATAGCATTTGGTATTCCTAGATAGCAAATGAAAAGACAAAACTTTTGATTTATCTCCGGCATGTTAAGGGGCAAATCTTTTGCCTATATATACTTGTATCAGCACATTTGAAACAGTGCAGAAAAAAAGAACGAGTTTTTAAAGAGTTGCCAACTTTTTGCTTTCTTGTTGCCAACATCATCTAGATCTCTTCCCAGCACTCTTGTCGCTTGTTCTTAATGAGTGTAACAATATACAAGAGATTGTACAAAAGGGTGCTAAGGAGCATCTCTCGCTGTTGAAAGTTAGTCGTTGCCCTAAATTTGAAACATTACCAGCAGGAATGCATATGCTCCTTCCATCTCTTGAAACACTACACATACAACGTTGTCGCAATCTTCACCGATTCCCTGATGGTAGTTTGCCTTCAAATGTGAAAGAGTTGCATATAGTGACTTGCCCTAGACTCGTGACCTCGCTGAATGGGGCTTTGGGAGCCAACTCCTCTCTGAAAACCTTGAGTATTAGCGATAACATTGTTGAGTCTTTCCCTGGTGTAGGTTTTCTGCCACGCTCTCTTGTTTCTCTACGGATGTCATATTGTCATATTCTTAAAACACTGGATTACCAGGCTCTCTGCTCTCTCAAGGAATTGCATTTTGAAAATTGCAGCTTCCAATGCTTACCAGAGGGTATGTGCCACCTCTCCTCTCTCAAGAATTTGGTTCTTAAAAATTGTTGCTCCTTCAAATGCTTACCAGAGAGTCTCTGCGACCTTCCCTCTCTCAAGGAATTGGTTCTTGATTGCTGCCCAGATCTCCCATACTTACCAAAGAAGCGTCTGCCAAACTCCATTTCAGATCTTGCAATTGTAGATTGTTCACACGAGCTCAGATCGCGTTGCCACATGGGAAAGACTGGAGAAAAATTGCTCACATAAAACATGTAACAATCGAAAGGGACCATGTTGATTTTGATGATGCTGATCTTGAGGTATAATACACTGAGCCTGCACTATATTTAATTACTGCACGTTCTTTTTCCAAGAGAAAAATGTGTTTGTATTCTTGATTTTTCAGTAATATTTGTAGAGAAAAACACTTATATACGATCAGTATAAAAGTTTTTCATTCTCAGTTATTTACAACCTTGTGTTTGTTTACTTTCTCAATTAATACTTTAAAAGTCATATAAACAATTGTAAGTATTAAACTCATGTTTGAAACAAGATCTTTTCTTATTAAGTTTGTAATTACATCTTCAAGTCAGTAACATGAGGAGTGAGATATAACTAACTGATATAACTAACTTGAGGAGTCGGCAACAAAAAATAATACTGAATTACAATTTTTAATTTAAAAACTTAATTACAAATTTGATCAAATTAAAAAAATATTGATTTTTAAACTTTTTTAATTAAGTTCATTAAATTTTTAGTATTTATTTAAATTGATGTCCACTTAATAAATCATCTTATTATATCAGCTGATGATGAGGGTTACTACCCATTATGCAGGATGATGATGATGATCATGTGTGGTATGACAGATAGAATTTGACAAGATCTGTATTCTTGGTTGGGATTTGAAACGGTACTACATTAATCTATACTACTGGCCCAAGTAAAAAGAAGGGAAAAGCATGGTAAGCTATTTGGTTGGTGGTGGTGGTGTGTGTGTACACAGCAATAATATAATATTTAGGAATGTACATATTTCCTATGAGGATCTTGTTGTAATATAATATTTAGTAATGTACATATTACCTATGAGGATCTTCTTGTTGTGTTTAGATTTTGGAAATGCTTGGAGGCTAAGGTTAATACAGTTTGTTTCTTCTTTGATAAATGTCAAAAGTATCTCTATTGTGTGTTAAATTTCTGTGATTTGTTAATTTCTATTTTTGCATGTACTGTTGCTGTTGCTTGCCATGTATTTTGGCTACTTTTGCACACAGATGGATATTTGTATTTTCCAGTTGTGATATATATGATTCTTGCTTTGCACTTAATAAAAAATTTTAATAAATCATCATTAACTTATTCTTCACTTATAAAAAATAACATTATTAGAGAAATCACAGTCAGAAAACCCAACGATAGCTTGATCATGAAAATTACCGAACATACTTTCTGAACTCATTTATTTTGTGATTGTAGTCTGTACACACTTGAGACCTTGAGTTATTTATTATTGCACAAAAATAAGATTATATAAACTGGATTTTATCCCATCCTCATAGTAGCATAGTGTAAATGCAAGGTTTACTAAGGTGACAACCTATATTGACATGAAAATAAGAGCACTTAAAATTGCTTGTAATGAATATTAATAGTATTTTAGATACATTACTATGTTTCTAAAAGAATACATTAACCTATTGTTGAAGTAAAAATTATCAAACGTTTGATTAACTTATACAAGATTGTTACAGTTTAATCCTGAATATGTTAATTGTGTTAAATACTTTTAAAAAAGAGTTTATCACCTATCAAAATTATATAGAATTTGAATAGAATTATCTTAAGCACAATTGTGGTAAAACTAAATGTTATATATATATATATATATATATATATATATATATATATATATATATATATATATATATATATATATATATATATAACAATAGTTTAAAATGTAAGAAAATTAATCTTACTATTTTATTTTTATAACTTATCCTTTTGTTTTCAAATTCTCACAGTCTAATTGTAAAATTAATAATAAAATTCTAAAAGAAAGAAATAAAAATAGAGCCTAAAAATATAGATAAATGCATATATTTTTAAAAAAATTTAATATTTTCTTAATATAAAAATATTAGAGTCACTTAATATGTACAATAGATTGTGTATTTAATAAAAAAAAAAGGATACTTATGTAATTTATTTTTATAATTTATCCTTTTGTTTTCAAATTCTCACAGTTTAATTGTAAAATTAATAATAAATTTCTAAAAGAAAGAAATAAAAATTGAGTCTAAAAATATAGATAAATGCATATATTTTTAGAAAAATTCAATATTTTCTTAATATAAAAATATTAGAGTCACTTAATATGTACAATAGATTGTGTATTTAATAAAAAAAAATGGATACTTATGTATGGAGTACATTATCAAGCAATAACATAATATCATATATATTAAACATACTAACATTCATAATAATTAATGGTCTTTATGAAGAATTTATATTCAGTATTTTAATAAAAATAAATTATAAAATAATATCAAATTGTTTTTTATTATACTATCGTTTATGTTTGATATGGCTTAACTTAACCAGAGGGTTTAAGTTTCAGTCTTGAATATTCATAACTCTACCATAAATCTATCACGTGGATAAACATTTTGCTAAGACTTGTTTTTTATTATAAATATTTCAATAAAAAATTATAAAGCAATATAGAAGTTAATGATATTCAGAAAGATTTTACTTATCATAAAAATAATATTTTTATTTTTGTATTATAACTATAACTATTTTAAATTATGATAATTTTCTTATTAGATTTAAATTATTTTTCATATAATAAAAAATATAAAGTACGATATAAATTAGTTAACCCAAACAAGATAAATAATACTTATAGTTTCAAGATAATTAAAATTTAAATATTTTATGCATGATTTTCTTTTCTTAAATAAAATTTTTAGCCTTTATACTAAATAAAACTATTTTAATGTATGATCATTTTTTCTTGGGAATGTAGAAACAATGTAGATGAAAGGGCCAATCTTGTTGATGATAAAGAAGAAGGTGAAGAGCCAACATTATTGCTAGCATTTAACAATGAAGAAGGTGATGATAATTGGTTGTGGTATCTTGACAATGGAGCAAGCAATCACACGTGTGGCTATAAAGAAAAATTTGTGGAGCTTGAAGAGAAGGTGAAGGGAAATGTTTCCTTTGGTGATTCTTCTAAGGTACAAATCCAAGGGAAAGGTACTATTTTAATTTCCTTAAAAGGTGATGCTCACAAATTAATCAAGGATGTTTATTATGTTCCTAAACTAAAAAGTAATATTTTGAGTTTGGGACAACTTGTTGAGAAGGGATATGAAGTTATCATGAAAGATAATTGTTTATGGCTTAAAGATCAAAATTCTAATTTAATTGCTAAGGTTTTTATGTCAAGAAATAGAATGTTTACTTTGAACATAAAGACCGATGAAGCAAAATGCTTGAAGACTAGCATAAAAGATGTAGCATGGTGTTGGCATATGATGTTTCGTCACTTGAATTTTGAAGCACTCAAGACCTTAGGAGATGAGAAGATGGTGAAAGGGATGCCTCAAATCAATCATCTTAATCAATTGTGTGAAGCATGTCTCCTTGAAAAACATACAAGAAGAAGTTTTCCTAAAGAAGTTGAATCAGGAGCAAAGGAGCCTCTCCAACTTGTACACACTGACGTTTGTGGTCCAATTGATCCTCCTTCCTTTGGTAAAAATAAATATTTTTTGCTCTTTATAGATGATTTTAGTAGGAAGACTTGAGTGTATTTTTTGAAACAAAAATCTGAGGCATTTGTAATGTTTAAAAATTTTAAAACCCTTGTTGAGAAGGAGAGTGGTTATGTAATCAAAGCTCTAAGATTCGATAGAGGTGGTGAATTCACATAAAAAATATTCAATGAGTTTTGTAAAGATAATGGGATTCGTCGCCCTTTAACGATTCCTAGAACACCACAACAAAATGGGGTATAAGTTTACTAAAATCAATCTAAATTGATGGGATGTTTTTATTTTTGGTTGATTCTTGGGGATATTATAACAAGCCAACCCCATCATAGGGCAAGAAAGCCACTTTGTGCCTCCTTAATGTGGACAGTTATTATACTTGAGTAATGGGTTAAGAAAAATTTCAAAGGTGATTTAAGGGTACAAAATGTTTAATGAAAGGTGCACTCTAAAGGAAAGTATTTCTTTATTTATTAGTATGCACAAGTATAGATGAAGAGAAGTTGGGATGAATGCAATTTCATAATTGATTAAAAATATAAATAAGTTTATTACATTTAAAGAGTAAAAAAGTTGAAGGAAAAAAATATTGGATACAACTATTAAGATACTCTCGAAGTGTAAAAGATTTAATTTGTTTATTTGTGTCATAACTTATATGAATTTTGGTAGGATTTTATTTTCATTTTTCAAGAAATGGGTCAAAAGAAAAAGACTTACTAGAGATTTAGGATTTGATTGATTTAATTTTGTTTTTTAATTTTCAAAAAGTATTCAAAAATTGTTTTTTAAAAGAATACAAAAATAAAATTTGTTTGGTAAGTATTATTTGAAAACTATTATAGTAAAAAATAATTTATTCTCTTAATATTTTGAGTTTTCAAAACAAAAATAAAAAACTAAAAAGTAAAACTACTTAATGTCATTTTTTTTTAGTTTTTAAAAACTAAAAAATTAAAACTGTTTTTTAAAAACTATTTTAAGAAAACAATCATCAGACAAGTTTTTTAGTCTTTAAATATTAAAAAATTGAGAACAATTTTATAAAATTATTGTTAAATTAACTATTAATATTTTTTTAAAATTAATTTAAGTTCAGTACAGAAGGCTAAAAGCTTTAGTGCTATAAAAGTTTATGATTATAAAAATGATCAGAAAAGTAATCATGTGGGTAAAGTTTATGATTATAAAAATGATCAGAAAAGTAATCATGTGGGTATTTGAGGATGAAAGTAAATGATATGAAAGGCCATAAATTTCTACTGATACAAGATTATATTCAAATAGGATTTAACTTGTCCAACATAAAGAAGATAAAGGCGATTTAGCACTCACCCATCTCGTGGTGATGCATTGGTGTTTTTAATTTGATATTTTATATAAATGACATCATCCAAATTAATAAATCCATCTCTTAGGAGAGTTAAGTTTAGAGTTTAGTAATGCACCAAATTCAAATAATATATTGCTCAATACGGAAATCTCTAGTTAGAAAAAATTTACACTTAAAATTTAATATACATAAAAACTTTTACAATATTAAAGCTTTTCAATGAGTCAATCAACAATTACATTTTTGGAAGACAATTCATCAAGTTTTTAAATATATAAGAAACTAGTTATTAAATAATTTGTCATATAAAATTGGAAGCAACACTCAACTCAGAAATATATTTTCTTAAATATAAATAACTTACATGTCTACAAACATGGAGAAAATTTCAGTTTAGAAAATAGTTATTTTGTAACTTACATGATTATTGATTTTAGAAGAAAGTCCATCAGAAGTCTCGTGATTATTAATTTTAGAAGAAAAGAAATATTAGAAATGTACTTGCATGATGTAACAACCTCAGGATTGAGTTTTTGTTCATCTATTATGTTGATGTAGTTCCAGATAAAAGCAATTTCCATAAGCTTGATAGAAATTTAGCCTTACTATCATTATGATATAGAGAATGACAGATTTATTCTTGCGTGGCACACATCATATATAAATCAATGTCAAAATAAACTAGAATAACTATCTTTCAGTCTAAGAGCAAGTTGGTCACCCATAAATACCATACTCTGAGCTCTGTATCTTTTCCATGGCAAGAACTGTATTAGAGCTTCTCGCCATTTTCTTGAGGTCCTGATTGTCAGCAAAAGAAACAATGTATTTATACTGAATTCAACAAGATTCAACACAAGTAAATTAAACAAAGCAAGTGAGAACTATAAATAAAAAAAAAAGGTTAGTTTGTGGAAGAAAGTGGATGCAAACACAACTATCGTTAGTGTGAGATATAAGGACTTCATAGGTTAATACTCTGTATTCTTATCTGTCATTAAATTGAGTCTTTTCTCCCCTAACAGACATTAATGAAATTGAACATCCCTTACACTACTATGTTTACTAACTAGAGACTAAAAGTGTGAAACATTTCAAATAAACAAGAATGCATAATAGGGTTGAGTACTGGTTGGCCAAGTATTTGAAATTGTCCGAAGGAACAAAATAATAGATTTCAAATAAAAACTGTATAGCAGAATAGGTATCTTATCCAAAGCTAGACAATATCAGAATCGACACATTGATTTATACTTGTTAATGCTCTTTTCATCATCAAATTGGAAGCTTTCAGGTCTGGAATTTTTTACCTTGGTCTTCTGGTAATACTTTGGAGCTACAAATTATTGCTCCAGCTGTGGAAAAAACTTTGATATGCATAAGAAACGGATACTAAATCTTCTCCAAAGCCCAAGCTATGATGGACATCTTGTACTGTGGCTTCTGAATGACAAATCTTTTAATCTGATTTTGCAAAAACATATAGCCCAATATTTAGATGACAAGAATGGTTATGGGAAGATTTTAAGAAACTGAAATTAAGAAAGCAAACTAATATACAATATCATTTAATATTTTTAAGAGTTTAACAAAGTTTCTTTTTAATTCAGATTACATTCGAGAGCAGAAAAGCACAGTAACAGAACATGTCTGTAACAGATAAATAGATAAGTGAACAGTAGTACTAAAAAATTAACATAGAACAAGAGAGCTTAGCTTTCACAATGCAAAAGGCACTATTTTAAGAATAGTGTGGGTGTGAAGACAAAATTATTGTAACTCCCAAGACAGAGTACCCTTCAAACAACTTATTTGATAGGAATTCAATTTCAAAAGTGTATATTGAGAGTATAAATTCCTTTAGGTAAAATAGAATACTGGAAAAAAATGTTGTTAACTAAAGAGCGAAATATTTGGAAAATAAACCTGATGAATTGGCACACCTGGTGAATATAATTGGTGCATTTGTAGTTCCAGCTTGTGGTTGGTTGCATTAGTTTATCTGTTCCCAATCAATGCATATAGTTTGAATGTGATCAATCTTTGCCCAGTCTTCGTCTTCTGGTTTCTGGCAACGCTGTTTGAGCAATGGACAATTGCCGCTAATATAGAGATATGAAATGGATTTGGGCAGACCCTCCTCTGGTAAGCATTGGAGGCTGGGGCAGTCACTAAGAGTCATCCTCTTGAGAGAGGAGAGGTGGCAGAGACCCTTGTAGTCCAGCTTCTTAAGATCTGGACACTCATAGATAGATAGTTCAGTCAGAGATGATGGCAGCAACTCCTCATCGGGAAAAGACTTCACATCCACTTTTCTAATAGATAAGGACTGTAGAGAGGGGTTAACTCCCCAAGACCCTTTCAGTGAGGCAATAAGTTTGGAGCAATTTGAGAGACTCATCTCTTTTAGATTTGCCGGGAAACCTCCACTGGACAACTCCACTTCTGGACAGTCATCTATCCGTAGGTGAAAAAGAGATGGAAGGAGGTCATGCATGTGCTTAGGCAATGATTTCAAATTTCCCAATTCTCTGATTTCGAATCGCCATAGGCAGGGTATAGATAGTCCATCACTGGGAAATGATTCAAAATGGGGGCACTCTGCAATATACAAACACTTGAGATGATTATGAGTGTGGCCTTGTGAAATCATCTGTATGTTATGACAACTAAGATGGAGATGATGGAGTTTCGGAAAGAAATCGAGAGGAAAAGTTGTTAGGGAGTCACAACTACTGTTGATTTCCAACCGTACTAGGAAATCAGAGCCGCTGTTCATGGGAATATTGTTATTCACACAAGAATAAGTGCCTCCAATTCTTCTTTCAAGTAAAGATGCCTCCATGTTGTGACCTCTAAGGAGGATAAGGCTTTCCAATGTAGTCGGATGGTTAATTTGCAGCTTTCCACAGTTTCCCAGAAGTAAATGACGAATTTCTAGTGGAGTGAGGGTAGAAGCCCCAAGTTGTTCGTACCTAATAATTGTTAGATCCTTCAAATTACATAGTTGCTCTGGCAAGTACCCTTTCAGCTTGGGACAATTCTCTATAGAAAGACTTTGAAGATGTGGAAAAGCACCTGTCACACCTTTACATTCCCATTCTTTCATGTTGGAGAAGCTCAATGTTTTCAAGGATGTAAACGAAGAAGAGCTACTCCCAAGAAAATCAGTATTAATAACCACTATCCCATCAAGCCCACTAATTGATAGCTCCTTCAAAAATGGCAACATTCCAAGAGGAGGTAAACATAGGCAATATTTACATTGTTCCAAACTTATGGATACCACGTTTGATAATGAATCATTGGATAACTGACTAGCAAATTGTGCACCACCGTAGTTTTTGATTGACAATTCCCTCAAATATTTGGAAGGTTGCAAATTCTCAAGTATATCTCTTTCTTTCATTGAATCGTCTAGGTTCTGGTTCAAATTCCATTCTAAATCTAGCTTCACAAGATGTGCTTTATTTTTCAAATCTGCGGCCAATGCATCCAAAGGATTCAAAATATTTTGTAGCTCCCCAATTGATATGCTTCCATGAAGATTGAGTTCTCTTAACAGTTGAATGCCGAACTCGCTACCCTTGCCAACATAAAACGAACTCAATTCGTTGAGATTCTTCAATTTTTCCATATGCATTGGCATCTTCCTCACTTTAGTTCTTATAAACTCCAAGCAACACAATTTGGTGAGTTTATACAAAGTTGGGGGCAACTCCTCCAAATTAAAACAATCATTCAACTTTAGTATTTGCAAGTTGTAGAGAAAACATACCGAATCAGGTAGTTTCTTAATTTGGGTCCTTGAAAGGTCTAGGGAATAGAGGTGTTTAAGTTCACTTACAGAGTTAGGCACTGTTTTAAGGTCACGACAGTGGAACAAAGATAAAACACGTAAAAACCTAAACTTGGAGACCAACTCTTCTATGTTTATCTTCCAAACCCAATAATTTATATACCTCCTACGTGTCGGAAGAAACGTACGTAACCTTTTAGCATAAAATAGACCCCCAAACCCATCAGACTGATTGCCATGAGCTAAAAATGAAAAATGACGGGTTCGTGGTGTAACATGTGGTTTATCAATGCCGGACCTAAAACAAATGTCCCCAGAAACATATTTCACTAAATCATTAAGAAGATCATGCATGACAAAATATGTTTCATCATCTCTGCTTGATTCTTCAAAGAAGCACCTTGATACGAGATCTTCAAAGTATTCTGCACCAACTTCTTCTAGGCTCTTATTATGTCGAGGGAATTTTAAAAGATTTTCACTCATCCATAGAAGAATTAAACTCTTCTTATCAAACTCATAATCTTTAGGGAACAAGGCACAATAAGAAAAACATCTCTTTAGGTGAGAAGGAAGATGGTAATAGCTCAACAATAATGCCGGAATAATTTTACTATCTTTTGTCGGTAAGTCCCATATCTCACTCATTAGTACACTTTCCCATTCTGAAATTGATGACTTTGTATATAAAAGACTTCCAATAGTTTCCAATGTTAAAGGCAATCCTTAAGACACTTTTGAACTATCTTCTCACCAATCTTCTTCAGCTTATCATTCAAATGGAGATTATCACCACGGAATGCATGTTTACCAAAAACTTTCCAGCTGTGATCTTCTTGTAATTGCCTGAGTTGATGTGCTTTTGCATTAATGGTAGAAGCAACTTTGTTATTGCGTGTTGATGTGAATGCCGAAGACAATGACTTTTCATTTTTTTGTAATGTTTTATTAATTTAGGAATTAATGTAACATGCAATTAATCATATCTGATAATTGCGTGATAATGGAGTATTTAATTTTTCTTTTGGGAGTTATGAATTTGAACAGCCACCTAGTTCTATAAATAGGGTTGAATTGAACAACCATTGAATTAGTGAAATTATATTTGGGTTTTACCCTTTTGTGAGAGATGAATTTCTCTTTAGAACTTATCAAGGAATTTTTTCTTGTGGCGTTCTCCTAGACTTATCAAGGGTAAATCACCACTTTGTGGCGTCATATGACTTATCTTCTATCCTTGGAAGTGGCGTCATCTAGCTTTTCGTTAAACCATTTTTATCCTTTTCATTTTCTTGTTTACCCAATTTTCATTGTTTTGTTAACTTATTATCTTTCAACCTAGATAGATCCGCAAAACGAATCCAACCCCTTTGGATTTATATCAGTTGGTATCAGAGCTTCGGCTCTAGGTTTGGAACTATGGTGGATATTTTTTATACAAGGTGTTTAATCGAAGGTCATTTGTGTTTATTTGCAGTTGATGAAGAAAGTTATAGCAACGTGGTGAGCGAAAGATTGGTGAATAAACTTAACTTATCAACGAGTCTTCATCCTAGGCAAACTAAGTTTAGATTCACTATTGGAAAATATGTGGAGGAAGTGACATGCGATATTGTTCCCATGGACTCATGTCATTTTCTTTTAGGGAGACCTTGGTTGCAGGGTAAAAGGATAAATTCTGAAAGACTTTCAGTTTCTTTGGTTCATGAAGGACGCAAACTTAATTTCAAATTTCTGACACCAAGTGCAGTTTGTGATAATCAACATAAGCTGAAGGAGAAAATAGAAAAAGAAAGAGAAGAAAAGAGAAAAATAGAAAAAGAAAAGAGTGAAGAGGAAGAGAGAGAGAAGGAAAGAGAAAGAGAGAAAAAGAAGGTTAAAATAAAAACTGCTAATGATTTTCCTTTTTTTATTGGTATTTTGAATGCCCAGGACGATGACAATACAACCCACAAATTTTCATATTTGAGGAAGAAAAATGTGGATATCTCTTTTCCAGAGTCACTGTACATTCAGTACATTTTTTAGGTTAAAACTCCTAAAGAAAATGCACAAGTCTATTTTAAAAGAAGAATTCCTCTTGATTCCAATGTTTGGGTTTGGAAACCAAAAAGGAAAACTTCTTTGATACATGAATTTTTACAAGTTACATTTGATCCTGGAGGTTTATTTTGTTTATTTTAAATTATAAGTGAATAAAATTAATAGGAAAATAAAGTCATAGATTCGAGGACGAATCTTTTCAAGGAAGGAGGGAATGATGTAAATGCCGAAGACAATGACTTTTTATTTTTTGTAATGTTTAATTAATTTAGGAATTAATGTAACATGCAATTAATCATATGTGATAATTGCGTGATAATGGAGTATTTAATTTTTCTTTTGGGAGTTATGATTTTGAACAGCCACCTAGTTCTATAAATAGGGGTTGAATTGTACTCAAAGGACAACCATTGAATTAGTGAAATTATATTTGGGTTTTACTCTTTTGTGAGAGATGAATTTCTCTTTATAACTTATCAAGGAATTTTTCCTTGTGGCTTTCTCCTAGACTTATTAAGGGTAAATCACCACCCTTGTGGCGTCATATGACTTATCTTCCATCCTTGGAAGTGGCCATCTATCTTTTGGTTAAACTATTTTCATCCTTTTCATTTTCTTGTTTACCCAATTTTCATTGTTTTGTTAACTTATTACCTTCCAACTTAGATAGATCCGCAAAACGAATCCAACCCCTTCGGATTTATATCACGTGTTGTGACAAGAATTTTACTTCCTTCAGCACCATAATTTAGAGGAGTTTGCAATGCTTTCCATTGGTCTCGGTCTTCGTTCCAGACATCATCGAACACTAGAAGAAACTTATTGGTTGCCAACTTTTCTTTGAGTCTTCCTTGAACCATTTCCAAGTTTGAACTATCATCAGTCAACTTAGTGATAGCCTCAAGAATGACTTTTGTTAGAGTGAAAACATCAAATTTATCAGAAACACAAACCCAAGCTTTGATGTCAAATTTTCCCTCCTCCATCCTAGGATCATTGTATGCATGTTGGGCAAGCGTGGTTTTACCCACCCCGCCCATGCCTACAACAGAAAGTATTGATAGTTGGCTATGCTTGTCAGTTTTAGTGTCGGAAGTCAGCCATTTAAGAATCATTTCTTTATCATCATCTCTGCCATAAATAACATTTTCAGCCACTGAAGATGTTGATGGCACTCTATGTGACACTATACTACCTGATCCACATCCAACCCCAAAAATAGTAATTTTCAATCCTAGATCCTCCTTTTGGTTTGAGAGAGATTCTAAGTCATCAAGGACTTCTATAATCCTGGATTCAAAATTGCATACCTTGTTAGCACTGATCTGAGATTCATCATCTTCCAACTCACTTCTTGTTGATTTCATAGTGTATTTCATCTAACAGATCCTCTGTATCAAGCAGCACATCTCTGACATCATCAAGCCATGCTTTCACGTATGCATTATTGAACTGCTTTAACTCTGCATCATCAATCACAGCATTGATGGTTACCAGCTTCCTCTTCAACTTCTTCAGCAACTTGTCATCGAACTTTCTTCCACGAAAGTAGTCCAAAATTTGATGAGAATCCAGCTTGTCAAACAGGACCTGAAGGACAGCACCAAAGAGAGCACCATCAAGCGTTTCTAGCACAGGCATAGCTGGAAAGAAGAAAGGGTTGCGAAAATTGGAAGTGCAGCTTAATTAGGTGAATGAATAGCTCTTTGTGAATGCAGATAGAGAAGAGTTTAAAGTAACAACAGGTAATGAGTGACTGTTTTGTAGAAGATGGGTTTACTTCAATAAAGGTTTGATGACCAACCAGTAGCTGTTGATTCTTCCCGACAGAACAATGCACGTGGGTCTTAATAATATGCATGTGGTGCATATCAAATTTGCTTCAGTTGCTTTATTTGAAAAATACCTACCAACTTCAGTGCATTTAGTCAATCTTGATGGCTAACTCATCAATAATTTGAGCCATAATAATAAAGCACTCAAACATTCTTTTCTTTTCTCTTGTCGTTTTGTTATACTTTTACCAAATCTTTTGCTTTAGTTTATTTGACTCTTATCATCGTGATATGACGGTGACTATACATTGAATATGCCAATTATTCAGTAGAATTTTATATTTGCAAGCTCATAGTTAATTATGGGACATAATATGGGATGTATCAAAAGTGGTCTTACTTTTGAGTAATTTATTCAGCCAAAAGGGTTCACAATAACTGTGATTAATTTGAATGTAGCGTAAAAATATTGTTAATCATTTCATTAACTTTCAATTCCCTCTTTCTTTTTTTAATCAGTCAATTAACACTCCATTTGCCAAAGGAACAAGTAGTGCAGCCTAAACGATTACTTGATAAAACTAATGTTGTAATTTATTACAATTATAATTAATCTTAAATTATTGAAGGAAACTGTTAAAATACGTGAAAAAATGAACAAGGAACCTATTAAAGCATTTAATTTGAAACATACATGTAGAGATAATCAAAATTGAACCAAACCAAGAACTAATGAAAACATCAAAAATAAAATTTGAATTATTTGTTAAATTTTTAAATTGCGTAATTTAGTTTAATTTAAGATTTAAAATTAACCTAAACAAAATCAAACTACATTATTCATCACTCTTATATTTTTTTCTCCAAACAATATTTAGTTTAAAAAATATCACATATTTCATTGTATAAACATAATCATGGGAATAGTGACTCATAACATTACATACTATAATTTCTAATAATTAAATATATGATTTTATTTTCTTCTAATTTTGGAGTGGAGTTAATTTTATTTTTTACTATATTTGAGTTTGTGTGACATACTCTCCACGTGATTCAAGTATCAAAGTGAATATGTGATCGATCCTTTTCTTTTTGCCGAGCCAAAATTACAAGCAACTAAAGCACGTTCTTGATAAAATAGTATACAATTAACTTTTTATTAGTATTAGAAATAACATTAATGAGTAGTGTCTTTCTTCTAAAAATAATAATTTTATTTTATTTACTAAAAATATAATAGCTACTCCCTATGATGAAGAATTTTTTTCTCTTATATAACTAGCATAAAATTTATGTATACCTATGCGTTAGTTAATTATTGGATACTTTCATTAAAAATATCATGTAGAATGAATATTAATGTATTTTAAATTATTAGAAAAGTAAAAATTTGAGAAACTAAAAATCATACAAAGTTTTTGGTATAATTGTATAACTTAATTGATTGGAGATCTTTATTAAAGATATTTTTGAATAAAATATTCAAAATTATTTAGAGGATAAAAAATGCATATCATAAAATTAAAGTAAATATTGAGAAAATAAAATCATACTTAATAAATTGTATAAAAATTAAAATATATTTTAGCATATATATAGTCTCAGATAAATTATATTTATAGTTTATCATACAAATTTCGGAGCTCATAATTATTTATTTATATGTTATAAAATAATTTAAAACTAATGTTATTTATGATATTAGTTATCATATTGAGTTTTATATAAAACTTTTAACATTATTAAATACTCATGAATGATATTATTTTGTAATAAATACATACATAATTAGATTTAAATTAACTTTTCAGTATAGGAATTTATATCACATAATTAAATGTTCTTTAAATATATATATATATATATATATATATATATAAAGATATTGTATATGTTTTTCAGTAAAAAAAATTAAAATTAAAATAATTTTATATGTTCCAAAGTGTAAATAAATATTATGAAACTTTTAATTTGTAATTACATTAAATACTTTGAGAAAAAATTTTAGTATCTATAATGGTATATCTATAACGGTGTTAAATAGTAAAATTAATTTTTATATATTATAATATATTTATAAAAATAATTAATATTATTATATAAATACAAATAAATAAAAAAATACATTATAAAATCACTAATCATAAAGTCAATATATAATTTCTTAATAATAAATTATATATTGTTGAGTTTTTAAGAACTAATTATGGGAAATACTCGGAAAAATAATTTTGTCATTTATAATGATGTCAAGCATAATTATTTCTTATGAGAAATATCGATGGTTTCTTTTACAAAATTTTAAAAATAATTTAATGAAAAAATAAAACATAACTTTTCCTACAAAGAATTATCAATTAAATGGGATTTATCCTCATAAATTAATTTATAACATAGTTAAGTAAGTGATCTAAAATTATTTTAGCATTTTAGTGTATTGAATACATAATTACAATGTTATTACATAAATATCAATAAAAATTAGTATAAAAACTTTTAAATTAAAAGTCAAGACTTATTTTATAATAAATATATTGTCTAACTTATTAAATTAATTTTTAGGATAACAATTACGATCTCATAATTAAATATTATTTAATAAAATATAAAAGATAATAATTTTTATATGTTTTTAAATGAAATTTAATTTTTTTAAAATAATAGAAAATGATTTTATAGGATTTGAAATTATAATTATTAACTTTTAATATAAAATTTGTTAACTGACTCTTGTAGATATTACTTGTAGTGTTTATCATAAAATATTAATTTAACTTAATTTAGGATATTATTTAATAATTATTTTAATTTTTTAAAATTAATTATGACTTATGTATCAAATATTTATGAAAAATTAAAATTATTATATAAGTATTAATAAATAAAATTTAGGTATAAATTTATCAAACATCAATTCAATATATTGTTTGATAATAATAAATTATATATTATTATTTTTTTTAAATGTCAATATGTTAAATTATCAAAACCAAGTTTTGTTAATTATTATTATATAAATATTAATATATAAAATTACCAAACATAAAATCAATATATTGTTTTATAATAATAAATTATATATTATTGAATTTTTAAAATGTAAATGTTAAATTATAAAAGCAAAAATTCATAAAAGTTCCAAGTAAAATTATCTTCCATCAATTGTAGTCATGATTTATTTCATAGAAAATTAGAAATAATCTAATAATAAACTTGAATACAATTTTCCTTAGTAACAATATCAGTGTATCACCTATTTTTTATATAATGCAATCAGCAAATATGAAAATATAATTACAAAAATTGAACATATTAACTATATAAACATATACAATATTCAAATATAAAAAATAATTTAAATTATACAAAAATAAAAAGATAAAAATATATAAAATATATAAGTAATATAATGAGAAGTAATTAAAATAAAAAAGTGAAAAGACAAAAACAATGGACACATGTCCATAAACAAAAAAAAGAAAAAAATTGTAATTTCCTTAATATAAAATATGTAATTTCCTTAATTAAAATTATAAAAATAAAAATAAATATATAAAAATATATAAAATATATAAATATAAAAGAATAAATGAAAATAAGATAACATGAAAAAAGGAAAATAAGACATTAAGAAAAAATAAACTAAAACTAAAAACTTAAACTAAAACTAAGAAAATAAAAGAAGAAGAAATTTAAAAAGTAAAAAAATAAACACATGTCCAATAAAAAGAAGGGGAAAATTTGAAATTTCCCTACCTCTTCTTTTCTTTTATTTATATATATATATATATATATATATATATATATATATTAATTACATATTAAATATTATTCCTTGACCATACTTTTTCAGTTATTCTACGATTTGAATTTTTCTTGAGTTGTTTTGATCTGACAATTCGTCGTTTATTTGTATTTGGGTATCTATAACTTATAAGCATTCGTATGCGGATATATTGAGGATCACCCAGATGCGAACATTTTCATATCACAAGGTAGCTGGAAATAAGAGTGTTAAAGGATCCTCAAGATAAAAGAATTTTCAAAAAAAATTTTAATAAATTTCAACAAACATGTTTTAGAACTCACAAGTATGTTACCATACTTGTCTTAAAGATATTAGCGTTGAAGTTCTAGAAATATTTTGAAAGGCCTAAAAATAAGTTATGATATAAACTGATAATATGTTGGCCTCTATGAGTAACATAACTTATTCTTTTGACTTCTCAAAATATTTCTAGAACTTTTACAATAATATCTCTAAGACATCTGTGGGTAACATATGCTTTCTAATTTCTAACACATTTAAGTGTTGGTTGAAATTTATTAAAATTAAAAAATATTAAAAATATTAGATAAGATATGAGACTCTTTAAAATAATTTTCAATAAATTCCTATGATAAAACAATATGTTTAAAATGGAGTCTCATGCGTTACGTAAAGATAAAAAAAAAATAAAAAATGACTAAGGAGAGTGGACAGGAAATGAAAATAGAGAATTTTCATACTTTAATTCTTGGAAATACATGTTTTTTTCTCCTTAAATTTTAAGAAAATAGATTATTAGAAGAAGAGTAAAACTTACTCTCTAAATAAGTGCATCTCCTCTTTTATATATATATATATATATATATATATATATATATATATATATATATATATATATATATTACTCTCTTTTAAGTCAAACAAAGAAAAAAAAACTTTCTTTTTCTTTATTTAACTTTCCTGCAAATATTAAAATATCATTTTATTTTCTAATTGCTTAACCAGACGGGAGAGTTATGATGGAGGGTGGGAAGAAAAGCTGTGGCTCATCTTTCTTACAATCACGTCGTGGTCGTGGTAGAATTCACCGATTTTCTTCGAATCAATCCAAAGTTTCAACTTTTTGTGAAATGGTCACTCTTTCTTCTAGCAGCGGAAGCAGAGCTTCTAACTCTGTTTTCGCTAATACGCAAGAAGATGATGCTCAACCGTCTTCCAATTTTGTTGGAACATGTCCTTACATGTGCCTAGGTAAGCATATTATAATAAAATTAAATTCAAGAACTTGGCGGTGGGAAGGAGAAGCTTAAGGAGAGGCGGGAGCAATAATGATAGGCGAGAAGGAGAAAGGCTCGCCGAAGATAGGAGTATTAGTAGAGGTAACTTGGCTATATCTTCTTATTTCTTCACGCATTTTCCTTTGGGTTTCAAGGCGAAGGATATGTGGGAAGTTTTCAAGTGTTACGGGAGATTAAGGAGGTTGTCATCCCTAACAAGGTTGATAGGAGGGGAAACATATTTGGCTTTGTGAGATTCTGCAGGGTGGAAGATGAGAGAATGTTAGAGGTGAAGTTGGATAACATCTTCATAGGACAGATGAAGATCTGGGTGAACCAACCTAGGTTCTCTAATAGCCATATTTGTGGGAAGGTCAGGGCCACACCTCTTGGTGGGAAGGAAGATGATAAGGGAAAGGGGAGTACGAATGAAGTGGTAAAAGGTCCAGAGAGAAGGAAGTCCTATGCGGATATTGTTAAAAGTCCAAATAGGTGGTATGGAAGCCATGCAGTAGACGCCAACTTGTTGGAGAAGGAACGCGTTATATGGTTGAGGTGTTGCGGGGTCCTAGCTGAAGCATGGAATATTAAATTTTTCCGGGCTTTAGCATCTTTATTTGGATTGTTTCTGGAGCTAGACGTTGCCACGGAGAGAAAGACGGTGTTAGATGTAGCAAGGATGGCTATAGTGGTACAGGAATATAGGAGATTTGATGAGATCATTCAGGTCCAAATAGAGGAGGAGGTGATGTCTATACACATAGCTGAAAAAAGGAGCCAGGTTTTGAAGAAAGCTTCATAGTCCAGAGCATCTTCAATCTTCTCAGGTAGTAGCTTCCAAGGTCTAAGTATAGAGGACAAAGAGAAGGCCAACGAGGAGTGGCGGAGGTTGGAGGATTTTGAACTGGGGCAAGACGGTACTCTCGATGATCCAGCCAGGTCACACCATGGCCAAGGGGTTAGTGGAAGTCAGGAAATGGCAGTGCAGAGCAGCATGGAAGAAAGAGGGCATAGTGGCTCAGCTGGGTTCCTTTCACCAAAATGGGAACGTACAAGCTGCTAGAGGAAAAAGAAGCGAAATATTTACTTAGATGGAATAGAATCCATTCACGTGCATGGCCAGTTTATGGGTTACCCGTTTAAACCAACAGTCATGAAAGCAGGTGTAGAAAAAAGGTGAATATAGAAAAGGAGAAACGCGAAACCAATGAGGTGCGTTTGGCTTTGGGCCTAGAAGTGAATGAGTCGTGTGAAGGTTTAGGCTTTGACATGGGTGAAGCTCGAAGTATTGAAAGCCATGCCTTGCCCTTTTTAGATCAAAGAAATGGGCTCGAAGAAGGGGAGTTCGTGCCCTATTAGTCTTCGAATGGGAGGGACGAGCAAAGAATATGGTGTTCTCCTTTGTTAGGGGACATCTCAATTTCAAGTGGACCAAGCCAAGACCACCAAAAGGTTGGTGCTATGTTAAATAGTGTTAGTGGGGGACAGTCTAGTCGAACAAAATCTTTTATGCACAAAAAGTCGAGATTTCTCAGATTGGAGGAATGGGAAGGAGGGAGAAAGGTTGGTATTTGGAAGGAGGAGAGGAGGCATAGTTTCGATGAAAGCGAGCTGGCTTCTAAAATGAGGGTGGAAGGTTTTCCTCAACGGAGATCGCCTGTACCCAGTTATCCAACCCAGCAAGTGATGGTAACACATCCCATTAGTGGAGAAGGACCCCTAGGTTATGACCATCAGAGAATTACGATGGACTCAGATAGAATGTGGAATGATATGAAGAATCTGGGGGTAGTGGCAAATCTTCCAGATGATATATACAAGGAGGAAATAAGCAGCATGGAACAAAGAGATTGAGTAGAAAAGGAAGGGACAGAAGGAAGGAATCCAGGTAGGTCCGAATGAAGATCTTATCCATGAATGTGAGGGGCTTCCGAGATAGGGTTAAGCGTCGATGAATAAGGCGTCTCCTTATCTCAAATAAAGTGGATATATGTTTGTTTCAGGAGGCTAAATATTCTTCTATTGCAAGATGGGAGGTTGAGGAGGTTTGGGGGCTGGCAGACTGTGATTGGAGTTTCTTACCTTCAAATAGGCTAAGTGGTGGCTTACTGACAATTTGGAGGAAGGCTTTGATGGATATTAAGTGGCAGATTCGAGGTGATGCTTTCTTAGGGTTGGCTTTCTTCTTATCAGGTACTAATTCCGATGTATGCTTGGTTAATATATACTCTTCTTGCTCTTTGCCTGGTAAACGGAATTATGGGCAGATCTTCTAATGACTAAAAGGGGCTTCCCAGAAATCCAATGGTGTCTTAGAGGATATTTTAATGTCGTGTCCCATAGAAGGGAAGTAGTATGAATCTCAGTCTATCATAGCTCTGGGGAGATGGAAGAATTTTCCTCCTTTATTGGGCATATGGGGGTAGTGGATATACCAACTTTTGGAAAGAATACGCATGGATCTCAACTGATGGAGTAGCTTCTAGCAAGTTAGAACGTTTTCTTATATCTCAAGTTTTGATTGATTATTGGAAGATTGGGTCTCAATGGATAGGGTCCAGGGAGTTATCAGACCATTGTTGTATTCTAACTAAAGTTAACGACTTCTATTGGGAAGCTAAACCTTTCAAATTCTTTGATTATTAGAGCAATCATCCCTTATTCCTCGAGGTAGTAAAAAATTACTGGATGATTCAAAATCCCCAGGGATGGGAGGCTAAAAAATTTTTTGTGAAGCTGAAAGGGCTTAAAAGTGTTTTGAAAGATTGGAGTTCAGAGGTTTGGTATAAGGAGGAGGAAAGGCTGCTGGCTAAGGCCAATGAGTCGGAGGAATTAGATATGAAATTATTACTTGGTGAGATTAATGAAGCTAGTAATAGGAGGATTTTGTGATCAGAATACTGGAATCAAGCCAGAAACAGGGAAAGAGCTATTCTCCAGAAATCTAGAGTTAATTGGGCGGTGTACGAAGATGCCAACTCTAGATACTTTCATAACCTGTTTAAGAAAAGGTGTGCCAAAAACAGTATTAAAGCTGTGCAAACAGAGCAAGGTTGGGTGGAGACAGTGGAAGGTGTAAAAGAAGAGGTAGTGAGGCATTTTAAGGAAGCCCTTGCTAATAAAGGTATATTGAGGCCTACTCTGGATGAGGTTAATTTTAATCAGATATCTGAAGAGGATAATTCCTCCTTAGAAGCTCAATTTTCGAAGGAGGAGATCAAGGCAGTAGTTTTGAATGGTGAGGAAAGGAAAAGTCTAGGTCCAGATGGTGTTGGCCTCCATTTCTATAAGTCTTGCTAGGATATAGTAGGAGATGACCTGGTCAAGGTGGTGTAACAATTCCATGGCTCTGGGAAGCTTCCTAGGGGTATCTCGTCCTCTTTTATTGCATTGGTCCCGAAGATGGCGAACCCAGGTAAGTTATCAACCAGTGCCAAACAACTTTTCTAGTAGGCAGGTCCATCCATGATAGGGTGTTGTACTTTCATTGGGGGATATCACTGGTCGTGCTTAGGAGTGGCAATGGGTTAGGCAGGCACATTTAGTGTCTATTCGTTACCCACTTTGCTATAAAATACTTGTACCTCTACCTGATTAAAACCTGTTGAATATATGTTATAAAAATATTTGCGGGTTTTTTCAATATTCACAAATATCCATGTGAACCCACAAATATTTTTTAAAAATATTTTTTTGAAAAGATATTATTTTTTGCCTTAAGTTTTATGAAACAAATGATTTATTTGTTAAAAAATCTAGAAATAAAATTATACTAGTAAATTTCTACAAGATTAATTAGATCGAAAAGATTAATATAATACATATACAAAATAGTTAATATAAATAGAAAATTTGTTTTACATTACCAACATTTTTATAAAAAATCATTTTATGAATTATTTATTTTTTATAAAAAAATTAACATTGATAACAATAAAATTTAACAATTGATATTTTAAGTTAATTTATTTAATAAATATATTATGTTCTTTATCTTGAGTATGTATAGTATTTTAATAAATATCCGTATCTATGCGTTAAAGAGTGGATAGAAAAAAAAGAAACTCGTACTTATGGGTGGTGGGTAATAAATTGTATATTATAACTTTTTTTAGTTTTAAATTGGAGAGATACTAATCCTATCAACAGAAATCAAACAATGTCTTGGGGACACACACTCGTGTATCACATTTTCAGTCTTTACAGGAGAATTCTGATGACCATCATGCGGTGCAACCAGACTTGAGTGAATGTAGGTCTTTAAATAAATCTTGGACACGACCTATTATCATGCAGGTGGAGTGCAAATAACAGGCTTGCGAGGCGAGCCTAGCTGTGATGTTCCCCAGCTGTGACATTCCCGAGGCGACAAGGTCATGTGCTTTCTGCTCCAAAGGCTTCATAGAACCAGCAACAACAGAATCTGCATGCATAGTAAATAGCAAGAAATGCTCCAAAGGCAATTGCAGATACCATTAAGTATTGCATGACTAGGAAACACACCATTTCAATGAGCAAGTAGAGAAACTACGTGATAATGTGCCTAAAATAAAGCTTTCCAGATGCTCCAAATCGGGTGCCGCTACTTCCCTAGTGGCACCCCATTCGTCTACACCCAAGATATTTTATGCCGGAAATGGGAGAATAAGTCCTAAGGAAGAATTGAAACTTTCACTTCAGTACCAAAAGTTGGGCGAGAGTTTCATACTTGGAGACCCATCTAATGCTAATCAAGAAGTATGTCTACAGGCATGGATTGTTGTTGGTGCGTCCCATCAAACTGTTCATGGTGAAGTTTCCAATTCCGAATCCGAATGCATGACTAATGCAACAACACTCGCAATCAGTTCACACCAATCAAATGACACCTTGATGGATATTGCAGAAATGATTCTGGTGAGAAGGAGGTTTGCTCAAATCAGCTAAGTACACAAGTTCCAAGCTCTTTAGGGGATCTCAAAATAATTCCTATTAATGATTTTTTTAACATAGAATTGCCAGGTGCAGGAGTAATGGATGAAAGATATCACAGATAAGTAACATGTTAGACTACTATTTATGAGAGCCCTCATTTGTAAAGTATGAGGGATGTAGGAGAAGTTGATTGATTTGGCTATACAGGAACAATGGGCTGTTATGGTGAGTTCAATGCTATTTTGCATGAACACAAGAGAGAGGGAGGGTCTTTTTCACCTACATGGGATTTCATCATGGATTTTGTACAAAATAACAACAACCTCCTAGAGATGCAAGTTTCTAAGGTGTTGCTTTTACTTGGAGACAGGGATAATTAATGGAGAGACTTTATAGATTGCTGGTCAACTTACTGTGGTGGTTGCATTACCAACAAGTGATCACATTCCACCTTCCATTCTATAATTCTAACCACGGGTCAATGCTAATTAGTCTGACTTACACATCTTTACCAAATAGGAGGCATAGGCCATTTTGCTTTGTTGCAGCCTGACTTTCTCATCCAAACTTCATGAAGCCTTGCAAAAGTGTGGAATAAGGCAGTGTTTGGGAATATTTTTAAGCATAAGAGGTATCTTATTGAATAGTTGGACAAATTAAACTGACAACCGGCCACAACTAGGTCTACCTTCTGGGAGTAGTGACAAAAATCGAGGAAAATGTACTAACAGGTTCTTAGGGAGGGAAGAACTACTGTGGTTTCAAAGGTCTGGTGCCAAATAGATGTCTTACAGGACAAAAACACTAAATAGGAGGAAGAACTACTCTGGTTTCAAAGGTCCATGGAATCACAACCATTGTAGTAGGAAGAACTGTGTAGAGATGCTGCAGGATACGGATGAGAATTTGATGTTGAACCATACTGATCTTGAACAGTTAATTACTCTTTTCTATGAAACCTTGTATGCTAAAGAGCATTGGTTTCGAGAAGTCAGCCTTCAAGGGGGGGTTCCCAAGACTTTATGTAGAGGATTTAGGTATTTTTAGTATGTCTATTTCTCGTGTATAGATTGAAAGCTATTTTCAACATGAACAATTTCAAGGATGAAGTGGAAGACAAACTTCAAGCACTATTCTATAAATGTAATTGGCATATTGTGGGGATGATTTCTTCAAAATGATTAAAGATGCTTTTGATGACCCAATGAAAATAAGGGTCCTTAATTCAACCCTCATTACCCTAATCACTGAATGCGTTCAATTTTCAAAGACATAGGAGTGTGGTATGTGATTTGTAGGGTCAATTAGTCTGGCACCTCCCTATTGTTGGTACCCTCAAAATCAATTGTGATGCAGCTATGGTTCATATATTCAGGGTAGCGATAGTGGGTTAAATAGTACAGGATCACCAAGGTCACTTTATCTTGGAATTTTCTCACAAGATTCAATTCTCAAATCTAAAAAACTAGATACAACTTCTATGTGTCAACAATGTCTCTAAAGTGAAAGCTATGTTAACAAAAGTGTGGTAGCATTTTTGTAAATAATTTAACGATGTTTGACCAATTATACTTTGACAAAAATGATCCATTTATAATTTTTTAATGTATGTGCCCAAGTTTCAAAACCTCACTTGCACCCAAATAGTTCTCTCTTCTCCGTAGGTTTTCATTTTCTCCATTCTCACTTGTAAGCTACACCGTCACGAGCTACTTTGTCATTGTCGTCATGCCATAAGTTACTTTTATCGTTGACTTTGTCGTGAGCTACATCGATAAAAATACTTGCCATCAAGAACCGTTGGAGTTGCCAAATCTTTAATGGTTGTCAAGGATAAAATAATAGTTTTTTTTCTTTTATTATTATTGGGCAATATAGTGAGAGTATCCACAATGGAAACTCATTTAATGATTCTTAAGTTATTTTTCTAGTTTCATTCCTCAACATTATTTTTAAGAAGTTTATAATTATTTTACTTAAAGTGTGAACTTATTATGAATGCAAATTTGCCCCACATGTTTCATTTAAAAAAGGGAGATCTTAACAATTGCTAAATAACCAATCTTTTATCTTGAATAATGTCTAGGTTATGTAATGAGAATCTTGAAAAGAACAGATTTTAAGGTTAAGAATCATCTTAATTAAGATCATACACTGAAGTTGCTTTAATTGAGTTTTGCCTGAAGTTGCTTTAATTGAGTTTTGCCAGGGGTTCAAGATAGAAAGTTTTATTTAATTGAGTTTTGTTAGAAAATTGACTTTCTTAATCAAGAACAACTTCCTTCCCGTTGGAGAAATTACCATCATCCCTATCATTGATTTGATTTGCTTCCTCTCTCTTAAGGTTCATTGGTAATTGGTCCTCTAATATTTATGAAGGTGTAAGATGATGTAAAATGACATTTTCATCCTTATTCAATAGGGTTATTTCTTGTGTAAGAATACCATCACGTTGCCAAGGAGGGAAGGGGAGAAGGAGAGGTTATAGATTTGAATCCCTCCACTAACAAAAACGAATACATTAATAACTGACATTTGACCTATAAAAAAAACCTTACTTCGAAATTCTTTATCCCCTTTTTCTTTATGTTTGCTAGATATGGAGGAAAAAAAAATGCCTTGGTGACTTAAGATTATGGTTTCTTTGTTACTTCGAAAGTCATTTACTGCATACAATTGAGAGTCCTTTACCTTTAACTACTTCCTCAGAATCAAAACAACATATAACTCCAAGTTAACGTGATAAAAAAATTCAAAATTACCTAAAATTAACAAACCATAAAAAAAGTCTTAAAATAACAACATATATAGCCAAATATGGAAAAACAAAATTCAAACAAGGAACCAGAAAACAAATCCACTTAAAATATTAGTAAACCAAAAGGAAGTTGTGATAAAAACAAGAAGTGCAGCAGAGAAGAGAATTTACTTGTTGCAATACACAGAGAAGAAGAGTGGAGTTAGCCTCTAAATGAAGAAGTGATGTGAAGGCTAAAGAAGTAAAATGGAAGAGAAATTTTAAAGAAAACAGGCACAGATGGAGCCGCCAGAAGTTGAAGAGACCGTCAAAGATGGAGAAATCCTCATTGACATTGAAGGGCTTGAGGTAGTGGGAGAAGGTGAAGTTGGCCAGAGGAGACCAAGAATAGGAAGCGGACGCAGTTGTTGGAATGGGAGCATTGGACTCTACCATATGAGGTCTTACTTCTGATTTTTCACTTTTAGACTTTAGGAGTGTGTTATTTTTGCTATTCCATGGTAATTAAACTTCTTTCGAATAGTAAAAATTTAGAAATTTTTTTAAGAGTTACTAATTTTTTTAAAAAAACTTCTTGAAGTAGTTTTTAAAAAAATATCTTATTTTCAACTATTAGTTATTTCACTTTTATATGTTTACCATTCACTAATTAATGCAGTAATTCTCTTTGATCCCATCATACATCCTCTCTCTCTTTCATTTCTCTTCTTTATTAATATAATTATAATAATTTATAATATAAATATGTAATTATAGAAAATTATAATTTAAATATGTAATTTAAAATTTATATATTTAATTATAAAAATTATAATTTAAATATCAATTATAGTAATTTACTATTTAAATATATATTTACATAAATTTATAATTTAAATATATAATATCAATAATTATAATTTAAATATATAATTAATTTATATAATTATGTGTTATTATTATTTTAAATACATTATTGTTGATTTAATGATACTCTTATTTGTCATTTTACAACTTTGAACTGGTTGATCAACTAGTTTTACCAAACACTTACAACTAGCTTTTCAGCTTTAGATTTTAGCTTTCAGCTAACTTTTTTAGTTTTCAGTTAGATTTTAACTTTAAGCTAACTTTTCAGTTTTCAGCTAGATTTTAACTCTCAACTTACTTTTCAACTTTCAATGTTTTTCAACTAATTTTGCTAAATACAGCCTAAATCTAAAGTATCGGACTTTTACAATTTTCTCTTAAAATCATATAAAGTTTATTTTTGTTATTTCTTTCTCTCTCTTTTTTATTTAAATCAGAATCAAAAGACATTTTCAGATACATAAAGCAAAAAGTTAAAAAATAAAAAAAAAAACAGACAAAATTGGTTTCTACATATTATTTGAATAATAATCAAGTTATTTACTATCAAAATATTATTAACCAGTAATCGGGCCCGAAAATTGGATGAAGAAGCAAGTTATGCAATGGTGTATATAAACTTCTTAACTAGTAAGTGATGAAAATTGTAAATCACCTCCGAATGAGCCTTGTGTGCAACAATATTCTCTAGATGCCTAAATTGCATAATTTGCATAACAACGTGCTTACTATAGGTTTTTTATGTGTTCCCAAACTCTTTTCTCATGTCCAAGTTCTATTTGTCTCTACACCTGAATTGTTCTCTTGGATTATTTGTTGGTGATTTAATTGTTTTGACAAACAGTGTATTTCTATTCTTAAAACTATTACTTATTGCTATGTGCATTCTTTTGTTATCTTGCCTGTTTTAATTATTTTCAAAGTGCTAGCTAGGTCTTATATGCCTTACACATAATTTCTTTCCTTTGACAATGATAAGTGTGTGTTAAATTTGCTGAGAGTTGCAAATGAAGAAACACACATTTCCAAATTAGGATGAATATTTGGAGAATTAGCAAGGCTAATGGATTAAAAAATGTTTTTTATATATATGTTTAATGCAAGATTTTTACAAACACAACCTTACTCATACTTTAATAAAATAGACTCTTTTTCTTTTTATTATGGTAGTTTTCCATTATTCTATTTTCATCTTAATAGACTTTTCTTTATTTATTTCTTTCTTTTTTATTAGATAGATTAGCATTTTCTAAATCCTAATTGTATACAGTTATATACTTGCTTATGATATATTTTAGATCAATTTCTTATATTGAAAGAGTTTAAATTTTCATTTCTAAATAAAAAAAATGAGCCTATAATTTTAATGTTAAGTGTTTAAACGTTTTAATTTTCAACAATTTTATTTATTAAAATTATCCTACAGTTGAAAAATTTAGTTTTTAAAATTAAACTTTCAAATTTAGCAAATTAAGTTTTTATTTCACCTTTTTAAGATTCTAATTAAATCTAAAATTTTTAGAATTCCATAAAAATCTAAAAACTTGACTTCTAAGCACATTCCAACTTTTATGTAGAAAATAAAATTGTATAGTTTACACACATGAACTGATAATGTATTTTGGAAATAATTGGCAAAAATTAATCTATTTAACCACTACCAAAAAAATTAGTTTACAAACATGAATTAATGTGTTCTTCAAGACTCCTATGAGTATTATTTCTAAACTCAAAACTCTTTTAAAATATTTTTATCGGGAGAGAAGGATAGCAGGAAGAGTACTTGGGCTTGAGGGATTTGCATAAATTTAATATGGCTTTACTAGGAAAGTGGAAATGACGATTAATTACAAATAGTGATAGATTGTGGCTTTGTCTTTTGAGATTGAGGTATGAGAATTAGGATGGTTAATGGGAGATAAAAGGCAAAAAGTGCTTGAGTGGTGGAAGGATTTACATTCCATAGAAAGGAAAAGGGCTGAGACAAGAGGGTTGTGGTCTTAGAATGTCCAGTGCCAATTAGGGGATGGTAGTGAAGTTAAGTCTTGGAGGGATAAATGACTAAGGGGAAAGAGTCTCAGTGTTACTTTTCCTCGATTATTTGAACTGTCAGTGGATAAAAACACTAAAGTGAAGGAGATGTAAGAGGGGTTCAATAGAAGTGAAGGTAAAGGAGACAATTATTTTCTTGGGAAGAGGAGAAGGTAAATAAGTTAAGACAATACTTGAATTTCATACGGTTGAGTGGGGGTCTCAAAATGAATGAATTTGGGCTTATTCTTATAATGCCTTATGGTCCCTCAAGTAGTTATCACCTATGGTGTGACTATAAAGTTTTATTATAAAGAGACATTATTATAAACCTTTCAGCGGTGCCGTCCAACCCAATTAAATAAATTTATACTGAAAAGTTATTGCCTATGTGGAAAAACAAGAAAATTGATTATATAGGTCAATTAACATATTTAATAGAAGAAAAAAAATTAGACTCAAAATTCTATTTAATTTGGAACCAGAAGTAGAGAGAAATATTATGTAACATAGTAATACAAGAGATGGTGGTCAACTAAACTTTTCGAATACAACAAAAAAAAAAATCAAAGCAAGCACATTTTTATAAAATAAAATAAACTTATTTTAAATTAATTGTAAAAATTTGTATTCTTTTAAAAAAGTTATAAGAAAACAAAATTAAATATTAGTTTATGATAAGACAACTTTTACTTATGGATTTTTTAATATTTTAAATCCGAACTGTATTATTAAATAGGTACGGGATGAAAAACTTATTTAATGATCCAAAAAAATAAAAGCTTCAAGCTAGTGAGAAAGTTAGAGCTTGGGTTATATATATATATAATTTCAGAGTTGCAATTTCTTATTTGATTTCCAGCGTTAACAAAAAAGTAGGTGTTATTAGTTCCACTCATTTTATTTTATCTTTTCATTTTTAATAAATTGTTATAGACAAGTTTATAAAAAAAACCTAAACGGTTTTTAATAAGTTTTGTATGTTTTATCAGTACAATATTCTTCTATTTTAATAATTGTTTGCCCTTAATCCTCAACGCCAGACTGAGAGAGCATATATAACTCATTAAATAATTTTGTTTTTCAATTATATTAATGGTCAAATCCAGTCTCATTAATTTGTATTATAGTATGTTTGGAATGGAAAATATATTAAAATAATTTATTTATTTAAAAAATTTTAAATACTTTATTAGAAATGTATTTGTTTGGATAAAGTATTTTAGAAAATTTTGAAATGATGTAATTTTTAATAGGTAATTTGGTAGATAAAATATGAGAAATTTCAAATTTTATAAAAAATAAAAGAGTAATTCCATTTCTCTCACTTATGGAAAGTGGACATTCTCGGCTTGCACTCACGAACATTTCTCTACCCTAACATTCATGAACTTTGCTCTCTCTGCTCTTATTCATGAACCTTATAGGTTGGTCTCATTCTTCCTCTCTTTTTCTCTCTTGATCCCTAGCTCTCTCTTCTTCTTCTTCTCGATTTCTCACATAGTATATGTTCTCAATCGTATATCCGTGTTCTCTCTCTTGTGACTTCGCATTTACTGTAGCTAATTTGGATTTTCTAGTGCGTATTCTGTGTTCGCTCTTGATTTGTGTTTAGTGTTTGATTTTATTGATTGTGGTTTTTCAGTAGAGTTTTGTTTTCTCTTGAGTTCATTGATTTGCATGTGATTACATGCAAATCTAGGAGTTGTTTTAGGAGCTGTTAGGTTTTTTAAAATAGCTACTCCAATTAACTTTGAGTCTAATTGGTATACATTATCAGTGTAAAAGATTTTACACTAACTTTTAAAATAATAATGAGTAAAGTGAATACTATTAGTGTAAAAGATTTTACACTAACTTTTAAAATAATAATGAGTAAAGTAATTGAATGTGTGAAAATCTTTACAGTGACAGTGTACACTAGTTAAACTCATTAACTTTTTACCCTCCAGTAATTAATACATTGGCCCCCACTAATTCTCTCTCATCACATTGTATATCATATCTCCTTCATTAATGTAATTATAATAATATATAATATAAATGTATAATTATAGAAAATTATAATTTAAATTTATTTACAGTAATTTATTGTTTAAATATGTAATTACATAAATTCATCATTTAAATATATAATTATAATTTAAATATGTTATATAGATATTTATAATTTAAATATATAACTATAATAATTTATAATTAAAATATATAATTAATTTATACTATTAAAATATGTTATCATTATTTTAAATACTTCATTGTTAATATAATGATTAATGATGCTCTTATTTGTCATTTTACAACTACTTTTTCAGTTTTCAATTAGGTTTTTGACTTTCAGCCAGTTTTTCAGCTTTCAGCTAGTTTTGCCATATACACACTTAGTATCACCCCTCTAGCTAGATTATACAATAAAAGTTATATATGCAAAATAACCAAATAAAATCCAATAAAGAATACAATAATAATAATAATAATAATAAAATATAAAAAATAAAGCAACAAAAAGAAAAGAAAAAAAAATTACAATTGTACAATTTACAAGCAACGGAGAAGTTTTTCAAAACCCTTTGTTCACCTTGAGTCATCCTTTCCTAATTAGTCTTTTCAATAACCACCAATAAGCTTCTATAAATTTTGGGTCTGCAAGATTTTCCTAAAAGAGGTCAAAATCATCGTGATATTTTTTATAGGCATCATCATGATTAAGAATTCAGAAAAAAATATACCAGAAATGTATTTGAATCAAAGGTGGGAGAGTTAAAAAATTTGTTGAAGGAGGAGAAAGATAGCTAGAAGATGAATACAAGATTAGGAGAAAAAGAGAATTTACTTGTTGCTATATCTGAAGTGCATATAAGAAGTATTCTCTCCTTATTCTATTTACAGTTGAAAACCCAATCATGTGACATATAAATAGAAAAAACAGAAAGAAAAATTATTTACCATTATTTACTATCATCGAAAATTGTTTCCCATGGTGAAAGCAACGTAAAAAACTAGTATTGCGTGACTTTTCGTTTCAGCCACAGCCGCTGACACCTCCCTTTTCTTTATCTCTGGGCTGGGTTTTATTTTTAGGGATTTTCAATCCCTTTTGATTCCCTTTTAATGCACACAGGTAGCAATAAGGTGTAGTTTTTTTCCCCTTTTTTTCGATTTTATTAGTTTGTCTTTCTTTTCTCTTCAAGTGACTAATGAGAATGAGCCTATTAGTCCATGCTTTTCTTTAAGTGCAACATTGTCATAGGTCTTTGGTTTATTATTATTATTATTATTATTATTATTATTATTATTATTATTATTATTATTATTATTATTATTATTATTATTATTATTATTATTATTATTATTATTATTATTATTGATTGAAGGAGAATAATAGTCAAAACATTTATGAGATATTATGCACTTAAGTAATAATTCACGTTAAAGTCATGCACATTACATATTGCATCAAATTCTTTGAGTGGGATATTATGGGACTTCTTACAGACCTTATACATTTATGATTAATTTTGAAATTTGACATTTCACTTACTTCTAAATTATAAAATTAAATCTAAAACTTGTTTGTATTACTGACAATATAAGTTACAACGGTAAACTTATCACTTTTCAAACTAGTTATGCTTAATATTTAAATATTTAATAAATCTTGGAAAACCATTTTTTAAAAGAAATTCAAATAAATCTGCACTTTATCTATATCTATAATTTTATTATTATTTTAACCAAATATAAAATGTCATATGCTTTATAATATATGTAATGTAGTAGAAATTTTTAGAAGGAAAATATTATTTAGAGTTAGAGATGGTTCTATTTAATAATGTTATATCATTTAAATCTACATTAACCTTAATATGGGAGTTTTGATGAAGATTGTTGTAATCAACATTCGTTTCTCCTAATGACCTATGTTATACTCAAAGCATATCAGATAATGAGACAAAGAGTTTGGAATACATTAGATTCTATTAAAATTATCTGCTTAGAATAGAAAAACTATATTTATATTATTGTTTAAAAAATATTTTTACATTACTGTTTAAAAAATATATTTACATTATTTTTATTATATAATTGATAAATAAAATTATCATATAATTATTTTTAAGGAACCTAATTGTTGAACTCTAATTAAAATATTAACTATAAATAAAGTTCACTTTGCAGTAAGCCCACTTAATTTTTTCTTATGGTTCTAAGACTTTCTGCTCTTTTATATAAGAGAATGCAGGGAGAGATGACATTATCTTCCCAAATGTGGAAGTTGAAAGTTTTCCATTATCAAATGACTTATTTTTGGTCATTTTTGTTTGAGATGGAACCCAATTTTGGTATGTAAGATGTAGAGATAAATTGTACATTGTTTAGCGAACTTCCTAATGGCACAACAACACTTCAATTAAGGGTGGGCATTGATTGAATTTTAAAAAAATCTAAATCCAATTCCAATATTAACCATTTAAATGGATATTAATTTTATCCATATCCATTTAAATAAATTTGGATTTGAAAAATGGATTTATATTTTTTTTAAAAAAATTGTTTTGGTTTTTTTAAAAAAATAAATTTGGATTTTATAAAATGGATTTGGATTATTTTTTAAATAAATTTGGGTATTCTTTAAAAAAATGGATTTGGATTTTTTAAAATGGACTTGGATTTTTTCAATGGATTTAAAATAATTTTAAAACCAATTTTAACTTTTAGATATTTACTTTGAAGCTACCTAAAACAATCTTTAAGTCCTCTTTAGTCATTAAATTTCTTATTAAATACAAGAAAGTTACTTGTCTCAAACAAAAAAACATGACTTTGACATTAATATCACAAATTTTTCATGAACAATTGAACATAGCTTAGATATTAGTAAAATAAACTTAAACTCATTCATCCTCATCCATAAACAAAGGGTGATCAGAATTAAATACAAAGAAGAATATTACTTTATAACTTTGTCCTTGAAGTTGCAATCTCAAAGTTATAAACTAAATCATAGGCAACATTAGTCTTACTCAAAAATATGTTTCGAAACTACTCTTGAAGAGAAATAGTAATTGATCTCATAACATCTTGCCCAAATATAAACTCTGCAAGAATAAAAATTTCTTGTTACTTAATAAATAGTTTAATTAGAAAATTACTACTAGTATGAATTCTTCATACCTCTGTCAAAACTTTGAAACTCTTCAAAATCATAGTCAAATAATGATGGTAAACGTGTATCTTTGAGCCAATCTTGTACACAAATAAGTGCCTCCACTTTTTGAGGTGATAAGGAACTATGAAATGGATCAAGTACCCATCCTCTTGTGCTAAATGCAGACTCCTACTGTAGAAATAGGAATAGCTAATAGCTCTCGTGCCATGTTTGAAAGTACTGGAAAACGACATGAATCAATCTTGACTTCAACATATTTGCCTTCTCTTCATAAAAAAGTTGTTCAATTATTCATATATCCAATTTTATACTTGGGATCTAACACAACAACAATTAGCAACAACATATTTAATTTGTTCGGATCACCCTAATATTTCTCATATTTATTTTTCATCTTTTTAGCCATTTTAAGTGCAGAGCTACCTTCACTACTCGACTTAATCAAATGGCTAATCCCATTCAAAATTCTTACCACCTCTAACATGTACATGTTACTAGTAACATATGAGGTGTCAGATATATGCAAAGTAGCTTCATAAAAAATACTCAAAAAGGGTAAAATTGACTCAACATATGTCCAATCATCAAAAGAAGGCACTCCTATCCCCTTTCCTAAATCATTAGCATATTTTGTGTCATAAAAGTCAAGCTCCTCAAATGCCTTTTTATGCTTCAAAGAAGCATCCAACATCAAGTAGGTCAAATTCCACTCTGTTTCAACATCCAAACAAATATGACTCTTATATTCAATAGTAGCTTGTTCAGCACATTGTTTAAATGTCATAAATCTAGAAGGAGAAGATCTAATATACTTCATTACAGTACGAATTCTTAAAACAGATTCATCAATCTCTCCTAGCCCACTACTCGTAGTTAAGTTCAATATATGTGCACAACAACGCATATGAATATATTCTCCTTTCAAAACTAAGTCATTTTCTTCAAGTGTTGAAGACTTGTATTATTTGATGTAGCATTGTCAACCGTCAAGCTCAAAACATGATTCAACCCCTATTCATTTAGGCACAACTCAAAAAATTTAGCCATTGCCTCTCCTATGTGGCTTCTTATTTGGCGAAAATTAATTTTTTTTTGCACTTCTAATTATTATCGACAAAGTGAGATGTCAAACACAAATAACTTACATTTTGAAGTGATGTCCATGCATTAGTGGTGAGACAAACCTTTCAACAATGTTGCGAAATAAAATTCTTCAAGTTTGCCTTCTCTATATCCCACAATGTTAGAATTTTACAACATAAGGTATAACATGATCGAAGATTAAATCTTGGTTGCAAAGTTTTTGAATACTTTCTAAAAGCAGGATGCTTTACAAGTCGAAATGGAAGGTCAGCTTGCACAAACAACTTTACCATTTCCATATAACATAGATCTTGGTCAAATTTTACATATGAAGGATAGCTAGTATTTCCATCAAATGTTAAGGAGGATGCTGTTTTTTGCCTTTTATGTGGCTCTTTATTTAGGTGATTTGGACATCTCATCACATGACTACGTATTGAACTTGTTCCCTTCTCATACCGAATAATGGAATCACAATACTTGCATTGAGCTCTCTTATCTATTCAAACTCTAGTCGATTAAAATGATTCCAAGCTTCTAACCAATTTCTCCTTCCATCATAGTGAGGAAGCCTTCCATTTGAAGAGTCAATGATAATTCGTGGAAAAGAAATTGTGTTTTCAGACATATTTCACCTAATCAAATTTGTAAACTATTATATAATACGGAAACTAATAAGAAAAAAAGGTTTAATTGATCAATTAGTTTGATTGCATACACAACTATATCTCTATGCATAATAGAAGAACTAAATTGGGACAAAAGACATAAGTGAAGAAACAAATAGAAGAATCAAAAAGCAATACTGTTTGTTTATAACAAGAAGTTAAGATGACATATATAAGCATCTATAAAAATAGTTCCATGACGAGGTGTGCAGACCATAAAAATAACGAAATCCGATCAAATTTAATACACAATGTAGGGTAATACATAATGAAGGCATAAAAACTTGTGATCTATATACTATATGAAGTAGTATCAATGTGTAATGCAAAATTCAAATACTAATAGTATCCTAATATTAAAATCAAATTGGTAACATCTTTAAATTTAAAGAGGGTAAATAAGGATAACAAACCAAATTATTTCATTTTGAAACAAAATATGTTTAGGCATACTTTCAACATTTTCTTGTGATATAAAATAACAGAAAGTTAGAAAAAATAGGATAAAAGTAATTACCATTCCTGTAGGCGAATGGAAGGGTAATATTATGGGCCCAACTGTATGCAATATATAGCATTTCATAAATTGTAGTCACATTCACATAAAAAATTTCAAAATATTTTAGAAAAGGAAAACAATAAGGATCATTAATTTGTGATAAAAATATTATAAGATTTCAGTCATTCAACTTAAAATATGCATTCAAGAATTTCAGTCATCTAATCTTTATCAACAATCATAAATGCATTAAACATATGAAAATTTATTTGACGGTACAGAATCCATATCCAAAGCATAATTAAAGCATTACATATAATTACTTTTTTATGCTTAATCTTAAGGAGACTGAATCAGAGACAAAAAATTGTGTCATTCATCAACTTAAGTTGGGAAGAAAAATTATCAGTCTCAAATCTTTTTGTGGGACAATCCCATATTAGAGATTAAACAAATTCAATTACCATATTCTTTCTTTCTTTCTTTATTTTATCTTTGTTTACCCCTTTCAAAATGAATGTTTTTGATTGTTCATGCTTTATGAAAGCATTATTCTCTTCTCCCAACCCATAACGCGTCTCACGCGTTTCATTAACCAATTCTAATTTAACTTTTTTCTTTTTATTCGTTCGAAAAAGAACTATAAGAAACAAAAAGAAAAGCTTCTCCAGAACATAACAAGATTTTGAATAAGTTAGATGGAGACAAATAAATTGAATTATCAACATTTACCGCAATCTAAGAGATTGTTATAGGTGTGACAATCTCATGGATGAAATGCCATAAGCAAATGAATAGACATAGAAAAGGCAGGGTGAAGGAAATAAAAATGCAATCATATTTAAGGAGGATTAAATAGAGAAGCAAAAGTTTGATATGCAAGTGATAGAAAGTGGAAGAAGAGATTATTCGGGAATGGTGAGGACGAAAGGGGTGCCAATTTTTCCTTTTGAAAAAGGCCCTGCAACGAAAACGGGCCCAAGTTGGGTTGGTTGAAGTGGCTACATTATTCCAAGAATGAGGAACGGTAACGGAAGAAAACATTGGAGTAGTTTCATGATCTTCTTATTAAACATGCAGTGAGGAAATAGAAAGCGATTATCACATGGAAAATTCCAAACCATTTCACTTGAACTACATAAATATGATAGGAAAATTCAAATTAAAAATTTTTCCAATTCCGATTCTCAAATTATAGCAATCAAAGAAGTAGGAGAAAGGAAAACCAAACAAAAATACTAATTTGAAATTATAGTAATTCCATTTTTTGCAAATAACAATGCTAATCCAAATTACAATAACAAAAGCAGAAATCAAAGAAGAAATTAGGATTCATAAGTAGAGAATTTACGGATCGAACCAAGAAAGCAAGAGAGAAATCAATGAACGAAACAAACCAGGAGAAAGAGTGAGCCACAACCAATGAGGGAAAGAACGAATGAAACAACGAGAGCTCAAACTGAATAAGGGATCGAAGTCTAACGGTTCATGTTTTGGAAAAATTTGGATTAACTCTTTGTTTCGGTTTACGGATCCATGCCTTTTGGATTTTTACTATTTACACTTAAAATTTAAATATGGATTTTGGATTTATTTCCAAATTGAAATTTTGGATAAGGAAGTAGAATTGGATCCATTTAAAATGGATGGGGCCAGATTGGATTTTGAACCAATTTTGGATAATGGATTTTTTTGCCCAACCTTAACTTCAATCACACAAGTACAACTTAGGTGACAATCTTCTACCCCAAAACTTTTTATTCTTTAATTATAAAATAATATAAAAATTTGTTCATTTAAATACTAGACTTGACACTTAGGTAAAATGATTTACATCATGTGATATACACTTATTTTCCAAACAATAATATAACAAAATGTAGACATAAAAGTAAACACATTAGTCTTTAAAAAATTGTCTTTACAAGATTCTCAATTAATAAAGCTCGTAATGAAACTTTAAATAATTCATATATACATGAGGAAAAACTATAAATTAATCATCTCTAGCTCAATGCCACCCCTAATCAAAGGGACCCAATAGAAAGAGGTAAAGAAAATCCACAACTTTATCACCATGATATCATCAAGATCTTGCTCAACTGAAAGTGACATTCAACCCATCAAAATGCAATAACAGGCAACAAGCAGGTGAGAATATATCTCATGCATGTTAAGACACACATAAAGAGAATGAGTAATTAACTAATATGCTACAAATAAACATATAAATTCATTACAAACACATGACAGAGATTATACATCCACGCACATAAATTCGTTCATGCTAATGATGATCATGTAATGTAAGCTCTTGTATACTTTTTGAAGTACATCACTAAATCAGTCCTCTTCTACACTAGTAACACATAGGTACAATCATCTCATTATAAGTTCACCAAAGTGATTCCTCTTCTACGTCAGTAACACATACGTACAATCGTGCAAGGCAAAACAACAAAAAAAGATCTGATATAAGGCACAACAGAATGGGCAATCCTTACAAAATTTCTTCAACTGTCACACTCATGCATGTTTTCTTACGTACACGCTAGAAGTGGTAATTTTCTATGTTAGTAACACATATGTACAACCATCTTACTATAGGTCCACCCAAAGTGAATCGTCTTCTATGCTAGTAACATCTAGGTAAAACTATGCAATGCAAAACAACCAAAGAAGACCTAGTCTAGAGCACCCCACAATAGGAAATCCTTAAAAAAAACTTTCATACTTATATGTGATGTCATCCACAACATAAATCATAATTCCAACATCTAATAATGTCATCACATTCCACCCAAATTGCAGTTGGGACGACATCTCATCAAATACACCTTGACCATAATAATCAACATAAATCATAATATCAACATCTAATCATATCAGTATATTCCACCCTCAACTGCATCTAGGATGACACCTAATCAAGTACACCCTAACCATCATCATTAACACACTATGTGGAAATCAACATCAATAACATACGGTGGGAAAAATCCCCAATTCATACTCCTAAAAACACTTTCAGATATTTAATCATTCACCACAGTCACAATTATAAGATACATCATAATATTTCACACCATTACAATCAACTCCATCACAACTCACACTATTCATTGTTATCTTACTATTTTATTAAATCATGCAGTCTATAGTTGTACTAATGATATGATGGTGGTACAAATTTTGTTAGAAAGAGAATACAATTCCATAAAAATTTTATGTTGATGTCCAGAGTTTATTTGATCATCCATTATTTTTAAAATTACAAACCCTCAATAATTATCTCCAAATCTGACAGCTTGACCTTTACTCATTATTTTATTCCTAACACACAAATATCCTTTTTTACTGATTCCAACTCCAATGGAAAGATAACAGATAAGGATACAACTTTCATGAAGAACAGGAAACCTAATGAGGTTGTTTCGGTCATGTCGCAAAGTTTACAACACACAAACATATGTTTCGTACACTCGATTAGGAACTCAACTTCTAACTCACATACCTCGGTCAATTCTTAACATTTTTAAGTGATTCTTGAGCCTAAACTCTAACCCTAAACGTCTACTTTCTAAAACAATAAACAAAACTAGATTTGGGCAACCACATAGAAAGACATTAGAGAAACACTGAGGTATATTCATACAAAATTTTCAGATAACAAGTATTCAACTTATATAAGGTTCATAAAATATAAGTCTTAGTCCAAACCCTGAAACATTCTACTTCTTTATCTCTAATACTTACAATTGCAGTGATAAACATCCATTTTTCCATCAATCCCCTTAATGGAAGAAAACCTCTAATACGTAACTTCTTTACATATATAGAATAGTTCAATTAATAGAGTAGTCCTTCAACCATCACATTAATTGTTCATATAATTAAAGTTCTATATCATTTAGCAATTAATAATATTCATAGAAATAAACAATATATCAACACAATCAATAAGAATCTAATATTTCTTTTTAACTACTTGCTTCCTAGATAAATTATTCAAATATTAATGATCATGACTATCCAAACAATTAAGATATAACAAATAAAATAGAGAAACAAATTAATCACTGAATAAGATTGAATGATAATGCAAAGTACAAGGGTTAATCACAAAGAGTTTACATTATAACCCTAGAGAAAGAGGATTAGCCAAACATAGGTAATGTATAGCCAAACATCTTAAGAATTAGGGAGAACATTATATAAAAAATTACTATACAGAGCACTATGAATTAACTCAATCCAAAGCTTCCTTATTATTTCTCACCTACCGGTCACTTATCTAACTCTTCATTTGAGTCAAAGCAAGTCCCATTTTTTTCTCATATTCTGGTATTTATAGAAAGGGTTTGGGTATTTTAGCATGGGTATGGTAGAATAAGCACGATTGTGCTTATTTTGGCATCATTCTAGAAATTTAAGTAGCATGGTTGTGCTATTGGCTAGTACAATCGTGCTCAAGGCTATCGAGATCACATCATAGTCGTTCTATGGTAAGCATGATCATGCTCATAACTTTTGAGATTGTAGCATGACCATCCTAAATTAAACATTGTGCTTCTTCTGGTTGAATTTTGGATTGTGTTGACCTAGCACAACTGTGGTATAGTGGACCATGATCGTACTATCCTAGATCTTCAATAATTACTTTGAAAAAACCTTATTTTGCCCTTTTTGCTTCCTATTTCTTAATTACTTGTCTAAAGTGAAAATATACACTAAAAAATGAGTTTTGCCAATAACTATGCAATTTTTTCCTTACAAACAAATATTAAGCATGATAAAAATACGAGGTCAAAAATCGGTTTATTAATGTTTTGATGAATATTAACATAAAACTAACTTTTAAACATAAGCAATTTTTCAAGAATTTTTATTCTTTGATTTTAATTTTATTACTTGTTGGTTTTTTAAGGTATTTATCCATATATAAGAGTTATCATATATGTAAAATTTTTATATTTTAATTTAACTTTTAGTAAAATTATTATTTCAACATGATATTGAATTTTTAATAACATAATGTTTAGTTTTAAATATGTTTCTAACTTTTTTCTATTTTGAGGTAAACTTAAAACCAACTTTATTAATAATAATTATAGTATTATTGAATATTTTATTTTATATTTATAATACAGGATGATTGTTTATAGATTTACTATCATTTTGTAAAAAAATATTTTGTTTAATAAGAAGATTAAGAAAGCAACGTATGTTTAAATGGTAATTTAATTTTTTAAGCATTCTTGTTTTTTGATTTTAATTTTATTACTTGTTGCTTTTTAAGGTATTTATCTATATATAAGAGTTATCATATATGTAAAACTTTATATATGTTAATTTAATTTTTAGTAAAACTATTATTTCAACATAATATTGAATTTTTAATATCATAATGTTTAGTTTTTAATATGTTGCTAACTTTTCTATATTTTGAGTAAACTCAAAACCAACTTTATTAATAATAACTATATTATGATTTTGTTTATATTTATAATATGATGACTGTTTTACTATCATTTTTTAAAAAAACATTTTTTTAAATAAGAAGATTAAGAAAACATTCTCATCTATTCTTAAATGATAATTTTGACTATTTATAAGCAGCAAGGTAGAAATGGTAAAATAGATAGTATTCCATACATAGAGAATTTTGAATATATATAAATATTTGTATTAAACTCTCCCATCCTCATTTAGTCTCTTTCTTTAAAATTGTTGCTCTTACAATAGTCATACCATCCTCCTAAAATATTGAAAAAATATGGAGCATTTGATGTCCATGACAACTTGCAACTCCATTCTATCCCTTAACATATCAATGATCTGAAACATTACATGCTCTTGTAGAGAAATCATTTTGATAAAAGCCAAGAGCCAATTTCTGCAATGAAAAATTATGTACCTTTCCTTATATAGAAAAGCTAATAGAAATAAAATAAAAATTATATTCAAAGAACAATGCCAGAATAGGCATAGAAATAAAATAAAAACTTTATTAAAATATGAAATAATTTGATGTTTTTCACCCTAACATTAATTGACAATCTTTGTTTTTTAACACTATGAAAACTTTTTGTTAACATCATCAAAAGATAGTCATTATTAAAATATGTAACTTGAAGCCAACTACCATTCTTTAGGCTATAAAAATATGCTATTTTTTCCCATCTTCAACAATGAAAAACCTACTTTTTTCTTTGACAATCTTTACTTTAAATATAATGTGATCAACATCTTATATGGTAACTTCATATATAATTTGATTATAAAATTTTAGGCTAAACATATTTGATAGAAAGTATACAAAATTTGAGTGGAAGAATCCGTGTATGTCACATACAAATGTATTTCTCCTCGAAAAATTTGGATGCATTATAACAGGATGGGACATAGAAGGGGAAAACATTATTAACGATGGAGAAAAAATTAATAGGTTGGTGTCATGGAGAGAGGACTTGGGAAGTTATTAATAGGTCGTTATCAATAAAAATTGTTGGAAATGAAAATTATACATTTAAGTCATTGAAGGGAGGAAATGATTAAAGCATTGGGTAGAAAAAAATATGAGACCATTAATAAAACAATTACATTGATATAAATGAAATGTTTACATGATAGTAAAGAGAGAAAATGATTAAATTATAGTAAATGTAATATTATTATGAAGAAGATTAATAGTTGAAATGTTTACATAATATTATGCAGTAGAGTGATAGTACATATTATAGGCCTGTATGCTACATTTTTCATTTGAGTTTTAGGTTGGAGGTTAAGGTTCAGACTTTATATATTTAAGATTAATGTCAATTCAATTTCAGTCCATTTAGCCCATTTATTCACTATCTAGTGTCAATACAAAATATATATATATATATATATATATATATATTATGAATGTATAGCATATGAATTGTGATTGCATTCAAAATATAAGTGTGAAATTAAAATATAACTTCGTTCATTACTTTAGCAATTTCGTCATAATTTTTTTGGCAAATATTAATAAAGTAAATATTTTATTAGGATTTCATTGGTTTGGTTAGGGAATAATTTTATCATTTAATAATTTTAATTATGAAGGATAGATTAGAATATGATATTTTTCACTTAATAATATCATTTTAATTATATTTTTTTTACTAGGATGAGTATGAAAAATGTATTGTAGAAAGAGACTCATAGAAGATATCTGAGGATGTCTTGCTTAGTCATCAATCTGATGATGATGTCTTCTATTGTATTTTTGGATGTATCGACAAAAAAATATAGGTGTTTTGTCTATGTTTAGAGGCTGCAGAATGCAAACCTTCTTCCTCAACTAGTTCATCTAATATCATCTCATCATATGAATATGAGAAAATGAAAACTTGAGTGCAGGTTGGTCTATGTTCACATTTGTTTCATCAGCAGATGACTTATTTTGTGGAGAATTTTTCTCTTGGTTGAAAATCTCAATTAGTGGAAGTTGTTCTCAACATCCTTTTACAAATAATCAACAAAAAGATGATGAATCATATAATGATGTAGATATTTATAATTTATTATATATTATATTTCTCTTTTAGTCGTCAACTATTAGAATTTTTAGAATTGATATAATAGTTATTTTGTAAGACTTATAATGCTAGTTAAAAATTCAAAACTTTTTTATATGTATTTTGAATGTAATTCACTTGGTTATTATATTTTATCTTAATTTATTTTAGTTATTTCTATATTCTCACAGAAAGATTATCAATTAATATAACATTGTATGCATAAAATTATTTGTTATTAATAAGGTAAAACAATTGCTAATTTTTTTCGGGATCAATAGGTATATAGCAAATGTATAACTATCTCTTATCATTAGTAATGAACAATATATTACAAACCATAAAGGAACCCATATATCAAAATAAATTATTGATTTTGCAAAAGAAATTTCATTTCATCACAATTAGTGATATAACATATATCAACTTATTAGATGTTATAGGCAAAAAATATTATTCACTATTTGTGAATTATTTATAGGTTGTTAGAAATTGTGAAAGATATTTTATGACCACAAGAAAAAATGACTTATAGCTACAGACAAAAACTGTTAGTAAATATATAAAGTATTAGGGTTTATAATGAGTTTTCTGTCAACTTTAAAAGGTTATATAACAACAAATAATTGTTTGTCACTATAAGTTTACCTACGAATTTACATTTATACATACACTTACATTTTACAATTACTATAAATAATACTTCTAGTTTCAAATTCCTGTGGGTAAAAAGTCTTATCTTGCACCTATAACCCCTAGATGTAGATAAAAGTCATTAATTTATACCTACAATCTCCAATTGTGGATAAAAGTCATATAATAAAAAAATATATATCTTGCTATAAGTCCTTTGTACATTAAAAATTATTAAATTAAATATATTATATTGTAATTAAATTTTATTAAAATAATATAATTAGTAGAAAAATAATTAAAAATGCTAATTGGATGCCAAAAATGAGTCACTATACAAGGAATTAAAATTAGAGAAGTGGATTTACAACCGAAACCATAAGGTGAATTTCTTCAAAATTTCTTTTAGTCAATTCTTTCAATAAACTTCTCAAAAAGCACATGGAGGAAATAAATGAATCAATGGGGTAAAATTAAGTTATATGTCCTTAAATTTCATTAGAACTATATGGTTTTCTTGTAATTTTAGTTTCTTGAGTCTAGAAAGATGCTGCACAAATAAACTATTCATGTAAAGGTAAACCAATTTTCTGGATAAGGATAAATGAAACTTAAATGAAATAAAATCATTTAAGTCTAGGCTTGTGAGAGCATTTAAAATAATTTTAAATCATCCACCTATAATTGAAGTTTAAAAATGTGAGTAGAACATTGCATATTGACACAATACGTAAATGAGAATAAATAAGTATTTTACCTTCTAATAAAATATTGTAATTTCTAATAAGCAATATACACTACTTGTTATTTCTTTTGAATAATATAAAATCAACATGAATTTCATGGAAATACAACATATTTTTAAAGACAAACATCTCATAGACATTTCTAAAGATTAAACAATTTGACACATGCACTTCTGATTAAACAATTTGAAATATGCAACTAGTGTCAAATTAACTAGGCCATGGATATTCATTATTTAACTAAAATACATTAACTATAATATAATCAAAATGTTAATATTTAACTAAAATACATTAATAGTATAAATCAACATATAATGAGTTTAAGAATATCTATTAACAAATTTAAAAGTTGTTTTTTAGTTAATTAATCATCTGAAGGAATTAAACAATACAAGTTTAATAATAAAAATTATCACAATTACTATTAGTTTGGACTAATCTTTTCTTTCAATAAAAGAATTAATCTAGTATGTGTTTATTTATAAACCTTGTTCATCATATTCTCTTGAACAACAAATGGCAAATATTCCTTTCTATTTCAATGTCGTAATATTTCAACTGTAGGAAAAGTAAGAGCCATTTGGATGTCATAATATTTCAACTATATGGAAAATAAGAGCCATAATACAATATCAGCATAATAGCAAAAGAAAACAACATTTGTATGGAATTTAATGAATTATAAAAAACATTACGATGGAGGTGCAAGAACCCAATCGTCAACAGAAGCAAGCTTGTTATTTACGTTAGTGCCAAATATGGACATATAGAAAGGTTTAACCAGGAACTTGTTTCATGCGATCAGGATACTTTATCCCTTCATTGTTTCTCTTTATTTAAAACATAGAATAAGGAAATTTAAATTAGTATTTACATTCAAATTATGTGAATCAGTGGCTGAAAAAATAGGGAAAATAAAATTATAAGACAATAGGAATATAAAATATACTAACTGATATGAAGGGAATACATAATTTTGACTAGCATTACTGTTGCACCTGTAGTACAAAAAACTTTCTATCAAGACTTAATAATTATAGTTGTAATGATAGAACTGCAGAGAATGAGAAGGATTTATGTGAGAACAAACCAAATTCTAGTGCAAAGTTTCGTCAACCAGAGGATGAAAATCCTAGAGCTAATACAGTGGCAGTTAGGTGAAACCAATAATTGGCTAATTACTCTGGCTGATTAGGTAATTTTGGCATATTACAAGACAAAAATTATAACTTTGTTCTGTAACAATTTTCAAAGGGATGGATTAATTAGCTAAATTTTTAAATCTAAATTCATATACATGAAGCAGATCATTGTTTTGTAACACATCTTGGACAAATAGATTTTAATTATAGTTTCTCCTTCACCTTTCTTCTTATCCTTAAGATGAGAACTATGAAGTTTAACAATAATGCTCCCAAGAATTTTGTACGGATAAAACAAGGTATATTAAAGGGAGTATATATAAAAGATCATATGTTTATCAGAATCATTTTATCACACAAAATTTTGAACAAGGAAAAGCTACGGCAAATGGTCAACATTTAAAACATAAAGATACACACTCGTTCATATAGAACTAAAATGATTCATCCACACTTTTTAAATACAAATGCATCTTGAAACTATATTAAGTCTAACAAGGTATCATTAATAATAACATGAACCTACTAACAAAAAGAAAACAAAACACCCATCCAGATAGATATCAGAAGCACGCTCCTATAACCAACTATAAAAAGAAACAATAGAAAAGAAGAAAAAAGCTAATTGAGGTCATAAAGTAATTGGAAATGTGAAACCTTGGGAGGATAATATAATGAAGCCCTTCAGATAGCAGCATCTTTAGCAACCCTCAGTCACTGGTGTTGCAATGTTTGTTTTCTCCACAATTAAAATCTACACAACATACATTCAAAAGCATTAGAAACATTCAACTATTAGTAAAAAAAAAAAAAAAGAGAAAAAGGGAATCCATGAGTCTACAAGTAACACTTTTAGCTTTCTTACCATGGGTAAACCTTGAGTGATAAGCCCTTAGAAATGTCACAAGAAATTCCCCAATATTTATCTAATTCCAATAAATTTAAAGTTTAAGTTAAACATAAACATAAAGTACCCTATAGAGTCACATTGAATAAGAAAATATCATCTAGAAATTGCAATGATTATTTCTAACATCTATTATATTATAAAAAAAAGTGTTTTGAAATAAAAGAGGGCAACAAAAACTAGCGAGAGATATAATATTCTTTTAAGAAGAAATATAAATTAAATAAAAAATTAGGTCAAAGCTTTCCTCTCCCTAATATAGAAAATAAGGACTAATTCCTTGAAGCAGCCATAGCAAAGCACAAGCATGAAAGTGAAATCAAATATAGAAGAAGTTACCCTTTAATATTATGGAATTTCACTCTATCCTTATACACCACACAACTAAACAAACCAAATGCTACCACATCGACCACATACTGTGCTATTCAGATTCTGCTTCCTACCTTCTTTTGTGTCTCTTCCTTGTTTTCTACGAGTTGTTCAATTCATTGCCTTCACTTTAACATTCTACAAAAACTCCAAAACAAAATTTAAAAATCATAATTTCAAGCTCGAACACCAAATTCGATCAATTAAATCAAGGATTACGATAGCGTGATGAATTAGAAGTGAACCATTAGAATAAAAGGGAGAAGAATAAGGGTTAGACGTAGTGACAATGGCAAAGCCTATGCCAACGCATCAAGGGTTACGTGGAGGTGAAGAGAAAACAAAGCTTTGAGAGTAGTGATACAATGTCGATGGTTATGCAATGGACATTGTTATCTAGCGGCGGAGAGGAGACTTGGAAAAAGAAGAATGAGAGTTTTAATAAAGAACGATTAGAATAAAAGTAATATTTTAAAATCAATTTTAATAATCATATAATCATATACTATAACAATTATTAAATAACCATTCAATAACTTTCTAAAATATTAAATTTCTGCCATCATGTTTTCTTATACCGTTTATAAAGAATAGATGTAAATTCATGTTTTAAAAATTCATTTTTTAGTAGTGCAAAATATCAATGTATTCAATAAAAAATTAAAGAAAATTTATTCTCTAAATAAGTGACACCAAGTGTCTGCAGCTAGAGTCCATGAAAGTATTATAGACACTTCACATTTATAGGTAGAATTTCAAAATATTTTACCTAAACAAGTGTAGATAGAATTTTTTGAACTTTTACCTACACCAACTATTTGTGGTTTGAAATCTTTCTAATTTTACTTATATCTAACCATGTATGTCAATAATATTACCAAAGTTTTACCAACAGGAAACATACATAGTTACAAAAACTATTGGAATTCTACATACACTTAATTATGGTTGTAGGTAAAAATATGTGTATGTATAAGCATGTTTCTTGTAGTGGACGGACGAATATCTAATTTCTCGATATAACCACAAACATTTACAATAATTTATGAAGAATTTTTTGTCACAAATTTTAAGGAATATTTTGTGATGAATATTCAAATTTTCACTGTCTATGACAGAAAGAATCATTTAAAATTTGAGAAGGATTTTTTTCATCATACTTAGCAAAAGGAAAATCATATAAAATACAGTTTTTTTTTATTATTTGTGATGAAATTTAGAAGTTTTGTGACAAACTCAATTTTGTAATTGTTTGTGAGAGAACGAAAATATGCTTTGCTAAAGTTTGTGATATCAAAATTTGTGAGAACTTTTTGTCATTAATAAATTTCTATCACAAATTGCAAGGAATTTTTTGTAATGAATATCCACATTCTCACCGGTTGTGATGGAAAGATTTTTTGTCTATCACACCTAAGGAAAGAAAATTATATAAAATATGGTTTATTTTTTTTTATTATTTGTGATTGAATTTGAAAGTTTTATGATGAACTCAATTTCATCATTTTTTGTGAGAGAACAAAAATATCCTTTACTAATTTTGATTTTCGTAGACCACGAGGATTGCGTTGATGGTGATCAAAATGCGATTCTAATCATAGACAATTTGGAGAAAATGTGAATGATAAGGACATGGTTGGAATCAGAGTGCGCAACAGTGGATCGGAATAAAGTTGATGGAAACTATAGTTTAACAAAATGAGGAATTCGAATGAGATGAAGGGGATTAAAGAGTTGTTCTAAAATAGTGCATATATTACAAAAGTCAAAGTCCCACATTGCTTGGATTAGCTACATGAGAAAGGTTTATATAAAAGCAAGTTAACAAGGGTTGGTAAAGAGGCTTGCTAGAGGGGGAAGTCTTGTACACATGAGTTGGGGTTTCATGGGCCCGTTGTAGTTTGCACCCTCCTATGGATGCGATTAAATGGGCCTTGTGAATCTTTTGTGAATTGTAATATTACAATTGATTTAAAAATAATAATGCTTACCTGTAAGAAAGGAAAATCCTCTTACGTGTATGCTCACGGTGTGACGTGCACACATATAATGCTGACAGAAATTCGTTTACCTCCTACACTATTGTAGGGGATGGTGAAGAACAAGTGTTCCTTAGTGATTCTAGTACTACTCCAGTTTTAGGGAAAAAAAAGGTCCTTTTGAAGCTCACATCTTGGAAGACATTAACTTTAAGTGATATGATACATGTGCTACAAATAAGAGTGAGCTCGGTCTCTATAGCACTGCTAGAGAAGATTAGGGTAAAAGTGACTTTTGAGTATGACAAGATTGTCATGACCAAAAATAATGTATTTTTGGGAAAAGGTTATTGTGATCAAGGTCTCTTTGTACGCAATATTTGTAAATGTGGATTGTGTCATTAGACACAACTTTGAACCTCAACTTTAATAAAAATAATTATTTTATACATCAATGCTTGCCTGTAAGAAAGGAAAATCCTCTCACGTCAGGTTTACTTGGCTAAAAGAAATTATATAATTGTTGCAGTCATTTCTCAAGTAAACATTGTGACAACAGTTAGCAAATGAGTCGTAGACTCTGGGAATACAGCACACATATATGCTGACAGAAATGCGTTTACCTCCTGCACTATTGTAGGGGATGGTGAAGAACAAGTGTTCCTTAGTGATTCTAGTGCTACTCCAGTTTTAGGGAAAGAAAAGGTTCTTTTGAAGCTCACATCTGGACATACATTAACTTTAAGTGATGTGATACATGTGCTAAAAATAAGAGTGAGCTCGGTCTCTATAGCACTGCTAGAGAAGATTGGGGTAAAAGTGGCTTTTGAGTATGACAAGATTGTCATGACCAAAAACAATGTATTTTTGGGAAAAGGTTATTGTGATCAAGGTCTCTTTGTACTCAATATCTCTGAAGTTATTAATGAGAATAAGGAATCTGCTTCTTCTACTTATATGATTGATTCATATGATATATGACATGCTAGATTACGACATGTAAATTCTTCGTATGTTATTAATTTACAATGGCTAGGCCTAATCCACATGCATGATAAACAAGTTAAGAAATGTGAGGTATGCGTAGAACCTTATACAACATGAAACTGAACCTCTTAGTCTTTTTCATTATGATCTTGTTGATTTGAAACAATGTATGTCCAGGAAAGGCAAAAGTTATTTGTAACCTTTATTATGATTTCTCTAGAAATATAAGAGTTTATTTGATTAGACATAAAGATGAAGCATTTAATATGTTTTTATCTTATAAAGCTGAAGTTGAAAATGAATTAAGGAAAAGATAAAAAGGATAAGATCAGATAAGGGTGGTGAATAGACTTTGTTTAATAACTTTTGTGAGAAAGAAGGTATTATACATGAGGTAACCCTATCATATTCCCCTGAGTCTAATGGAGTAGCTGAGAGGAAAAATAGAACCCTTAATGAAATGATGAACGCTTTACTAGTTAGTTCATCTGCATTTGACAGCCTTTGGGGAGAAACCCTTATAGCTACTTGTTTCTTACAGAATAGGATCCTTAATGAGAAAACAAAGAAAGCACCCTGTGAGTTATGGGAAGGATTTACACCTAACCTGAAATACCTTAGAGTGTGGGGGTACCTAGCTAAGTTTATGATACCTAATCCTATGAAAAAAATACGACCTAAGACCTCTTATTATGTTGAACATAGTGCATCCTATAGGTTATGTTGAACATAGTGCAGCCTATAGGTTTATTGTTATTAAGAGTAATGTACTTGATTGCAATACTATCATAGAGACTAAGAATGTTGAATTCTTTGAGGACATTTTCCCTTTGAAAACTAGTATATCTGCTATCTCTAGTGATAGTACTATAGTTGAGTAATCAATTGAAACTATAGATAACCTATGCTTGAGGACTTAAGGCATAATAATAGACAAAGGATAGACAAACCTTTTTGTGATGATTTTTACACATATCTACTTTGAGATGCACATCTTTGGTAACAAGATATTACGATTGAGATTGATTTTATAAATAAGAATAATACTCAGAGCCTAGTAGACTTGCCTAAGAGTGCAAAACAAATTGGTTGTAAATGGATCCTTAAGAGAAAGTATAATCATGATGGTTTTCTAGATATATATAAGGTAGATTAGTAGCTAATGGGTTTACTCAAAAGGAGAATATAGATTATTTTAATACCTTTGTGCCTGTTACTAGGATTTTCTTTATTAGAATTTTGATAGCATTAGCATCTATTCACAAATTAGTGATTTATCAAATGGATGTTAAGACAACTTTCTTGAATGGCGATTTAGAGGAAAGAGATTTATATGACCTAACCTGAGGGATGTGTGATTCCTGGTCAAGAGAACAAAGTGTGTAAACTCTTAAAATCCCTATATGGTTTAAAATAGACACCTAAATAATGGCATGAAAAATTTAATGAGACTGTAATTGTTAATGACTTTTGCTATAGTGATGTCGATAGATGTGTGTACACTAAACTTGTGAATGGTGAATGTTTCATTATATGTTTGTATGTGGATGACATGTTAATTTTTGGTACATGCAATGATATAGTTTTTAAAACTAAATTCTTTTTAGGATCCAAATTTGATATGAAAGACATGGGTGAGGCAAGTGTAATTCTAGGAGTTAAAGTCATAAGGAAGAGAGATAATATAATTCTATCCCAAGAATATTATGTGGAGAAACTTCTTAGGAAGTTTGATTATTATGATTATAGAGGAAAACCAATTTCTCAAACTCAATATGCCCAGATTATTGGGAGCTTACTACACTTGATGAATTTCTCAATACCGGATATAGGCTATGCAGTACGTAGATTGAGTAGATACACTCATAAATTCCAATAAAGATGATTGGGGAAGCACTTGCTAGACTCATGAGGTATCTGAGAGGTACCATGGTCTATGGTATTCAATACAATGGATTTGCCTCTATACTAGAAGGGTTACAGTGATGCTAATTGGATCTCTAATTCATATGAGACAAAATTCACTAGTGACTATGTATTTACACTTGGTTCTTATTTTTTGAATTTTAGGTTGTATTTACTACTTTCTTTCAAACTTAAATGGTTCAATCAATGCAAATAATAAAAGTGGTGACTTTTTGCAAGAAATATGGGCTAGTGAAATTGCAATAAATTTATTAGTAGATAGAAAATAAATATTTAACAATATATATTAATTATTTTTATTTTTCCAATTAATGTTGTCTTAAAAACTTTTGGCATATTATATTGATATTAAAAACTTCTTTTTCCTTTGCCCTAATTTTGATTCTCATTCCCTCTTTTCTCTTTTGATTGGGGTCGACGATGGAAAATTATGGAGATGCAGGTCGCGATAGATATTTTGGGTACTTGTTTAGAATTATTTTCACTTCATCTGTCTATGTTATTTCTTATTTTAACCTAACTAAAACAATTTTCAGTCTTATGTATGTTCGTCGTTATTATCATCGTCATCGACTGGGGTACTTATTTACATTCTTCGTTTAGTTTTATTTCTTTGTTCTTTCTTCTTTTAACTTGAACAATTTTCAGTATTACGTTTGGTCGTCAATATCTTAGCCGTCAATCATTTCCCAGGACTCCACCACAAATGGGTGAATTGATTACACACCAGGTGATTATTTCCTTCTTTAATAAATATGAATTAATTTTATTGCATATAAATGTCAAAAATTAGGTTTTGCTTTATAAATAATAAAATGCAATTTGTCATCTTAGTATCATGAATTCATAATTTTTGTGCCCCTAAGATTTGAGAGAATTTGTCCCCTAATTTTAAGAAGTGATGATTTTTTCTACTCTATTAAATTCTACATGTTGACTATCTGCATATAAATGTTAACCAACTAATACAACAAGTTTATATGTAAGTAAAATGAATGTTGAAAGTCAGTTGATGCAAATTGACAGAATAACCAAAATCTTTAAATTTAAGGAAGTTGTAACAAAATACCTCAATTAAATTTCAAGATACCAAAATTTGAAATAAGTCTTGACATAAATAAGCGAACATTTGGTATATATAGTTTTACGGGATAGCATTAAGATATAATTTTCTATGGTTGGTAAACAAAATGAAGAAAATTTCCTTTTTCTGTAGTCAATGAATCCATTGATATGCTTGGAGAGAATGGTAAATGAGAGGGTATGCATGATTGTTGAAAGGGTTTTATTTTTTATGCTAGTGTATTTTTATTAAGGAGTTTCGAAGCTTATGGATTTTGTAAAAGAATTGGGCACCTTAGTACTCTTTTAAAGTATATTTTTATCTTTAATTTTTTTATAGGTAAATATTAATGATTATTGTGTTAATTTTGTTGGCAGATTGATTCGAATCCGTGACTACTTTACTTTACTAAATCTTGTAACTTGTTGTCTTTGGTTGATATAAAAAACATTAAGATATAGTATTTTTTTATGCGTGACACACAAACTCAAACTGAGATAGGGTTTATGGCATGAGATTGAGTGTATATTATTATTATTATCACCATTGTTATCATTATTATTACTATCACCAATAAAAGTGATAGCGATAAGAACAATGATGACAATAATAGATTAATATTAAAAACCTAATTAGTGTTCTTTAAATATAAGAACTTTGCACATAATATACATTAAAATTGGCATTAAAAATTAGATTTCAATTATTGTTAATGTTCCACGACACACGATAGGAAAATCTATTTAATGATTTAAATTTATATGTAGAATCAGTAAATATTCACGTGAAAGTAATTATTTATTGAAACTTAGATATTTAAATAATGAAAACTAAAATAAAAATTTTGCACCCTTTGTAAGTTTTTAGATAATCCCTGATAATATAGCTTGCAATAATGGATTGTCTGATCGTAACAATCAGCTATTAAAATTTATCATTTAACATAAACATATTTTGCTTATACTTAAAATTGCCTAATTCAAATTTGATTGTGACCTTGTCTTATTTAGCAAAAAAAAGTTGTTAATTTTAATTTCAAAATATTTTTTATTAACTTTTAATTAATGTGATTTTATTTCAAGTGGTTGAAAGACATGTTTAAATATGTTTCATTTCTTACTATTATTATTTTCTTTTTCTTTTTAATTAATTTACAAAAATTTCTATACCTGTTTTTAAAACAATTTCCTATTTTAAAATGTTCGTATAAGAAATAATAAAAATAGGAATATATTTCTCTAAATCCTTTTTTAGTTTTTTTCATTTGGTGTATATTGAAGAAAAGACATTGAAAAGAAAATAACAATTTTTAAAATAAAAATTAAATATATAAATAATTAACGGTAAAAACAGAAATAAACGGACCCTAAATTAATTAACTACCAATTCGATTTGTCGGATTTTTTTCTGCTCGCTGTCACCATTTTAATATTTTAAGGGTTATACAGTAAATGTTGCTGGGGCTTATAACAAATTTCAGAATTTGTTCATTTATTTTCTTGAATATGGAGATTACCTAGGGAGAATGATTTGTCAACACTACGTTTTTAGGTTGAGAAACTTATTTTTTAATAATGATAAATTTTATTTACCCAATGAATTGGTTAAAATGTTTAAGTAAATTAATTTAAAAAATAATTTCTATGTTCACTTGTATGTGAAAAATACCTAATAACAAAAATTTTAATAATCAACAGAAGAAAAATACAGCTTAAGTAATCGTGAAAAACATGTTGGAATAAAATTATAGTAAAAAAGAAAATATTTGAAAAATGTCACTTGTATATCTTGATGACTTCTTATTTTATGCCTATGAAACATAGTTTAGGACATTATTCAAATTTATAATAGTGGCTCCTCTTAAAGCAATAGTTCAGATTTTGCCAATACAAATATAATCTAACAACTACATATGCCTTTCTAGAAATACAAGTCTATTCACACACTCTTGGTAATTCTAGATGCTATTTTAGAAGTATCTTCTAAATAGAATTTTTATGAGATGCTTCTAGACTTTGAATTTATTATATCTCCTAGAATTTGGTTTTCTTGTTTCAATAAGCCTAAAATTAAGTTTATATAACACTCCTATTAAACTTGATTTTGTTATTCGAAGGATACTTCTCAACTTGGTGAAATCTTCTTTCTTAAGTTAAAATATTTGTCTTCTTTTCCCTTGATTTCATAACCTTGAGGTTGTTCAATGTAGACTTGTTCTTCAAAGATTTCATTGAGAAGACATATTTCATGTCTATTTTATATATCATCCAATTATTTTGAGTTGCTAATGAAATAATTAATCTAACAATTTCTAGCTGAACAACGGAATCAAATAACTCATCATAATCAATACCAGCTCTTTGATTATAGCCTTTTGCCAACAATCATGCCTTATATCTTTCCACTTCTCCTTGAGCATTCTTTTAAGCTTTATACACTCATTTCACACCAATTTCTTCGTGTCCTTTTGGAAGAGAAACTAGTTCCCATGTATTGTTCTTGTTTATTGCTTTGATTTCTTCCTCCATAATGTTTTTCTAATTCTTGTTTTCTATTGCTTCTTGGAAGTTTATGGACTCATAATTAGCAAATAGGAAAAAGAGAATGAGATTATGTTGATTTTTAGTTACCTCATAAAGTTCTTGTTAACTCATGAAGCATAAAATTCTTTCATTTGAACTATCCTCATCTTGAGTATTTTGTGAAACCGCTGGGTTAGGCACATCCTCTCTTGCTTGTTCTATCATTGATTGTTGTATGTTCTCTTCTTCAAAACATGGAAAGACTTTATTTTCATCACTTGATCCCAAATCTAATTCTCCTTCTTCATTAAAAATAATATCTCGACTTATTATTGTATTTCTTGTATTTGGATGACAGAACTTATAGCCTTTGGAATTAGAGTCATAACTAATGAAAATTTATTTCTCACTTTTGTCATCCAACTTGATTATTTTCTCATCTGGTAGGTGCACATGAGCACTTCTTCCAAAGACTCTTAGATAAGAAATGTCAGGTTTCCTTCCACTTCATTATTTTTGTGGTGTTTTTCTCCATACACTTCTTGTTAGAGATCGATTGGAAAGATAAACTTCACAAGAAATTGCTTCTACAAAAAACTCCTTTGGAAGTCTCTTACTTTTAACCATGTTCTTTGTCATGTTTAGAATTGTTTCATTATTCCTTTCTCCTACTCCATTTTGTTGAATAGATCTTGGCACTATTAAGGGTCATTGAATTACTTGGTTTTCTCAATACTTTTGGAATTCATTTGATGTGAACTTTTCTCCATGATAAGATTCCATTGTTTGGTCTCAAGACCACTTTCTTTCTGATGAAAATTGATGCAAATTCTAGAATTATGTGGATAATTACATCTAGACAAAAAACTCTAGAATAATGTATGATATATCTAGAATGGTTGTATTGAAGCCTACAAATAGGTCATCTACCCAACATTTGTAATCAATCTGAAACTAGTAAGCCATTTTCCATTCAAAGTTATTCCACCTATTTCTCTAAGTTAACTTTCCTTTCAACTAAGTCTATGCTACAAATTGGTCTCCCTATCCTTTCTACCAATCAATGAAGCTTATTTTATAATTCTAAAATTATCGATGCCATCAAATCTATGTTCGATCATCTACTTGCATAGAAACATTACCTCATTATCTCCAAAAATTCTCCCAATATCTTACCCACTTCCAAAAAAAAATTCTAACCAATGGTTAACACCATTCAACCATCATTTATCCCTATTCCCATTTTTAATGGTGAAAATTATGATTTCTAGAGTACAAGAATGAATACATATTTCACTGTCCAATTGTGACAATGATTGAGCAAACAAAAGATCTATCTACCTTATAAGTGACATAACTAATAGGGTCATTTGAAGGCATGATAAAGACGCAGTAGTAAATTCCTTCAATCAAAGCTTAAATTATGGTCTCAAGGCAAAAGAAATGTAGAAAAAAGAAATAAGGAAGAAACTTCTAGAAATAAAGAGAACTCTAGAAATTTCTTAAAAAATTATAAGAATGAATATTCTTTATGTGGCATTTTGCAAGAGAACAAATCATGTTGAGAATGACTGTCAATATCATGGAAAGCCACAATGTCGTCACTACAATAAATTCGAACAAGTGGAGAAGCATTACCACAACAAAATAAGCATCAAGCCAAGTTTTCTAAAGAGCATGATCGAAACCAACATCTTTTCTATGCTACCCAAGACTCCAGTAGTGAAACAGGTGGAAATCGGTAATTGGATAGTGGTTGTAGCAATCATATGGCCCAAGATGCAAGCATCTTGGGCGATATTAATGAATCTGTCAAAGTGAAAGTTTAAATGGGGAATGGTACTATCATTGAGTTAAAATGAAAAGGCATCATTATGGTGCACACAAAGAAAGGTATGAGACTTATTACTAACATCTTACTAGTTCCCAACCTCAAAAAATCTCTTAAGCATTGGCCAAATGATAGAAAAAGGCTACAATGTCCACTTTGAAGGAGACATATCTAGAATATATGAATAATAAAAGGCTAGAGATTGATTAAGTAAGGGGAACATAAGTTTCACAATAAGCTTAAGACAAAGGTATAATATTGCCATGAAAGCAGAAGTCGATGACTCATGTCTTTGGCATCAAAGGGTAGACCACTTCAATACCCATGCCTTGAAGTTGTTATTATTTAAAGAATATGATGAGAGATCTCCTATGCCTAAGAGAGAATAGTGAAGCCTGTGAAGGATGTCTCCTTAGCAAGCAACATTAACTATAATTTTCAACAAGAAAGGCATGGAGAGCAAAAGACTTAATAGAGGTAATCCATACACATATTTGTGGACCAATGTGGATGCCATCACTTTATAACAATAGGTATTTCACTCTCTTTATAAATGATTTTTCTAGAATAACTTGGGTTTACTTCATAAAAGCAAAATTAGAAGTCTTTGGAATTTTTCAAAAGTTTAAAGCCCTTGTTGAAAAACAAAATAGGAAATAGATAAAAGTACTAAGAAGTGATCATGGTAAAGAATACACATCCCATGAGTTTGATAAATACTATGAAGATGAAGGCATTGAGCCATAACTTACATTTGCATATTCTCCGCAACAAAATGGAGCATTTGAGAGGAAAAACCACATAGTAATGGAGATGGCTAGATCGATGACGAAAGAGAAAGGATTACCAAACACCTTTTGGGTTGAAGCAGTCTATACTGCTATCTACATACTTAATAGATGTCTGACCAAAGTAGTTCAAAATAAGACTCCAATTGAAGCTTGGAGTGGGGAAATACCATCAGCAAAGCACCTAAGGGTATTGAGATCTATTTGCTACATACACTTTCCAAAAGAAAAAAAGGCATAAGTTAGAAGGCAAAACTATATGAGGTCTTTTCTTGGGGTATAACATACAGTCAAAAGGCTACCAAGTTTACAACTTGCAAACCAAGAAGCTCACTATTAGTCGAGATGTTGAAGTCAATATAAATGCTACTTGAAATTGGAATGATGAGAAAATAGAGAGAAACATTTCTATACCAATGCAGCAACCTCAAGGAGTTGAACAAACTACATAAGTCCCAAGTGAGCTTCATTCTCCTTCACAACAACAAACTTCATTATCAAAGTCTATTCTAAGATAAGTTAGATCTTTGGTGGACATATATGAAACCTATAACTTGGTCATACTTGAACCAAACAACTATGAAGAGGCATAAAAGAAACATGGGTCAAGGCTATGGAATAAGATAAAAATGATTAAGAAAAATAACACATGGAAGCTAGTAGACTATCCAAAAGACAAGGATATCATCGGGGTAAAATGAGTTTATATGACAAAGCTCAATCCCGATGACACTATACAAAAGTAGAAAGCTAGGTTGGTAGCTAAGGGCTATTCACAATAACCTGGAATAGATTTCAAAGAGACATTTTCCCTAGTAGCTCACTTAGATACCATTAGAACTTTAATAGCTCTTGCTACACAAAAAGGCTGGAACATCTACTAGTTAGATGTCAAGTCCATTTTTCTCAATGAATTATTACAGGAAGAGATTTATATGGAGCAACCGCAAGGCTTTGTGAGCAAAGGCAATGAAGACAAAATGTTATGATTTAGAAAAGCTTTATATTGTTTGAAGCAAGCTTCTCGAGCATAGTACAGTAGAATAGATCAGTACTTCACTGATCAAGGATTCAGAAGGAGTAAGAGTAAGTCAACACTATACATTAAGACCCAAGTTCAATATGACACTCTCATTGTCTCCTTGTATGTAGATGATCTTATCTACATTGGGAACAATATAAAGATGATGACAGAATACAAAGAAGACATGATGAAGACATTTAAAATGACTAACCTTGGATTGATGAACTACTTTCTTGGTAATAAAGTAAGTCAAAAGGAAGAAGGGATATTCATCTGTCAAAAGAAATATATCAAAGTTCTACTGAAGAAGTTCAACATGAATGGTTGCAAGACTATCACTACTTCGATTGTAACAAATGAGAAACTACAAAAAGATGTTGGAGCACTAAAAGATAATGTATCTCGCTATAGAAGTCTGATTGGGAGCTTACTATATTTAACAGTCACACGACCTGAAATTGTGTATGTTGTAAGCCTTCTGTTAAGGTTTATACAAAGCCCAAGCCAGATTCACTCTGCAGTAGCTAAAAGGATTCTCAAATATTTAAAAGGCACAAAAGAGTTTGGTATATGGTATAAAACAATTAGCAATTCAAGTTTGCTTGGGTACACCGACAATGATTGAGCAGGTTTGATAAATGACATAAAGAGCACCTTCGGCTATACCTTCTCACTCAGATTGAAAATATTTTCTTGGGCATCAAACAAACAAGACATGGTTGCACAAATAAATTATAGAGGCAGCAGCTAAAATGTTTCCTAAGTAAGGTGCCTTCGAATTATAGATTAACATCCTTACAATTTTGTATTTCTTATATACAAAAATGTTTCCTCAGTCTTCACAAAGGATATTAGATTAATTTATACTTGGTCTTCTGGAGGCCAACCATTTCGAAATTATATAAAAAAGATGTGTATAAAATTTAGGCGTTTAATTAAAGGATAAGTTATTTTAGAAGACAAACTATTGAAGTTACTTTCACAATGGAGAAAATAGAATAAACCAACTTAAGGACACATGTTTAATTGTTTTCAATATTTCTAGTAAATAAATATGTTTGAAAGAATATGAATAAATAGAAAACTATAGTCAGATTGAATCGATCTTTTAAGTGCCTTACTTTAAATAAACAATAATACTTTTTCAAATTTGACATAAAATATTTCAAGATTTCAATTTTGAGTGGAGAATTGCATTAACAAAACGAATAAATCTTTTGTATTTTACAGGATGTTGTACTTCCATCCATGTTCTTTTTTAGTGTTTGAAATTATCCTTACTACATATTGACATGCTATAATTTCGTGTCCCCAAATTTTCACAGATCTGATAATGATACTCTTGTACACATACATACATATACATACGTGTATATATATATATATATATATATATATATATATATATATATATATATATATATATATATATATATATATATATATATATATATATATATATATATATATATATATATATATATATATATTAAAAAAAAGCTTAGTTAGATTTAGTAACTTCTTTGAAGGATTAAATTGTTGGGATATTTGAAATGTCAGAAGGCATTTGAGTATGAGTGTTCATGTAACTTATTTCAAGTAAACATAAGATTAAACAACATTCTAAAATATGATTGGTGTAATTAAAAAAATAACCAACCATGCATGTTTTATACTTTCTCTAGACTTAAATAAGGAATTGGGAGGTTGAGTAATATATAAGTGAGAAAAACCCATAACCTAATGCCTTAAGATTTTGGGTTGAAGGTTGTGTCATATTCTCTTATATATGAGTTCGTATCTCATAGTTCTACATTTCCCCAGTCGTTAACCTCCTTTTAGCCCTCCCAGTTTGTCCCTATGTCAATAGTGTAATATAAAGTCATAAAAGTACAAATTAATATTATTCTTTTATCCTCAAAATTGATAATCATCAAGGGAGCACATGAATTTGGTATTTTAACTAATACAGTTCTTTTATTTCTATAATTTTGGCAAAATTTAAATGTTGTGCTCTCCCAATAAAAGTACCTACATTTATATACTATGCATTCGTCCATTTAAATGATCTTCTTGGTAAACAATGATGATTTTTCTTGTAGTTCCAGTCAGTGGATGAATTTTTTTATTTTATATAAGTGACAGTGGATCAAATTAACATGCCACTAAGACCAAACAGTTAATTATAGCTTCTCAATTTAGAAGTAGCACATTATGTTTGTATATTCAATTTTATAGTGCAAATGAATTGATCGATCAATTAAATATAATTTTCATTTGCCCTAACTTTCTCCTCGTTTTCTATTTTGGGTAGCCACCTAGAATGATTGATGATGATATTAACGAAGAAGACATGGAGAGGGAAGAGGAGGTCTATTCTGAAGCAAAAGTTGTCAATAAGGGAAAGAAGAAGATTCATGAAAAAGAGGATGAGAAAATCCAGGTAATTTTTCACCCCAAATTTGGAACCATTGTTAACAAAATTGTTGGTTAGGAATGTGTGCCTTCACAAGAGGACCTTCATCTCTTTCGGCAATATCTAGATGTTGTACAAAAGCGGTTTCAACATTTGCTTCTTCTTTTTTTTTTTTTCTTTTTAATTACTTTGAAATACTTTTGAACTTGCTCAGGAAATTAAGGATTATTTTTCTATACTTTCTCTATTTTGTATTTTTAGTGCTTCATTAAAAAATTTACTTGTCTTAATTCTCGAAATTATTCTATATAAACATGTTTTATCTTCGTTGTCACGTAATAACGTTAACTAATAGCACCAAAATTAATTCGTAATATAATAACATTATATCAATACATCATCTAAAAATATGACAAAATTAAGGAATCAGATATAATATTTTTATAATTTGTATTTTTAATTATTCAAAAATTAAGGATCCGCAGGATAGTACACCGTATACATGGAATTGTGTGTATTAATTAGGTCAACAATTTAATTTATCACCACATTAACATTTTTTACAAATATTGAATGATAAGTTAATAGATGAATAAAATCTAAGTGACTAAGCATTTTGTAATCTTCGATTTATCTGGATTTGACACACCTTGTGTCCAAAACTTTGCTCTTTATTATTAATTTCACTTTTTGAAAAATTGCATAATTTTCAAAAACTAAAATAGTAAAATTGAAAATGGAGGATCAACATTGTTGATTGATTCTTTTAGAAGACTTAAATGTGCAACTAAACCTAATTTTGATTAAACTAACTTTTTTTTAATATAACAAAAGACTTATATAATTTCCAACTAAATGGTGTCAGCAATACATTTAGATACAAGGTACAAATATTGGACTAACTTGAAAAATAGAAGTCCTTACTAAAGCATTAGCTACTGAATTTGCTTGTTGCTTCAAAAAACCATAGATAAGCATTCCAAATTCAAACCTATTGACAAAATGCATCAATGTGACATGCATGTGCTACCCTCTTGCTATCCACTTCTACAATAGCATCTCATTTTACCTCTTATCTTTTCCACTGCAAATGAAGACAGAAGTGCCAAAGCCTTAAACTAACTTATAAAAACTACTTAAAATAAGAGATATAAAGTGTGGATTGGTTAAAAAAAGAAAAATGAAAAAAATTTGTAGGTTAGATCTCACTGCTAACAAATACTAATATTATTAACAATACTAACATTTATTCTATTATAAAAACTAGTCAAAAAAATTCATAATCTTAGTTTGGTTTTTTGTTAATTTGTTGAAATTAAAACGCTCAATAAGACGAGTAACTTAAGGATTCCGTTAGGGTATTTGGAATCTAAGAGGTGTACTTCTCAAGCTTACTAGCCTAGCTATTTAGCTCAAACAACAGGGTTCTTGTATTTGTCACATCTCAAGTAATTATAATATAAAAATTCAGAGCAATCAGATTTTTTATGATATTAATATGATTAATGGAGCACAGTTTGGTATTTAATTTTACTTAAATTTTTTATTTCTTATAATCATGGTTTTAAATTGTGATTACTATCATTGCAGTTGTCGACGTCACAACTATTGTAGTTATGGCCATTAGGACTGATCATGTGGATTGCAGCTATGAAATTATTATATGTTTATCTTGCATTTAAAATTAAAGTTTATAACCATTCTAATTATCGTTATATACTTTTTATCCATAAGATAACATAACTTTTGTTCATTTTAAGATTTAGTATTACAATATTTATAATAGCAAATTATTTATTCTAAATACTAAGAAGTTTAAAATAGAATATTATAATATAAATTAATTATTTTTTATAAAAAAGTGTAATGGAACAATTTTAAGATTCTGTCACTACTCCATTGTAGTTCTATTGCGAACATGTTGCAAGATGGGTTGTGGTATTTTATATAATTTAAAATCACACCAAAATTGTGGGGACGAAGCGGTTGTGGCCACCCCTGCAACACTCAGAATTGCATTTGAAGACTACAATTTAAAACTATGCTTATGGTTTTGACAAAATTAACATATGCAATGTCTCCCCAATAAAAGTATCATGCATTTATATACTATGCATATATTTGTCTACTTAAACCATCTTATTTAATAAACAACAATGATTTTCCATGTAGTTCGAATCAACTGGATCAAATAACATTATTATTATTATAAGTTGCAATGTATTGAAAATAAATATTATAACTTTGTCATTTTTAATTTTGAGTAGCCTAAAATGATTCAGGATGATGGTGAAGAAGACAAGGAGGGGGAAGGGAAGGTCCAGAAGAACCAGAAGCTGAGAAGGAGTCAAAGGTGTATGCAGAAGAATTTGAGATCAAGAAATTAAGGTTTTCTTTTCACCCTAGCTTTAGATTCCTTTTTTAAAAATTTGTTGTTGGTACACAATATTTCTGCTGAGAGGTAAGTTCTTCTGAGTTTCTTTGAAGTACTTTTGGACTTATTCATAAAATAAGGTTTAAACATTTTTTTTTCCTCAATAAATTCATAAATTTTGTTTTGTTTCCTAATAATTTCTTTTTTTGTCTTTATTATCTAATAAATTTTTACTTTGTTTTTTGTTCCTAAACCTGTTTAGGTAGCCCTTTAAAAATTATTTAGATTGCACTTTAGAATAATAATAAAATACAAACTTTATTAGGCAAAAAACAAAAAAAAAATTACTAGGATATAAAAATATTGTTTTTAATTTATCAACAATAAAAAACATATTTAACTCATAAAATAAATAGTAAGGAGTGATATATAAGTTTTCTTCTTGTGATCGATATAAGAATAATAGATTTTATATTAAATAGGATTGTCTTTAGCATCAGCTAGTTTGTCTTTAGTGTGAATCTTCTCCATGTCTGCATTTTCTTTCTCTACTACTTTTCTGACAAAGTGATATTGAACTCATATGTGCTTTGTCCTAGAATGAAAGGATAAATTCCTTGCAATGTGCAAGGCACTCTGAGTATCAGAATACAAAGTAATCTTCTGGTGTTTGTGATCAAGTTCCTCCATCAACCTTCGAACCAAATACCTATCTTCCATGCTTAGGTAGTTGCTATGTACTCAACTTATGTAGTAGATAGTTACAACATCCTGTAATTTGGATAACTAGCTTACTACCCTTCCACAAGTGTAAACACATAGCGAGTAACAAATCTTCTTTTATTAAGATCACCTGCAAAATCTGAATTGGCGTAGCCCTTAGAAATAAATTTCGAACCTTCAAAACATAACGCAACACCCAAGGTTCCTCTAACGTACTAAGGATCCTTTTCACACCATATCAATACTCTCTACTGAGATTTGCCATGAACCTACTAACCACTCCCACTGCTTGTGCAACATTTGGTCTTATATATGCCATGGTGCACAAAAGACTTCCCACTAGCAATGCATACAGTACTCAAGACATTTCCGTCTTCTCTGCTTCATTGCTAGGACTCATACACGAGGATAATTTATAATACACAGGAAGTGGAGTAGAAATTGGCTTACAGTCTTGCATGCTAAAATGTCGCAAGACTTTCAATAAATAATTCTTTTGAGATAGCCAAACCTTTATGTTTTTTTTGTCTCAATGAATTTGCATCTCTAAAATCTTATGTATAGGTCTTAAGTCCTTCATATCAAACTTCCTAGTCAGCTATTTCTTTAATTTTTGGATTTGAGATTTGATGGGACCTATGACCAACATGTCATCCACATATAATAGCAAAATAATGAAATCATTAACATCAAACCTATTGCAATTGTGCAATGGTCTAGACTCAGTTTATTATAACTAAGGCTAATAGTGGAGAAATAAAATTTCTTGTACCAACACCTTGGCACTTGCTTTATACTATACAAAGATTTGGTCAACATATTAACCAAGTTTTCTTTTCCTTGTTTTTCAAAGCCTTCAAGTTGGAGCATATATATCTCCTCTTCAAGTTCTCCATGGAGAAAAGTTGTCTTTATATCTAACTGTTCAAGATGTAAATCAAATACAATAAACATAACTAGATAATGTTGATTGTGGTCAACCAGACAATTATCAAGTATATCTTGTTGAAGTCAATACCTTCTTTTTTACCATATCTTTTAACCACCAATCTTGCATGATATTGCTCCACTTGATCATTGTCATCGTGTTTGAGCTTATAAACCAATTTATTTCTAATTGCTTTCTAACCTTCTAAAAGTTCAACAAGCTCTCATGTCTAGTTTTTATGCTTGACTTCCATTTCTTTATACATTATTGTCGTTCACAGAAAAGCATCTGAACTATTGACAACCTCTTGAAAGGTTGACGATTCCCCACCTTCAATTAAAAGATGGTACACATAATGGCTTTTCATGAGAAAGTTTGAGTTCTAAGATGATTTAAATTTTTGTCACGTTGATTATCGAACATCTCCTACATCACTAACGTTATGTGGTTCTTGTTCTTTATGCTCATGTTCTACTTAAGAAAAGTCATCTTCTTTAGACTTCTCTACTTGCACTATAACAGTGTCTTTGACCGTGTTATCATTTATTTACTTGCTTTGCAATTCATTTTCTTCAAAAACTACATCATTACTAACAATAACCTTGTGAGCAGTGGGATCCCACATGCAATACCCTGTAATATTGTCAGCATATCCCAATAATATACATTTATTGGATTCTGGAGCAAGTTTTGTTAATTTTTGGGGTTTGAACATCACGTACATAAGACATGTAAACAAGTGTAAGGAAGAATATTCAATTGGTTTTCATTTTTACATCTTCATCACAGTTTTCAAATCAGTTGTTTTTTACAGTGAACAATTATCAAGTAATAAACAATTTTAATTGCTTCTACTAAAAATGATTTGGCCACTCTTGTTGTTCTCAACATAGCTCATCTTCTTTTTAAGAGATTTTTGTTCATCTACTTTATCACACCATTATGTTGAGGTGTATATGGAACTATGAATTATCTCACAATACCTTTGCTTGCAGAAAGCCAAAAAAACACCATCTATGTATTATCCTCCATCATTTGTCCTTAAGCACTTCATCTTTTTACCAATTTCAAGATCTATTTGTACCTTAAATTTCTTGAATACCAGAAACATATTTGACTCCATCTTGATGGGGTACACCTACAACCTTCTGGAGAAACTATTAATGAATGATGCAAGATATTTTCCTCTTGTTAAAGATGTTTCTGATGATTCCCACATAAAGTAATGGATCAAGTCTAGTATGAGTATGCTTCTAGTAGTTTTTTTAGCAAACTTCAATTTGTGTTACTTGCTTATCACACAAGGAAAATATAAATTAACGTCCTTGAGCTTGTGTAAGAGATTGCATTCCACAAGGATTTTTAGGCCTTGCTTAGACATATGACCAAGTCTATAATGTCACATCATTGTCGTTTCTTCTTAATTTATTATCGAAACTGATGCATCAGCTTCTTGCAATGTAACTCGCAAAAGCATATATAGATTTGTTGCAACCTTTTCAGTTTTTATCACTACCAAATTTTCTCTTATCACTTTTAAGATCCCACCTTCAACATGGATCTTGCACTTGAGATCATCCAATTGCCTAATGGACCATAAGTTCTTCTTCAAATCTTTTAGGTGTTGTACCCGTTGAAACTATGTGAACAATACACCATACATTTTTAATTTGACAAATAGTTACCCCAACAATTTCCAAGGCATGTCATATTAGTCTCGATGTGGAGTCATGCTCTAAGTTGCAACATAATCCAATATTCAAAAATCATGTTGTTGTCTTATCGCCTTTAGAACTAATTGGTCTTTCACTATACAACACTTTTACATCACCTGAGGGACTTGCAACACAACATTGAAAGGTTAATGCATCTAAGTTATTTCCTCTACTCTTCTTATTTTTCTAACAATCTTTTCTAATGTACCATCTCATGCCAAACTTGTAGCATTATTAAGTTCTTCATATTTTAGATTTTGATCTCCCATGATTTTGACTCCCACTAGAGCATTGTTCCATTAATCTACCTCTCATCATCATCAAAGTCTTTACTTGCTTTAAACTTCCAATTTATCCTCCTTATTCTTTTGCCTAAATTCTTCTTTAAGAATAATTATGACAACATCATCAAAATAAAGACAATCAACAATATAGTTATTTGTTATATTGCGGATGAGTTGATCATATGAATTAGGTAAAATCTAAAGTAAAAGTTCTCCACATTCACTCTCTACTATGTTGAAATTAGAAGCTGAAAGATGTGAGAATAAAGTACTTAGATTGTTGACGTCGTTCATTATGAGAATGGAATCACTCATTTGAAGAGTATAAAGTTTTATCTTTAAAAATAATCTATTGTAAAGTGATCTGACCTTGTACAATTTGTCAAAAGTATCCCATATTTCTTATGTAGGTTTCTTCTTTACCATACTGGACAAAATTGGCCACAACATTGTCATCCATCTCTTTCTAGTTTTCATCTATGATATCTACATATCTACTTACAATTGCATATAGACAATTTTTCTTCCTTATAATTGTTTGTATTTTTAATTTCCACAAGGAAAAATTACTCCCTTGAACTCCTCTATCTCATACTTTGCTGCCATGATTTTAAACAACTTTCACCATGAATAAGTAAGTTCCTAGTTAAGAGAGGTTGGACACCAACAGATATGCTTAAATACCAAGTCTTTTCTTAGTTAGAACTTTCCTAGGCATGCACTTGCACATAACCTCCAATAACAAGAATAATTCTTTTCTGATGTGGAAGATCAGACTAATCACAACCATAGAGTATATTAAGAATTTTCTTTTACACTATATTAGTGTCTTAGCATATATTGTTGTGGAATAATATCAGAACCTATTAAATAATAACTCAGCTAAAATAAGAGATGAAAATTAGTAATTGACACACAACAATTTTACATGAAAAAACCCTCAACTAACAGAGAAAAAACTACAGACAAAACTAGAGAAACATTCCACTAAGTGGAAGTGAAATTATAACCCCTCTCTAAATATAAAGAGATAACAATTACACACTCTCTCTTATACTAGGAGAATACACTCACTTGAAACTCTCTTTTTCTAACTCTCTGAATGAGAAGCTCCTAGTGGTGACTAGAACTTTGTGGTTAGATGCAAAAACTTGTAGGAATCGCATGGTATTTTTAATCAAGGATTTGTGCATAAGCAATTGTGCATAAGCATTTAATATCATTGTGAAAATTTTCTACCACCCAACCAGTTCATTGACTTGGCATATAGAGGTCAAATTTTCATATCTCCCATTTTTACTTTGCCACAAAAGTGCTTTACAATTGCACACACGGTTTCACATATAGTATACATGGAGTTTATATGTACTAGTCAAACTCCAAACATATGTTAATTTTGGAAGTTCTTTTTTAAAATGGCAAATAATTAAAAAACTATCAACCTAAACTGTATCAAAGATATAAATGGACATGTTAACATTTCATTGCCACATTAACATCTATGTTAAGTGTAAGATTATTTGACAAACTAACAAAGAACTAAAAATCGTGTAATTTCAAAATAAGGATGATCAAAATTGCAAGAATAAGGGGTTAAAATCACAAATTGATTATACTAGAAGACTAAATCGCAAATAATCTTATTTAATTTATAAGAAGTAGAAGTCATTAATAAACTTTGAAATTAATTGAAAAAATTAACAATAAGAGTTTGAAGGGGATGTCTTCCGATGACTAGTATGGATAAAAATAAAAGTAGATAAGTAAAGAAAGAAGAAGAAAGAAACTGACTATCTTGTGAGAAACTGAGAATAAAGAAATGAAGGGGCAATTCAAGAACAAGGAAAGGAGCTAGTGACAATCTAAGAAAGAGGGAGAACATAGGGGGTTAAGTTAGGTTCCTAAGTTACACACTATAGATCTCATTGAAAAAGAGGTGAGAATTAACAACCTTAAAAACCCGTTGGTTATAGGATTGATTGATTAGTTGTTTTTTTCACTCCCTTGAGTTACATTTGAACTTTTGCATGTTATTTCATCACGGATTTGTTTTCCATGAATTTTGAAGACTAATATTTTGGATTAGTTTAAAGTATAAGCAAGTTTTGATGCATAAGTGGTAAGGATTGGACAATACTAAAGAAAAGACAGTATAGAAATGAAAGAAAACAAGAAAATGAAATATTTACCTCAACCTGTTTAATCCTTAATTTTCATTATGGATTTCAAAACATTAAAAAAATATATTGAAATGGATAACAAAAACATAAAAAAGCATCGGACACAACTAAGAGAGATGGCTAGCTATAATTGCTTGTTTCTGTGCCATGAAATCGTATTCATTTCTGATCAGTCATTTTGTAGTCCATTGTGAGTACTATTCCTGTCATTGGTTAAAAACAAATGTCATTCACAACTGATTTTCCGGGGATTGGAGTATTCTTGATCTTCACTGACTATAATGATAAAATATTCAAGTCAATCAAATGGATTCTGTCTTGTGTTGGCAAATATTTCAACTTTAATCCTGGGCAAGCAACTTTCTATTTGCTAATTTTTGTATTTCTGTTGAAAGTTTCCTATTATTTTTCATTATCCTGGGTGAATGTATGTTAGATATATTGATTTAGATATGTGCCACTGCCACCTCTAAGAAAATAATGATAAGAAATATTGATCGGTCAACATGAAATAAATTAATAATTATTGGCAACAGTTAGTATCACTGACAATGAAGTGAAGGTGCATTGACAATCAATATGTATAGGGCTAATGTATTAGTAGAGAGAAGACACTGACTCAATTAGACAACCAAACCCATTGCTTCATACACTTCACCCCAATCCAATGAATTGAACATTGTTAAATCCAACTGTGAAGTATCATTTTAATTAATTACTATAGTTTTTGGCCTCTAGCAAACCAACTATTCTACACTCACATACCTTCAAATATTATCTCCTTCTGAGCGATCTCAGAAAGTGTCCTTCAAGATATGAGCCATCGAAGCATAGAAGCCAGGGTCATCGGAGATAAATAGGTGTGTGCATAGTCTACAATAAGTATATATACTTGTGTTGTATATGGAGATTGTTGGGGAAGATAGGAGGATGACAAAAACATAGTCCAATGCCCACAACCTTGGAGCAAAGTAGACTGACTACTTACACTCAGTTTCTCGGCCATAATTGCACAATCTGTAAAAAAAGGATAAGATAAAGTATGATGTATATAATTGTGAGAGTTAAGGTACAAACATTTTGTAGACTGTAAACTAGGGTTTACACATAATTCAGGTAAAACAATAAAGAGGAAATAGTGTAGATTGATACCCTTTTAACCTGTTTCAAGTGATTTGAGATGTAGATTGAATCAAGGGACCTATTGTAGCCACGAGAGTTCAGTAACTGTAGACCCAACAGTGTAGTGTTCAGCCTCTAGATGACTTGGCCACAGTGGCTTACTTCTTGCTTGAAGGCTAAACAGGTTGTGACCTAAGTAAACTACGTAGCTGTAAGCTATGGACTTCATATCAAAGGAGTCCCCACCCAAATGCGAAAATGGTGTGATCAAGCAATGAACTAACACACATAAAGTCCAAAGTCAATGGTCTTTTAAGGTGGAGAAGAACCTATTTCGTAGCTTGCAACATGCAAGTATAATGCAGTTGGTGCACACATGTATTGAGCGAGCATGTTAACCTAGAAATGCAATATCTAGCTGAGTGAGATACAAGTAATTAAGTGATTCAATGAGTTTTAGGTAAGGACTTCGCATAATGCATGTTTTGAAGGTAAAGGAGATGTTGAGTTAGGGATGCTGAGAGAGAAGAAGACCACAAACGATCTCATCAGTGGCCTAAGAAACCGGTTGGAATGCCAAAGTCCTTTAAAGAGAATTTTCTGGCAGCAAGAGCTTAATTTCGGGAATTGAGACAGAAATCGTAGTCATTTCCTATTAATAAAATATCATCCACATATGTCAACGACAAAAATATGCCAAAGCGTTACCATGTCCATGGTTTAGAAAAATAAGAAACAGTCATTTTGAATTTCTGATACCAAAATGCAAAGAGATTCTAAAATCAGGATACAACAAATGGACAAACTCAGCCAGTTGATCATGTAAATGGCTTCTGTTATCAAGCCATGAACGAAAGCATTTATTTCCATCCATTTGGCTCAAGGATCACCGTTTGGAGATGAAAAAGAAGTCAAAGAGCTTTATAGTTAGCTCCTCAATAACAGAACTGAAGGTATCATGGTAACCCATATCAGGTCAATTAATGACGAAATTCTTTCGCAACAAAACGAGCTTTCTATCAACCTATCAGTTATGCAAGTAATGAGACCCATTTTTTTACAAACTGCATTGAAGTGATGAAAATGGATTACGAGAGATAAGATTCCATTAGCAACAAGAGCATTGAGCATGTATGACATTTCATTTTTCCACTCAGGTTGCTGAAAGATTTTGTAATACATGAAGACTCCGCAGGATCTGGAAGCAAAATTTAGTGGCTAGATGTAGCTGTTTTGGCTTGATATTTTGCTCTTAAGAATGTCTTTCCATTGGATGAATGAACCTAGAATACTGAGGTCAAGGGAGGAGTATCCATATAGGAAAGAGAGAAAAACTTGTGTACAAGTTATTACGATCAGAAGATGATTCAAGAATAATAAACGCAGGAGGAGTTGAGGTTGGAGAATGAGATTTGGGAGAGAATTGATGGATGAAAATTATGGAGAGAAATTAGGTGAGGATATAATTTGACCTGGAGTATATGGAACCCGATTACATGTGATGTGTGATGGAAAGTGGGTTAGGAGAAGGTGAGGAATTGGATTGTGCACTAGGAGAGATATTGAGAGAAGGAAGAGTAGGGAAATATTTTCTCAATAAAATGAACATGACTTGAAACAAAGTTTTTGAACTTTGAGGATCATAACAGTAGAATGCACTGAGTGGAACTCTAACCTAAGAACAGATTTTTGACTTATTATTTTCTAAAGGAGTAAGCGAAGGGAAGCACACAACCATATGATCAAGAGAAACACAAGGTGGAAGATTTGAAGAGAAATTCCACGGGAGTAGACTTCAATTAATGAGATTTTCTTCCATTTCAAAAGCATATCATAAAATAAGTGGAGAGAACATTGGTTTGGGGGAGTTGTGAGACAAGTGATGCCATGATTTAAGAAAAGTTTGAGATACTCGTGGATATTTAACTCATTTTCAAGTAATAGTTGGAACAAAGATTGATTTCCGGTAATAATTAGGAGATTTTGTTTCCCTATTTTCCTGTTATTTTTGTTTGTCAGTGGCCTATATAAGCAGACTCGTGATTGTATTTCAATGTCCAGCAATAATATTCAGATTATTCCCTTTAATATTTACTTCTATACTGAAACATGTATTCTATATAGGCTTATTTATTTATTTATTTATTTATTTATATATATATATATATATATATATATATATATATATATCATAGTCATAGTCATGGTACTAATAATATATAGGCAACACTTTAGAATTTACATATAATTCTAGTACAAGAACAACAATATTAAGACAATATTAAGAGAGAATACAAGGAAACATAATATTAGAAGATTGTTATCTGCAATTAGGTTGTTTCAAGTGATTAAGAAGTTAATTCATGAACATAATTCATATCTTCATGTTGAAAAGTTGTCTTAGATGCAATCAACCCTAGTGTTATATAAGCTGATTTTGTAAGGTTGAGCTCTGAACCTTAAATTGTAGGACATTAAAAGGGAGAAATGCTTTCTGTAGTTCCCAACCAAATGTCCCTTTATAAACTATAATTATTGTCTTGTCAAAGTTGTGTTTATTTCTTATAACATGACTATATCATTCTCCCCTAATTCTCATCCGTTTAATTTGGGTTTTTTCACAAGAAAGTGTAGATGAACGAAAAAATGACAAAAATAGAGTGGTTTTGCAAAAAATTCCAAAAATAGTGTAGTTTGCACTAAACCCGCCACATGAATTGACAATTTGGATTAAATTATTACAAAACTAGCAAATGAATTGTGGGTTTGGCAAAAAGACAAAAAAGAAAACGCAGAAACCAACAGTTGAAACACAGTGACTCCGCGTTTTCTTTTTTGTCTTTTTGCCAAACTGACAACTCGTTTGCCGATTTTGTAATAATTTAATCCAAACCGTCAATTCATATGGCAGGTTTGGTACAAACTACACCATTCCGAGAATTTTTCACAAAACCACTCTATTTTTGTCATTTTTTCGTTCATCTACACTTGTTGGGAAAAAACCCGCTTAATTCAATCCGTTCAAAGTGTAAGTGCTTAGCATTGGTTCTAGTAGCCTGACTGATATTTGAAAATGTCTACAAATCTTCTATCTATTGTGTGTAAGCAATGAGAACCTAGTGCAAGTTGTGACATGGTAGCAAGCCAAATTTGATATATAATATATTTCATGATAATTTGTTTTTTACATGTTTAAGTCCTAGGTTAAACTTATGCAAAGTATTAATGTTCTTTTCCATTCTTAGAATACTTGGAATAATTTAAGATATATATGAATAAATTTGGATAATTGTAGAGAATTAAGATAAAGAGATAACAGAGATTGAGTAAAGAGAAAAACTTTATCAATAAAATAAATGTTGATACAACTGAATTGAGTCTTTAACTTTAGAGATTCATATTATTTGTACAGTAAAGGGTAAGGCAACTAATCTAACAAACTCTAACTAAACTACAGCTATCATAACAGAAGGCACAATTGTCAGTGTCATAACTAACTTGATCAATACACAATTATCACTATATTAGTCCACAAGTGATACAATAATAAGGCTCTGCACATGTAGATATGTTTGCACTCTATCAGTAAAAATGATAGAAATTTGTAGAAGTTTAGGGAGATAGAAAGGTTGGTTAGTTGTTGAAAAGTGATAAAGGAGATTTAGTGAGTAATTTGTTGTGATAAGAATAAGGGTGTAGGGAAGGCCATATAGAGGAATTGGAAGGAGCTTTGTTAATTAACAAGCTCATGACCGCCTCTTACTTATGGTGGAAAGTTTCTAGCATCTACCTTTTACAATTATCAAACTGTTTAGTATGTTCAAGTTAACTAATTTCTAGATAAATATATTGACTACATGGAATTTCTTTATGGGGGAAATAAGATAAATTTGTAACAAATGTAAATAAAGCAGTGGAAATAAATCCTCCTATCTTGCAAGAATATATGAGGAGTAATAACAAAATATAACACTAACTAATCACCAATCTTTTTGGAATAAGACACCAAGATTTTAACATGGAAAACCCCTCAAAGCAAAGGAAAAAATCACAGGTCATCTAAACCAAAGAAATAGCTCCACTATTATCAATAAAGAGTACAAAAGAGTCTCAATTAAGTGTCAACAACAATATCAATGTTAACACCAATAAAGCAATAAGCTTACATATAGAGAACAGGGAAGATGAAGACCCCCAAACACATTGCTGCCATACAAACTGAATATCTCCCAACACAGAAGCCTTTCAACGATCCGAACAGTCAGAATGAAGAAACATACATTCTGAACGTGCTGTCCAAAAATCAGCCCGATCCAATGATGAACGAATCTACAATGGAGAATTCACAATTGCAGATTGTCATGTATCTTTTTCTCTTTTCAACTCTCTTGATTCAAAGCACCTTCTCCACTTAACTTAAATAAGATATCAAGTGGGCTTCTCAATTTGGGTCTTTTCTCCACATAGAAAAGGAGCCCAATACCCAACAAATCTGCCTCTCTAAGCAGTGCTTTAGTCATCATATCAGCACCATTATCATCAGTATGAACTTTAACCAGCTCCAGCAACTTAGCATCCAAAACATCACGTATCCAATGATACCTTACATCAATATGTTTGGACTTAGAATGGAAAGTTGAATTCTTACCAAGATGGATAGCACTCTAATTGTCAACGAGTAATGGATAGTTGTCTTGAACAAAACCAAGCTCCTGTAAGAATTTCTTCAACCATAGTAACTCCTTGCATGCTCCAGTAATTGCAATGAATTCCACCTCAGTAGTAGATAAAGCGACACACTTTTGCAACTTAGATTGTCAAGCCACAGCTCCCCCTACAAACTTAATCAAATAACCAGATGTAGACCTTTTGGAATCAATGTCTCCACCAGTATCTGAGTCTAAGTAGCCCACCAAAATAGGGTAATCACCTCCCAAACAAAGCTTCTTATCAATAGTACCATAAAGATACCTCAAAATCCATTTCAATGCTCTCCAATGCTCTCTACCTAGGTTTGACAAAAACCTACTAACTGTATCAATAGCATGAGCAATATCAGGTCTTGTACACAACATTGCATACATCAAACTACCCACTGCAGAAGCATAAGGAACTTTCTCCATGTCTAATTTTTCAACTTCATTTGAAGGACTCTGTTTAATACTTAGTTTAAAATGAGTCGCAAGAGGAGTGCTCACAACCTTTGCTTTTTCCATCTGGAATCTCTGCAACACCCTTTTAATATAGTGTTCCTGTAATAGCCACAACTTCCTTTTCTCTCTATCACAGATGATTCTTATACCGAGAATCTACTTAGCAGCTCCCAAGTCTTTCATGGAAAATGACTCGCCCAATTGCTTCTTCAACCTGTTAATAATAGAAACGTTTTCCCAACAATAAGCATATCATCAACACACAATAACAGGATAATAAAGTCATCATTAGAAAACTTTCTAACAAAGACACAATGATCAGAAGTAGTCTTCTTGTAACCCTGCTCACACATAAAAGACTCAAACTTGTCTCGGAGCTTGCTTTAAATCGTATAGACTCTTTCTCAGTCTACACACATATCATTCCTTGCCTTTAACCTGGAAACCATCAGGTTGCTTCATATAGATTTCTTCCTCTAAATCACCATGAAGGAAAGCAGTTTTCACATCCATTTGCTCTACCTCCAAATCAAGAGTAGCTGCCAAAGTCAAAATTGCTCTAATGGATGACATTTTCACCATAGGTGAGAAAATCTTATTGAAATCAACACCCTTTCTCTATCTAAAGCCTTTCACCACTAATCTAGCTTTATACCTTGGAGACATAGAATTATTCTCATGTGTTCACCCTGAATATCCACCTGTTGTCTAATGCCCTCTTACCCTTAGGTAATCTCACCAAGTCATAAGTGTGATTATCATGCAAGGATTTCATCTCATCTTTCATTGCATCCAGCCACTGTTGCTTTCCTTCACTCTCCAAAGCCTCTTCAAAATACTCAGGTTCTCCATCATCAGTTAAATTCACATATTCATCAGAAGAATACCTGGTAGATGGTTGTCTCTGTCTATTAGATCTCCTGAGTTGGGCTTGAGAGGATTCAGGTACATCATAAACATTCTTATCAGGTGATCTCTCATGCTCCTCCTGGTCATCATTAATAGGAACATCTAATTCATCTCCAAGCTGTTGATTAACACCACCGCTTTATTCTTTACCATGTTCAACACTACCTTCTAGATCGTGATTAGGAGATTGCATAGGATCAACATCTGTCAGATTTCTATCCTTTTCAGGTGTAGTCTTCTCCACCTTATTAATGTCCTCAATGATTTGTTCTTCAATGAATTGTACATCACGACTTCTAACAAGCTTCTTCTCAATAGCATCATAGAACTTGTAGCCAAATTCATCTTTACCATAATCAATGAAGATGCATGGCCTTGTCTTCGCATCCAACTTGGATCTTTCATTCTTTGGAATATGAACAAACGTTTTGCAACCAAAGACACGCAAATGATCATAGCTCACATTTTTTCCCAAACCAAATTTTATTTGGAACTTCACTATTCAAAATAATAGTAGGAGTGAGATTAATAATATGCACCGCTGTATACAATGCCTCACCCCAAAAATGCTTAGGTAATTTAGAATCTGAGAGCATGCATCTCACTCCCTCAAGCAATGTCTTGTTCATCCTCTCTGCTAAACCATTTAGCTGAGGAGTTTTAGGAGGAGTCTTCTCATGTGCAATACCATGCTGCTTGCAATAAACATCAAAGGGTCCACAATACTCACCATCATTGTCAGTACGAATACGTTTCAGCTTCTTGTTTGACTCTCTCTCAACCAAAGCATGAAATTGTTTAAATTTCTCTAGCACTTGGTGTTTTCTTTGCAAGATATAGACTCATAGCTTCTTGGAACAATCATCAATAAAGGTACAAAATAAAGTGCACCACTAAAGGATTTTACCTTAAATAGACCACAAACATCAGAATGCACCAATTGCAACAACTCTGACTTCCTTGAGGGGGGATGCTTCTTGAAGGATACTCTAGTTTGCTTGCCAGCCATGCAATGAGAACATCTCTCTAATTCTGCATTTTTTAGCCCTTGAAGAACATCCTTTTTAACTGAGCAGTTCAACACTTTTTCACTGATATGACTAAGCCTTCAGTGCCACAAATATGCCTCCATATCTACGGCATTCATACTATCTTTAGTAACTAAAGCTTTTGTCCAATACAATTTAGAAATCTTCTCCCCTCTGACCACAACTGATGCATGCCTCCCTTGATCTTTTTCTAGAGGTTTTCTTATTTGGTGAAATGGTTTGTGAAGAGGTAAGAAGTGAGGTGGTTTTAGGCGCCACTTAAGGTAAGATAAGCCTAAGAGAGAAAGTTTGTCACAAGGGATGGAACCCTTGATAAAAACCAATGGAATTCTCAAAAAGAGAAGGGTGAACACTAAGAATTTTGGCCAACTTAAGGTTTTTCCATTCAATAAAGTGTAAAAAATACAAGAGTGTAAAGGAGCACCTTTTTATAGAGGGAGCTAACCTCTTGGACAAGTTAAGAAGGAAAGGAAGGGCTAGGATTAAAAGGAGTCATCCAAGGGAGGAGGATTGAAGCCCAAAGTCCAATCAATCCCCTCCTTTAGATGAGAATTGGTGCCCAAGCTACCTCATCCAAGGGTCAAGATTACTCCCTTATTAGTTTTGGGTTTTATTTAGGAAAAGAAGGTGTAGTTATCAAACTAGCCCCTGATTTCCTAAATAAAGGCCCAAAAGCTAATCTTATGCCTTCTTATTACTAAGACACCTCCTAGAAAATTAAATGGACTAATACATGTCCAAAATAAAATCCTAGGTTCCTCAAAGAAAAAATTACAAGTAAATAAGTCATGGCTTGCATAACTTGATGGTCATATGGAGGTGAGATCTTCCTCCCTCTACTCTAGCCATGTCTTCTTCTATTCTCCTAGCCATGGCCCTAGTGATAGGGCCCTTGCTTGGGGAGCATGCATCATCTCCTCCCCCTTGGGAAGGATTTGACCTCAAATTTGATAGGTCCTCTTCTTCTTCATCAGTACCTACAAAAGGGATCAAATCACAAATATTAAAGGTAGTACTGACACCATAGTCCTCAGGGAGATCTAATATGTATGCATTGTTGTTTACTCTCTTGAGGACCTGAAAGGGACCATCTCCTCGGGGGTTAAGCTTGGACTTCCTTTGAGCAGGAAACCAATCCTTCCTCAAATAAAGTCATACCCAATCCCCTTCATTGAAGATAATTTCTTTCCTGCCCCTATTGTCTTTACTAGCATACTCCTTTGAATGTTGTTCAATGTTGGCCTTTACCCTATCATGTAATTTTATAACAAAATTCACTCTTGCTATTCCTTCTTTGTGAGCAGAAGAAGGGAATGGTAAGGGCAAGATATCAAGAGGTGTGAGGGGGTTGAAGCCATAAACAACTTCAAAGAGAGAATGCTTGGTGGTCCTTTGAACCACCCGGTTGTATGCAAACTCAATATGGGGTAGGTATTCATCCCAAGACTTGTGATTTCCTCGAAGAAGTGCCCTAAGCATAGTAGATAAAGATCTATTTACTACCTCAGTCTGCCCATTAGTTTGGGGGTGACATGTGGTAGAAAATAAGAGTTTAGTTCCTAGCCTTGCCCACAATGTTTTCCAAAAGTGGCTAAGGAACTTCACATCTCTGTTAGAGACTATGAACTGGGGAATTCCGTGTAAACGGACAACTTCTTTAAAGAAAAGTCTCACGATGTTGCTCGCATCATCTATCTTGTGGCATGGTATAAAGTGAGGCATTTTTGAAAATCTATCTACCACTACAAAGATAGAGTTCGCTCCCCTTTGGGTTCTAGGAAGTCCAAGGATGAAATTCATGCTTATGTCTACCCAAGGAGCAGAAGGAGCCGGTAAGGGTGTGTAAAGTCCATAAGGCATTACTTTAGATTTAGCTTGTAAACAAGCTATGCATCTAGAGCAATGTCTTTGGACATCTCTTTTGATATGGGGCCAATGAAATTTTTCTTTTCAAATAAGCAAAGTTTTGTTTATTCCAAAATGCCCCATGAGCCCAGCCTCATGGCTCTCTCTCTCACAAGCAATTTTCTAAGAGATCCTTGGGGTACACAAAGTTTACTTTCTTTGAATAAGTACCCCTCACTCACATGAAACCCATCAGTAGGTTTGGACAAGGAGGTAGCAAAAATAGGGCCAAACTCTTGGTCAGAAGCATATTGGTCCTTAATGTAATCAAATCCTAAGATGTGGGAGCTCAAAGTGGCAAGAAGAGTATGTTTTCTAGATAGGGCATCGGCCACTACATTGTGCTTCCCTTTCTTGTATTTGATTATATAAGGAAAAGTTTCCAAAAACCCAACCCACTTTGCATGCCTCTTGTTGAGTGTACCTTGACCCTTCAAATATTTTAGTGACTCATGGTCACTATGAATGACAAACTCCTTGGGAATAAGGTAATATTCCCAAGTTTGAAGGGCCCTTATTAAGGGGTAAAACTCTTTGTCATAGGTGGGGTAATTGAGGGCGACACCATTTAGTTTTTCACTAAAATAAGCCAAGGGGTGGCCGCCTTGCAATAACACAACACCTATTCCAACACCCGATGCATCACACTCTAGCTCAAAGTTTTTGAAAAGTCAGGTAGAGCTAGAACAGGGGCATGGGTTAGTTTTTCTTTAATAAGCTTGAAGGTTTTTTGTTGTTTAGCACCCCAAAGGAAGGGAACCTCCTTCTTCACCAAATCATTGATTGGTGAGAAAAGTATGGAGAAATTAGGCACAAAGCGCCTATAGAAACTCGTGAGACCATAAAAGCTCTTGATCTCAGTCACGTTTTATGGGGTGGGCCATTCTTGGATGGCTTTGATTTTGTCAGGGTCCACATGAACCCCATCTTTATTGACTACAAACCTGAAAACACCACACTCTCTACACAAAATTACACTTTTCAAGGTTTCCATAGATGCAAAAGACACGCCTAAGATGATCTACATGTTTATCTAGGCTCTTGCTATACACTAAAATATCATCAAAATAAACTACACAAAATTTTCCTAAGCAATCCCTCAAGACATGATTCATAAGCGTTATGAAGGTGCTTGGGGCATTGGTAAGCCCAAAGGGCATTACCAACCACTCATAAAGCCCAAACATGATCTTAAAAGCGGTTTTCCACTTTCCTTGATGCGGATTTGGTGATAACCACTCTTAAGATCAATTTTTGAAAATAATTGGGCCCCATGCAATTCATCAAGCATGTCATCAAGCCTAGGGATAGGGTGCCTATATTTGATGGTCATATGGAGGTGAGATTTTCCTCCCTCTATTCTAGCCATGTCTTCTTCTATTCTCCTAGCCATGGCCCTAGTGATAGGGCCCTTGCTTGGGGAGCATGCATCAACAACCATGTTACCTTTGGTAAGTTTCCACTTTTCAGAACCAAAGTGATTATCATAACCACTATCATCAAGCATCTGCACAGAGATCAAATTAAAATAAACATCAGGAGCATGTTTGACTCCTCTGAGCAACAACTGCACTCCCATGTTGGTTTATAGGCAAACATCAGTAACACCAATCACCTAAGACACATCATCATTACCCATCTTCAATACTCCAAAATCACCAGAAGTATAATACGTGAAGAATTCCTTCCTTGGTGTAACATGCAGTGTAGCACCACTATCAACAATCCACATGCTCTCATCTGACACAAGATTAACTAATTCATTGTCACAAAGATTAACAAGGTCACCACAAGTAGCAGTAGCAACACGATTATCATGATCATGATCCTTCTCTTTCTACTTACCTTTTTTATCTTTGTTCTCCTTTTTTCTCAGAAAACAATATTTTTGTATATACCCTGTCTTATGACAAAAGTGACACTCCACATTCTTGTACCTGGACTTGGACCTACTCCTACTCTTTTCTCTACCTCCTTTCAGTTCTTTTCTTTGACTTCTCCCCCTATTTTCAGTGACAAGTACTTCAGGCTAAGATGAAGAACCATGTGTCTTCCTTCTCATCTCTTCATTAAGAGCACCACTCTTTGCTGCTTGCAAAGAAACAACACCATTAGGGGTTGAGTTTGTAATAGAAACCCGAAATGTCTCCCAAGACTTAAAGTAAAGTATTCAGTAGCCATAGTCCCAAAACTTCATCATCAAATTTGATACCCATATCAGATAACTGATCTAGGAGCCCTTGAAATTCATTCAGGTGATTTGAAATAGAATAATTCTCCCTGTACTTCAAATTCATCAGATAATTCAACAAATATAATTTGTTATTCCCTAATTTAGAAGCATACAAGGACTCAATCTTCTCCCACAACGTTCTCGCATGTGTCTCATTAGCAATGTGATTATAAACATTCTCTTCTACAAATTGCCGAATAAAACCACATACCTGTTGGTGTTCAAAATCCCACTCTTCTTCAGATATAGAATATGGCTTTTGAGTAGCAAAAACAGGAATATGCATTTTCTTCACAAATAGCAAGTCTTTCATCTTGCCCTTCCACAAGTGATAATTAGTGTCATTCAAGGCAACCAATTTTGTATTTGCCTCCATCATTCAAGCAAGTCAAATAGTCCCTAGACCAAAACCAAAGAGCTCTAATGCCACTCTGATGGGGGCAATAAGATAAATTTGTAACAAATGTAAACAAAGCAGCATAAATAAATCTCACTATCTCGCAAGAATCTATGAGGAGCAATAACAAAATATAACATTAACTAATCACCGATCTTTTTGGAATAAGACACCAAGATTTTAACATGGAAAACCCCTCAAAGCAAGGGAAAAAGCACGGGTCATCCAGACCAATGAAATAGTTCCACTATTATCAATAAAGAGTACAAAAGAGTCTCAATCAAGTGTCAACAACAATATCTATGTTAACACCAATAAAGCAATAACCTTACAAATAGAGAACAGGGAAGATGAAGATCCTCAAACACATTGCTGCCAACGAACTGAATATCTCCCAACACAGAAGCCTTTCAACGATCCGAACGGTCAAAATGAAGAAACATACATTCTGAACGTGCTGTCCAAAAATTAGCCCGATCAAATGGTGAATGAATCTGCAATGGAGAATTCACAATTGCAGATTGTCATGTCTCTTTTTCTCTTTTCAACTCTCTTGATTCAAAACACCTTCTCCACTTAACTTAAATAAGATATCAAGTGAACTTCTCAATTTGGGTTTTTTCTCCACACAGGAAGGGAGCCCAATACCCAACATTTCTACAAGGCTTTTTCTTATCTTGCATGTTCTAGAAATTTGTAGCAATTTAAACACTTCTAGTTGAAACAAATATTGAAAATTGCAAGCATACTTTATAGTTGTTAAAACTTGATTCTTTGCATAATAAGTCCATAAAAATGTCTAGAACTTGATCTTTTATCTTGTAGTGCTCGAATTGGCCTTCCTCATAATTCACTTTGCCTCTTCGAGTATTATTTGTAGCATTTAGACTCAAATATAGTTGTGTTATAGGTTTCATATTTTTTTCCCCAAAATTCTTATTTGTCTCGAAGTAGACTTTGGTGAATAACTTTGATGTCGTAAAGGTGACACATGTATCCCTTGTTATTTTGCAACTTCTTCTGCTGGTTGCTGCACTAGAATAGGACTGTTGCTTTTCTCGATTTTATCTTTTTCTGAGTCCAATCATTATTTTTATCGAACTTCACATCTTTATTGATGATGGATTTTTTGTTTCCTCTCAAGAAGACGTACTTCATTGTTTTCTTTCTAGTGAGAGAAATTTGTCATCATATTCTTTTGATTTAGAAACTTCATGTATTAAGTGTTTAAGTGACCAAGTCTTCAATGTTGTAGCGATGAATGATTAATTCCCACATAGCTTCTTTGTCCACTTTAACTAGGACAATCACTTGCTTGGTTATCATAAAACAAATATCTATTTCCTTTTGATATAGTATTTGTGTTAGAACATCACAACTAGATATTAATTACCATAGTGTAAAGCTGAACCACGTGCTAGGTTTCAATCAAATTCTAATATGAGGTGTTAGATGTGGGTAGTCTTTAGCAGATTTTAAGCATTAATTCTAGGGGAAGATTAAGGCTTATGTTGATAGTGAGGGAAATGCAGAAGACCCAAGAAGTATGGTCATAGTCTTGGTGGATAATTAAGGAATCATTTCAATGAGACATTTTGGGTGGTTAGTAGATTGCTATTTAATTAGATCTGAGATGGATCTGTCTGCAGAGAAATGACATGGACATGATATTAGCATTTCTATCAAGAGGTGAATACAAAATTTAGCCTCTTAGAACAACTTCTCAATGGACAATGAAATTGTATTAACTAGGGCAGAATTTATTTTGATGAAGAAAATTAAACTTTGAAATAATAATTTATGAGTAAAATTTGAATGACACAAAGTGAATGATTAACAACACAATTTCATCCATGTTAGAGAAAAACAATAGATCATGAATTAAACTAGTAATTAGAATTTTCACAGGCAAGTTTTGGAGTAGAAAAATTAGGGAAGATTTAGGTCTCCTACCTAATATAGTGATTGAAATATTGAAAAACGTACAGTCACATTGTTCCTCTCAGGTCTCAGTTCTATTGAAAGGATTCGAGTCATGTTTATGCTAATGGTTATAGTGATAACAATCAGACATGGACCATTGTGTAGTCCTTGGTGTTCAATTGGATGAATAAACCCTTGACTCTTCATATATGTTTCATTTTTTAAATTATTTACTATGTTATTTTATTGGCGAAAAGAAAATCACCTTTCATATGTAGGACATAAGAAAAATATATTATGACATCATTTTTAGAGTATATACAGTAAACCATCTCTTAGTCTTTATTTTTCACTTAGATTTTATTATTAGATTTGTTTCCTTTTTCATTAGAATCTTTGTAATTAAGAATTTTTTAATAAATAATCACTTGGTTAGGGCCTTTCACTCTTTTTTAGTAATGATCAAATTAAGATTCTCTCCAACAAACTCATATCATAGATTTATCAATGAGATCACATCCTCATTGTTTATATTATTCTTAATATCTTATTGCAGGACCTTTTTGTATAGTATTATTGGAAATCAATAGTCTATCTTGTATTTTCTCAGCTATTTTGTACTTTAAAATTTATTTTGAAAATTTTAAGTGTAGATTAATCTTCCTTCAAAATAACATAGATTAAAACAATTAAATAATTAAAAGTTCAAGATACATTCACTTTACTCTCTTCCAGTATCCTAATAGCTAGACTAATGAAAGATGTATTACCATTTATATTTCAAAGAGATTAAGGTTATCAAATCATTGTGCATCATCTATTTATGCACTTAGACATCCATATTGTTGCTTTTGGTTTTTATGGCTTGTTATAGTTAAAAGTGCTCTCAATTTTTTTGTTCTGTCGTTATGATTAATTGGAAATTTTTAATTTCATTCTGATTTTATTTAACAGTTTCAGCGAAGAGAAGAAAGATATCAAGATGAACATCGTAAGAGTGGGCTTCTTTAATATCCATGTACTATAGTCAACCTCATACTATGTTATGTTAGACCAGTGACTATTGTGTTAGAACTCTTATGTGTAATAAATAAGCAAATATGGTTTGACAACATTTTGATTAACTTTCTTTTTGTTGAACATATTTTGATTAATTAATCACTCTAACATAATTGGATTTTTATTATTTGAAGCTTCTTGTTTTATTAATTTGGTTTCCTATATTTAAATTGTTTACTTTAATCCCTAAAATGTACTTGTTTATTTTTTATTTATTAAAAAAATATTTTTTTTATGATCAAATTTGTCCAATTCATTTTATTTGTACTAAGGTTGTTATCTTTGCCTAACGCGACAAATTTCTGATTGATTTTATTTTTAGTTTAAAAGTTACATCAAAGGTATAGTACAAAAAAAATTAAAAGTAAAGGATAATTGTTTGTCAAATTTTATTTTTTATTATCCTTAAATATTTTTGTAAATTAAAAGTTACTGATGAACTATTCTTTTTTATTGTTTAATTAATAAAAAAACATATTTGTAAAATAAAAATTTATGTTATAAAATAAATTTAAAATTTTAAATATAAATATTATTTGGCTCAACTTCTTCTCTTATAACTTTTAAGTAAAAATTAAACCAAGTCAAACTGTAACTATATGTCTTATACTTTGATGCATGTCACCAAAATTTTTAAGATCGAGTGCATTTGTTTCATAAATTAAGATTGTATTTCTAGGAATTTGGATATGGAAATTTTACATTTCTATGTTTGTTATAAGTTTTGAGAAACTCTTTTAGGGTATTTTGTATTCGTGAAAATGTTGTAACTTCCTTCTTTTTCATGTTTCTTACAACATTGTTCTCATAAAAAAGGATTATGGCAATAAGTGAGGTTACTATTAATTAATCCATATAAGGTTTAATAACCTTGTTTATCTCTAAAAAATAATTATGTTTTTATTTTAGTTCTTTAAATATTTTTTTTTAAATTAATTGTTTATAGAATTTTTTGTTTAGTTTTAATTTCTGCTTAATTTCAAGAAACATTGGTAATTGGTATATAAGAGTGATGTTAACATTGTTAACAAGGAGTTTGATTTTATAAACTATTTTAAGCATTTATAAATTTGTCTAATGTTATAAACTATTTTAAATAAATAAGATTAAAAATAGAGTTTATCTTTAAATATTATATAGGATTATCTCATTTAGACTTTCTAATGATATATAAGGTATTGCACTATAAAAGTTTTAAAGTTAAAAATTAAAATCAAAATTGTTGTTTTGACACTAAAACCAAACAAAACACTTGTTCAAAAATCAAATTCAAAGAAAAAATTAAAGGACTAAAACCAAAAAGACACTATTTTTAAGACATAAAAATGTTATCTAGCCTTTATTTAAATTTATTTTGAATTTTAAAAAAATCCTAAAAATATGAAATTTTAACAAAACAGATTTTCAAATATACCCACCGGTTATAATACTCTTAGGAAAGTAATTTTAAAAAATAAAACAACATTCCATAAACAAACATATCCTAAAGATTTTTTATTATTATTATTAACATTGAAAAACTTCATATCATTCTTTGTGCTTTTCAAAGACTCTAAATTATTGTAGAAAATAGGGATGATAATAGGGTGGAACAGGGAAAAGATTAGTATCTCTTTCCCCAACTTTAGAAAATGTATGGTGGGTAAGGAATTAATACTTATATTCATTCATGTCTGCTATTTTTAGGTCTAAGTAAATTTATGGTAATTGGTTTTATTATTTTTTATAATTTTAATTTATTTTTTATCATAATTAAATAAATTATATATAAATTTATTAATTACATTTTAATTTTAAAAATGTATAAAGGCTTTAGATACTTTGTGCTCACTTATATACTATTATTATTTGGTCATATTTTTAGTCCAATGCAGGATTTTTAACAATTATGCCTGTATATATAAGGGTACTTCATATTTGTGTAATAATAATACACAAAATTCACAATTATCTATATGTCATATGCTTACGATTCTTAACAGAACCTCACTTTTATACTTAATTCTAATTTAGACTAGGACTGAGGTAGAAATATTATTTTTAGAATGTGTTGTTTTTTTTTATTTGAAAATACATGCATATGAACATGTTGGTTTGGAAAAGAGCAAAGAAGTGTGAAAAAAGAGCAAGTAACACACTTGAGTGACATTTAATTCTACTCAAGCAACCTTTCTTCAACGAGCCTCTTTCATCACTTTAGCGAGTCATGTATCAAAGGTTAATATACTTTTTATCCTCACTTAAGTAAGGTTTTTTTTATCGCTTAAGCGAGCCCTGCTCGTTGTTTAAAGATCCCATTATATTTACCAGAATGAGTTTAAGTTTCTTTTTTCTTGTAACTGTTTAGCCATAAATTTTATGTGTCATACTTTTTATTATTTAATATTAAAATTTTTATTATTTTTTTAGACTTCATAATTTTTTATATTCTTCCACTTAAAATATAATTATTCATTAGTTTTAATTAATAAAATATATTTTAATTGACTATATATTAAAGACATTTTTTATAATTATATAATTCTTATTTAAATTAACTCAATAAGAATTATTATTAGTTTTAAAATGTCTCAATTTAAAAATAATTTAAATCTAAAAATATGTTATAACGATCTTGCTTTAATTATATAAAAAGTATATTTTATCTGAATACATGCTACTCCTGTAAAATACTAATTTATATAAAAAACAAAAAGACATTTTTTATTAAATTTTAAAATTTTAATTTAATATTTATAAATTTTTTTATAAGTTAAATGTTAATTGCTAATGTGTTAGTTTTTATTAGTGGATGAATTTGAATCCACAACCTTTCTCTCCTTCTTCTCACATGTGAATTTTACTACTATATCAATCTTATAACTCCTTCCTTTCATATTCATAAATTGAAGATGTCTCTCGTGAATTTTTTTTATACAAAAAAATTATTTACCAAAATAACTCAGCCCCCACATCATTTACATAAATAATCACTTCTGTTCGCGTAGAGAAATGAGTTTGGGGAACCATTTCTCAACGTGGTCTTTTTTTATGTTGGGTAACCGATTTCTAGTATTTTTTTTAGATTTGTTTTAATTTTTTAATTTATTTTTATCCATGTATATTTTTTACACTATGATTTTCAAAATTAAAATTTAAAAATTTTTTAAGGTAATTTATATTTCATTTTATTTTTTATGTATTTTATTTTTATGCTGTGTATCTTTTCAATTGTTTAAAAATATTTTTTAAACAGTTTGTAATTTATTTTTCAGTTTATATTTTTTAAATTAAATCTTTTATACCTAATTTTTTAAATTATGTTGGTATAATATTTAAGTACATAATTTTTAGATATAAAAAATGTTATTTTTAAAATTGTAAAATATTAATTTTGTTTAAGTGTTAGTTATAAGTTTTGAAAATATAAAAACTAATGAAAATAAACATAATCTTGTAGTACAAGTTACATAATGTAAACAAGAATACATAGAGTTTATGGCTACTGGTGGGAAGTCTCTGAACGAAAAGGACATTTTCTTTTAGAATGACCAATGTTCTTACACATGGGGCATCTCTTAGGTTGTCCAAGTTCTACATTATCCATCTTAGTGTGTATACATGATGATTTTAGATTACCTGTTTTTATCCTTATCATCTCTGAATTGGGAAATATTTGTGGCTTGGTACAATTTGCCCAATAAGCTTCATTGCTCAATTCTTGAAACAATCTGTTATACACATTGGATACATAATCCAATGTGTATATTGGATGTATGTAACGTGCGTAATCGTGGTGAACTTGCTTACACGCTACAATGACATGCGAACATGGCATGTGAAACTTTTGACATTTGTCACACTCGCACCAGTTTTCATCCAACCTAACAGTGAAGTTTGTCATTCGTCATCCTTCTATTGGATTAATGGTGTCCTAGATGAGGAAGCATGTACTACACTGATCGAATTCTAGTACATGCATGGTGACTATTTGCCTTTGTTTGTACGTTTGTTTAAGTCTTATTTAATATATCTATATAATGTTGTCGAACTTTGACTTATGCATCGACGTCTTTACCTCATTGGATGAATAACGTGTTATACCATGATATGTCGATATTATTATCACACTTATTGGGAGATTCATTAACCAAAGTAGTGGTTAAACCTGGGCTTTGTCATGCCATATCCTATTACATGTAAACAATTAAAATTCATCAATTATACATGTTTAAAACATATACTATTGTTAATAAATTAATTACTTACCATGTTTACCACAAATTTGTTCATATTTGCATTCTTGAACTGCCTCATGAAGTTATGTGCCATGTGTTGAATGCAGAACACACACATTGAATTTTAGGGTGTTCATCCACTGTCATGTCTTAAATAGGCACTTTTGATTGATTCAGGCCTATCCAACATTAAGCAAAGTCCATCTTAGGTCAAACATTTCTTTTCAAATTTTGTATAAAGAAATACCAAACATCGCTTACTTCACCTTCAACAATGGCAAAGGTTATTGGAAATATGTTGTTGTTGCCATCTTGTGTCACTCTTACTAGCAAAGTCCCTCTATATTTTCGTAAAGGAGTGTCCCATCAAAATGGACAATGGGCTTGTAATATTTAAACTCATGCATACATGGTTTGAAAGTCTAGAAAATGCACAAAAATTGCACATAATCAACAACCATGTGGACTTATTCGTTGTATAATGGCCTCAATTGTTGCTAACAACAAATTCATTAAGGACAACTTTCATAATGCTAAACAGCCTTGGTAAATTATGCTACTAGTGTTTCCAATTGCCATGCAAGTCTTCAATAGCCTTTTACTTTGCCATCCGTGTTTTGTTATATAAGACAATATACACTGATGCACTTTTGATATAAGCTATCAAGGTTGCCACTAAGATTGATGGATCACTTTCCACCAGAGGGAGAATGCTTCTATTAATGACCACATAGCCAACATTGGAATAGTCTTTTGTGATCATCGAGGAAAAACAAGAACGTTCGTCAACTAGTTTACGAATCTCCCATTTCTAGGAGTTTTGGATGAACACCGTTATGCACCTCCTACAACATTCATTATGCATACATTTGGCAATAAGTATTGTGGGAGTTGATTTCTTAGTCTTGAAGTACATACTCATCTTCACATTATGCATGTTCAACATATGTTTGATGTCTTCTTTTATTTCAAAGACCATGCCCTGATGAAGAGTGTCGAGATCATATCAAACGTCGAGTTGGTCTAATACATGTTTGTATTTAGAGCCGTGAAATCAGTTTTCAAATCCAAAGACTACATGTGACATGGAAATTGGCAGGTGACTCTGTGTTACCAATTTGGGAGGTCATGATAAGGCTTGCCTCTTCTACTTCATTGTCTTATTGAAACGTGACATCGTTTGCACTGAACAAACTGACATCTTCCACTAGTGCTCCAATCTCAACAATAACCACATCTTCATCTTTAATTGGAATGCCACTCAATAATAGGTGAGTGAGTGACATTATCTGCACCTTATGAAGTTCTTCTTGTTGATATGTTGAACTTGACGGGGTGGTAATATGAAGGTTTTACAAGTGTTCTACCATTGATGGTACTGTGTGAGATAAAATGTTATGTGCACCTTCTATGATGTTAGCAAGCAGTTCCACATAATTAAGGATATCATGCCTCATGATAAATTGGATTATTCCTTGAACATCTTTGTGGTAAATGATTTGAACTGGTTAGAAGCTTAGGAAGTCTCTTCCCACGACTTGCGAATATCAAAAGTAAAGATCACCAACTGCCTGGTGTTCAGCTACTTTGAACCTTCTCTAGATCTTAAGTGGTTGTGAGATAATATGATCCAACTCAGATCAACAACTAAACAACAATTATTGGAACATTGTATGCATATATTATAGCAATAATTGGGGGTGTGTTATGCCTGACAAATCAAGTAACTAGCTTCACCTAATGTATTTTCCTTTACTAGCTGATTTAGAATGTGTAGGAAGATATATTTGGGGTTCTGCTTGTCTAGCACACTTATATAGGGATATGTGTAGGGCAACTTACCCATTTGCAAAAAAGAAAAAATAGGTAGCTATACATTATTGTTGCAATCTTAGGCCTAGTGTCGTATGTTGTTCATTTAACCACTAGTTAATCGCAATAATGAATATCCTCTTTCATGAGGTACGAGTAAAAAATATTGATGCGTTGTTATATATTGAGATATTATTGTGCAAATGTTAACCCCCTCTCGTTACTTACTACTTCTGACTTGTTGGATATACAGGAACACCCCTTGGTGACTTGTTGGGTTACAAAGTAAGATTTAATAGAATGAACAACAGTGAGGTTGACCATATACACTTAATTTTCATATTTCCATTTTATACACAATTTCTAAATAACTAACAACAATAATATTCCATCGTATTTCAGTTTGATTAGATGCCTTATAGGGAATTTGCGTATGCTCTACAATAACATGCTTAAACTTGTGCAAGAATATGGTCTACCACAACATTCTTGCACTGCTTTAACAACATCGGTAGTTGTGTTTTGAGCATCAAACAAATTGTGTCCAATTGAAGTTGGCCTATGGTAACCAATTCCAAATTCTACCCACAATTTGGACAAACTCCACTAAACTTACATGAGAGGACACAACGACACAAATTGGGCTAAAGAACATGCATAATGGATTGATATTTGGAAGGCTACATGACAATATATTATTTCTGATCAACCTCTTCAAGGGTCCCTTAAGTATAACAATCAAATTCAAAACCATCTTATTTATGCAAAGAAACACAAATGTATATGGCCCATCAACAAGCAATCCTGAAGTGGTAGCCTAATAATCTGCTTAACCTTTATGTCAACCACCCCAATAATTGAACAATGTTACGTAGCACCAAATGAACCATCATAGTCTTAGTCATATCCAATACATACTAACATGGACAATTACATGCACACAATGCTTTCGAGTACATAAGAAGGAGATGACTTCGTAAACAACTTATTTGGTGTCAACATACAAACACCATAATCAACATATGTTTAGATGCAATCAATGAATATTCCTTCATTTTGATCGTCTCACGTCCAAGTAAGTCAGAGTTCCTCAATAAACCCTATCATCGACACACAACAAATTTTTCATGACAACAATCAATAGGAACTAAACCTGAAACAACAAAGATGTCAAAATCCCCCGAGAAATAGGCAACTTCTAAGGTGTGGTACCAATGGACACAAACATCATTACGTAATGCATGCATCATTGTTCTTCCGATTTTTTTATAACATGTTCCATATGTTTATGTATATTGTTAAAAAATTATATATGTTAGTTAGATGTATTTGTCAACTGAGAAATTATTTTCATTTATTTAACTTCAAAAAATAATTAATTACATTAAAATAATAATTAAAATTGATGTAAACTTTAAGAAAGGTAGTTAGTCTTTCAATAAAAATAATACTTATCCACTTAATAAATCAAAAAACAAAATTTAAAAAAGTTTCAAACAAACATAAAAAAACTTTAAAAAATTAACTCAAACAAGTATAAAAAAAAACAAACAATGTCATAGAAAATGAACGTTAAAAAACAAATTAAAAAACTTAAATTATAAACTTAAATTAAAAATATAAACTGAAAAATAAATTAAAAAATATTTAAAAAAATTATAAAGAACGAAAAAGATATACAACATAAAATTAAAACAATGAAAAAGATAAAATCCAAATTAACTTAACAAATTTAATTTTAAAATTCATAGTTTAAAACAATATACATAAATAAAAAATAAATTAAAAAATTTCAAAAAAAGAATCTAAAAAAAAAGCTTATAAAAAATCTATTCCCCAACTGATTTCTTATAAATCTTTTATATAAAAAGATTTATTTAAATTAATTGTGTGAAGGTGAATCAGGGAAAAAAAAAATTGTCTTTCATTGAGTAAAACTTTCCCATTGATTGGGTGTAGTTAAAGAAACATAGGGGACAAATTAAGAAATGGAAGGAACGTACATATCAAAGCATTTTTTTTTTGTTTGATTCAAGAAAATGATTGGACAAAAGGGTGCATGTGGATCTAGAAAAAAAAAATTTAAAGGGAGATGATTTGGGTTAATAATTGGGTATTAGGTATGTTCTTTTAAGGAATTTAAAATTATAAATAAATATGAAATAATTAATTATTATAAAATTATATTAAAAATAATAACATTATTTTATATTAAATTAATTACACAAAATGATATTTTTATTTTTTTATACTTACCTACTATCAAAACGAACAAGTCCAGTACACCATGAATCTCAACTATGTTGAAAAAATTAAAAATAAGTCAATCATGTGAAAGAACCGACACACTTATAATCTAGTTCACATAGGTTGAACTTATAAGGAAAAACCTATCAACTTACTTATGTTTGATTTTTATTATTATATAAATATGATTATTTTTTATTTGTTAATGTTTTAAATTGTTATATTATTTATTTGACTTATATTCTATGAAAATATATTTCTTAATTTGTTGAAATTATTTAACTAATATTTTATATCTTAAAATTAATATTTGACATTTGTAAATGTAAATTTTTATTGGAGAGTATCATTTATTTTTTTATTTTATTTTTAAACTCATCAAAATTTAAAGATAATGTTATCATATATTATTTAAATTTTAAATTTTTTTAAATAGTTAAATTTATTTTTATAACATATATTTTATATTAATTTAAACATATAATTTACCAACACATGATGAATCGGAGGAAAAAATTTTACAATAAAAATAATAAAAATAAAGTGAATCAAAGTGAGGTGATTGTATTTTAGACCGAATTTAAAATTGGAATAATACAAGTTTAATTTTCAATATCTTTCCCTCTTTCAACTATTGCTTCCTTTTCTCCTCTCTCTAAGTTTCACGTTTGTGATTCTCAACAATACAATTCGTGTTTAGGGTTTCACATTGCTTCTTCGCGTTCGTTCTTCTCTCTCACACACTTTGCAATCTTCAATTATTTCGCTTTTTGTTCTCTCACTACTTTCCTAAATTCAAATCCATTCCGTTTAGATTGTCATATTGTGTGTGAAATTGTATGTTAATTTTGCTTCGTGGGTTTTTCTTCGTTTTTTTTTTTTTAAATTTAGGTTTGAAAATTTGATATCGTTGTGTTGTGGGTTTTGATGGTGCAGAAGATGTTCAAGAACACGTTCCAATCTGGATTTCTTTCCATCTTATACAGCCTCGGGTATGTTGCATTTTGGCGGGTTTCAAAATACTGTTTCGTATGTGTTGAAGTTACTGAATTTTATCAGTTCTTTCGTTTTATGTTTTATATAGGAGTAAACCTTTGCAGATATGGGACAAAGAAGGTATGTTTTTTCTGGTTTTCTGTAGCATAAAGTGGTAATATTTGGGATTTGGGTGCTTCGAAGTTCAAAGTGGAAAATTGTGAACATTATTAATGAAAGAATTAACAGTTGGGATTTTGATGAAATGCATATGTGCACTGTATAGCAAATTATGAAGTTATTAAAATCTTAAATCATTTTCCTGTCAATGACTGTATTTTATCTTATAAAACACATCCCTTTGTGTATTTTAATGTTTTGAGCTTGTTTTGAATGCAAATACTCTGGTGTGCCTTGATCTGAAACTATGTTTAAATTAGGCTTTATTCTCATTTTCTATATTTTAATTTTTTTAGTGGTGTGAAATGGTAAGATTCCCGCTGTGTGATTGACTGATATCAGACCTATAGTCAAACAGGAGTGAGCCAGCCTATCCAAAAATAAAAACAGGAGTGTGCCTATTGTAAACAGAAGGTAGTCGGGGTTGCCAGGTTGGTTAGTACTTAGGAGGTTTGTTATGGTCTGTAGGTGGGTTACCATATATACCTGCTGGTGGGGATATTAACTGTCTCGTAGCTGAGAGTTGTAAGACAGTTAGCAGAGTCCAGAGTCTTTAGTATCTCTGGGATTGGCCTTTTTGTATCATCCTCTGTTTGCACTCACATTGAGGATGCAGAACTGAATTCTTTTCTCCATTCAGTTATCGCTAATTTTCTTCATTTTGTAAAAGGTCCCTGCCATTCTTTCTATCGCCAGTACCCATGCAACATTAACCTTCACCAGACTCCTCATGGTAGGATACTAGGATCCTTACTCATTGATTGATCTCCCTACATGGTCATGGCATGAAAGGTTAATGTGTAATTGTGTAATATATGTGCTCAGAGTGCTTTAGTTTCATGTGCATATGAGAGAGTAACTTTTGGTATTTCCATTATTCCCATTGTCAAAGATGAATCTATACTTATATTGCATTATTCAGTGAAGCTTTCTCCTGTATATCAATAATACTCTATCTCTTATGTGAAACATCTTGTCTTCTAGTCCTTGTGTCTGCTGTCAGTTTATGGTTCTGAATTATTTCTTATGATTACACCCTTTTCGTTGTAAATGCTGGGAAATGGAGTGCCATTGTTAGCTTAAGAAAAAAAAAAAGGAATGATACATCATGTATTCAGGAGAAGTTTGGGGTAGACTGCAGAAGAGATGATACAGAAACTCACTTATGGTGATTTTAAATTGTTTCTAGTGAGAAAAGGCGAGATCTCAGTCTCAAAAGGAAGATATTTTGATGAAGGGGGGTAAAGAAAGATGGATAAAATTTATGAAGAAACTGCTAATAATACCTTATTTTAAACAATATGTTGTAGGATTAGTTCTGGAATGGATAGAGCTCAATGGCTTCAATTGATACAATTTAGCTTCTAGTGGGAATAATAAGGCTCAAGTGTTGTTTCTGTAAAAAGGTTCATGAAACAAGTACAAGTTAAGAGAAAAATTTCCCAATCTCTATCATATTTACAATATGCCATATGAGTAATGACTAATGAGTCTTTATTATAAAGTATTGAGCAGTAAATGGAAACAACCAGTAAATGGAAACAACCATAGGTGAAGCTCCTTGAATCATTCTAACAAAGCTAATCCTTGTTAAGGAAAAATCCCTGCCCAAGTCTAACCAAAATTAATGGTTGCAAAATAAATTGCACCTAATCTTGCTATAACATGCCAACTCCCTCAGCTCCCCCTCACCCTCCTAGAACCTTCTTCATTTTAGTACATAATCCAATAGTTGTACTTGAGCTATAATCTAAACAAGCCTTGTCAACATAATATTAGGGGAAAAGGTCCCATCAATTAGACAAAACACTCAATTTCCATTAATTTCGGTGTTTGAAGAAAATAAAAAGATCAATTGAAACACCAGAAAATAGCACAAGAACCATAAAGGATCATCAGAAGGTAATTTAGTCATTGTAATAAGAAGATATAAAGACCAGAAGATGTTATTGGAAAAGTAGTTAATCATTAGAGCATAAGAAAACACCATAATCAGAGATTGTCATATGAGAACATCCAGAGCTATAGAAGATGTTAATCAGAAGTTGGAATGACCAAAATTTTGTCCGCTAGATCAGAAGCTACAAGATTGTAGCATCAGATAAGCTATTAACAAGTGTTGAGAAGACTCTTTGCTTCAAACTCATTTTTGGACAAAAAAAAAGCATAATAGAGTATGATAAAAAAACTCATAATTTTTCCTGATCATTTGAAGTTGAAAATAAATTGAATCCTACTTCATGGAGCATCATCGAATAATGGCGCAAAAGGGGAAATTTGAATTATGTGAAATGGTTGAAGCGAACACAGCCAAAAACAAATATAAAAGTTGAATATCTTCCCTAAGAAGACAATTATGACATGTTGCTTCTCTGCAAAGCCTCCAATGAGAATAGTGTCGTATAAAGTAGATACATGAAGCACAATATTACGAAAAAGAGATGAGCTCAGTGATAAGTCTTTAGGGTGCCTTAAATGCCAAGATCATTGACCAATCTCACATGCATAATCCCTCAATGGTAGGAAGCCGAACACTATTCACTTGTGAAGGCTATGAATAGAGGATCATGAAGAAGAAAAAATATAGAAATATATAAGTATAAAAATATATCAAGCTAATTAGATTTAGCATTCTCTCTTCCTTGCTACAATTGATGTGATTCACTTATCTTAAGTGATCAGAAGCTTTAGACAAAGCAACCTTTTACTAAGCCTAAATTGCATATCCTTCACTTCGTGAAGTTAGATAGTGAATGAAGCATTCTTATCCTCTCTTTGGAATTTATTCATGTAAATCATTCATTCTTCTTGTATTACGTAGTAAGCATATTTCTGTATTTTTGTTGAAATAGTGGAACTTTTGTTTTGGAGCAAACTTATATATAAACAATTGTTTTTACAACCTTCGATTACTTAAAGTTTTTATATTGTCTATTTTACTCTTATTACAATTATAAGAAGGTTTTTATTTTAAAATATCTTTTCAAAACTATTATATTAAGCTTCTTAAGGAAGTGTTATAAAAGAGTTTACGAAAAAAGCTTCTTATAGCTCTATTCAACCCTTTTTAGAGTTAACACTATATTTCAATTACCAAAAACTCATTCTTTATTCTTAGGCAAATGGATCATTGATTGTCTTATCTTAGTATAAGAACACAAACATTTTCCAATTTCTTATATATTCAAACAAATATCATGGTGATGAGAAACAACAAAATGACATGAAAATAAGAAGAAATGGAGGTGGAAGCCATGTGTGACGCTCTTCTTCAATGATCCTTCATTTTGCATTTCCAAGAGGTAAAAGATTCCCTAACTATCTCCAAACACTGCCTCCCATTAAAGGTCCAATTTGATCTCTACAAGGTGCTTTCAATGAAAAGCTCACTTGGCACAAGCCAAAGTTTGTTAGCAAGCTTTATGAAGTCAAAATCTGCTCTCTATACGAAATTCTTGTTGCGCAGGCTCAAAATGCTAAGAGAACAAGTTCTTTGCATGAATCCTTAAGGGCATACATTTGAGATTTCTAGGCATGGAATGAAGCTTCAATCCAACTTGAGCTTCCAACACACCAAATCTTCATCTTTAATAAAATCTTACAAAGAAAGGTTGACAAATGTTAGATATATCAACAAAAAGTATAGAAGTTAGCTTGTTCTTGCTATAAGGGTAAAACTAAATGAATAGCGATAAAATTTAAATTAAAAAGTGTTAAAGAGAGTAAAATAAGAGAATTTCTTTCTTTAAAATTAAGAACAATAGAAACTTATCAATAGTCATTGTGGAGTCTTCTATCCTTGATAAGAAAAGTTCATCAATACATGATATACCCTTGGAAGCTTAGGGTAGTTAAGAGAGTCTTCCTCTCTTCACTCACTTGGTAGCAAGTGAAGAGTGATTCAATCTTAGTCATTCTTCTCCAATTTACGCGATTAAAAAATTGTTGATAGAGAGTACATTTTTGTACTAGTGAATCACTCTCCTCCTCGATCGTAACCCCTCAATATTCAATTTCAAATCCCACTTGGATAAATACACTGAAACTTATACATAGACAATGTTAGTACAAAAAGTAAATTAATTTCAGGAACTAAAAAACTATTTTTGAATTTTAAGGACCAAAAGTGATTTTTTGGTGAAACTTTAAGGACAAAAACTTATTTAAGCCAAAGAATATTATTGAAATTAATATTAAGTGATTATTATAAAAAAATGAAATTATAGTTAAAACATAGCAAACATTAAAACATATATCATGGTGTAACTCATTGGTTAAACAGAGTGCATGAGTTGTTGTAAATCTCCTTACTGTTTTTTAGGGATTACAATGGGGCGGGGTGGGTGCGAATTTGCCTCATCGCCCTAGAAAATATAGGGCGAGTTTTGGTTCAAGTATAAAAAGAGCGGGTGTGGAATTTTAATTCTCATCCCTGTCCTCATTGGTTGTTTTCGGTTTCGAGTATATTCATGAGTACCTGTTATATTATTTTTTACAATTTAAATTTACATATTTATCATTAAATAAATTATATATATCAAGTTATTAACTATAGTTTAATTTAAAAATTATATAAAGAATAATAGATAAAGAAATTATAAATTAAAATTTAAGAATTAAAATTTTTAATTAAATATATAAGTGTAAACATTATGTAATTATTAAAATTATAACAAGAAGAGTATGGGTTCAGGTAGTCACATAGCCATACCCATATCCAGTTTATTATACAATAAGTAGGAAAGGAAAGACAAACCCTAAACTGATATAAAAGCCTGCAAAGAACTCGCGAGAAGATCAATATATTGGACCAACACTTCCCCTGCAACACAAAATAAAAATGACGAAGGGAGAACCTTTAATCAGAATGACATATGTAAGAGCTGAATGGAAAATCAAATAACACTAATCCAGACGAAGAAACCTGCTTCAGAATGAGTACTCCACCTAGCCTTTATTACTATCAACCTCCTTGGAATGGAAAGCACTAGCTCTCTAGAACTCTAAAACCTTGACCTATGATATGATCAATAGCTTGATCCATCTACTGACCACCTACAATTCTAAATTATTTACCCTTCAGGTTGAAAAAAGAAATTGTATTTTCTTATGAAATCTTCTTTTCTTAGCTTAGATTAAGATATCATTAGAATGCTAAGTTCAATCAAATCAAGAAGAAATGAATTGATTTTGTGGTTTCTTGTTTCTGTTATGGCTGTTGGGCACTCACAGGCTACCTAATGGTCACATGGTTGCTTGTGGTCTCATATTCGTTATGATGTGAGAAATAAAACCTTCACACCCCGAGGATTTGGGTTGTTTATCCTTACCTGTTTAAGGAAGATAATATCTGTCAAAATACATAAGGGTTCGGGAAGGTACCCACAGATATGGGTATTTTTATCATCCTATTGTTTTTTATTTTTATAAGGTCATTCTGTCACAATAGTTGTGCTATGCTTTAAATTAATCCCATCCTTTGTCCTCTCTCATCTTCTTGCGAGGAGGACCCATGTCACTCCAAGCTACCCGTGAGTTTTAGCCACTATGTTTTGATGGCTATTCCAATCCTTGTAATGGAAGTCTATTTTATTTTTTTCATGGTGAATATTTTTCATTCTTAAATGGCTGATCGTGTCGCTTCAAATCTAGTTCTCAGATTTTTGGGAATGGATCTATGGTTCAATTTTGTTGGACATTGAACACATGGAAGATAAGTGAGAAGCAGGATATGCGAGTAATATAGAAGAGAAGATTACAGTGCTATATTTATTGTTCATATTTTACATTTGGAATTGAATTGTAAAGTTAGAAAAAGTTAGCTGACACGTTTACTTTTCATGACCAAGGGCATGTCTTTTTAATCCAACTATAAAAGGTAGTGTTGATTATAGAAGGGTAAGCACAAAAAAAAAAAAAAAAGAAAGAGAGGATATTGGAATGAATTTCCCAAATGCATAGATGAAAAAATGTATTACATATATTCAACCTTAGCATGTGTATAAGAATGAAATAGTACAAAAAATAACCACTGAACAGCTCATCATATTCTAGAAGAATGCTAACTATTTACAACTATTTATTCAATTCAATTATTTCTTAAATGCAAAACTATGATTAAAAGTGTGTATTATGACCCATTTCGATAGCCAGGCTCATTTGACTTTTTCTATGTTAGCCTCCCATAAGTTGGAGGTAAGAAGATGTTGATTAATTCCAACTTAGATATGTTTAAGTTGAACAACCTTGGGATAGGGCTTTTGTGGAGAAACTAGTTAGTTGGTTTGAGATGACACAGGCTTGTAGTTTCTCACAAAACAAGTGACAATCCATGTCTAGATGTTTTGTTTGCTCATGAAAAACAGGATTTGACAACTCGAAAACAAGACCAAGTAAAGATGGTTTTGGGAAGAAGTCTAGCATAAGGTTTAATGAAGTGTCACAGCCATCACTAATATTCAATGTTACACAGAAATGATAATACTGAGGTTCGATAAGATAACTCGAAAAATTCTTTAAAATCACATAAAGAGAATGATAAATAAATCAAAAGCTGATTATGATCAAAGTGTTGATATATCCATGCTGACCTCTAATGTAAGCCTTTTCAAAGTAATGGGATGATAATTATACTGCAGGATTCCACAATCCGATAGCTCTAATTCTCGCAATGATTATCATCGAGTTTTATTACAAATTCCACATAAAAAATACAAGTTTCTATTTATATCCTTAATTAAAAATAATTGCAATCACCGTAATCACAGTATTCTAGCAATGTTTCTCTTAATATGAAATAAATATACCTATTATATTTAACAAGTTTTAAATACAGTTTAACTTAACTAAAAGAGTTTAATTATGATGCAATAACACCATATAAAAGAGTTGTACAGTGTGTTGAATTACAACTCTATTTATTTGACTTTTAAGATTTTCTATTTATCTGAATTTTAAGGTATCAATTGTTAAAATTTCATAAATGAAAAAGAGTTGCAATTGAATCATAGTGTAAAATTTTTGACACTTACAGTACGTGTGTCTTTTTCTCTAATTGTAATTTTGTTAAAATACATCATAACCCCGCACTATCCTCTTCCTACAACATGTTAATAAAATACAAATGATAAACAGGACTCTATGCTTTTAATGTAAAAAAATTTTACACTAACATTCAATCAAACTCTTTATGGTTATTTTATTGACTTTATAATTAATACTTTAAATGTCATATAAATGAAGAATTAGGGAATACTCTTTTTTATACTGGAAGAATCTTAAAACATTGGATTATGAGGCTCTTTCCCACCGCTGCTCTCTCAAGGAATTGCATTTTGAATGTTGCAGCTTCCAAAGGTTACCAAAGGGTCTCAGCCACCTTTCCTCTCTCAGAAATTGGTTTTGAAAAACTCACCACCAGAGGGTCTTTACCACCTCTCCTCTCTCGAAAAATTGGTTATTAAAAGTTGTCGCTACCTTGAATGCTTACCAGAGGGTCTCAGCAACCTTTAATCTCTCAAGGGAATTGGTTCTTGATCTCTGCCCAAAACTCCAATGCTTACCAAGGAAGGGTCTCCTAAACTCCATTTCAGATCTTGCAATTGTAGATTGTCGAAGAATCTCAAAATTCGTCGCCAAAAACTAGATGGTGAAGACTGGAGAAAAATTGCTAACGTAAAAAATGTGAGAATGGAAAGGAACTATGTTGGTTTCGATGATTCTTATCTTGAGGTTATAATACACTGAGTCTGAACTATTTTTAATTACTGCACGTTCATAAACTAAAAAAAAAAATGTGTTTGTATTATTGATTTTCAATAATACTTGTAATCAGATCTTTTCTTATTAAGTTTGTCATTACATCTTAAAAGTTAGTAAAACAATCATAATTTTTATTTTTATTGCTTGAAACTGATATAACTAACAGAGGAGTCAATAACAAAAAATAATACTGAATTGCAATTTTTTTAATTTAAAAACTCAATTACAAATTCAATCAAATTAAAAAATGTATTGATGTTTTAAACTTTTTTTAATTATTTTCATTGAATTTCTTAGTATTTAGTTAATTAAATCGATGTCCTCTTAATAAATCTTCATATTATATCAGCTGATGATAGTTACTGTCCATTATGCAGGGAATATTATCTATTATTTAAGTGTAGTATTATATGTTAGAAAATAAAAACGGATGAATAAGAGAAATAAATAGATTCTTATTTCCTGACTAAGATTACATGACTTGATACTCATTTATAATAGAGTAACTGACCATTAATATAACATAAAAACAAATAATGATGTAACGTCTTAATTAAGAATGATTACATAGAATAAATTTCTTTTAACAATGTAACGTATGACTTTTCAACTCACAATTTATTTCTAATTATTATTTCTAACATCCTCCCTTAATTAAAAAATTCCTAACAATTTTTCTGCACTCCAAGCCTTGCTTTCAATCTACTAAAATATTCTGACTTAAGTGGCTTGGCAAAAATATCTTCAATTTAATCTTGTGTCTTCACATAAACTATCTCCACTTCCTTCTTGGTAATACATTTTCTAATGAAATGATACCTTTTGTCTATGTGCTTGCTCCACCAATAAAACACCGGATTTTTTGCAAGTTCTAAGGCAGATTTATTATCAACATAAATCTTTGTACTTTCTTCTTTATTCATATTGAGCTCTTTCAACAATCTTCTTAACCAAATAGCATGACATGTACAAGAGGTTGCTGCCACATACTCAGTCTCACAAGTAGACAATGTAACAATGGCTTGTTTTTTAGAATTCCAAGTAAAAGCACAATCACCCATAAAAAACACAAGACTAGTAGTGCTTTTTCTATCATCAACATCTCCCGCAAAATCACTATCACAAAATCCCATAAGGTTGAACTCATTAGTAGGTGAATACAACAAGCCATAGTCAATTGTACCTTTTAAATAACCATGAATTCTTCTTGCAGCCTTCATATGAGTAGAGGTAGGAAACTCCATAAAACGACATACAACTCCAACCGCATAAAAAATATCCGGCCTTGTACATGTTAAATACCGTAAGCTTCCCACAAAACTCTTGAACATAGTAGAATCTTCCTTCTCTCCACCATCAAACTTTGACAATTTTAATTTTCCTTCCATGGGAGTGTTCACCAGGTTGCAATCAAGCATTTTGAATTTCTCCAACACCTTTTTTGCATAGCTTTCTTGAGAAACAAAAATTCCATTCTCCATTTGCTTCACTTCTAATCCCAAGTAATAAGTCATAAGTCCCATATTTGTCATCTCAAATTCACAAGACATTTTTTTCTTGAAATCATCAAATAAATTTGGGTTATTGCCAGTAAATATTAAATCATCCACATAAAGACAAACAAAGAGAATATCATCATTTTCAAAATTTTTAACATATAAATCATACTCATGTTGACAACGGGAAAATCCATCATCTTGAAAGTACTTGTCAATACGGCTATTCCATGCCCTTGGTGCTTGCTTTAAGCCATACAACACCTTCTTCAATTTCAAAACTTTTTTCTCTTCATCTTTGATGACAAAACCCATTGGTTGCTCAACATAGACATCCTCCTCAAGATAACCATTTAGAAAAGCCGATTTAACATCAAGTTGGAAAATTTTCCACTCCATTTGAGCTGCTAAAGAGATAAGAAGACGAATTGTCTCCATATGAGCAACCGGTGCATACACTTCATCATAATTAACTCCATGTTGTTGTTTATACCCTTTCACAACTAATCTTGCTTTGTATCTTTCCACCTCCCCTTTTGCATTCTTCGTAATTTTGAACACCCACTTGACTCCAATTGCTTCATGACCCTTAGGAAGTTTTGACAACTCCCAAGTGTCATTCTTCTTGATAGCATTAATTTCTTCCTCCATTGCTTGTCTCCACCTTTTATCTTCCATTGCTTCATCAAAGGTTAAAGGTTCACTGTCAACAAAGAGACAAAAGAAATCATTTATAATTTCAGTTTCATCATAAAGCTCTTCAAGACTTCTTATTTTTCTTGGTCTTTTGCTTGAGTTCCCTTTAGAAGATGAGGCTTCATGAATTGAAGTAGTCGGTAAAAGAGGTTGAGTAGAAAACTCATTTTGTGATACATCTTCTTGATCAATTTCTTCGAAATAGGAAAAGAAATCATAATTTTTTTCTTCTTTCTCCCAATTTCATGTCTCTTCTTCATCAAATTCTACATCTCTGCTTACAATAATCTTCCCATTGTTGGGATTGTACAATTTGTAGCTCTTTGAATTTGCATCATAGCCAATGAACACATGGTTCACACTTTTATCATCCAGTTTGGTTCTTCCTTGGTCGGGTACATGAGCAAATGCAATGTTCCCAAAGACTCTAAGATGATCAACTTTTGCCTTCACTCCACTCCATGCTTGTTGAGGTATTTGACCTTTGACATTCTTTGTAGGAGAACAGTTAGACAAATAAACTGCACAAGAAACAGCTTCGATCCAAAATTCCTTGGGCGACAAATTCCATTATCTTTACAAAACTCATTGAATTCTTTTAATGTGAATTCGCCACCTCTATCGGATCTTAGAGCTTTGATTACATAACCACTCTCCTTCTCAACAAGGGCTTTACAATTTTTAAACATTACAAATGCCTCAGATTTTTGTTTCAAAAAATACACCCAAGTCTTCCTACTAAAATCATCTATAAAGAGCAAAAAAAAATTTATTTTTTACCAAAGGAAAGAGGATCAATTGGATCACACACATCAGTGTGTACAAGTTGGAGAGGCTTCTTTGCTCTTGATTCAACTTCTTTAGGAAAACTTCTTCTTGCAGGTTTTCCAAGGAGACATGCTTCACACAACTTATTAGGATGATTGATTTGAGACATCCCTTTCACCATCGTCTCATCTCCTAAGGTCTTGAGTGCTCCAAAATTCAAGTGACCAAACCTCATATGCTAACACCATGGTACATCTTTTATGCTAGTCTTCAAGCATTTTGCTTCATCGGTCTTTATGTTCAAAGTAAACATTTTATTTCTTGACATAAAAACCTTAGCAATTAAATTAGAATTTTGGTCTTTAAGCCATAACCAATTATCTTTCATGATAACTTCATATCCCTTCTCAACAAGTTGTCCCAAACTCAAAATATTACTTTTTAGTTTAGGAACATAATAAACATCCTTGATTAATTTGTGAACACCATCTTTTAAGGAAATTAAAATAGTACCTTTTTCCTTGGATTTGTACCTTAGAAGAATCACCAAAGGAAACATTTCCCTTCACCTTCTCTTCAAGCTCCACAATTTTTTCTTTATAGCCACACATGTGATTGCTTGCTCCATTGTCAAGATACCACAAGCAATTATCATCACCTTCTTCATTGTTAAGTGCTAGCAATAATGTTGGCTCTTCACCTTCATCTTTATCATCAACAAGATTGGCCCTTTCTTTTACATTATTTCTACATTTCCAAGAAAAATGACCATATTTATGGCAATTGTAACACTCAACATGTGATTTATCATACCTCCTTTCATTTGTTCTTCCTTGATTGCCTCTATCTGGTCCTCCTCTTCTTCCATGACCTCTGGTTTGTTGATAACTTCTTTCATTGTTATTAAAATGGTCATGATCTCATCTCCCTTTTCCTCTTCCATGGCCATGTCAACGTCCTCTTCCATGACTACATCCTCTTTGACTTTTTTCTCCATTTTCTTTCAAGGAAACTTTGGCTTTTAGCACTTGCTCTAAAGGCTTATCATGTCTTCTTTTGAATCTTTCTTTATATGCTTGAAGAGAACCCAATAATTGGTCCACAGTCATTGATTCCAAATCTTTTGATTCTTCAATTGCACAAACCACAAAATCATATTTTGCAATTAAAGAACGAAGGACTTTTCCTACAACACGAACATCTTCCATCTTCTCTCCATAACATCTAATTTGATTCACAACCGTCATCACTCTATTGCCAAAATCCGAAATTGGCTCAGATTCCTTCATATGAAAGGACTCAAACTCTCCACAAAGAGTTTGTAGATGAATGTAAGTGCCTGTTGATCCTTCTTCTTCATCCTCATCAAAATCTCTCTCTCATTGAGTTGTAGAGTATCCTCATTTTCAGGTTGGATATAACCTTTCTCCACAATATCCCAAGCATCTTGGGAACCTAGTAAGGCTTTCATCCGATGACACCAATTATCATAATTTCCATTGGTTAGAAGAGGAAATTGAAACAAATTCAAGGCATTATTGTTTGCTATCTCTCAACTCACCAAGTGTTTCACTCTTACCTCACTACGTGTTTCACTCTATTTTTTTTTTCACTTTTCAGAACCGTAGCTCTGATACCACTTTGTTAGAAAATAAAAACGGATGCATAAGAGAAATAGAGAGATTCTCATTTCCTGACTCAGATTACATGACTTGATACTCATTTATAATAGAGTAACCGACCATTAATATAACATAAAAACAAATAATGACGTAACTTCTTAATTAAAAGTCATTACACAGAATAAATTTCTTTTAACCATGTAAGTATGACTCTTCAACTCACAATTTATTTCTAATTATTATTCCTAACATTATATATAGGATTTGGCAAGATATGTACCCTTGCCTTGGATTTGCAAGAGTGCTACATTCACCTACGCTAAATCATTTTCAACATCACATTGGCATTGGCCTGAGGTAAAACAAAGGGAAAGCATGGTTAGCTATTTGGTTAGTGGTGGTGTGGTATGTATAGATATATAGGAATGATATAATCTTTAGAAATGTGCAGAATCTTGTTTATGTTACTATCTTTAGATCATAGAAATGGTTGTTAGCAAGGTTAATAGAGTTAATTTGTTTCTGTGATTTGTTGATTTCTGTTTTTGCATGTACGGCTGTTTGCTCTGTATCTTAGCTGATTTTCCACAGAAGTGGTGGATACTTTTTGTATTTTACTGGAGTTATATATGTGATTCTAGTTTTGCAGTAAAAAAAAAAAAAAAAAACCCTTCATAAATCACGGTAGAAAAAGACTACGATAGCTTGATCATGGAAATTACCAAATATACTTTCTGAACTCATTTATTTTGTGAATGTAGTCTGAACATGCTTGAGTTATTTATTATTGCACAATAATAACATTATATAAACTGGATTTGATCCCATCCTCATACATTCTGAATAGCATGGTGAAAATGTAAATGTAGGGCTTTACTCCACTGACAATCGATAATGAAATGAAAATAAGACAACTTGAAGTTGCTTGTAAGGAATATTAATAATATTTTAGATACATCCCTATGTAACTATGTTCCTGGAAAGAATATATTAACATATTGTTTAAGTAGATTAATTGGTGTAAGATTGTTCTAGTTTAACATTGAATATGTATTGCGATATTAAATACTCACGGAAGGGGAGTTTATAACCGATAAAAATTCTCCAAGAGCAAGCGTAGGTAAAATTAAATATTGAATATAAATATATATATATATATATATATATATATATAACTATTTAAATTATTATATAAATTAATTATTAGATTTAATTTATTTTTAATATGATAAAAAATTATAAAGAAATGTAGAAATTAATGAATCAGAACAAGATTTTATTATTTACTGTAAAATAATACTTATAGTTCGGATCATCAGATTTAAAGTAATTAAAATTAAATATTCTGAGCATGATTTTCTCATTAAATAGTATTTTTAGCTTCTATTACGAGTAAACTTATTTTAATATATGCTGTTGTTGACAAATTATATTTGAAATTTTTAGTATAAATTCTAAAGTAATAAAGAAATTAACTTGAGCAAGATGTTATTTCCACTAAATAATGTTTGCATTCTCTATCGTAAATTTTATTATTATATTATTTTAAATAATTTTATTCAATATTTTATCATATGTATTTCAAAAAATTAAAATAATATAAAAAGTAATGATGTTTAATATAATTTTATTTTCTATAAATAATAGTTGTATTTTCTGTTATAATTAAACTATTTTAATTTATGATAATATTAACTTACTAGATTTAAATTATTTTTAGTATAATATATTTTAATAAAAATTATAAATTAATTATATTAAATTATGAAAGTTAACCGTCATTAGTGGGATTCTGTCTTTTGCAAATCAATATTTTAATCTCTACCATAACTCAATTAATTTCAATTTAAGATATTATTAAATAGTTAGACTTACATTTTTTTATTAATATGAATGATTTCAACAAAAAAATAAATT